>OY754960.1:39869722-41189855 GCA_963576555.1 Ferdinandea cuprea
ACTCCCTGTCTGTGACAGAATTGGCAACAGAGAGCTGATTTTTTTTCGCTTTTAAATTAATTTGCGACGAGATAGGTATCTAAATTTATATCTGAGATATAAACTTAAAATAGTAGATAGCTATACTCATTCATTTGGAAGAATAAGCTATTTTATTATACCACCATTAGCATTATTCAAATTGCGTGACAGTTTGGTTTCTAGATCACACAGACCGCCGGTTCTGTCAACGCATTAAGATTATGTAAATTATGACAGTGAGCCAAGCATGATTTTGTTACTATGGTCTGTTAATGTCATCCTCTGCCATTTGAATTTCGTGGAAGTACATTGTCATACTATATTTTTCAAAGAGAAAGACGGAGAGAGAGAGAAAGAGAGAGAGGGAGAAAATGAATATCTAAATATTTGGACCTTTTATGAATGGAAACTACGAGTCGTGTCGTCGTGAACAATAATCGTAAATACATTATTATCGGTGGCTACATACATATGCACATGCTTTGAGTTCTGAGAAAGATAAAAATCATTAGAAAATACATACTAGAGAGGATAAACGACAAAACCTACCTATACCTACCATCTCGCTATCTATGCAGAGCAGACGACCACATGACTGGTGTTGCCACAGTCACATAGCAACAAAAAAATTGATACAAGTACACACAGCTAAGAGAAAGCCGGTTAGCTATATAAACAGCAAGCATGCCAGAGGAAGAATACAGAGAAACAGATACAGATACCGCCCGGCCGACCACGTGGTGGTTGGTGCAATTTGAAGCAAGCCACATGATCGTTTATGGATTCAATCAAGTAAACCAGACTTTGCGCTCTACCGGCAGATTTGAGTGGTCTTTAAAGATAGTATGTATAGGTACCTACCTACATACATATGTATATGAAATAGAGGTTATCCCTTGCTTTGATTTGTATAAAAGTGTGGATGACTTCTGCTCAAACAAGCAAAAACAAAACAAAAAAAATTAAACAGGAATTCCCAGTACTCACCGGACGACATGGAACGTGGATAATAAACAATTCGTTCCGTTTTGCCGGCGTTGTTCTTGTTATGTGTCATTGCATTGCCGCTGAAGACACAACCAGTGGAGGATCCATTATGGATGGTACGGAATTTCAGAGCGTTGACATAACTTCGCAAGAAATGATGGCCATTCATAAAGAGCACATGCATTCCTTCACGTATTCGACTTCGACTCGGCCAGGAATGATGAATGGAGATAAAGGTAGTGGAATGATAACGATGATGACACAGAGTTAATTACCTCGAAGACAGGTTAGCAATAAGGAATCTAACCATTTTGAAAAAAAAAAAAAAAAATAAAGTGATAGGCTTCTTATTATATTGCGAGCAATTTGGTATTTCTTATCTAGAATTTTCTGTTTTTATTAACGCCTATTTACCTGCCATACATACAGTAAGTCACAAAAGTTAGTAGAAATACATCCTTTATTGACTCGCACTTTCTATAAAAAAATCTATTCCATACTTTTACTTTACCAATATTTGTGTTAGTTACCTATGTTTCGAAGAAACGATTGCAAAGGTCAAAACTAAAGAGAAAACACTTTGGAACTATTGTTATTAGGTATTGAAATTCTTTTCTTAATATTGGGTAGGATATTCTTTTGCCTTAACTAAAGATCTCGTTCGTGATGGCGTCCAGTTGACAAGCTTAAGATGGCAATCATATCAGCTGATTGCGAAGGTGTGTTGAGCTGATTTCGTCAATTATACAGCAGCCACTCTTTGATGATATTATCATGTTAAAAGATATTTGACCCGTATAACTTTTTGACACTGTGTAGATTAGCTTTCCACCGTGTTTTACGTGGCGATTTACGCCAAACTTTACTGCGTCCATCTTAGGTACACATCCATATTAAATTTAATTTTTTTATTGGATTTTGTTGAATCCTTCTGATGATGATTCATTGAGCCCTGAACTTTTTAATTATTTAATGACTGCCAATGACTTTTGTCGACAGTCTTCGTTATTTTCCCCGCTGATTTTTATTCTTTAAAGTTAAGGACCTAATTTAATAACACTAGAATATAGTTTGGTTACATATATACGATAACGATAACATTCCTTGGAATAAGCGCACATAAGCTAGAATTTTAAAACGCGTTAAAATGCTCTACACTTAAGTGCACCAACTACAACATTATTTCCATTCGGTATATCTTCCAGTCCTGTTATTAAGGATCCGCAATCTAACGTTTTTTTTTCAACTAGTGCTTATTTCGCGAATGGTAACACTTAGCTCATGTCTGATTTGACAGGAAATTAGTTTTATCCTTCCGTTGAACGAATATGGTAGTGTATACGCTTGAACAACGCTGGGAAATGTTGCGACATTACTTTGAAAATCATGGTAATGTTGCAGAATGTGTGCGAAAATTGCGTACGGATTTTGGAGAAGAGAAGCACCGTCAGTTCCGTATGTTCGTTATCTAGTGAAAAAAGTGAAAGAAACTGGTATCCTCATCGATAAACCTGAAAAGCCAAAGAGAGTGCGTACACCCGAGAAAATTGCTGCTGTGGCAGAAAGTGTGCGTGAAGCGCCATCAACATCAATCGCGATCGACTTAAAGAAGATGCCGATTTTGCCAAAAAAATCATCTGTTCAGATGAAGCTCATTTTGATCTTGGCGGGCATGTAAACAAGCAAAATTGTCGCATTTGGGGCACAGAAAACCCGCACGCATACATTGAAAAGCCGATATACCCAAAACGAGTCACTGTTTGGTGCGGATTTTGGTCCAGAGGCATAATCGGGCCATTTTTCTTCGAAAATGAGCAAGGAGTGGCCGTTACAGTCAATGGCGATCGTTATCGGGCCATGTTGAACGAACGGACGGCGCTACGTGCCACACAGCCGAAGCTACACTCGATGTTTTGCGCCCTGTTTTTGAAGATCGCATTATCAGCCGCAGAGCTGTTTTCGTTTGGCCACCGCGGAGCTGCGATTTGACACCGTTGGACTGTTGTTTGTGGGGTGCTGTAAAAGATAAGTGTTACGCCGACATGCCAGACACAATTGACGCTTTAAAAGACAATATTCGTGAAGCCATTGGTGAAATACAGCTGCACACAATCGATAATGTGCTTAAGAATTGGATAATGGATATTCAGTAGTTTTTTTTTATAGCATTTTCAAAAAGAAAAAAGTTATTTGCCGGACCCTATACATGAAGCAACTCTATTTGTATGCTTTATCGTATGAGAAACTAATTTTGACACATAGTTTTTAACACTGCTAAGTATTCGTCGTAGACCTAAACACAAAAAATGCCGATTTCCGGCACTGATTTAGCAGCCTTTAAAGTTAGGGTAGAAAACTAAAATTTGGAACAATTCATAAAAAGAGCGGCGAAATATTCATATGTAAAGACTTCAAATATTGCAACAGTACATACATGACGCTTCCTGCAATTTTTTTTTTGCATAAGATGGGCTTAGGGTAGGGCTGTAATATTTTAGATCGGGAAATGAAGTACATTGTCATATAGAATTTAAGATATTACAATGAAATACTTGCACCAACTTAAAGTAAACATACATGTGGTATGGTTATCGACCGAATTTGCAGATTTCTACTGTTGAATTCATCATGTAAGATTTCATAGTTTTCCTCTTTAAGGTCTAATCCAAATATATTTCACGTGTTCATATATTTAAGATTTAGGCCTTCATAGTCTTCCGTTTTAAGCACTTAATGTCGTTCACCGCGCTCTCCTTTCAAATATTGAGGTTGAAAATATCTTAAGCCCTAGTCGAAATTGAATCGGATATCTCTTCCGCGATTGTAGCTAGCTTCCTGTATTGATAATTTTTTAATTCTCTGGCGAATTTTGTTTTCTTTTTTTTAACTCGAAGCAGGCTTAGGTGCAATAGCATTAAGCACTCATATGCACCCCAGTAAGCTGTAAAAACAGCGTTCTATTAGTGGATTTTGTATCTATAGATTAAAAATTCGCTGAATTATTTTACAGAGAGCTTTAACGCAGTAAAAATATGTACATAGGTTGTCGAAATATGATGAGTATGAGTAAATTAAAAATCTACTTATTTTTAAGCACTTAGTAATTCGAACACAAAAATCACCGCTACGTAACAAACTGATGCGTTAATTCGAAGACATAGGCGTCGAGGTACATTTTGAGACAGTTCGACACACACTTCCTTTTGGTTAGTTTAGTTTCAGTTTTCGTTGGTTACAGATTTAAAGTTCATGCTAGTTATGAGCCCTAAACTGTAAGACACAATATCTTTTAAAATAGCGCAAGTTTCAGTATTAACATACTATTGTAAAGAGAAAATAATGAGTGATATTATGTATTAAACACTCTAATTAACATTTTATACAAAAAACATTGTATAAAAAGAAGTAATTTAAAACATAAAGAAAAGACGAAAACAAATTTCATTAAATAATCAAAATATAATAACAAAGAAATGTAATCAGGAACAGAGAAGAGACGAAAGAAAAAATAAATAATAAATGAAATATTACTAAAGGTTTATCATCAAGGCGCCTCAAAATATGCACTAAGTCTCATCCTGAACTGAGTGCATCCTACCATCCTTATGATTTGGGGAAACATTATAAAAGTCTATCGAGTTTCGAATTATCGAGAGTCGACTTACCAAAACATACAGCTTAATACCCGCAAATGGTTACAGAAGCAATACTTCAGGTGAGAGGTACATGCGCTTTTATTTTTAAATTTTTTTAATTTAGGCAATTGAGTATATTCCAATCGAAGCGTCTTATCCATTTTACCCCTTTCTACGTTCATAATCGATTTGACCCACCATTCCATAGCAAAGAACACAGGTAAAATCCGATCATAATCCGATCATTATTTAATCTTTACAAGCTCTTCGTAAAATAATAAATTAACAAAATTTGACAAAATAATGCGCTTAGATATTCGTGTCATAAATGAACACGTATTTGCACAATGAATCTCCTTAACTTTGCAATCATTTCGGCATTGCAAGATTGATTGATTCTGGCTAAAAATATTTTACTAAATCTCATTTGATTCCTTGATAATTGAAATACTGATTGACATCTTCAACATCTTTGCTGTTTCTTTTCGTATTTGCATCGCTTTATGACTTTAGTTTAGATACATGTTAAAGAACCCGCCACTGCTTTTCCCCATCTTGGTAAGAAGACAAAAGCAGTATGGACTGACTGATACTGACGCATTCAGGAATCAACTTGCATTTTTATTCGGACACCATCTGTCAATAAACTACCCAATCAATCATCAATAAACATCACACGATGTTGCTATCAATTTATTCGTCATCATCTTCTCTCACGTTCAAATGGTCGTGCTGTTCTTGGTGGTTCTTGTCGTCTTTTCACTGTAATAACACAGCCCCAACCCCATCACTGCAGAGTAAATTGATATATATTGACAATTATTTAAGACCTTGCTTCTAGTAACGTTTCGGCGAGAGAAATCTAAATATACATACAATAATTATCTCACCGTGCGCCGTCAGAAAAACCAGAGAACAGTGTTGTTCCACCGGACCCCATCTGGTGATATTTTGTATCGAGTAAAATTAAAATTTTACCGGCTTAAAACGTTTGATCAATTGAACATTGATTCTCAAGCTAATTAAGTATATTGTTTTGTGTTGTGGGGTAGATTCTTTTAATTTTAAATTTATTCATCACCGTAACAACCGTCGTTACGCTCGCGAATTGACAGCATGTGACTTCTGATCTAACGGGTAGATAGTTTTAGTTGATTTATGATTTTATTTATGTTGGAATTTATGAATCGTGCTCTTTGAGTGTTTAATAGCCAAAATAGCCAAAATAGTGCGTAATTAGAAGGCAATTAAGCGCCAACTAATCTTGGAGTGGTATTTTGTGCCTTGTTATCAGCGTATACGCGACTATTCTGTATTGGTGTTTGGATGGTTGCCATAAAATTTATTTCGCTTGGGTTTTCCTGAAAATCCACATATTAACATAGCGACGGAAAGGACGAATAGAAGTACTTTCCCATGAATGGCAGCTGTGTACACCTCATGATTTGAAGGGTATTTGGGCTTTCGAATTTAATCGCGCCGATCGTGTGATAAACAATCTTTGCACGTCAATCTGACAAGTAGCTAAAATACAAAAGTATAGGTAGATATGTCAAGTATTATACGATGGAGATAATATTTTATCAGATTGTTAATTTTGGCAGACGGTTTTTGGAATAATGGTGCGATATTCAGAAAGATGAGCGAAGACCAGTGAAGGTGTGACCTCTAGTGTCGAATAGATGAATTAAGATAAGAGGTAAGAGGTGTTTTAAATTCAGTGTACAAGATTTTTTTCTGTTTAAGGGGGGGGGGGGAAAGGCCACTAGCATCTTGAGTTGTTAGACTCAATAAACTTATAAACTCTACTTTTTTTGAATTCGAAACCATCACGAAACTGCATCTTTGCATTTCTTTGTTCTGGACCTGGTACTTTTTGAGTACCATTTTTTAAGTCTCCTTTCGCTTTAGACTTGTGATCTTACTTTCGTTTTTTTTGCTTAAGAAGTCTTCACTTGCCGGCATTTTACTGATTTTATTTATTTTCATCGTTTACTTTTGAAGGTTGTGTGGTTCGCAAAGCATCGTCTGATGTCGAGTAACCATGCTGATAGTTTGGGCTCATAGATTTTCCTTATAAAAGTAGATGTCAAAAAAAAACATCAATGCCTTCGCTACATCCATTCAGTGTCCCGTCTGGTCAATATTACAGTCCACATGCCCCAAGTCTTAAACCACTGTCGCTCTTCCAACCTTTCCTGGTGAGCCCCTTGGTTGCCCGTTGCTCCTACTTTCTTCTACTTTGTTTTCGTGTAAAAGGGTCGATTCCGAAAACGGGATCACTCAGGCAACTACGAGGGCTGGTGCTGAAACAATACGACAACAGCTTCCTACTTTAAAGGCCCCTATACTTTGTGTCAAAAAGAGATTATTGATGTATGTTTTGCGCGTCGGCCAGAATTAAAGGTCCACACAGTAGGAAAGATGGATATGAGCAGTTTTCTCATGTTTGCTGTTGGCCCACTGGAAATTTATATTACTAGAAATCTTCCTTCTGGACAAGATTATATCTGTTTTGCCTTACTTCATGGGCCAATGCTTAATCCATGTTGTTTTACCCTGTAAAGGATACGACTCATAACTTCATTTTCTGTAAGCCAAGAATGTATTATCGGGTATCTCTTTTATACCGATTCCACCATGTGATCTTTTCCATATGTAAAGGCCAAAATTCATTCTTCCGGTGCCCACTGCCATTTTGCCTTTTTGTAATGTCTTACAGAAGCTCTCTATCTTTGAGATAATCTTCTATAATCCAGAGCATTCTAAAGGAGTTATCCAAAACAAATCTAATTAAGTTTTCTTAAGATTGTCTGAGATTAAGATTGAGATTAAGATTATTTGTCTGAGTTTCACCTTTTTGGGCTTAGACAACCTGTATATAATAGCTACACTTACGTACCATCGCTAGATCTTTCTTACTTACCCTCAGGACATTCAGAGGACACACCTACAAAAGCTCACGATGACAGTTAACATATGGCCATTTGATTTTGTATGAATAGTTTCTTCTTTCCTTTTGAATCGACGAAGTTATGATCAGAAATATGGAGATCATAACTTTGTTGAATTCCTTCTGGTCCGCCTATGGGATTCTGCTATCCTACCGATTTGGTATCATTTCGTCACTGAAGCGAATTAAATGCGGAGTCACAATATCGTTTTGAGGCGGTTTGTTGAGTGCATCTTTTGAACAATAGCAACTAAGCCGGTTATTCCACAATTTGTTTTCGAGATCAGTTCTAATACGATCAAACTTCGGTACCCTTCTGTGAGACAGGCAATTTTGTCTCAGATGCTGTTAATTCGGCTTTTTCATTGAGAATCGCATGTAACCGCTGGACGAATAACTGCAGTGTACAGCCTTCCTTTCAACTTAAGGTTTGGTTGCAGAGCAGCGTTGGTATATTTGCGTTCAGATATATAAACTCAGAGAAAGTACAGTAGCAAGTCAGTATTACTCTATTCACCTTAAGAATCTACCCAAACATCAATTGCTCGTTGCAGGAAAAGGATTTAAGATGCCTTCCTGGTGCACACCTACTTTAATTGGTAGCTCTTTGGTAACAGCTTAAGCCCTCGTAAATCTATAAATGCAATAGTACACGATTTCATAAATTCGCCATATTCAAATGGTAAGAGAAAAAAATAGGAGACATTGATTTTATTGACGATTAATCTTCTCTCCATTTAACGATGAGGTTATGATCAGGATTATAGGGATCATAACCCTCCCACTTGACTGCATTTCTACTGGTCTGCCTGTGGGGTTCGCCGGTTCAACCAAAACAAATATACGCAGATCTCCCGATTTTGAATCACTTCACCATTGAGGCCAATTAAATGCGTGTTTTTTTTGTTTTTTTTTTTTTGGTTCCCTTTGCCCACATGGCAGACACTGCGACCTCAAAGGTATATTGTGTCACAAGGGGAAGTTAGCCTAAGAGACGAGTGACTTTACTAGCGATAGCCGCAATGTCCTTAGTTGCAGAGTTTCTGAATTCTGCTGATGTTCTTTAGAAGATCCGTCGTCTTAACCAATGAAGGGCCGACATTCAGTTTCAGCAGTCTCATCGTCCTCTAGACAGAATCGACATTCAGTTTCGGGGCAAAAGTTCATTTTGTTGAGATGATATCTCAGGCTGTAATAGCCTGTTAGGAAACACACCAGCTTCATAATATTCCCCCTAACTTAATAGTAGAGTTTCCTTGTAGGAGTAGGGCTTAATTAATCTTTAGGATTGTCTTAAACCCGGGACACTTTCTTAGTGGTTCAGACGAAGTTGATGTTCCCAGTCGTTAATTAGCCTTAAAGCAGCAGCCCTTGACTCTGCAATAGGGTTCTGGTCCAAAGAACACAGCTTCTTATTCGGCTCTAGCTAGCTCATCTGCAGATTTGTTTCCTGCAATACCCTGGTGACCAGGGACCCATCCGAGTTTACCTTTGGTGTGTTTGGCTAGGTTTTACAAGGCATCGTAGCAGCACTTCACTGTCACAGAATTCCCAGTGTTGGATGATAGTGCTGCTTGAATATCCGAGAAGATGTGATTATGGCACCTTTAATTCCTTTTCGGGAAATTAAATTTGAATGGCATGGATTTCTGCCTGAAAAACCGTGGGACACATTCCCATTGGTATCGAGACTTTGGTGTTAGATTCAAAGACACCAGCTCCAACTCCATTTTCCATTTTCGATCCATCGGTGTACCAGATTAGACTTCTTGGATCTAGTGTCGGAACACCATTAAAAAAATGCTGGTGTCTCTGCATGTGGGTGATCTAGGAGTTTTTACGCGGGGTTCGTAGGATCTCTCCATTGAACATGACAATATTTTTTCGAGATGGGTTCTTTGACGTGAAGGCTTTCTCGGATAATTCGATCAAGCATTGTTATTCCTGCTGTCACTCGAAGCATCTTCATCTCAGCTGCTGTCAATTTGCCCTAATGGTTTTTTTACATCGTCCAGCATTGTAAACCGTATGTGAGCGCCGGTCGCACAACTGAGGTGTAGAGCCTTCCCTGCAGAAGTTGGCAGAGTTTTTCTGCCACTTCATCCACCCCATGCTTACACGATGATTAATGTCGTCATCAACGGTTGCTTCGCTGTTGACCATTGATCCCAGATGATTCACTCAAATAAATGTCTGGAATGGGTTGACTTGGGTCAGAGAATGGGCAGTACAGATACTCTGCCTTTTTTTGGCTAATACGATATCCATTCCCTTCTAAAATATCAAGTGCTCGTTGTAAGGAAGTCTGATCATCACTTATGATGGCTCGATCGCCAGCAAAAAATTTTATTGATGATCAATATGTATTAAAAACCACACCCTAGTCCCGACGGGAATAAATTAATTTTAGCTTTTTCTTGTTTCTTCTAAATGAAAAGAAACAATTAAGACTCGTATACTTGTAATGCATTGCCATGAGTAATGCAATACTATCATCATACTGAGCATAATGTTTCAAAAAAATTGAATAATTTTAGATTTATTCCTGCATAATGTCTTGTTTTACTTAATCTGTTATGCAATAAAATTTACAATTCTTACAAAATAAAAATTACATAATAAATTTTAATATCTTGCAATACATTATGTCGTTAGCCTTTGCATCTTTGTTCTTAATTAATACAATCAAGCGTTCTTTATGAAGTTACTTACGACTGCAAGTCACGTGTGATTATCTGATTATTCTTATTTGATACATTTAAGCCTACTGGTTTTTAATGTACTGAATTTCCGAAATTCATGTATGGAATGCTACTAACAAATTGTTGTTTAGCCACATTTGACAGCTCAAAAATAGCTCGATTACACCAAAAGGTTTGACATTTCTCTGGTACCAGTTCGATTTTACATTTGGCTGCGCAGCGTTGTTTAGTTTTAATGAAATAAAAGAAAGTGACATTTTTCTTTGCCATTATTCAATGCAATTTCAATGTAATTGCATTTGGAAAAGTTTTTAGACGCTATTAATTGCTTTTTTTTGGAAATTTAAATAAAATCAAACAAGAACACTGCAAACTGGAACCTAAGTTGTTTGGCGAGAAATGTCAAACGTTTTGGTGTTACTGGAAATCTTTTTTAAATCTTTCCGTCACTATCCATTCTAACTGCAAATATTAAATTTCAGATCGGCATTAGTCAGTCAGTCAGAGCGAATTATTTTAAAGTAAGTAAACGATATATGTATATAACCACTTCTTTGACTCCCAAGTGATGAATCATTATAATGATGAAGCTATCAAGTAATAATGCCTACAAGTCATTAACTAATTAGGTGTATGTTTCTACATTGTCTACCATGTGATGTATCTTTAACGAAAATATGCCGCGCCTGCCGCTATAATGAAACAAACAAACGAAATATTTTTGATTTATCGCACGTGGAAGAGAATTCTCAAAAGTTGCATAATTTTATTCTTTTCCGGAATGTTTGAAGTATCTTAGTTAAATAAAATCACATAGAAGGAAGTAGGCTATTGAGACTTTGAAAAACGTATGAAAAATTTATATATATTCAAAATTATTTAAAATGATTAGAAAAAGTCAAAACCATTGTCCATTGTTAAAGTGTCAGCAAAATAAACAATCATATCAAGCTAATTAGCTATCGCTCAAAAATCGCGATCGGTATGTCGATTATTGATAAAAACGATAAAAACGATATCGATAGCAAATTTTGAAGTTACGTGATGTGGGACTATCACCGAGACGATATCGTCTGACGATAATCGACTTACGGATGAGTATCCAGACTTTAAAAAAAGATCTATTATTTTATTGTGTATTATTTAAAACAGTTGCTTTATACCAATAGAATGACATATAGTTACAGAGGCGTCTTACCCAGATGTGGTGTGGATTGCCACAATTCACATCGAATCCTTTTCTTCTCGGGTTATTGCCGAGTATATCAAATTTTATGAATTTCATTTCGAATAATATATAAAGCAACGAAACACAACAAAAACGGCAACGACAGAGACATCAAAATCGTCGAATACGCTAAACTACGCACAGAGTCTACTGGATTTATGGTCGATGGAAACAGCTAACAGTAAACAGTTTATTCAATTTTGTTGATCGAGCCAAAATCTCTTACTAAAGTAAAGAAAGAAATCTTTAATGCAGAATTAAATTATACGCAGTGAAACACCCTGTTCATTTGTAATTTTGGATTACATTTAAACTCCCCACCCAAAAACAAAACTATTACACGTAACTTTATTAAAATTATAATCAACCAATCAACTACTAAGCGAGGGGCCTAAGTTTAAATCCGCTCCAGTACCGCCTAATTAACTCTTGCGAAAGTCTAAAAAAATTCAAGAGAAAATACTGTCATGAAATCTTCTCAAAATTTGTATGCCATTCATGTCAAAAATATATCTTCGCACACGCAAATGCGTGGAGAAGCTATGTCGTCGTTGGGTCTCGTATGGGCCGTCGGCGCCTAATATTTTATATATATATTAGGGACGACAGTCAAAGTAATAGCTCAATTTTAGAGGCAACCGAAACTCCTATATTCATAATTCTGTCATCAAACGTAATTTATGCTATAAGAGAAAAATTAAAATTAAAATGTTAACATTTTTAATGTCCTCAAGAATTGTATGCAAAAATATTTGAATGTGCTAATTTGTTTAAATCAAATACTGGATATTCACGGGTGGTGCATTTTTTGCTTTTGTATAGCCGAAGTAAGAATATAATGCAAACTGTTTGGACAGCAGCCAATTTGGCATGCAATCGTAAATTTCCCACACAAGTGAGACAAAAAAAAACAAAAAACCATTTATTTCAGATAATAAATGAGAATCAAGTAGGTATGCAATTATAATTTTTTTTTTGTATCATTTATAGCGATCGTGTTATAATTGATTGAATAATCCTAATCCCTTACTGCGCAGTTGCATTTTTAGAGTGTGAATTTGGTTTTAAATTAGAATTTAACACGTGGTTGATTGGAATCTTTTTGGATTAGCGATGCAGAGTTAAAGCTTCAGAAGCACATGCTATGGAATTATGCTGCATCTCGAGTCATACAGCATAAGATATAATGTGTATGGCTTTATCTAACTTAAACTTTAATTAGTTCTAAAAACAAAATGTTGGAAAAAAAACACAATCGAGGATGTTGGAACGTAGGGCTATGTTAAACATGTCAATATGTCAATGTGACGTGTGACACTGTCAATTGCAGTCGGTTAGTTTTGGAATTTAGCTGTCTAAAGATAAATGCCTCAACAAAGATAAGAAATTCTAATTTTTTTTGAGTCTACGATTTGACAAATGTGCGCTTGAGAGCTCTCGACCATCGAAATATGAAAGCTAGAAATCTGTGAGTAAACTTTTTGAGAGAACTCTCAGACCCCATTCCAATTGGTTTTTTTCTGGTGGTAATTATTAGTCGGAAAATACAAAGCACTGAAATATTTATTTGTCTTTCATAATAACTCATAATTTCATGTGAAATTTGACATGTGAAAATGTTTAATGAAAAGTGCATCGTTTTCCTTAAGAAGAATATTTTGTTTAACCAAGAATGTTCGAACACATATATAGAATATTCGCCGTATGTGTTCGAATTCTACACTCCACCCCCGGTTCGAGACGAAAAAAATACTGAACCTACGTTTTAAAGACGTAGGCATTGAAGATGTCAGAACCCTAGGTCTTAATAATAGCAGTCATCAGCTTGAGTTCGAAATTTTAGCACGATTGTACTCTTTTACACTGTAATGTAGATTCTTATGTACGTGAAAGTTGAAAATATTCGGGACGTATCAACATACATATGAGTAGATAAGAAAAATACTTACATGAAAGTTGTGAGATCCGGTGCCCCAACTTTATCAAGAGATTGATAAAGAATACCTTTCACAGTCCAATACGATATCCACCTGACATTCATTAATTATTAAAAAAAACCCACGAAAACAAATTGTTCATACAATGTTGCACGCACTATCGTAATCGTATCTGCGCAAACAACCAAAAAACCAATAATACACAGATGCATCTCCAAACGAATTACATTTAAACGACTGCTAATTAAAAGAGATTAAAAGACTTTAACCGCACATATTAATTAAATTGATTACGCATATAAATCTAATCCTTATCGCCAATTGAACCGAATAATACCGCCTCGAACCTGCCTTCATAAAACGTACTTGTCGTACGTACTAAAAGAAGAATGAGAAAAAAAACAACTCTTTCCCCGACCCAGTCTGTACTCTATGTTGTTGTTTTTTTTTTCTTTTTTGATCGAATCGGCAAATCTCCAACAACCTTGTAAATTGTGCCGCAGTCATTCTGTCTATGTAGTCAGCATTGCTTGGCTGCGAACGAACGCTGCCAACGAATACTTTAATGGCATAGGAAGCCACCGCACCACAAACTGAGGAATAAGTATTCACTTTACCCGGCTGACTCACTTTAAATAGATGGAGCGTCGTGCATTACATTGCATAGTTCTCTTAAGAGAGCAAGTGCTATGGCGGTATCGCGTGGAAAATAAATTGCTAACTAATTAATTACAGATTTCCGACAGATCAGTTAAGATCTTGCAATTGAAGTTTTCAAACATAAAAATAGGAACTACTCACCAAATACAAGGAGAGGCTAGAGCCGCAATGGTGACAGTGACTGTCAAAAGTTATCTGACGGTTGTAAGAATTGCAATTGAGCATCATCAGAGAGCACATGAATTGTGTGTAATTCATTTTTAAAAAAGTGCTTTAAATGTTATTCTTCTCTTTTGTTTAAAATTTTTTTATGTTGGTCACTAAAACAAAATTATTAAAATAAATAAGTATATTAAGGAAGATGGGTTATGCTGCATTTCCGCCAAAAGATAAACCGATATTATAGACAAAAGATTAACAATAAATCCTTACACGTTTCCACTGAAAAAAAGGAGATTAGCTTAGAAGTTTTCTTTCAACCCGCTCGCTGGCTCTCAAATTTACGCACAAAATGTCCAACAACTGGTTGTCAAATTGTTTCCTCGCTCTCAATTCTCAGCAACCAATGGAACTTTTGACATATTCTAATTGGCATTGAGTATGTTCACAAGCCGATTCTCAAATCTTGTGTTTAACAGACTAAATTTGTATTTAAATCTCGGGATTTAAGGAACATTTATGGCAGTTTATTTTAAATCTCGGTTCAGTACTTGGTAGCACTATCGATTGATGACAACGGCATATTCTGAATTCATAAAATAGTATAGGGAGTTGACTATCTCTCTCTCTCTTATGTGAAAGAGCATATCCATTATTAGTGTATTCTTCCTAACACAAATTTACTACTATATAACTTTAAAATCTTTTTGGAAACTTATTGCCACATCTGTTATATAATAAAACACAAACACACGATCGTTATTTAAGACAAGGTTCTGCTATATAAGGTCTAGAATCTAGCAATTCCGACGTGCAATGAGTGCCTCCCAAAGTTATTCGAAAAGTTATTTTAATTAGAAATATTTCTTCTGTATAAGGAATCTGGTGGCCATATAAATAACAGTCATTTGTTAGCATACTAGATATCATAGGTAAGGTGATTTAACTTCAGAACTTTTAGACATAGCCGTAAAAACCGTTTAATACATTTTATAGACCGAATTCAATTGCGCAGAAAGTGTTTAAAGTTCCATGTGACTTTATTTACCCAACAAAAAGTTTATTCACCTTAACTCGCTACAAATGGTTTTATACTTGAAATACCATCTTCGAACAATTTTAAAATAAATTTTGCTAAGCTACAAAATATTTATGGGAAAAGGAGACAGCTCTGACATACAGATGGCCGTTTTGTCTTTTAGATGTAAGTTTTTAACCCAATCAAAGCAGTAGCCATTTTCTAGGAAGGATAAAGCCTTAAAGAACATGAGAAGGTGATGAGTCTATTTGTAAAGAGGAGCTCCTTGGTCGATTTTTCGGGCAGGAAGTCACACTGGTAATTGTTGATTGGTGCATTGCAGACTTTTACACAGTAAGATCACAATAGTTTGACGTTGCCGTTATGCTGAGGAAACGTCGTAGGTAGGCTGCTTGCAAACAAAAAATAACTACAAAAGTCATATTGTGTTAAAATGAAAAACACTTTTCTTTTTTTTATCGTAACTTATTTTATTAAAATATCTTATCAACGTTATTCAGAACTTAAGTGGGTAAGTGGTTTGTTGACATCGCTGAAGAATGTTTAATCTTACAACTTACGCATTAGTTGAACTGAGATGCGCCCTTGATTGATCAATTTATCAAGAGTGTAAGCAGTAAACAACTACTAAGAAATTACCTATATGCTTATCTAGAGAGATGCGCCCTTGATCGATCAATTCATCAAGAGTGTGAGCTGTAAACAACTACGAAGAAATTACTGCTGATCTACCAAGATGCGCCCTTGATTGAACAATTTAACAAAAGTATGAGTAGTTAAAGGCACGAATGAATTATCTAGGCTCATCAAATTTACTTTTACAAATTGTATGTGGAAAATATTATGAAAAAAAAAACTCGAATTTTGATTTTAATTCGTATTTATATGTCATCTGGTTTTATAGTTATTGTAGGAAATTCACTTATAGCAGACTTAAGTAAAGAAGACTTAAGAATATGTTTTCCTTTTTTATTTGTTACCAAACCCTTGTTGATTTGAACGATTACGAATATAGAATATAGTTTTTTAAATATTAAATTATTAAACTAACACATAATAAACGCTCAGTTTATCACAAATATTATCGATTTAAGAAACCATTTCTGCTTATTATTAGCGACAGTGCTGCCATCATCTCTTCTGAAAACAGCCTTAAATTGACTTGAAAATTTGTACATTTTTATATTTTATTCTCTATTAAACTCGAAAATTATATGTTAAACTTGGTTACTCTAGCACATTCATATTTTAAAATAAATAACAACACAAATTTGTTTAACTTAAATTAATTGCTAGTTGTTATCTATAATTTTTATTATTTTTTTGTATTTGTAAAGCACACACAAACAGAAGTCATCCTAAATCTAGCTTAAAATTATGACAATTAAAGTGACTCACATTTTATAGAGCACAAGTGATTAAATTTGGATTTCTGGAAATTTGAATAACTAATTGAAATTTCTGATCACCTTAAAAAATACTGCCACTTACATAATTCGCTCCGGATTTATGAATAGTCGAAGCTTTCAGAAATAAGGTGCGATCAGACGGTCATCCAAACTTGGTCACGTCAGAGAACTTATGTAATTCGGTTTTTATCTGCATGTCATATGTGATCGTGTCATCTTCTGGATCATACAGGGTCATCCGTTAGGTCATCCGAGTGTAAGTGTTTTCACGTGAACTTTCAACGATGCAAATGTGTCATCCGAAGTTAGATGACACTGTGGAAAATCGAGCGATGTCATCCGTGGGACCTTTTCATTCGGATGCCACGTTCAATGACGTGCCGGATGACTGCTGATCGAGCCGAAGACATCTAAAATATTGTCGGCAGTGCAGTGGTGCCTTATAAAAATATTGGGTTTCTCAACTCAACCCCAAGAGTCCTATGGATGACAATGACCAAAATTATTACATGCATCGTTTGTTTGGTAGAACAAGCTTTTACGAAAATGTGTCATTTTCATTAGTGTATTTCTGGCTATGCTCTAGATGCTATAACGAAGCATGGACCCTGAAGATCATTTCTCGTTTTACAAAACAGTGTTTCCAGTGCAGTTTCGATGACACTGCGCGGAACTAATTTATATCGAATAATGCTACCTAGTGAAATAATACCGAAGCTTTGGGCGCGTGAACTTTGTCGACTTTCATCGGTTTCGGCCTAATATCTGAGCGAGAAAAAGGATGTGTGCGCATTTTCACAGATGTTTGCAAAACCTATCAGGGTTCAGGTGATGGTGCTTTCCTGGAATGTGATAACGTAAGGCTTATCTACTCGTTATAAGCCTGAATGCATTGATCTTCCAAGCGGCGATCTTTGGTATTGTAAGTGGTCGATGTATATGTTTTTGTCTTTAAGCTTGGTCGGAAGACTCCTTGTTTGGGTTCCGAGTCATACTGAAATAATGGAAAATGAGATCACCGCCGTACTTGCTCGTCAAGGTTTAGGATCTGAACATGGGTTGGGCATTTAATAATGTCCTCCATTGATGACTACGGGCTGCTGATAGACCAAACAAGTTCGACCAAATTTCCTTGGGAAATCAGTGCCATTAGCGAGAAAATAATGCAGGCGCCTAGTAGGCGTTGGGAAGCCAAATGAAGCATTTCATCTGTGAGGGTTTTAGGTACTTACGCGTTGAGTACTGCACTAAGTACTAAGTTCCTAATCACTTCTTGTCTTTCTGAAAAAGTCAGATTATTTATTACAGTAGAAGGAGTCTGAGTGTTTCAGCGAAAAAAAAAAACGATTAAATTATAGTTGCACTTAAATTTATTGGTTATTAGCCGTCCGCATCCCGACGTAAATCTATATAGTTGGGTTTGCGAATACGTAAACAATTAAATTTTATTAAACATTTTCGTCTTACGCTCTTTTCGTCTACGCGTGTGTGATCATATAATACATTTTTTTTGTCATGTATAAAACTGATGTGGTTAAGTCATTTGCCATACAAATTGAGTATATTTATGTGGCAACGTGGATATATTCCATTACCTCAATATGTATTGACTTTTCCTATTAATGATAAGGGCAAACCATATTTGACTTTTGTATGCATACCCCTATTCAATAGGAGACATCGGAAAAAAACCTCTTCAAGTATAGTTTAATGTGTAGCCTGAATTGCATCACTATTTTCAAATGTACGCATTATAATAGATGCGCATTATGTACACCAGCAGGTTCCCAAAAATCCCAGTTCCTTACAAAAAAAAAAAAAAACCCTACAAGTGTGATTTTTTTTTTAAATATTTGCCGCACCGCACCGTTCCCTTGGACGTGATACGAACTTTGGGTATCTTGCATCATCCACTTTCTAAGTTTCTATATTTAATACCATTATCATTCCAATCTATACATACATATATGTATTTTCGATGTAAATACAAAATGTGCATTATAGCGCTACATAAAAGAAAATGTGATTGTTAGAAAAAAGAATGGAATAAAAAAAAAATACACGGTCCTTGAGTGAATTTTCCAGTAAGAGTAATTCTTTCTAAACTACGTACTTAATTATACATTTTAAAATATATATACATATGTGACTACATGTTAGAGATAAAAATCAATGTCACTATGTAATTAATTTCAAGGAGTACATGGAATATTATGTGTATGTGTATTGTTTATTTATTACTGATTGTCGTTGATCTCTGAAGTATCAAAGCACTAGCACGAATGCCGAAAAAGGGAAAATTAATTTCTAGATGTAGGTACCAATTTAGAAAAGTATTTGCATTGGAAGTGTAAAAGTGCATACCATTAGTGATGCATACGAAATTTTATTAAATGTAGTTCAAAGATTAATAAATTCGGCTTACCTGCATGAAGTATGTGTAACTAGAGTGTTAGCTTTTTGTTCTTTATGGTTGGCCCTTAAGTCATTAATAAAAAATAAACGACATACGACCTGTAGCTGTAAAATTATATAATACTCGTTTTTTAATTTCCTGGTCTGCAGGGCTAAACGATGGAATCTTAGCCTGAACACTGAATGACCGCGCTGAAATTAAGATTGATTGTCAACAGCAAGCCGGCAACAAGTCCTTTAGAATAAAGAATTCTGAAACTATAACTGACATATGTAATTTTATAGATGAAACAACGCTGTTAAATTGTTACATTCAATTCACCCAGGTATTTACTATGGATGTTAGCATTTAATAAAAAAAATATTTAGAACTTAACCTAAAACAGGTGAACATTTATCAATTGCTCAGAAAGAATGTATGTATATATAAAAGCCCCTACTTCGATACACCCATATTGTGACCGTTCCTACCTTTTTGTTTGTTGACTTAGGCTATGAAACCTCTAGTCATCGTGACGTCTTTGAGGCTAACAATTGATAGCAATTGGTTAATAGTGATAAGCGTTCCATATTGTATTGCAAAACTTTACTTGATAATCAATGTACGCAAAAATAGACATTATCGGCCCATATGGGTGCTTAGACCTATCTTCTACAAGCAGTGTGTATGCGAGACAAATATTTTAGTCACATATGAGAGGAACCTACAATTCCATATGGGAATTTTAATTGCTCGATAGATTACATGTTATCCAGACATAAGGATTTGCATTAAGTAACTTATAACGTAAGTCGACTGCAGATAAATTTGCTTGTAATAGACAGAAATCAAATGAGGACTCTAACTTTAGATCTTCTGCAAGCACTAGGTACTTATAATGTATAGAGACAGATGATAATGATAACAGATAACAGTAAGAGGCCCAAATGGCTGCCTTGAGGTACACCTAATAATGCATTTATTGATCTCATGGCGGTGAGTATAACCCGATTACTCTAATATAAGTCTGAGTGAAATCACAAAGAAGAAAGGTGTCGAGTGAAGACAACGAATTCAAATTTTCAAAATTTGTGATCGCAAACTTAGAAAGGATATCCAAATTAGCAGTTAAAGTTAAATTACTTGTTGTTACACATGTATCATACAAAGTCGGCTGGCACAAAGGGTTTTTTTTCAGCACTGCACCAGCTGGTGGACATTTTGAGCACCAATATAATTGACAGAACCAATCCGCTCCAGACAAAAATTTTAAAATAATCAATTTTGTTCAGATGGTAACACTTTATTTATACCTTTGTGGCAGGCTCCTTCCCATGCAGGAATGGCATATCGCTCCAATAAAAGGATAATTGCTGTAAAAGCCAAGCCACATTCTGTGCATTCGATTTCATGAAAAAACCGGTGTCGTAAAAGAATTCATGTAAAATGAAGAAAAATAGTACACAAAAAAGAAGAATTTAAAGAACACATAAAAGTAATAACTAAAATGAAATTATTGCCTACTTCCACTACCTCACAGGGGACTAGTAGGGATTCAGTAAAGTGGGAGTGTTATGATGCTGCTAGTCAGATCATAAGTTCAACATTGCAATATGGGGCACGGAATAAGGTTTGAAGTCGTTCGAATTTTAAAAGATAAATTTGAAATCAACTGGTAGCACAACAGTGAACGACGGGTATATAGTGCATGCATGACTTTCCATAACTGTACAATAGATGAGGCCTGAAACACAAATTTACTAATCCTAACTTATAAGTATAGTGATCGGCTCTTCGCAAAGACCGAGAGAGTCTTGATGCTGGTTTGGCAAATCACAGTCAGACCACCATCAAGGCTTTAGCTTAAGTCAATATAACCCCAAAAATAGTGTCAATTGATTAACGCAAGGTTACCTTTTTTTGGATTCCGGGCCATAGTAATGTTTATGTAGGGTAACGAGCATGCTTACGAGCTATCTCATGCACAGACAGGCATAACTTGACTTTTGACTACGAGCAGTTAAGCCAAATATTTCCTCAGAATTCGTAACGAACGCCAACCTCAATAGGAGAAGGCTGAATTCTTAAATTCCCCATGTTGTGGTATAAAACGGCATACCGTACCACCTTATCTAGACGACAACAGCCTTTAGCCTAACTTTTCTAACCATTTGGTGTGCAGAGTTATATATTTGGCTCAAATGAAAGTACCTACAATTTGATGCCTGTTCAGACTTGTCATACTTTCGTAAGAGGTGGGCAACAGAAAATTTCGAAAATTAAACCGAGGAGGATTTAAGCCCGGGGCCCTTCGCTCTGAGGCTCAGCCAACAAACCACAGAGGCACTGCAACCAATAAGAGTAATAAACCAGCTTAAATGTTTTATATATCATTTTCACTTAGCCAAATATAACTAGGGTTACCATATGAATGCAATTTTAGGTCATCTATAACAAGCAAGTACCTTTGCCAACAAATACCTACCTAGGTACTTATAATATAATTATCTACTCCTCATGTAGATAGGAACCATCATGAGCCTATTATGAACTTATTGGAACATATTAAAGACAATTTATATATGTATATGTTCACCACTACATACTATAGAAGCGTACTTTTCTCTCTCCTATCGCTTCTCACGTACGCATATATGTATATATATATATATTAGTTTCTATACATAAAAGTATGGCACCATGTTTGTTGCGTTGTATGTTCGAATACATATGTTGGATCGTTGTAGAGGAATGTTTGATAGCTGAGTTTACTTTAGCTCTACAATACAACAGCTTCTGCTCTCGACAACGACGACGATTACGTACGACAACTACCTACAACGATTCAATTCGAATTGACAGCCAGCCAGCCAGCAAGCCAGCCAGCACCAAAGCAATCAAAAGCAGCGCAGCAAATATCATATAAATTGCCGGTCGGTACAAATTCCCGATCAGTTCTGTTACAGTTTTTGGCTGTTAAACATAACTTTTGCATTCTCCTATTTTGTGTGAGCGTGTGCCAGTCTCGTGACGATCAATCTATTCGTGATTTAAAAGCGTGCTAACCCAAATCTAATAGTTATTCTTTTGAATTTTTTCCCCGCCAACGTGTACTAGTGAATCATTAAATCAAACCAAAACATAAATATCCCAACCCAAGTGATCAGTGATCGTATTCCAAAGTTCAAAATCATTAAAAAAAATTGTGTCCTAATCAGTATTCAAAATAATAAAAGAAAACACCCTAAACTCTAAAAAATTTAAGTGACTACCCAAAATTTACAGCGAATGTGCAATTTGTTTTATTCATTCTTCCTTGTTCAATTAAGATTTGTTAAATTCTTATAAAGATTTTTTAAAAATTCCTCCCATACGAGAAAAAACTTTGAACATTTCCACCACGGAAGCATTCAGAGGACCTATGTCAGTTTTAAGTGATTTAGTCCTGAACTTTAATCGTAACGATATATACGCAAGGACAACAAATTTACATGCGAACAATTCATTTATAACATAACAGTAAATTAAATTACAAAAAAAAAATTTAATTAAACCTAAAACAAATTATTTTGACTTAATCGTTTCAACAAAAAGATTTTGATAAAAACTCGAATAAAACTAGAAAGGAGCAAGAGGAAAGAAAAATGATACTGGTGAGTTTTAAATACCATTTCTGCTTTGTTTTTTTTGATTCTGTAAGGTAAAATTGTATATGGCGTTGCAGTCAAAAAAAAGACCAACAAAAAAGAAAATCTGATGTAATAGTTGCTTTCTATTTGTAAAGATATTTTTTTTGTTTCGTGGGAAAACCACGTATACGTATGCTAGCGGAAGGCCATATGACATAGTTTCGACAAACCTATGTGAGTCTTTCGTAGTAGAAATATGCGTAGATAAGGCGCTTTTAAGTAGATGACGACGTGTTCATTCATGAAAAATTAAAGAATGAATATCGAAATGGTAGCTATAAATGGAATGGGATTCAATTTTCGCATGGATTAATTTTGCTAGCTGAGTAGAGGTAGAGGTGAATCATAGGGCGGTATAATATTTTAAGGTGGGAGGAAGAGACACTTAAAACAAAAATGATGTCACTCACTCTTTGCTGCTTACGGAATTTAACTTAAATCAAAGATCTGGTTTTGACCCGACATTGCAAAAATGCAAAGTTGAAATAATGACAAAAAAAAAATAAAACTTAAATATATCTCATAAAATACAATATTAGGCAACTTTAGAGCTCAAAGTCCGAAATTGAAAAATTAAGAAACCTTGCGTGGTTTTAATTAATTGTATTAAATTCTAAGTTTGAACTTTCGAATTTGGGTTATTAAATCATGTAACACCCGAGAAATCGAGGTGTGAAAGTGGAAGAAGGGGATAGCTAATAAATCATTTGACTACCATATATGTATCTGTACAACGACCCGAAGTCAAGTGAACTCGTGATGTCGTACGTCGTCAGAGAAAAGAACTGCAGCCTATATTGCATCCTGAAGATCTCTGTAGCTCTATTTTCAACTGGAAAGGGATGATGAAGGTCAGAGATCTACAGTTTGAAACTCAAATGCTAACTAACACGACAAGTCCATTTTGACTAAATACCTAAAATTCCATAAAAAACTTGAATATTAAATAATTCCGCCTATTTAAATTAAGATAAAAACAGTCGTTGGCATATACCGTTTATTCATAGGCTCCAAATTTATCGGTAAAATTATCTCTTTTGTTGCAGCATTTTCGTTTCACATTCAGCTCATTTCAGGGCATTTTCAACCGATTTCAACGTCAAACTTCAAGCGGAAACATGTATGCTGACAGCAAAAACAAGGGCGAAGAAACTGGTGCTACTTAAGTCTAGACATCTGCACTTTAAAAATACATCTCTATATCTGGTTGTACATTCTTGTCAATGGAAAATATTATGTATGAAATTTGGCATTCATTTGCACTCAGTAAACCGTAATTAGGATATTCATATAAAAACCTAAGAATCGTAGCCATGGGAAACTAGAAAATACTTTTTTCATAATTTTAGACCGAAAAGTTGAACATAACTAATTTTAAGCAGTTTCAAAACTTTCAAAACAAAAATTTCAAATTTAAATATTCATCACTCGTTGAGAGCCTAAATTTAAAAGATCTTGCAAGAAAAAAATGTGTGTCGCAATTTTCAGCCTTATAAACTTTTTCGAAAAGCTAAAAACTTTGACTCGACAAAAGCCATCATTTTGGTTCACCATTCACCACTTTCGATAATATTTTGTTTTAAATTAGAAATTATAAGACCCAATTTGTACTTTCACAAAATGACTCATTGCATCGTGCTTTCCTGTAAGATTTTTGCATAGTTCGATTCTCTGGAATCTCGGAAAATACGCTACTTTGGGCCGACAAAATTCTAATCATGATTCTTTCCAATTATAGCGTGCTCTATTTTTTATATATTATATGTATACATATATATATATATATGCATATTTATTTTGTAACATGTAGATTAACCCGTCTCTCTTTCTAATCTTTTGTCGCCATTTTGTTTTTTTTGTGACTTGTCCGCCTTGACTTAACACATAACTGAATAACCAGGGTTAGTTCAAATCAGTCGTTGATGAGTTGGCCATTGAGCAACATCTGTCTAAAAAATTTTGTTTAACGGAGTTGATCTTAAACTTTTAACTTAAATTGTCTTCAATTCAGTTAAGAAATTCTGATCTGATATTTAGCATTTTCCGGGGTTGGTTTTTTTATTTTTATTGTTGACTTGACAGAAAAGCCGGTATTTACATCCTTTTACGACTAGTAAGTATTGTGACACAATTTCGAACATAGATGTCGAGTAATATTTTGACAGAAATGCGGATTTATTGTAATTTACTATTCTTAACTGTACATAATTTTCTATTTGTGCCAAATTATTGGCATATCGTAGAATATACGATAATGGAGATTTTTTTTATTTAGAAATATAATTATAGTGATTAGTCAAATGAAATAGAATTACGCAATTTTTCGAAATTATAAATTGACAGAAACCCAAGTTCAGAACTAAAAGAAAATACTCTTGCGTTCACTTGTGCTGTACTGGATGAATTTTCTTAAAAAAAAAGTTTACAATTTAGTCAAATGTGCAATGAATTCGAAGTTAAAGTAAAAACTTGAATTCATACTCGGGTACCGTTATTTGAATTGCAACCAAACATACTTTTCTATACTTGGCCAAGCCGTTGCATTTCGATAGAGAATACACGGATGCCGCTGCATGATAGCGTCTTGCACCGTCAGCTTTGCTCGTTTGTGTAAATAAAAATATTGCCATTCAAAGAGAAATAACTTGATCATTACTTATCTTAAGAAGCGATGCAAGAATTTCTTCGTGTCAAATGGTTCGCACATTTCGAAGTTTGCATATTTATTTTTGCCAAACAATTTTCTCTCCCTTTCCTTAAAGATTCGTGCGGTTTTTTTTAGTCGTATTCGAAAATTCGAACATTGAATTACCTTATTTCATTCTCTTCAAACATTTTTATTTCAAAGGAAGGCACGTCTTCAGCCATCAGTATCGGCATCGCATATCAAATTTCGTTTCTTTCTCATTCTTACTTATCTATAGCAAGTCCCTAATTGATTCCTATCCAAAATAGATTTTATGGAGTATCAATAAGAGCTAATGAATTCATTTCAATTGAAATTTATACAAAATACGTCAATTCACCGCGTGGTCAGCCATTTAGATAAGTCAAAATCTAAAAAAAAACTAAACATCTTGTTGCTAACTAATAGCAGGAAACGACTCGCACCTGCAAGAGACTTTAAATTATACAACAAGAACCGATTTCAAAATTTAATAGCCCCCACCAGTTCTATCTATCTTCTGAGGAGGTCATTCGTTATAATAATTCACTTAAATCTGACTGATAAAGTCACTTTCTGAGAGAAAAAAAATATAGCCTATGTACGTGCATGCCTTCAAATAAAATAATTCCTCGAAACAATCAATCTGATCTTCGACTTTTGATTCTTATGACTTAAAAGCCGCCTATCTCTATCTTTGGCTATTGTAGCGATTGTGCATTTTACAACACTAAACGTTACTGCAAACGATAAGAATGTCCATTGTCGGTAATGGCACGCCTTCTTTTTCTTTGTTGGCCTCTGGCTGTCAAATCACAGTAAAACTTGGTCATTTACGTCAGCATGTCACTCAAAATCGTGTTATGGTGCGATCGTTATGTTATCTATTAATTCGCGCATCATTTAAACAAAAAAAAAATAAATAAAATAAAGCAATTATTATTATTTAAGTGCGGCGATGAGGCAGTGTTTATGCCGCTAGTCTTCGTTGGTTCGTTGACCTAAATTTTATTTTAACGACCATTTTACGACACCATTAATGTTGTTATAAAATTAAACGATCTTTTCTTTCTTTTATTTATAGAAAATGAATTCACCCGTGTTTATAATAGCGCTGCTAATTTTTGGGGCCATAGATGCCCAGTGTCGAGCAATTGATGAGCTCGATACTAATTCCATTGAAGTTGAACGACCCAGGCAGCATAATACTGCACCAGATGGTTTCAGAAAGGTCAATATGCCACCAGCTCAGATTGCGCAAATATTTGGATCACCAGTTGAGATTGTCTGTGAAGTTGGCGGTACACCGGCGCCAACTATTCAATGGGTTGTAGGCCCAATGTCAATGTCAGACGTAAGATCTACTTAAAGTTTTATCCAAGTTTACCAGTAACTAAGAGGATTCTGTTCTGTTTTTTCTTTAGATGGATAGTTATGAGACAAATACCCTAAGTGAATCCAGTCCTAGTGCGATAGTGAATGTACGATCTGTGTACGTCATCGATCACATGTTGCTGGAACCGAAAGTAATCACCTGTGTTGGTCGATCGGGCTCGAAGTTTGTGTACGGATCAACAACGGTTTATCCACCAGCTGAGTCAAAGGAACTGGTGCACTATGCAAACAAGGAGCTTTATAGAAATAGGAAGCCAATTATTACTCTCAGTCATGTGACTCACATTGACTTTATTGGAACGAATATTGTTCTGCCATGCAAGGCCTACGCAAAGCCTCATCCAAAAATTACATGGATAGGCAAGGACGGTCCAGTCACAGAACAAAGTAATCGTTATAAGGTAGGCCTAAAAAACTACGCCTTATTTATGGAAAATGTTGCTAAATCTGTTTTCCTCATTCATATAGATTTTAGAAACCGGTGAACTTTTAATCTCCGACCTTAAATGGGAGGATATGGGTACATACAAGTGCGTTGCACGAAACGCTGTAGGCAAAACTATTGCCGAGACATTCGTCTATCCATTACTTGTAAGTTAAAATAGCTATGCCTTATGCTCTAACAAATTCTATAACAACCATTCCTGTTATTTTCTCATTACAGAAAGATTAAGTAACACCAACAACAAGTCCAAGCATCCATGAGTACTACAAAAATTAATATCTTCAAGTCAAATTAAAGCCACAACTTATTGCCCAAAATCAGATATCGAATGATTCTGATTTTGAAATTTATTCATTTTATCGCGGAACTTATGCTGACTAGAAGAAGACTTTTTAATTTGAACTTTCTTTATAGTCCTAAGAACATTACTAACCCTTAAAATTTACATCAATCTTCATTTTGTGTGCGTCTTTTTTTTAATCTTATTTAACTTTTTTTTTTGGCTTGGAATCTCAAGATCAAGAGTCTAATTGATTAAGTGTTTTCGTTTAGCATTAATGTTTAAATTTTTGTGTACATTCTTTTTTAAGCAAAATCAGTTAACTACATCGGCCGACAGCTACTTAATAGTTTTATAGAAATATTTGTTATAACCATTTATGCATTTGTTATTGTTTTTAAAATAGTTTTTTTTTTATTATTTATTTGCCATATCTACTCGAATACTTTCCATGAAATAGAACGAATCCATATTATTTAAACGGTATAAACATCAAAAGCACAAATTAATGTTTCCTAAGTTATTTTATAGTTTAAGTTTTTTTTTTTTATAAAAACTTATATACCTACATATATATTTTTTTTCCTAAGTTTTTATTTTTTATGAACTGATTAATGTTAGACAAAAACAAAAATGAATTTACGTAAAACAAAAAAGAAAGCAACAAAAATAAATAAAAGAAAATATTACGTGTTAATAAACATTGAATTATAGTATTTAAAAAAAATATTTTTATTTTTGTTCTTTGGGCAAATAATTTCAAATGAGATAACTGAAGTAAGTATTTTCTAAGCCTAAACATTTGATGGCACCGAATAGATGCGCAATTTATTCAGTGGAGGCAGATTTAAATGTATCCCTATGAATTGTATCAGGATCCCTCTAAAAAAATTTTAAAACACCGCCTTCTTAATTCCTGATTTCTTAAAATATTTTTTTATACTGTTATAAATAATCTTTGAATATACCCAACCTCCCACCTACTCCAAATCTAACAATGAAATCAAGCAGGGGGGTTACGGTGGAGCAGTATGCCACCGATATTCCATTAACTCCGACCGATTTTAGCAGCCGAGGGATTTTAAAAAGCAGGATATCGTACCCAACCCTTTTCAAATCATCGTAGTATCTTACAATTGGAGCTTAAAGCTGGACTCGGGCGATTATCAGTCATCCTACGTTTGTTTGATTCACTCGATGTTTAAGACATAATGCTTAAGCATAACCAATAACTTGGGTACTCGATCGCTGTAAAAAGAAAGCAATGAGGTCGCTGACGTGCTTTCGTTAAAAATTGGAAGAAAGTGTAGATTTGAAACTAAAGTGTGGGCATTGGTGCTAGAATAACCTACCAACTAATAAATAAGTAGCTACTGAAATAAATTTAGTTATTTACTTTAAATCTACATATACTACTGGATATACTTAACTGTCCTGTCTGGCTTGTTCGTGTTCGAGACACGACTAACTGCTAGGTTCCACATTTCACTTTCACTCGAAATTAAATCGAAGTCGATCGAAAATGAATTTCAAATTGAGTCAAATAGTTGTGTTCCACAATTCGATTTTGTCGATTTAAAAGTGATTTCTTATCGATCTGTGACTTTCATATGAAATTGTGAAAACAGAGTAAACGTGCGATCAGACGGTCATCCAAGCTTTTTATACGGATGACATCCTGACGTCACTATGACGTAGAATTTATTCTAAAGTGGTCATCTCGTCTGAAATATACAAGTTTTCTGACGTCAGCATGTCATTCGGATGACAAGTTTGGATGACCGTCTGATCGTACCTTAAGAAATTAAATTTTACACAAGTCTGAAGTTCATCTTAGGTTTTAGGAAAAGAGATTGAGTGTTACCGAAGTTTTGTTGGAAAATTTGAGAAAAGATGTGAACAGTCATGGTACACCACTAAGAACGCGAGTGGATGGCAGAACAAATTCGATTCTCCAAAATCGTCAGCATCTTTTCCAATTCACCTTTGGAAATTTTTTTGCCAGGAAAATGCAAAAATTGTAGAACCATTATTAATTGTCATTTATTTAGACGGTAGCGTATAAATATTTAATTTAACAATTTATAAAAATTGAACTTTGGTTTATAGCTTTTATAACATAGGCAGCCTCTCCAATTTCAAAAGGGATTAGATAAATCTCTCAACATTCGTCGTTTTACCTTTTTCTTGAGTGAATTTAAACCCTCCAATCTGCAATCTCGCAGCAATGAACACATCACTTGTAAATTATACTTCAAACGCGTGAACAACAAAATAATCTACCAGCAAACAATTTCCCAAAATAAAAACACTTTGAAAAATGTGTCAAATGATAGAAATCAGCAGTTTTCAATTTCACGCAAAGTGATTTCGAAAAAAATTCGAAGTTACCAAATCGATCGAAAATGAGTTCACTCGATTTGCAATATCGATTTTGATTTAATTTCACTCGATTTCAGGAACCTATCTGTAAGACTGAACTGCTATGACATCCGCGATGGTCTACGAGACGGAGGTGTAGTCATCATTGACGTGCTGTGTGCTATACTCTGTCCAACATAAATTGGCAGTACAGGGAAGATAGGAAATCAGTTTGGTTTTTCTTCTTTGGTTTCGATTTGTGGCCTATTTTTGTTAAGAACTCTATAAACTGTTCGTTTACCCACAGTAAAAAAATATCACCTACTTGATTCGCAGTTACTGTTTTATTTTTCAAATTTTTATGAATTTTTTTTGTCGCTTCAACAATTTCTTTTTTTTTCGGCACTAAAGTCTGTGGATGCATTTAAAGCCATTACAATTTTGTAACTGCATTTTAACGTGTTCTCCACACATTAAAAGAAATGTCAAAGATCAAAACAAGACCTCCACGATAACACTTATCATTAAGAACTTTCTTTCAACTTCTGAAAAAAAGTTTTGCAATTGGAAATTCACTGGAGGGTAAACACTTTATGAGGGGTTTCTTTCAATTTAATATGGTAGAAAAATATGGCACGCTACTGATTTTGAAAAAGCTTCCCCATAAGACTTGTACTGCCATTTTATGTTGGAAAGAGTATAGTATTCGAAGATTCTCTCGGCTGAAGCACTATTGCATATCCATTCGCCCACGACTAACTATCCGTCGAAAAAGCCCAATCTGAACTTTTCCTACCTGCTTATCGTTTGGCACTATAGGAGCAGTTTATTTCTTGAATCAGGTGTTTTCAACCCATTTGTTTTGTTTACACAAAGGTAGATGTGCTCCATAACTGCCTCAAAGCTGCTGCATTCAAAAGTGATATTTTTCCCGAGGCTTTTTCTTGATAATTCATTGTTGACCAAAGATATCTTTATAAAACGTCAATTAAAGTATATTTGCATTTTGCTGTCCGAATCTCTAAATGATATGTTGAAAGCTCTTTTTGTGAATAGGAAAATATGAAATGCGAAAATCTGACAGTATCTGATTCTGTCGTGAGAAGCTTCTTAAATGTGTTGTTCAAAATCGGAATAAAATTGTAGGTCCCGTTCATTCGTTTCAAAACTATACCTTCGCATACATTCGTTGGCGAAATTATATCCTTTATATTTATTAATTTAATTTTAAGTTTAATTTTGTTTACACCTGTAAGTTAGTTCTGTGGTAACTAGTATCTACCGGTAACGGGGAAAATATACCAGCCCGTTTTGTATTCAAAGAGAAGATACTGGAAAGTATATGTAAGTAAGTGACTCATTCCTTTTATAGACGATATTTGAGAAGAGCAAAAGCGTATGTGTATGTGATATTAACTTGATAAAACAGAAATAATCACAGTCTCGCGTATCTCCCTTCACTGTGAAAGGGAAGTGCAAAATTAAACACCTGACTTTAAGAGTGATGTGATTAAATTGAAAATGTTTACGCATTAGGATTATCAACTCAAAACTGGCTTGATCATCTGCGAGAAGGGCTGTCAGTGAAGGAACTCCACACGATGGTGTTCTGCCCCCCTTCTGAAATAGGGAACTTTCCTAGTAAAATCGATTACACCGTTCCCCAAATTCAATTCGAAAAATCCTTCCATGATGGGGTGGGATGTAGTTGACTAAATCTTAGTCCGTCCTTCCGTCTTCCTGATCATTACAGCGTGTTCCTGGCGGAAATAATGGCTTTTAAAGAAGTCTTATCTTGGCTAAAGAGAAACGTGACATTCTCCAACGATATCGGCATTTTATCGGACAGCCAAACTGCTGATCGTCTCCTCAGGAGATAGCGGAACTGTTTAATGTTCATCTTTACTGGGTGCCGGGGCACAGGGACATTCCTGGGAACAGGAACACTGATAAACATTGTTTCCACTGTGGTTATGCAAACTGCAGTGGCTACACTTCATAGAGGAATTAGAGTTAATTAGAACTTTTTAATATTCTTAAAAACGTTGCTGATCTCAGGCCACCTTCAATTCTATCAATCAATTAATTAAAGCTTAAATGTTATTACAACGTAGGGGTTAAACACCTGTCTTCAGACACCTGTGCTGAAGAGGGAATAAAAGGAAAAAAAACCTGATTGATTAATTGCTTAGATTGTCGATGACATAAGAAACTACACCTGTGAATCATTTTCCCAGAAATTTTTTCATATAAAAATCTATTCAAAAATAAATTTATCAGATTTAATTTGAATGATAAAATGACGAAAAGAAATATAAACTTACACGTGTGGACTTTTAATAAGACCGCTTCACAAAGAACCCACCTATTAAGTTACAATACTTACGGCATATTAGTCATCTAATCGGATTTGCACAAGAAACGTATCATTTATTATTGGCACATGAAGATATAATTTGCATTCATTGCGCCCTGTTCAAAATAAATTATTCAACAATCTTGTTCGATTTAATTCGTTAAAAAAGTGATTTTATCTAACGAAAACGATTATTTTATGGTAAAACTTGAGCCGAAACGAATAAAAGACTAAAAAAAGAAACCATTTATTTAAAATTGTTTAATATATATATTTTTATTTGTTAATATATTAATACTACAACAATGATGCAACTATAACAAATACATACGTATAGTCGCAAAAAAAAAAAACATTTAATGATACAATACCACCAAACACCATCTCCATATATCCGAGCTTTGTTTAGTGTTAGTATTTTTTTCATATATATATTTTTTAATTTATTAATCCTACATTATATGTTTACCATTTGGTAATATATTCAGTTTAATTTTTACTTTGTTTATAATAGACAATTCTTTTCTTTGTAGCAATTTATAAATTTAAAAATTTTGACTAATAGCGAAACCAACAATTGCTGCTATACAATGTAGCAGTTTTTATTTTTTGGCGAACTTTAAATTTTTATTTTTCCTATTTTGTTTTAAGAATATTATTGATTCTCTAAGACACAAAAACAATACAGTGCTGAACTTTTTAGAAGTTTAATTTTCTATACTAAAATATACTATGTTGGTAGGTAAATAAATACTTTTCTTTTTATATGGAATAATTGATGAAAATATTTCAAATTAAAATGGACGCAATTTAAGATAAAATCTACTTAAACTAGTAGATTAAGAGAATAAAAAAAGTTGCAAAAGGCAAAGTTCTGACAAATATTGGTCAGTTGTCTTTAAAAGGGAAATGCATTTTTTATGGTACAAACAAAAAGAGTTCAAATGTATGTGTTAGACATTTGAAAACTTAGAATGGGCATTTAATTTCGCAAACTCTGTTTGGACTGTTCACAGTCTATTAAACCGGATTTAAATTCACATTGAAATTTCAAACAAATCTTTTAACAGTGTAACTTCCGTCGCTTGAAATTTTAACCTACTCAATATTTTCATTAGATTCTTCCAATTTGAGAAGAATGCAAAACGATTCGGAACACCTTCAAAGATTGTGGTACAGGTTTGGTAAGGCGTATCATCAACCAAGTTTGAGTGGAGGAAAGCATGCCCGATGACTGGGAGAAGATCTCAATAAATACTCGTAGTAGTGTAGCAATACATTTTTAGTTGAGACACATCTTTTCATCGACTTCAAGGCCACTTAAATAACTGTTCTAAACATGTGACTTATTCAATTTTTGTTCGTAAGCAGATTATGCGCAGGGCAAGTGTCAAGCAGGCGAAGTTAGTTGCTCTTAAAGTAAATGAGCACAAAACTAAACACATTCTATCAACAAACAAACAAATATCTGTCCCCCAGTCGGTGCAAAACGTCACTATTGATAGCAGAAACTTTGAGGTAGTTAAGGAGTTCATCTTACTCGGTGTAAACATTAACTCTACGAATGACATCTTAGTGGAGATCCGGCGAATAATTACCCTAGAAAACCGCTGCTACTTCGATTTAGCGAAGCAAATGGGTTTAAAACTCCTAGCTCAAAGGACAAAGTGTATGCTATATAGAACCCTTATTCTGCCAGTTCTGTTTTACGGCGCCGATTTCTGGATGATAAGCAGGAAACGGGAGTTAATACTGGGATTCTTCAAAAGAAAAATTCCTCGGCGAATATTTGGTCCTGTGTGCGAGGAGGGCGAACTCTATGAGCTGTACGAAGATGTAGTCCAAAAAGCCAAAACTCGTCGACTACATTGGCTCAGTCACATTGAGGGCAATGGGCAATTATGCTCCAGCAAAGAGGATCTTCGAATCCCAACCCCCAGGTTCGAGACCAGTCAATCGCGGATGCCAGAGCGCATGGTTTGAATAACTGGAAACTGCGTGAGCGGGATCGAAAAGGATGGAAGGCTGCCGTGTCTCAAGTAGGTAGTCTCTTTACGGGTCGGAAGCCAGCATAGTACGTAAGTAACCTTCTTTGGCGGTGTCGTTTCAGTCATAATTGTTGCCAAGGCTGGCGATGGTCTATCTTGCTCCTAAAAACGTCATCGTTGCAACGTACGCGACGGATTCGATGGGTTATCTTTTCTATGGCAACGTTAACATTATCGCTAATTAAATGCTTGCAAGTGTCCCAAAGAGTGGTCGCACTGATAAAACAAACATTATTGGCCAAGGTAAATTTATTCGTTATAAAACATGGGCACGACTTTCATTTCCTTGAACCATGCTATCTAAGCATGCTTTTAGTATATAATGCGGATGATGTGTCTTATTTAAATCATTTTTGCATTCTGCGGAAAGATAAAGCTTTCCCAGAAAGATTAACCGGCGGAAATAAACGTTGCTTATACTCGTTCACGTCATCGATCTATTAAAACATCAATAAAATTGACAAAGACTATCACAGTCTATATTCTGCTGCTCATAATTTACCTAAGATTGAGTTAAGCAACAGAAATATATATAGATGTCGTTTGAAAGCGGACAGGAAATGCTTAGAAAAGTATGTTGTTAACTCGATCGTTAAAGCATTGCCGTCATTCGTGATAAGAAACCATATTCAAATTATACTAAACATGAATGTGTTTCTCTTGGTAACTTTTCCTGAACTGTTCTAAGGAGTATATACGATGTTGTCATTACTACAACCATTTTTGACCATAATTTTTTTTAGAAGTTTAAGAGTGCATTTGTTCTTCCATTTGTCGTCAAGTGCACATTCGTGGCTACAAATATATATATTTCACATTATTTGACACCTTTTCTTTTATTATTTATTCAAGTCATCCATTCTGAATTACTTCAAGTTGCAATAGGATATCGTAAAATGAATTTTTGTGTCACATTCGTCACGAAACAATGGACAAAGTCGACTGCCATTAGAATAACCAATTTTAGTTGTACCAATTGTACCTTACTCAATTAAAATACTCATGCATCAAATTGCATGAATTGCAAACTGAGCCAAGGTCGACAGTTGTTTGGCAATAAAATTTAGAATTATACATTTTGAATCTGATGATATAAATTTTGAATTACCTTTATTACGAAATAATCGTGTCTGCATGTGTCACTCGTATTTTAAAAACTTAATTGGGAACAATGAATGAATGAAACTGGCTGTGGTTGGCAACACAATTTGAGTATAGTGAATATGAGTGAAAGTAAAAACCTTTCTGAGTGATAATCATTTTTGGATATACATCCTCTTAATGTCAGCTATTGTCAGTAACAATTATAAAGGGATGTGTTTAAATTTATTTTTAATAGCCTTGCCATCTCTCAAAATAAATGGCGTCATGAATAAAAACGAAACGATACGAGGTTCAACAAGGTTAAGGGTAATATTTTATTCAAATATTTTAATAAGTAAAGTTTTCTCAGTCGAAATGTTATTCTATAACATAGTAATTATTCCGAGATTTGAGTAGTTTTTATTTATTTATGTTTTTCTTTTTTCACGACTAAAGCCGAGCGATCGGTTTTGTGAATTTATTCAGAAAAGAGAGATCATTTGGATTAGTCAAACAAAATGGTTACCATATTACATATATAAATAGTATATACCCTCAGGCAAGAGTACCCTCATTTAATTGTAATTCCAACAACTCGATATTCGTCGCATTCTGAGTTCTTTTACCAAAAACATTTGCAAACACACCCACTGTGTACTTGATGCTTCCTCGCTTTTGTGCTTTTGACACATGGAATCTTTCGAGGGGGTTTAACTTAAGCGAGATAAATGTTTTGATCGGTTTTTTGGTCGGAAGCATCACTAAATCACATCAACAGATCGCGCAAGCGTACCATGACGAATGGTAAACAAAACCAAGATGAATAATTATGGTCGGAACTTGATGGTGTGGGTAAGCTCGATACCTATTTCCAAAAAGATAGAAGAGATATTGGCGAGAAAAGTTTCCTGGTCATTTAATCCATTTAACGAAATGGTGAACATGAAATTGTTACATTGTTACAATTGATACAACATAACTGCAATTATCGTTGGATTAGATATCATATCTTAGGATGAAAAGTAATATGATCTTAAAAAATGCAAACAAAATAAACAGTGCATTAATAGTGGTCAGATTCGATAGTGTCAGTGCCAGTTGCGAAAATTGGCAAACTTTTAAGGCCCATATATTTTTTGAGATCAAAGCAGAGAAGGAGGTATTGATGCAGGAAAATCATACGGTTATGAAACCTATAATCCTAATCGGAATCTAGACAATTTAAAGCGCGACAAAAGAAGAAGAAAAACATTACAGTTTGTGTGGATTATAAAAAGTCACGCTTTATTAGTTTTCTGAAAAATAAATATTGCTGTAAATTAAAGGTCTGATAAAGGTCTAAAGGTTATGATCAACCTAAGACTATTTAGCAATGTCCGTCCGTCACCAATTTATAGGCCTTTAAATTAAAGGTAGAAAGCTGAAATTTGTAACATATACTCCCTAGGGTCCCGAAATGGTAAAGTGTAAAATTTTTGTTGATATGCCCACTGCCACGCCCACAATTTAGAAAAAACAGTTTTAAAGCTAAAGTTAGAGAGATAGAGTGTTGGAATCTTTACAAGATATGTAGGTTCTGCCCACCTTTACAAGTTTGTCATATAAAGTTTTTTGCCACGCCTACTTTTTGTGGGCGTTTTTCACTAAAATGCTGTTTTCTTCGAAAATTTTCATAGAAAGCGTAAAAAAATGTTTAACAAGATATTTAGCTATATCTTTTCCAATATATCGCCTATACCAAGTTTTTGGCCACGCCCTCTTTTTGGGGGCGTTTTTGCAAACAATATTTTTTTTTTGTAAATTTAATAGAATGAAATAAATTGCTATCCATCATCTTCTTAATGCTTTTTTTTTTGCGGCATATAGGGATATGGATAGGATACATACATGTTCGCCCCAAGCGGACTGTAGCCTTTTCTTATGTTTTTTTTTCAAATTTATTGTTCAACGCTCCATTCTATTTTTGTGAAAAATTTCACAATCTACAAATCTGATCTGATTTTTTTTTCCTCTAGCTCTAAGCAAAAGAAGGAGAAGTTAACATTTAACAATTAAATTTATGAATGTAATTCACAATTTAATTTAAAAACTGTCATTGGATTTAGGAAGGCAAAATAATATTGGAAAAATGCAGCTACTTGTAAATTTATCTAAACCATGGGTCTGGTTCCTTAATTTTTTTTTTGGTAAAAAAAAATGTGGCGACAATATATTTCCTGACGTAGAGAGAAAGTTACGAAAAAGTAAGGGAAACAATAGTTTTCCAGAAGTATAGTAATAGTTAGTCAGAAGTTGTAAAATTTTAAATGTTACAGTGGTCTCGTAAAACTCAAGTTTCTACCAATATTTCCCGATACTGTTTAAGATAAAATCATTTGCTTAACATAATTATTTTGCTGCATTAAAATCAGTTTGGACAAAATTGGAAAGTTATTTTTATTGACCAGATCTACCTTTAGTGAATAATTTTAAGAACACTCAGTATACCTATTATAGTGAAGGGTTTTCCAAATTTCACGACATGTTTGAACTTTCAATGTGAGCGCACCTAGTTCCTATTTCCGTCGAAATGTGTGTTCGAGACATACAAAATTGGGCTCAACACAAACATAATTTTTTTTTGCCTGAATATCAAACCAATAAAATCTCAAATGGCTTGCGTTTTATTAAGATACTTTAAAAAAAGTTGTCAAGTCCCTATTTCAAAACTCTATAGTATATGTATATTTTTTGAACTTGTTGAAATTCTCACAAAAACCTCGCTTTTACTTTTTTCCCACGGAAGGCTTTTTTAGGCGTCGATATTCCCACGATTGAACAACACTGTCTGGGTATCTCGGTTTCGCACTATTTTGTAAAAAAAAAAAACGTACATATTAGTACGAATTTGTAAGTAAAGGACGGGAACGAACCTATCCAAAAAGGATAGTCGACTAAATTGTCAAATTCATCCATTCACTTCAGCAACGATGGTTTTCAAGTCTCAGCCCTCAGATTCTAGATAACAAAGAAGATCGATGGGTATGGATAACTGGAATCTGAATGAATTATGTGAATCAGATCCTCGTGAATTTATTTCCAAACTTTTGCAAAAACATAAAATCCGCTATCTGGTTTGCCTAAATCGGGTCTGTTATATTTAGTGTGGAAACATCCTAAGCGGGTGAATTTATGGTGTTGCTTTTGGCAGGGCTATAAAGCAATTGACATATGAACGCCCCAGAAACTAGTGAAAAAAAATGTATGTAGAAAATGAAAAATCGGTGTTTGATGTCTTGCATGCTGGCCTAGTTGCATGATTGAAAAGTAAAATAAATAAACATACTCAAAATCCGTTTGCCTATCAAAAAATTAATTCCATGCAATGCAAATTTTTTTTATTTTATCAAACGATGATATAATCTAAGTTGAGCAAAAATTTAAAAATAAAAGCAATTAACACTAAATATAAATATAATTGACAAATTAATTTGTTTACTACCTCGCGAGACCTTCTGACATTCTAAAAAAAAAACTTTAAGTATAGATAGGTTTTGTTGGTAAAAATAAATTAGCTGCTACTTTGGTGCGATAACATCTGTTCCAAGACTTTGCCCCATCTAATTGAAAAAAAAAAAAAACAAAATTGCATTGAAATAGAAGAAAAATTGCCATCTACTATTTTCAGCACTGTATTCGCTAAATATTGTGTACAAAATATAAACAATCTTGCATTGTCCTTTATATAAATCTAACACACACACACACATCCATATGAAACTTTTACTATTTTAACAATAGTCCAAAGAAAAAAAAAAATAATCCAGACATATTTTTTGATGAATGAACCAAACGAAAGACACATAAATTGAACAAATCTATTTTTGTATCCGTAATACATATTTTGATGACTGCGTGCGCCTGGAGAATCCTTTTGTTGATTGATGATACAAAATGGCAAAGTAGTAATGGTTAAAGTCAAATAAAAAATAATGAATAGAGAAATAAAAGGAACACACACATGAAGTCGAAATAATATTCGCCCACATATCGGACACAATGCCTTTTTCTTTTTTGTGATTATATTAGCATGTCGCACTGTTTCTCCAGAGGGATCTTACCCTTATAAGACTTCTTTTAACTTATTCTTGTAGTTTTCGTTGTTGTTATGGCAATAATTATTTTTTCCATCATTTATGACTCACTTTATTCTAAGTATAGATGATTATTTCCTCCATCTATCTGATTATGTGTGTGTGTTTAATGTTGCAATATATCGTTTGCGGGGACATAATACGTTTTACACATTAAGTACGGAATGCTTTTTGCTAGCCACCGGTGTTGATACAGCTATCACTGCTAGTCGGCCATCCCGTAATGGTGCCAGTATATGGGTGTTGCCAGGTGTTACGACAACTGTCTGTATCGGTATGTGCAAAGGTATGTCAAACACTGGCTTCAGTCTGTGATGATAAGAATTGAAAAAAAAAACAAACAAGGAAAGATTATTTTAAAGCTAATTAGCATCTTATCAAGTAAAACGGAAAAGGTGTAAAAACTATGTGCTTCGTAACTAAAATTCCGTAGCAACCATGCATAGGGTGAACGAACAAACGCCAGCGTTTCGTTTCGATGGGTAGGGACTTATTTAGCAATGACCTTTGCAACTTACCCATTTAATCGGCTCATAGTTATGTCGCCGGCATCATCGGCAACAACCAAATAATCGGAGGCGGTCGTTAAACCGGTCACACGTCCCGAGACATATTTCGATCCTAGGCTTGTGCCATTTATGCTATATACATGAACTGAATGTGAGGCATCATCAAGGGCACTGAAGGCGATATGACCTACAAAATAAGGAAATAAGATTACAATTTTTTTTTCGTTTCATTTCGTTTCGTAGGAGTGTTATCAATTTAGCAAATATTCTTTATGGTTTACTAATCGGATGATAAAGATGGAGGTCAAATAGAAAAAAATGTAATTGGTGTTCATTAGGTAGCTACAAATTCACATAATGAGACTACACTGATTTTCAAGGCAGTCGAGATAAGAAGGTATAGAATAACCACTAATTGGAGATGATTAGCTCAGCGAATGTGCGTAATAAATTGTTCATAATGATTATTGGAAATATCATACCCACCTACATGACGGGTTAGCCACGAAAAAGACCTATCAATATTATTTGATCTCCCCTTTCCTACGGGTTCATTAAACAACTTGATAGTGGTCGGAAATTTGGTAAGGAAGACATTTTGATTTGAAGCTAAGCCTTTAAACTATCAGCCTTATTTATAGACCAGCGTAAGTCTACGCAATACTTAAACTTCCCTTACGCAGCAAAACATTATTTATAAAACTTAAGCAACGTAGCTTAAGCGATGCGTAACCTAAACGCCAAAATTTGCGTTTAGAGGCTGCGTTAGGTGTGTGTAAAATTTGTTATTGATTGCAAATGTCATTCTTATATTTTCATTAAAACAAAAAAGTTGCAAAAAGTTATAAAGAGATATAAAAATGCCATTTCAAATGCGACTTTTGTGAAGGGTATCGATTTAATTAACTTCTTAAGCTAACAAATTAACCCGAACAATGCAAATCGTATAATTGAATATATATACATATATTTATAAGTATGTATCAGTGGAATCCAATTATTCGAAATTTTTCTTTTAATTTGGGAGTTCATCATGCTACGCAAAATATTTCAATATAAATAAACAAAAATTTGTCAAATGCAGCTGAGTTTCTGTACTCTTAATGCAAAATGTAGTAGAATCTTATGTTTTGGTACTAATTTTTTTAAGCGTTTTTACTTATTTAGACACAAACCTCGTTTAGTTAAGGCACAGAGGAAAATTGTTTATAAATCAGCATTTCAGCAAAGATGCGTAAGGGTTGCGTAAATACTTACGCGTTGTTTAACTAAGCAACCTCTGAGAGGTGATTTAAGGAAATATAATAAAAACGGCTGTATATGTATTAAAAGTGCATCTTAACATAGAACTTGACAGGGACTCGGAATAAGTTTACAAGGATTAAAAAGAATTTTTAAGTGTGACCTACTAAAATAAAAGTCAAAGAGGTTATGCTTTCCGAAGCATTCTGGACATTGCTTTATTGGGACCATAGTGTGATGTAAAATGGGAACAGATCCAAAACCGCGACGGTGAGTGTCAAGGGAAACCATTTCCAGCAGCGAAGGACAATTAAAAATGTCAGCTAAATCGCGTCGTTTTGAAAAAGATTGTAAGCTGATCAGTTTTAGGCAAAGCATATACTTACTTACTTAACGGGCCTTCGACCTGTGAAGAGTCGCTGCCTGAGACAAGGCTGTGTTCCATCCCAGGTAGGGAACCCGCGATAGGCTAGGTGTTCCTTGTCGTCTCGACCCTGGGCCCCAGCTATGAATACTATCATATACGGCTTTGTAGTCGATGGAAAGATGAACTGTCTCGACTTGACATTTGTTGGTATTTAGTTTGAGACGTTTACACAGGTGACGTAAAATAACGCCAAACGAAATAAAGGCAAATTCAAAAAATTTAGGAATATTTCCATTCCAAAATCGCCTGCGGAAACAGGATTGAAATCCCTTAATCCCGCGTAGCGGGTCAATCAGGAACTGTTGCCATAGGCGACTGCCTGACGAAAAGTACATACCCTGCGCGGAGCAACGGAGTTGCGTGAGCGGTATCTACCGGTACCTTCAGAAATCCCTTAACCCCGCGTAGCGGGTCACCAAGGTACTGTTGCCAAAGTCGCCTTACAATTGGTATTATTTCGTTTGGCGTTATTTTACGTCACCGTTTACAAGGTACGTTGGATAGGATTATAAATGTAACTTTAAGCAGGGATAAGCCTCGATAGATTCTTGCAAGACATAAAATCGCCTTTCTTGTTAGTGGGTCATATGGAACTGATAGCGTACTTAAAGAGCTTCGATGGTGGACCATCGTAGACAGCGGATGTTTTGTTTTCCAGCTTCTATACTGGAAGGAAGAATTTTTTCCATTTCGATTGGACTATCATATTGACGTCCATTTAGAAACTACCGAAAATGACCCTTGAACACTTATTCACAGTTTCCACCACAATTTCGAAGAGAGCTTGACATCGAAATTTAGATGGATGCTTGACCTTCTTGTTGAACATTCGAATGTTGCCTCGATCGCGGGACTCTTTGATTTCATTGAGCTGGGGGCTGCGTATGGCTTTGTGCACGTTCCGTCGCCATTTTTCGGTGGAGTTCCATCACCAACCATCATACCACGGATTCCTCCTTAATGATGCTGCGGAACTGGTTCCGTAAGGTGTTCACATTTGTCTATGGTAAGTTCATATATGTAGGCATTTCCATGATATAAAAAAAAAATATTAAGCTGGCGAGAAGTTATTGCCAATTGGCACTATATAATCCAGTGTTGTCACTTGCGAGTTTCAAAATGTAGTAGATTTGAAGATAAAATAGTTATATATTCGACAACATTCGAAATATGTACATATGTGTATCTTGTATTTTAAAGTTTGGGTAACACCTTGCGTCATGCTTCTTAGCTTTTTGAGTTTTTGAGACCGGAGATAAATGTCATATAATTACATACGCAGTAATTCAAAGAAATTCGGTATTAACAGCTCTTTTTGAAGAAATCAAATTTGACAATATGTGATTCAAAAACGCATCATATGTATCAAAAATTTTTCGAATACTTCTATTATATCATTCTATTATAATTCACTTCTTTACTGGGATTCGCTGATATACAGGTGGTCATATATGTATTCACAGAAATATCGTGCGGAAAAAAAGAGTTCATTCACATATTGCTCACGAATGTAGATTTTAAGTCAGCGAAAAAGTATACCCCTACAATGGGCTACTCATAAATATAGACAATATTTTCTAATAATATTAGCCAGTAAGAAATATCACATTTTCACTCAAGTTAATTTGCGTCCAAGTCCACTGTAGGTGCTCTTCACAATCTTGCAAGAAAGATAGAAAGGGCATTTATATCAAAGAAAATTGATTGATGCGCCTTCTTGGACGTTGAGGGTGCTTTCGATAACACCGGATACGACGCGATTCCAAGGGCAATAAGTGGTAAAGGTATTGAAGTCCTACGAACCAATGGATTAGAGCCATTATGGAAGGTCGAATCATATCCTCCTCCTCAGGTGGTGTGTCAGTGTCTGTGACGGCAATTAAAGGCTGCTCACAAGGAAGGGTACTGGTCACCAGTCATTGACAAGCGGCTAGTTAGCCTAGAGAGACTAGGCCATAGCGCCATTTGTTATGCAGATGACCTGGCTATAATTATTAGTGGTATGCAGGAGGCATTGCTACTACGAGTCTTAGAATGGTGCAGAATCTGCAGTGTATTGCATCTCTCGGCATTACATGGGCGATGCGCACCTGATTGCAAGTTGGCATATGGTGTTCCGGTACTAGATTCGAGAAGTCTGACCTGCTAAACCGACGGATCAAAAATGAAAACTGGAGTTAGAGCTTGTGTCTTTGGACCCAACACCAAAGTCGCGATACCAATGGGAATGGATCCCACGGTATTTCAGAGGGAAATCCATGACATTGTGATCTTCTCGGATAGTCAGCAGCACTACAGGCACTATCATCTAACACTGCTACAATCCCTTGCAAAACCTAGCCAAACATAAAAAAGTCAAACTTGGATGGGTTTCTGGTCACCAAGGTATGGCAGACAACGAGTCTGCAGACGAGCTGGCTGGAGTCAATTGAGCTGCTGCTTTATGGTTAATTAACGATTGGGAACAACACTGGGAAAGTGTCCCGGGTTTAAGACAATCCAAACGATTAATTAAGCCCTACTCCTACAAGCAAATTCTACTCTTAAGTAAGGAGAGATATGAGATATATCATCTTAACAAAATTAACTTGTGCCTGAATGTCGATTCTGTCTAGAGTACGATGAAACTTCCGAACATTTCCTCTGCGAGTGTCCGGCCCTCTGCTCTAACTTAGGACGTTGTGGCCTTCACTAGGAAAGTCACTCGTCTTTTAGGCTAACATCCTGTTTCTGATACAAATATACCTTTGAGAACGCAGTGTCAGCCATGTGGGCAGGGGTTTAATAAAAAAAATCTAATAATATTTAGCAAAAATTAGTATTGAGATAGCATTGCTTGTCTTGAAAAAATTAAATTTTATTTTTAACAAAAAACATACCACCCTTTCATGATCAACCGATTTTTTTTCTTAATTTTAAACACAATGGTCAGTTTAACAAATACCACGAGCGAATGTGATGATAAAAAATTAATCCGATTGCAACAATGAACCCAGACATTGACTGCCAATGCGACAAAGGTCAAATGCGGGCGGAATTTATCAGATGCCACTAGTTGGACCAGTTATTAAGCTCGAGAAATAACGGTGCTAACAGAAGTTGTTGCCTACTTAATTTTTCTAACGTTTGAGCGGTTTTATTGTACAAATTCTCCTATGTGCGACGGGGGAAATATTTCAACTAATCCATTCGTGACAGAAGTAGGTACAAGCACAAACAAGTTCATTTCGCTTTAAAATGCCGATTGAATTCCAGCATCCGTTAGATTTCATTAAAAATCCATAAACATATACTTTACGGGACTTAACAAATTTTTTGTTAATTTTTGTTTGCTTTCTTTTTATAAAACATAAATAAATAAACAGGAAACTGGTATATAATGCACTAACAAACTACCTGCCTTATAGAAACAATAATCTATTTACCAGAATTTGATGCTACAAAAGTTAATGACATTTTCAGTAGGAAGGTGCCACATGCCATACAACTTGGGTAACAATAGCCCTATTGCGTGCCAAATATCTAGGACATGTTATCACCAATGATTCAATCACTAAATTAAAATATCAGAGCTTTTACTCGTCGCAATTATGCGAGCGAAAACTGCATTTCCTTGCACGTTCATATCAGCTTAATTCACATCAGTTTAATCTCTTTTATAGCCCAAGTCAAGACCGATCGGACATTTATGAAAAAGTGCGTCTACTAACCTTGTTTAACCCCTCATCTCACGCGCATAATAACTATAGTGCCGCACCATGTGCACGAGTGTGATCCATATTCTATACCCTTCCCTTAGGCTATCGGTTGCGGTCAAAAATTAAATAAATTAATGATGTGCAGCAATTGCGATTGAAATTAAACATGTAGATACTGCAATAATATAATATGTGTTTCATGCACATGAATTAAATACGCAACATTAAACAGTCGTTGCAGGCGCATCTCGCGGAGACGCGATTCATTCATCTATGTAGGTCCCATCGCAGTCGTCATTTCCGATTTTTTATTTTACATTTTTCTCGCTCCATTTTGTCAGTCAGTTGCTTAATCGCGACCGATGTCCAATTAAATATTTAATTATAATCTATATCAAACATTGTAATAAAATATAAATCGTTCTTCATCGTATCAGCGGATGGGATGCCATTAATTGATCGTTGATTGAGAAGTCATTCTGCGACGCAAAATATATATGTACATATATTGAAAACCCGCACATTCCACACTTATCTCTTCGGTGGTCTTAAAGTCTAGTTCTCCATTGTTGGATGGACAGTTCGTAGTTTGGTTTTTATTTGAAGCGAAATGACACTTACAATTCGAGGAAAAGTAAATTTCGATATTTCACATTGTGGGAAATTTCCCTTCTCTGTGTATTCTATAGAATTCTTTAGTAATTAATTTGGGTGCGAGAGTTCTTAGAAAATAATCAGAACTGCCAACATTATTTTAAAACGTACTTCATCAATTTCTGTTTCCATTTAACTTGTCTATGAACGAGATTGTGTTTTTTTTTCAAATGTTTAATAAATTTTAGTTAACGTATCAAAGCTGAATAGTGTCATAAGATCACTTGGCATTTCCGTTTCTAATAGTTATTTTTTAGAGATTGAATAATAATTAAGAGCGAGGCTATACAGAATTTTTGGAAACAGACAACGAAAAATTGCGCTTCGAATTAAAGAACGGGGTAAATCGGACGAGATTTAATTCTTAAGTGACGTCAATACTGGCTGGGCTTACGTCAATAAAGAGGGAAAATCGCTTCCATACCGAAAACCTGTCAAAAACTAAGATTTATTGACTTTTAAATACATAGTTTAAATTAAATCGTTGTCAAATTTTTTGTTCATTAATTCATGTGATCACCATTTGTATTAAAACAAGAGTGCGATGTCACTTTGGTAGATTGAAGTATAAAAAATGTGTTTCTTTTTTTTTTTTTTGTGGTAGATATTTTACGATTCGCTTAATTCATTTGGAGTTAGCTTCGCAGAATTGGTTTTGCTTTCCATTTTGTTAATTAATCATTTCATGGATTTGCATTCGGCATCGAACCATCGTTTTGCATTTCTCAAATTGTTGCTTCGTCAGAGTTCACTTCGCAGTTGTTTGTTTTTTAAGCAGGTCATAGTTTCCCATTTTACTTTCAGCTAATTTTGTCTTTAGTTACCTACCTATGTTTAATTCTTGGCTTTCTTAAGATTGGCTTCATCAGAAATAACTTGTGGAACTTAAGTTTTATTGAAGAAGACACTTTTAAAAAATTTCAGGGTGGAAACATATTCATTTAAATTCTGCACATAAAGGGTGCTCCGTCTCCGCGCTGCGATTTTACCCCATAGGACTTTTTTTGTGGGGTACCTTGAAGGACATATGTAAACAATCCGGAAACGATTTAATCACTTAATGCCAATATTATCCAAGCAATCCCTGTGCTACAGCCCGAAACCATCAACACGGTTTTGGAAAATTGGAATGACAGAATGCGCTTATGCGAAGCCAGCCACTTGAACGACGTTGTGTTCCATAATTAATGGGAATGTTTGCTCTTTTATTGCATTTTTAAAATAAACTTGTATTGGGCCCACCCTGTACATTGAAAATACTAAATACCTCTTCTAAGTGCAAATTAGATATAAAACATTAGTAATACTGGAACACGGCCAAAAATATGTCAAGGCGATGCTCCCCTAAGTTCAGCTAGTACAATACAACAATGCATCTAAAATTAACTTAGTTGCTAAGATGAAAGGAATATCTTAGCATCTCACTATGAATTGAATTGTTAATTAACCGCTGTCAAATATTTTCATTCATTCATAGCGTAGTATTCGATTCCAAGCCATGTGAAACGATAGCGACAAAGAAACAAAAAACACCCAATTAGATCAGATGGTCAGATCCGTGACGCACAGAATACGTATATGATTTAGCACGTATTGAGTGTCGTGCTGCTGTATCCAAGCTAAATTAGATTAAAAATCCCCCATTCATGTTGCTGAGACTTGTTAATCGCGTTAATTAATTGTTTGTGTTCATATGAAGCCGTGTTGCATTAATTGCCAAGACAAAATGATTTAGAATTGTTCGATGGGAATTAACATGACGAAAATGAATGAGTTTTATTTTTTTTTCAGCGGGAACTTTTGGAATATCTAATTAAATAGTGATTTCATGTTTCAAACAATAATTGCAGTTTTATAATGGAAAAATTGTCAGAAATTAATTGAGTCAAGTGATGCCAGAAACTAGTAGACGTATGAAACGTCTTAAACCTGCTGATGAGTCAGAAATGGATCAGTCGCATTTTCCCATCTATCATTAATTTTCCACGATGACGCGTGGTTCTACGATTGTAGAACAGTTAATCTGTTGGTTAATGTTGGACAATGTACGAAAAGTATGATGGCAAATTGGCTGCAGCTGAGATGAAGATGTTTCGCATGACGGCAAAGAACCTATCTTGAGACAATTTAAGCACTTCTGGATCAGGTGGTATTGCCTTGTTCAAAGCAGAGTTTTACGTTCTCCATTAAAAGGCAAAGGATCATACAAATACAAGCAACAACATCAGCATTTGATTGGCCTCAGTGACAAAGTGGTACGAAACCATTTTTGGTTTTGAGGTCAAACAAACCGTATAGGCGGAACAGAAGTAATGCAGTGTAGTAAGATGGTTGTAATCCCTAAAATTGTGATCATAGCCAAGTCGGTAAAAGAATTGAAATAAAAAAAAGCTTCTACCCCTGATACTAGGTGAGTGTGACAGATACAGATCGAAATATTTCCAATATTTGTTGATGAAAAAATCATCCACAATTTTAAAGCTAATCGTTTTAGCAGACAAGTCTGCTTCTTAAAATCTCTCTCTTTCATCAAAAGCAAATGCTTAAACAATCTGTATAGAGGACCAAACTTTAAGCGAAGCTTTGCTGTTTAAAGCATAGTAATTTTTTTTCGATTATTTCCAGAAAAAAAGAGTCAACCAAATAATCGGCCCTAGCGAGGTATCCGTCGGAACGGAAATTCTGATAGATAATTTGCCGACATATCGAAAAGCCAATTATGTCGACGCATATTTGTATTTACAGTACTTTAAACTTATATATGGAGGCATTTCATACTTAATACAAGAAAGTATGGCAAAAAGCTTACTAGTGTAGCGAAAGTGGGTGAGAAAGAGACAACAGCTTCGCAGCTTTTACGCAGAATTGTTCTGAATTGATAAAGGACTTCACTTGAAGGAAAGACCTGATCAAGAGAGGTTGTTAGTAGTGACGTAAAAGATAAGGTTTAAATAAAATAAAGTTTGAATTAAATAAAGTTACCTAAAATTGAAGTATCAATAAATATTTTCTTATTTAAACTAGCGTAAGTTAGAAACCAATTTTCGAGTTACCGATATTCACATTCAAAATATATTGAATGTATAAAAATCGATATATTTTCGAAATAGCCATCTCCATGCTTTAATAACCGAGTTTTCAAAAAAAGTGCCAGAAATAAAAATTTGTGTTTTCAAAATCAACAAGAAATGGATACCGCAGCTTTATTAATGGAAGCAGAATCAAAAGAATTAAGTGCGCAAAATAAAGAAAAAAACTAGGATATCGAGAAACAAACGTAAGATAAATGATCTGTTTGATGCGGCGTAAGTTATCCTATTATATATCTTATATTTGGAAAACTTAAGAGTTTACTTACAGATTTAAAAATAAACTTTCCCCTTAACAAGTCTGCACAATTATATGAAAAAAATTACTATCATACTTGGAGTAACTTTAAATAAAAAAGCAATTCAAAGCAAAAATATACTAATTGGTCTGAAAATTTATCCCAAAATAGAGCAAAAGCTCTCCAACACAAAACTCAGCAGAAGTTCATATTGCCTGGTGCTTATTTTTTTATTTGCCCTTGCCCTGAAAACAAAGCAATAAATGCAAAAAATGTCTTTTCTATTTTTTTGTATTTCTATTGTTTACATTTTTTCACTACTCAAAAAATGGTGTGAAACTGTCAAAAATGTCACTTCCGAAGAATACCACGAAGTAAAAATCCTCCGAATCGTAGGAAATCGGAGAATTTTCCGAATAATGCGGGTATTTATTCAAACTTTGTCTGCTTTCAACAAGGCGAATGACTGACAGTCTAACATTACCATTAGACGCAGAATGGAGTTTTTATGGCCTGCTTTTTAGCACTGCCTTGCAGTTAAAGTACGTTGGACTAATAAGTGAGGGGTCCCAGGTTCAAATCCGACCCGTACCATCTAAACATTTTTATTCGCTTCCCCACCTCTGGCGAAAGTCTGACAAACATCCAAGAGCAACAACTGTCATGCGAGGCTTCTTAAAAATTAAATTGTCATTTGAAATCGGCAATAAACTGTCGGTCCCTTCTATTCGTGCCAAAAATATATATTCGCATTCACAATGGTGGAAGCTACACTTTAGGTCATTGCTGCCTTATATTTGCTTATGTTTTTTTTTACAGTATAAAACTTAACGATTCAGCTTAATCATTAAAAATTTGTTGACAGGGGACTACAATCGCAATGCGAGTTAAGAATGCAGTGAATTCTTTAACCGAGTTGCGAGGTCTCACCAACATTCTGGAAGACAGTTTTATAGCTGTTTAACACATTCTCCAATTGTCTTCACATATAAGGTGCCGCAGAAATAATTGTCCCCAAACAAACCAACAAAGGCCTGTATAGTGTTGTAGAAGACCCTTTTAAGCAGGTGGGTATTATAATTGGAGTTCGCTTGGACAGTGACAGCGGAATATATTTCCAAACCATGCTACTGCTAGAATCATATCAGATCGACAATCTTTCTTTACGAACAATATTTTTAAAGGCTGAATAAATTAACCAATTGCGTGCTTTAATTTAAACTCATTTTCGTCGATTTAAAGATGTATAAGCAGTGAACGGATAAAAGCTCGGAAACTTTCTTAGTGTTGGTTATTGTAGAGTTTGCAGACGTTCAGATAACAGACAAAAAGAAGTAGAAGAAGAAGAAGACCAACATGATAAAAAGGTGGCGTTAACCCTGATTTTCTAACGAGGACATTCTTAACTAGTTGAGTTCAGTTCGCTGCAGGCAAGAAGACTATGTCAATTTATATTCTTCTCTACTCGCATTCCTATTCGAAGTTTGACTCAACAGGTCTATTAGTAATTTGATGACAAAGTGAAGCCAATATTTAAATATTTATTTTACTATCGCGATAAAAGTAAGATCGCTGCGCTTAATATTTCAAATCAAAAATTCGTGCAATTCGGATAGATGATAAGATTAGAAATTACCATTCGGACCAAAATACTTTCAATTCAAGTTGATTTGGTCGGCTATAGGCTTCAGTCTAAGCGATGCAAGAAATTTGTCAACCCTCTGGTCTCATAAGGCGTTAATTCGTCCCAAAACTTCAGGACAATGCTTATAGAGTTTAAAAGTGGTCGATAAAACTTATTGGTGATGACCACCAACATTGCTGAATTTTCTGATTCATCGTCGCGCAATGTTTCCTGTTTATCGATATTCCGCCCATAAGTCCTCAAATGAAATAAAAATTTGCATTTCTCGGTTAGAATATTTCAAACTTAACAATTTCAATATTTCAGTCTAATACAAATAGCTAAAAGGCGCATAGATTACCTCTAACATACTCCCTTTATTATTTAGATTAAATAAATATAAGATCGTACGATTAAAACTGAGATAGTTACTCTTGTCAAAGACAATATATGAAATTCCAATTCATCATCTAATTGAGCAATGCCACACCACTTCCTTTAAATCAAATCGTATTACGACACTCTTTTTACGAACCACCGTGAACGTGACTCATTAAATAAAAAACGAAATCGTCTGTCGTCTATCGAACTATTGAGCAATGACATGGCTAATCAAAAGAACACGTGCATAGTCACACACCCGCTACTAGCAGTAGTAGATACTCGAAATAATTTCCAGTTTAAACCCAATCTATGCCTCTCTATCGATCCAAAAGAACTTTCCAAACAATTCAACTTAATACTCAATCCTTGATCTTGCGGCGGCGCTCAGATCGCCCCATAAACCTTAACAAAATTCTATCTAATCACACGTAGTTCTTATCGTGCGGCCTTAATTCAATAATCAATGACATCTTTCGTCTACATGGCTTTCGTGTAGTGCGAACACCCCTCTAGCTCTGATTTGATTCACGCACTTTGCGCGCCTTTAGGAGAGCGGAAATTATTATCCGTTAGAAGAAAAGTTTCCATCGCTAGCAAACAGAAATTAAACAAAATATAAAACTTGATGATAGTCACAATGCGGCCGCGGCGTAGGTACTATTCCTAGAAATAGTCTAGTGGCGGTGACAGAAATATCTTCATAATCGTAGAAGCGAAACTATAACTTTTTACGCAGCGGCCATTCTGTAGCGACCGAGTCGAGCCACTTGACAAAAAAGCCTCCTAACAAAATAAAACTTCACACATTCTTTCGTGTCGTAATGCGATAAAGTATCTATACGTCAATTGCACAAAGCTATGAAAATACTTGTGATATCCCGACTATGTCGGAACAGTGGGCTGGTAATAAAATGGTCAACAAATAAAAAGATAATTCTATACGTGGCCGAGAACAGCCGTGGTGTGATTTCTTCAAATTTTCAATTTTTAATGTTTATTTATATTCACAGAAGAAGAAAACAAACAAATTAAGCAACATCCAATCTCTTGAGATGTGAAAATTTCATTATAAAGCTTTAGAATTCAAAATAATGCGCCATTTCTATGACAAAGAGCTGCCTTCTTTTTATTGTCGCTGAAAGTAGGTACGTTCCTACTATCTTCAGATTTGGCAACATCTTCACTCCAAATCACTATTAAGCACTGTCTGTCTACTGCCGACTGAAATGATAAGAACAGTCATAGTCCAGAAGACGATCACGAGATTACTGTTATAGGCATCACGTGTTAGTACACCCCAGTGCAGTCAGTGATTATAATATATACAAATGTCGAGAAGTTTGATTCAATTAAAAATGCGATATCACCACATGATCTGGTTAAAGTGCTTGTCAGATACCCAAGCCAAACAAAAGTGTTTCGGCTTTATTTTTCCTTTTGGTTTGTTGTCAGTCTTGTGACTTGTAAGTGGGTTTTGGGTGGATGTTTCTGCATTTATCCGACTTTTGATGCCATGATCACAACGAGAGGTAGTGCATGCGGATGGAGTAGTGGTTAGTCTGCTGGCTTGTGATCCGGACGGTGCAGAGATACGGCCAACATATCTAATCACAAAGAGAATATTTCCGCCTTACTTAAGGAATTGTATTTGCTTTAAAATTTATAAGATTTTTATACCCTATCCTAAGGGTATATTAATTTTGACACATAGTTTGTAACACCCCTTAATATTGGTCGTAGACCAATAAAAGTATATATATTTATGATCAGGACCAAATCCTAAGACTATCTAGCAATGTCCGTCTTGCAATTTTTAGGCCTTTAAAATGAAGCTAGGAAGCTGAAATTTGGACCACATATTCTTTAGGGCTCCGAAATGGTTAAGTGTACAAATTTTTTGAATACACCCACTGCCACGCCCACAATTTAGAAAAAACCTTTTTATACCCTATCCTAAGGGTATATTAATTTTGACACATAGTTTGTAACACCCCTTAATATTCGCCGTAGACCCATAAAAGTATATATATTTATGATCAGTCCGTCCGTCCGTCCGTACGCAATTTTTAGCCCTTTAAAATTAAGCTAGGAAGCTGAAATTTGGACCACATATTTCCTAGGGCTCCGAAATGGTTAAGTGTAAAATTTTTTTGAATACGCCCACGGCCACGCCCACAATTTAGAAAAAAACGTTTTAAAGCTAAAGTTAGAGAGATAGAGTGTTACAACCTTCACAAGATATGTAGGCAATGCCCTCCTTTATAAGTTTGTCATATAAAGTTTTTTGCCACGCCTACTTTTTGTGGGCGTTTTTGACTAAAATGCTGTTTTCTTCGAAAATTTTCACAGAAAGCGAAAAAAACTGTTTAACAAAATATTTACCCAATATTTTTTCCAATATATCGCCCATACAAAGTTTTTGGCCATGCCCACTTTTTGGGGGCGTTTTTTCAAAATAACTTTTTTTTTTTTTTAATTAATCGAACTAAATAAAATGCTATGCATCATCTTCTTAATGGTTTTTTCTTTGGGGCATATAGGGATATGGATAGGGTATCATACTGTTCGCCTCAAGCGGACTGTAGCCTTTCCTTATGTTTTTGTTGGAAAAATACCTCTGCAGCTAAGTGTAGGTAAGTTGTAGGTACATATCACCATTAAGAATTTTAGAAAAATGAATATATGAAGTGTTTCGAAATGTCTAACATTATCTTTAAAACAAGCACCCGTACAGATTTATTGACCAAGCTGTGTGGGAACGCAGCATCTTTAAAGCTACCTGCTAGATTACAGGAAGCTTTAAAAAACAAAATCTGAAAATATCTAAAAACTTTATAGAAACGTACAAATGGTGTTTGAACCCGATAGCAAGGAAACATTCTCGCAACGTCAATCACAGAGAGATTTAAATCAAGGTCAATGCCTTGGTGTTCCATGTCATGTAGATAAGGGAGGTGAATTGGCCCTTGTCACAGCAGTCACGACTCACTTAGACCAACAAATTTTGTCCATTGTGTCCATTTGGGTACCTTCCTTGAACAAAAAAAAACACCTGAAAAATATACAAAAAGAAGCCGCTGTTAGAGGCTAAAGTGTCGCTCTCTAATAACCATCCTGATTTGTGCACAAATCTAGGAATTTGAATCGCACATATTCAATCTCTTCAACGTGCCTGCAACTTCTGCAGTAGTAGTAGGATATCCTTGCGGTTTAACCCGATCATGCATTTTGATATCCTTTAGTTATCGTTGGCCATAGATCTTCGGTATGTCTGCACGTGTCGAGTTTTAATTTTTCGTGCAATAAAACTAAGCGGAGTACTTATTGGTTCAAGTGGCAGTGATGCGTTCATCTCCGACCCCCATTTTGCAAGCTTCCTCGTTTCCCGGCGTATCAGCCGGCACAGGCACCCAGCAGATGGTTACTGGGTTGTTAGATGTTATCTCATCTAACGACTTCCTGCATTGATTTACAGCCCTTGATTTCACCACATCCGACTGCATGTTCTTTATGGCCGCTTGACTGTCAGAGTAGATGGTGATCAGTCATCCATTTTGGAGCCGTCGGTGTGTATGGCGATCTCATCATCTCTTGTAAATATCTACTTGCCCCATTCACTTCTTACCGGTTTTCTGGTATTGAATCTGCTGTTGTTGAAAGCGAATGTCGAGGGTATTCGTAGTTGGTGTAGGAGAAAAGGGAAATATTGAAAACTTATTTCCATAGTGACTGCTGTATAGCCCAAAAAGTGGGGTTTTTAGTAAAAACAATAAAAACAATGAAGCACCTTGCGCGCCTGCTGTACGCAAGTTTGTGCAAAAAGTTTGTGAGACTGGTATGCTAGTGGACACACTCATGGTCCTCGTTGTCCTACGGTGCACACAGACAAGAATGTGGCTGCTTGGTGCTTAGATTGTGAAGTATTGGCATCATCGGACAGTTTTTGGAAAAATAGCCTGGGAACAACGTTTCGGTCAACGGTGGGCGTTACAGAGCCATGTTAACCGAATTTTATTGCCTCTATTTAATTGCACTTTTAAAGAACTTTCAAAGAAAATTGTATTTGGCTTAACTTTCTTTCCATCTGGCAACAAGTAATGTGATGAGTGTCAATTTTGGTAGAAATACTTAAAGGTCGGTCTGTAAGCATCGCGCATTATTTATATATATTTACATACAGGCTTTTCAAATAATAGAATGATTAGTTTAGTGGAGGTGAATTCTTGCTTGGGTATGGTGAGTAAGTCAAGTAGACAATTGTAAAATAAACATGACGTACAGTTGTAAACAAAAATTAGTGATGTGACTTTGATCAAAGACTAGATTTACCAAATTTAAAATTCTTTTCCATGGATTAATTGTAAAAACAATTTACAAAAAGTAATGACGTTTTTTAAAAAAATTATGCCCTAATGACTCAAGAATTCAAGAGATCAAGGTCAAGCATCGAAATTATGTCAACAATTAATCCGTAACGTATATAAGGCGTTTAGCCATATATAATAAATAAATTATTTTGTTTATCAAATTAGACAATAAAAATTTGGCCCAACTTTCGTCAAGCCTTTGCAAAAATTAAATTAAACTCATTAGAGTGCCCCTCTCTACGGAAATCTTTAGTAAAAGGCGAAAGATTTATTCGACACTGAAGAGAAACCAGAGTAAAGAGAACCGAAATTTGTGCAAGGACTAGTGAAGTTCTATACAACAAGAGAGTGCGAATTATATATATGACTTTAAATGTTCAATAAATTTAAAGTTAGCTTACTGGTGTTCGTTTCGTTTAATCCAGGGAGTCGGCTAAGGTTAAATAGATGATATGTCATAGGTAGTTGACAATAACAAACATTTTTTTAAAATGACTTGCTTTCGTGTGAATTGTGTTCTTTTGAATTTTATTACATATGTAAAATATCAAACACTCAGTGAAAGAAGAATAAAAAATCATTCAAATATTTTTTAAATGCTGAAAACAAAAAAATATTAAAATGAATATTTACCGTTAACTAATCATCTTTTTCTACAATTTTAAATTGAGAAGGTTATTATCAGGATTATATGGATCATATTACTCCCAGTTTACATTGTGGTTCGCACTAACTCCCGCCGCCATCGCTTGATGATGGACATGGTAAATATCTATCCAAACGATTTCGCTGGAATAAACAATCCAACTTGGTGAATGTTGCAATGAAAACATTTCTAAAAGTTATGCATACGAATTTTTGTGTTTGTGGATCCAAGAAGCAAGTCAGTTAAGGTTAGGTTAGGTAAAAGTGGCTGTCAACCCACACTTAGACTTAACAAAATGGCCTCGTGACAGTTGTTTTCTCTGACAAAGCGAATTCAAGAAAAAGCACTATTTTTTTGCAAAAAGCAGGCCAAGTACAAATGATAAGGAATATAGCTTCATTCTCTTGCTCTTGAAATTCGTTTGAAAAGGAAATGTAACTTCATGGACATGTTTAATCCAAGTTGCTGAAAACGTCCATTGAAGCGTTCAACTTTTCTATTTAAATAAAATCCTTGAATATATCGGAGTGGGCTCAGAGTGGAGAGTAATAATGTTTTTTTTGGGCTAACACGATGCCCATTCCCCTCCGTAGTATAAATTTGCTCCAGAATTGTCCTTTGACCCCTGTCTTATGGTGGGATAATGACATCAGAAATCCTTCTGCGACAAAACTACCACGTCAACTTTCCTCAGGTAACAAAATGGCTTCGGCCTGACTCTGAAGCATGGATTGAATGACATCGTACAGGGGTCAGGGGTCTGCTGGAGTCTTTGTAAAACGCTGTAACATAAGACTTTACTACCCTCTGGGTAAACATGCGCCTGTTTTCCAAGCGTAGGTTTTTGCCTCGTCCAAGTTAGTGCTAGAACTCAAGCTTTCTCTGAATTTGGTCGAAAGACTGAACACAGTGAATCTTGTCTGGGCACCAAGTTATACTGGCATGAGATCTCAGATGAGCTTGCTAGGCAAGGTTCAGAAGAAGTTTTCTCAAGACCCGAACCTGTGTTGGGTCTGCCTACATTTTTAGTCATGTCTTCCATTGATGCTTCGGTTTCTGGTGAACACAAGTTTTGGTGGCGCGACTGCGATGGATGCAGACAGAACAAAATATTGCGCCCGAACATTTGCAAAAATTCTGCATTTTTTATTCTATCTCTTAGGAGAATCGACTGCAGGCTGCTTGTAGGCGTTCTTTTGAGCCTCCAAACTTTTGGTAAACACTTAAATGTGTTGGGCTTAAGCGACACCACCACATGTGCTGCTTGCGGTGAGGAGGATGACACAGCAGAACACTTTCTCTGCAGTTGTTCGGCCGTTGCTCGCAACAGGTGGTGATGTGGTGAGTGCCGAACACCTTAGCTCCTTCTCATATTTCTGGTAGTTAGGTGGACCAGTAGTTGTGTCTGAGCGCTTCATCGGATAGTAGCAACTTCCAAAAAAAAACATCTCGTATCTCACAAAAGAAATCAGATGGTTCCCTTGCAGTCTTGCACTTTAATCCACTGAACACATTTAACTTACTCTTAGGCTTATTGCATAATTCATTTGTCTATACAAAAAAATGTATATTTTTTAGTATTCAAGTTAATAATTGTTTGCCTTCATCGTTTTATGACGCGCTCGGATGAACCACTTTTGCGGGAAAACAAAACACATATTATTTATTTTTCATACTTTCTATGACGTCGGAATCTCCGACAGTTTATTCCAGTTACGAATTAGAATTATGATTCAACGAGAGATTAATAAGCAATAAAAATTCAAAGTAAAACTTTCCCTCCAACGGGGTGTGTTTTTTAATCGAATATTCCCCTCCCCGATTGCCTAATCCATGGATTAAGCCAATCATACTCGCATTAATGAGGCAACGGACGGGCCTTCATGTACGTGCGGTTTTGTGACGCAAATTGATGTTTGGCAAATGACCAGTCAATCAAATATTTTTCACAAGCAGTTTTAATGCGTGTCATAACTCCGAGAACAGATAGCATTGGAAGTAAATATTATTGTTGTTGTTTTTTTTCTTTTTGATTAATATACAATGGACGGACGAGTACTTGTCGTTCCTACCTCATCCAGAAAATAGTATCAATCCCAGGCAAATGTTTTTTTATTTTTTAATTTAGCTTTAATCTATTTTTACCCATTTAAAACTTGACGTGATGTGTGACTTTCAAGGGCAGCTGCGAACCTATGTTTATTATTTTTCGCATGCAAAATACGTGCATTTTGTTTACTGTGTCGTCTAGACAGAAACTAAAATTTTATTTTTACTTAATTAATTTAAAGCCTTTTGGCATATATTATCCAACGTAGAAAATATTCTAAAATATTTATATATTTTAGTTCGTGACAGTTGCTTGTAATAAGCACTCCACGACCAGTGTTCTCACTTCGGAACATAAAAGTGTGTTAGAATAATAGAAAAAAACAGTGATAGATTTCAAATTTTATTGCATAAGCTACTTAAACTGTATAAACATTAAAACCTATACAGCTGAGCGATGAATTTACAACAATAAACTAATTAATTATAAATACAAAGCTAAGAATTCTTTTCTATTCGATTAACAAAATTCGACGTACAAAATATAACTTTGGGAAAGTAAATGAGGGACAATATTACCTCTATATAGTTGCCACTAATTTTAATGGTTTCTTTGATCAAGTATAAAAGAAAAACAAAAAAAACAGTGTCTCTTTGAGATACAGGTACATATTAGGTCTCTTCCTTTACTTTTTCAAGTAACTTCAAGTTACTTGCTCAATTTGGAGGAGTGGGGATAAATTCGTTCAAATTCTCTTCGGTAAAATGGAAGTTACGAAAAAGTGGAGTAACGCTTTTTTAGTGAGTTTAAGTAACCATACTACTTCACAGAGATAACAATACATAATAATAAATAAGCGATGGGAAGGAGAAAACAAATTACGTCTTCTTATTACATCCCTTCTTACGGAGGGACTTGAAAGAAGGGTTCTTAACTCGCACCTTAGTTGATCTGCGGTCTTTTGACGCACATATACCATCAGAGACGTCCGCGTCCTCAAAGCACCCTGCACCCTGTATTGGTTACAGCACCTGCATCATTCATTACAAGTGCACGGGCAGCACCAACAATGTGTGCGTTATCGGCTCATACTCGTGGACGAGTCCACGACTTCTAATTTCTGTCCGTCAGTACTACTACTACTATCCTTGCAGGTAGGATCGGGATAATGGAGACAGATCGCGGATAGACACAATAGCTTGAGGGAGGAGTCTGACATCTCTTAACGAGCTTGGGTCGCTACTCTTGCGATTCGGATCAGAAGAAGGGTGAGGTTTGCTTTCGTCGGTGAGACTTTAGCCTTTGTACCTTCTTTGCGGTGCTGATCACTCAGCTTCTTCCTTTTCCTCTTCCACTGCTCCTTAGTAAGGTTCAACACAGAGCCGTCCGCGCCAGGAGCCCTAAATATATCCTGAATCATACCGTCAGCAGCGGTGCATTCAGTTGCAACATCATGGTCAGTTTTATTATTATAACAAAAAAACTGTTTAAAAAAAGGAAATTTCTTTGGCAGAATTTAGTAAGTTTCTCATTTGAGGGGAAGTTATTTACTAACTTTCTGCCTCTAACTTTTACTATATTTATGAGTTTTAAAGAGTTTTAAAGTATATAAAAATATTTTCGAATGTAAAAATGCTTCATTTCTTTAGAGAGTACCAATTATTTTACAATTGAAGTGAATCGTAAAAGAAATTTTTTTCCTATTCAAATTGTGATCTCGATAAATAGTTAGATCGTGTTTGATGCATATTAAATTCAAGATCCATATCAATTCTTCAAAATCTTTTCCCAGTCCAGTGGCAACTATGCCCTATAAAGAATTTGCAAAAAATAAAAATCCCACAATTCCGTCTGTCCAGAAGCCGTAACGTGGTTTGACGGATTTGTTTGAAAGTTCGTATTTAGAGTTTTGGGCAACATTTTTCTGAGTTTTTGCTTGCTGTTTTTTTTTATTTTAGAGTACTGAGATGAGTTTTAGAAATTACGTAACCAGTTTCTTTAAAGAACGTATACTTTATTGAAAATTAAATATCTTAGAATCAGCGAAGTGACTTTATACTTCATCCGACATAACATTGCCATTAAACGCAAACTTTCCTAGCTTCTGCTTATTTTAAATTATTAGTTTGTCATTTAAAACGCAAATAGTATAGAGAGAACTTTTCGTTCAGAGAGACTTTGTGCTTAATTTTCGTATGTAGATGAGAAGCATGGACAAAGTTGTTTAAAACAATAGTGATAAATAGTTTTAGAATTTTCGATCACAGTGGTAGAAGTAGCAGGTCCGACATATATTTCGGTACAATGATAGATCTACCATATTGTGGTAGAAGTGACAGCACTGTCCACGACACAGAGTGTAATAAATTGACGATTGCTATCGTGCTATTCTTAGAACTGCACAGACTCTGTGAATGAGAAACTCTATGACAACAGAAATAACGTAAACTTAACAAAGCAAAATCTTCATGCCCATATTTATAAAAGTGTTTGCGAAAATAAATTCTTAAGAAATTTGTAAAGTATTCACTCTTCTAACAAATTAATACCGGTAACTTATGCGGGATCAAATGACTGTTTTTTTGGTATTTGGGTATTGTAGCTACTGATCGTATAAACTTGGGAATGCCCAGTGATGTAACTGTAAAGTCACACCAATTGTGCTTCCTTAACCTCCCTATGGTATACACCGGATACTGGTCTTGCCCAACCGAAAGAGACTAGCCAAAATAATAATCACGATTGTTGAACAAGAAGAAAATATCAACACTATAATACGCTGTCTGACTGTTCTCAAAATTCTATATGCGCACATCAGAAAGAGGACGTACGGCAGATGAATTAGCTAGATTGGATCAACGATGTCGTCGACTGGCAATTTGACGTATTTGTAGCCAAGGTCACTAAGGATTTTCAACACTATCAGGGTGTTGGATGAGCCCTTAATAGGCCGCATTTCCGTAAAGATTTATAAGATTTTTTCGATCTGCCCCTCCAGGTTTTGTATTGTGGCGTAGGGGTTACTTTTCTACAACGTAAAAAATACTACGTCATCAGCCTCGGATATGGACCCGGAACGACAAAGGACTACGATTTCAGAGTGTGCACCTGTAACCTACGTACGCTGTACCCCGCGTCCTGCTTAAAAACTGAAAAGAAGAACATGTTACAGTTACAGTTACAGCTACAAAAGAATGTACATATTGTCGTGTGAAATCGCCTAAGATCAAAAGTTATTGATTTTAGACCGATAAGCCATAGTCTGGCTGGAATCGGTAAGGAAAACATCATGTCGTGATAGAGTGGTAGGGCAAGAAGAGAACCCGCGTCGAGTCAATATAGAAGAAATTATACCTCACAGTTTAGAAAAGGTCAAAGTAATTTGCTGGCTCTAATAGGCTGCCAGCGGAACTCCTTTGCAAGAAATATCGAGGAATTACCGGTACTGTGTGAACGACTCAAGGTATTTTGCAATACACTAATCGGCACGTATGTGGCTTCCGGCCGATCAGATCGACCTTAGATACAAATTTTCACACTTAAGAAAGTCTACCACTTCATCGTCGGGCGATCTTTATGGCGATGGCCGAATTCGAGATCCAGTCAAAACTAATCCAGCTGCATTACGTGACCTTAGAAAATTGAGATGTCGTGTGATTTCTTCAATCTTTTCTGAAGCAGATAGTGCGGTGTAAACACGGAAGCACCATCAATAGATCCGTATTGCTGGTTAGTTATGCGGACGGTATGGACATCATCACCCGCACCCAACGTACCATGATAGATAAGAAGAGGCGAAATTTGTAGTCCTTGAAGTAAATGAGGACAAGACTCATGAATACAAGCTGCTATCAATAAACAAACAAGCATCTGTCCACCGAATAGGACATAATGCCACTATTGATAGCAGCAACTTCGGGGAAGTTAATGAGTCTATATACCTCGATGCAAACATCAACACCATGAATGACATCTTAGTGAAAATCTGGCCCTAGGAAACCGCTGGACTCGAAGGATAAAGTGTATGCTCTACATAACCCTTAACCTGCCATTTCTGCTATACAGACTTCAGTAGAGTGAAAGTCCCAATGGAATAAAGGTTATATGGATTTTTCCCCTATCATCGATTTCATTCTTCGCTTGCCTAATACGATCGCACCACTCGAAAGCGTTTCTTTTAATCAAAAACATTTGAAAAACCGAGTCCGCCAATATAAACATCGACACACCGAAATCAATTTTATCTTTTAATAATACAATTTCCTGACGAAACAATACATCTATTAAGACAAATCACGAGCCAGGACAAATGCGCATTCAAAGAGGTTATTGGCAACAGTTGTATTGCCTCAGGAAACGACGATGAAGCTGCCGGTTTAAGATGTCAGTTGATTGCACCCAGGCAATGACAACAAATCAGATTCTTAAATATATTTTCAGAAGCAGCATTTCACATTTTTTATTTTCATTATTCGCTATTTAAAAAAATTGGTACACATTTGGTACGTATTTCGTGCGACCGATGCATGCTTATTTTTGCCCAATATACATTAATTAACTATTGTGAATAGATCATACAAATTAGAACAGATGCATACTTTTCGGCAGAATATATGTAGCAAATCCAAGAACCATATTTTTGACATGTCTTATTGTGACCAGCGTGGAACATTGTCTCATACCTAAGCAAGTTTATGATTATTTTTTAATCGAAACATAATTTTTGTCAGAGAAAAGTAAACTTGAGCTTAATAATGCAAAAAAATTATCACTACTTAAGCAATGACACTTTAAATGGTTTATATGTTAGAAAAACATAAATAAATACGTATTTATAGGAAAACTCTGACACCACTTACCCCCACCGCGTAACGTAACTTGTTAAATCACGTTAGATACTCATGTTGATCAACGCAATTGTACCAAAAATTAAAAATACCGTCATAACACGTACCAAACTATGTTGCTCGAGTTCACAAACTGTGTTTTCGTTTTATGTTTTCGTATACAAGTGCCAGCAACTGACACTGTACAGCGTACAACTTGATTTTTTATTCAAAAGATTTTCCCTGATTTTGATATTTATTTATGAAAGTTTATTGTAGTAAAGGAAGCCTCTGCAATTACACCCATTTGAACTTGAAGTCGAGGTCGATCAATTTATGGGAGTCATACAAAGTTCAGCCTGGTTCTCTTTATAAAAAATAACAAAAGCAAAACGCGGAATAAAATATCCTCAGGAAATAACTGAATTTGTAAAGGAGAAAAGAAAAGCGTTTAAAAAAAGGCAACAATCTCGCGCTCCGCAGCATAAAACCATATTCTATAATCTTTGTAGCACTCTTAAAAAATAGATTCAAGACTTTAAAAATCTCGTTTTGGAAAGCTATGAAATGTATCAAAAAGCTAAAATACTCCTATCAGAAAAAATAATGGTCCCAAAGCCATAAAACTCCCTATATGGCAAGAAATCGTATAGACCCATATCTCTTTTACCAATTATGTTAAAAGTGGTTGCTTGGTCGGTTTGCCAAACTCACCATGCGATACAAGCTGATTTTATACAAGCAAGTACTTAAGCCGGTGCGGACGTATGGTACACAACTTTGGAGTTGTACCAAAGCAAATAACCTCAAAATTTTACAAACTTTGCAAAAGAAAGTACTTACCGGGCTCCCGACCCGTGAAGAGTCCCTGCCTGAGGTACGGCAGCCTTCCACCCTCTGCGATCCCGAGCACGCTGCTTCCAGTTGTCCAGACCAAGCGCTCTGGCATCCGCGATGGCTTTAAAACGGAGGTTCGGTCTTTCTTGTGATCTGTTGAAGATAGTGGCTTCCGGGTTGACATGTTGGCCCTGCGCACTATCTGCTCAAGAACAAGATTGAAGAAATCACAGGATAGCGCATCTCCTTGCCGAAATCCGGTGCATGTTTGAAAGAGTTCAGATGAGCTGCTGCCAAACTGCACATTGCATTGCGTGATATCTAGTGTCATGCGACAGATCTGGATCAGTTGTTACAAAAGAAAGTACTAAGAAGAATTGTAAACGCACCGTGGTCAATCCGAAATAGTGATATCCACAGGGATTTGGATGTGGCAACCGTCGAAGATGCAATAAAATCATTTGCACGTAAGCAAACGGACTCACCTTCGCGGTCATTGCAATAAGGTAATTATATAAATATATTTTTGGCGATACAAATTAAGTGCGCCGACTTCAACGGATAAATCCATTTGAATTAGCGCAATAAAATTTAACCGCGTGTATTTGGGAAGCTGACTGGTGAACACGAATATAAATTATTAAATCTCAACTACTAGATAGGAAATAAACTAGTTGTAGAATAAAGTAATTTGAAGGGAGGTGTTTTTAGTGAGTAAGTATCTTACAATATTAAGAGCTCGTGCGGTCGGTCCTCAAAGTGTCTTATTGAAGATTTTTCACCTACCCTCGAGAAAAAAAAGTTGACCTAAGTATAACACTTCCTTTCAAAAAATGTCTGGGAAGGTGGGACTATATCAGAACATAAGGATCCGTCACTTTGCTTCTAAGTAAGATAATTATTCTGTCGACAAGATAGTAAGTTAAGATAATAATAAAAATTATTTCTCATTTCAATGGAAATTTCGCATACAACACGTTTGGCAGTTTGCCTTTTCTAACAAGAGAAAAATAAACTTTAGTTTATGCAGATTGTAAATTTTGTTGGCATTTTTTTAGTAATTCATTATTTTCTCACTTAGGGGCTAATTAATTATACCTGTTACTGAAATGCATCATTGGAACAAATCAGTGGAATAGTTGTTTCATTTTTGTTGGGAATTGCAATTTAATGTTATTCTATTTGCACTCAGCTTAAAAACACTTGTTATGTTATAGATGAGAATCACATATTCTCATAATATTTTATGTCGCTATTTTTTTCGTTTAGAAAATCATTTCCTTTTAAATTTGCTATAGACTACAGTCTTATTAATAAAGATTATTAATAAACATATTCAAGATTCGCATTTTCTCACTTCAACCCTTAACAGGTTATGGGCCCAGTTATCGTTATAACGCCTATGTATAGAAAAGAGAATTAAAGTTTATTAATCTTTTTGTCATCTAGTCTTAAAAAAAAGAAAAGAAAAGGAAGGTCAAAATGGCGGATAATGTGGAAAAATATAGGATTCCTCTCTTCGAAGGATGCAATATCAATAACTGGAAGTTTAGGATGGAGACACTTCTAAATGAAATGGATTTAATTCAATACACCGAAGAAGCGCATACAGAAATGGTTCGAATTCTCCCATCTGATCAAACAGCGGACATTCAAGCGAAGGAAGGACTTAAGGCTGCTCATAGTCAGCGCGATAGAAAATGTAAGTCTCAAATCAAACAACGAATTGCAGACAGTCATCTTGAATATGCCAAAGATAAACACACCGCTTTCGATTTGTGGACAATACTTTGTGAAACTTGCAAAGTCATTTACAAGTCAGTTACATATACGAAAATCATTTCTTTGTATGAAGTTCGATGCAAAAACCGAATCACTTGCAAATCACTTTCTAAAGTTCGACAAGATCGTACGTAGCCTCCGTTCTACAGGAGCATCATTAGAAGAGTTGGATGTTGTTTGTCATCTTCTGTTGACCATGCCATCTGAATACAATAATGTTGTCACTGCTATTGAAACACTTGCCACTGAAAGTCTAACTCTTGCGTTTGTAAAAAATAGGCTTCAGGATGAAGAGACAAAAAGTACAAACCTAAAAATTGGAAAAAGAACCGGACATGAACTTCCATCTACAACAGCTTTCGCTTCAGAACCAGGACAAAGAACTGCAAGCAAAGTGATGAACAGGTTTTAAAATAAATGCAACTGGTGTGGAAAAGTTGGACACAATCAGGCCGATTGTAGAAAGAGAGCACAGGACATAAAGAACAAACATACACAAAGGGCAAATGCAGTAATAGGTAATAGTAATAGGTTCTAATACAACCATTGTTTCTCTACAATGACTGGAAGTAATACAGGCTACAATATAAAGTGGTATCTTGATTCTGGTGCTACAGAACACTTAATCAATAGCAACATTTGTTTAAAAAACAAAAGAAAACTTGATATGCCAATAAAAATTTAAGTTGCAAAGTCTGGAGCTTTTCTACAAGCAAACTATGTTGGTGAAATTGAATTGCAGATAGAAGTCAATGGAAAAATCAACCCAATCACAGTGAAGGATGTTCTCTCTGTTTCTAATCTGGAACATAACCTTCTTTCGGTTTGAAAACTCGAGATGAATGGTTTACGTGTTAAACCAATGCTGTTGAACTTTAGTACAAAATTAGAGGGATATGACCTGTGGCATAAGAGAATGGGGCATCTAAACTTCGAAGACATTACAAAGCTGGAAAATCAGACCGTCGGTATAAAAATTGATTACTCAAACTCATCCAAAAACATATGTCAAGTTTGTATAGAGGGTAAGCAAACACAAAAACCTCACAACCAGCGACGAAGTCGAGCTATACGACCATTGCAGTTAGTCCACAGTGATATAATCGGTCCTATCACTCCAACATCTCATGATTCATAAAGGTACGTACTAACATTTATCGACGATTATACGCACTTCACAGCGAGTTATATTTTGGAAGCAAAATTAGAGGTTCTAAAGTATTTTAAGTGTTCTGAGGCAATGGCGACAGCTCATTTTAATTTAAAACTAAGACGTTTTAGATGCGATAACGGTAGAGAATACATATCTAAAGAAACAAAACAGTATTTTGAAGGAAAAGGAATTCAATTCGAGTTCACTATACGATATACTCCTGAACAGAACGGAGTCGCAGAGAGGATGAATCGTACCATTTTAGAAAAGGCAAGGTACATGTTGCTTAACTGTAAGCTAGGGAAAACGTTTTGGCCCGAAGCTGTTCAAACAGCTGTGTAGCTGCTAAATCGGAGTCCAACATCAGCACTGAATGGTAAAGTTCCTGCTTCGTTGTGGTTTGGAGAAAAACCTAATGTTAAAAAGCTAAACATGTTTGGATTAAATAAGCGATTAAAAAATTCCAAAACAAATTCTTCAAGGTAAATTCGACTCGAGGTCACTTAAGTGTTTTTTCGTCGGATACTGCCCTAATGGCTACAAGCTTTGGAGCTTAGAGGACCAAAAAATTATTTTTGGGATAGACGTAGTATTCGATGAAACAAAGTTTATTTTTGATGGCCTGAGTAGCGAACTGTGGATTTATCACGAAGAGAAGAAAGAAGAAAATTTGCAAGAACAGCGTGATTCGGAGAACCCTGAAGAAGAAAAGGAAAGTGAATCTGAACAACAAAATTATGACGAAGAGTTCATGACACCTCAAAAGGCTGATGACGTCGAAATACCCAGTCGAAGCTCTCGAAATATTGTGAAACCGCGTTATCTCGAAGACTACGCTGTTTTAGCGATGAATGCAGAAGCGTTTGTGGAAGACGTGCCGGACAGCATTAAGGATATCACCTCAAGAGATGATAAAGACAAATGGATGCAGGCAGTTCACGAGGAAATGGATGCATTATTAAAAAATGACACTTGGATACTTACTGAGCTACCCAAAGGAAAACGACTATTGAACAATAAGTGGATTTTCAAAATAAAACGAGATAAAGATGGAAACATTGACAGGTACAAAGCTCGGCTTGTTATTAAGGGTTGTGCTCAAAGGAAAGGTTATGACTACGAGGAGACATATGCCCCAGTGGCTAGGCTTACAACTCTAAGGATTCTTCTTGCAATTGTTGTCGAAAAAAAATTTGTAACAAATCACATGGATGTAAAGAACGCGTTCACGGCAAAATTGAGGAGAAGGTGTATATGAAAGTACCAGATGGTTTCAATAATGTAAGCAATTCAGTCTGTAAACTTAATAGAGCCCGTTATGGACTCAGGCAAGCCCCTAGAACAAGACATTTAACAACTTTTTAATACATTTAGGATTTAAGCGATCGGATGTAGACAAATGCCTTTACACTTGGAAACATGAAGAGGATTGTGTATTTCTACTGTTGTACGTTGATGACATTATACTTGCAGGAAACAATATTTTAAAAATGAATGATACCAAGAAAGCATTGACCAGCAGATTTTATATGACAGACTTGGGTGAATTGAAATCATTTATCGGTATCGGTATTAATTATGTGAATGGCGAACTTCACTTGAGTCAAAGGTCTTATCTCGAGAGAATGCTGAAACGATTCAAAATGGAAGACTGTAACTCCGCCATAACTCGTAAAACGAATCTTGCGGTACATAAAAAGGACGCTGGACTTCAGTCTTTGCTATAAAAATAGAAGTAATGAATGTTTGTCGTGTTATGTTGATGCAGATTTCGGAAGCGGCCTAGACCGAAAATCGACTTCTGGGTTTTTAATTAACGTTTTTGGGAATACTGTGTCGTGGACAACTAAAAGGCAAACAGGAGTTGCCTTATCTTCAACAGAAGCCAAGTACATCGCTCTGGCTACAGCAGCAGCTGATCTTTTATGGCTAAAAAATCTCTCATTTGACTCATAAAGACACCACCCATAAAATTTGAAGATAACCAGTCGTGTATACATTTGCTTTCACGATGGGAACACAAGCGGCTTAAGCACGTTGATATAAAATATAATTTTGTTCGAGACTTGTACGAAAAACGACAGATAGCAGTCCAGTACGTGAGTTCAAAGGAACAAGTGGCTGACATTTTTACAAAGCCTTTACCAAAAGCACAATTTGAAAACCTTTGATCAGGACTTGGACTTCGACAAATGTTTGATGCTGAAAGACGTTAAATTGAGGAGGAGTGTTGGGAATTGCAATTTAATGTTATTCTATTTGCACTCAGCTTAAAAACACTTGTTATGTTATAGATGAGAATCATAAATTCTCATAATATTTTATGTCGTTATTTTTTTCGTTTATAAAATCATTTCCTTTTAAATTTGCTATAGACTACAGTCTTATTAATAAACATATTCAAGATTCGCATTTTCTCACTTCAACGCTTAACAATTTTTTTGACAAGTTGGTTATAGCATTCATTGAAAAATTCTGTCAGTGGAAGGCCACTGGTATAGGTTTTGATCATTAAAAGCAAAACTCACAGCTGAGAATCGAACACATTAGTGGAACAATTGTTTTCCAAATTCGATTTCAATCAGTGAAATAATAAAAATAGATTTAAGAAAAAGTTTAAAACATAATAAAGTAATTTTGTTTGTAGAAAAATTCTATAAGTGATTAGCTTTATTTTGATACCGCTTAAAGCCAATATTGTTTGCTTAGTCTTCCTAAATTACAAAAACAAAACGTTCAATGATGCATTTCAATGATAGCTATAACTAGCCCCTTAAGGAGCTTTTAATGCCGCTCTCTTTTACAATTTTTTTTAGAGTTAGGGAACGGCATTACGTAAAAATTCCTAAGAATTCGTACAAATTATTACGAATTTGTAGGTAAAGAAACGGATCTAATTCATTTGCTTTTTCGATTGGCATTTCGAATCGGAGAGCGCTTCCTGATTACCAATCGAAAATGACATACATTTTCGTTTGCAAATACAGACTACAACATTGTTAATATCATTGACAAATGTTTGGAATAAAAAAAGAAATACTTTGCTTCATTCCTTTTGCCGCCAAATATATGGGTCCTAAAATCAGGTCTTTTGCTAGGCAAACAGAGCGCTTATAACTTTCAAATTAAATTTTAAGACATTAACAACTTACCCTGATATGACAGCGTAACAAACGATATCTGCACGCAGGATTCAGTACAACCGATTGGTTTTAAAGTCCTCACAAATTGTCCATCTTGAATTGTGTACACATTAACAGTACCGTCCTGAAATTAAAGACCAGTCGGTTAAGCTTAGTTCGCGCTTCAAAGTGTCATCTTTGAACTTACCAAAGATCCCGAAACAACCATATCCAGTTCGGTGTAAATAGCTACACTGGAAATCGCATCATCATGCCCATACAGAGTTGTCAGTGGCTTTGGCGAAAAGCTATTCTGTGTATTCAACTGAGCAGCACTTGAATGAGTTTGACTGGGTGTAGTAGTCGGTTGTCCATACTGATTCGATTGAATGCTCCATATAATGCATGTGCAGTCTTTTGATCCAGTCACCAGGTACGATCCACAATTATCCAATGACACACAGGTTATTATATCTTAAGGAGAGAGAAACGCTGATGCAACAAACAAAATAAATTCAAAAGAACTTACCTAAATGACGAGTCACTGAAGCAATAGCCTTGCCCTTGTGCAAGTTAAAGACTCTTAATGAATTATCCCATATGCCACCGGAATACAAGTGTTTTCCATCTGTACTTACGGCGAACATCTGCGAATTAAGGCTGTACGACGGGTGGTATGGTCCGAATATACGTTTGCGGTTTCTTCAAATATAAAACAAAAAAAACAGTGTCAAAAATTTCTCAAGTCTGAAGAGGCAAACTCACTTGAGGTTTGTTGTGGTAGCATCGATTTCCAAAAGGAATCCTCTGTCTTTGTCAAAGGATATCCACGAATTACAACCGAGAATGCTTGACTTTGATATGCTGACCAGCACATCGGGGCTAAGTTGCAGGAATGATCTGGGTGGACTGCGCGGCGAACTTAGGAAGACAATCGGATCTTTCGGTGTCGACAAGTCACAATACACTTGAACAACTTTGTCGAGGAATTGCGTAAAGTCGGGCCGCTTAAGTTCGGCTCGTCCAAGTTTGACTGCAATCTCATCTTGCGTAAGGCGCCTCGGATGAGGTTCACGCATTAACTGCGAAGGTACTTGACCAAAATTGTTGATCATCCCTATAAGTGAGAGTAGAAAAGAAGTGCAAGCGAAGCTTTGAGTAGTTATAAAAATTACCTTCTACAGCTTCACGTTCGACGGGATTAGCGATTTTGTCCAAATCGACAGCGCCCTCATAAGAACAGTAGTAAAACACATTAAGCGCTTCAGCGGCTTTGGGACCTTTCTGCTTATAACTGGAGAAATAAAAACAAAAATTAATTTATTGGATGCATTTTAAAACAACACTTTACTCACCCAAATATCAAATCAATCCAATGGTGCAGATTTTGACTAACATATTCAGATTCCAGCGCTCGCCTATGGATGGCAATGAATTCTTCGGGTGTGGTCGCCCAGGGAGGTAGTATCACATCATCAACTTTTTCTTTTGTCAACTGAAGGTGTCCCAAATCCAATCTAGAAAAGGTTAATTGCTTCATTAGAACGATGACAAATTGTGTTTTCTCACTCACTGGTTCATGTTTTTAAGAAATTCCGGAAAGTAAAAGAATTCTGGAATCAACTCCTTAACATCATTCGGATTGTCCATCAGTAACTTCCAGGTCTGTGGAATGGAATGAAATTGACGATCGGCGACGTCGAAACGCCCACTTTGCAGTTCAATATGTAGAGACGTGAATGGCTCCACACGCAGAAGGTAGTGTAAGACACCAGCTGAGTTGGAATAGTGTGTCCCATAGTGGAATTTGGGTATCATGCCGGACGGATCCTCGAAGCTGTCATATTTTGTTCGAACTTCTGCTTCATTTTTTGCGTTTATCTAAAGACAAGGAAGAAAGATGATTGCTGGCAGTCTTGTGGTTTGGAAAAACGATGCACTTACCACTCCAACTGGCTTGGATAAATCTCGGAATGATTTGGGATCGGTTAGGTCGAGGATGTCGCTGGTGTAGTCCGCCAAAATCCAAGGAAACACGGGGTATTGACTTAGATCATTATAGGAACGACCTACAATGTGAAATTTGGGGTCAGTGAGTGGAGAGAAATAATTGTTGATGAAACTGTGGCACTTACCAGCAATGGTATTCAAATACATAAGATATTCGAAATTGGTTATCTCACGGTTTACCCACTTTTGGGTTAGCCCAGAAGAACGTAAAAGTTCAGCAGGCGACCGTCCAGAGCCGTAGAGAATATTTGGCGGCTGTAGACTTAGAATCTTTGTGAAAACTTTGTTGCGGGTCTGTTTAAAGAAAAAGTTGTAATTGATTAGACTATTGTATTCTAAAATACTATATTAAGCTTAGTGGTTTTAATTAGGGCTAAGAAAGTCGTATAGCATAACCGGTAGGATGATAATTCTGTGGGCGTACTTTTGTCATTCGAGTTCTTTGGAACTCATTCGTTTTGGGAAATAAAATTAGCAGTAACTAGCTTATCAAAGGCGTGAAATGTCAATCTAACGCATACCCCAATAAATAAACGGATCTACTGTATACAGTGCCACCTGCCGTTTTGATCAAGAAAAAAATTTAAGAAATCAAATGACCTCGCCATGTAGATCTTCTGGCGATAAATTCTATCGTATGTGGCTTTTAAATCGATGAGAATATGATGTGTCTTGACATGAAGTTTGTTGGTTTTTCCAGTTTGCCTTGCCAAACATCGCATCCGGATAAGAAGAGTTCAGCTGGTAGGCCATCATAGCCGGCGGTTTGCATTTTATAAGCTTTTGTATAGCTAAGCCAATTTTTTTTTTTCACAAAGGGCGTTGAGAATGATTTGTAATTGACTGGTAGTGGATTCTCATCTTGCCCTATCACTCTCTCGATGTGATGCCCGCAGCTACAAACTGCTGAAAATGCATGAGTAAAAAATTCAATTTTTTTACGGATCAAAGAAGAGAACCGCGGACGGTGGTACCGTCGGTGGATCATACTTTCCGATTGAAACTGGTGACTTCCCTCGTATTGTCAACTACTATGCCGAAGGTCTGTCCTCCATCGTTTCCTCCTTTGAAAATGGCAAAACCAGTCGTACCCGAATTTTTTCAAGATGGATTCTTTGACATGAAGGCTTTTTTCGGATCTTTGAACTGGTAACTGGTAATCTTTGAACGATCAAGCTTCGCTACAAATACTATTATGCAAGCTTCTTCATCGCAGCTGCTGTCAATTTGCAAAAAAATGTCTGGAAAAGGTCGCAGTGGGTCATAGAATAGTCAGTTTATATCATCTGTCTTTTTACGATAGCTATGCCGCTCCAAAACATCCAACCAAACATTAGGTGCCTGTTGCAGCTATCCTCGCTTACGATGGCTCCATCGACAGCAATACAAAATGTACTGATGTGCTTAAGCGTCGAGGAGAGTAATAATAATCAAATGCTCGAAGACGCTTTTGAGCTGCTCACAGGCTTTAATTGGGAACTCTTTGGCGAATCCAAACGGGTCGTTTCTCCCACGTACATGTCCATGATCATGTAGACGTAGGTTTCAGAATCATATCTCTTGGTTAAGCTTTGTTTTCCTAAATCAACCAACGCCATACGCACCCTTACTGGCTGAACACAATGGTTTGCTGTAATATAAAGACGCATGCCGTAGCTACATGAGTTCAATGTTAACCAACTGTTCCAGTTGCGCCAACATGGAAACCATGTGTATTCAATGTTTAATAGCTCGTAGACCTATGTATTGCGTTTGCAGTAGGTAAATAGTCAATAGATAGCCGAATTATATTTGCTTTGGCAGTCTAATACCCTTCTAAAGATCTTCATAGTTCATTTTAGCGCTTTTTTTTGAGCTAATAAAGAAGATAACTTTCCCTCAACTGATTACGCATTTGATCATCTGTCATGAGTTTGGAGCTAAGAATCATGAGCCATCTGGACTGATCTTGTTTGCTTTTAGAGTATTTGACAACCAAAACAGGAAGGGCAACTTCAGAGGCTTATTGGTTGAGGCCCAGATCCAGAACAGATTGTTATTTTTAAATAATTTCTAAACAAAGACTAAAATTAATTTATTAGCAACTTACCTTTGTTGTAAAATTTAAAAAGTAACTTGTTTGATCTACAAGAAAGATTTCCAATGCACTGCGTCGCAGATTGTATTTACGCAAATGAACTTCACGAATTTTATTTATAGAAAATCTGAAAAAAAGACGATTAATCTTTCAAATTTATAATAGCAAAACACCACAATTTACCTAAAATCATTCTTTTCACCGTCTTCCGTCGGAGGGCTTAGATCGACAAAAGTAAAAACAGCTTGATTGACTTCAATACGTCCCTTTACTTTGGTCATCAGCGTTATTAATTCACAATCTTGTGAGATCACAGCCTTTTCCAATGGAACATCCTGTTGGGATTGTGCTTCAATTGTTAGACGAAGTTCATCCTCCAACATTGAGTTGTCATCATCGAGAAAATCTCGTACAACGGCGGTTTTTATAGTAGAATCAAATTCGGATATTTCTCTGTAGAAAAACATTAACATTGAATAGTTGAAGGATTTAATTTAATTTTAATTTTACTTTGTATCACAAGCATTTGCGGCATTGTCTCTCAGATTTGCAGCATTCTCATGCTTATTTGGATAGAGTTGCGGTTCGAGTTTGAGCCGCATTCTTGCCACGTTCTCGTGGTTGGATAGAGTCCAAAATTCTTCCACTGCTTGGCTGGAAATATATATAAAAAAATGGGTCCAGATTGTGTGAAGGTCGGAATTGGTGATGTTAAAAAGTAATGCAGTAAGTAAATTCTAACTGCTGGACTACAGTGAGCAGCTTTCTTTTATTTTTAGAAAAACTCATCTTGCCTCAAACATGTTATTAAAATAGGTAGATTGGACTCGAGATAAAATATTTTCAAAGAATGGTTAAAGAATCTATTTTTGCATTTAATTAGTTCGACGTCCCCATTGATTGCATCCGTTTCAAAGTTAAAAAAGGAAAAATAACACCAATTAACATTCTCAATTGCTGTCATAAATAACTTATTAGAGATTGTTATTCAAGCCGCATTTGAAGCTGAAATTCCGCAGAGTAAAAGACTTAAAGAAATTATCTTTAAAATGCCAATCAAATATTTGTGCTACTAAGCAAAGAGGTATACAGCAAGTATATTGTATTCCCCTCTCGCTTTTTAAAGCTATACTGTGCTCCTAGAATTCTAATGAGGCAACCAAACCAACCCTGATCTATGTATGAACAATAATAGTCGTTAGTTTTTTTTAACAAGAACATTTTTATTTGTTTTTATTTTGACTTTTTTTTTTGTTTCTTTTCCGATTTTTTTTTTTTTTTTTGAAAATTTCAATGAAAACAAAAATGATGATGAAAGTAATTTACAACAAAGACAATGATAAAGGTTTCTGATTTTGTACAATGGATGTCGCTTATTATTCCACGAACTCCGATTGTGTGGCGATGAATTAGCTATGTGGCGGTAGTAAGGTAATCCGTAGGGTATGGCGTTGGCAACAACTTAGACGGCGATGGCACGGGCGGCAACAACTGGAGCTGGGGCAGCAACAATTGGAGCGGCTACAGTCTTGGCGGCAACAATTGGAGCAACGGCAGCAACTGGGACATCCTTTTGGACGACAGCGTTGAATCCACTGATATCATCGGCATAGTAGTTGACAATACGACGGGAACCGTCAGGTTCGATCAGAGAGTATGATCCACGGACGACATCTCCATCACGGGTCTCTTCTTGGGTCTTTGAGTCACCGGTGAGGGTGTCTTGCACATCGTAAGCAAACCTGTACTGAGGGAAGGCATCGACCTCTTCGGCAGCGACAACTGGGGCAGCGACAGCACGAGCGGCAACAACTGGGGCAGGGGCGGCAACGACTGGAGCAGCGATGGCTCTAGCGGCGACAACTGGCGCTGGGGCGGCGGCAACAATTGGTGAGGCAAACGAACGGGCAGCAAGAAGTGGAGCTGGAGCAGCGTAAGCAGCCCTAGCGACTAGTGGAGCGGAATAACCAGAGTAGTACTGAGCGGTGTATGGCGAGGCGTACGCCAACGGTGCTGGAGCAGCGGCTACCAAAGGAGCTGCTGCCGGGACCAAACCAGCCTTAGCTGAGATAGCCAAAGTGGAAAGAACTGCAATCTGCAATTATAGAATTCAAGTGTTAGTATATGTGTGTTTGTTTGTGTGTGGCGTGCGTAATCCAATATATTGTGTATAATCCAAGGATATCCACAGTGGGAAAACTACTTACAATAAGCGGACTCATTGTAGGCTTAGGAAGGATTGTTTCTCACTGTCTGATGCTCTAAAGTGAACTGACATACTGCTGAAACGGCTACGCGTCTTTTTATACCCAAAAAACCATTTCCATACGCCATCATCCGTTGATTTGAATATTTCGTTCCGAGTCTGGACGTAGATTTCTCGTTTTCCATTTCAAAATCGCACTCGCACTTCGCAGTCGGAGCACGTAAATCGGGTAATACCATGGCAATATGCAAGCTGGGCATAATTGTTATTCAATTTTCATACAATTAAATTTCGAACTTCACCACATACACCGATGGATAGGGTGAATGTCTGAAATAACCAAAAACAATATATACAACGATATTTAGAGTTTTTTGATTGTTTTTTTAGCAATAATGTGTCCTCCTCCTACTCATGGAGAACTAGATCAGCAAATACCAGCATGCTTCAACTGACTTTTTCCAGGGCAATTGCGTGAATTTCTTCAAATTTAAATCACACGACAACGGCAGTACGAAATGGAGGCGCTGGCGACGCGTCGTCGGTTTCTTTCGGAATAGCACATCCTCTTTGCATATTATGCTCAGAATCTGTGCAAATTTGTTATGCTAATGGGATATAAGGAAGTGTAAATTCGCAAATTTGGTTTTTTTTTTTATCTTCAGAATGGTAAATTAGAGCAGTTTTAATTTTTCGAAATTTGAATTGCCAACTTTGATTTGGGCAATAAGGATGTGATGTGAATTCTGGTTGACCGTGAAATTGCGGAATGGGTTCAATCATACGATGTACATATTTTGAGACAGATTTTCTAATTTTAGAATCGATAACATTAAAATGAGGTTGTTGTTGTTGACTTAACTAGAAATATAAACAGATTTAAACGTTTAGCTATTCTTCATTGGGCCGTAAAAATAACAAGTTAAACGTTAGGATTTAATTGGTGATCGTCAGCTTACAACTTACGGAAAAGGATTTGGTCTCTCTAAATTTGTTATAAAGAGTAAATGCACGATGTTAATTGTAAATTAAACAAAAAGTTTTTAGAGAATTGTCTTTATATTTTTAACTTTCTCGTATACATAAGTATACTTAAGAGAAAATTATTGTGATCGTGTGGAAATTTCAAACCCAAACTGAGTATGAAGGATTATATTACGACTATACAGAAGTCCAAAAAAGTGGGTCCGCCAATGCCGGCCGTCGGTCTGTCTGTCTGTCCAGACGCCTTGTGGCGAAACAGTTTGACGGATTTGCTTCAAAGTTCGTATATAAGGTTCTTGGGGTTACATTTAGGGGCATCGTTTTATTTTGTCGTTTGAAATAACGGTAGCAGCCATGCAATTTTTTTGTGAAAATCACAATTTTTTTAAAAAATGGTTCCAAGTATTTTGGTCATTTTTTGTACTAAGAATAATTGGAATGGGGCCAAAAATACTGCATACTCAGTTTTTGGAAAAAAACCCATTAACGGTAATTTATAAAACCGCCAATATCTTGAAAACAAATAAAGGGGACTCCAAAAAATGTACTGTTTTTTTATACTATAAAGTCGAACAAATTTGCATACTTCAATTTTTGAAATTATTTTTTTTTTCATATAACGATTTTTTTAAATTTTAATTAAATTCGATTTCTCAAAAATCTTATTTTAATAATAATTTTTTTATTTTTATTTTTAACAATCATGTTAAAAGTGTCCAATGTGCTTGGAGGTTTGTTTACTCTCCGAGAGTTTGCTCCGAATTATTATTCTTCCTATTTGAGAGTAAGGCATCTGCCTGGGAGCACATCCTCTGGTACAGGGTCTGGGCGTGGATCACGCAAAATAAAAATGATCGAACGACATCGTTTCGACGTTTTTGTCTTGAAAATTCCATTCGTGCTATATTTTTCATTTTACGCGATTTAAGTTTCTTGAATGAATCTGCTAATGAGTTGATATATTTTTATCTAGTATTTGGTATTTTCCAATTATTTGACCATATTTTTGGTCATTTTCACAAGATTCCATAAATATTTAAGTAAGGTTAAAAATGATATGAAGTCCCGGTTAGAGAAACCACAATTCAACTTCTGTGTCCATGTGCCCATTGAGTCCATATGTTATGTTAGTTGCTTTGTAAAAAAGTTTAATTTCGTAGAATTTTCTGAGACTGTCTCAAGCTTTGCAGATTTAAACAAAATTTAAGTAACTTTTTTAACATTCAACTTTTTGATTTTTTTTGTGTAGACGGTGGTTTTTTTGTTGCGATGGATGTTTTTGGATGAACAATCATGTAAATGATATTTCCTAACCTCAGACGGGAAAAACGTGGTACAGTAGTGGGGTCTACCATCACCCCAACTGAAGTTGTACCAAGTTAAAGCCAATTTATCCGATTTTGAGGTATTGCTATTCTAATCAGTAATATAAGATATTGCTACAAAAACCGCTAAATAAGTTTTAGAGACATAATCTAATTACCCAGAAAATGTTAAAAATTCGATGTGAATTCATTTACCCAACAAAAAGTTACATGGCTCTAAACTAATATGTTATGTTTTTTACCTTTAAAAATCAATTATTCTCAAAACCTTTACTTCCTACAAATGATTTGCTTAAAATTTAAAATTCTTCATCCTATTTTTAGTTTAGAACCAAAGAAATGCAAAACAACAGGACAATTTTTCGTTAGAGCCGTTTTTGTGAAAACGAATTTATTTTAATTTAAAACAATCGTTATATGAAAAAAAAAATTATTAAACAAATTTAAGTAAGCAGATTTGTTTGAGTTTATAGTATAAAAAAACTGGAAATTTTTTTGAAGTTCCCTATATTAGTTTTCCAGATATTGCCCGTTTTATAAATTACCGTTAATCGATTTTTTTCCAAAAACTGAGTAAGGAGAATTTTTGACCCCTTCTTAAGCATCCTTAGTACAAAAGAAGACCGAAATCCTTGAAACCACTTTCTAAAAAAATAACGATAAGTGATTTTCACAAAAAAAATTGTATAGCAGGTACCGTTATTTCAAAAGAGCAAAAGCAAAGCAAAAAATAAAAAGATGCCCCGAGATGTAACCACAAGAACCTTATATACGAACTTTGAAGCTATTCCGTCGAACCGTTTCGCCATACAGCGCCCGGACAGACAGACAGACAGACCGACGGAGGGCATTGACGGACCCACTTTTGGGACTTCTCTATAGTCGTAATATCATTCCTCATACTCAGTCAAGAATCGGTTTTCTTGAGTTAAGGCTTTGAGCACGGACTAGTGAATCGGAGGGACATAGTTATATTGGTTGGTTATGATACGTTTTTACTTTCGTCATAATCTAATCGACAATAAATAAAAAGATATGTCGGAGTTTCTGTACAAAGATCATGCTATTTTTTTGGCACATTTGAACTTCACAGCCATCATTGATTTCGTTGATAGATAAATTGTCCATTTAGGTTTTATAAAGAAGAGAGGAGTGGTAAGGTAAGAGGGGTAAATGGGATATTTTTCGAACAAATCGCTCGATGAAATGTTCCTTTAACGTTGTAAAACCCTCAGAAAAGGTGTCGGTTACTTTAGGTGGGGTGCGGAGAAAGATTTAAAGAAGGTACGGATAAACGGGGTGGGATAGAGTGGGAGGGATAAAGGCAACTCGACCGATTTTAAAAAATCTTTCAGCGTTGTAAAGGTAAAACCCTCCTGATCAGTAAACATTACTGAAGGATATTATTACACGCGAGCCCGGTCACGGGCATAGTCTACTTAACATAAAATTATGAAAATAAGTATTGCAACAGCAAAATTGTGAAAAGTATGTCGTATATCTTTTATTTAGATCGAAATAATAGTAGCCTCCTGCTGACAGATTTACCCAATTCTTAACACACATGAGTATTGCTTTTCAAAGCAAATTATAAAGTTAAGTTGTGACAAAGGCACATCTTCAAAGTGCGGGTTATTTAAGAGATTCGTTTCATTATACCTCACCCGTGAGTCTGCCTTAGGTGAACCTGGGATTCTTAGCTCACCAATTCAACAAACTACCCACTGTGCCGAAATTTTTAGAGACGAATCAAATTAACAACAGCTCAAAGTTAGAATGTCTAAATTTGCCTTATTCGTTTAAAGATCTTCATCATATTCGATAATAAATAACACCTTGATTCAAAATAAAGTGTCATAAGTCATAGTGTGACTTCAAGACCCGTTATGACATTCCATGATGTCTAACACTGCTTTATTTTTATTTCAATTTACTTTGAATTTTTCAAAATTCAACACAAAAAGCATGCCAAGTGTTAATGAATCCTGACTTGAATGCATAAAGTAAAAGTAATGTGTTGTCACAATTACATGGAAAATTTTCAGTTTAATAAATAACTCAAAAGTTGGCAAAACCTCTATATCAACAAATAATCATGTTATTAAACGCACGCATGCAATATAGGAATTAGCCCGAATAATTTACTTTCATTGTACTAGGTGTGCGCTCAAAGGCCCCAATTGAAAAGATCCATGATTAAGTACAATTTATTTAACAACTTTACTCCAACGCACTTTTTATCTTTGAATACTGTAGGAATGATCTTCCATCACACAAATTCTTTCATGATATAAAACTTGCAGGTGCTACATCTACGACTAGCTCGTGGTTAAGTCTTTCATATGCGAACAGTTATGCATGTGGATGGCAAGTGCGTGATTAGCTTTAAAAATTAAAAGCCCCCATTTGCGACCTTGGCGTTTGTTGGTGTGTTTTTTATTTTTTTTTATTTGTTATAACTCACTTCAGCATTTTGGCCTTATAGAGTGAATCAGAGTACATACTATTTTTACATGGACAGCACTTTTTGGGAGTGAACAGCATTAAGGGCTTTAAGTGGGCATTTTCTATTCGCATATGTACATACGTGCGATGTTGTGCATTGATCAAATTATTACCAGAGAAAGAAAGAGGCGAAAGCACCTTTTATTGATTTTGTACGAGATTGCGGTGCAAAATCAATGTAGTGCTTTAGTGCTTAGTTAATTTTTTTTACTATCAATACAGTAAGGTGTAAAAGTATAACTTGACGAAGATGTCAGTTAAAATATTTAGGTAGATGTTTTTGTGTCAAAAAAATGAAACACTGGTTGTATACAATGATGGTTAAACCGATCATCTTGTGCGCGGATATCGTCTGGTGGCCATAAGTACTTGAACAGACAACGGCAAATAGGCTACAGAAGTGGAAGAATTCACCTTTTCAGATCATCATTAGGAAGACGGCTTAAGTTGACAGAATACGTATGACTTAAAGAGCTGCTACGCTGCCTTGCGAAACCTAGCGAAGTGCAACACGGTCATATATGAATGGGTAAATGTCCACCAAGGTATTGGACCAACAACTTTTTAGCTAAGTCAATCGGGCAGCTAATTTAAGGCTCATTAATGATTGGGACAAAAACTAGGAAAATGTTCCGGGTTTATGAAAATTAAAATTATTAATTCCTACTATAAAACCGTATTCCTAAGTAAGGAGAACATTAGGAAGCTAGTCTTTTACAAGCCTAGTCTAGTTACAAGTTTAAAAGAACCTCAATCTATATGGGGTTTGCTTTTGTACCAGACAAATCCGTGAGACCTGTTAAAAGTCACTAGAAACCTCAAAAAAAAAAAACACAATCTTGGAAGGGTCCTTAAAACTAATTTTGCTAATTTTGCGTGCAATAAAAATGCAGTCCCCAATTTAATATACCAAAATGTTGGGCTGTTTGTGATGTCGTGTATGCATATTCCCCAAAAGTGTAAATTATAGAACAGAAGTACTGGACAGTGGCACATGAGATGTTTCAACGACTCAGTCTCATTTTCATTTTTGCAGCTTCTGAAGAAATTGGTCATAAGTAAAAAGTCCTAGATTTAAGACTGTTTTCTTGTTTAATAAGCAACTGGATTTTTGTACCTATGAAAGGAAATTTGGGCCTTACAACTTTTATTATTATTGCTACATTGTTGCTAAGCCAAACTAATCGCGACGCCGTTAATGAAGCTTTTAGCTCTAGGGCCTGTACGTTAACTAACTGTAAATAAAAGGAAGAGCTGCATCTAGCAGGTTTTTCTGCTTTTTTTCCTTCTACTCCGATATACTAAAATATTTCATATTCCTTAAGAATGAACATTTGTTAGAAAAGAGCTCCAAAAATATTACAAATGGTAATTGAAACCCTTAAGCAATATTTTTACAAAGGAAAGAGAGATACGCGAAACTTCGATAATTACAGTTGATGTCACATGGCCGCCTAAGACAAATAATACGGCTGTCTGATGACCAGTGCGGGTTTGTCGCGGGTAAATCAAACAACAGATGCAATCCAAAGTATAAGGATCATAATGAAAAAGCATCGTGATTCCTTAAAGGAGCTGCATATGATTCTGGTTGATTTTGAAAAAGCATTCGATAGACAACCAAGAGATCTGATATAGGTAGCGCTAAGACAACGAGAAGTTCCTGAAACCTACGTACAGATGATCATGGACATTTACGAGGGAGCGAAGACAAAAGTCAGATGTCCCCCAGGAGTCACCGATGAATTTCCAATAAAAGTCAGTGTTAACCAGGGAAGTATCTTAAGTCCTTCGCTCTTTATAACGGTCCTAGATTATCTGCTTGAGGGAAAAGTGACGGACCCTAAAGTTCATCACTTATTCTTGCTGACGATGGGGCCATCATAAGTGATGAGCAGACTTCCCTGCAACGACCACTTGATGTTTGGGTAGATATTTTAGAAGGGAATGAGTATCGTATTAGCCAAGTATCGTATTAGTCCAGACATTTATTTGAATGAATCATCTGGGATCAATGGTCAACAGCGAAGCAACCGTTGATGACGACATCAATCATCGTGGAAGCGTAGGGTGGATGAAGTGGCAGGAAAACTCTGCCTCAGCATCAGGGCAAGTTGACAGCAGCTGAGATGAAGATGCTTGGCATGACAGCAGGGGTTACAAAGCTTGATCGAATTAGAAAGTCCGTAATCCGAAGAAGCCTTCTCGTCAAAGAACCCAAATTGAAGCACGACCGATGGAGTTGGTATTGTCATGTTCAGAGGAACCCCGTCAAAAAAGGCAATGACAATCAACATTTCTCTAATCGCATAAGAGAGGCAGGCCTAAAAATTCCTGGATCACACAAATGCAGAAACACCAGCATTTGATTGGCCCCAATGATAAGTGATCCAAAATCGAGATCCCTGCAGATATTTTTTGAGGTCGAACCGGCGAACCCCACAGGCGCACCAGTAGGAATGCAGTGAAGTGGGAGGGTTATGATCCCTGTAATCCTGATCATAATCTAGTCGTTAAATGGAGAGAAGAAGCTATATTTTTACAAAATTTTCTTCAAGGATGCCGAGTATTTGCGTTAGTCTTTGCAATTAAAAGCAATCCATAGTTCAATATAATTTACAGAAATGCCTTTAGTAACTTTCCTAGTCCTCTGTCATTAGTTACTTTCAAATATAAAACTAAACTTAACTGTTTAGTTAAAGAAAACAATGAAACTCTTACTGCTTTTATAATTTATAGCGTAAACAGATTAGTAAAAATATCAAAATATCAGACTTGCAATTTGACTAGTAATTGCTTTAATTGAAAAGTTTTGACTCCCCAGTCCACGATACACACAATAAACGATAACTCTTGTATTCAGATTTTTCAAATTATAAATCGGATGCTGCGAAATACTTTGAAATAAAAACAACTGTAGACACATTCCGGGCTGTTTAATTCCCCTATGCATATAGACATTTATAAATTCTAAATTTATTACATTAATCTGCCAAAATAGTTTACCATAAAATATATTCTTATTTATAAAATATATTTATTTTTATATTTAATCCTTTCGTACCAAAATATAAAACCTAATTAAAGATAGAAACCAAACTGGTTTAGCATAGAGTCCTCCCTCGAGCAACTTTTAAACCTTGTGAACTTTTTTATATGGCACTTGTTTTGAAAAATAACCCCATAAAGTGAAATCACTTTGACGTCACAATTTGTAAATTTTCTTCTTTTACATCAAAGTAATGATAGAATGATGAACTTCCATAACGATGACCATTGACCAGATTAAATTCTACTTTTTTGTCAAATTGTAAAGGGAAAATTTCAACACTAATGACGGGTATTTTCTAGTATGATCTAATTAATTAAATTAAAATAAATTATAAATGTGGCCCGACTTTCGCCAGGCCTTTTCAAAAATTAATTTAGACTCATTAGAGTGCCCCTCTCCACGGAAATCTTTAGTAAAAGGCGAAAGATTTATTCGACACTGAAGAGAAGCCAGAGTGAAGAACAACGCAATGTTTGCAAGTACTACTGAAATTTTGTACAGCAAGTAAGTGTGAATTATAAATTAAAGTAAAATGAAATGGAGTCGGCTATGGTGAAAATAGATTTGATTGTTGCACATGGACGTTTAAAATTATTCATTTTTTGTGTAAGGTATGGGGTTGATTTTTTTGTAATTGAGTATCACAATTTTTCGATAGCGAAGTAAGTATAATTTTAATGCAATTGTTAGATCAATTAAGTTTTCATTAAAATGTGTAGATATGGTTAAAGAGGAATTGAATGGTATATTTATTATTTTTTGAGGTTGATGGTGAAGAATATTTACAAATAAAAATTCTTTGTAATTTTTTCACTGCAAACTTCATTCATTAGTTCAGTTCAAGAGTACATAAATCTGATGTAAAATTATGCACCTTAAAAAATTAAGTTGCTTTGTTACATTGACTTTTTCCTCTTTGGAATACGAGATCTACACGGGATCTATCTATTTGGTCGTATTTTTGAGAATTGAATTGATTTTTTTTTTGCATATTAAAATAGTTTTGTTTTACTTTAACATTGAAATTTAGTACCAAAACACCTACGCCCTACATTTTGTAATCACCGAAGTTTTGCAAGGAGTGAAGTTAAATTTTTAAGGGTTTTATGTAATTAACTAAAGAGACTTCTTTTCCGGAGCTGCATTACTGTGGGGTAATGAGCATAGCAAAAGCAAACATTTCAAAAGATCTACGCATACTTGTACGTCTGGTGCGATTTGATTGAGCCCAGTCCTGACTAAAATTTTGGTATACCTAATGAATCATGGTATTTGCTCCAATTTGATAGTCAGAACTTCTTTATTTTCATTCAAAATTAAAGCAGTTAACAGCAAAGAGTCATTCACATCTAAATAAAGTATTTAAAAATGTTTATTGTTGAAGTTGAACCGTTTTGTTATCTATTATTTGTTATTCGTAATGAAATCGTAATTAAACCATTTTAATTTGATTACATTTTCCGAACCAAAATGCTGTGAGTGTGGATATTATTGAAACTGAATACCAAAGTCAAATGGCTGATAAAGGGAAGAATCTTCGAAATTGATGTTTTTTTTAACAATTTAGGTTTCCAATTTTCAAATATAGCTGCTGTTTATTAAATGAAGGGTTTAAGAAAGAAATTGAAAAAACAAGCAATCTGATTACTATTTATTTTCTTTACAAAAATAAAAATGAGAAATTAAGTATACTTCTTATTATGAACTTTAAACTTAGGCCGGCATGAATCGACCATTTTTAAATTTTAAACGTAAGTAGCTCGATGCACAACACAAACATAAGGTTGAGTAGGAATGCCAATGTGAATAACTAAAGGGAAAGTTATTGCAATCGTGCGGAAATTACTTATTTACTCAAAATGGGTTCAAGGAGTATAGCCAATTTCTTAAAAATTATTGAAGAGAATTCCAGAACATTACAATTTTTTTAAAGGTACTGTTAAGTTAAACAAATCTGCGTACTTTGATTTTTGGAATAATTTTTTCATGTAACGATTTTCTTAAATTTAAATTAAATTCTTTTTTTCAATAAGGGCTCTTACGATTTTGATTAATTATTATTGTATTTTGAGTAATTAGCTTAAAAGTATCCAATATTCAAAATTATATCAAAATCGTTAGAGCCGTTTTTGAGATAACCTAATTTTTTAAAGAGATTTAAATAAAGTTGGTATGTGATCAAACGTTGCCATACCCATATACCCCGAGAGTTTCGCATCACGCATTCGTGCACTTTATTTTAAATTAGAGAGAGATAAATCACGGCCATTGGTGGCCCGATTTAAGATGTTAATACGGCATATAAAAGGTAATATAGTTCTTACTATAAAACATTGCGTTATTATGATTTTTGTTGACGGAGACTATTAGGAGCACCATCAGCATACTCTTGGTGTATGTATGTTTCGCACCTCCTTTTCCATCTTCATTTTCGAAATATTTAAAATAAAAAAAAAATATAATTTTAAGCTGATATATGAACTGTCGCAGCGTATTTAGAATTTTAGGAGTTAATGAAGTATATTATTGCGTAAGTAAACACTAAATATCTGCTAGTAAGTTGCACAGTTTGAATAGCTGCATTTATTTCACAAATCATGATTATTTGATTTTTAATCAAAATGGGTAAAAATAACAAGTAATTAGCAAGTTACATAAATTAAACAAAATGCACATGTATGTAACAGTGCTGTCGTATTTTTAATTTCAAAGAGGAGCCACCGAAAGAGTAACAATTATTTGATTTATGGATTAATGGTATAATTAAATAACTATTCACAAGAGCGAACTACAAATAGGGATCATATGAATTAAAAATTTCTATTTGTTCTACCACAAAAACATTTTCTTTAATTGATCTAACATCTTATTTAAAAAAAACAGATTATAAATTGATTTAAATAGCGCAATTTACAATTACTACATTTTTACCGCGAATTGAAAAATTCTTGCCGCGAAATGTTACAGTTTATTCACAATCCACATACAGTCGCAATCCACGAATGACAAATCGTTCTTACATAATCATGTGAATGAAATGACGGAATTTAGGAATATTCCTATTAGCAGTTCGCTCTCATATGAAAAGTCCTTTACACTCACGAAAAAATAAAAATCGTTAAGCAACTTACTTATCCATTTTGTTTTATACTTTCTCGAAGCTAAATACAAACAAATGGTTCTTATCTAAGGAAATCTGCAAAACCTCCGCCCGAATGTAGCAATGTTTGAAAATGTATTAGGGATGTGCATTTTATAGTCGAAATAGAGATGGATGTGCAGTTTATGTTTATGTATGCAGAGAATATTGCAGTAGAATGCAAATTAACTTAGGTATCTTAGAATTTATGTAAAAGTCCTCATATGAAAAGTCCTTTACACTCACGAAAAAATAAAAATCGTTAAGCAACTTACTTATCCATTTTGTTTTATATTTTCTCGAAGCTAAATACAAACAAATTGTTCTTATCTAAGGAAATCTGCAAAACCTCCGCCCGAATGTAGCAATGTTTGAAAATGTATTAGGGATGTGCATTTTATAGTCGAAATAGAGATGGATGTGCATTTTAATGTTTATGTATGCAGAGAATATTGCAGTAGAATGCAAATTAACTTAGGTACCTTAGAATTTATGTAAGAACGTACGTGTTTTGTGTTACATAACGGGTGATCCAAGTAGAGATACTTTTTTAAATAGCCTTTTTTGACAGATCACGTGTGAGTCGTGTCATGCTGTCATGTTATTTTTGTTTAGTATTGTTTGGCATTTCATAATGGAAAGACTTACGCGTGAACAACGTTTGCAAATTGTTCAACTTTATTATGAAAATTCACGTTCTGTGAGGAATGTGTTTCGTGCACTTCGCTCAACTTATGGTCAACATAATCGGCCTACTGAGCGTACTATTCGCAACACCATCACCCATTTTGAGACCCAGCATTCATTATTGGATGATATTCGACCGAATAGACCACGTCCAGCACGCTGTGAAGAAAATATACCGGCCGTAGCTGAGAGTGTACACGAAGACCGTAGAGAGTCGATTCGGCACCGTTCGCAGCAACTCGGACTGACGTATGGAACGACTTGGCGCATTTTACGTCAAGATCTTAAATTGAAAGCTCGACCTTCCCAAGCGACATCGCTTCGCTCTATGGGCTCTTGAAAAGTTCCAAGAAGATCCGACGTTTTCGAGGCAAATTTTGTTTAGCGATGAGGCCCATTTCTGGCTCAATGGGTATGTAAACAAACAAAATTGCAAAAAGAGCAACCTGAAGAGATTGAAGAACTGCCACTTCATCCAGAAAAAACAACGGTTTGTTGTGGTTTATGAGCCGGTGGAATCATCGGTCCTTATTTCTTTAAAAATTATGCCGGTGCAAACGTAATCGTCAATGGCAACCGCTATCGTGCCATGATAACCGACTATTTGATGCCTGAAATTGAAGCTCGTGATCTCGGCGACATTTGGTTTCAGCAAGACGGCACCACTTCCCACACATCGCATCAATCAATGGACTTATTGAGAGAACATTTCGGTGAGCACATAATTTCACGTTTTGGGCCGGTCGATTGGCCACCAAGATCGTGTGATATCATACCGTTAGACTTTTTCCTGTGGGGATATGCAAAGTCGAAAGCTTATGCCGACAAACCCGCTTCGATTCAGGCCTTGGAGGAAAACATCACGCGTGTCATTCGCCAGTTACCAGTCGAAATGCTCGAACGAGTGATCGAAAATTGAACTCAACGGATGGACCATCTGCGACGTAGCAACGGCCAACATTTGATAGACATAATCTTCAAAAAATAAATGCCAAAGAATGTTCTTTTAAATGATAATAAACATTCTCCATTAAATTTGAATTTTCTGTGTTTTTTTCTTTAAAAAAGTAGGGAACCTCGAAATGGATCACCCTTTATAAATAAGATTAATATTTGTAAAAAATAACAATTACAAAGCTGGAAAAAACTACTAAGTTTGGTAGAACTCTACCAAAGCGGCATCCGTGACACGTACGCGACAGGAGAGTATTTCTTTTCAATTTTAATTTAAAACAATTTATTATTGGGCCGATCCCGGCGGTACTGCAATACCGGGCCAACCCGCGACAGAGGTGGAGCAAGCTCCTAGCACTCCGTCTAATTCCAAAAATCAGTTTAACATTTGTTGTCCTCCGATGGAGGATCTATCAGATGTTAAGCTGATAAGAACAGATACTACACTTTGATCTTAGCCATAAGGCCGAGAAGCGATAACATGATCATGTCCATTTTTATGTACTTCGGTAAATTTCAACAGAAACAGAGTGTGAATTATATGGCGAATGCAAATAAACGCTATATTGATTGAGCATTGTACTTCGCTTATTGCCTTATAGTTAGGTAAAACGCAGGTTCACAGGCGCAAAATAAGTCTGGTATGTATATACATATATGTACACATGCATACAAATTGGGTATAGTTACTGAGTTTACCTTGTTTTGTAAACAATGAATGCAACAAGTATATTATACCTATTCAATAACATGAAAACAATTTAATAAAACTTGAGAGAATGTCCTAATCATCCTAAACACCCACATATATGAGCAATTGCGACTAAATTCAGATTACAGCAGTCTGGGATTATCGAATTGTGGCACCAAAACTGAACCCCAAAGTTGTCAATGCGTTATTATAAAGAAAGGTGGCTTGGTCCAATTTCATGTAAAATGCATGTTCCTTAATATATGCGAAATATACGAAGTCTCTAGGCTATAGGTGCTAATTCTTACCTCCCACAAGTTGAATTCCCAACAGAGTTCATAACAGAGTTGATTCTCTGGGTATCAAGACACGAGGAAATCCGTTAGTAATGAAGCGAAAGACGAGCAAGCACGAAACGGCTCTGTCCAGCCCAAAAAAATGTATTGCCTTCGCCAACAAAAGACGTGCTCTTCAAATCCTTTCTCTGAGAAAACTTGACGCAAGATCTTAACTTGCCTTCCTAAAATTGTATGGGATCTGCACGAGTCACTTCATAAATAAAAAGAACGTTTTCAAGAACTTCATGTTCATGCGTAAGGAATTAATAACTTTTTTTTTATTTATTTTAAGAGAATAATTCCCCTAAGAAAAGTGCTACAGCGCATTCAATTTTTCCCAACTGTTTTTGAGATGGACAATACTAAAGGTGCAATCAGACGGTCATCCAAACTGGATGATAACTTTAGTACAAATTCTACGTCATAGTGACGGCAGGGTGACAAGTTTGGATCTGCCTGATCGCACGTTAAGAGTTCAGGACTCAGTGTCATCCACAGGGAGGATTTGAACTTGAACGTAACAGACTAGAACAGATTTTTTTTTTAATTATGAATTATTGTTGTAACAGCAACAAAACAGATTTTGTTGAAAATTCAACAGTTACCACTGGCTTTTCGCAGTCGTCATCGCATTCGTAAAATTAAGTTTTTATTTCCAAGGATTTTAAAAACAATCTAACTGTCAAACTACAAAGAATAGTTCATTCCGCATTATCAGACGAACTGATTAAAGATATTTATCGAAGAGGAAGAATGAAGTTCATCAACATTGCAGTCAACTGACTGAAACCACTGAAGTCAACAAAAAAAATTGTTCAGAAAAGCTCGATGCTGAATATTAATAAATGTGCTGAGTGGTAATGTCTCGCAGATGGTACTGTACTGTGGCGTCTGAAATCGCTTTCAAGATTGTAATCCACATATTTTGTTCCAAAACTCATGGCGCATAATGATAACTTTCCGCATGAATTCCTGTTAGCAGTCTTTATTGAATTTAATTGAAAAATGAGTACAATAGAGACACGTGTTTGAGTAGTGAATAGGCGCATTTTCATTTCGTACATTCGATTTATTAACGCCTATTTCCAGCTGACACAATTCCAAAAACTAAAAAATTGATCTGATGGCAAGTATTTCTGCTTGAGACGATTATGATCGATAATAAATTTTTACATGTCCCTATAAAGCAGAGCATGTGAAAATTCATATCTACTATGTGACAGCAACTGCATCCAGCGCAAGTATGAGTAGGTACATATTTAAAGTTATGACAGACTAACGACATTAGCAAAGAATCACGTTCAACTTTCAAGTCGAAAAACGATTGACAGCATTCTTAAGAGCTATTCGTATTTGTCAACTGCAACTTGCTATTCACAATGAATTTAACAACATTACACCGTTGAAGTGGTTAAAATTTAATACCTTTTTGGCCATTTTAAGTTGGCAAAAATAATTTCTTTCACAACTGTCTATCATTTCAAAGGCGGTTACTAGGCAATCCTGCTGCCCTTATTCGGTAGAAATAATCATAAGATTTTCATTAAATGGATATTCGATTAAATTTTCATTTGTCTTGTTTTGAACGCGTTATTATACGCATTGGTCAAGAAAGTCACAATTACTTTGTTTTTTTTGCCACTAACAACCAACCAATCAACTGTAAGTTAAATGTAGCAAAAAAAAAAAAGAGTTGATCATATTCCTTCCTTTGATGCAATTAATAGAAACAGTAAACGCCCGACTGAATGCACTTATACGGCACGAGCTGTTATCGTGCACTTTGTCAGCGACAAAGCGTCGTCAGTCTCAAAGGTATTGGCCATCGAATAAATCGACGGGCGGTATCTTACGAAAAGGATAAGCATTAATATTTATAAAAAAGTTGGCGACAAATTTTATCTCTAATCGCAAGAGAAGTTTTTATATTGCTTTATACGATTGGTCTCGGTTGCGAAAGATATTATTCTCATATTATTTTTTCGCAAGTCATATGTGTCTATAATAGAAGCTTTGTATCTATTGAAGCGTAAATGCTATGAAAAATATAAATGTAATGCCAACTTTAACGTCGACCAAGATTTGACTTACATTTGCTGGAGCTAGTCGTCGATTCAACACCACTCTACTCTAGTTTCCCGTCCACAGGAACAAAGGCTAGAACAAAGAACTGGTTAGATGTAGCTCCTCTCTTTGCTAATTATCCGTAAGTGGTGAAAGTTCATCAACCGCTAGGCTTAGTAAAGAGATATATCTCCCTGCAATTTACCGCGAAGGTGGGGTCTAGGTTTTCAAAGGTAACAAACTGCTTCATTTGCAGGAAGATGTGGCTCACATACATACACAAATGCAAAACGAAGGACACATGCAGACATCGCTAGATGTCTACTGGCAGCTTAGCATTCCCCATAACACCCACTACCCAAGCTGTGGGCACATCGGGGAAAGTGAAACTGTGTTTTACCAACTTGGTTTCACCTACTGTGCGGATGCTCAGCTTTAGTTAAAATCAAACAGCGTATACCAGGCAAACCATTCTTCAACCAGCTTTCAGAGTTACCGGGCATTGTTTTCGGAACTCATCAATACTACAGGGTGGTTTTAAGCCACTTTTTATCTTTACAGGTCGCATGAGTGGTCTGCATGGGGCAGTCTGTGTAAAATATGCATAACCATCCAGGGTTAGGAAAAAATTAAGCCGAAATATAGAATCCGTCAAAACCAAATGCATTGAAATGTTACATATTTAATGAATTAGGCTGTATGTGAGAGTATATGAGAATTCAAGCCTTGTCATAGCTCATACTGTAAAAGCAATCAATTTCAATTAAGGGTTAAATCGCTCCTATTGTAGCGAACTCGGTACTGCGCCATTTCTCCGCGGATTACTCGATCGAAATCAACTCACAGTACCGAGCTGCAATTATCTTCTTCAAGGACATTCGTATAACACGGGATTTTGCTTATATTCACAATCCACCGAGATACCGTTGCGGTTTCTACTGAATTACAGTCGGGTTTAAAGAGGAAATCCTTTTAATGAAACTCGTTTAACAATACGCTCTCACCATCAACTCCGTTCAGGCCCCAACAGCAGAACCCACTTCTATAGCAAGCACATGCTCGAGGTTTCCGCACTTCAATATTCACAAGGAAATATGCGATCGACGTAAGGCACACCACAAGAATTTTAAATATCCAAACATCCTGAGCGGCCAGCATACGACAGCAGCAAGATCTGAAAACCAGTAGCATATATGCCGAGAAGCTTGGCTTTACTCCACCACCCACAAAAAACCCCTGCTTTGATCAGTACCTGCAGTACAATAACATGTTTAAAGAGCAGTACTGTACAAAAGAACGAAAGCGGCTCGTGAGTTCTACGAGTAAAGGATCGGCTTCTAAGAACAAAAAAAGAAAGAGTGCGAAAGCCGAGAATTTCGTCTACCCGACCAAAATGAAGTGAGGATACATAACAAAATCCAAACAAGGCAGCAGGAGATGACTTGATAGAGAATACACAGCGCATCATGAATGAATTCTCAGTGGGGTTTGCCGCTTTACAAAAAAAGAGACTCTCTATACTGAGCCATCTATAGATTCAACAGTCTCCTTAACACCAAGATGTTTAGATCTGTACATCTTCACCTTTTTACCGATTTTATAGAACTTCCCTGCCAAATTCGGCTGATTGTACAGGATAACAATAAAGAAAGATCTCAGCAGCGTGAAGATCGCTTCCGACCTAACCGAGACCTTTCATATCAATAGTATTTAGGGAACACGTTTCTTCTTAAAAAACATACTTGAAAGAATTGAGCTAACCTCAAAAGCCAGCACATGAGGTAGGATTCTTCAAAAGTCTGCATTTATAGTAGATATTAATATTATTGGTAGAATACAGCGAGCGGTTACTTCAGCTTTTGCGAGTAGAGAGACAGAGTAAAAACATAAGAAAAGGCTACAGTCCGCTTGGGGCGAACAGTATATTCCCCAAAGAAAAAAGCATTAAAAAAAGGTGATTTTATTTCATTCTATGAAATTTATGAGAAAAAAAAATTGTTTTTTAAAACGCCCCCAAAAAGTGGGCGTGGCCAAAAACTTTGTATGGGACATATATTGGATAAAATATTGGCTAAATATCTTGTTAAACATTTTTTTTCGGTTTCGATGAAAATTTTCGCAGAAAACAGCCTTTTAGTGAAGAAAGCCTACAAAAAGTAGGTGTGGCAAAAAATCTTATATGACAGACTTATAAAGGAGGGCAGTGCCTACATATCTAGTCAACACTCTAGAGAGATAGAGTCTCTCTAACTTAAGCCTTAAAACGGTTTTTTTCAATCTAAATTGTTGCCGTGGCGGTGTGGGTATTTGAACAATTTTAACATTTTAACCTTTTCGGGACCCTAGGGATATACTCCCTCTTAGCTTCCTAGCATAGATTTAAAGGCCTCAAAAGCTGATACGGACGGACGGATGGACATTGCTAAATAGGTAGTCTTAGGTTTTGGTCCTGACCATATATATACTTTTTGGCGTCTACTATGAATATTAAGGGGTGTTACAAACTATGTGTCTAAATTAATATACCCTTAGGATAGGGTGTAAACAGACAGATGAACAGAGCAGAAATACTTTGCCTATCTCGGCTCTGGAACAACATCTTCTCAAGTCATTTATGTGTGTTTAATCCGGAGTTTAAGTTCTGCAATTAGTTTTTAAACACAATTTCAGTAATAAGAGAAAAAGTCGTCAATAATTTTTTTCAAGCACTTGTTGCCGTATGTCCTCAATAATACGAATAATGTTGTCTTTCAATGCGTCGATTGCTTAAGTCTAAAAAAATAATAATCAAGAGGCGTGAAATTCCAAAATTTTGGAGGCCAATTTATAGGTCCATTAGGCGAAATCATGCGTTCAGCAAATGTTTTCTTTAATAATAATTTGATTGTTTCGTTTGCTGTAGTGCTGTAGTGAATGCTTTTCGGAACAATATCTTCTTCCACATTCTTTCAAATAATTAGCTTATCGCCAAACACATGTTTTGAGAAACCAGCGGATCCAATGTCAGTTGATTTTGGATTTAGTTATCGAAATTTCAACCCAAACGATGGTCATTCATCTTGTAAGCCTTCAAACCAAGATCTTTGCGTACAAATTTCCATAACGCACAAAGGCCAAATTGCTGTAAGCGAGGTGGAATCGTCGATAAATTTAGATCTAAACGGCTACTATATTCTCTTCAGGGCTCTTCTTATGCGTCTCGGTGCTACTGCATTCGACAATATTTTCTTTGAGACGTGTACAGACAGTAGCAATATTATGCTGGTTGAAATAAGCAAGTGCTCCATAAGTTTGGTACTCAGAACTCAGATGCGTGAAAAAAATTTACACTGAAAGTTTGCGATCTGAGAACTGGTTGGTTTGACAGATTTAACTGCCTGAAGTTAGCTAGAAAAAAATGTGGTTGCAGTGACTTAGTGGATAAGTTCGATGGACCACAAAGCGAGGGCGGTACCACTTTAAAGTTTTTATTCGCTGCCCCATTTCTTGCGATCGTCTGACAAACATCCAAGAGTAGGAACTGTCATGAGAAGCTTCTTAAAAATTAATTGCCGTTCTTCCATTCGTGTCAAAAATATAACTTCTCTTCGATTGGAGAAGCTAGGCTTTAAGTCCTGTATGGGCCGTTTGCGCCTAATATTTACCCTTTTACCCTTTATAAAAACAACTATGGGATTTTGTTTCCCTTTGCAGGCTCCATGTTTGAGTTAACGTTTCCAAGCAAGTAATACTCTTATTAAAATTTATATTGTTTTTACTTTACGTTACACTTTTTCAAGACTTCAAATATGGTATAGCTCTAATTTTCAGAGAGCACATATGCCATTCTCCTCTTTCTCTGGACGGAAATATGGTAGGTAGGAAATCAAGTTGCTGCCATAACATTTAATAAATAAATTTAAAAATATGTTCTGTTTTTTTTTTTGGTTTAGTGTAATAAATGCCATCTTTAGAAAATCGTCCATGACGTGCAAAGCATGTTGAGCATTCACTTAAAGAAACAAAAAAAACAAAACACAAGCTTCTGCTAATCCGTTGTTGAAATCAATTGAAAATCACCATTCACTTTGAAGAGCTGGCCAATTGAGTTACCAACACTCACTTTGCAAAACACTTCATTATAATGCGACTTGCTATCGAAGGCACACCCAACCGAAAGCCATATTTAGCAGCAACAGACCCCAATCTAGCAAGGCAACAAAAGAGTATTTGTGTATTTTTTTGTACCGAAATTCTTTATTCAGTAAATGCAGGGTAATTCACTATAAGATATAAGTTTACGTTTTGTTTTGCTATTTTGTTTTGTTTTACACGATACATAAATATAAATATAAAAATTAAATAACTTTACGGAGCATTGAGTATTGATAAATACAAAAATAAATCCTGATTAGAACGCGTGCGTTAAAAAAGTGCGTCAGATTTGTGGGTGCCGTGGCCGGCCGTGTTGCTTGCCGTCGCCGCTCTCAATGGTATCCATGTCCGTAGGAGAGTCCACCGCCGTAGGAAAGTCCACTGCCATATGAGATTCCGCCGCCATATGCAATGCCACCGCCTCCGATGGCGATTTTCGAAATGGCTGGACCTGCTGCTACCAACGTAGGAGCCGCAGCGGCATAGGTCACCCTTGAGATGGCGGGAGCTGCGGCTACATACGTGGGAGCAGCTGCGGCGTAGGTTACTCTCGAGATAGCCGGAGCTGCAGAAACATACGTGGGAGCAGCTGCGGCGTAGGTCACTCTCGAGATAGCCGGAGCTGCGGCAACATACGTGGGGGCAGCTGCGGCGTATGATACCCGGGAGATAGCCGGAGCTGCGGCTACATATGTAGGCGCAGCTGCGGCATATGTCACTCGTGGAGCTGCGGCTACAACAGTGGGAGCAGCTGCGGCGTAGGTTACCCTTGGGGCAGCGACAACAGCGGGAGCAGCAGCGGCGTATGTAATGGTAGGTGCTGGTGCAGCAACTGCAACTGGTGCAGCGGCTACGGCTACTGGTGCAGGTGCTGCAACGGCTACAGCAGCAGGTGCGGCGGCAATCTTAATTGGTCCGGCGGCAATGGCACCAGCTGACTTCTGGACGACTGCGTTGAATCCGTTGATTTTGTCGGCGGTGTAGGTGACCTTGCGGATGGAACCGTCGGGTTCGCTCAGTGAATAGCTTCCATGGACCACGCCGTTGACAAGAGATTCTGAGGCTTGCTTCGAATCGCCGGTATTTGGATCGGAAACGCCATAACTGAAGCTGTACTGAGGATTTGGATCAACTGGTTCTGCTACAATAGCCTTAACAACAGGTGCAGCGGCCACTGCGACTGGAGCTGGTGCGGAAATTGCCACAGGTGCAGGAGCTGCAACAACAGCAGGGCGTGATACAACAACTTGTGGCTGTTGCACTACAACGGGTGCTGGGCGTGCGTAACTGATAGCTGGAGCGGCGGCAACTGAATATGATGGAGCAGCAGCATATGAAATTGATGGAGCGGCAGCGTATGAAATGGATGGAGCAGCGGCAACTGAAACTGCTGCAGCAGGTGCAGCATATGATATAGAAGGAGCAGCTGCGTATGAGATAGATGGAGCTGCCGCTACAGAAACCGCTGGAGCTGCTGCGTATGAGATGGATGGAGCCGCCGCTACTGAAACAGCTGGAGCAGCTGCATACGATATAGATGGAGCCGCCGATACTGAAACAGATGGAGCAGCTGCGTACGATATAGATGGAGCCGCCGCTACTGAAACCGCTGGAGCAGCTGCGTAAGATATTGATGGGGCCGCATATGAGATAGATGGAGCAGCAGAATAAGATATCGAGGGAGCAGCCGCGTAACTAATTCCACCACCATATCCTCCAATGTGGCCAAATCCACCGCCGCCTAATCCAAGGTGGCCAAGTGGGGCTGACTGCGCCAGAGCAGTCAGGCAGATGAACAGAACAACCTAAAATAAAACGAGCACAAGATTTTTTTTTTACCGATTAGTAAGATTCTTTTATGAAAAGGACTCTTGCAAAGGGCTGCAACTGAGAGTTTACCTTAGCGAATATCATTTTGTGTCGATCTGCACTAAGAAGATTATAACTTTGGTTTGAGATACATTTTCTCGGAAAACTTCACTTTTATAAGCATTTACCAAGAATGTCCCAGCACCGGCCGCTGTCTAAACATGGTCGGATACATCATACACTGGTAGCGCAGCTGACGTTTGGATTGATTTCATCACTGAATAATTAAGTCAATTCCAAATTGATTCCACTTTTTCGTTGGTATGTGTGTATGCGTGTACATGAATTCAATTCCAATCATCGTATTGCCCTCCTTTCAATCATACCAGCTGACCAAAAACATATCACAGCGCAACTAACTAGTACGTGATAGTTGTTGCTGATCCCTACTCTTCTGCAAAAGAATTCTCTGGGTGGTATACCGAACCATGATCGTAGATAGTGATGGCCTTTTTGATGGACACAGATCATAGAACCGGTCCGATCGAGTCCCAATGCTCCTCGATTTTTTAATGAATCAATTTAATTCGTTAATGTTTTTCCCCAAAAGAGATAACGTTGACAAGCACATATGCACATATGAGCATAACAACATGTCAAATTCAGATGCAGCTGATGGTGGTAGGCCGAGTGCAGCAGTTGTCTTGCATACTATGTTGAGAAAAGACGCATGAGGTCGTCGACGTTTTGCGATACAACTAGAGATAATTAATTAAAATATATCATTCTTTGGAACGCATTTAGCAGCATATCAATGGGATGCGATCGACCTGATGATCAGTGAGGACAAGATTTTGATAATTAAAGATATCAAGGTCGTTTTTTATGTCAACTAGTTGATTCGGAAGTGACAGCAAATTCAGAAGAATGATGATGAAACAGACTTTGACATTCGAAGAATGAGTTAAGGTTAGACTTCATCGTTTATTAAGATCCGCAGCCGATATAAATGCATTATGATTGTTCTTCATCATAAGTTTAAGTGGATATTCATTTTGATATGTAGTTTGTGTATATCTTCGTTGTAGATCCCTAAAAGTATATATTGTTAAGCACCATCAAAACTAATACCCGTTAAGCAATGGGCCTCAGTACGAGTGAATAATTGATATTGGAACACGCCTACAATTGCAGAGCTTAAGTTGGCAGAATTAAGAGTTGAGCTCGTCACAAAATATTAAACACTCAAACTCTTATAAGTTTGCGAAACACAAAAAAATATTTAGACAATAGCACGTTTTTAACCACACCCACTTTCTGAGAGCGTTTTCCACCGATGTTAAGTTTTTTTCCGAAAAACTTAATAAAAAACAAAAAAAAAACATTTTATGAACGTTGGGGGAGCTAGGCCTTATGCGGAATGTAGCCTTGAGTTAACTTGGTATAGACTGTAGAACGAAAACAATTGCAAGCCTTGTTTATGTTGCAACTATGATTAAAATTTTGTATAACTAGAAAGATAACTGCGTGACGTGCTAATAAATAAAGAGTGTTATTTTTTAGAGGCAAAGAGCTTTGAAATGAAATTTACTTTATTTGAAAGATAATCTTTTGACATTATAATTTAAATATTTAAATATGGTTTCTTGCATATAACCCCACGGCTGGCTCGGACGTAGTCTAATCTGGAGGTTCAATTTTCGAGGAGTTTTTCCATCATTTGTGGCCGTATATGGGCAATAACGCGGCGAATTTTTACCTCCAAGTTGTCAATGGTTTCGGGCTTATCGGCGTAGATTAGCGACACATATCCCCACAGAAAATAGTCAAGAGGCATTAAATCACAAGAACTTGGAAGCCAATTCAAGGGACCGTATCGTGAAACTAAGCGGTTACCAAACGTTTCCTTTAATAAATTAATTGTGGCACAAGCTATGTGACATGTTGTGCCGTCTTGTTGAATCCACAGCATCTGCACATCATGATTGTTCAATTGATGAACGAAAAAGTCAGTAATCATGGCTCTATAGCGGTCACCATTGACTGTAACGTTCTGGCCAGCATTGTTTTTAAAGATGTACGGACAAATTATTCCACCAACCCTTAAAGCACACAAAACAGTCAGATCACTCCAAATACAGCAGTTTTGTTTATTGACGTATCCCATTCAACCCAAAGTGAGCTTCATCGCTAAACAAAATTCGCTTATGAAAATTGGTGTAAGCAAGGTGTAACCCTGTGGCTTCAAGTCTTGCTTCAAGTCTTGCTTCAAGTCTTGCACGCGAACCAAGATCTTTCCGCAAAATCTTCCATTAAGTAGATGGACACATTTCCAATTCCTGTGTACGATGGCAGATAGGCTGCTTCGGGTCTTCCTCTACGCTACGCTCTCCAGCAGCAATGACTTCTTCTGTACGAACTGTAAGACGTCTCTGACGATGCATATTATCATTTAGAGTAAACGTTTCAAGATTTTTGGATTTTCTTAGCAGGAATGTCCTGGGGTTTCGTTAAACAAAATTATATAGTTAGAAATGGGCCAGATCCAAAGACAATCGTTGCTAAATAGGCACGCTGCACATTGTCGCTTTGGTTGGCGGTTCAACAGATGTGAGTCCTTAGCCTTGGAAACGAAGTGCTACTAAACACCAAATTAACTGTTCACCAAACTCGCCTCGCAATTGCGCCATTGTTTCGCGTGCTGTGTGGCATGTGGCACCGTCTTGTTGAAACCACATATCATGCAAGTCAAGAACTTCCATTTCGGGCAAAAAAAAGTTTGTTATCATCGCTCGGTAGCGTTCACCATTGACAGTAACGCTGCGATTCGCATCATCTTTGAAGAAATATGGCCCAATAATGCCGCCGGCCCATAAACCGCACCAAACAGTGGCTTTTTCGGGATGCATTGGTAGCTGTTGCAATGCTTCTGGCTGATCTTCACTCCAAATGCGGCAATTTTGCTTATTTACGTACCCATTCAACCAAAAATGAGCCTCATCACTGAACACAATTTTTTGATAAAAAAGCGGATCCTCGGCCAGCTTCCCAAGAGCCCATTCACCAAAAATTCGGCGTTGTGGTAGGTCGGCTGGCTTTAGTTCTTGCACCAGCTATATCTTAAAAGGCTTTACGCCCAAATCCTTCCGCAAAATTTTCCACGTAGTGCTGTAACAAAGGCCTAACTGCTGGGAACGGCGCCGAATCGACATTTCGCGGTCTTCTGTCACACTAGCTGATACGGCCGCAATATTTTCTTCAATACGCACAGTACGTAAACGTGTTGGTGGTTTAATGTCCAACAAAGTAAATTTGGTGCGAAATTTGGTCACAATCTTCCGAATAGACTGCTCAGAAGGTCGAGAATGCCGATCATAAAATGGAAGCAGCGCGCGATGAACATTTCGAACCGAGCACGAATTTTGATAGTAAAATTCAATAATTTGCAAGCGTTGTTCATTTGTAAGACGATCCATGGTTAAATTGCAAACCAAACTGAAGCTGTTTGACAGTGACACAAGGTACTAAACACACGTCAGCTGTCAAAACCAGTGTTGCCAAAACCAAACCAGCTAAAAAATCACCCTTTATTACCTGGATCGCGGTAATGTCTGCCTTGTGCCTAGTGAGAACAGACTCAAGTTTTTTTTGTAAAGCGTTCGCACATTCTCATGTACGTACTATATAGTAGGCATGACAACCTACAAATTTTAGAAAAAATGGTTCTGAGTGCCAAACTTATAAAGCACTTGCACCATATTTTACCCGCAAAATTTGCTAAATACATAGCGAACTGAAGAGAATATCGCACACTCGTCAAATATCGGACCAAATATATAACGAAGAATTTGTTTCTCTTAAAACCATCAAGGATATATTCATCAGTTCATTCGCTTAAGAAAGAGCTCTCGGTTCAGATTCATAGAGCAGGACTGGGATTGGGATTATCAAGATCAGGTTGTTCCTAATTCTGTTAAGTTTTGTAAAACCATATTTTGCTCTGTCTTGGTTTTCGTGTTCCGAAAGTGGTGCTTAGCTCTCAGACAGTTTTGCCTATGTTTATCTCACCTGAGGAGTGGAGAATAATTAACTATGACTACAGTACGAGGAGAGTTTAAATGGCAGAGTTCAAGCACTGAGTGCACTCAGCTCGTTAATACTATCTTAAACTTCAACCTTTTCATCGTTCACTACGCTTCTACATCTACAACACCACGAATATGGGGTTGGGTATTTTTAAGTTAGTTGGTCTTTCCCCGACAATAAGGACCGTCCATTTTTAAGATTGCATTGTCTCGCCAACACGTCTTGTCTTTTTGTCGTGAAAAAGATTGTGGACTGACATGAAATAAAACCAAATCATCAGAGGTACAAACTCTCAAAATTATAATATTAATCGTAAGTGAAATGCAGCTGTGTTTATTTATTTAATGTTTTACAAACAAAAAATGGATCGTCTAAACGATATTAAGACATGACAACGTTAATGGATACTAGTACGAATTGAATGTTTGGAGTTTACTGACATATTAGGTCAAAACACATTTTCCGATTGTCACGTAAATTTTAGACAGAGGTATCCACATCTAGACTCCCCTTGCTTAACATCTTTATATCACAACTTTGTATTCAATCAACTGCCGGCAGAATTTTGAAAAAGGACACGTTCTCCAAAACAATCAACTTCAATTTTGAACAAAAACCAGCACCATAACATAAAAATGTCAATTTAATTTCATAACACAGCCATTCCGGCAGGCAGGCATAGGTGAATTGTCAATATGTGTTCACTGAAAACTTTAAAAAGTAATTGGTCCTTACCAAAGTATGCTTTGAGCATAACCACATTAAAAGTGGCACAAAATCTAGCGCCCCAATGTAGATCCAATACAAGGAAAAACTTAAGCCACCTGACAGACCTTGTGTCCGTTTGCCAAAGGTATGTGCGCGCTCCAATGGCATGCCGCCTTTCGCAGATAATTAATTTGCCCGAATTGTCTTAAATGATTTTGCGAAACTGATGTAAGATCGTGAATTGTGATAATAATTAAAGGCAATGTCTGTCCCGCTGTTGCTGCTGCTGCTGGTGATGCAGCACGCACTTGCCAGTGCAAGCACTGCTGCAGACATAACCATTTCCGAGCGAGATAACTTACAAAATGCTCTCGAAACGATTGCACAATTCATCGTATGCTACACATTTAATTTGCACTCATGTCCGAAGATTATGGTGCTGTTGGATCAAGCTTTTAAATGTCAATTCGTCAAAAGGCAGAAAAAAATAAATAAATGGATTCTTCAATAATCGTATCTCTTACTGAGATGAGGCTTTTGGCGTTGAATGAGATTTATTTCAGTGTTGATCTGTCGGGGCTTTCAGATGTGCAACTGAAGTTGAAGTGAAGTGTAGTTTCTTTAAACCAAAATATTATAATGGAAAATTTTGAAATAGAATAGTGCTAAAGGATGACGTAAGTCTCAAACTGAAGATATAACAACAAATATATCGCATTTTCATTGAAATTACATTTAATTAAGTTCTTAACAAGTTTTATGTCCTATTTTTTGGTGTTTCTTATGTCAAGTCGAATTTAAATTATTATCACTTTTACTAAAGATAACCATAGTGGAGGGTTCTTAGAATAATCTAACCGGAGCTGGTCCCACAGCAACTGCTGGCCTTGGTGCGACCAATGGTCCTCGTTGAACGACGGCATTGAAACCGTTGATTGGGTCAGCGGTGTAGATGACAGTACGAATGGTGCCATCAGGTTCAGCCACAGAGTATGATCCCTTGACCACATCACCTTCCCTGGTCTCTTGTTGACTCTTGCTGTCCCCGGTCAAAGCATCCTGAACGTTGTAGGCAAATGTGTATTGTGGATGAGGATCGTAGTCGGTGTTGATTGCTGCCACTGGTGCAGCTAGCGGCGCAGCAAATTGTTGACCGTGGAGGATTCCACAGCTTACCGCTGATACTAGGACAACACAAACTACTGCAATCTAAGAGATTAAAATTAGTATCCCATTAACAAGGAAATGCTGAAAATGTTATTACCTTGAACAAGGCCATTTCTTTTTGTTTAGCTAACTTTACGACGGAACTGTTTAATGTAAGTTATTACTCTTCGGAATGATGTGGCCTTTACCCAAGGAGGCCCCTTTTAAATGAAAATTCAAATTATCATCACCCCCACAAGTTGTTGTGACGCGAAAAATGGGACAAACCATCGTTTGCCCCCAATAAGTGGAGTATGTCATCATTGTGCAGACTGAACGCAAAGCAACACAATATAACACAATGAAAGTGAAATTAATGTTCAACATTGGTATTCATGGTGATCGCTCAAGCCCTGACCACAAGTAGCCACACGTACTGGCTTCTTATTAAGGCTTTTGTCGCGCCGCGTGCCTCTGTGGTCGATGGAACAGTGGGGCCAATGCATGGAGTTTTCTTTCTGTTGCGTAAGTAATTATAGGGTTTCGGAATTGTTCTACCCTTTTGGGAAACTGTTTTTTTGTTTAAATAAACATGAACTCGCGTCTATATGATGCTATGATTTACTATTGCGATTGGGAGTGAATTATTTAAGACTTTAATTTATGATTTGATGATACCCCTGGGGGATGTCAAACTTATAAACATCTGCGTTGATGGTTAATGGAATAAAATATGTTTATTTATAGTTACATTTTTCGGATGTATCAAATCTTCTAAAGATATGCCCAACTTATATATTTATATGACCCTAAACAGCGTACCCTAAACAGGTGTTCCAGGGAAGACACCTACTTAAATTCTCGGTTGCAATGCACGTGAAGACGAGAACTATTTCTTATTCGCAATTGCTCTTGGGTTTTTGTTTTAAAATTCTTGTAATATTTAAATAGTTTTACCAGGTTTTTATTATTTCCAGCTTATCGTGTTTGTTTTAAACATGACACTTTCACTTAAGTTGTGCGTCTAGATTCTATACGGTTTGCCTCGTTTGCATAAGGTATTTGTACAGAGTTGATGAAAAGCGGTAAGTTATTCACCTTTTAGTATGTATAATCGACTTGGTCTAGTTAAGAACGATTCGCCTAGGTCTTCGTCCAGTCGCACACTTCTCCCTACATAGCTCGTTGGAGTTTCTCTGTTAATGCTTCAACAGTCTTAAATATTTTGAGGATACGACACGAACGGATTGAACCGAGAACTGTACACTGACGTGAATCTCCTTGAACTCCGTATATTAAGTATGTAACCCGAAAAAGTCTAGAAGTCTTAGTAGAAATCCAATATTTGCAGGCCTTCGTGCCATATCCTGTCGAAGGCTTGCGATACGTCCAGAAAAGCAACAAAGCATATCTATTTTTCTTTATTGACCTTTTCAGTCACATACGTTAGTGGACAAATCTGATCGATTGTAGAATCTTCAAACCAAAAACCGCATTGGTAATCCGGGATCAGGCGCCTTTCTTCAACAACGGGCTGTTATCACTGTCTAGATGTACCTACTCCTGTGTACATATGGTCATACTTTGCTGCATTGACGCGAAAAAGTATGGTGCCTAATTGAATTTTTTTCTCGAGTAGGTTTTGCTAGGTTGATATATAGTCCGGCATCTTGGAACTAATATTAGGTTACTTCAAATCCGTTCTGTTTAATATCGCAGAGAGATTTCTTGAATTTTCCTCCGGAAATTAGTACTATGCAACTCGTATATCTAACAGTGGATAGCTGGTTAATTTTTGTAAGCACTTCGAATACAAATTTAATGGACTTGAGTGCTCCTCAGCAACTCACATATTTACTTTGTTTTATTTTTTTCTTACTAGGATTCGTAAGAATTTTTTCCTGAATGTGATCAGGATTATAGATCTTAACCTTCCCACTTTGCTTCGTCTTTACTGTGTCGCCGGGGTTAACCTCACCAAATATCTGAATATCCGTTTCGTATCACTTCCTCATAAAGGCCAATCATATGCTGTTGTTGTTGCATTTTTGTGATCCAGGAGTTTTTGTGACGTTGCCTTGAACTTATTATGAGAAAAAATTAAAATAAAAACGCGGCAAGTCGTTAAAAGATTAAATCTTAAAATAGTGTTCGGGACTAAGATTGAGTTTAAAGATCTATTTACATACACGACAAATATCATTGGTCGATAGTTTGCTAACTTTTAAAACACACTCAAGCTTTATCGTTATTTGTTCGTCAGCTGATACAAATTTTTTTGTCTTTACTTGCAAATTAAAGAGCCCTTTTTTGGGGCAAAATAAAGGACAGTAATATTGAATCAAAAGGAAAATATGCTCTAGCGTTTTTCTCGACGTCTCCCAAGCTTTGATAAAGTATGGCACACGGGATTAAAACATAAGCTAAAATAAGCCTTCTTATTCGGCCGACAGACTTTTCCGTGTAAAGCATGGAAATGAATATTCCAAATTTAAAACATAAGGAAAGGCTACAGTCCGCTTGAGGCGAACAGTATGATACCCTATCCATATCCCTATATGCCCCAAAGGAAAAAGCATTAAGAAGATGATGGATAGCATTTAATTTAGTTCTATTAATTAAAAAAAAAAAGTTTTTTCGAAAAAAACGCCCCCAAAAAGTGGGCGTGGCCAAAAACTTTGTATGGGCGATATGTTGGAAAAAATATTGGCTAAATATTTTGCTAAACAATTTTTTTCGCTTTCTCTGAAAATTTTCGAAGAAAACAGCATTTTAGTAAAAAACGCCCACAAAAAGTAGGCGTGGCAAAAAACTTTATATGACAAACTTATAAAGGAGGGCAGTGCCTACATATCTTCTGAAGGTTGTAACACTCTATCTCTCTAACCTTAGCTTTAAAACGGTTTTTTATAAATTGTGCGCGTGGCAGTGGGCGTATTCAAAAAATTTTTACTCTTAACCATTTCGGAGCCCTAGGGAATATGTGGTCCAAATTTCAGCTTCCTAGCTTAATATTAAATGCCTAAAAATTGCGTACGGACGGACGGACGGACGGACGGACATTGCTAGATAGTCTTAGGATTTGGTCCTGATCATAAATATATATACTTTTATGGGTCTACGGCGAATATTAAGGGGTGTTACAAACTATGTGTCAAAATTAATATACCCTTAGGATAGGGTATAAAAAAATGGGGGCAGGTGTTCCACAAGGAAGCATTCTGGGTCCGATTTTATTTTAATATACACTCGAGATATTCCGCGAGAAGAATTTACTACTGTAGCTACGTTTGTGGATGACACAGCTATTTTAGTCGTGAGTAATACGGTTTGAAAAGACATACTGGTGATCAAGAGATGAGTGATTGAAGATTATGCTTTAATTAGAAGACCTGATAATTTTAAAATGACAATTCTATCGCTCTTTACAAGTCGTCTTCTCGTGTAATGTCTTCAAAGTGTCTGGTGTAGACTGTACGCTTTTAGAATTGATTTAAATGTCACAAAGAGATAAAAATATAGCGGATATCAAGTCTGTCTAAAAAGTCTGACATATTTTAGACAAGAGACACGGTGTTAAAATCAGCTGCCTAGAAAAGCGCTAATAATGTCCGTTTAACTCATATATCATTTATTGAAGTTATTAGTTTCCAATCTTTTTGTATTGTGACTTACAATGTTCTTAAAAATTAATCGGCGACCCATAGACATTGATATATAAATTTGATAAAAGTAGATGTATACAAAAATTCCGATTTTCTTGATGTTGGACTATATTTGCCTGCATGTTGATCGAAAGTTCATGCAAGCGATTAATGTTCTTTGTTCATCACAAACATAGCTTCTTTTTTTCGGAAAGCTCGAAAAAGCCTTTTCAGCTTCTCCTGAAGGAACTAGCTTATTGGTTCGGATAAATGTTAACTTTGGTTTTCTTTTAATCGAAAAGATTCAGGAATAGCTTCACCAATTTGTTCCACGTTTTACTATTTTTTGTGCTTCTAGGTACGAAATCAAACGTATCGGTTCAGTTTCACTACACTAGTTCGGATGCCTATTCAAGGAATTTGCCGTTTCTTATAATTTTTGCGCATCAATAACGAACATTTTAAAAATATTAAAGAGAAGTAATGCCATTCAAGATTTTTTAAGTACACAAATGTTTGCGTTAATGAACGTGTGGCATATGTTGAGCATTAACTGTACGTTTTCTTAGTCAACCGTGCGAAATGTTCTTTAAAAGAAGCCCTTAACAAGTTTAAATATTTAAATTGACGGCCCAAAAAGTAGTTTAGATTCGATATCGCAGCAGCAGTTTTGTAAGGCAGCAAACTGGGTTCGATTCTAAACTCGAGATTTTCCGCAAGAAGAAGGCTCAACTGTAGCTAGGTGGTCTTATGATAATAGACTTTTCTTAAATTCTTCTAAAATAAAAGCCATCCAAATTCCTCCTAGTTTAATAAATGGTGTTCAGGTAGAAATGGTGTCTAAGATAAAAAAAACCTAGGTATTATTATCAACAAATTGCTCGCGGTTACACATTGCGCTAGTTCAAATGGTTTTATCCGTTAAAGTCGGCGCACTAAATTTGTTTGTAGCATTTCGATATTGCAATTGCCATCAAGGCGAATCCGTTGCTTACGGGTAACTGCTTTCATCTCGTTTTCGACGGTATATATACCTAAGTTTTGGTTGACATCACTGTTTCTGATATACAATTTTTCTTAGCACTTTATTTTGAAAAGTTTGTAAAAGTTGTAATTTAGTTGTTTTGGTACAACCCAAAAGTTGTTACGTCCAAACCGGTTTTAGAACTTGCTTGTATAAAAGCAGCTTCTTTTGCATGCTGAGTTTGGCAAATCGACCAAACAGCCAATGCATTTGATCATATTAAATAACTAACTCTTCCCGTTTCTTCTTTATGTACGATTTTCAATTAAAGTTTCGCATCTTATGTCATTCCCAAATATTTTGCTTCTTTTGCGTACGGAATTTGTACAGTCTAAAAAATGGGTAGCGTATTTACATTTCTCAAAAATGCTTTTGATAGCCCGTTGAAGTTTATTCGTTGCTTATTCAACCGTATTACTCACGACTAAAATAGCTCTGTCATCCGCAAACGTAGCTACAGTAGTACATTCTTCCCGCGGAATATCTCGAGCGCAAATTAAAAATAAAATCGGACTCAGAACGCTTCCTTGTGGAACACCTGCCCCGATTTTTTTAAAATTTGGAATATTAATTTCTAATTTTAGCTTTGTTTCAATCCCGTATGCCAAATGTGCGCTCTTCAATAATCAGATAATTTCGAATACTTTTGACATTATTGGTAAAAGCGATATCGGTCTATACGATTTCTTGTCATATAGGGATTTTCCCGTTTTTTGAATCACTATAACCTCAGCTAATTTTCATTGTCGTGGAATCTTAAAAAAACTTGCGCAATGATGGTTAACATTTTAAACGCAAAACTACCAATTTAGTATATAGTAAAGTCATTTTCCCTATGACAAACTTTTGTTTCCAAATGTCAATATGAAATATATAGGATATCTTGCAAGGCACCACTGAATAGCTGTTGCCAACTTTGTCATACATCGAGAATGACCTCACTGTGCGACATTTATCGATTATTATTAATTATTTATTATAAATTTCCACTTGTGGCAAAAGAGCTTACGCATTCATTTGAAATTATTAAAATTAAAATTGTAAATACGATCGCACTATAACCACTATCACGCGGTATTCCCGGTGTTGCACACTTCATTCATTCGAAATAGCTATCCAAATTGGCACGGTTTTTAATGCAACCGTTCGCCATTACATATGCCACTCAATTAGGAAACGAAATGGTGACTTACTCGCACGTCAAGTGCGCACACCCACGCTTTATGCAATTGTTTTTTTTCTTTAATATGCAATACGGTACATCAATTATTTTATACGGAATTGAATTTTGTTTAAAAGCAACGTCAAGGTCCGAAAGTAATCATTCGACAAAGTTCATCTACAACGAAGATATCGCTAAAACGCATTACAAACAAAATGGCATTTACCAAGGTGAGCAAGATTGATAGGCCGATCGTTCCTTGGAACTACAGAACTAAGGAATACATCTATTTTTCAGATCGCAATTGTGTGCTGTGCCCTAGTGTCAGCGGTAAGCTGTGGAATCCTCCACGGTCAGCAATTCGCTGCGCCGCTAGCTGCACCAGTGGCAGCAATCAACACCGACTACGATCCTCATCCACAGTACACGTTTGCGTATAATGTTCAGGATGCTCTGACCGGGGACAGCAAGAGTCAACAAGAGACCAGGGAAGGTGATGTGGTCAAGGGATCATATTCTTTGGCTGAACCTGATGGCACCATTCGTACTGTCATCTACACCGCTGACCCAATCAATGGATTCAACGCTATTGTACAACGTGGCCCATTAGTTGCACCAAGACAAGTTGTTGCAGCTGCTCCTTTGGCCGCTCCCGTTGGGGCATTCGGTCGGGTCTTCTAAGTATATAATTAGGTGATTTGTAGTTGATTTTAATAATTTATTATGACTTTAATAATAAAAAATTAATTGTTTAGTTTGTTTTATATTCAAAGTTCTTGCGTTTTTATTTCATCATGTCCTTAAAAAAAATATTGAAACAAAATATCTGTCTGTTTGTCTGTCATCATTGTTCTCAAACAACAAATCGCTGCACTAATAATGTTATCCGTAAATAATTACAGAAAAAAAGCAAAGCATATTCCAAAAAATGCATAAACTGACATCCAATGAATTATTCACATACTCGAATCGAATCCACCACCGAATGTTGCCTGCAACAAACAAAACGATCGTATCAATGGACAATTTACAGCCATTCGAGCACACTTTTGGCTAGCGCATGCGTCCCTGTCTAAGATTACGTCATGAGTGGTGGTGGCGGCGTTGGCACTGCGCATGCGCTCATGCAGTGCATTTAGAATCTGAGATAAACTAGAGCTAAAGAAACAGTTCGCATCGCTTTTATTCGCTAACAGCAGATTGTTGCTTGTACTTGTAGCTACAAGAGTTGACACCAATTTAATACACCTTCCATGTTATAATAGACAAAAACAATCCACAAGCTAGCTAGGCGTGGCATTTCAAGCCTCCGTCTAATTCAAAGTTGCGTGCGCTCTCTCTTTTGAGTGTGACATACTGTGGTGTGGTGATTGCGAGGGGTCTGTGTGCACTGAGATGAATGCCATTATGTATAATGCGGTGCATGTCGAAAGAAAAAGCCGCCGTCATTGTAACCAAAAAATATATGCCTTAAAAGTTTCCCCGGCTGTCGTATATTTTAAATGTGAATGGCTAATGGGCGAGTTGCATTGAAGGTATTCGAATTGCAAATTTAATTAATTTTAACTTTTCAAAGACATGGAAAGGTTTGAACTGTTAGAGAAATATACGTTAAGGTTGAAAAGCTTTTTTGAGTGTTTTTAAGGATGCGCTAAGTTCAAAGGCAGAGGGCAAAAATAGAGCTCTCTATTATTCGGATCATCGACTAATGGGGTATCCGTATTTTTAATGAGTTCGTTTTTGAGTCCGTGCAATTATAGTAACACGGATAACTAAATACATATACGGATGTACGTCTATTTATTTAACTGTTTTCGTTGTTTCATGTACCTCTTGGTGCATAATTAATGCAATCGAAGATAGTTTTGTGTTTTAAATATGTGACAACTTTTTTGGCTCCAAAGAGAACTTTTTCAAAGGTTCCTCATCCTAATTAACATTTTAGTTTCTATAAGGTTCAAAAGCAGTTTCCAAAAAGAGTGATATAAATCTTCGGTTAGGGCTAAAGAACAATAAGTCTGATTGTATTTTTTCCTTAAAGCCTCTGAAAAGATTTATATTAGAACTTTAACAGCACAATTACAAAGCTTTCCAATTCTATTCTCCTTAAAGACAGATTTAAGGTAAGCTGGACGGACTCAATGGAAACTTAAGCTTCTGTTAAATCGCTACGAAAGCTTTTGCGAGCACTTAAAGACAGATTTAAGGTAAGCTTAAGGGACTCAATGGGAGCTTAAGCGTCTGTTAAATCGCTACGAAAGCTTTTGCGAGTCTTATAGAAGTCTTACAGAAAGTAAAAAACTTCGGAAAAGTTGCGGTGAAAAGTGATTTAAGTTAGTAATTCATTACACGTTAATATCCCTAGGCTAAATTCTGTTATAAGCAGTGGCGTCCTATTGTTCATGAAAGCCTAACTTCCAGATGATATTATTTTCGCTTCCATTAAACTAAACACAAAATATTCACACTCTTCTCCTTATTTCACTTTTCCAGAATCCTTTTTATGGACCACTCTACCAAAACAAAAGCATATAGGTACCTACCACAGCTACTACCTACCTCGTTCAAACCATTCGGCAACAGTGTTGCAACATTAAGTATTATATCTGCATAAGCTATGCAAATAGTCTTTCTACCTGAATTGTGTTTTATTTTTATTTTAATTGATCGAAATGTCTTAAGCGGCCTCTGTTGTACATTCATTCATATTTTCAAAAACATTTTAATAAAATAAAGCCGAGGGGCAGATAAAGAGGCATCTTGAAAATAATTCCTGTATTTTGGGACAAAACGCTACAGTCCGGTTAACAAGCCTTGAAGATGGAAAGGTGAAAATAAGTGTCACTATTTCCCATTGCCACTTGCCATATTCACTGATTATTATTAGAAACTTTACTAAGAATATATATTCGAAACAATTTCATCCTCTTTCAAAAATTACACCGAGCGATGCTACGAGTTTAATTACTCGTTAAAGCTTCATCTTATCATCCTAAAAGGCTTTAATGAAGTAGAAATGTAAATCAAGACTTTAGTTTGCTTCTGCTAACAGGAGCTTAAAGAAGCTCTAAGGGAACCTTGGCCAGCGAAACATTTAAAAATTGGCATTCGTTTTTGTAGCCATAAACTTTATATAAATTAAAATAAATAAATAAAGCGACCTCTCACTTAGTGGTCCAACGCACTTAACCAATAAGCCACTGGACCCACCTTAATATAAATTACGTACAATAAAACCCAACGAATTACAATTCGAGACACACCATCTTTTCATCGACTTCAAAGCTGCATATGATGGCATTCGTCGTTAGGAGCTCTACATGGCCATCGCCGAATTTGGGATCCCGGAAAAAACTGATCCGACTACGTCGCTTGGCGATGGAGAATACGCGGGGGCATGAGCAGCTTGGAAAAATCTCATCCGAACTGTTTCAAATATTAACCGGATTCCGGCAAGGAGACGCGCTATCACGTGACTTCTTTAATATAATTCTGGAACAGATAGTGCGAACGGCAGGTGTAAACTTGAAAGGCCCTATCTTGAACAGATCCGAACAGCTACTTGGGTATGAGGGCAATATCGACATCATCGGCCGGTCCCAACGTGCCATGATAGAGGTTTTAACGGCAATTGGAGAACAGGCGAGTCTAGTTGGTCTTGCAGTTAGCGAGAACAAAACCAAAAACAAGCTGTTAATAAACAAGCAAACATCTGTCCACAGATTAGGACAAAACGTAACTGTTGAAAGCAAAAACTTCGAGGTGGTTAAGAAGTTTACTTACTTTGGGGTGTAAAGTGCTGTAAGACAAGCAGGAAAGGTGAGCAGATGCTAAACTCCTTTGAGAGAAAAATTATTCAAAGAATATATGGCCCTGTGGGCGAGTAAGGCGAATGGAGGAGAAGTTACAACCGCGAGCTCTATGAGCTGTACCAAGATGTGGATGTGGTTTAGAAACTAATTTGGATAAGCCACATCGAGCGAATGGATAATAGTGCTCCTGCCAAGAATACCAGCCTCCAGGTTCGACACATGGCTGGGGCACATTCACTGTGTCCATTTACTTTTTTTGGTGTAAGATGTGGCATAAAAAAACTTGTATTGGCTTGTCAGCTTTACTATTAGGTATGCCTCGAAATTGTTCGTATTTACGGTTTACAGCTTTAGAAATTATACGGTTGTTATATATTCACAAAATTTAGAGAAAAAGGGGAACAAAATATTATATGAACGCAAGTTTTGTGGCTCAGCTAGACCAAGTATAATTTTTTTTATTTGAAATTCTGAATTGTGTCAAAAATGACTGCATTAGAAAACTGTGTTTATAGAAGTCAAGAAGTTTCAGGTTTTTATATTGACAGGAAAAAAAGTTATCGTACGAACAAATTTTTTGGTTTATTTGATGAAATTCGGCACATGAAGAATTTTCACGCAATATCTTAAGAGCTTACAAGAACGTAGTGTTTGTGTTTTACTCTGTGATGGTTTGACATAAACAAAACATAAGGAAAGTCTGCAGTCCTCCGTGGGGCGGACAGTATTATACCCTAACCGTGTCATGTCGTTGAAAACACGATGGCTGCTGATCCTAAACATACAAGCTTTTAGTTTTTAAACATTTCCTACTTTGTAATTGGTTGGCGATACAAACACACCGGAGTAGAACACATGAATGAAGCAAAGGCAGAAAATTATCAAACAAGACCAAGGAGAATACAAGAGTGTTGCGGTTCACTATACCCCCACACTCTCAATATCAAACTCACGTCACGTCGGATAAAGCACGCAGCTTATAGAACCTAACTAATAATAATTAATACTCGCGGCATATTTTTTTGTTTGAATTGATTCTAGTTCATGATAACTAAGTTTCAGGATATTACTTTTCTTTTGATGCTTAATTTGCAAGAGCCCTCAAAGGGATATCACTTCGACGGCGTTAAACATTTGCACAGGATTTTTAATTTTCATGCATCATCAGTTTTGAGACATTAATTTTGAGCTTGGTACAAAAAGTCAAACAGTTATTAAGTTTGTATCCCAATTTCCGAATGTATGTTTTAAAGCTCAAGTCATATGCCAAAGCGCTTCGGCTAGATAAAAGGAATCAGCGTGCTTGGGAGCGTGTAGTGTGGACAGCAGAAGTTCGCCATCAGGCCTAGAAATAGTGATCACACATTTAAAAGATAATACAACATTTTCGCTTTAGAGGACAGTAAAAGCAGCCAGAGTATCGAAGCTTGATCGAATTAGAAGTTCAATGATCCGAGGAAGCCTTAACGTCAAAGAACCTTTCTCAAAAATTAATCACGTACGGCTCAGCTGGCATTGCCATGTTCAAACGTGAGACCCTACGAAACCCGTCAAAAAGGAAATGTCAATCAACTGCCAACACACAAGAAGAAGGAAAACCCGACGCAGTGACATAAGTCTACCGAAGTGGGGACTTAAGTCCATAATTTGATAATTTGATTATGGACTAATGTCTCACCAAAGTGGAACAAAGTATACACAGAGTTTACATACTCCCAACCTCGCGCCTACTCCAAATCTAACAGTCACACAAAGCAGGGGGCTTGGAAGGGGGCAGCATGCGATCGTGTAATTCAAAGCTGCTCCAGCGTCCAAAGGTACAGTACTTCAAAAAAACAAACATATGTCAAATGGGCCATAATTCCCCGCATGTTTTTTATGGAATTTTGTCCCACTTGGGTGAGACATTAGTCCTTAATAAAATTATGGACTTAAGTCCCACTACGATGGGTGGGTCCATAATGGACTTATGTTCCGTGGGCTTATGTCTCTGCGCCAGAAAACACTACTACATTCAATTTCAAGGCTACTAAGGCATTGAATCGGAAAATCAATTTTTTCCACAAAATGAATATACACAAACTTTGGTCAATTTTAATTTTAAACGATATAAAAATTCTATGTAAAAACACAACATACCTGAGGAAATTCATGCACTGTACACTGCTGATTAGTTTTGCTTAAAAAGTTCTTGATAATTCGCGAGGAATCAAAAATAAATTTCAAAATGGTTACACCTACGACTACCGAAATTTATTTAAATTTGTATTCGCCTCCGAGAGAAATTTAAAAAAAAAAAAAAACAAGCTTCTAAAGTAAAGTTCTTAAATTGCTAGTTTTTTTTTTTTTGAAAAAGTAATTGAAAGCGAACATCGCACTCGCGTGTAAGACTTCTAACGTTAAAGCACCGAACCGGTAGCTTATGCCAATTTAATCGCACGCATCTAACACCGAATCAGTGGCATTCGCATAAGCATTTGGCCTATTCCCAGTGGTGTACGTTTAATGGTAGCCATTTAAGACAACATGTCCCAAAGAAAGGTATTCCGCGACCGCCCTCAGGGCACGCATTAAAAAGCGGCACCACCAGATACAACATTAACATACATCCTCACACTGACAGATTATGCAACGTGCCCATTTGACGTACCACCATCGTCACCAATGCACGCCGCGCAATCACCACCGCCCAACCTGAACGTTGCCGGTCGTAGCATTTGACAACCCCCTCAACTTAAAATTTGCGCGCTCAATTTGAGAACATGTATTGAGTGATTTTTTTTGTGCTCTCAGCCTCACATGGACCAGTTTTTAATTTAACTTTATTCTGTTAACGACGATAGTTAAATAACTTATGGTACCGAGCCCCCAATAAGAGACAAATAAGAAAAAAAAAAAAAAAAAAACACACATTGATAAGCCACCAACTCGAGATGCAGACAGGAAAAAAAAAACCAATGAATGGCTGAGGAAGGTAGAATACCGTCACACTGAGTGAATGAATAGATTTCGCACAGATAGAAAAAACAAAAACTAAGAAGCAAAGCTTAAGGCCTACGGTAGGCCTGAAAGTAAAATGAAAATTAATTTTTTTTGAATAAATATTTTAGGCGAACGGGCGTATCAGAGTATATAAGCGAAGGTTAGACAGCCACAGAACCACAGAGCATTTATTTGTCAAACCTTACAGACATGGTACAAAAGGCAAGTATACTTAATTTTAATATTTGCAAGCCGTTTGTAAATTCTACAAAATCAATTTGGTGTTTAATTTTCACAAACAAACAGTTGATTATCTTGACCGCCCTTGTGGCAGTGAGCTCAGCAGTTGTCATTGGACCTCCTGGATATGGACCACATGGACTAGCCGCACCTTTGGGTTATCCTGCGTATCCCGCCTTGGCCAAGGTTGCTGTTCCAGCTATTGCTAAAGTTGCCGCTCCCGAACCATACGATCCAAATCCACAATATAGCTACAGTTATGATGTTCATGTTAGTAATTTGGGGGGCTAATTGGTGTGCATTATACAATTTGTATTATATATTCTTTTGTAGGATCCCTCAACCGGTGATGTAAAGAGTCAACAGGAGAGTCGCAGCGGAGACACCGTTCAAGGAGCCTACTCCCTCATTGAACCTGATGGCACAAGGCGTCTGGTTGAATATACCGCCGATCCAGTCAATGGATTCAATGCCGTCGTTCACCGGGAACCGATTGCCGTCAAGGCGGTAGCTCCAATTGCCAAAGTTCTGGCCCCAGCTCCACTTCTAGCTCATGGACCTATAGTGACTAAGATCGCCTCACCATATGGTTCACCATACGGACTACCACTGGCTGCACCGATTACCAAGCTCGGTTATCCAGGATTGATTCACGGTTAAGCACGACTAGGGATAGTGATATATGAAAAATGATGAGTTTCATTCGACGAAGAAACAATCAATGCCTATGGAATATCTCTGCTGCTTTTAATCGCCTAATCTGTGTCATAATTATTTTGTAAATGTATTTATTCTTTGTAATTCTTTTTTTTAATTGTTAAGGCTGTTTGACCGCGATAAATAAATAAATGTTATGTGCAATTTAAACAAACACTTTTTTCTTAGAGTCTGTGAAGGTGGCAGATCATATTTTAAAGAGAGTTTTAAATTTTTATACCCTATCCTAAGGGTATATTAATTTTGACACATAGTTTGTAACACCCCTTAATATTCGCCGTAGACCCATAAAAGTATATATATTTATGATCAGGACCAAATCCTAAGACTATCTAGCAATGTCCGTCCGTCCGTCCGTCCGTCCGTCCGTCCGTACGCAATTTTTAGGCCTTTAAAATTAAGCTAGGAAGCTGAAATTTGGACCACATATTCCCTAGGGCTCCGAAATGGTTAAGTGTAAAATTTTTTTGAATACGCCCACTGCCACGCCCACAATTTAGAAAAAACCGTTTTAAAGCTAAAGTTAGAGAGATAGAGTGTTACGACCTTCACAAGATATGTAGGCAATGCCGTCCTTTATAAGTTTGTCATATAAGGTTTTTTGCCACGCCTACTTTTTGTGGGCGTTTTTCACTAAAATGCTGTTTTCTTCGATAATTTTCATAGAAACCGAAAAAAAATGTTTAACAAGATATTTAGCCAATATTTTTTCCAATATATCGCCCATACAAAGTTTTTGGCCATGCCCACTTTTTGTAGGCGTTTTTTCAAAAAATGTTTTTTTTTTTTCTAAATTTTATAGAATGAAATAAAATGCTATCCATCATCTTCTTAAGGTTTTTTTTGGGGCATATAGGGATAGGGATAGGGTATCATACTGTTCGCTCCAAGCGGACTGTAGCCTTTCCTTATGTTTTAAAATGAATTTTGAAATTATATTTCAAATTTTTTTTAAACAAATGGTATTTCTTTCACGAGACTACTTATTATCAGTAGTTTTGATTACGTATTCCCTTTCCTAAGGCTATATTCAGTTTGACACATAGTTGTTACAACATAGTTGTAAATATTTGTCGTAGACTCTTAAAAGTACCTATACATGTGAATATCATCAAAACGTATTCCCATTCATTGTATATGTCCGCGCTTAACAAATTTTGGGACAACTAGAAGACTGAAATCTAAAAAATCTGATCTCTGAAGTCCTGAAATGACTAACTTTTGGCCGAAACATAAATTTATCTTACTGAAATATATAATTTTTGGTTCAGTTTGTATAAGAAGTTACAAATGGTAGGTTAGGTTAAAGTGGCAGTCGAAAAATGGTCCGACACTCTTACACTTATGTAAGGTATGATACCACTTGACTTTGGAATTTCTGCCAACGACGAGGAACCATTTTGAACAGCTTATGAAGCCTGAGAGGCATTTTAGGTCGGTCATGTTTATATCGTTGAGCTCATTTCAGAAGAAACCGAACTAGATGGAGATTTTATTTCTGAGAGTTGTCTCATCCTCAATGCAGCAATGCAAAAGACATTCTTGCAGCGCAAATCGATCAAGATTTAATCTATCTATCTGAGAAGACGCCTCCACCTACCCCAACATTAGTTTTTAGTCCATCGGTCTAGAAGTGAATCATCTGAGCTGTAAATTGTATCAATCTTTAGTTGAGTCTGTATTTTAAGGAGGGATCCTGAATGTGTTGAGAATAGCAGTGTGGCCGGTTTTGTTGTCGGTCCCCTGAGCGGTGGCTTTGAGGTGAATGGCCGTGTTTTTAGCTGTTTGTCTGCTAAAAATGTTAATGTTTTGCAAGTAAAGAATGCTGCCGTAGCTTTCCGAACTCTTTCCTATATGTATGATTTCCAGCTAACCTGCCTATCTAAGATAAGAGCTATCTCATCCGAGAAGATTAGGCTCGTAGGTACCTCTAATTGAGGGGGTTGACGTCTCCAAATGGTAACGTTTATTAAAACCATAAATATTCGTGTATCGATTAATCCGTTCGAAAAAATCTTTACGAATTTGAAGAAACTTATTTAAAACAAAATTATTTCAAAAATCGAACTTATTTTTATTAGGGCAAATATAATTTTTCAAAATGCTGTTGTGGTCAAACTTCTGGACCGTTTTTGACCAAACTTCTCAGAACCATTCTCGGATCAATACCAAAGACTAGCTGCTACGTCGATTCAGCCGATTTCAGGTTCCGAAGTTTATAAACAAACAAAGTGCAAATATCGGATCAAGAAGCGTCCGTCAATATAACCTCAAATTCAGTATTTATGCCGAGGGGATCACCTCAAGTTTACTTCAATTTAGGTTTCATGGCCTAGTAACGTTTATAAAATAAAAATGCTGACAAACTGACCAGAAAAGTGCATGCGGGAGCAATTAGCACAAAAACCTCCACAACAATTTTTAAAGAAATTCAACTTCTGATGAAGAAGGCTAACATATTTTTTCGTATATATACATATTTTTTCGTATATATCTATGTGTCCAAACTACAAAAAGAACGCGAACGGTTATCGCAAGAATAACATAGATTATCACGGGTCACGAGCATATACGAGACCATGTGGTCCCAAACAATGTCGCAGTTGCAATGTCCCAACAGAAATATAAACTTTTATTCACTACTTATTCGCTTACTCGGCACTGGATAAGGACAGACAAAGAGCATAAGGAAAACACTGGTGACAGCCTAGAGAAAGTCTCGAAGAGTAGTATTAAGGACATAATGATCTTTTAAATTCCACGGGTTGGTCCTTTTATACAAACCATCAGGCCGAATTAGTTATGGTGGCAAAAAGGTACAATGCTACTTGGGTTTGCTTTTCAATAAGTAGCAATAAGCCCTACACCTACCTTCTTAAATTATGAAAGTTTAAGTCTTTAAACTGGGCATAAGTAATTATTCGGCGATTTTCGAACCATTTACCTACATTTTTGACATCAATAGAATGGAATGCCGATTCCGAATGTCAAATTTGGGAAGATACTCATTACAGTTCTTATTCTATAATGTCTGTCAGAGGTATGGCAGCGAATACAAACTTAATGTGATACTGGGGCGGATTTGAATCTGATACCACTGCACCCACAAACTTAGTATACATAAAGTTGAAGGTGTCTTCTTGTTTTCACAATTGAGACAAAAAATCTTTTATAATTGGATTGCAAATAAAATTTCACTTATACCTACACCAAAAGAATGAAATGAACGCTTTGATTGACTCTCGTCGAACACATGCTAGACTTTCCTTAAATTCGCCATAATACATATTTAATATCTACCCAATTAGGTAATTTACGTTAAAGATAAGTCTGCCCGCACATTAGTCATCAAATAACCTTGCAACAACCTGCGTCTCTTTAAGACAAACACATTTCCTCTGCGTCCTCCACTTACGAAGACGACTTTGCGTAATTATTTAAATTGTTTTCAAATGACATTAACATACTTTGCGTACGCAAAACGGAGGCGTTTGATTTGTTCAAATTAGCAAAGAACACTCGTTCTTCATCTGAATACGTAAGTCCATGTAAATGCCATTTGTTACTCCAACTAGTGGTAGGAGCACATTCAATGTGCTTCTTCAGGTGGGTAGTTTGCTTGGCACTGGAATTAATTGGCTTTACTAATCTGTTCGTGTCACTGAAATTGTTTTTCTTCACATTTATGATTAAATGAATCTTAAAGACTTTCAACAATTAACCGTGTACTTACCTTTGCTATATGAAACCATAAATGAAAGGAAATTTTATATGCACACACGCGAAACGTAACTTCGATGTCACCGGGAGACACTTTTGCAGTAAGCGACTGTTTTTCCTCGAAATCTTCAACATTAAAACGCAAGGCAGCAAATAAATTGTTGAACTGTTTAAAGTTTATCTTTGTTTTGCAAGTCAGACGACGCCGAAGAAAACTTATGAAAAATTTTTTTTTTATGAAGACACTTACCCGGTGTACCATGGTCCGCGAGGACCGTAGAGGAAACGCTTAGCTGTCTTCCATTTCTTTTTGATGTGACTACTTTTTGTTTTTTGTTGCAGTGCCGTGGCGGTAAGTCGTGTCATTTCTTCCACCTGACGCACTTTCCATGGCATCACAATTTTTTGCTATAAAAACATAAAACAGGTATTTCACGAAAACAATATTAGTATACATATGCAATTGTGTAATCACGGGGAGTCGTAATAGATTTAATAACAGAGCCACTTGTCGGATGGGGTTGTTTTATTTTTTAATTACCTGGAAGTGACGTCGATTCTCAGCTTGAAATGTTCCTCGTTTTTTTGAAGCTGCTTTACAGGCTTCATAACATTCGGCCCAGTAGCGATTGATAGGTTCCCAGAGAGTTAACTCAAGTTCACGCTGATAGGTGTCGAAGAGAGGTTTTATCTGGAAATAAAAACATATTTGTACAATTATTTTTTTAACATCTATAAACAGGTAACAGAACTAGGGTTTTAGCTAAATTTGGAAACACTTTCGTATTTGTGTCACACGACTACGTATTTTGTATGAACTTAAAACAAAATTGCTTAGCCGTATTATGATATCTACGTAAAAAACAACCCTTTAAAAAGTAAATGTGACAAGGACCTAAAGCTTAGCTTCTATAAACCAAAAAATGCCGCTCACTTCCCAAAAAATGCAATTTTTACACCCTGAAGAATCGTTCCATCGAGTATTGAATATTAGATCCAGTCTTCAATGGAAGACCGTGCTAATTATGCCAGCAGACCGAACACACATTCAGGTTCTGAGATTAATTCCCACTTAAACAAGAAAATAAAGAAAAAAAAAAACAGTTAATGCTTTATATGGAAGATCTCTCCGAAGATCATTCATTGGATCAATACATCAATGATCAGGCCCATTATAACAAACGTCTCTATAATATGGTAGAAGAAAACTACTCAAAAGACCGCCAACGTCAAACTTAACAAGGTACACTTTTTTACGTGTATTAGTATCTCCGGAGCCATGCGAACACGGCTATAACAGCTTTAATAGGACTAACACCCCTTCACATTTTCACTTAAAAAAATACCCAGCACAGCAAAGTTTGAATCAAACGAGCAAACCATCAGAAAACAACCTGAGCTGATCGAACCGTATTTAGAACTCTCTGAGTGGGACACGAGGAAATTAAAGGGAACGAAAGAGCCGACGATCTTGACAGAAAAGGCTCAGAAACTACTCTTATACGATCCGATACGATTCGAATACGAAATTTATTATCAAAATTCGTACTCTGTAAAAAATGTGAAAATCCGCTGTTTTATCGAAAAATTGTGTTCAGCGATGAGGCTCATTTCTGGCTCAACAGTTACGTAAATACCAATGCATCCCTAAAAAGCGACAGTTTGGTGTGGTTTATGGGCTGATGGCATCATCGGTCAATTTTTGTTCAAAGACGACCGTGGAAGAAACGTTACCGTCGACGGCGAACGATATCGAGCCATGACACTCGACTTTTTTTTGCCCCAGTTGTCTGAGTTGAACTTGGTTGACATGTGGTTTCAAGACGGTGCCACACAGCTCGTGAAACAATGGAAATGTTTAATGATGAATTTAGTGAGCAGCTTATCTCCCCAAATGGCCTGGGAGTTGACCGCCAAGATCATGCCATTTTACGCCTCTTGATAATTTCTTGTGGGGTTATGTAAGGTCGTTAGTCTATGTGAAGCCTTACAGGATAACATAACACGTGTAATTCGTTGAATATAGGCCGAAATGCTCGAAAAAGTGACGCAAAATTGGACCTTTCGAATGGACCATTTGAAACGGAGCCGCGAACAACATTAACAAGAAGTTGTCTTTAAAACGAAAATATTTATCGATTACAATAAACATTTTGAATATTTGATGTAAATTTGAGTGTTTTATTCGATTAAAAAAAATACGCTTAAAAAAATCACCCTTTATTATCACATCGGCGAGTCAGAATTTAAAAAAAAAATAAGTGAAATTTGGCTTTCACTAAAGATAGCACATTTGTTACTCGGCCAGGAGATAACTTGGATAGGTTTAGGTATTTTATTACAACTAAAGACTTTGTAGCTGCTTGTAATACAACGATAAGCAGCACTCGTTTTCCAAGACTATACGAATTCACAAAGCAACCTAGCACTCTTTAGAGGTTCGGACTGCCAACCAAACCAACCATCTTAAACGTTCTTGTGGAACCAGCTAGGAGAAGAAAACTCTACGTACAAAGAATCGGCTCCCCGCACTAGCATGGATTCCGGCTTGGCTTATCGTGGAACAATTTCAATTTTCAAACAAAGGCGAATCGAGGCCTTGTCGAGAGGGTGTTCTCATCGAAATAAGATTACATTCATCGTCAGATGCTCTACTTGCCGATATCCGAATTGATCCCTAATGGTAATGTAGTAATGGCTACACTATACAGCATTTTTGCAACGAGATGTGCTTTTATGCGACCTTTTTAATATTATTTTCATCAATTGAACGAGAACAAAACCAAATGCCCGCTTTCAACAATCAAGCAAACATCTTAACACCGTTTAGACCGAAAAGGTAAGCAGAAACTTAGGGAGTTTACGAACTTAGGGGGGATTCGACAAGAAATTACCCTAGGAAACCGCTGCTACTTCGTTTTGGCAAAACAAATGGGAAAGGATGGAAGGCTGATGTGTTTAAGACAAAGTCGCGCCACGGGTCGGGACTCGGAAGTTAACATATTTCTATATTATTCAAATTTATTCTCGAACTAAATAAAAACTTGTAGATAAAAAAAAATTAAGAATATATTATTTGAAGTTTGACGTAAATTCTCGAGTTTGATCAGTTAATTTTCTCAATTTCGGGAAATTGAGCAACTTCAAAATATTCAAACATAAACGCCTCAACTTCGAATGAATAATTGAAATTTTTCAAGTTGTTAATTAAGATTTCAATTTGTGTTCAGCTACGAGTGAATAAAATGGCCCTACATTTAAATTATTCAGTTTGTAGGTATATGAATATGTTTCCCCATCCATCTGAAAAGACTACTTACATTGAGTAGCCAGCTTAACTGTCCTCAATTTCTATTGCTCACTACTTTAATAACGGATTTTCAATTACCCGTTAACATTAGAAATATCATCTACCACAACCATTAATACTGTTTTAAAAAGGTATAAACAAACAATTACGTGAGTTCTGCTCAATTGTCTGCCAATTAAGTGTGCCCGTAAAATAACTTTGCTGGTTAATAAACCGTAGCCACAAATTATTATAATTCAACTTCTTCAACTTTTCATCCAACAAGTGCGACAGAATGTACCTAACCGCGCAAACAAAATCGCCATAATGAAGAGTGACTCGCTGGTCCAAAAGATATACATAAGCGAACGAATACGAAGCACGGGCTTACACACGCAAAGCAACGCAACGCAACGCTCAGCGATCCGACAAGTTCAAGTTCAAAAGTGAGGAAATCAAAAACTCTCCTCCGTTCTCGGCTTCCTTTAGCTCCAAGACTTGCGCACGTCTCATAAAAAGTAAAATTTTTTTCGTGGAAGTCTAGCAGTTAGCTTGAATAAGTGAAATGCACATCCAAGCAGAACCACATGTGTTTCCCCACTACGGAATCGACATAGCAAATTACAGGTTCGGTAACATAGCGTGTTTCCAGTAGTAGGAAACCGCCATCGCAGCCACCTTCAAGAAAGATGAAGCGCCAAGAAACAGCCGTCACCAGCATGCCACGAAAGATGGGACAACTCCAAGTTAACGAACATCTGCGACTGCATGCAGAAAAAAAAATAAATAAAAACTGAAAGAGATGCTTTTGTGACGCTGGTTGAACTCGTGCAACCACTATGTTACGGGATTGGCTTTATTTTGGTTTTCGCTTCGTATCTGTTTATGCTACAAGCTATCTTTTTGGGCTTTAGCTGTTGGATATGAGTAGCAAATTGGATAGAAAAAAAACATATAAAAAAAAAATATAAACGGGAAACTACAGTATAAACTATGTATGCGATAAATGAAAAAAAAGTCACCGATGTACCTATCTTTCTTTTATAAAACAAGATACTTTCATAGCTCACGACTTAGTATGCGAAAGAAAGTCTTAAGGTGTTGTGCGGTATTAGTTTAGTTTTGGTCTACGAAGAAAGTTGCTTAGTTTAATCAAACAAAAACAGATATAAAAAAATGCTTTTGACAATAATTCTTCCCGTAAGTTTTTTTTTTTTGAAAGTGAGAATGGACTTTTTAACTTATAAATTTTAAGGACATAATGTACCTGTTTAGAATAGAATATAAAAATGTGATTTAATTGAATTTTTAACAAAAAATAAAATAATCGATAATAATACCGAGGTCCGGATTTTCAATTCAAATAACGAACGAATTTGGGACATAATACAACAACCATTTATTTATGTGCGGACTTCAAAGTTGATCATGTACTATTAGTAAAAGGGAATACAAGGAAGTGCACATGAGAGTGTTTCCTACAGGTTCTTCGAAAGGAAGTACAGTGTAGGAAACTCATCCTATGTTCAGTTAATATGGCAGTCAATGCTTTTGGTAATGGGAGCAGACTTCTCACGGACACTATTAAGTTGACACTCAGAAAGCTCATGTTCTTGCTCGTATGTCCCAACACAGGACGGCGCAGTAGAGGAGAGAACTTAGCTTGGAGTGTGTAACTGGAAGCAAACAGCGCGTTGAATGGAGAGCCCTATTTGTTGATACGCGCTTTTCTTACTTTCAGCTTGGGTGAATTCTTTGGTCAAAGAAAATAACACAGTTTTCCGTGTTCATGAGTTTGAAAAAAAGGATCATATATATCATAATAAAAACAAATAAGGCATTTGAACTCAACAGGTATGTCGTCCCGCCTAACTGCTTTTCCCTTTTTGGAGTATACGAGTATGGAAAGTATGGATATTTTTGAAACAGGCACTCCATATAAATGCTTAATTTGATCGCCCTTCTTCTTGACGTGACTTTTGCAACTCTAGATATCCTTTACCATCTCTCTAATCAGACGGGCCCTTCGACCAAGCTTTAAAGTTCTTTTTTTCACATATAACTGCGTTCGATTCATCCGTCCACCACCATGTTTTGTGGCCTTTCAAAGCTCTGAGCAATTATATCAAATCTTGTGCACAAAATGTTGTTGGAATAGCTTTAGCAGTTCTAGAGCTTGAGCTTGCAGTTTAAAACCAGAGAGGGGGACCAGGGAATGAGGGAAGTTTGCCTTTTCGAAAAGACTTAAATGCTTACTGCGAATTAAACAAATATTTAAAATGTTTGAATTAGTCTCAGTCAAACATTGCATAAAAAATCAAACTCAAGTGATTCCATTATTAGGTGCGGATTCTATTCTAGATAGAGGGCCTACTAATAATCAGAAACAAATGTCGACTAGGTTAAAGTATAGTACTGAGCTTTAACAGAATCCTCCTAACACACGATTTCACCTATTCATTAATTAACCCTGGTACTTTCTTTCAATCTACCACAATTGTCAAAATCACTTTTGTAGTTCTCAAAAATTAAATATTAAAATGAGTTCAATTGACGAAAGTTTATTTGCCGATTTAAAAATAATAAATCAATCTGCAGCATTATTTTGAAATTCCATTATTGTTTACTTATTTTCAAATGAAATAATGAATCTAGTCGAGGTTGTTAAAAATATACATCTGTCAAAATTATATCGGTTCCTTCGGATATCAGTAGGTATCGCCGTGTGGTAGTAGTAGTAGGTATTTTAGCACTAAGTATTATTGCTCTTGATACCCGGGTGTCATTTCAATGCGTTTTTAAAGCATTTTTAGTTGAATTTTAGTCTTTAACTTTTGCGCATTCTGATTTCCAACTGAAGCTCCTTATATTAGGTATACATATACATATATGGATGTGGGGTAATTTTATTTTTTAAAATAAATAAAACACCGAAGTTTCAATATTTCAATTATGTTTATTTCAAAATGAATTTAAAAGTAGAAAAATAGTATAAACGCAAAGAATTTTCCTTCTTCGATGGTATTTTGTGCGTTGATATGTTTGCCCGTCGTCGTTATCGTTATTCTTATTCGAATCCTACATGAAATTAAATTTATTGCTTTTTAACCTGGCACGCTCAGTACATTTGTGTACTAAAACATCTATACTTTAGGTACCATCATATTGCACAACAGGTTACACCTGCTTCGAAATGTCAATTTATACTTATATATTTAGAACTTAAACATGGCTTTCCCTACATTAAATTTCATCCCCTCGGTGTGACTAACGTGGGTACGAAATTCTTTATTGGTACATAATTTGTATAAAGTTTGAAAACGTGATTTTTGCTTATTTTTATTCTGTTTCCATGCGTTCGGTATTTATTTTTGTAAAAATAACTAAGCTACTGATTGACTACCAATTTATATTCAGTTAAAAAGAAATCATTTCTGTGTTAGGAGATTTTATTTGGTCAAATAAACTACTAGCATGCTGTAAGCTTATTTATTATAAAAATTATGGACGAATGTACGAATTTAATATTATTGGGCCGATCCCGGCGTTACTGCAATACCGGGCCAACCCGCGATAGAGGTGGAGCAAGCTCCTAGCACTCCGTCTAATTCCAAAAATCAGTTTAACATTTGTTGTCCTCCGATGGAGGATCTATCAGATGTTAAGCTGATAAGAACAGATACTACACTTTGATCTTAGCCATAAGGCCGAGAAGCGATAACTTGTTCATGTCCACTGGCATCTACTTGGATAAAAATCAACTCAAAGAGAGTGTGAACTATATAGCGAACGAAAACAAATAGTTAACGTGGTAGGGTGTACGTGTGCATTGCATATGCTGCAGGCACAGGGTTGTAGTTAATAATAATAATAAGGGTTGTAGTTGATAATGAGATAATATATATGGTTAGCGCAGATCAACTTTACTTATATTTATTGTGCCATTGCCATTGGGAATTTCTGGGAATGGGAAATTGCGAAGTTGCCAACCAATGTTTGAATTATTTTTTTTTGTATATACTAACACTATCGACACTTGAAAAACAATGTTGTTAGGAGGAAGAAATATATTTGAGAAATATTATAACTGAAGGTGTAAACTTTTTGAACGCACGTTCGATGAAAGATTGACAAGCTGACTGGATGTTGCAAAGCAATTTACTCAAAAATTAATTTCCTAATATTATTATCAAGCCGTGATTTTTAAATGAAATATTAACGAAATGTTTCGCTATGTTTAAAAGAAAATTTTAACATAAAAAGTCTTCGTAGGGAAATTAAAAATAAGACTGTATATGAAGATATATGACGCAGAATTAATACAAAACCATGTATAAATTTGTCTCAGTGATTTATTCGAAAATGGGAGGTCTTCCAAAATTAGTTAGAGGTCTATTAGGCTCCTTGTCCGCATGATGCAGCGAAAGTGAGAAATCTTATTCCCGGCTTTAATCGCGTAAAATAAAATCTATCAGGTTTTGACGACACAACGTTTTTCTCTCTATCATTTCTGAAGAAATATATTTTAATCGAATTTTTATTACAGGGTATATTTTCGCAAAAAGTTTTAAAAATCCTGAAAATTTAAGCCTTTTGCACTTGTAATTTAAATGCTCTTAGAGACTTAAAATTAAAAACTAACTAACTAACTAATAAAAAAATGGCTTGCCACTGCCGATCATCAGATACCTATTTGTTATATTGAACAATTTTTTTCATTATCCTCGAAAAATACAAAAGCTGATGGCTGGGACATGATCCTAGACCAGCGATCATGGCAGGCGGGAATGGGCCAACAACACTGACCAACGGCTAATACCTCATACTAAATGTCGCACATGACAGCTCTCATCTACACTCCAATCTTAAAACTATCTTATGCCTAGACAATTTTAGTTTTCCTATAGTTTGAGAAGGTTCTAAAATCTCAAAATATTTCAGAAGTCTTTACCGAAAAAAATTATTATGATTATTTGGAGCTATAAAACCTCGTCAACATATGGAAACTAAATTTCCTGAAAAGCAATGTAATGAAATGAAATTGTATTTCCTATGGCTATGGCCGTGACAAGTTCAAATAGTTAATTTTTGCTAAATTTGTATACGCATAATTATCTCTGCGGATCGCTGCGGATTGGTAATGCACATTACTTACGACAAGTTCTTCGCAATCGGATTGTTTTGACGCTTTAAACGTTTCCTACATATTCGAATAAATAATGGAATTTTATTAGCATTGTCTTTTGGAGGATATTGAGTAAGTAACTACTAAGGCCTGACGGTGGTATTTTATGCTTTAATGAACGCAAACGTCAAGTAGACGTAGGGGAATAATACTTCTTTTTTTATACGTTCGCGAATAGGAAGAAATTACAGGTTTATTTCTTCAGGCCCAGCTTGAACAGATCGAGTAATAGCAGTTTTTGAAAAGGGACATAACAATTTTTTTATTTTAATACAAACGTACCCTTTGTAAATTTTGTTACATGTGCTTTTGTAAGAATATTTTCTTATATCCAAATACTCCTTCTTAGTGCGCGTCTTCACATACATACATTGAAGGTAGCAACTATAACTATGCGTTGCTAAGCCAGTCAGTCAGTACTAAATTTCATCATATGTAGACGTAGTATAAATTGTAAAATCCCGTATTTAACATTTCTTTACGTTTCAATTCACTCTTTATTCAGGAAATGACACAGTTTTTTTACACCTTTTCAGAGATAAAATTATTTTGTTTTTTTGCTTTATCCTCTATGAGGAAATGCAACAATCGATTTGGATACTAATATGGAATTACTTGTCTATTGAATAAACATTATGTTTTGTCAAGAAACATTGTGTTGCGTCAGCGAAATAGTTAGCATCGCATGTTGGGGAACATTATGCCACTGTCTGGAATATCTATGTATGGAGCCGCACTTTCGTGGGAAACTTTACGTTCCCATAGTTTGAAAGTAACATTTGAATGTACATAATCATATAAATTTTGTTTCATTCTCACTCATTTCTGACAGTACGTTTTTTTTAAACATACGGAGTTAAAATTGAAAAGTTTTTAAAAAGAAAGAAAGATTTTGCCATAGTCGCAAGTTCATTTACGGAAAGACTTAGTGCCCGACACGAGGGGGGTTTATCATTTTATTTAAAAACTTAGACTTTATATTAAAATAAGTGAAAACTTTCGATTGAAGATCAGGTTATGATCAGAAATGAGGGACCATAACTTACCGACTTTTGTAAAACTGATACGTCAGTGATGTTAGCCCGTTCGACCTCGAAAAGTGTAGGGAGGCCTATCAGTTTCAGATAAAACACTACAGCTAATCTATCGGTTTTTTTAGACCTGACACGTGTTTATATTTTTTATTTGATCTTCAGTTTGGGTCACAGGGTGATTTCCAATTGTGTCAATCCAGAGAAAATCATGCAGAGTAGCATTAGGATGTTAAATCTGTTACTAGACTCTTCTGGATACGAAGATGTGACATCACCCATTTAGTCGCCTTCTACGACAAAGACTTTTAATTTGGTGTTCTATCTATCCCATCCCTGCATGGGAGTGTATCCGGCCGAATTATGATCAGGCAAAGCCAATGAATAACATTCACTGTCAGGATCAAATCTAGTTCAAATAAATAAATAAATACAGAACCCCACAATATCAAGGCAACAACTTTACTTGTCTCACAAATTTGCAAGTAATGGCATTGATAAATCTGCTGTCCAAATAAATGATAAATATCTCTAAGTTAACTCACGCGACTTACTATGCAAACGATAGCCACGAATTCCCCATGTTAGTTCGTATTTTACGCCGATCGTTTTGGATAAGAAAGACTTGTCCAATTATATATTGCAATTCTTAATAAGTTCACACATTCCTTTGGAAAAGCGTTTAAAAGTTTCGCCGCAAATTTTAGCGATAACATGTAACAGGAACCTGCTGTGAATCAACCAACACTCAGATGTCGTCCGGTTTCAAAGGAAATCTTATTGAATCATACGGGTACATTCAACTTTCTTTCTACTATGAATTATCCTAAACTCTTATAAAGTGGACATAATGACCAGCTTATGCAATTTATTTCTTTTACTACGATAACAAAAAAACAAAGTTTTACGACGACGAAGATAATTGCTTTTGTACAACCCGTCGTTGACCAGTTTGTTGAAATTAAATATATGTACCTACATAAAAGTCTAACTTGAAAGGCCCCCGTCGCGGAGATTCTATTTTTAAAAAATTAAACACCTAATTAAAATTTTAAAATTCCGTTGAAGAGAAATTCCCCTTTGGGCGCAATTTAATTTTTCACAAGCAAAAAATTAACATTTATAAAATAAAATTAAAAAGAATTACCTCATAATAGCAACCGAATGCAGCCTATGAATCAAGTTTGGCTAATAAACGACAATTCTAGGAGTTAAAGTTACGAGCAAAAGTGCAGTTTATAACACTCCTCAAGTGCTGTTTGCGCCATATGCGAAATTTAGGTCGAACAAGCATTTTCTTTTACGCAGTGCCCCTTACTCTGACGCAGCCCACCACCACCACCACCCTGCTGCCACTGCAATCAAAGTGATTTGTTGCATTTCAAAGTTAGGTGTGTTACCGACGTTGTTGTGGTGCTGCTGTGCGTCGTCGTGTCGATTCCAAGTTCAAAATCCAATGCGTGTTCCATGCCAAAACAAGAGCAACATTCTTAATTTGATCTCAGCCATCGGCAATGCTTGGCGCTGATCGCAGTCAAGTCTCAAATGGTGGTAGACCTACTAACTGGTTTAGATTTATTCGCAACGGCTGTCATTTAAAAGAAATCGTTGAACTTTTCGCTGCAACACTGTCGGTCGTTGTCATCGTCTTCGTCATTCGATTCTATTCAATTCAATTTTAAATCGATCTGTCAAACTAGTTTGGCTGAGATCATAAATTTCATTCGTATATCGATAATATTATTTGGAGTTATATACTGAGATCCTGCTTTTAAGTGTAGAGATGAGTGCAGCTCTAGAAAAGGCGCCACAGCCAGCTATGGAATAGTGTGTGTTCCTGAAGTTCGCTTTCAAGATACATTATAACGAAGGCGGTTGGATTTTATTTTCCGCTTTGAATACACTTTCACCGTTTAATTGAGCGTGAGAAAGTTACAAGATCTTTGTTGGTTTAATAAATAGATGCACAGCGACAGGAATGTAAATTTAAAATTAATTTGCTGGTCAAATCAGTGGTAGATCTGAGCATTTTTGTAAGCACATTTCAACTGACAGAAGTTGTAGCTAATAATAAATGGTCAGGTTACGATTGTTGAACATGTAAATCTAAGTTTTAAAAATAATAAAATAAATATTATCTAAAAGAATTGTTGTTAGAAAATCAGTTTACAATTTACAAAGCGTACAGCCGGAAAAGTGGTCAAATTGATGAGTTAGAAAATAGCTAAGTAGTTAAATATTGATTGAATGTTTTGTTTTATTGGTAAAATTAGCAAGTTAGAGGAAACATTTTGCGTCTTGTATTGATTTTGGTTACAATGTGATTTAACTAGTACTAGCGCAGAATATCAATTTGATACCTATTGTTTAGCTATCCTTAATCCGCTACCACTTGATCTACATTTGCGGTCATACAAACTGCACCACATAATAAGTTCTCCAAAAATGGTTAATGACAATGGTGAAGTTTTCTCAAAGCCAAATGTTGGAAAGGTTTTTCTTTTTACGTTCTGGGCATATTGTTAATGCAACTATGAACGCTCAAATGTACATAAAATTAATATAGCACCATATATATAGTTTTAAAAATAGATTCACTACTGTCGACCCTTTCGAATTTGCACGTTGAATGTTGGGAACTTGAACAGGACGGACGCAGCCAAACAATTAGCAAAGGACATAGACTGCTATAAAGGAAGTGCGGTGAGATTGACTGAGCAAAAGAAAGAAGCAGCGTCTTCATATTTTGTTGCGGACATGTAACATGTAAGCGGCTGTTTTAGATAATAAATCCTGAGCTTTTGACAAGTGAATGTTTCCTTATAAAAATCTGTATCCAAGTTAAATTCGCTCACATCAGCTTAATATGCGCTCACTTCCCATCAGAGGAAAAGGACGACTTCAACAAAGAATGTTCAACGCACTTCTCGAGAAAAAACCGACGAGCAATGTCCGGAAGTATGACGTTAAAATCATCTTAGGCGATTTTCACGTCATCCAAAACTCAATATTCACAAAGGAATATGGCGGTAACCATCAACTATTCAGGTTGTGAAAGACAAAATGCACTTCTCAGGTAAACATTCCGAACTGCCAATCAAATGCTGAAAAATCGCTGAAAAACGCGGCAACTGATGTGCTGCGTTTCACTGACCCACCACCACGAAACGCTGTATGATTAAGAGTGCCGGCAGTTATATACAGCAAAATGACATGCCTATAGAAGCGAAAGAGGAAGAGCAGCTGATGAGGAAAAAGAAAAACTACGAAAAGCGCACGTTTGAGGAAATAGAGAGGTGCTACTTTACGGAAGTTCAACGAAAGTTAAAAAAAAACGTGTCAGAAAAACAAGACCCGAAAAAAAACTGTAGAGATGAAGAGCTTGTAATAGAATGAAGTCGGTACTGAAGATATGAAAAAATAATTTCTGCAGACAGCTAAACGGCGACACAAATTCCGCTGTCAGAAAGATCGATCCATTTAGCTGCTGTCCCGAAGGGTCCACCCGGCGAACTATTTAAGGCAACAGGAGATTTCACGAGATTTAGTCGAAAGGATCTATGAGGGCGAATAGAACCTCAATATCGTTTACCCGGTATACAAGAAAAGAGAGAAAAAGAGTCCGCTTGAAACTTGCCAATCCCATGTTTCTCTAAGATGATAAGGCAACTATGTAGTAAAGTCCTCTACCGAACAACTAAGGAAACTCAATATAACCTTTTATATAAAGCAAGTACTCTTTCTAAGTTCTCCTTAGCCGTTTTTAGATAAAAGTTCTTCGTAATATATTTGGTCTCGTTTACGTAGACGAGTCATCGACACGAATGAGTTTACGAGCTGAACAGCAAAATGGAACTTGTTAAAAAGTTGGGTATTTTCCGTTTGAGCCCACAAAATCTTGCACTCTAATCCGAAGGAACAACGCAGTAGAGAAAGATCTCGTCTTATTCGATGCGCGCAGGTGCCAAGAAGACGTCAACAAACTTAGAGTGCGCAAGTGGAGGCAGTTAGCCAAAGACCACACCAATTGGGGGGTATGTTCTGGCAGTAACAAATAGCCCAAATCAATTTCTGATCTGAAGAAGTCGAGCTTCAGTCATTACACGATTTCCGTTAATTTAGACATGCTCAAGAACAAAAATGATTGTTTTTTCCAACTAATTCAGCTAGCAATCAGCTTCTACACAATTTCGTATAAGAAAAATCACTTGAAGTCATAAACTTTTGAAGCAACAATTTTCTCGGGACCTATTTTTCTAAGAGCACAAATCAATATACAAACGCTTGTGCATTATCAGTAAAAGTGCACCAACTTGCTTTAAAACCATATTTGCTTGTTCCTAATCATACATTTTTGTTTAATTGCTTTCTTACAGATACTTTTTATTATAACAACAACCCACTGTGAGATGAAGGATGATGCAGTCACAGAATCGGGAACATCATCGGAGATAAATTCGACTGCAATCCTGGATGCGACGGCATCAAAATTGGTTCAATTTCGCAGCAAACATCCTAACAATTACTACCGCTATAAAACGCAAACATTCAAACGGCCCAGGCCTAGGATTAAAGCACCAAAGAACAAGTACGGTCCACCCATTTACACTATCACAGAGCCTAGCGGCTACAGCTACAAGAAAAAACCAAAAATCTACACTAACACGCAGTCCTACAAACCGTCGTACAATTTTGACGAAGTACAGTATGAAGTGAGCTCCGAATATCCTCAGCTAGAACATTTCCTCTCAAACTATGAAACGCAAGCCATGGACTTGGATTTTTATGGAGAATCTCATTCGAAAAAGAAATCTCCTCCTCGATACGAGTATTCAAAGCCGCAAAAAGCATATTCTGTCCAGAGGCCACATAAAGAGTATGGCATACCAAAGGGACTGTCCTATGACAGCTACTCAGGAAACGAATATAAGAATAAGTATGCCGCAAAGCCGGAAATTCACTATGATGTGTCGTACCACGAAGAACCTCAAGGTGAGGACTATGCACCACCCCAACAAAAGGATGAATATGAGAAATTTCCTCCATATGGACCGCCACCAAAACAACAAATTTCGTATCAAGTGCCTGACAATAAGTACGAAGTGGAAGTGAGTTCGTATCATTCGCAGGAACAATTTTCACCGGAGGGTCCGTATCCGGAGTATAAGAAAAAACTTCCCAATGCTGGATATGCATACAACAACCACTTTGCTGAGCCACCAAGTGACATTCACATCAGTTATTCTCCTTCGTATGACATTAATCCACTGCCAGAAAAGCACAGACCGCAACATAACAATTATGAAGCACCCCCGAGTGATAACTATGGACCCCCAAATGAGAATTATGGACCTCCAAGTCATAAATATGGACCACCGGAATATAAAGAAAACATCGAGAGCAATTATCAAGCTCCAAGCGATTCCTACCACCAGCCAAGTGGGGGAAACTTCGCCGAACCTCCAGGCTCATACCATCCCCCCGTGCACCACCAAGATGAACTTCCACTGAAGACGAACCATATGCCGCCGGGGTACGATTATCCGAAAACTAGTTATGAGGTTCCGCTCTACGATCCAATACCATTTGAGTCAACTACACCAGATCAGGACTACTTCCCGCCGAATCACAATAATAGAGATTCCCACCATGATCACGTTTCCGAGTCGAACAATCATATCCAGCGCATAACTCCCAGTCAACCTTCAACGTCGATGAGTACAACCACAACGATTCATGAGCCCGTTTCCCAAGCAAATAACAAAGTCCATCGCTTCATTCCAAGCAAGCGCCGCTTTAACCACATTCAGCGACATGAGTCAACGTCACAGTTGCCCTTTGAAACTAAAGAACCATGTTCATCTGAATCACCCTCGCCCAAGTACTTGGACAAACTTCTCTCCACAACGAGCAGCACATTCAGACCGCGACGCAAACGAAAGCGCACAAAGGCACCCGTAACCGAGAACCACAATCTAGACACACCAGAATTGGAGTCCGCCTTCGAATCCGGCAACGATCAATCCGATGAGCCAGCAGCGCACGAGTCAAATATCGAAGAAAATGTTGAACCAACTCGAAGCATTGCTCCTGTGCAGATACTGACCCAGTTCTCGCCGTCACATCCGTGGAACCCCATGAGAACCCGAATAAAGCAAGCGATCGCGCAAAGAGGTCAGCGAACAGCTGGGGACACACTAAAAGACCTTAAAAACGTCGAGATACTGTCAATTGAAAAGTCACATTCACATAGTTACTATGCGGGTACAGTTCCGCCCCGCACAAGGACATTCAAATCCCGAGCGGATGCAGTCAACATGAGTACAATTTCGTCTACTACTCCCTCGCAGACTACAAAGAATTTTGTCCTTAACAAAACTTACTTCAAAGGTAAACCCGACAAAGAGGACTACTACGACGGCACAGGCGAGTTGCCAAAAAATCACAAGTTATTTTAAAATGTTAAGAGAGAACTGTTAAGCTAGTTTAGACTAAGTTTAGGTAGGTAGTTATTTATTTTTTAAAAAAAGCGATGTCAAGTTGCTAAGGTGCTGACACAAATAAAAAGTTCAAATGTGATGGCGGTTTTTAGTTTAATTTTTGGCGAATTTCACCCAACACAAACTCACCATTTTTTCGATGAAATTCCGCCACTTCTTGCTGGTGCTGTACATTTGGAAATCATTGAAGAAAACCGGTCCAGATGAAGTTGGTGGTAGGTCAGGCAGATTTGCCTCTAACTGGAAAACAGCGCGACATTTTTCGAGCATCGCCTTCATCACAGGCATAAGAAACGAATACTGTTCTGGATTTCCAACTGCAAAAAAAAAACCATCAATATCAAAATACCATGACGATGCCTTCTATTTCTTGTACCTTCAATGGCATCGTCCAGAGCTTTGTTTATGCTAAACAGAAGGTATGCCATTTCTGTGGGATCTTCTGTGTTGCGACTTTGAAGAATCGCATGCAGCTTAGCTGTAGCCATTGCTACAACTCCCGGATTTGGATGATGTGAACACTTTAGCAGTAGTCCCAAGCACAATCGTATCATGTCGGACCAGTCATCTGATGAAGATTGTTGGAACACCATGAGTGCGTCTAAAAGGGCCAGCACGCCGTCAAGTAATTTTGTCGAACACTTCTTTGATTCATCTTCATTGGAGCCCAAGACAACTAGGTCATATACCATTCTCAAGATTTGTGATGCATTCTATGGAAAAATGTTACACAAAAATCCAAAATTGTATGTATCGATTTATTAAACTTACTTCTTGATTGATTAAAGTTTGATTGCCATGCTCGGAAAGATCGAAAAGTGATGCTTGTACTGCCATTTCGAGGATGCGAAGTCGCAGTGATAGATGCGAAGTGATGAGCTCATTATTCAAAGCAAGAAGATTGATGCAACCCAGAACTTGACCTCGTTCCTGAAAAGAAATCTCAGTAAATTCGCCAGGAGAAACATTCAAAAACACACAATACCTTCCAACATTGGGGGTGTTCGTTGCTGACTCCTCTCCAAAAGATCGTAAACAAAACATTGGAAACTAAGTAGACTAATTGCTCTTCAGAGTCTACATCCGCATCGGGAGAATAGTCAAATGGGGTGATCTGAAAAGAAAATACATGAACTTTTTACGTACACAATAAAAATGTCCATCTACTCACATCAATTGAGTCCTTATTTTTGGCACTACTTATCGGCGACTGTGTTGAACTGCCCGAACTATTGGACGAAGTTCGTTGTCGTTGTGCCGGCATCACCACCTCTCCGCCACTGTATTCCAATGGACCACCCATTGTGAGTGATTCAAATGTGTCCTGAATTTCGTGTGTTCTCTGTCTTATCACAGAATACACACTGGCAATGTTCTCAGCCACGGCTCCGGACACAGAACCAGCCAATTCCTTTATTTCACTTTCAATGACGTTTGCAGCCTCGGTTACACTGGCCTGAATTTCATTCAATATCAAGCCACCATCTTTTCCCTCCCGTTGCAGCTCCTCCAAGTCCACTGTATGTTCGCAAAAACTTATCAAATCAGATTGATTGAGAAAGTCTGCATTGTCTTCCAGCAGCACATCGTTAAGGTTTATTCCGAAGCTCTTGCGTTTCTCTTCATCGGGCTTGACATTGGTTATGGGCTTGCGAATCAATAGCCGTGCAATGGATTCTTGCCACCCGAATTGTTTGGCAATATACTGTGGTGAATTTTGCTTGATGAACGTTGTCTGAAGAAGTCGCTTAGAGATTTCCAGCTTCACGGGCAATTCACATGAACTGATGTGATGAATTAGAAATACCAGACCAGAATAATCTGCATCTGTTGTTAGAATTTCATCAACCAAATGAAAGAGAATTGTCGAGCTCAGCGTCATTGGTATCATGTAGGAGAAGAAACCCGGATACAACGAACTTTCTAATGTTGGCTCATGCAGACGTAGAACTTGTTTGTATTTCTGATGGACGCGTGATGTCGATAGAAGGCAATCTATAAACTAAAATTTGAAAAAGATGGAATTTTACTCGGTAATTGAAATTTTATTTGCTATAAAAACAGAGCTTAAGTTAGGTTGGGTGAAGGTGGGTGTAAGAATGACAAACTTCAATCAGTAGTTGGTGCTTTGATTGCAGTATTAGTTAACTAATTAATACAATAATAGCAGAAGACTCCAAAATAGAACTCCCTCAATCGTTTTCGTCATCGTAAATCGCAGATCCAGAGGGACAGAGGGATAGCGTGTTCGTGTTTCGCAAAGCTGTTTTCAAAAAAGCATCGCAGAGACAAACAGCAAACAAAATAAAAAGTAATCACTAAATCATCCGGAATGAAGAGGATACATTTTAAGAAACTCTCAAGGGGGTTATTAGTTGAAAAAATTTTCATAATTAATTGCTATCAACTCACCCTTATAGCAGCCTCCTGCACCTCAACTCCATAGACCTTCTCAATGAATAAATTGTACAATAAATTTGCAGTCTGTGGCTCGTGTAATAGTAAAATCATTTGATCCTTGCAATTCTTACTCTTCAAATGGAATATCATCATTTCGAGGAACTCAATCAAAATATGTTCATGCTTTACTGACGCCAAAAATGAGACAATAATATGAATCTCTCTAACATTCACATCTTTCTGCAGGTAGAATCGAATTATAGCTAACAAAGTCGATCGTATAGTAACGGCATCTTCGGCCGTAATATTCTCTGGCGTGCCATAGTATTGCCGAATGATATCCAAGAAGAATTGTATACCAAACTTTTTGCGAAAGTATTTTCTGTCGTTCTTAATCATCGCACTCAGATACTGCACGTGTCCGAGTGTGATTTGAAAATGCATTTTCGACCAAATGCCAAAGTTAAATGCGATCTCTGTGTATAGAGCTTCCAACAAGTTGACGTTTGTTGACGTCTTTTGATTGAGTATAGACTCGATGAGAAGATGTGTTGCCATCAGAGCGTTGACATCGAACTGTTTAGCGTTGCACTTCTGCAGCATCAATCCTATAATCGAAAGGCATTCGCTGTTCAGCATATTTTCCTGGTTATTCTCATGATCGTGCGTGAGGTATCGCAGAAAACACATAAAACTTGCAATTGGATGCTGAATCATTTTCCACTCTGTGTATAAATTCGATGAGAGCACCTCCCAATCGGAGAATTCCTCTATTGTCGGTGTTTTTATGGTACCAGCTGTCAGATTCTCCGATTCACTGCTGTCGGCCGATAGCGAAAAGTCCGTTTTTTCTTTGGTGATTCGATGGAGTATGGGCAGGAGAGCTTGAATGCCTCCAATACTGTTGATCGTGTCCTAAAAGAGAAATAACAAATTATATAAGGAAAGTGAACTGAGCCCACACTCACTTACTTGAATTTTAACAATCCGACAGTGCTGGGCGCTGATGGTGCCAGGGAACTTGCCACTGGGAATCAAATCTGGACAATAATCGTGGCTGAATGCACCCCCCGAGAAGCAAAAGACAAACCTCGACGTGAGGTCGAGCAAATCGTTGTCCTGCGAGAATATCGACGCAAAATTAGCTCCTCCATCGAAGATGGTTTTCAGATTCGTAGTCGGTTCTGCCAGGAGGACAGATCCAATTTGTCCCATCAAGCTTATTTGCTCCCCGAAGACGGTGTCTTGCATGCCGATTGGAAAGTTCTTCACATTCGGATCGAATGATGTCACACTCGTGCGTAGCGGGAGTGTAAAGTAGTTGGAAACCTGTAACCGAAATCGAGTCAACAGAATTTATTTTAAGTTTTTTTCTCGCTACTTACATTTGTCGAGAGCGTTCTTTCGAGTAAACTGGGCAACATGCCTCTGTAAGATGTTGGCGAAGAGGTCTCCTGTGATGCGGATCGGCTAAGTCTATCGGCAGATACGGGTTCGCTCAGCCGCGATGGCAGATGAGCTGATCCAATCGCACAGAAGCAAAATGACTGCAAAGGAACAGAAGCTTCAGTACAGCTTAACAATTGTAAATCTACCCTCACTCACCTCGTTTACAGCCTGAACTTTAAGGGTGGCACTTAGTTTTTGAATAAAATCCACAAAAACATTGATTTGGCTGTAGGAGAACGGGCGCTTTGGAGGGGTGATGGCCACAGTTACGTAATGCCATTGGCCGTCCATAAGCGTCTTGGACATCACCGAAGATGTAAGGTATTCGCGTCGAGTCAAAGCAGCGACAACAACGTTTCCATTGTTTTGAATGAATACCTCAAATCCAGTATTGTTGATCGTTCGTAGGCTGAAAGAGGCAAGCATTTCATTAGCTGATTTTTGTTTGACGCTCAATGACTAAGAAAGAAGTCTCACTTTAGTAGCATTCTTCGGTGGTTTTTGCCTGCGTTGTCGTCAGTAGATTCGGTGATATCATTTAGCTTCAGTAAAATGTGAAAAATAAATCCATACGAGCCAGACATTGACCATCCTTTTATGTCAGGAACAATAATTCCGTCGTGTTCGTTGTTTATGCTGAAGTACTGCGAGCATAGGTTACCATTGGTTAGGCTTTGTAGGGAGATTGTTACTAGCGTCTGAAATGTTATGGAAATGTTTATTATATTGGCTGTAGAAGAAGTGTCATGAATTGTGACAGAAATCTTGTTTATTACCACGCAATTGGAACTTTTCGCATTTACCTGCAGCAGTTGTTTTGATTGTGGAAAATTTGCCTCGTCCTTTAGTAAGGCCATCACACGCTTCAACTCAATCGGGGTAATACTTAGTTTCGACAACTCCTCAATTAGCTTAATCAAATTTTGAATACATCCTTCCGACAGCTTACTAAAATGCTGAAGACACTCGCAAGCCGTCTTGATGGTGCGAAATTCGCATGCCACGGATTTACTGCAAAAAAAAAAAAAAAAAAAAAATACTTTAAAGCACATTAGTCAGTAACAAAAAATTCATCAAATACCTAGCGTAACTACTTGAGCACCCCTTTACTAAGAGTCCACTAATGAACGCCTGTTCGCGTTCATTTATCTCCGGTATCCATTCGATTAATTTCTGAATCACCTCGGGCAACACCAATACATGAGATTGTTCGTCAAATGCCAAATCAAAACACGCCTGCAATAGTCGCTCCGACGGTGAACCCAATGTCTTTAACCCGCGGAATAGTTTCTCAATTTTATCACTCGATCGGACTATTTCCGCGGAACTACTCGAAATATGCGTCACAACCGCTAGAGTTTGAATTGTATTGTACGAGATCAATGTGTGATTCAAGTTCCAGTCTTTAACATCATTTGGAATGCCAATAAGTAAGTCAAGTAAATTCGTTTCGATTATAGCAGAGCTAATCTGCTTGATGTTCTTTACATCCTTCATAAAATTGCCAACGTTGGCGATTGTGTCCGACAAAGCGTTCACATCGATCGCCAGATCATTGGAATCGTTTCCCTCATCGTCAACAGCAATGTCAAATGTTTCACCCATGAAGTGATTAGTGCTAAGAAGTTGTTGTAAAACATCACAGTACAGTTGTATTATTGTAGAAAGTTCTATTTGGCGCTGAAAAAATCAAAACAATTTCTTCTTAAATGAAAATACAAAATTCGCCTAAGATATGAGCATTAACTTACTTCCTCAGGACTAGATCGTTGCAGAACCATTATCATTAGAGCGCAACATTTGAGCGAAACATTGCGCAAAGCATTTGCACTCTCCCACTTCGAAAGAAGTTTCATTAGAACCGATACGGTTGCTGGACAAATTGCACGCATTCCATTTCGCTGTTAAAAATTGAAAGAGATTTATTTAGTTATGGAGAGATTTGAGATGGTGTTGGATAGATCATGCAGATGTACACATTTTTATAAAGATGTTGAAATATTTAATTTTATAAAAAGTTAGGGGTATTCTTGGGACAAATCAAGACATTTGCATGCAATGAAATTGGCTAACCCGCAAACATCATTTGTTGAGAAACAAACGACTTTCCAGTATGTATGTAAATATCATTAGCCATGAGACAAACCGCGACTTCACCGAATTTGGCAACTTGTATAGTTATTTTATGAGTTGGAGCTATTACCAGGATTTTACGTTCTAAACATTTTCCGTTCGCTTCATCAGTTTCGTCAACTCGGTTTGACGAGGTTTAAGAACATCGCCGATATATATAAAATTTGGATAAAGTCAGAGTGGATAAAGTCATAAGGGAGTTGAAACGGCGGCGGGAGCTCATCCGTACCGTATCCCTTCACTTGTGCTATCGCAGAAACAGTTTTCGGTCCGCAAACCCACTTTATTGATTGCATCGCAGTCAGCTGGTCAGTCAGCATACATTCTTCGAAAGCAATTCTTAATGGGTTTTTTATAATGTTTAAAATAAATTCATATAGTTGGTTTTATTTTATGTAATTTGTTGAAGAAAAAAAGCAGTAGTAACACAAAGCGCAGGCAAGTGAATTACAAAATGCAGCATTTATACGACTATTTATGGGAGATGATCCAGAACCGATCTTCGAATTTTTCCACATTCTTCAGAAAAAAAAACATTTTGGTGTTTTTATAAAGCCTGTAGTGTTAACTTTATGTTTTTACATTCAATATATGTAAGAAATGCGTTAGAAAAATAAAGACAAATGTGTCACTAAAATCTCATTCGTTAACCTTTGGGTTAATGTAAAAAAATGTTAATGCTATTTACTGAAAATTAAATAGTATTTCTTGAAAATTATTTTTAATACCTAAAGCTAAATAAATACAGTTTTAGATAGCCCTTATTTTATCCTCCGATATATTGGCAACACTTTTAAGTCCACACCAATTTAGTTGCAGATTGAAAACGTGAACATTTGTATGAACTACGGATGGCCTGTGTTTTTAACGACACCTATTTTTGAACACTTTCTTACCGACATCAGCACACTTATGTGTATGATAGGGAGAAGATAAAAAACCAGTGCAATTCCCTGCGAAGTCAATCGGCCGGATTCATTGATTTGGCTGATTATTTTTTTGCAGTTGTGAGTGGTTCATTTCGAAGATGAATTACATCCTCCTAAATGCAGCAAATTTCCTTACACTTAATTTCATCTCTTGAATCCCTTTTATGTGTGGTTTATACCAAATACCTCGTAAACGTAAAGGAAGATGGTGTATGTGGAGTATTTTACAGGTGAGAGCATTTTTGGAATGTCGCTCGAGTATGACTCACATTGTATCTTATAACACAATTATAATCGCATCGCTTTTTGAAAGAGTTGTTTTGGTGGCAGGAATTTATTTTGTTTCCATTCAAGAAAAAAACTGGGAGGCAATCATAATAAGCTATGCGCAAACTATCGATTAAAAGTCATATGGGTGACCTTCGATGATTATAATGAAGGCGCTGGTTTCGACATTCCATATACCTTAACATAAAACTCAAATAAAATGTGAGACTTTCAACATTTGGCCACTTAAGCTTTAGCCATCGGTTTGTAAACGTCTCAAACTAATCGGCACATACCAGAGGGGCTTCCGGCCACACAGGTCGACCGTATGCCAAATGTTGATACTTATTGTTAGACAAGCTACATACCAACGAAATGCAAATAAAAACCACTGCATCTTTTAATTGACTCAGCTCCTAAGTTTGAGACGAAAAGGAATACCGAAAGTCCATAAGAACTTGTTATAGACAAGTGAAGGCAGACTGCCCTATCTTAGACAGAGACTTCACGAGTCAGGAGCCCTTTATGTATGCAAATACATTAACTCGCATTCGCATGAGTTCCATTTTCCTGAGAAGAACATTTGAAGAGAATGAAACAACTATTAAAACTTCTCCATATGTTTAGTTACGTAATCCAATGCAACTGAACAAAGTAAAGAGGTACAAACATTGAAATTGAATGAACATATAGATACATATGTGCAAACTCACGGTATTTAGAACATAATAACGGTCAGTTTTGTCGAGTTTTGATCACTTTCGCACTCATTAGTATTAACACTAATCTTTTTAAGAGAATTAAATTTTGGTTGGCAAATGCAAATATAATTTATATGATACGAATGTTAGGGCAACTAATGAATCAGGCATCAGATTCTAAACAGCCAAGGATTAAGACAATTTATACGTTATTTCATGTATCGTTTTTGTATACCGTTAACACAGACACAGACATCCGGTTAAAGACCGGATAGCTCCATTTGCTTCATGTACTTACCTAATGCATTGTTTCATGAGGAGCTTCATTCTGATTAAATAGCAGACGAACAAATCTCAAAGCTTGGTAGCTTTGTGTACATAAGTAACGGACACAAATAAAAAATGCATCTAGCTCTACACACGAATATGTGATTCCTTTAAATATGACAACGAAAGAAATGATTTGCTGATCTGTGGATTTTTTAATGATAAAATCAAATGAATCTACATGGTTCACATGTTAAGAACTCTAAGTTGGCGTTGGTAAAAGATATTAAATTAAAACTGGTGTGAATTGGAGTAGAGATAAGGAATGCATATTGTTGATTGACTTCAGAGTGTGGATGTGGATTTAGCTTTATTTATTGCTATCCTTACTTCATCCTACCAGGAGTTTCGTGGTGGCTGGTCGGTGTAAACCCAGCACATTAGATGTTCAACTTAATATATCTACTTTCAAGTATTTTACCCTTGGAAACCGCTGCTATTTCCGTTTGGCAGAATACGAATGGTTGTGGGCCATAAAGTAGTAATGAGCCTAACTTTTACCCAACCTGTTCCACTTGCTTAGGGCCTCCTCCTGTACCTAAAACACTTTAACTACGCTCCGCCTTGCTTTCATATAACTGACATTGCTATTCTTATATTGTTGCGATTAATATTTAATCGAAAGCGAATTCCAAAAATCTATTAAAATGTTTATGTTTTTGGCATGCCAGTTTGATAAAAAAAAATGTTCCTAAAAGACTTGTCTTGTTGCGTGTACTTCCTCAAACCAGGATTTGTGATAGTGGTTGGGTTATAACTAGCACATTAGCACACCTTTGGCTGTCGGATTTATTTTGAATTAATTTTGATTCATTCGGTTAAGTTTATTTTAGAAGTTATAAGTAATTTGCGTAACGATATCAGCAGAAAATAAAATAAATGTCGGCTAATTTAAAAAAAAAAGCGGTGTAGGGTGGAGGATTTTTTTGGTAAGTGGCATTACGCCTTTGAACAATTCAAATATGCGTGTGTGAGTTGATCAATGGCGGCTCTTCAACTCGTCCCGTCACCCAACTCCATCACACTCCAACCAACGAAGAATTAAAAAAAGTTGAGCAATGAGCAGCACGAGCTCGTCCATTAACCGTACACTTATTGAACAACGATATTCAATCATCTCCTACGCGTGGCACAGAGCCTCGTACATTACAATTGAGTGCGTTGAACATGCAATTTATGAGTAGGGCAAGTAGTGGATGGTTGGCATATACCAGTCATGGGAAGCTTCTCAAAAAAACTATCAGAAATTTCAAACTCGGCCCTACTATCGGACAGAAATTGTCTTGTTGGTGTAGTGGTTAGAGCTTGGGCACTCAACTTACCTTATCTAGCAAAGCGAAGTATTTGGTTATCACCTTCGACCCAAAAAATTTGCTAGCACAACACACAGAGGCCAGAACCTCTAAGCCCACACACATATTCTGGCAGTGCCGTAGGATGTTCAAGTGAACTAGCCTTAGTCGCAGACTAGTTCACTTGAAATTGTTAGACCCTACCTAATGTATGGTGCAGTTGTTTGGTGGCCAAGAACTAACACTCTTAGGAGACATCTGACTAAGCTACAACATTTTGCGTTTATGCATTACAGTTGTAATGAGAGGAACTCCCACCGCTGCGATGGAAGTTTTGCTTTGTTAACCTCCCTTGCAGTTCCTTGCTGTATATGAAGCCAGAAAAGCGCTTTATCGCATGTGTGTGATACTGTGACGGCAAATCAATATCGGGGAAGGAACCAGACGTTCTAGATTCAGGGCACTTATTGATGACATGCCTGGTCGACTTCATGTGCCCAATACAAATTTTTGAGCAACGCTTTCAAGTTCCCCTTCCTGATCTCCTGGAATGGAACGGGTTAATGGTCTTTATTCTGAGGGATACCTTTGTATTTACAGATGGTTCCCTCATGAACGGTCTCTCTACAGCAGTAGTTTACTCTAGATATTATCGGATCAAATTATCTGAATCCTTTGATAAGCAAATCACTGTCTTCCAAGCAGATCGCAACTGCTGCAAATATCTTTTTAAGGAAAAGAGTTGAAGTTGCTGCCTTCTAAATGTTCTCAGATATCCAAACGTCTATTAAAGCTTGCTCTGTTGCTTCGATCACCTCCAAAATTGTGGGGGAGGACATCAGCAAGCTGGTGCAACTCTGTTACCTCTTATCAGGGTTCCCGGTCATACTGGTATTCAAGGTTCATTGTCAGCCTTTGTTGGCCCACAACCATCCATACGACCCGGCTCATCAGTCCACATAAGTGAAATGATAGAGCTTTTACGTCTACAACATACCGAATACTGACTGGCATGATCTCGAATCATGCAGGTATTCAAAGCTGTAATTGTTACACTTGCAGGTTCAGTTTTCCGTAGTGAACTAATAGTTCTGTGCTAAGTTTGAGCAGCATTTGCTGAAGTACAGCGGAACACTAGGTCTAAGTGATTGTTGTTTTTGGACAACCCCCTGTGTGTATGTACACATACTTGCCTACACCGTCGCAAACCACAAATCTGTATATAGTGCAACCATATTTGCTTTTTGCTCTTCCCTTTCTGCGGCTAAAATCACAACTCCTAGGATATTGCACATATTTTTTTGAAGAGCTCGTAGATAGACTTTTGCGTAGCATTGCAATTTTCTTCCGTGTAGCGTGTGGGAGAACATCAGGCTTTAAGTTTTATTGTGTATTGATATCCCTAAATTAATTTCTAATGAGATTTCCTAAGAAATCCTTAGCAAAAGAGTGAGTAGGTATATAGAACTGAACAATGCTCTTGGTTGCCTACAATTCAGCTTATAAAAAAAATAAATAAATAAATACTTATATTATAGGTAGACAAGACACTTTATGATACACGCAAGTGCAATAGTAAATATAATACAAAACAACAACAACAAGCAATAGAATCTTTAATAAGGCAATTTCATGCAGACATGTTAGTTAATTAGCACAGATAAGATCGACATTGTATACCACTACATTATTAGACTCACCAAATTATCACAGTTATCTACCCCATCACCAGAAGTAGAAGAAGAATAAGCTGTTTTATTTCTGACAGTTGTTAAAGATTTCTGCAATTTTTTTTTTATATTTTGCTTTAGAAAAATTTATATTACTGAACCAAAGAAGGTTTGCTTTGTTTTTTTTTTTCATTACAGACAAAAAATAAAGCACCGAACCGAATAAAATATAAATTTAGAAAATAAAATAATTAATTAAACAAGAAACAAAAAAGCATAGGCACAATAAAAGTGAAGTTACAGTTACCTGGGAACCGGATACAACAGCCCCCAAAATGTGAACCAATGATTCTCCGATTTCGGAGAACCTTAATATGTCATCGCTTTGGAAGCAATCTGTAAGACCAAACATCGAAACATTACAAAAAAATGCACTCAGTGGATACAAATGTTCAGTTACCATATATAAAGGGAACAATTTCTACATGAACGGAATGCGGTTTGTATGATAATTGTTGGTAATCGGCGATGATTCCTTTAAGAAAACTTCGCCACGTCAAATATGGATCGTACATGACCTCAAGGAAATGTGAGAAGCTTTTGAATGCTTGAATTGCACCAGGTGTGGCTTTTTTGTTGGCAGAAACCTGTGATGAAATAATCAAAGAATGTGAATATCAACTCCACCCACGACATTAACTCACATTTTTAAATACATTCCCCAAAATTGCAATCAAATTCGATTTATATTCGTATTTTATGACTGCCAAGATGTTGTCAAAATGACGACAGATTATTATCAAACAATCAATTAGAATTGCAATCTCTCTCAGTGAATTGTCGTTGAGTTCTCCCTGAAATTGAAATGAAATGAAATTTCATCAAATTACTTAATACAATGAAGTGTGTGTGAATGTATTTCAGTACCTGCTCACTCTGGTCTCTTGCAATGATGATAAACTTTCCAATAGCCGGTAGCAGCTCATCCGGCAGGCGTCCCAAATGCGGACCACTATCCGGTTTTACTTCATCCCATCGCTGACACTGATCCAGATCGATAACTATTTGATTTCTCCATATTGTCACGAAGCGTTCAATAAACTCCCGGAAATAGGACTCGTCATTCTTTAAAGGAGAAGATGATAATGATAACGACGATTATTGGAAAAAGAAGAAGAAATAAATGTAAACAAATCCCCATCAATGTCGTTATATAAGAAATGAATTGGCATTGGAGGTCACAAAACTGCCCCTAGGGGGTGTGCGGAAACCAAACAACCTACATTCCACTCGACGCAACTTCAGTACTGCGCTTCCGTACGTTTTTTTTTTTTAATATTCTAAACAAGTTACGTGGGATGAAGGCATATTATTCTGTGAATTTCTATATTTTGGGGAAAAACTAAACACATCACCGAAGGGACACACTAGGCGTTGTCCTTGTTTCAGATTAATTAAGTATTTAATTATCAGGTAAATTGATTAAAATTCCAATTGTAATTGCAATTGGAACCGAAGAAAACATACTATTCGCTTGTATTGCGACAAAACTGTAAAAGAATACTTGCCTTTGTTGTGTATTGCACCCACAGATTGTAAATATCTTTTTTATTGTCCATTTTAGAAGTGGGCCACTTCCATTTAATGGGAAAATTCACAAAAACACTAAATGATGATGAAAAATGTTTACAAAACTTTTCACATTACACACATTTCTACCTGTCAAGAAGAATGCGATACAAATGTAAGAAGAAGATGGAAAAAAAAAACTGCATACAACCTGTCAAACAGTATTTTATGGAATATTTACATTGTGGCTGGCAGTTCTTCTCTATCAGCTGATGGCCGAAGAAGAGAAAAAATGAATGCGTTCAGTGGTTATTGATGGAAAGTTTGAGAAGTGCTGGAACTAGAACAGATAACTGTAGGCCTGTAATAGGTGTGTTTTCGTGAGTTTGATTTACGAATGAAATGTAAATATTGCAAATCACATTTAACTGAAGAAAATTGTATATTTACCGACCCTAAAAAATAATCTCACTCCAGTATTACTCATATAGACAATTATAAACCTCCTCTGGATGTGTTTATTGACCTAATCCGACATTTTAGGAAAATAGTAATTCGTATGATCATTCGCACACTTTTGACTTTTGAAAACAAAATTTTCTTGGGCTTTCTGAAGAAATAAATAAATTTGTCTCTTATTTCAAATATTGACGATGCAGTAGAATACTTTTATACTATTATGAAAGACTGTATGAATAAAGTGTTTTCTGTAAAATGAATCAGAAATTGGAAATTTTAGTGTTTTACCCGCCTTAATGTCCTAATTACATTGTCAGTAGTTAACAGTTCTGTTATGTCTATGTTCACTGTTGAGAAGCCCACTTCTGTGCCTTTGAGCAACTTTTTTAACTTCATCTTCAACCATTTCAATATTTAGATCTCAATGTAGATCAGCGTTGCGTATGTGCCAAGGTGCGTTAACTATGCTACTTAGTACTTTATTTTGGAAGACTTGGTTTGGCAAGTGGAGCCTATAGGTCCATAATGGTTTCAGAACTTGCCTGTGTATGATTAGCTTATTATTCAGATACATAGGGATAATGGATAAACTTAACTTATTAATCTAAAAAGCTTAAAGAAACAACACGGAGTGGCTTAACTTGATAGAGACCATCCTACATAGAGTTGAAATTTCAGGTTATTCAGAGTGGTACCTTCACACCAATTCTTTTTAATGGCATTTACTAAGCCCCGATACCGCATTTTTCGTCAACCCTATAAAGTATAAAGGTTTGCAAAAAATACATCTTTACTGAATTTAGATCGAACCTTTGAATTTGATATAGAACGCTTAACTTTATATAAGTCTTTAGGGGGCCATCGATTATTAGAGCTTATGACTTCTGTCAAAGGCAAACTTCCTTGGTTAATATTAACTTTCCATTGCATCATGGAAAGATCTAAATGTTAGTATCAAAACTCTTGCACTCTAGAAAGTGGTCGTCATAATGCACCTATTGAGTAAGTATTTCAAGCCCTAGTGACCAAATTTCAAGAATTGGACATCACATACCCATATTACAATATTGCTGCTGTATCTGCCAGGTAAGTACTCACCTTTTAAGAAAATATAAATCCTTTCAGAAATAAAACAAAAGTATATTTAATTTTTTTTTTGTATTAAATAAAACAAACAGTTTTATTATAATTTAAAGCTTTCACAACATGTTTTATTATAATTTTCTTTATTTTTTTTTTATAAATTATTCTCTTGAATTCAGTTAGTTTTCTTTGCATTTTGCTTTCTATTTTTTTCAACTTAAATACGTTTTAAAATTTGTTATTTATGTATTTTAGTTATTTATAAGTTTTGCATTGAAAAAGCTCAAAAAGATTATTTTATGGGCGCTTAAATACTTTTTTTTTCATCTCAGCTTTCTTTGCTCCATTCAGTGGCGTTATTTTTTATTTTTTTGTAATTCAAATAAAATTATTAAATATTTATTTTTTTATTTACATTTTTTGTTTTATTTTTTATATATCAATGTGAATTTTATACTTAACGCTGTAATGTGTACTGAGACCATGATCATCGGCGTCAACTCTGCTTACATTATTTACGAGTGTTTTGCCTACGCTTTTATGTCTGTAGCAGTATATGTTTCAGTTATTTGTAGGTTTTAATTTAAAGATATAATTTAATCGCAAGAATACCTATACTATAGGTAACTTTGTGTGTTTCTTTTGCTGCTGTTGTTGTCATTGTGCTTTTCATAATAATACATTTTTTTTGTCACTTATAACGTCCTAAGCGTATTTAAAAAAAAAACAAACATATTTTTTAAAAATATAAATATTCGTTTTGTTTTTTTTTTTTTAAATGTCATAATAATATTTTATTTTGTTTTATTTATGTACTTCTACTTGATTAATGTACTATCGAGAAGATTTATGTTCAAACGTAATCCTAAGTAGAATTGGTCTAAAGTTTTTAACCGTTTTTTTGTTTTGTTAATATAATATTGTTTTTATTTTTTAATTAAATTAATTCGCTTTGCTTGATTTTTGTATTACAATAACCATATTGATTTGGTAAGTCAACTATTTTGTCTGATTTATATTTATTTTATCTAAATTAATAGAGAAGTCAGAAGTTATTTGGTTTTGTTTATTTTGTATTGTATAATATGATTGTGAGTTGAAGGGCGTTTCTTTGAAACTATGTTTTGGTAAAGTTAAAGGAAAATTGTCCTTTATTTTGTTTTCTTTTTATTATAAGATATAGGTTTTTTTATTTTAATTGGTTTATGCCTTTGTGAATAACAATTTGTAAATTGTTTAAAGCAGTTTTTTTTATTATAAATTGAATTAAATTAGTTTAGAACGATGGGGGTTTGCATTTGTGGCAAAATGGTTGGTTACAGTGGCAACCTTAAGGCAAAATGTTTTAATTTAATAAAAAAAATAATGTATCATAAAATAAAATGAATATGCCATAAAAGATATGTCAAAGTGAGAGTTGATTGGCGTAAGGCAGAAATCTTTGCACCGCTATCCAAGGGACACAGCTGACACTCAGTTGCGAACTATTATTATTTTGGTAAATTGCGGTCAACAGATGGTGATGCGTTTAAACGAGAACACAAGTATTTTCACTTATGACTCTCACCATCACTTCCTAATACTGGCCTACGCTTCGGTGATTTCTAGAGCCCGTCAAAGATTGGATTACTATCCCCCTTGGAATTTTTTAGGTAGTAGAATACAAGAAGGAGAGAAACAGCCGCGTTCACAGTTGCAGTTAATTGCTACCAAAGTATATTTCCTGGCATGTCCTAAGTATGACTTATAGCTCCCATGACACCAAGTTTGGAAACGAACTAAGGCTAATAGTTTTGCCTGTGGGAAGTGAATTTACTACATCAAGTACACGGTTTTCTCAGTTCAATATTCTTTGAGGAACATAGCTCCCACCAGATTATCAAACCGTCAACCAAATTGATAATATTGCGATCGACTTTAGTCCCTCGTCCACTATTTTAGAAATGCGAACATTCCATGCGGCCAACAGAGTTCTGGGACACCTCAGACGCCTCTACAACGAGCAAAACTAGGAGAAGATTACAACGGTTGCAATAGCAAGGAGCTGACAGTAGCTTTGCTTTAACCCGGGGTACCTCTCATGAAGTCCCCGAGATGCTGCAGACAGTATCAAGTCCTGAAGTGGCATAGATTCTGAGAAGCCATCTACGTCGCCGCAACTGATGTTTTGGGTTTTACCCGACTACCATCACGATGAAGTGAATGAGAACATGACTAAATATATGCCATCAACAAACAAAAAAGCAAGACTAGGACAAGCGTCTATATTGAATACATCAACTAATGGGTAGCCTTAGGAGTTTGTGTATCTCGGTGTAAACATCAACTCTGCGAATGAAAACTTCGTAGAGAACTTGCGAAGAGTTACCCTATCTATCTGATACACGATGTCAAATGCTGGACGATAACCAGGAAAGGAGAGGAATTAATACTAATGGAATACGAATGGAGGAGAATATTAGCCAAAAATGTAGACTACATTGGCTCGGACACATCGAGGTTATGGCTAATAATGCTCCACCTAAGAGATTATTTGAATTCCAACCCCCAGGTTCGAGACTACACTATGGACAGACTGGAAGCAGCGTGAGCGGGATCGTAAAGGACGGAAGGCTGCCATGTCTCAGGCAGGGACTATTCGCGTTTCGGGAGCTCGTCAAGTAAGTAAGCATACCCAGCCATGTCTAGTATTGGCATCCCAATCTCGTCCGTTTGTGCATGAGGACGTCGCAGAAAGCACATTGCTGCATTAATGTCGGTAATGACCTAACCGATACCTTTGATATCAAAACAATAATTGTATAACCCAACACCAAAGATATTGACATTATTAAAGGTAGAACACAGCGAGCTGCCACTGGTGCGTTTGCAAGTATTGGAATATATAATGAAGCAAAACCAAAAATATGCTGTCAACAAGAAGGGTCACCCAGCATCGGCCAGAACAATGGAAGGCTATACCTTTAAGGTTGAATTGTACTTTGTCTTCCTCAGTTGTGCTATTACATCAGAACATAATATCTCTTCAGAAACTAAACGAAGAATAATTCTTACCAATTGCTATTTCAATGGTTTAAAAAGGCTACTTCTGAACAACTTAGCACCTTAGAAGTCCCAGCCGGGCTCTATGGAACTAAAGCTTGGACTTTTTTAATAGGGAGTAAAAAACGCACCAGCCTGCAGAATATTTGACTTTAATTAGGCAAAAAACTTAAGATTTCGAAAAGTGCGTCTTTATTCGAACGATCGACTTTCTTAGTCGAAGTTTCTTCTGTGATCTTTTCGGACAATAAATTCACCAATTTTGTCCGCCTTAACTTCGTTTATATGTCGTTTTCGAATGTTTATCCGGAAGAGATCTTCGATATGGAATGCTTTTCCTTCTTTCATTCAAGTATCAAACAAACACTTTAAGAGAAGTTCGAAAGTCGGAAACAACGTTAATTTTAAATTGTGAATCGGACAGAACGACGTCTATCTTGTCGGCTTAGAAGAAATAAAATCATATCACCAAAATTGGAAAAATAATTAAATATTATTAAAATCTGTTTTCCACTATTCCATTTTCGTGTAAGGCAATATATTATGCAATATTCTTAATTTTAAAACAATTATGATATACGATGCATGTACAATATGTGTAAGCTTAGCGGTGGTTTTTTTTTATTTTTTTTTATTTTAAAATCTTGCGGTTGTATTGCTTTTCTTTGAATTTTATTAAACAAAAATCAATTATCCTCATCTAAATATAGAATGATGTATTCAAAACCACTTTTAGTCAACATTCGAAAAAAATTTACCAATACTTTAAAGCAATCAATCAAAAATTATTTTTGTGTATGTAATTTATTTTTACAACTGGAAATAAAAATGTTTTACGTACTTTCTTTTATTCTCCGTCTTTCTTTTATTATTTGACTTAAATCTATAACTATGTACGAGTATCTATATACAGAACAAAATAAAAAATTAACAAAATCAATAAATCGTGTTCAATTATTTGTTTATTGAAATAATTTCTTTGTTACAGTTCTTAATTCTCACATAATTATTTAAATATGTATAAATGAGAAAAGTTAACAACCATTGAAAGGTATAACTCAACATGCAATTAAGCATAATTTTTAAAGAAACATACATACGTTGACCAGTTTGACTGATGATTACATTTTTTGGCGCAGTGCCAGCCAAACTCTTCTGCAGTCAAGTACATATCATTTAAATGCCTGACAACCTGAAACGATAATAAATAATTTTTTTTCTCTACTTCTTGAAATCCATTCCCCTACCCTAACATAAACGCCATTGTCTCTTTGTCATTTGAAAAAACAAACAAAAAAAAAAACCGAAGGAAAAATGTTAGGTTAGAGATCTTCTCCGTATAAGGAAGGACATCGACGCACACCATCGTCATGGTTTTTACAACATTTTTCTTTTTGTTTTTGTTTTCATATTGTAAAGAGCCATGCTATATGCATCCATCATTTCGTTTTGAATTCGTTTTTGTACATACATATGTATGTATATAGTCAGATGGAAGAGCCAAATGGGGCACCAGTGGTTAAGTGGGTGGATAGGATAGCAATTCTTTGAAATGTTTTCTGACATTTGACATGACCGCTTCTGTCAATAAAATTAAAATTGAAAAAAAAGAAAAATTATATATATTAAAAAAAAAAATTAGAAAGGTGAAGACATAAAGCTTAAAATGTATTGGGTAGAGCGGCATAAGTGGAATGTGGGTTTGGGGTTATTGTTTTTTTTTGGTAGCCATATTCAATTTCTTTCTTGTAGTCTTTGGATGACATTTCGTGATATAGGTACCTACTTTAATTGTAGGGGTTGGCGTGGCTCAACAATTGCACGTGGATACAAAGGGAAATTGTTGTGTTTTTTTTGTAAGTGTTCATTAGTTTGTTTGTAGTAGAAATAGTTCAAGAGAGCACCGCAGGGTTTTTTTTATTATTTTATTTTTAAAGGAGGATATGCGCATTGAAACAGGAAAATAAATGACTTCTGGTTCAATGTCAATACGGATGGAAAGTTTTCTCGTTGTTGTTGGTGTTGCGTGAAGTTGCAAACTTTAATGCTTGAACGTTTCGTTTAAAGGACGCATTTTTGTTTTTTATTGACCCCTATGTTATTTTTAAAATATACCAAAATATTAATTTTATTTTTATGAACATAACCGACGAATGTTAAACGTTTTTACTCAATGCAGTTGATTTAAAAAAAAATGGTTCAAAATTGAGAAATGATAAATGTTGGTAATCAGCTTGAGCAGAACCCTCTTTAATTGTTTAAAAGCATTTGCAGTCATTGAATGCACTCAATGCATTGATGTCTTTAAATTCACTAAATGCATTCATTTCTTTGCAGCAATTCAAAATAAATATTTCATTTCACTATTTACTTCTAGACTTAAACGATTTTTAAAAAGATTTCAAAAGATCGAATGCATTCATTCACTGGCTCTTTACTAAATGCAAAGTAATTAAAAATGATCACATTTTCTTTTACTGATGAATTCATAATTGAATTTTTTTAAATTTTTGAAAGTGGTCGACGGTTAAAATTAACAAAAAAGATGCCATTACCATTTAAGTCACTGATTGGAGGCCCTGAAATTTCAGCTGAAGACTGGGGTGGGATATAGGACAGTCAGCCCGAACGAACTTATGGTCTGATTTCAACAAAAGCATATCATAGAACCCTATTAATGAGCGATTATTGAGAGAAAATTGTTTAAGTTTGTCAAATTTTAAAAATTGTAAAATTAAAATTGTCGTATGTTTTCGGTTGTTATAGACGTTACGGAAGTGAAGTACGGCATGAGGATAGCAGTGCGTTTTCCCCTATAGAGAACGTTGAATATCATCTAAATATCTCCATCTCACATTAAATTCTTGGTCCCGTTCTATCTAATTTTCTTTTCCATAAGTTTACATCAAATCTGTTATTGGTACCGGACAGAGTCTTTGTTATAAATTTCTTAGAATTTTATAAAATCTCCCTTGAGATGACGCAATTGGGCATACACGTCCACTAGACTCTGCCTTCGCCGTGAATTGCTAAATGAAGATTCCATCAGGCTCCTGCTTATAAACTTGGTTAAGAGACAGTTACCTAGGTAAGTTGATATTTAGATGACCAGCATTAATATGTTTAAATTTCAAAACATCCCACCAACTGACACGATAAAGGATTCTTGGATAGCTGCAGTTTAGACATTATTGAAATGTGTAAGAAGACAGCTCTTGTGTGTTGATGATAGTTATCTCCACTGATCTCACAATTTCGTGCGAAACTGTCTTCCTATATTTATTTTTGAGTTAAGCATGTAAGGGTGACATTATTTAAGTGGATAAGGCGTTTTTTCACATTTTTTCCACATTTTAGATAAAATCCAAACTTAACTAATGATACTAGTTGAAACAATATATTCAAGAAAATAGCCCGGATTATTATACAAGGCCACATTTCACTGGTAGCTGCGGTTCTGTGTGCCGATAATTTACCGATCAACAAAGTTTAATTTCAAAATGTTGCCACTTTCAATGGTTATTAACAAATTTTTAGATAATAAAAAATCAAAATAGAAAGAAAAATTTTGTAATCCTATAAATACTTTGTTTTTTCGTTTTCTTACAAGCTAAATATATTTAAATAAAATAATATTTAACGTTCTAAAGCTTAGAAAATTACTAACATTCTTACAATTTAGATTCCTAAAATCAGTAAAAGGCTGCTAATTGATAAATTGATATATAATTCTAAATGTTTTTAAAAGCATTAGAAAAAATGAAAATTGACTAACAATGTTAATTATTGCTCACGCTTTTGATATTCAAAATTACAAATAATTTAAGTGATCTAGCAAACTAATTTGAAAAGTTTTTCTTTGTAGATCTTATTTGGGGAAACCGAGTGGTTCTGATAACAATGTTAATACTAAATATTTATCAGTTATATTAATAGCTAATTAAAAAATATATATATGTTATGTAAATATGTTTGTGTTTTTGCACATGATTTGTTTAAGTTTTTTTTTATACTTTTTTCTATACAACAATAGCCAATAGAGTTAGAATATTTATTTTATTCGATCACATGATTTATTTTTGTTAATAAAATATATATGTAGTTGTTAGTAACAAGTTGTTGTAGTTAGTGTGACAATATTTATTTTGTCTGGAAAATGGTTGAAACAATAATCAATAAATAAAAAGAAACAAAAAATTATAATTATTAAAGTGCAGGCGGTTCTAAATGCAAATAGTATGTAAAATATATAAATTTGTCAAAAAAGGTCATCAAAGGTTTTATTTTGTTACAAAGCCGAAAAACATTACAATTTGGAAGGCAGGGCGCTCCATTAATAAACATACTATTCTGCAGTATTTGCATGATTTGAGTTTCGGAAAGGCAGATTTAGTAACAGCGGGGCATTAGTTTTGTCTATTGAATCGTTATCGGTAACCGTAAAATATGTGTAAATGTAACAGCCAAAACCTGTCTTTTGATTCATGCCAACAAACACAGTGTAACACCGCCAATGATCACCAATCGTATGCAGTCGATGTTGTTTGATGAGATATTGACACCAAAGAACTTTCCTGCTACCCTTCAGTCATAGATCGTGCTAGTGATTCATTTGACCATGCGATAGATTCGGGCCCTGAAGGAACGACATGATTATTGTTCGAAAATTAATTTCATGAGTCACTTTATTAAGCCTGAAGCTGCATGTTTTTAATTGGCCACCGGGAAACCTGTAAAAAGGATACAGAGCAGTGTTTAAACATTGACATATTGCCAGTTGTAAGAGACAACAATTCTGACTGATGCTCTTGAATATTTCAAAGAATATGCTAATATTTGAAATTTGGAGATTAAGTCAAACACTACGTTTTCACAAAAAACTGAACCGACAGATGCTCTTGAATATTTCAAAGAATATGCTTATATTTGAAATTTGGAGATTGGACGCTACGTTTTCACAAAAAACTAAACAATAAATTCGGTTCAGTTTTTTGTGAAAACGTAGCGTTTGACTATGGATATAGTCCAAAAAGCCAAAAATCGTCCACTTCATTTGTTGGGCCATCAAGCGAATTGACAACTAGGACAAGGAAGGCCGAACCTCCGTTCTGTTGACCAGTATCTTCGGGATCGCAGAGAATGGACGGCTGATGTGTCTCTTCATGGGTCAAGAGACCGTTAAGTAAGTTAGTAAGTAAGTATTTATTCTTTAGAACTAATTAAATATACCAAAATTGTAAGTTCTCTAACTGTGCCTATTTCGTCATCATCGTCAGCCAATATGTCAAATATACATTGAAAACCAATATATTCATCCACGGTATTTAAAATATATAAGTATATAATATATACTTCCGAACACAACTAATTGCAGTATCAACTTAAGAACTTCCCCAAACATCGGCCCGATTTCAAAAGTTGTAAAAAATGGTTTACTATTATAGTTAGCGTTACCGTACTATGTTAGTTTTACAAAGGTCTGTCAATTATTTTGTGTGCGGTTTTAATTAAGAACTAGACTGCTTCTCTAATAAGCAAGGTATGTACCAGGGTCCGTAAACCGTCTGATCTTTATAGATATACAAAAAACATAACCGGGTGCCTAAGGACGACACGTACTGCAGCTCTGGAGATAGTACTCGATCTCGTGTCATTAGACGTCTACTGCAGCAGCAAGGCGGCTAAAACGGCCGTCAGACTTAGAGAGTATGGGCTCTGGTCTCGGAGACCTTAGGGACACGCCTCTGTAGAGCTCCAATGTTGCGCCTCTGCAAGCACATCAACAATAGACTATCAACGATCCAAAATTTATATATCGGAACAGGCGCAGGTTCTTCTGCGAACCCCTAAGATTGAGCAAATCCTTCAGAATAAACGACGACTGTAGCGTCTTTTAGGCGGAGATAGCTGCCATTATCCAGGCTGTAGCTGAACTGAGAAGGCACGACCTTCAACAACAACAGGTAGACCACCATCTAAGATAGTCAAGCGGTCATAAAACCCATGCATTCAGATTTGGTGAAGTCAAGGGCTGTGAGTCAATGCAGAAAGTCGTTAGACGAGCTATCTGCTGTCAACACAGTAACCCTATGCTGGGTGCCAGGGCACACTGATATCCCGGGAAGCGAGGAAGCGGACAAGCTTGTAGGACCAGGGTCAGAAATGAATGCATCACTGGGCGCTTGAATTGAATCAGCCTTGAATCAGCCGCTTTGTACAATCGCACGTAAATCGAGTCCTTGAGTAGAATTAACAGAATAAACAGTTATGGCCAACTATCAACAAAAGGAGATCAAAATTCTTGATTGGGTTGAACCGCAAGGACATCCGAATACTCACAAGAGTCGTTGCGGGTCACTGCGCTGTGGGTCTACATGTGGAACGGTTGGGAATAACGCATAACGACTACTGCAGACGCTGCAGGGACGTTGAAGAAATTGAATCTGTTCATCACCTGCTATGCGTATGCCCAGCCTTAAATAGCATAAGTCTAACGACCCTCGGTAGATACTTCTATGATGAGCTGGAGGATGTGGGCAAAGTCGAGTTGTGTACAAATCGGGGTGGTTCTAAGAGAGCGGCACTTTGAGCACATACCAGCGGTTTTTCTTTTGGTCTATTTCCAGGTATTTTTAAGTTCGAGGAAAGGTACCCAGATGGACGCAACGGACCCAATTTCTGGTCTACGTGAGCCTTGGCTGAGGTCACAAGGGCATCCACCAACCTAATTACCTATACAAAAAACAGAGAAAAATATTCAGTCTTATTTTGCGTTTAACGAATATGAAAACATACGTTTGCCCTTTTGTCAAACTTATATTACCGTAGCTTTACTCTCCTTTTATTTCACAGGAACACAAAGACTTTGAATTGAATAATGTGTTTCCACGGTGAATCCATAATCGTTAGAATACTTTTATTTATATATAAGGCTGAGCCACAGCGAAGCGTTAGCTTACATACTTATTTGGTTTATTTTTTTCATATAAAACCCTCGATGACTTTTTTTCCAAACTGTATTCAAATTATGATTGTTTATACTTAAGTTTACTCACAATGCTCAAGTAGCATTAATAGAAATTATTTAAAGCTATAAGTTTTTATTTCGAATCAATTTCAAGTTACAAGTACATCATTTTATTTTATTTTTTTTTATTATTTTGTACCGATTTCAAGTTGCAATTCATATTTAGTTAAATTGTTTGTTTTCCTATTTTTTTTTATTTGTAGCTAGCTATTTATTGCAATTTTTATTTTATTTTGAATAACTAGGTAAATATTTATTTTATTAAAAATGTTGAATGATGCGACCGTTTTTATTTATTTCTGCTTATTACGATTTAATTCGAAAAATCTATGCAAATGATTCATAATATGTTATAATTTAATTGTTTTTTTTTTTATTTATTTTCTTTTTTTATGTGAAGAGTGAAAAAGTTTTTTGGTTGTTGTATTTTTTTATATTTTTTTTGTTATAAATAATCAATTCTATTTTATGGAGAAACATTTTCGGTTCATTAATTTACTTTCCAAAACGAAATTTCAGATTTTCCAACCCATGAACTTGACGTTTTAAACGGCCGCTGTCGGCCCAGGGGGAGTTGAAATACTGGTCGTCATCGTCTTGCTCAAGTTTCTGAAAAATATAAAATACAATTACAATTAAAACATCAGCTCTAGCACAATATAACAAGAAAACAGAGAATATGTTCTTATGAATAATGATTTAATAAAAGGATTCTGTAGGGGTTTATCAGAATGACAATGGATTTTCTTTTAATTCCACACACAGAGCAGAAAAAAAGAAAATGCAACAAGTTAAATTGGAAAAAAAAGACACAAAAAGGATGTAAAATGTGAACATATTAAAACGCAAGTAGGCATATAATGTGGGATGATGAAGATGATGAGAACAATGCAGATACACCCGCGTGTGATACACATTGTTCATGTGAGCTAAATAGTATTTTGTTCGCCAGAGGGATTTTAAAGTTGTTTGCTTGCTTAAAGGAATAACAATGACATGGAGAATTAAACAAAAGCTAATAATACAAAAAAAAAGTTCCCGCGATAGTGATGTGAAATGAGACCCGAGCCCACAAAAGGAGGAATATTTTGCAAACGATATGAGCTTATTTTTTGTTTTAAAGTCTTTCACGAATAAAAGAAGTTGGATAAACTTTTCGATATCTATGTGTTTTGTTAAACAGACGTTTTTATTTGGAGAATCCAAGCCAGCAGCTCTCACTAAAGTAATAATACGACGCATGAAAATAACGGCAGCGATGCAACATGAATATTATATGAAACCGCATGTTTGCCCCGGTCTCGATGGTAGCAGGACTTAAATATGCTCTCAAAGGTGAAAATGTTATGGAAAATGGTTCATAGAGTTTGAAGGCGGGGTTTCCCCACATTCCGTTTCTGCATTTCGCTTTAAAAGTGAATTTTACATTTGTTCATTTATTACTCCAGCTAATGGAACTCTCACTAATATTAGTTGCGTTAATATGTGCTCAGTTTTACGTGACATAATTAAAATAAAAAACACACAAAAATAAATTCGCAATGATTAATGACTCTCAAGAGAAATAATGTACAAATGACTTAAACAGCTGAAACGCACTTTGTTTTTTTCTATCCAATTTTATACAAAAAGAGTCGAATATAAATGAAAAATTAATGTCTGGAAAATAATCTAAAAAAGAGAAATATATGAATAAACGCCTTAATGATGAAGTTTAAGTTAATCCGCAATGCTAACTTTATAACTTTTTCCGAAAGCTAAACACAGACGACGGGAAGAAGAAGTTCTCCAAGGCTCACTTTTGGAACCGATATGGTGTGCAACGTTATGTTCGATGGTGACCTATGACTCGGAATATCAGCTGAGGCTAAAGTTGTTTGATTTGTGTGGGCAAATCTTCTAAAAGAAGTGATTTGAATTTGGAATGAAAACTTTTCATCTGCTTGGCTAAACTAAACTAAATAGAAGGCGGATATGATATATAACCCAAAACAGAAATTAAATAGTTAGGCTTATAATTTGAGAAAACTTAACGGTATATTGTAATGACGTCCCCGAAGAGAAAGGCATGTAACCTTCAACTGCTCGCGATTCCAATCGAAAAGAGAAGAAGGAACTGCACAAGGAATATTGGAGAAAACACAACCTCCTAAGAGCATAGCAAGTCACATGCTAAAAACGTAGAGTGAGTGGAACGCAGTGCAACACATTAATACATTTTGGAGACCGAATTTAATTGCACAGAAAACGTTAAAATTCCTTGTGATTTCATTTACCTAACAAAAAGTTGCATGGGTCTAAGCTAATACAACAAAATAATGTTCTGTGTACCCAGTCAATTCTTCTGATATACGTTTTCCGATCCGTCGCAGGTGCAGGTGCATCCATTTTTGACCACCCACCCACTGCCACTGGTAATTCGAATGACCTATCTAAACGAAAAGGTGGTTAAAGTTACGCTTGATATTTCAAAGGTATTTGACAAAGTTTGGCATCTTTTGTCAAAAATGGTTGCATATGGGATCAAAACCTTCAGTTTAGAATGCCAGAGTGCTAGGTCTTATTCAGGGTATTCAGAGAGGAGTATGTGGTAGAGAAAGCATAGCGCCTGACTATGAATAATCATCTTTGATATCAGCCATGGCTACTCCATCTCTACTTTGATCATCTCGGAATTTGTAACCACGAGAAACGCAAGACTAAAAAAATTTCTATATAAACACTAGATTGTGCTAAGGTATAGACGAAACGGAATAAGCATTGCTGCTTTATCGGCGAAGGAGAAGCAAGCTTTTGAAAGGACTATAATTAGATTGAGACAATAATGAATCACAATCAAGCAGACATCAAGACGAGACATAAGACAGACTCATGGGGAGAAAAAAAACAATCTCTTTCCACCCAATCGCGGACAAACTCGGAAGGCTGAAAAAGACGACTAACCCGCTAGTGTGCATGCTTGTCTGCGGCAGACCTACAATACCATCATTTAACTAGTATCATTGATTTACCCGAAACTGGGAGGTCTTCCCAAAATCTTTCAAGGTCGAACGTTGTAAAGGTGAAGAAGTTATGACCCCCGTCATACTTAATCATAACCTCGCCGCTAATGGAAAGAAGAATAGGTTTCATATATAGCGGGAGATCGTACCAAACTTTCTATGTATGTTAATGCTGCACACTCAGTGCGATGAAGCAAAATGTCGAACGAACGGCTTCTGGACAAACAGACCGACCGAATATGTCTTTTCTAAAGTCGAATACTCATACTCAACTCACAGATCGAGTTCAAAATTTTAACCCCGAAGGCAAAACTTTTGTCCATAGCGAAAAGTAGAATACGTAATTTTTCTTCGCAGGGACTTGATTGTACTTCCGTAACTGTAGTGTGCATCATTTTAGCAATAAAGTCAAAGCATACGAATCATGTTGCATGACGCATAATGCTGTGTACAAACGCCCAAGGGTTTTATGCAATAATTTTAATGCACAGCACGAGGATAGATTTACTGATGAACTTTAATTTCAAACAATTGTCCGTTGTATTGGTTTTACATCCATTTTATTTGTTGGCTAATGTATATTATGTATAAGAAGTAGCTATGTCCACCCAGAAGCTAACGATGAAGTCATGTAGATTCCATGAATAATGAGTATTGCAACATGCATATGAAATATTATTGAAATTTTGTCCGAAAAGTTTAGTCCAACGTTTTGTTTTTATCTTTAGCGAAGTAATTCGAAAGGAGATTGGGTAACCTACCCCTGTAGAAGTTTGTTGGCGGGAAGGAAGACTAGAGTAAGGAGTGCCCTCTCACTAATATTCTTTCTGGCTCTAAAAAATAAGGCCCCAAGAAATAAAGCCCCAAAATAAAAATGGAAGAAGGCTCAAATATTGGTTATTATTAAAAGTTATTTATGTTATTTCAATTATTAAGAATCGTCGAATGGAATAAGGCCGGCCATGCGGCCCCCCGCAACCCCCCCTGCCAAGTTTCACTGTTAGATTTGAAGTAGGTGCGAGGTTGAATATTCGTAAAGATTTATTAGATATAAAAAAAGTTTGCACATAGTCAACCTCGCGCGTACTACTAATCTAACAGCGAAACTAAGCAGGGGGGTTGCGGGCGCCGCATGGCCCCCATATTCCGTAACCATTAAATCCACCACGAAACCACGAAATCATAAAGAATTTTGAAAACTAAATAAAGCCCGGCGGCACTTATTTCGCAGTAGCCATTGTAGTCATAAAAAAATATTCAAATACAAAAATTAAATAAGACCCCAAAGAAAATGAAATAAAACCCCAATTTTAAAAAAAAATTTGTTGTTGTTTCGCGTTTCTATTTTTGGGGCCTTATTTCATTTTTATTTTGTGGCTGTATTTCTTGGGGCCATATTTCCTAGAGCCATTCTTTCTCTTGTTTTCAGGCAACCACTAGGTACAATTTTTCAAAACTCTGTTCACCGACGATATTCATATTTTAAGTTGCTTACAGCAAGCTGGCATTTTTGCGTTTGCGAGCATAGGAAGATGGGTCGCAGATCGCCGCAACCAACGGCTATAACTTTGAGATTGTTAAGGACTTTGTCTATCTGGGCTCATATCTGAAAACGGCATTTGAAATCAAATAAGGAATAACTCTTGCCAATCGCTTTCTTTGGGCGAAGAAGGAGAGAAAGCGAAGTAAGGAGACTTAATTTAAAACTTTAATATACTTAGTCCTGCTCTATAAATCTGAACATAGACTTTTTCTAAAGTGAAGATATATGTGGTTGTTTCAAAAGAAAAATATTTGTATGAAATGTGTGCTTGCTTGCTTGACGCATATGGATCAATGGCGCGATGTGGTCATAAAACACGTTTGTCCTGAAAGACAACTTAGTAGACATAAGATGAATGCCTTAAGTAGCGTGCAAGAAGGGGATCTCAACCAAATTGAAGTGCGAATTTGGGGACAGTAAGCCAAAGGCCACGGGAATTTAAAAGGCTTATTGGTTAAAGCCCACATCCACCCGGGCTATAAGTAAGCAATTTCTATTCCAAGATGACAGGAAGTTAGTATTAAGTTTTTGGTTTCAATACATGACCTCAGCTGAACGAGTCTTTTAAAATGACAACCATATACAAATAATATAGGTTTTAGCCCCCAATTGGCTGTTTATTCCTTAGGTTAGGTAAAGTTAAGTTAAGCAGGCCAGCTATGTGACCATAGCTATAGCGAACCAACTTGAAAGTCTACAACTATATAACAACTACAAGACAAATATTTTCCAGCACACCCCCAAGGCATTTTATTTCAAATAAAAAATTCAAAAAATTGTTTAATACCCCCTCCCCCTCTTTTCCCGCCAGTTGATTGGCTTGCTCATTACATTTAATGTTACAGTGGGTCCTAAAGCCTAGCTTCTCCAACTTAACGTCAAAGCTAAAGTGAAAAAACTCACGATTTATTGGGTCATATAGCAGCGGCTCTACACCAAATTTAAATTTAAACTTGCCAAGAATAAAATTTTAATAATTACAATACAAACTTGGCGTTATTTTTTAAATCTGTGATATTTTTTTACTGTCTTGTAAGGCAAAACCTATTTTTGTAAAGGGTGATCCATTTCGAAGTTCCCTACTTTTTTAAAGAAAAAAACACAGAAAATTAAAATTTAATGGAGAATGTTTATTATCATTTGAAAGAACATTCTTTGGCATTTATTTTTTGAAGATTATGTCTATCAAATGTTGGCCGTTGCTACGTCGCAGATGGTCCATCCGTTGAGTCCAATTTTCATTCACTCGTTCGAGCATTTCGACTGGTAACTGGCGAATGACACGCGTGATGTTTTCCTACAAGGCCTAAATCGAAGCGGGTTTGTCAGCATAAGCTTTTGACTTTACATATACCCACAGGAAAAAGTCTAACGGTGTGATATCACACGATCTTGGTGGCCAATCGACCGGCCCAAAACGTGAAATTATGTGCTCACCGAAATGTTCTCTCAATAAGTCCATTGATTGATGCGATGTGTGGAAAGTGGCGCCGTCTTGCTGAAACCAAATGTCACCGAGATCACGAGCTTCAATTTCAGGCATCAAATAGTCGGTTATCATGGCACGATAACGGTCGCCATTGACGGTTACGTTTGCACTGGCATAATTTTTAAAGAAATATGGACCGATGATTCCACCGGCCCACAAACCACACCAAATTTTCTGGATGAAGTGGCAGTTCTTCAATCTCTTCAGGTTGCTCTTCGTCCCAAATGCGGCAATTTTGTTTCTTTACATACCCATTGAGCCAGAAATGGGCCTCATCGCTAAACAAAATTTGCCTCGAAAACGTCGGATCTTCTTGGAACTTTTCAAGAGCCCATAGAGCGAAGCGATGTCGCTTGGGAAGGTCGAGCGGCTTCAGTTGTTGCTCAAGCTATATTTTGTACGCTTTCAATTTAAGATCTTGACGTAAAATGCGCCAAGTTGTTCCATACGTCAGTCCGAGTTGCTGCGAACGGCGCCGAATCGACTATCTACGGTCTTCGTGTACACTCTCAGCTACGGCCGCTATATTTTCTTCACAGCGTGCTGGACGTGGTCTATTCGGTCGAATATTATCCAATAATGAATGCTGGGTCTCAAAATGGGTGATGGTGTTGCGAATAGTACGCTCAGTAGGCCGATTATGTTGACCATAAGTTGAGCGAAGTGCACGAAACACATTCCTCACAGAACGTGAATTTGCATAATAAAGTTGAACAATTTGTAAACGTTGTTCACGCGTAAGTCTTTCCATTATGAAATGCCAAACAATACTAAACAAAAATAACATGACAGCATGACACGACTCACACGTGATCTGTCAAAAAAGCTATTGAAAAAAGTATCTCTAAGTAGCTCTTCTTGAACATTTAAGTTTTTGGTAAAGTTTCCTTTCTCGTATTTGTCAGTGATTTTAGAGCCATCTACAGTTCACGTGGCCACTTTCAAAATCAACGGATCAACGGGGTTCATTTTTAAGAATCTGAAAAAAAAAAATTAACCCCATTGGCTGAGTTTCAAGAAAACCCCAGCGAAAAAAAAAATTCTAGAGATGTGAAAATAAATAATTCCCATTTACTTCTGGGTCTGACAAGTGAACAAGTTATTTTCTAGAAATAATCATAAAAAAATCTGCCTTCCCATTGATTTCAAACGAGAACTTCTCGGTCTTTGTCGCGCAACTAAAAATAAAATTTAACAAGTTCAGTGGAAGGTATAAATTGAAAGACAAAAGGGTAATCTCCAAGAACAAAGCATGCGATTACGAATGTATTTCATCTCCCGAGAGAGAAAATAAATTTCCCTTAACGATATTTTCTACACAAAAGACAAAAAAGAAAAAGATTTACAAGTGCCACACTGTGACACTATGAATTGGAACAAACAAGAACCCAACCCTATACACGAGTAGTCTTATTCGACAAGCATACCCAGCAAATGGATACCACTTACTTATTCACTTAAGCTTTCGAATGCATATAAACTAGCTTGAAAGGTTAACGAGCTTCACAATAGCAAGACTTTCACACTCTAACGAATAATAGCTCACTTTAGGAAGGATCACTATAAACTAGAATAGACTAGTCTGAAGGTTGCACCACATTGATTAATTGAAAATAAATCCACTTTGGATAGTGGAACGGGGGCGATTGAGGCATCAAAAGAGAAAAAGAATCCAACCACATGTGGCGGCAATTTAATTTGTTTTTAATTTTTTAAAATTTGTCACCCCTAGGTCAGCACATAAAACCCAAATGTGCTTTGGAGTCCTCGATGCCCTCCTTTGATCGAAGGAATTTTAGAAAATATAAATAGTTCTGTCTATGATATAAATATAAATATTTTATGTATTTACCATCCTCCGAAGGAGAAGCTATTCGAACAATATTTATTTAGAGCAAAAGGGTTCAACGCGGTGACGATGTGAAAAAAAAACTTATTAATTACAATCAGGATTGTCATTGTCATGACCATTATCTGGAGAGCCGATGAAATCAAAAGGAGGAGAGGAGGGCATTTGAAAGATGCGATAAGAAGCAATGATGCAAGAAAAAAAAAACACACCGACAGCAAATGGTACTTAAAAGGACTTTTTTTGTCTGTTTGAAATACTTATTTGTTTATTTATGGTGTAACATCACCATCACCGACATGAACTGGGCTTAAGGGTTATAAGAAGATTTTATGAGTGGCGTTCGGCCTCTCTGCAAATAAAAAGAAAATAACATTACATTGGAAGTTCGTCTAGTACCTAAGTAGATTACACATACTTATTAGTTAATTACACTTTTGGGGTGAGGAAAAGTCAAAATGGGCTGTTGACATGGTTTGGAAAAAGTGACACAAAAATGGTAGTAGCAGTGGTCAAATGACAGACTATCACAAAGTCGAACATATAAATAAATAGCCCATGCACGTCATTCAAAACTTAACCGAACTGTAATATTTTTCCATCGATTTGAAACTTCTTTCAATTGAATAAGTACTTTTATTAAGGCCATAACATGATTGATTGAATTAATCTTACCAATTTGTAGCTTCATGCTTCGATAATCCAAACATGTTGGTTTGTTTGTCACAACCTTATTTATATGGCTCATAATTCAGCAATCAAACAGATCAACTTTTCAATGTCACTTTCTGGACTATTGCTCGCCGAACGTGGTTGTATACAAATTACTTGACATGCAGACAGCTCGGCAGTGCTATCGAATGTTATGTCATGAAGTATTAGCTAGTGTATGGGTATTAATAAAACTAATTTGTAAAATTTGGCAAGTTTAGTTAAGGTTAAGCAGTGTTGTGTGTGACGTACCATAGTGAGTTCATCGCTATCAGTGCTGGGAAACTATCTTTCATCCACCAATTTGGATTGCGGTCAAAAGGACGGCATTCGATATGTTGCCGTTAAATATAATCACATTGAAATTTTGATTATTTATATGACACACGTTAATTAATTTAATGGAAAATATTAATCACGGTTTTAAATTAAACTTCAATGTACTAAAGTTCAATGTGGTTTTGGATATGAATTTAATAATATTATAGTATTGTTAAAGTTTAGTCACACATCAAAAGTGCAATAAGAAATAGACTATCCAGGAGTACGGTAGTGGCCAGCTAAGTTCTCTAGAAAACTTGGCGCTACACCATTTTTAACAGGAACCAAATCAGGACTTGTTTGGACGCACACTGGTAGCCTCCACACCAAATTGTGTAAATAATATGACTAATCAACAGGAGTTACAAAATTAGCAACAAAAAGTAACTCACTGACAAAGAACATCAGAACTATTGAACACTTCAAATCATAGTAGAACATATGTGATTTTACATTCGCGGTGCACGATACCCGCCCAGCACCCAAAGAACATTGAAATCTTATGAAATTATAGTTACGTGGAGGTAGGATGCGTTCTTCAACACTATCTCCCAGTCAAACAAATTGTTGGCTAATTGTTCTGATGGGAGAAAAATAAAGTACTCGATTTAAATGCAATGTAAATATGGGCGCTTAGAAAAATGCTAGTTTGTCCATTAGAACGATCAACAACAAAAATACCACTCAAAGATCGTGCTGAGCTTGTTGCTTCAATTGCGCTGTGCATAGTGATGGGCAAATACTCGGTAAATACCCTCTTAGAGTTTATTTACCAGGTTTTTACCTAACCGGGTAGCTGTCATGGTATTTTTAAAGCAGAGAAAATCAATCACACATCTTAATTTTTTGGAGATTTTATTGTCAATTTCGAAGTATGATAAAGGAAAATAAGTTTTCCAAATATTTTTAAAGATTTTCAATCTAAATCAGTGGAGATGTGTATTTCAGATTGTATACATGTTGACGAACTAGTAGGTGGGTTGACATTCATTCATTTTTTCTCTGCTTTTGCAGCTTGTTGAAGGCTCCAATTGTGTGATATGCACGTCAACTTACCAGCGCTTTCGGTAGTAAGACGGTTTCGTTGCTTGCTGTGAATCTAGCTGAAGGTACTAAATGCTCGTTCTCTTGCTGCAATAGTTACAAGTGCCGAAAAAATCCTTGCTGAAACTCCGCTTAAACTTTTACTAGCACAAGGTCCTTTCGTTCTATGGAGGATGTGCTTGCCCAAATGAATTCGTTTGCCCAAATGTCTTTTTTCTGTCCGAACTCGATAAAGTGCGAGTTCGGACATCACCTCAATACCCATAACTACAGATACATTATATATAAATTCCATTGCCTTTATTTGCTCAGAATGGTTAAGAAGAGCTTCAGTGAGATACAAATATTGGCATTCTTTTTTAAAATTTGACGATAAGTTGTTTGTCCAATTCATCTAAAAGCCTTATTTGTCGGGTCTCCAACAAAGCACTCAATGAACTCTATAACTCGTTGAAGACTACATGCAATTTGTGAATTAATCATTTATTGCATTCAAATTTTGTTATCCACCCAACTATTGGCTTGATGATCATCTTTATTATTGAGATAATGTCTCTCCAAAAACAGTCTTCGTCCATCAACGCAGATTTAATTTCTTTGTAGAGGGAGGAACTCTCATTGACAGCCAAAATTTGTAAGCTGCCTTGTTTAGTAACTAGGTTTTTAACGTTGAATATGAAGTTTTCCCATCGAGTTTTACTTGGAAGTTCCAATGCACTGAGGATTTGGCAGCACCTTATTGTTTTGATAATATCAGTTGCCTTTCCAAGAGGGTTTTTTACAGGTCTACTTTTGATGATGTCATTACAATACAAATGCAGTGTGTGTGTTATGCATTCTTTTGGAATTATATGGCTATATTTCTCTCAAAGCAAACGAAAAGCTTTGTGCATATTAACAGCACTATCTCCAATCACAACAAAAACATGTTTCCGGTTGATATTTTTCGGGGATCAATTGCTTTTGTTCTTGCAGGTACCTTTTGTCTTCCGTTATTAAAAAGTCCACACAAAATTGGATCAGGTTTTGAAATCACAAAATTGATAAACACCTTCATTGCGGATATAACTCCAACTATTATACTGGAGATCTAAGTAGCTTGTTGCTAATCTTCTTATGGAAATTTGAATGATGGTTGTAAACGCTTGAAAAATTGAATCCATACAGGATGTCCTACTAAGGATAGAGGAGAACCGCTAACGCATAGGGCTCTTGCTAACATTTTTTTTCAAAGTTAGCTGAAACGTGTTAAGTTAAATGAGAATACATTATTTATTAAAAAGCAAATGTGTAACGTTTTTGGGCGTATAAAAAGCCTCTTTGTTAGGAGTAAAAAAATGCTTCCACATTGGACTTTCATTTTTTCCATTCTTAAATTTGTTCTTTTTCTTTTTTAAACGCCAGAAACATAATCCAATGAAATCGATCGAAATAGTACACATGTTGGAATAAACCAACGTTATCAATACAATGCTCCAGAGGCTGAGCTGACCAACAAGATTGCGGTAGTTTTAGTTTTTGTAAGGTACTACTAGGTTAGGTTAGGCGAGTTCGTCAGCCTTGCAGTTACCAGGAATGTTTCTATGCCCCGTCACACACAACAGGTGAATGTTGAACTGCTCAGTTCATCTCTCCTTTAGATTTAGGGCTACTAAAGAGGCCGCCTGCCTGTCCAAAAAAATTCGAATATCCTTTACGGATACCACATTATTCTTTAGGCAAGACAGGACTTTCTTGATCGCCATAATTTCTGCCTAGATGACACTACTATGTTTAGGCAGACGAAAGGAGGGACCCCATCATGTGTTTAGGTACTACTAAGTAGTAGAAAAAAGAAAGATCGCTGAACTAAAATAAATACCTGACTTTGGGTAGTTAAAAACAAATTTGGGTATATAACGGGCAAATACCCCGTATTTACCTTCACGGGCAAGTGGCCATCACTAGGTGTGCATAGTGTGTGTTTTTGCTTAACGAAATTGCTGGGCTAAGTTTTGATTCCATTTCTGATAGAGAAACATTTTTTTTTTTTAAATTTAGTGGCAAACATAAAGACTAGCACTAGAAACTGATGATTGGCCGTGGCAAGCCGTGAAACAGTTGTTGATATATCATTAAATGATTCTAGTCCATATCTTCTTTATAAGCTGCTGAGAAACCATAAAAGCATGAGACTCGGTACAGGCGTGCTGTGCAGAGGATGCGGGAATGAAGATGTGCATGAGGAATCTCTACGTTTTCTATATTTCCAGGTTCTATTAGTTAAGGTTGAAGTGGTTCTAAAAAAAACTTTCTGACAGGTCTGTAAATGAGCTGCTAAGATTTGTAAATCCTCAACGTTAGTTTTCTCAATAGCTTTCGATTTTAGCATTGGTTTGCATATAGCAATTGGAATGCCAAAGGAACCTTTATCAGGTGAAATATCAAGCAGTGTGGTTCCGTGTATTGCTAGTTTTACAGCCTTGATATCTCTATGCCCCGGCACCTAGCAGCGGTGAATGTTGAAATGCTTCGACATCTTCTTAAAAGAAGATGGGCTCTTAGAGAAACTGAGTCTATCGATTTCAAGGCCGCTTGGCTATCAGAGAGGATTGTGATATCTCTAGCGGATACCAGGTTTTTTTTCAGCCAAGACAAGGCTTCATTGATCGCCATGACTTCTGCCTGAAACACACTGCAGTGATTGGTTTTAGCGGATCAAATTATTTTGGCTATTAAAGCTGTATTGCTAGAATAGCTTTTTAAATAGCTGACGATAGAAAATGTTAATTTTGTTATCATTTTGCTATGACTTCAGGTAGACCTTCCATCGCTCGCTAACGCAATCCATTCACTTATAAAGATATGACTTGACGATTTTACAGTTTTGTTCGTTTGCTCAGACCGGTGGAATGCTTGGATAAACCCTCTTTAGAACGTTGAACCCTAGCAGACTTTCAGGTGTTCCCAAGGCTAAATATTGGGACTGCTACTCTTCTTTTTAACATCTATGACCTTCCGTTTGTTAAATTTATTTATAGGTTGATTCGAAATGCAGCTGATGTGCAGGCTCGAAAGAGTTTTCTCTTGGAATTTCTCTCTAATTAAATGTAAGTCTAAAATTACGTAAATTACGTTACGTTTAAACTCGCCGAGATTAAAATATGTATGTAGTTATTTCCAGGCAGCCAGGTGTGACTAATATCTTTCATAGAAAATATCTCAATGAAAGCCCTTATAGAATTTGTGGACATTGCTTACTTACTTCCAATATACACATCAAGTGAAGGTTTTAGAGACCCTCGTATGATATAATACTTCCGCAAAAAAAAAATTCTTATTCCGATTATGATGAACTTTTAAGCAACTGTGATTATGGGCGCCAACTCAGCAGAATCGCGTGATTTACATAAATATTTATGAACAAAGAAGTTTTGAACACTCTTTTTATTCCTTAAAATCAATTCATGCATCATCCTTGAAGCTAATAAGGTTAAATCATAATATACTTTAAGATGTGCTTAACTTTTGTACTTATAGCTGAGACATATAAATTTCAAGTACAGAAGAATATTATATACATAGCAAAGAACACAAAGCCGTGACTCATGAATCATAGTAGATGAAAAAAAAACGACATATTCACGAAGCACGAATTTGAATTTTATTGCTATATATGGAATCCAGCTAATAACAATCGTCCAACATTGTAAATGGTTTCTTTGAATGTAGCTTTGACATATCTGAATCTTGTAGGCATGCAAATTAGCCTATTGTGATAGAATTCATAATTCGTTGCAAAATGACTGAATCGTATGACATCCTTTTCTAAAAAGAGAGTGTATTGTCACATTTTATTATACGATGGGTGCTCCAGTTTATAGACTTTCGACGAATAACGAGTTCTCCAAAATGTGTCTGCATACAAATATAAACTGATTGTGGACAGACAAACAAATATTATTCTTAAGTGAACAGAAAGCAGCATTCAAAGCTAGATTTGCAAACAAGAAGAAGTTCGCCGAAATGCAAACAAATTCCTTAGAGAGCCAGTATCGTGAGCCGGTGAAATTTCTTCTTCGCCTGATGAAATGCAGCAAGCTTTCCATGAGCTACGACAAAATAACTTGAACAACCATGTTTAAGATAGCCGCACAGAGAAGGAGAAATTATAATTAAATTCTTTCGATAAACTTCATTAAACTGTTAAGGGGTTTTTTTTATATAAAAAATAAAATATTTTATTCAAACTTTTTACTGTCTTAAAGATTTACATTTAAAAAAGAATTTTTGAAATTTTTAAAGGGAAACATTCAAAACTCCGACATTGCGACGTCATTTCCGGTGATCCCTGGAAAAAAATGTGCGTCCGTGTTGAGAGTAGAACTCGTGACAGGATCATCAGAAGTGGAAAAAAAATCGTATTTTTGTTAAGACCATAAATTTGGACGAAGAATTTGGGGAAAAAAAGTGAAAATTGGATTTTTGGCAGACCTTTTTACAAAAAAATGCTAATTTTGGTAAAATTAGCTCAACATTTTTTTTTTAAATAATTGTAATTAAAAAAAAATTCCTTCGTCCAAGTCCTCGTGAATTGTATCTCGAAGACCTGTGTAAGATTTCATCAAGATCGGTTGAGTGGTTTTCGAGAACTTTTGACAACCGACTTTGAAAACACAGTTTTCCAGAAAATCATTAAACCTAATGAACTTTAGACGGTTTTACCTTTTTACGAGAGATCTGTACTGTCCATTCTCTGACTCACTTCAACCTATTTGAACAGCGAAGCAACAAAAGATTATGACATCAACCATTATGCAAACGTAGGGTGGAAAAAGTGTCTGAAGTGTCTGGTAGAACCGGCGAATCCCACAGGCGGAGAACGGAAGAGTTATGATTCCTATAACCTCGTCGATATAAGGATAAAAGAAGGTATTGGGCGCAAACTAACCTTCACCTCCTTTTTATATGCTCTGTGCTCTCCAGCAAATGAAAGATTCATCTTGGAATTTTTTGTTTTTTAAAGATTTAAGTGCTCAAACTAACATAACATTAACATTAGAAGTCTCTTCACTTCGCCAGAGGTTCCAATTGTTTTAACTAGTAGGGAGGAACACTTGTAAGTGTATCGATTTTTGCGTTGCTTCTTCTACCTAACCTAACCTTAACTCAAAAACTAACCGATTGAACTAGAAAAAAGTGCACGACTGCGTCATATTTAAATCGCCTCAAAAAGAATGGTAACATTTCATCAAATCAAAAAATTGATTTTATCAAAAAATACTTTTCGTATAATTGTTTAAAGAACGAAAATGGACCAAAATCGTTAGAGCCGTTTTAAGGAAACGATTTTAATTTAAATTTAAGAAAATCGTTAGGTGAAAAAAAAAAATATTTTAAAAATCGATATTGGCAGTTTACCGTTACTCGAATTTTTTGACAAAAACTGAGTATGCAGTATTTTTGGCCCCATCCCAGACCAAAATCCTTGGAACCATTTTCTAAAAAAAGTGATAAGTTATTTTCGACCAAAAAAAATGTATGGCAGTTTCGTCATGAAAGTTTTTACTATTTGACGTTTGCAAGTAATGGGGCAACGAGTTAAAAAATTAAGGTAGTACTCGCTTAGAGGTCCAATGCACTTAACCACCGATATCACTTAGATTTGTTTTCCCTCTAATCCTTCCACTTCTTCACCCTATCCACTTTTTACACCCTCTCTTCTCATTTTTACTAACCATTCCATTGACGCATCTGATTGACCTTATATCCCAATTAAGCTCGCTCGCTTTCATGAGACCTGGAGGATGACAAAAGCAGGTATCGAGCGCAATAGCATGTTGGCGTCTCGACAACGATGGGTGTTGGAGGGTGATGCCTTGTCAAACCCCAAAGTGATTTTAAACGGGCCGAGATGACGACCCCGTAAGAAACAGACAGTTGGCGCCCTGACAATGATTGATGGGGCAGGATGATCCCTTAGACAAATCCAACGGGAAATCAATGCGTAGAGAGACGATGATCTCACAAAATACCCCAACGTATCGAAAAATCAGTCAAATTGTCACACTGAAAACAACAACAAAAACTCACAAAAATTTATTTTGCACTTCCTTCTCTTCAAAGAAAAAAAACTCCTATGGTTGTACTAAGTTGGGACACCAGCAAATATTGTCCCAAAACTAAAAGCCATTTTCGTTAACTTCGTCTTTCTTTTTAAGTTTTGGCTTAGTTTTGTATAGTTTTGCTATAAACTTTTATTCGTTAGGGACATTTTCGCGTTTCAACAATTTCTCGATTCTTTCAAACATTTGTTTTGTTGAATTGTTCAAGTGTTTGTGAACACGTCCAAGTAGGGCCATTGTTCGGAAAATTGTCTGAATGTGTTCATCGATTCGTTCAGCCTCGGAGTTGCAGCGAATTCGAATGAGATAATGAGTGGATTCGAATGAGCCCCAGTGGAATTCGTAATGGCTGAATTTTGGGGTATGAAAGAGAGAGTGAATTGTCCACCACGGACAAAGAAACCTTTAAGTGGACAAACCGGCACTTCTTGTCTGACCATCAAAGGTGAAGATATTTTTTTTAAAAGAAAGAGAATCGAGTTATGCTATATATTTATTTTAAAGTAGATGATTTATAGAAAAGTTACTTTTTATTTTTTGATTTCGGGATACACGAACAATTAAAAGGAAAGGCTGACCAGGCGTTAGAGGTAATAAGTGGCAGAACAATCAAAAGAACTGAAATAATTTTTTATTTTGAATAACAGGAAGGCTTTTATAGATAACAGATAACAGAGTTTTAACTATTGTGTTCTCTAAGTGCGTTTTGGTAGAAAATTTTGGTTAATTTGAAACCATGTAGGCCTTCGTTTCGAAAAAAAAATTCGAAAACTGCAGGACTCGAGACCCTTCATTTTGCGTTTGTTAAACGTTCGAGAAATAGCGATAGCGAGCTATTTGAAACGGCGATATTTTCTTTTTTTATTCCGCAATTTAACATCACATTAATAAATCGACCGCTGCTCATTTGAGTTTATGACATTTTACAAAATCTGTATTCCTTTATTTCATTTTCAACTTTCTCGTATACATTAGTATACTAAAGAGAAAGTTATTGCGATCGTGCGGAAATTTCGAACTCAAACTGAGTATGAGAGATGATATTACGACTATAGAGAAGTCGAATAAAGTGGTATGCCAATGCCGTCTGTCTGTCCGGGCTCCGTATGGCGAAACGGTTCGATGGATTTGCTTCAAAGTTCGTGTAAAGGGTTTTTGGGGTCACATATCGGGGACTTTTTTTTTTGCTTTATCTTTCGAAATAACGGTACCTGCCATACATTTTTTTTTTGTGAAAATCACTAAACACTATTTTTCTCGAAAGTGGTTCGAGGGATTTCTGTCTCTTTTTGTACTAAGGATATTTATAAAACCGGCAATATCTCGTAAACTAATCAAGGGAATTTAAAAAAAAAATTGTATACCATAAAGTAGAACAAATTTGCATACTTCGATTTTTTAAATAATTTTTTTTTTTAATTTTTTTTCCATATAACGATTTTCTTAGATTTAAATTAAATTTGTCTTTTCAAAAAACGGCACTAACGATTTTGATAATTTTATTTGTATTTGTATTTCGAGTAATTATGTTGAAAGTGTCCAATGTGCGAAATTACATCAAAATCTAATTTTTCAAAACCTAAAAAGTGATTTTAATAAATTTGTCACTACTTATTTTCGATTCAAAAACGCATCTTATGTATCGAGAAATTTTCGTATGACGCAGTCGTTCTTTACTTTATTTATTACAGCAATCAACCGTCGAAATCCCATTCCTTTTTAAAGATTTTGTGGCGCCCATCTTATCTCTTTGATGAATTTGTTTTAACATTTCCCTATCCCGCCATTATTTGACTTTTAACCATCGGCACAGCGGTGGCTGCAATTTTTCTCGCGATTTTTTTTCTTTTTTAACAAAAATAAAGTGCAACACTACTAAAGCCATTACACCCCTTACACCCTGTACTTAGAATATAAATAGAAACATTCCACTTTTCACAATAAATTTTCATTTGACACCTCTTGTCGGATGACCCGAATTTTTTCATTTATGAAAAGTTCCAAAAATAATTACATTACATACATTAGTTGTATATGTGCATGTGTATGAACGTATTAAACGCGTATCACAATTAACGTGGTTACCAAAATTGTGGTATTCCATGATGACCAGCAATTTAATTCCCAATATTAATTACCACTTAACTCATTTAAAGTTCTTCCCGTACACCTGCAGAGTTCTGACATTTCAACATACGAGTATAACATTATTAGCACAGTTTGCCCAAAAGCATGTTAATTAAAGTGCATAAAATTACTCCTCCGTTGGAATATTTCAACAACTGGGAATTTTTTTAATTCATTATTTTGTTTAATTAAGTATATTAATTGGCATGTAACACATACTCGTACATCTTGCGTACGATACGGGTCCTTCTAATTGAAATTTCCATTTTGTTGCAAGAACGCGTACGTTCAAGGATACTATTATACCGAACCGAAATGAAATGCTTTTAATTATATTGTAAAATAAAATCCGTTCTCAAAGACAATTATATTTATTATAAAAAAAATTACTCTTTTCGCTTTGTATAAATAAAATGCTTCAATGCTTTTTATATTACAAAAATAGATAGGTAGAATGGCTGCCACACATTAGTTACTGTTGTCAGGTGAAATATGTTATTCAGACAAATGTGTGATTCCCTTTATTTCTCCAAAACAGAGTTTTTTTTCTCAACGGAGCCTTTTTGTCAGGGTGCGGTATTTGTTTTGTCAATAAATATGACATAAATGGGTATATCCTTTGATAGGAAGGATCTCTCAAGCAGAACGATAATGTGTCACGTGAATTGAAGCGGAACTCTCTAATTTGATTCGTATGAGGTTTCGAATATGTATTCTCTGACTCGCGTTATGCATAACAAAATATATTAAATTGTATTACTGGCAATTATTCTAATATTATAACATATTCTGATACATCCTTAGAAGAAATTATATCATCATGTATATTCATGTCAAACACATCGGGGTATTTCCACCTGAATGAAATCATTCAAACGTAAAAGAGCAATGGCAACGCCTTAATATCAGAATATGAATTAGCTTAAGACAAATTTAATTAAAGAAAAATTAGATTGACGGATATATTAGTTGAAGTTTTTCTTAATGACTTGATCGCAGTGATGCGGCATCCTGTTGCTTAAGGATTTAAAATCATTTTAACTACAATGGACATTGATCTGCTGTCAGCAAGAAATGAAATATGTCATTTACTACCACAAATGTCTCGTGTTAAATGAGGAGAAAACAATTTTCAATTGGAGATAGCTTTGTGACATTTACGATGTCAGAAAAAGAAGATGTTGAAAAGGAGAAAATGCTTTATTCTCTATTCAATGAACATCAATGTGAGTGCCCAGCAGGAAATAAAAAAAAAGTGGTTAACTTGGCATTATAACGTATAATTAAACTTTGTTAAAACTTGTTTAAAATAAAATTGTTAATTATCATTTATAAATGAATTGGTGATTGTTATACCATAAGAAAGTCAAGATATTTTGAAATCATGTTTACTGTGTTTTTATCTGGCATTTTGATTAAGTACAGGCCCGAGTGCAAGTTACTTTTATCAGGTGCTCCCGAGCTTCCGCGTTAACCTCATGCCCTGTGCACCGTCTTATTCAGAATAAGACTAAAAAAGACTAAAAAATTCATCTATCCGGTAAATTTTTGGAAGACGTCAGATGAGCTGCTGCCAAACTGTGATAACACGACGGTGCGATCCCGAATTTGACCATTGCCATGTAGAGCTCTTGACTATGAATGTTATAATATGCACCTTTGAAGTCGATGAAAAGAAGGTGTGTCTGGTCTTGAAATTCATTGTTTTTTTCCAGGATTTGTCTTAGTGCGAAAATTTAATCTATTTCCGATTAGCCGGCCCGGAAGGACTGGCTGACACGTTTCGATTAGTATGTTGCAAAACATCTGAACTCGTTTATATGCGACATTAATTAGGCATATAGATCCCTCGATAGTTCTCGACGTCTTCTACATTAACTAAACGCGGGTTCTCTTCTTGGCAAACCACTCTCTCGACTGATGATGTCCATTCATCAGCTGCTGGAAATGCTCCATGCACACCTCTAAAACTCCCTGCACTTTGGTGATGTGAGTTTCCATCATATTTCAAAGAGCCTACGTCCCGGGCTTGATGGCAGCCGCCAGTTGCGTGGCGGCAAGTGTGCAAACGGGTTTGCTGATTCCTTCAACACGTTCCACTTAGAGCGTGTTGAAACGCACCTGAGTTTGCAGGTGACGATTGGAATGCTCAGAGGACTAATATCGGATAAAATGAGCAGTGTGGTTCCATATATGGCGAGTGCATGAGATTTAAAGTTTTCCGGAATATCCCTGGGTCCCGGCACCCAACAGTGGCAAATATTGAACTACTTTGACATCTCGTACTTGTACTTTTAATTCTTTTTTTTTAAGAAATCACGAAGAACATTTAATGGATATGCATTTGTACCGCTGAACAAAATATTTCAGTACTTTTCACCTCTGATCTAAGGCTACCATAGAGTTTATGGAAATTAATTCAACTATTTTAAAACAGCTTGTCGTCCGAGAAGATATGAATATCTCTGGCTAATATCAAGTTTCTCTTAGGCCAAGACAACACTTCTTTCATCGCCTTCGCCATCACTTTCGCCTGAAACACACTGCAGTGAATGGGTAGACAAAAAAAGGAGAAAAAGTTTGAGTCTATCAGAGAAAACACAACAACCCCTCCCTCTCCCTTCTTCAGTCTTTGATCCATCAGTGTAAAAGTAGATAGCTGCATCTTCGACGAAAACACCATGCTTCCTGAGAGCTTGGAAGTTTCTGTCGAACTGAGGTCAACGTATGGTGAAGTAAATCTGTCTTGGAATAATGCTGAAAGTATTTAACATAGCGGAGTGGATGTTTAGTTACACTAATACGGATTGCGTTAGATATCAAGAGATTTCATGCAAAATCTTATCTTATCCTTAGACATCGCACAGACTATCATTCCATACAGAAATATGGGTTTCATTACTGAGATATGTAGCCAATATGTTGTGCGAAACTGGAGACCTAATTTGTAAGAAAATGGTTTTCTTGGAGGAGAAGAGTACTACTTTGGCTTTCCTAATTCTCTCTTACATGTTTGGTCCCCAGCTTAGCTTTTCATCCACGATAAGTCCGAAATATATAACTTTTTCGATGATTCACCTCCTGGTAAAGAGGATAAGTTCGCCACCTAGAACGATCTGCCTTATTTATTAGCTCGTGAAAGTAATTTTAAAAGACGTTACGATCTTCGAGGCACAACCTGCACATGTCTTTGTTAAAATGGCAGTTAAGATAACAGTGTGCTGATTAATTTTTTATTTACTTGACTTGATGGCACTAATTGGTAGGCCGCAAATGAGTTCTAGGAATATGAGACGAGTTGTAGAGTAGGGTGGACCGACAATTTTGTTTTCGAATAGAACTAAAAAATTGCATAATTACGTAAACTACCCGTAAAAAAATAAATTTCATTTTTCTTAGCTCCCTACCACAATATCTACCATCTACCAGAAAATGGCAGCGTGAAGTTCTCCAAACTGAAGAATGTCTTTCCACCATTGAAAGCATATATGTCAATGGTAGAAAGTTGGTTTTTATAAAACGCTGTCAGTGAGTTCACAAGTAACTAAAGCATATTTCACTACTTAGCTCGTATTACCTAGGACACCTAAGTGCCTGGCTACACGTTCATGGGAATGAAAGTCACAAATCTCAAATGAGGTTTTTTGTCAAAAGTGATATGGTTTGGAACCGAAACGTTCTTGCCCACGCCGAGAATTCAAATCGAAAGAGGATTTTCGGTGGATTCTTGGTGCAATCTACCCTTTTCTTTCTGACTCACATAAAATCTACCTGTCTCATGCGACATGACTTTCATTCCCATGAACGTGGAGCCAGGCACTAACAGTATCTTCCGGAACAGGGAAAACTATAGCGGATTCGATAAACTCCTTTCTTTCGGATAGACAGCTAGATTTAAGCAAATTATTTGTTGTTGCGTGCGACTGTACATCTTTCCGGCTAATGGAGTTGAACCTGGGTGGAGCATTACAATGGTTCATATTTTAATTATATGGTAAGGAATTGTCACTGCGTCTTTTATTTCTCAAATTGGATGGAGCTACATTAGGACCTAAACTTTATTCGGGACTGATTGGAAAGCCTATCCCAGGTAAGCTACAAATTTTATCCAGAAATATCCAAGATTCTCTAGGCAGGGACCAAAAATATTTTTTCAAATGAGGGACGCTATAAGCAGAGGGTCCTATCCAAAAGATCTCTCCAATAGAAACCCGGGGAAAATGGCACACTCAAGATGGTTTACAATAGCCAACCGAATTTTAAGGTTTTATGTAGCCAAATCGAATCCAACTAATACTTGCTGAATATATGTTAAAAGTGAATAGTCTAATTTGGTTTAATATTAAAAAGAGACAGTTCATTTAAAAATGCCACAAATCATTTATTCGAATTATAACAGACCGAAAATAAGACCCCTTTATTTTGTTTTTAATACCATCACAGAGCAAAACACTGCGTTCTCTGAGTGTAAGCTCTCGGTATCGCTTTACGCAACGGTTGTTTGTTGCACAACTAAATTTCATCTACCGATCTTCGTCTTATAGACTATTTCAAAGTATTAATTAAATTAATTTAAAGTTAATGAATAATGGACTTTTTAAAATCTGCTCGCAACAAGCAAATATAAATTTCGTTGCAAAAGTCATTAATGTCGTTTTGCACCTCGTAATTGGCTCATTATTACCATAATCGGTTCTGTGCCTATCTCTAAAAATAAGATTTTAACCCGCAGTGACCTTTGGGGAGCATATATATTTAAAAGAAAGATCAATTCTGGTGAATTTATATGATAATCAAGAAAATCGCGAATAAACATGATGGAAGTTGCATCGCGTCTGAAACTTAAGGTTTGCAGACCAACTAAATTGCACCTTCCGCCATAATTAGGAAGCTCATCAAACATATTTAATTTACGAACCGCGTATCTCGTGAAGTTTTTTTTCGACTCTTTCGAATCTAACAATATTCTAAATAAGGTCTTACTAAGGCTATTTATGTCTCGAAAGTCTTTACTATAGAAGTGTTAAGTTCCAAAGCATTGCGATTACCCACTCCGACAATCTATTAATATCTGATTGAAAACGAATGCAAACAGTTACATTATCTATCCGAAAAAATAATTTCAAATCATCCGCGAAAGTAAAAACCTTACAAAAATGAAAGATTTCATGAACGTCGTTAATAAATAATATAAAAAGCAACAAGACCTTAGCTTAGCCAATTCATATTTTGCGCATCCAGGGAACATATTGAGATGGCAATGTTAAACGATGAAAGACCACATGTCTGAGAATTAGGCTTAAGAAGAAACATCTCAGCTAGAAAATAACAGAAAGGCCAGAGATTGACTGATATTATCAAATAAAGATAGTTTTTTTATTAACAATTTATTATGAATTTTAAAGTTTTTAATCTTAAGTTAGTAATATAAAGTTATTTCCAACTTGTGGTAATAAAAGGTTTTTTTGTTTAAATATCAAGTCAGGTAGAGGGCTAAAGTCTTCATCTTACAAAAAATTTGTTTTTGGTTAAATGGATCTACTCATCAAAATGCAACAAATTGGGGGAATTCCAAAATGATATATCAACTTTTTTTTCCCCATACATTGATGCTCCTTGCTATTGTAGAACCTTTGCGTGTTAGCTAATAAGTCATTTCATTTACCTTAAACCGTTAATTACTCGTAATCCTGTGAGCAGCTTAATTAAGACTGTTCGGACAATTCCAGAAAAGTTTGGATTAAAATAAGAATGAGTCAAGATCTTATGAGTGCTGGTTGTGTACCTTTTTTCCGAGGGTAGGTGGAAAATCTTTCATGAGACATTATGAGGACCGGCTGCGTGTGCTCATAATAGTGTGAGATTTTACTCACTAAAAACACCTCCCTACAAAATACTTTTATACTAGAACTAGGCTAATGCCTATCAAGCAGTTTTAATTTAAATATTTAATTACGTTTGGCAGGAAACCTCCCAGCGGAAGCAAATGTTCTTTGTAATCGGCGCACAAGATTTCTCTGATCTAGAATCTGTGGCCAATTAGGCGAGTGTGTTGTTTATGCGCGAAATTTCGTATTTCCTCTTCAACGGTATTTATACTGAGATATCTGTGGATATCGGCGTTTCTGATATACCACGGAGCATTTACGATTTGTCTTAGGACTTTATTTTAGAAAGTTTGCAAAATGTTAACATTACTTGGTTTGGTACAACCCCAAAGTTGTATACCGTACGTCCAAACTGGTTTTAGAACTTGTTTGTATAAAAGCAGCTTGTTTTGCATGCTGAGTTTAGAAAATCTTCCAATCAGTCAATGCATTTGATTTAATCGGATAATGAGCTCGCGTTTCTTCTTAACATGCGAATTCTATTTTAATTTAGCATCCAAAGCCATTCCCAAGTATTTAGCCTCGTTTGCGTACGGAATTTGTACCGAGTCAATATAAATGGGTAGACTGCTTACATTTCTGTAAGTAAAATGAACGTGCGTGGATTTTGTCTCGTTGAGGACAATACGCCAAGTTTTTGTCCACAGAATATGCTCTGTCGATAGATCGTTGAAGCTTATTTGTCGCGGACCGAATCGAATTGTCTACAGCTAGAATACCCATATGATCCGCGAAAGCTGCTACGATTGTATCCTCTTCTTGCGGGATATCGCGAGTATATAATAGGAATAAAATCGGGCCCAAAACACTTCCTTGTGGAACTCCCGCCGCGATTTCTTTGAATTCGGAGTACTCGTTCCCGTGTTGAATACGAAAGAGTCTGTCAACTAAATAAGAGCTTAGGATCTCATATAATTGCTTTGGGAAAGCTTTGTTTAGTTTATATTTTAATCCCGTATGCCATACTTTGTCGAAGGCCTGAGAGACGTCAAGGAAAACGCTAGAACAAATTTTTTTTTCCTCTAGAGCTTTTCAATTTCGATGGTAATTCTATAAACTTGGTCAATTGTAGAGTGCTTCGTTCTGAATCCGAATTGGTAATCCGGTATTAATCGGCGTTCTTCGCTTCAATATGAGTTTTTCAAATATCTTCGACATTATTGGCAGAAGCGATATTGGTCTATAGGATTTTCTGTCATTTGGAGGTTTAACTGGCTTAGGAATCATTATTACCTCACCTATCTTCCATTGCCGGGGAACGTACAAAAGTCTAATAGAAGCGTTTATGAAGAAAACAAATTTAAGTAGTGCTTTTCTGGGCAGCACTTTAAGGACCTGTCCCGTAATTAGGTCATATCCAGGAGCTTTGTTTAATTTAAGTTTTTTTATTTCAAAACACAGTTCGACCAGCGATACTCGTCTAATTTAAAAATTGTCAGATACCGTGGTAGGAACAGTATCTTCTACCAACGCTTCACCGTCAAATGGTTTAAACGTCTCTTCAAGGTGTTCGGCAAATATTTCGGCCTTTTCCTTGTCTCCTTTCGCCCATTCCCCGTTATTTTTCCGGATGGGTGGCGCTTCCATTTTTGGCTTTCTCATACCTTTCATAGCTTTCCAAGGCGAATAGTTAGAAGTTTTATCCGCCGTTCGACTTTCAAGATACATAGAGATTTCACGATTTTTAAAGTCCCGAATGTCTCTTTTGAGTTTGCTGGAAAGATTATTTAAAATTCGGAGCGCGAGATTGCTGCCATCTTTTACGCGCTCTTCGTTTTTCCTTTACTAAATCAGTAATTTCGCGGGAATATTTTAATTCGTTACTTGTAGTTACTCTCTTTTTATGAGGAGTATTGTTCCACGCTGAACTTTGCAACGGATCGATGAAATGATTCACTTCGTCTTCGAGTTCATATGGTGTTCGAAGGGATGCTTTCAGATCGATTTTATTTATGCAGTCTTTTCTAAAGGAGTCCTAGTTAGTTCTTTTGCAAGTAAGTTTTGGTGGACCGTCCTTTTCGCGTAAACCTCCGCTGGTGATTATCAGAATGACCGGCGAATGGTCAGAAGAGAGATCAAAACTTTCTTCAATTTTGACTGAGTTTTCAGATACTCCTTTTGCGATAAAAAAGTCTATGAAGTCTGGTGTTTTTGCCATATCCGAAGGCCAATACTTGGGTTTGCCAGACGAGTAGAAGTCGACCCCAGACTCCATACCGGCTTCGAATAGAATTCGACCTTTTCGTGAGATACATACATACGAACATACGTTTGTTAATTTGGCTTTGCTCTTCAAGTCTCGCAAGTATTTCGGAAAAAACTTGATGGACTGGATCAGGCACCGAATTAACAACTCGATTGTTTGCTTGTATCGCGGCTTCAGCTTACGTTTGCGGGTCGCGATTCGTCGACTTTTGCACATAAATTTTCCGTACTGTCGTCTGCGGTGGTTTGGACATTTCCTTAGTCGTTGTTTTTCTTTTTTTAGAAGGTTTTCCGTTTTCTTGTTTAAATTTATCTTTGGATCGGCTTTCGATCGGTAAAGGCTTTTTCTTTACTAAGTCGCGCCTTTTCTGCAGCTCTTTAGCTACTTCACAGCCGCTATAGTTTGCCGGGTGTTTTCCCTTGCAATTAATGTAAGTAGGCGATTGTAGGCGGTTGTATATCTAAGAATATTTTAATGTTTTCTCTTCTGAGATTCCGTCTTAAGGATTCCCTAATAAGACTTCGCAATAAGACCAAGGGGGACTAAGATTTTGCACACCCACACCATTAAACAGATTGCAGCCATCCATAAACTAGGTAGAGTCAGGTAGCTTTGACCAGCCATATCCAGTCCGGAATGGTTATTTTGTATTGTTTATATAAATTTTTGTAGAACTGCTTGAACAGTTTGGCTACTCTGGAATCACAGGTGTCGAGTCAAAGAAACTTAAACATTTGCTTACTAGTGCTACCTAAAATTGCACAAAATAACCTCGTAATCGTAATCGAAAGTCCATATACCAACACGTTAACTACCGCTGGAAGTTAGGTGGAACTGGAACATTCTTTTGCTTCTCTATTTCCGAAAAACTAATCCGGGGCCAAGGATTATTTACAAAAAAAATGGATTTAAACATCTCATTGGTATAATAGAATATGGCGCTCCTAATGTAACGAAAGATGTAAGCTGTATGCCATTTTTACTACCGGTGCTACCTAAAACTGCACAAAATAGTTTTTTTCAACTATCGTAATCGCAATCTAAAGTCTATATACCAACACGTTAACTACCGCTGGACGTTAGGTGGAATTAGCGCGGATTTGAGCCTGTGACACCTCGCACCTACATTCTTCTGCTTCCCTATTTCCGAAAAAAGTGATCCGGAATTATAGTCATACCTTTCCCATTTTTATTGCATTTCGACTAGACCGCTTATTGTCCGGTTCGACCTCAAAAAGTTTTCACATGCCTTTCTTTTTCGAATCACTCACCACTGGAGCCAATTGAACATTTATCTTGTCATAACATTTTGGTGATCCAAGAGCTCTTATTCAAACTTTTTAATTAAGTCTTATGCGTGAAAGACTACATTTTATCACAAGGAAAACGACAAATTTCATTACAATAAAAATAGCTTACCCTTGAACCGAATTCGAATTCGATATCACTCCAGCGTCCAGGCTCTCGCGCGACATATCATCGGCCATTTGCACTTTCAGCTGATGACCAAATGAATTAATTTCCGAATTTGGGGTCATCTGCGATGCAGCCGGCGATAATGACGTTCCCCCGTTTGGTATCACAACATCCACACAAATATCGTCTGAATCTTCTTGCGAATTAATTGCCATCTCGTCCCCCTCCTCGATGTCAATATCCTCCGCATTCTTATCCAACGGTGCCGCTTCTTCATCCTCATTGTAAATCTTAAAGTACGCATAAGTCAGATAAATAACCGAAATAATGAACGACGGTATCGGTATAGCCATGGAATACACCAAGTTTAGTGTATTTTGCCAGTAGTCTAAATCGCTTATTACAAGGCTAGGATCCACTTTCGAATAGTAGCATGGGAACTTAGTTTTTAGCTTAAGATATCGCTTCATCCATATTGTACAGTTTAACATTGGCGGATAGCCGCACCCCTTTACATTCGGGAACAGCCGCGCCCCAACATAGAAATATATCGAATTATTGCTCATCAGATCGTGATTCAATTCCGATATCTGGTCAAATGGCTGGCTATCGTCGCCATCATCGCCACCACCATCATCGTCATCTTCATCGTCGCCCGACAGACTATGGCTCATGTCTAGCAAGCTGTTCTCGTCAAAGTTTATGCTACCCAGGCCGCCCATTGTGCCGTCCATGCCCACGCCATCGGCATACTCGTAGTCGCGTATCGCCCGCTCATAGCGATCCGTTCGCTTGACTGGGGGCACTTCTTTCTCCGCTTCGGCCAAATTTATGTGATATTCGGTGAAATTGAATTCATCAGTATAATTGTACAGATTCAATCGATAATTGACACGGATCTGTGTGCACACATAAATATCCTTTGTGCATCCTTCACGGCACGACGCCCACGAGCAATTCTTAGCTCCATGAAACGTGTCCTGGTACATGGTTTCGCACAATGCAGGTACCTCTTCGAACTGCATAAAGATGGTGGTGAACGCTGGCTCAATGACGAACGGCACAAGAAACAGAAATGCAAACATACTAAATGTACCGAGCAGGATGAAAAAGGCTGTCGTATAGAAGAGTAGCTTTTGCTTAAAAGTACGTACTTCGAGCGCCTCGTCACCCATTGCCCCTGCACGTCTTTATCGCGGGCTGCCACTTGGGATTTGATTTCTATTCTATTTCGTAGTATCCTTTTGGGATTGTGTTTAGGTTCGTTCTTGCGTTTGGAAAAATACTATCACAGGGGCCACATGATTTTTTTACAAATGGGTCCTAGTCCTAGTCGATTTTTGAATTTGAATCATTGGCCCACAGCTGCTGTTGTATGGTAGTAGTGACTGTCTTTATTACAGTCATAACGTATCATCGCAAAACACGAGAACGAGAACTCTTCTTTTTGTAGTAATGGCATACGGGGTTGTGACTATGGACGATGACGTATGTGTTAAAACTAACCCCACTTGGCGTGGGGAGTAGCTTTATGGGGATTCCAAAAGCGACAGCACGCAGAAAAAAAGGGTCGTCGGGCGGTGACCAACGAGAAGGAGGAAAAAAGGACGATGGCAAAAACGCAATACCCTACCAACGACAGCGACGACGACGACTACAACTTTAGCTCACTTCAGGAGCAGAGCGCTATTCAATTGTGATTCACGTCATTGAGTTGCATTAATTAAACATACCGCACCGTTCAAATAAATCCTTTATTTTCAATTTTCCAGAAACACAATTTCACTAAACTCAACCACCCCACTTATGTCGCGAGATAGGTGGTGGTGGTGGTGGTGGATGATGGCTACTCCGACAATTTGTGTGTGCTTAAAAATGTATTAAGGGTATTTCCACACCATCCAAAGGACACCAGTAGCACACCACTAATAAACTACACGTATATTTTCTTATGTAACAAAAACAGGACCTACGTATACGCTATTTTGACGCAACAAACAAAAAAATATTTTATTAAAGATATTCACGGTGATTTTGTATCGTGCGATTAAGTAATCATTTTATGATTCATATGTGTGATTTGGGGCGATCTACCGAAGATGAGAGACGACGACTACGCGATGGACGGACAAGATTGCATTAGAACTACACTAGCACGCGATTACCCCGAACGAAAGGAATTTTTCACTACACTAAGGTAAACACGTTTTTTTTTTTCTCTCTTTATTTTTATTTTTTTTTATTAAAGTGTCGCCTTGCAGTTGAGGTGTGTGTTGTTTTATGTAACCTTGTTCTTGCAGTATGTATGTGATGAATCAAGTAATAGCAACGCGTGTTGCAATCCTTTGTTAATCATGATTCCTTTCTTCGTGTATTTAATATAACACTTTTAGTTAGTTATAGTATGTGGTATTAGCTGCATTATAAAACACACCATACATATACAAACACTCGTATATGAAGTCCTTTCAATTGGTTATATTCTGCACCCACCACTTATACATATCTAGCAAATGAATCACATTCGAAAAAAGAGGAAATCTAACTGAACTCAACTTCTTTGCATGATTAAAACAGAGTGGGAACGCGAACACTACACCCACGAAACCGGAGAATCCTTTTTATCTGGTCGAATTCGATTTTGATTTGTTGTTTGATAATTTATTAGATTTATGACCTGAATGTGAATGGGACAGGTCAACTTTTTTTTTTTGCTGCTGAATATGTTTTCAGTTGTTTTTGTTTTTTTTTATATTCAGTGCAAAATCGAGCACACTGTCATTTAAATGGACACCATGAGCGGTGCTTAACTCGCCGAGGAAGGACTGTCACTGAAAAGAGAGCAAAGAAAAAAACCCTCAAAAGCTCCGTGCTGCTGAAACCGAAACACAAAGGATTGTTGGGGTTCAAAAAGTAGAATACGACACAAACCACCCCCCCCCCCCCCCTCCCACACACAGAAAGAAATACAATAAATAAGGGTAGCTAGAAAGGCCCGTGTTCGTATATATATATCTATTGATCTATAGTTGAGTCTTGAGTATATATTGTCTTGTCACTGTGTAAGCTGGCTAGCGGAACTTTGAGCAGTAAGTTGCGAAAAAATGAGAGAGCAAGAGAAGGAGAGAAAGTAAAAAAGTTCGGTTGAGTTGAAACTTGAAACCGATTAAAAACAGAGAGCGGAGCCGGACTGCTTTTAAAAAGAGAGAAGAAGCTTTTATCCCTTAATGACATTTTACGAGATTGTGTCAATAGAGAATGTCGATGTAACATTCGAAATATTGTTATTATTTTTGCTTGCAGTGTGAACAACTTTTTGGAATTTCGTCAAATCTGACGTACCTACTTGGGGCGGGTAGAAAGGGTTTCTAAAGTTTTATGGCAAATGACATGCGAAAAAGATGTTGATAATTGTGCGCGCGCAAAATATTTTCCAACTATTATTGGATAGTATTGTTTTTTTTCTGGTTTCATATATTTTTTATGGGGATTCTATAAAAATTGAAGAGGTAGTAGGCAGTAGCGTAGGGATTTTTGTACAGAGGGTCAAAGGAGACATGGAATATTTTCGAATAGGTCGGAAACTCTGTGAGAAATAAAACAAACAAAGGAATTTCTTCTGGCACATCAAATATTAATCGAGGGAAATTAAGGCAATTAGAATCAGTCAGTATTTGTTAAAAATGATTGACTTGATAGAGACTTAAAATCTGTGCAGTGTTCAGCAGGGTTACCTAATGACACATTTATCGCTCACCTCACACGATGCCCGTATCGTAGCTGATAGAAATGCTGCTTCCCACATTTATTATTTCCTGTGTGTCGATAACAAGGTTAATTTCAAGTTTTCCACGAGTTAATGTTTCCGTCTTAAGGTCAACAGCCGGATGTTGATTCGATCAAGCACTCTTTTATTTCTACGTTTGATGTTCTTCTCTTGTGTCCATTTTCTTCACTTACTGTCCTTGTTTTCCGAAGCGTACTAATGTGTGCATCTGCTGTCACCTTTTTACGATACACGCAAAAAGCTATGATATTTTTTTTCTGAGATGGCTGGTAACCTTGTGTGGTTACCTAAAGGCCCCGAATTATAGAATCCGTCGCTGCCGTGCATGCGTTAGAACATTAAATTCACGCATTGGCTTTCCCATAGAATCCATCGGAACTTTAACAACTTTTTTCTTTTTTGTCAAATCAGCTGTCACCGGTCCTTATAACCCAGGAACTGCTCATGCTAAACACTTGAAACTTGGTATGGAGCCTGCTGTTGTGTGTCCCAATAAATCATGAAATTTGATGTCTCTAGCTTTGTTGTAAGCGAAGTTATGGGGGGGGGGGGATTCAAAACGGCCTGAGTTGGTTCCTGTAAATAAGTGCTTAAGTTGCAAGGCACTCCTTTTAAATGAGTTGGTGGGACATAGTAGTCTCCTCAAAAACATCTTGGTGAGATGTTATATTGAAAGAAATACAATTTCATTCGATTCGAATGCAAGGTGAGGTGGTATATGGTACATGGGACATGAATCTTGATCTGGTTTGTAGTTTAATTTGGTGAGGGGTAGGATAGAATTGAAAGAGAAAGAGGATTTTACACCTAACCTTTGTGCTACTTATCACCGTATTGCAAGCTGCTGTGAAGTCACTTACTCAGTAGTCGTTATCTGTTTTCATTTCGCGGAGTCTCTGTTTACCAACTATTAAAAATATTTTTTTGTTTCTTTCTTGACTATATCATGGATATCCCCAAACACAGCAACATTGTGCCTTGGATAGGCTCTATAGGAGGTCATGAAACATCTTCAGCTTCATCGGGAGGACAGTTTGCACATATTAGGCTAAAGGTTTGCAATATAGCTCTGATGCTTCATCTTTATTTTAGACAACACTTTCAGTTGCAAAAGTAGTTATCAAACAAAAGTGAAATCACTGTGGCGTATACTTAATATTTTTTTCTATAATTATACACGTCAACATATTTAGGTTATGGCGTGAACTATATTTTAATCAAGCAAGTAGATGCGTTCGTTGCTTTGCCTAGCAAAAATAAAAACGTACTTAAGATTCAATTCACCATTTTAAAGTTTTGTTAGTTCATGATTTGGCATTTTCTCATTCAAAATCCGGTCGCAGGTAGACAAAACTTTACAAATACACCCACTACATGCATGTTAGTAGGTGGAGAAGACTGAGGAAAGTTATGTTCCCACATTTCATAAGGTATTAATCATTCCATTATGTACCCTATGATTGAAGCACCACTCATTTTATTTTGCTAGTTGGCGCAGCTGGCTTTGGTGAACAATAGTTATATTTTCTTTTAAGGACAGTGAAGAATAGAATGTAATAATAGTTATCTGCGGCAATAGAAGTTTTTATCCGTACATTTTATTTGTCTCAAGCTTTTTACACTCGCTGCTGATATATGTCGCTGCAGATTATATTTAAGACTAGTACTTTCTTTCTCTAGTAATATTCTATCGTCTTCAGAGAGTCTTTTGGTGATAGGGACCAATAATTTTCAGCAATCACCGCTTCAGTGTGTAAGTGAACCTGTGCTTGGTTCGAACAAAGGCAGGAAATTCATAAAAAAAATCTTTGTGGTGACTTTCTCTTCTTTACAAGCGTTAATAGTTATATCGCTAAAGCATTGCGCATTTGGGTCCCTGTCAAAATCGTTATGGGCCGTCAAAATGATAGCAAAAATGACGCACGCTTCGTACAAGCATCTAATGAAACTAAGTTGGTTTGTCTGTAGTCGAAATAATTGTGCCATTGAATATTGTGTCTAAAGGTCTGCTATAGTATGTTGTCTATACTAGGGATCCCGGCAAAAGAAACATTTCTGGGTTCAACCTTGTATTCGGATTTTGTAGTCTTCCCAACTAATTTCAAGAGTTCTTTCAGTTGGAGCAACTAAGGGATGAGAATATGGCAGCTTGGACACATAAACTTGAACCCATTCCCATGTTTTTCACAATATATTGCATATCGATTAAAAGAGTCTTGGAACCACCCATGAAAATGCTAATACATCTTCCCCCTGGCTCAAATCCTGACCTTACCCGATCTTCGAACTTAAATGAGAAGTGGAAGCTTCTTTAAATCTTCGAGAGCAGAATTAGGTGTGATACGGAAGGCCCCGATGCAATCTTGAGATACCTTTCATACTTATGCTTATGATAGAAATGGCCTTATCACCGCCGCGAAGATCCATAGAACTCTTTAGAGTGACAAACCTTATATTAAGCCAAAGGAAGCCATGCATTGACAGAAAGTCAACAATGCTTTAGATGTATTCGTCTCGAAATGTTGTGTCCAAATAAGCTTGCTACCTAGGATTACTCCAAAATATTTTGCTTTCCTTAATAGCTGTAATGTGTTGCTAGAGACTACAATCGTCCTTAGCGTATACTTGACAACTTTAGACATCCATAATCTCTATTTTCTCAATTCTGAAAACATAAATTTAAAAGCATTTGTACAACCCTAAAAATTATTATATTTCAGCAAAAGTCCACATTAATCCACCTTCCAAGCTCCCAATGAAAAATCATCACATTAAGCAAATCTAACCAACTTCAACACTATCTATCGCATCGGTTAGTCATAAACGTTTATTTGATATTCACATCAATTGCTGCCACTTTGAAAATCCTCTCATCTTTTTTTCCAAGTAAAAATCCCTTTTTCATTTTTTATTTAAATACATATGTACATCTGATGACTCATCCGAAGCAGAAAAAAAAACAAAGCAAAAAAAAAATCCCATAAGCGATGCTTTTCAAATTTAATGCAATTCCCTGCACGTGCTGTCATCTCGAAGACATATAATTTTAGAAACTAAAATAACTGATGATTGCCAAAACACAAAAACAAAAAACTTACATCAACAATCACAACTCTACCACCAACGGGAAGACCGACCGACCCTTCATAGCCAGAACCATACAACAATTTCAATTAACCTATAAACCATTCCCTTACCATCGATGTTCCATGTTATCTATCTTTCACTATCCATTCGTGTGCTCTCCCAGAGATAACCTCCTACAGGTCATGCGCAAAAGCGCTAACAAAAAAAAAAACAATGAAAAGAACAAACTCTGTTCTCCCTCACAAAAATGTCAAAAAAAGAAAATCAAGAATTTTCCAGTTTTCAGTTTTGGTGGACGTTGTTTACAAATGGCGTGAGAAAAATACCAGAACCCCAAGTATCCTATCAGTTCGTCACCTAACAAAGTGCGGATACAAATTATGTGTGTGTGGTCATTTAATATAATAATAAAAAAATTAAAAACAAAAATAAATGCCAACTAAAAACGCAAAAGAAGAATCCAAAGTGCAATAATACAAAACAGTATATAGTATAAGTACCTACTCCGCCTTAGACGAACTATTTATTATTTTACTTTATATCTAGGACATTTTGAATGCTTTAAAATGAAGGAAATCCCAGTGAAAAAGTGCTTTGTATAAAATTTCAATTTATTTTTAGAGAAACTTCAGTGTAAAGTCAATGAAATTGTGTCTTCTAAGGACGTTCGGCAAAAGTTGCAAAATAAACTATAAAACGGACTCCATTTGCATGAAAATTTCTACCTCGCAGGAGACATACAGACACAAACACACGCCTCGCTGTGAATATTGTCGTCATTGAATAATATAATTGCAGGTGAGAATTGTGGTATTTTAATAATTTTCCTACACCCTTCAGGCAATCGTTGAGGTTTGGGTATAATTTCAAAATTGACCCAACTGGGTCATTATGGCGTACAGCAGCATTTTTTTTTTATATTTTTTTTTGCTCCCAATACAATTTTGCATTAATAAATTATAGCGTGTTACTGTCGACATAACAAATACACAAACACATGAGTACGCATGTACTTGATCGTCGCATTCCTACATGTGTACATACTATAGCAATTGGCAAGTGAAAGTGGCATCCACTACACGATATTCGTTTGCCCGCAGAATGGCCTCTATGTGTCTATAGGTTAGGAGAGTGCTCTATAAAAAAAACACAACAACATTGTACTTGTACGTAGGAAGAGAAGTGAATAAAAAAATATTGCATGCAGATAATCTAATTCTTTGCATTCCTTGTTGTTGTTAGGACCCGACTCGAAAAGACTTGTGTACGGTGACTAGCGGAATTTCCAGTGTAGTATCTATAAATAGGATGAGCATTATAAAAGAGTTCTGTTGGCTTTTGTGTAAAAGGACATTTCTGCATAAAGGATTGTGTGTGGTGATTGTATTTTATAACCGGAATCCAATTATTGGGAACTAAACGCAGTGAAATCAATACTGATGTTAATTTATTCTTACTCTTTGAGGTGACTGCAGCAACTCAGATTTTCTTAAAAAATTGTGAAATTCAGGTTGAATTTCTTTTAAAATGTGTGCAAAACAGTAAAAGTGAAATGTTCTCCCCTCTAAATGTTAGGGACGGTCACAATAAATGGAGAAAGGCAACGCAGCATTCACATTCTTTTGTGACTCGAGCTTTAAAGAAGTACATATAGATGAGCCAGAAATGACCAGAATGTATAAATCGTGTCAAATTCTCGTACGACCACAAGTTGAGGCAAAAAAAAACTACAAAGTCCCTTGGGTAGTAGAAATTTTTAGTCTTAAGCGAAGAACATAACGAATACGAACTGGACGCTCATTTTTAATAATGTTTTCGCTACCAGCTATTTAAACTAAGGCCACTCTCATCTCTGCCAGCTCAATGCTCCCAGATTTTGTTTCATCGTGCACAATCTTCATCTTGCCCTATAGTTCAGAAGGGGTGTTATCCAAAGCGTAAGCCTTTCTATCAAAAAGGCAACAGCATATCTTTGGGGGGCTTATTCCAACATTCAAACGTTTTTTGACAGATTAATAGGAAAGTTTTTTTTTAAATACTAAGCGAAGTGTGGAAATGCATTGGAAAGTCGACATTCGAAGCGATCGTTTTGCATAGTTGCCATGTTCGCCGCGAGGCGAATTGAATGAATCGAAAATTTTGCCCCCAGGGCATTGCTCTACCTTCTTCTACCGCCGAATTGCACTAACATCTCCTCCTTAAAGGTCATTGAAACCCTGATATATTGTCAGCTTATGAAATAGCTTGAAACTCGAAAACTTCTTAATTACCGGCAGTTAATTCAGAGATCTCATTGAAAAGTGGAACCAATCTTTTCACAACGTAAAGATATATCGTTACACTTTATATATCAATGGCGAATAGATTGCAATTTATTGAAGGCTTCTATCATTGATCCCACACCCTCATATTCTGCCAATGTCTATAAACCGCACTGGAACCGAAAGTCTTTTTATTCTCGGTATATGCGTTAATGACAACCTTTATTGTAATGACAACATATTCGAAGTCTCCAAAAATGCATCAAAATGTGGAGCATTCCTTAAGCATATATATCCCTATATTTGATATGGTTACAATCTATAATGAGGTGTCCTCTTGGAACTTCTCGTCACTACACTCTACAAATGTCGTTATTCTTGAGATTTCATTCGTCCTATCCTCTAAATTTCATAAAAAGTGCATACAAAAAATTATTTCATAAAGTTATTTTTCTACTGGTGAGAAGGAAGTTTTGGTATCCTCGAGTTTCATCACCGCAACATTTATATCATCAAAACTGATTGTATGTCATATCTTTGCTAAATCCTCTTGGAAGTTTCACTGATGAGAAGGAAGTTTTGCTTTCTAATAAATGCCTCAAACTGAAACAGAGGGCCCTAACAGCGTTAAATAAAAAAAATAAGTGGACAATATCAAAAGAAACATATAAAAAACGACATATGTCAATGTAAAAATGTGATCTTGTGAAAGAAGTTTTAAGATTGCCGTAAAGGTTAGATAAGTGTTGACACAAGAGATTCATTTGCCAAATACGAGTGCCTGTTTTCGTGAATGGATTGAGATATTGAAAAATGGTGAATACGTTTTTACGGTTGTTCATGTTTTGAAAACGTTTTCAATATACATAAACAGAATGATCAATTACATCTATTTCTTTGAAAGTAAGGCGTGTGTCTCAATAACTCTCAATAACTCTCAATAAGACTGCTATTATTATCTGCCTTCTTTTGTTGAGTAATTTTCAGTTTACTCTATCAATACAATACTCTTGGCAATGGCAATAGCTATTTTAGTTCATGCATAAATTCTTGTGAGAGCAAAAGCGTTACGAAGGGTAATATGCTCAATACTACAGACTTCAGGTTGGTAGTTAAGGGTTAAGCATTAGTAAAGAATAGTAAACTGTGGTGTTGTGGAACAAAGCTTAAAAGTTACTTAAAAGAAGTTGATCTTCTTTACATAAAATTTAAAATATACAAAGGAGTCGGTCTTGGAATCACACGTTATTATTTATTACATAATTTAAAATACAACCACAAAAGCTGAATTGCTATGAAAACAAAAATTTGTAATATTCAGTTAGGTGGGTTTTTGTTTTGCGCAACAAACTATTTTCCGCTAGTCTCCCATTTCATTTATATTTTATTATACTAGTGTTCTGTTTAATAAAATATAAATGGAATATATAAAAATATATAAATAAATATTGGGCGTAAACGGTCCATACAGGACCCAAAGCCTAGCTTCTCAAACCACTGTGTGTGCGAAGATATGTTTTTTTTTGACACAAATGGAAGGGAGCTAGAGTTTAATTTAATTAATTTTTGAGAAGCTTCTCATCACATTTTCTACTATTGGATGTAGCGAATAAGAACTTACAGGTGGTACAGGTCGGGAATTGAACCAGCGATCTCTCGCTTAGTGGTCCAATGCACTTAACCACACTGAAATATATATATGTAGAAACCATTCTTTTTAAACAACAATTCGAAACCAAATAAAATGAGAAAAGATAAATAAAATAAAAATTTACAGAAAAAAAAAATAAAATATCTATTCAAAAATTTTTTTAATTTGAATCTCGAAACATACAATTATTATTTCCATATTCCGATGTGGAAATTTCTTCTAAAATTTCAGTGCACTTAATAAATACATCTGAATCGCTGTGATGAAGCAGCTTAATAATCACCCATCCATATGCCCATGAAATATGCACTGATATCAGTTGTTTACGATTCAAAGTATTTTATAATAGATAACCTTTCTCGAAAGTAGATGACGGTGTCAGTAAAAACAGCATCAGCTTAACAAAATTTTCGATTATTAGTTATTCAAAACGCTGCCACAATAGATGTTGATAAATTTGCGCATAGCTTATTTCGTTCATACGCTGAGAAGAATTCAACTATATTCGAGGTGTCACTATACGTTTCTCGGGCCAAGTATAGAAAATACTCTGTCGGGTTTGATAAGAAGTGCGTGCGAATAAAAACTTTGCTATAATTTTTTTTAATATAAAACCACCCAAGAGTTTTTTTAGATCTCAGCTGGTTGTTACGCTGAATTCTTTTAGTAAAAGGCAATTTCGCTTCACTGAAATGCAAAAAAAAAGAAACAAAAATGCAAAAGCCACTTAAAACATTGGGTAGACCTTAAAAAAACAGCATCGCATCGTTTGATTTCATAAGTCCAGCAATAAGGAAAAAAAGTTGTTGAGCATTTTATTTAACTTCATAAAATTCGTTCAAAAAATTGATTCTCTCTGAATATTTTGTAATAATATTTGTGACAAATATTTTTTTTTTAAAAAAAAGTAATTTTTTTTAATGAAAATTATTTTAAATTCTTGGTGAAGTTTGACAATATTCGGTTTATTTTCTTTTTTCTATCGGTAAATCAAGAAACAAAATTAAGTGAATAATTATTCGTCGAAATTTTGATAATATGTATGCAAAAATAATACCCTATCGAATAATACCCTAATGAAAATGCTCGTTCTGGCGGTGCGCTGCAATTTTTTATAAATGAGGATAGTCAAAATCCACTCCCAGAAAAGCAATTTACGTTGCGCTGATACTACACACGTGCATCGCAACGTAACAGTCGAGTTTATTAGAGAAACATACTCAATTGACCGCATTATAGAAAGTATGGTAAACACAAACATCGCTTAGTTTGCGGTGACCATACAAATTTAAACTGCTTTTTTATGAGTAGATTTTGGTCCCAAAAATATGATCGCATGTCATTTCCCTGACGTTTTTTTAGGTCTGAAAGCCAACAGTCAGTTGCGTTTATTTTGATCGCGTGACTCTTGACTTTGATCTTCTTGAGCTGTTAGGAAGGATTTTCTCCTTCTCCTTTGGCTCAGTCCTCTTTTTATTTACCTTACACATCTCAAGGCTGATACATTGGTTGTTTGCATCCTTGTTAGATAAATTGCAGTTTTGGTTGCTGCGAGTCGATGCTGGCTGGCTTGTTATAATCTTTGGCTCGTCTCTGTATCATTCCAGTCTTTTTCGTCCGTTTGGTATTGACGCAGAAAGTTGGTTTCTATACCCAGACAGTCGCTTTTACCGCCTCTGCCATCCTTTCTTATACAACCATCCCAATCGGATGTTCGCTCTACTTAGGCCCTAGCTACTTTAGGTACACTAAGTCGAATTTCTTCTTCTTGTCTGTTCGAAGTGTCCACTCACTCACCGAGTTACCGCACTTTCCCAAAAGTATATTAGTTGGCTACTTGTTTGGCGCCATCAAAAGTAAGACTTTCCTTCCCAAAAGCTCATTGGACCGCAGGCGATAAACAGACAAAAGCGACCTTGTTTGGATTACCGGTCCATACCTATGTTTCCGAAGTCAATGGCTAACTTTTTCCAATTATCCTGATTGGGAACAACCACAAAGCACTTTTTCCATAATTTGTCCACTTGTTTTCCGTGTAATTACCGTTCTAGGTCTTTGACCAAATTAAGTTCATTCAAAATCAGTTCAGCTGCACATAATCCCCCAACAAACGACTGCGATTCAACGATTAAATTTCTTACTAACTGTACTTAGGTCAATTCTATCCCCGCATAATCCCACAAGCCACCACAAAAAAAAAAACAAAAAAACATCGCATGTCCCAGAATAAATAAATAAAAAAGAAACTCCCAAAAACTAATGTCGAAACAACAAGAATCTCCATAAATATAAAAAAATCTGCTGCAGATCTATCTATGTATACAAATATTATCCACTCCGAGGACTCATATTATAGGCGACCCCCCACAAATTTTCGTTTGTATCCAAAATAGAAGAAAAACCAAACCCCTTCTAGTACAACTGTCCTTATTTCCATAGTTTTCCCCTCTCCTACTGTTCCGCATTAAATTGAAACAGCAGCAGATGCCAACAATACAGCAAAAAAAAAGAAGAAATTAACAAAAAAAAACAGCAAAATCACAAACTACACACACTCTCTCTCTCTTTCTGTCATGCAAAAGGAAGAGCGAAATTTTTATTGATTCAATGCGCGCGCACTGCTTTGATTTTTGCAGGGATATATTATTCTCAGATCTACTATTCTGAAAGTTGGAAATCTTTTACCACACCGCACCGCAGGGATATAAGTGTATAGTGAGTCCTTAAATAAATTTTTCGCAACAACACGAGGAATTCTTCGCCCCAAAAAGCTACAAAAATCAAAGAAACTACCATGTGAAAAACATTTGAAATAATTAAATTAAAATAATATTTTTAATCTGTGTTGTGTGGTGTTGTAAATCTCAAAACAGGTCCCCCCCCCCCCTTATTTTTTGGTTCAAGGAATTTGCCTGCCTTTTTAGTTGTGCATTCGCGAACAAGGATTGTGATTCTCATATCGATTGTATTGCTTCTGTGTCAGAAGACCGTTTACGTGAAGAAAATATAATATAAATTGGAGCCTTTTAAATTAATTCGTTTCTTTGTTCTGCAAATAGTGACTTACAATTAATAATTAAGTGCGAAGGCTAAAGGAAAATATTTTGCAATAGTGAATGTTTCAGTGATACACACTCGCAAACACACGCTCGCATACATATACATACATAGATCGACGCACTATCCTAGCCCCTTTAAAACATTTTTGTTGCATAACCAAAGAGAGCACCGAACTTCTTAATAAAAATAATAATAATGATCTAGAACAAAGGACGAAAAGAAAAATGTTTTTGAAAATCTAAAATCCATCTGTTTAGTTCTCCATTGGAAAATACATAGAAAAAAATCAGTTCACAGCAGCGAATTCAGCAACCATTCAGCGCAATTAATATATCACACCCACAACGGAGGAGGAAGGAGTGGTGATTGCTAAGCAAAGGACGAAGGACGAAGCGCATAGGCTATGGGTAAGAAAAAGGTGCCTAGCGAGGATTTGATTGTCCCCCCGCAGGACAATCGCATTTGTGGCACAATATGCATCTGTCAGATGACACTCGTACTCAGTTCTGTCGCATTGGTGTATCTTACTGTCGCCATCTACATGCCATCGACCAGAGCTTTCAAAAGTGGAATTGACACCACTCCGGTCATGTGCACAACGACACGTGCTGTCAACAAGGATAACTGCGAGTGGGGCTCGTGTGGCGAATGGTGTCTGAGCAAGACATCGGGCGCCTGTATACAGATTTACGTCAATCTACGTAATAATGGCACCAACCTGACCTTCCAGAATTGTACGAATTCAGCGAACAAGACCTGCTACGGAATCGATCAGGAGCGTGCCGATAAGGCGCGTTGCATCAATGACGAGTGCAAGAACTTGACGGGAACGTTCAATTGCACCGCTGGCCAGTGCCTCAATATAACCGATGCCTTCGAGTGTGTGTTCAGGAATAGTGACCAACCATTAAAGTGTTCTGGGCGAAGGGGTAAAATCAATTGCATGGACATAAGCGGTCTGTTCTCTTGTAATCGCGGGACTTGTCGCAAGATTCGTACTCCGTACAACTGCGATCGGAGGTGTGTCGACATTCCGACCAGAAACAAGAATGTAGTGATACTCAGCGGAGATAAAGTCTACCTGTCGCAGTGTCAGAATGCAATAAACTCCGAAACGGAGGAGGAGGTTTGGAACGAAACGGCAGACAATGTGGTGATGGCGTCGTGCTACTTCATCAAGAACACCTCGGATCGGGTCGATGCGGTAGATTGCATAAACGGTTCGGTGCTGGAAAACAACATGCTGACGGATTTGACGAACTTCACATATCTCAGCCACTTGCACATTGCAGTCTCCACGCCGATTCCAGAGATTGCTCCGCCCGACGTGGATCTGACCATTTCGAACGAGTCCCGTCTGATGATCAACTTGGAGGGCTGTGTCAACACTCTGATGGATGAGTGCAAGGATTTTTTGAAGGATTTCGGTCGTGATGGCAGCGATCACAATGCCCGTGCTCGATTCCCGTGCTTCTATGCACCAACCAAGAAGGAAATCGTTGTCGCACGCTTCGACTTGGAGGTGACATACCGCCAGTTTGTTGTCGCTTCGATTGTACCAACTGTGCTGTTTATAGTTTCGTGCTTAATATTGCTTCTGTGTCAGAAGACCGTTTACGTTGGAGACGATGCGAAAATGCGCTTCAAAGGATGTGTCGACACCGACACCATTTTGGCGAAGAACAACATGGGTTCGCAGAGCAACTTGGGCGATACTGGCGGAGGAGGAGGCGATGAAGTTATGGCACTATGAGATCCGTCACGTAAGCATCGATTATTGTCTATCAAAGAAATTTCCAATTCTCATTTAGAATGTTAAGCGAATAGGTGCGCAACGCTGTTTTGTATCTAAACATTATCTCTTATCTGCTTTCAGTTGGAGCGGAGTTTCATTGAAAAATTGTGTTGAGTTGTGTGCTCAGGATTACATGTGCTTTCTATCGCTCGAACATGTATCTATTAACAGTTAACTGTATAAATGTCCATATGGCTTAATTGTTTTGTAAATTATTTTCACCCATATATTGGTCATTAGAGAAAAAAACAATAGATAGAAGATCATATTTGTAGTTAGTTACTAGAATGCGTTCTGGTTCTATACTTTTGTACCAATTTAACGTTCTTATATTGTCACTAATTGGTGTGTAAATAGAAGAAGTAAATACATACATAATACATTATCCATGTGCACAAGGTTTTTATTTTATGTTGGTTCGTGTTCGGAATAGCGTGACTGCAGTACCCACCCAAATTTATTAAATTGAGGGATATCACGGGTTTGGTGGAACTATGGCTGATTACTGTAATATTTGATGTTTTTTTTTGTTTGTAGTCCTCAATAAATGTATATTTGTATTCGTGAAAAATTATAACTACCTATAGCAGGAAACGAACAAATATTGATTAATCGTTACAAAAAAATATGAGACATTTTGTCTCCTAAAGATTCGTTGAATTTATAAAGCTTAAAGTGCATTCATTTATTTAAGACTTTGAAACTCATGACGTGGACTTTTCATTTGGTGTAATGCGAAAAAACATTAGGTTTTATTTGTAATTTATCGTTGTTAAATATTTTTCGCGAACATTTTTACAATCGGTAGTCTTTAAGTTTAACAGCATAGGCCTTTGCCGAGAAATGTAAACAATAACAGTGGAAACATCAAAATCCGTTCATTGGTTCCCTAGACTAGCGGGAACACACAGACAGAAGCATTTTGCAGAACACGCTTTTATGGTACAGATCATACCACCTACTTACCACCTTTATGAATTAAAAATGTTAACTCTTGATACCAATTAAGGAGTATATCGTACCCATCGTCGTTTATTTGTTTGATTTATTATTTGTCACGAAAAAATGAGAATCTTTCCCTTCCTCCTCTTACTGGCCAAATTCCACTTTGAGCATTTATACAATGCGCTGAAAGCTGAGATTGACCCAAAAATATTTCGAAACCTCGTTGGGCATTGTTTGAAATTTTGGTCGACTGTCGAAAAATTAATGGTGCACCACAACTACAAGCAAGTATAAAAATTTTAAAAAAATGATTTGGAGATGTCTCACAAAAAAACAAGATTACGAAATCTGTGTCTTCCAAGACCCGCCTGTCTTTTAAAGGACAGTTGACTGAGATTACCGTTTTGATGGGGCTTCTACCCTAAAAATGACAATACCAACTGAGCCGGCTGAGATGGATTCTTTGAAGTAAAAGTTTATTCAGATATTTGAACTTGGCTTGTCAATAATAATTGATATTGAACCTGCACGTATCGCGACATAAGATAATTATGTTGTCAGGCGAAGCATATTCATCTCGGCTACTGAAAATTTGCCCTCATTCCTTTATTTTTAATTGTCTAACAAGGAACCGTATGTGAGTGCTGGAAGAAAAGTCCTCCATTTAGCTTGGGCGACATTTTTCAGTCACAAGAGATAGTACAGTTCTCTTGCCACAATGGGTAGTTCTGCTACCCTGTATTTTTAGTGGGTTAAAACGATATCCATTTCCCTCCAAAACATTCACCCACTTGATGTGCTTGTTGTAGAGAAGTTTGATCCTCCCTTCTGAATTTTAGGGCAAATGATCAAGAACAACAATTAAAAGCAAACAGATAAACCTTCCTCCACTTATTGGGCTTTAAATATCATCTTATGAGTTTGGAGATAAGAGTCATCTGTGCCTCATGTCGCCGATGTTTTTTCAAAACTCAGAGAGTATCACGTCCTAATGAACCGCTTTTCGCTTTTTGTATTAATTTTCTGCTCTTCAATCTTCATCGACCGTAATGCCGATTACTCCTTCATAGGAAAGTAAGGTACGGTGTCCGATATTTATATAGTATTTTTCACAGTGTGTTGTCTTTTGCCGAAAATGCATGCACCTGGAATTGATGATACACTTCAGCGTTTAATTGAGGTTTCTTTTGTCACAGATTCAGGCCTGTAGTTTTGTTTCGGTTAATAAAAAATATTATAAACCCTTAACGCAAAACAAGTAACACAAAAATTATTATTTTAAACTTATTGAACCATTACTGAACTCAGTCAAAATCAAGTAAACTTTAACATAAAACATTTGATTTCAAATTCACTTCCTCGAATTTTCTTTTTCTACACGTCAGCCTTCGTTATAAATAGTCTTTTTCTGAACAAAAGCTATAAAATTTACATCACGCAATAGTTTTTTGTTTGAATTTCAATTGAAGGTCATTAAACTCATCTACGGTTAAAAGCATAGTTATATAATTTATTTATAACATGAGCAATGTAGGTTAACTCAAAATATACAGTAATAATGGAACATTAGAGTCGCCACATGTCATGATTTTGTCGGTATTTTTTCGCTTTTAGACCATAGTACCATAAACTTTCCCACCGAGGTGAAGTCCCGCAAAACCTTTAACTTTTAATGAAACGAACTTATCATGGGACGTCAATAGAAACAAACAATTATTTTTATCAAGTTTATTTATAAATGATGAACTCAATCGTATGGAAAAAGTAAATATATAAATGGCTAAAAAATCTACATTTTTTTACACATGCAAATGTCAGGGTCTGGAGTATAGTAAATTTTGCAACTAATTTGGGGTTTTTTCACAATGCCCAAGTAAAGTTTTGACTCTGCAAAACGCAAAACCCCAAAGTGACATGAGAAAATGTCAAACGTATATGTGTTAGTACATCTGAATCTTGCGTTTAGTTTGAGATTCGCAGAAACTTGTCTGATTCGAAACAAAAAACCATTTATTTGAGTGGGTGGAAAGAAAGACTAAACTGATGTGAAAACCAAACAAATTAGTCTTAATCCTTAAAATACAGTTTTAGTAAATAATGAAATAAATGCACACTATTATTCACAATCATTTGAAGTTCAGAAGGGATATTTTTTTAGAGGCGGAAAACTTCAATTTGAAATAAAACGAAGAAAAATATTTTTAATACCCATTAAATTGAGATTATTTGATAGATAATTTCAAAGCATTAATGTTTGAATATGAATATTCTACCGATTGGTTCGATGCATAGCTCTTGGCTGCATGTTATAATCAAAAAAAAGTATCTATTCTATGATCCGATGAATATTTCTGATGTAAAAATAATTGCTGGTTAAATCAAATATACAATGAACTCAAGCGGACCAATAACCTGGGGGATTTACAGTTGCATTGAGATATTAAGATAATGAAGTAAATAAAGTGCACGACTGCGTCATACGAAACTTTCTCGGTACATGAAATGCATTTTTGAATCACCTCAAACAAAATGATATCATTTCATAACATACCAAATGTATTTCAATCAGAATCAAAGTTTAAAACTTTTAAAAATTTGATTATTTCAAAAGCGGAACTTACGATTTTGAAGTAATTTCACACATTGGACACCTTTAACATAATTGTTCATAATACAAAAATCGTTAGAGCCGTTTTTGAAAAACCGAACCGAAACCGGCGCCCAGACAGACAGACCGACGGACGGTATTGGCGGACCTACTTTTTTTGGACTCCTCTATAGTCGTAATATCAGCCCTCATACTCAGTTTGAGTTTGAAATCACCGCACGATCGCAATTACTTTCTCTTTAGTATACTAATGTATACGAGAATGTTAAAAATATTAAAGCATTTGCTGCACATTATATAAATAGGTATATGGGTCCATAAAAAACGAAGTATGTAGGTAGAAGGTTCTTAAATATTTGAATTATTTTTAATTGTTGTATTTAAAACAATTCGTCATTACTGTTATAAAAAACGTTCTATAGACATATTTTTTATGGTGAGATAGCTCGCAAGGGATTAGTGATGCATTCACTCAAATTCTAATTAACCATTTGTATAAAAAATCCTTTGAAAGATCGAATGCAAAAGATTATAAGATTAGCGAAAGTATTAACCCTCCCAGCCCAATATATAGTTCAAACGAAAGAGATAAAAACACAATGAACCGTATAAAACCAATCACAATAGTTTGAGAGAAATGAAATGAACATAATGAAACCGAATCCAAATGAAATGGACGAAATCAAACAAAACAATACTCTCCGTTTATGTAATAGAATTTGTTCGGACTAATTTCAAAGAGAGTAAACGACATAGCAATACTCAAAAATACCCAACTTGGGTTGGTGTTCGATTCCGAAGAAGGAACACACTAGACATAGTTGGGTCTGTCCGTACTAGAACGCGATAAATTGAGCGATTCTAAGAACTCGAACTAAAACCAACTAAGGCAGTCAGGATTTAAACTCATTCGAAATGGAACTAATCATAGGGATTAGTGTACGTAATCGAGCGTGACGTGATGTGTTGACAAGTGTTTACGTTTTTTCATTCTATTAACATGCTGATTTCATAAAATTTTATTTTGCATTGCATTAACCATCAAATTTGTAATTCTTTATGAAATTTGGATTGCTAAAAATAGAAGTTTAACAATTAAAGCGATTTTTAATCGCCAACCTGAAGTGGTTGTAAAACCAGCGAAATCAATCGCAAAATATAAATCGAAAGTTTCTGCACCACTTGGTGTTTCATGGAACGAATATTCAAAGCTTTTTTTCGGACATTCCTTTCCTCTTAGACTAAGAGAAAATGAGGTGTTGTTGCAATAGTTTTATTTATTTTTGAAGCATCCATATTGTAGGAAATAGAGATAAGACAGAAGTATAAATGTAACAACAAATAAATAATAACTATAGACAAAGTATTTAAATATCTTTAGCATTTTATAGTCTTTAGTTGATTGAAAGTAAAGTGTTACATATGCCTTATATAAAGGCACTTAGAAGGCCCGGCTATACAATTTAGTCAATTAAGTTTGTATCACCCAATATACCTAATAACCCAGTTACCTAGATTCTGCAGTGATAGTAGAATAAATATTTTCTACATATTAAAACATATAATATCTTTGTACAAACAAATATTGTAGTAGTTTAAAAATAGTTCTTATTTCGAAAAACACATCTAATTAAATAAAATTTCTTTCAGGCATTCCTCTGCTTCAAGAAGACAGCCCTGTTCACCAGCCTGGAGTTTTCGCATTGCAATAAACAAATTATGCAACTAATTTGTTTTTGAATCTCTCTATCAATCTTTATAACAAAACAACAAAAACAAACTTAATTTTGTTCTTGTATTCATTTCTTTTGTATATTCAACACCTTTTTCAAAATACTTTTTGCCTGTAATTTTGAATATAGAAAGTGTAAATATTTGCATAATATATATATAGATATATATTTCAAGACAATATTAGTAATAATATTTTTTTTAGTGAAACGTCATTGCTTAAGTAAACAAATTTTTGCAAAACAAATTTTTTAATTAAGCCATCTAAAACTTGACAAGCAAAACAAAATCACACTCTAAGAGCAAAGATTTTTTTTTCTAAATAAATTATTATAAATTTAATTCTTCCATAAAATGTAAAGATCATTTTCTTTCGGTAATAAATATATTTTATTCATTGATTGATTTAACAATAACAAAATCAAAGGCCAATCGATTTGGAGGGATGCGTGATAATAAAAAAATAAACAAAAGAAAAAAAAAATTGTAAGAAACCTTATTAGAAATATAAAACTAAAAGAAAAAAAATTATTAGAAAATTGTATGATATACGAAAACATAAATACATACATTCATATATTATGCAGTTCATATACAAAATTTAAAACAACAAAACTTAACAGAAAGTCAGAGAAAAATCCTAAAAGTATAAACATAAAGAAACACAACATATTTATCAAATATTTCGGAATAATCACAGAGAAAACTAATTTATAAAAAAAAAACCAAATATTTATCAATACATATTTCGCATATTAGAGAACAAAAATAAATCAAAAACAACCATAAAAAGTAACAAAATTCCTTTGACGCAATTAACTATTTTTAAAATAAATTGTTCTTTTTTTTTTAATTTGTCGGAAACAAAATTCATATCGAAAAATTATATCGCAATAAATATAGAATCGCATGTTCTAAAAAACAAATTACAAAATAACATTAGCTTTTAAGTAAGAAAAAACAAAAATAACACAGTTCATTATTGATCGAAAATTTGGAATGAAAAAGATGAGGAGCTCAAGTGGATCGATATCAATACACAGCCCAACGCTGTCCACAAACAGTTTGGCCGGCAGTAAAGTCAGTCTCAATAGTAGCAGAACAAAGTCAGTACATGGCGAAGAGGAGCAAGAGATTGAGACACTTTTGGAGAAGGCAAAATTTTACACATCCGTGTGCCTAGGTAGGTTATTTGAAGACATATCTTTTGGTTGTTAAAAATTTACATATTTTTTTTCTCTTGTAGGAACGACAGCAATTTTATCGGTTTTCGCTTTTCTATTTTTAATACCATTTGTTGTGGATCCAGCAATATCGACGATAATTGCGGATTACGATCCAGTACCTGTTACATGCGTAGTCATAGATCATATTTATGCGGAGGGTATCAAGAATTGCACATGGAGCTCATGCAGAGAGGGATGCACATCATCACTTATTAAGTAAGTGTAAATTCAAAAAACTTAAGGGTCACTCAAAGTATAATTCGGGACAATATTTAAATAGCTTTAAAAATTATGTTAATGTGCCACAGGGAAGCAATCTTAATCTTAAGTACTTGTACTTATTCTATCTTAAGAGTATGTTAATTTTGGTACATTTTTAATTTGCCACATTCGCTAATAAGTGGGACTGAATGCTATTTTCTTTTTTTATTTCCATAAAAACTGTAAGAGATCTTACGGAAACCTATTTGGCATACTTTAGCGAAGTTATTTTCTTTGCTAAAGACCTTTGCTAACGGGCTTAGATGTAACCCTAAGAGCTTACAGAAATTATTACGCAAATCTTAACAAAATTTACACGTATTAAATGTTTTTCTTATATCCAACATTTGAATGCGTCCAGTTCTTTACAGTTTTTCCGAAGAGGATATACACTTTATTTAAATTGAAAAGTTATTTAGTCTTGTCTAGGAATCTTACTCGAGACCATTCGCTTAACATTGACGTAACTAATATCTGTAACTCTGAAATTACTAGAAACAAAATATAAAGGATTTTTTTAGAGGTATAGAACTTTAAGTTGGCAACACTATTTTAACATTTCACACAATTGATTTATTAAAGGAAATGTTTGAAAGCCACATAGTTTCACGTTACGGACCCGTGAATTGGCCTCAAAGTGCGATTTAACGCTGATAAGCACGAAACGATTGACGACTTGGAGGACAACACTCGCCTCTTTATTGCCGATACACGGCCACAAATGTTGAGAAAAGTGATCGAAAATTGGTCCTCCAGATTAGACTACTTCTGTGCCAGTCGTGGCGGTCATATGTCAGAAATCATATTTAAATTATAATGCCAGAAGATTATCTTTCTATACCTCTAAAAAAATAGCCTTTATTTCAATAATTCACATGATAATCGTTCAACTTATCTGAAAGCTAACACTTAGATTGCTCGTAGTTGACTTGTAAATGCAGTTTAAAAAGTTTGTCACCTGTTAAAATTGTAGAATATTTTCGAAGGTGTGTTCGCCTTTATTACCATTACTATTGCAACTTAGTTTTGAGAAAGTTTCACCAAAAACTAACAAAACCACGAGCTTTCGAAAAGAAAATTGTATGGAAAACCTTCTGTTTTCGATGAAGGTTTCGAACGTTTACGGGACAACTTGTGCAAGAGATATTAATCTTATAAATAGTAGGTAGGTACTTAAGATATGTAAATGATAAAAGCAGATAAAAGCCAAATTCTCTTATACAAGGTAAACAAGTCAGCTAAGATGGCAAATTCTGAGTATCCGCATACTTACTAAATACGATTTTGTCCGTGTAATAAGTAAACTTACACGGAATTCAAGTACTTTTGTAATGTTATTCAGTAATGTCACGGATTTTAAGAAAACGGACTATTTTCGATTGCTTTGATTTTGTACCTAAAAGTCCTTGGAACCCTAAAAAAAGATTCTTTGATATATAAAAAGGCGTTTAGTCAAAATGTTTGTAAAGCACTTGACTTAATTCGGTTCCAATTATTTTTACCGTAAGGTCTTTGGAACCTTAGAACCACATGATTACTTTAGGTTGCAACCATTTTGTACCAGTTCCTTGGAACCTTACTACTTTTGGTGAGGAGGGTTTTTTTACCATTATCAATTATCAATGTTATCATTTTATAAACTCTAGATATGTTTAATATTTGTTTTTTTAGATGCCATCAATTATATGTAAACTACACACGAATACCTTTCGACGAGTGGCAAAAGAATCCTAGAGACTTGGACACAATCGTGTGGGACGTCAGCTATACCAAATTCTTAATCAACTCCGAGGGTTGTGGCTATCCTCCGATGACAAATTGTAGCATTTTTGCAAAACAATATGGGTAAAAATTTAATCTGTCGGAAAATAAGGGAAAATACACTAATTAAAAGAATTTTCATCTTGAATTTCAGAGCTGTGGGCCGACCATTTGCATGCTACTACAGCAGAGCATATCCCGAAGTAGTTATTGGACGTTACTCCTGGGAGGATAATCTCAAACATTTGGTTCTTTCATTAATAATACCCAATGTCTTGTTTGCCATATCAATTGGTGTCCTTAGTTATTGGTATTGTCCGTGTTGTGACAAAGCATGCAATAAATCATCACGAGTCTATGCCGAAAAGTTTCCAACCAAAGAAGAGTGAGTGTTGCCTTGATACTGAATTTTTTTAATTCGCATTATATTTATAATAAAATTTATTATTCTTATATAGAGTTAAATGTTCTTAAATCTAACATTAAAAAAAAATCTACTATTTATGTATATATATATATATATTTCTTTAACTGCAAGCTCGTATTAATCCACGTTATGCCTGATAAACTATGTCGTCACCTTGTTAAAAGTGCGCGGGGATCTTTAAATAAATAAAAAAAAATTAACAAAATATCCGTCCATTGAAAAACAAAATAAATAAAATGAAATTTGCATGTCTATAATTGGGTTTTAATGGTTGTCTTTGAATATTAAATTTTATTTTTAGTTTCTTTTATTGTGTGATTTTGTTTGTTGTAAAATTCGATAAAGAAAAAAAAACATATTTCTTTTATGTTTATTAAAAGTTTTTGACACGTTGTTGTTCTTTGTAAGCTTTAATGCTTGAGCTAGAGGTCTTCTTTGTGTGTGATGATGAATTTTTGCATGCTAGTGGTTTTCAAATAATCTTTTTTTTTCATTTAACAAGTCTGCTATTAATATTGGTCAAACATCGAACACATTGAACAAATAATATTGACAAAGTTTGCCGTCAGTCAGTTGCAAATTCGTAAGTCATACATTTTCTTAAAGTTCAAAGGTTTCTAAGATTTTAAGAAGAACTTATTACACAGGCCTTTATAATCTTTTGAGTTTATGATATTGTTGGGATATTTTTTGAAGAGGTTTGATTGAACTGACACGTTTCCACATACCAGGACCTTATGTAGTTTAGCTGGACTAGGTCTATAATTAAAACTACTACTTTTTATGCATAACATAGGTAAAATTTTGTGCACTACGAAACGTTATTCAAATGTGTTCTTTCAATAATGGTTGAGAAACTTATCTCGTTCTACGGGTTATGTAATTGATCCGGGCCAGATTTGAGCATTATATAATTTATAAGTTTTATAAATTCTATCCAGATCAGAGGGGGTAAAATATCCCTCCTTCCGATCACTGATATCGTTTCACCGATTGTAAGCCGTCACGTTGCGGTAGAGTTCGATCATTTGTTTGGGTGTGTTTCCAAGTGGAATGTCGTTTTAGTAATGTTTTAATATGAATGTTAATCTTTTCGAAGGTTTTTCTGTTTGTTTCACCGTTACGTAGATTTTTGTATTCGTCATTTGATTACCTACTTTGTTATTTACACAGGCAGTAAGAATTTTGACTGAAAGGGTACGCGATCAAATGGTCATCCGAACGTGTCACCCAGATAACATGCTAAAGTCAGAACTTGTGTAATTCGGTTGTCATCTGCCATCGTGTCATCTGCTGGATGACATCCGATCATACAGTGTCATCCGTTAGGTCATCCGAGTGTAAATGATTGCACATGAACTTTGAACGATGCAAATGTGTCATCCGATGTTAGATGACACTGTGAAAAATCGATCGAACTGTGGGACCCTGTCATCCGCTTGACACGTTTAATGACATGTCGAATGACAGGCGATCACACGATTATAAGCAAAACTAAGCTAATGAGTTAACTTCTGAGAGGGATTTCAAGTCAAAAACATAACTTATAAGTTCAGTTTATTATGACGTTCATGATTTAAAAAAAAAATATATTTGCTTTACACTGTGATGTAAAGTTTTTTAAATTACTCTGCCAAAAAAGTTGATCTTATTCTACGGTCTGCGAAAAACCGATTTCCCTGGATATTCGGGCCATACATATTTTCTAAAGAACACATTCCCATTTTTCATAGAGATTAAACAACAGGAATTTTAATACAAATAACTGCAGTGCTGCTGTTGTGCAATAATTGACTGAAATTTTATCCATTTCTTGAGGCATAGTTTGCTAACATTGACTGCATGTGAATGCGGATAAAGAGGAAATAAGCTCTAGAAATATGTCGTAGATATGTATGAGTAGCGCTAGAAAACATACATCTGGGAAAATGAATTTAAATTCTTCTATTTGTCTCTGAATTAAGGATTTGATTTTATTACTATAACACTTGATTTATTAAAATTGGTTGAGTTTAAGACTTTCAGTGCATTGGCACGTAGCGCCTCCATGCTCGAACTACATATCGTTCAATTCAACTTACCAACGTGGTTTTCAAATGCGTACCATACAGTAAATTTTGTGGATGCATTGCCAACCGGTGGCGTATATGGAAAGGCTACTTCAGTACGTATGCTCCTTACAACTTAGTTAGCATCTTCATATATATTTTGATACAACATTTTTTTGGGTAAATAAAACTCCGTATACATTGTCCTAGGCGCCTACCTAACGAAAAGCAAGAACCCTGAGCGGAGCAACGAAGTTACTTGACCGAAACCTGCCGCCTGCAGAAATAGTGTTTAAATATTGTAATCCCGCGTAGCGGACCACGGCAGAACTATTGCCATAAACGCCTGCGTGGCGAAAAACACCTAACATCAAACCAAATAAAGATAAATTCTGTATTAAATATCCTTATCGAGTACGATAATGAAGATATTAATTAAGTTTGATGCCTGTTTGTATGGAGGGGACATACTGAAGTAGCTTTTCCCTATACGCCATTCGTTGATTTCATGTCGGTTGGCGTGAACAAGGGGATTGATCCAAAAAATGCGCCTCGTCGCTAAGAATGGTTTTTCGTCCAAAATTGGGGAACAAACAGCCCCAGCCAAGTTTTTGGAGGGCGTAAGAGCAGTGTTTTGTATTCAATAGTATGCAAGCTAGGAACATTTGTGGCTGCTTATTTGTCCAAAACTTTTTTTTTAACGCAGATATACATTTTGCAACTGACTCCATTAGACTGACACTCACACTCAAAACAAAACGAAACTAAATACCTTAGTGCGAAATTTTATACGAACACTTCAAAAACATAAATTATTATCAACACATTCATTCAAGGCATATCTTAAACGAGAATAAAATTTGGTACAAAAATTGTTAAAAATTTCAACACACCTCACATATACTCTTTTTTATGATCCATGAAATTTTACCCGATCTAGTTATTAGATCCTACATTCCTTCTTTAGTATTCCGATAGATGTGAAATGCATGAATAGATAAAGTAGTTGTTGAACAATTGAAAAAAAAAAACATCTCACTAAATTCCTTCCAACGAGCAACTGAAAACCAAAACCAAGTACCATAAATTTCACAATCATTTTTTTAGAAAACTTCTGTGTCGCAGCGATGACGAAGATGAGCTGGAGTACTAAGAGCAAATTTCTTAAAAAAAAATATATAAATAAATAAAATCATTATGTACCGATCGTAGATAGATTTTACATAAAAAAGAGAAAAAAAAATTAAAAATGCGTTTGCCAAACTGAAGTATGATTAATAATTCACTCTGTTCATGTATATTTATTTTTTCATAAAAAGTATTTTTTTTTTTATGATTTATCTAATTTCCCGACAAGAACTTTTGCACAAAGTACGAGTATTAGTTTATATTTTATTTTGCTTATTAACCAAAAACAAAAAAAAAACACAATAATTAGAAGAAAAAAATTAGGCTGATACACAATACGTATAAGAATTTATATGAAAAAAATATTTTATACAAAGTAAAAACAAAAAAAAAATTAATAATATATACTTAGCTTAATATTAGAGGAAACAAAAATTAATGGGAAAATTTTAAATATTGGCATCGAGCATTTTTTGACAAATTCGAAGGTAGATTGCTTGCAAAATTTTAACATTTACAGTGTGGCGCAAAATGCTTACATGGCTGTAAAATTATATATTTAATTTTTTACTAACAAAATTGTGATCTTGCGGAGAGGTACAGCTCGACTTTAAGTAAAAAGTTGGGCATAAATATTTGTGAAATAATTTCCTAGTCAATTAACTGCTTAAAAAAAGGTACAATCCAGAATGTCTTAAATGTTGAATTTTGCTACCGTAAATCTGGGGTTGAACGCAGTTTTTAGAAACATATCTGAAAAGTTTTGGGTTGGCATAGAGCCCATCTTACAGAGTACCTCGGCTAAAAAGCCTAAATTCGTCCAATAATGTTTTTTTATTCCTTATTAATAAACAGCTAAACTCAGATTTTATATTTTCGTTATGGTAAAATGATATAAAAAAGTATTGCACCCCACACAAAAGTGCAGATCCCCTCCATAAGTGAAGCAAAGGATAAAATACTCAAAGTAATGAAGTAAGTTCGCATACGAAGAACACTTATTTGGTTAGTTCCAAAATTTACAATTATTAGAACTCGGCTTTCCAAAATTTTCTTTAAAAATTCGCCTATATTTGATGATCGGATCAAAATCTATATTGATTTTTTACGAATTAAATAAAATCTTGTTCCATTCGTCTGTTTTACTTTAAACAGGGTTTCCCCTCAACAAGTTATGCATTGCCTGCAATTCATCCGCTGAAGCACTCAGACTTAGAAAGTTGTCTCTCAGGGACAGACATAGTAGTTAGACTTTTCCAGAAAGCCGAGAAAGCAGTCCACTAATAAAAATATTCGATGTTTAGCACTCACTACATCAGAATGTAATACCAGTTCTACCGAATGTCTGTCGGAATACCAGGTAAGGAGATTCAAGGAAATCTCGGCGCATTGTCTCTGTTAGTGTCCTCGAGCATGTTTCCTTGACTCTCATTACCTGGTAATCCGAAGAATTCTGTGGGGCCAACGACTATTGGGTTAACGACTCTTTTGGGTGAAAAACCCCACTTTTATTTTGCAAAAGACACCCTTCACTACAAGAAAGTCATAGTTGACTTAGAAGCTTGGTCCAAAGAAGCTTGCTAGTAGGGACTACTCTAAGATATATAATTTCCCTGGATAGCTGCAATGGGACCTAAGGATGTGGAGCGTCACCTTGCACAATTTTCCTCGCCGATAGGCATGTTGTATCTTTTTTTTTGTTAATTTACCAAGATCTATAAAATTGCATTTTCACTAATGACCGAACTGTCAATGTGAAAACATGCAATAATAACAAAAATATTTACACCTTTGAAATCGGTGACGGCAAGCTTAAGAGCGTGAACGTCAATTTTTGGTCGTAATTCTTCCCAGTAGACAAGCGATTATTGGTCTGGTGATCTAATTTGAGTCTAACTATCCACTTTTTTACGGGTTGGTCAAAGTGCAGGGAATTTTGCTATCGTTCAAGCGTCCATCGCAAACAAACCAAAACGCTGTACGCTTATAGGTTGAAGTTAAGATAGAAACTAAAGCCACTGGATCCGATGAAGCGACATACTTTCTTAGACTCTAGATATGCTGGAAGAAGATGACCAATTTAGTCGCACAATTATCTTCAGCGATAAGGCGCATTTTTGGCTAACCGGCTTCGTCAAAAAAACAGAATTTGCGTTATAAGTAAGTTAAAATTGGTCCGTTTTCTTTCGTTGATTAAAATTATCGTCACGTTACAATTAATGGAGATCGCTCGAGATCAGATACATGTTGCAATGTCATTTCTTTGGTGCATGGACTAGACATTAATGATGTGTGGTCTCAACAAGACGGTACCACAAGCCACACATGGGTAACTCCATCGACTTATGGGTAACTCCTTCGATATAAACGTGTTATACCAGGAAATGTCCCGTCGATTGGCCGTCTACATAGATCGTGTAATTAAACACCTCTAGACTTTTCATTTTCGGGCTACGTTAAATCAAAAATTTCTTGTCAATTTGAGCGTTTATGCGTTCGATTCTTTTCCACTGAGAAACAGTTTTTAATTATGAACTCTTATTTTTGTCAAATTTAATTTTAATTTACATAAAATTTAAATAACATACATAGATCGTTGTAATTTCAGGAATAAATCTTTTTATTGGAAATGTAATGAAAAAACTAGAGTTTGTTAGTCTTCCTTCAATATTATTATTATGTGGTATATTGTTGCTTCCTATTAAATATTGAACCTGCACCGCCTGGTTCACAAGTCAACAAAATGTTAATCTCAACACCATAAACTGAAATGAATCTTTTAATAATATTGTCATGAGGTTATCTTTTCAAAAGATTAGTCACATTTTTGTTATTCAGTGAACTGGTCTGTACTTCTTTTCATAGAATGGTTCCCTGTCAATTATTATTAGTTTAATTCAATGCTATACTGATAACAGACTTTTCATTCCTAAATTCGGACAAATTCAACGCAAAATCCAAGACGTTCGAAATTTCGTCAAATATTATCCAGCGTTGTTTTTTGGTTATCAGATCAAAACAATCAAAAGAAAATCGGTTAAAATATCCACTAAGCTGAGACGATTTCTGATTCCGTGATGTTCACGGTGCAGGGAATAACTTCATTTTTGGTGGGAAATAATTTCTTGGGTGCAGTGGCTTGTGGTTAAGTGCGTTGGACCACTTAGCGAGAGGTCGCACGTTCAAATCCCGACCTGTACCACCAGAAAGTTTTTATTCGCTGCCCCACCTCTTGCGTACGTCTGTCAAACATTCAAGAGTAAGAACTGTCATAAGAAGCTTCTCAAAAATTAATTGCCGTTCAAAATCTGCATTAAATTGTAGGCCCCTTCATTCGTGGCAAAAAAAATATAACTTTAGGTCCTGTATGGGCCGTTTACGTCTAATATTTATTTACTTTTTAATTTCTTTTAACATGTGAAGTTATTTCCCGCTATATGTTAGTCCACAATGAATAAGCAATGAAATATGTTGAATATTACAATAACCCCCTGCTTGGTTTCCCGTAAATTTGGAATAATTTCAAGGTTGGGTATATGCAAAGATTCTTTGGATATAAACACAGTTGGCATTCACCCGGCCGGTTTCCTTATAAACATATATTCCAGTGTTAATGAATTGTCGACAAGTATTTTTCCATATGTAATGCAGGAAACAACTTCACCAAATTTCGTGTTAAATTAATTTTCACTTCTAGGGGGAAATAAGTCTTTATGAGAAAAGTGAAAATATTTTCCATTCGAGGTGAAGTTACTTCCCATATGAAGTTATTGCCCGTGAAATTGTTTCCCTGCACGATGTCCACCAGGTGTAGCTCAAGACAGTTTCAGTGTAAACTTAATTTAATTTTGAAATTTCTTCCCGAAATGTAGAATTTCGGTAGACATACTGCTTCCGAATCATTATTCAGTGACAGCTCGCAGCATTCTAACAATCATTTTAACACAATGCAGTATATTTTTGTGCCAGCTGCAGAATGTAATTAACCATGTAATTTAGTGTTTCAGTAACTATTAACATTTCCATTTGCACGTCTTCGTGGGATATTTTATTTAATGAATAAGTATATGGAATATTTTAAGTAATTTATTATTTATTTTGAAGCTAACGGTACTGTTTGGCACAGCCAGGTCATTGGTTCTGCCAGACGAAAACATTGGAAAGTATCCAGCGAACATAATTAGACTTATTTCTTTAAATAACAAAGTACATGAAACTTTTGTTAAAACATTACAAGTTATGTCAACCAATATATAAGTACCTATAATATTTCTTATTACGGTTATTTTCTGTTTTGCCGCCACGCTGTATTTGAACATTATATATGCTTTTTGCTTAGTTTTCTTGTTTATTTGTTTTGTTTTTTTTTTTTGTCTTTTATGTACTTTCCATTTTAATGTATGATACTACCATACCTTACTTCAAATAACAACTATATTATATATATTCGAAATTTTTGTTATTATTAATACATATAAATAAAAGCTCAACTATTTTCTTAAAAACCTTTATCGAATTGTTATTTAATTTATTTATAGGTTAATAATATTAAAAATGCTAAAAATATTTATTCGAAAAAAAATATGTAAAAAACAAAAATGATGTGATAATAGAAATAAATTTCGAAAACAAAAAAAGAAAATTGAATGAAAATAACAAGAAGAATCTATTAATATTTATGAAATTATCTATAAGAGAATAAAAATTATTATAATAAACTTTAGATAAAGTTATATTTACAATTATATTAAACTCTTAGTTGAACTTAGTTGAATGATGGCCTAATAGGAAATAAAATAAAAACGATTATGTAATAAAAATGCGAAAATTATATGAAAATATACGACATTATGTATATAATTTAAAGCAGAATTTGTGAAATTGAAAAAAAAGATATATTAAAATTTTATACTTTAAAAATTAAGATCCACTTAAATGGAATCTTAATTCTAGCTTTCGTGTGCAGAAGTTTAAGAAAAAAGCAGTTAAGTAAAACAAAAAAAAAAAATAAACAAAATTGAAAATTGATCTTATACATGCAATCACACATCCACACACACTTTCACATCTAGTTTTTTTTTCAAATAAATTGTATAACACAAAAACGACAAAACTAATCAAATAGCTTAAAAAATATATTTTTGCACGGCTTGAAAAAAATTTAAAATTAAACAAGAAATTTAAGAAAACTCGGTCTTTACTATGTTTTTTTTTAAAAGGAAAATCAATTCCAATGTAAGTTTTATTTTTTTGAAAAAAAAAAATACAAAACAAAACTTTTAAGAAATCAAAAATAAATAAAAATATTTACTAACAATCAACAATTGTATTTGAAATCATATAAAACAAAAATGTTAAATTCAACTTTGAACCAAACTAAAAACAAAACAATTTTAATTAATAAATCGAAAACAAAGCGCAAACATTTCATTTAATTTCTTTTCTTTTTTCTTTAAGATGATCTATGAGGTAAGCATTTAAAACTTATTACAAGGCACGTTGTCACTTATGCAGTGAAGCAATGTGCGGGGTGACATAGAGAGAGAATTAAAATCCCTTACTTCCACGTAGCTGTTCGCTCAGGTACTATTCCAATACGCACCTAATTGAACAAAATATGCTGCGAGCAGAGCAACGAGGTGGTTTATTTATTTGAAAGTTATATCTAATTCAAAATTTACTAAATGAACATAATGTCCACGGATATCATAATTCAGATTAAAAACCTCGTCTTGATGTAATTGTTTTGGAATACAAAAGTTGCAAAGGTCTTGCGAGGACGAAGTGTATGGATGGGAGCCTTGTATCGTGCGTTGGAAGATATATCGGCTTCGCCTTTTGATATGTTACAGGCTGCCGATGAGCTGCGGCAACACAAATTGAACAAGGGAACGACCATCTTTTAGATGGCTGCACAGAGAAGGACAAATGTACATAGAATTCGTTCGCCAAAGTTCATTAACTATGGTCAAGGCCAACTCCTAGTGGATGGTGACAAAATTCTACACATGTAACGGCAGTAATTTTTTTCCGGTGCTAGGTGGAAAATCAGGTGGACACTTTAAGGACCGGCCGCGTATGCTCATAATAGTGTGAAATTCTTACTCACTATGAAACACCTCCCATCAAAAAATATTCATACTACAACTAGGCTAATGTTTATCAAGCAGCTTTAATTTAAATTATTTAATAAAGTTTGTCAGGAAACATACCAGCGGATGCATCCGCTAATACCGACAAAAACATGCGGTTAATTTGAATAATGAATTTTCTCTGAATTTAGTTTGTACAATAGTTACCCAGATCGCTAGCATTAATTTTCCACATATTGTTATTTAAAGACGTTACTTAAAAGATGTTTTTAAAATTTTAATTGCAAAAAAGTCTTTAGTCGCATATTATGATAGACTCTGCAGGGTTTTTCTTATACCAGTCCTGTACGGAAACATAACTAAAACGTTTGATGGAATGTTTATGCAAAGGAAAAAAATGACTTTCCATGCACTGATTAGGCATCGAATCGCCACTCATGAGTTTTAAGATGGGAATCATGGGCCATCTGGAACCGATGTCCGACCGTATCACTTTCCGTTTTTTCGAGTGTTTGACTGCTTTTCTATCTCATTCGACTATAATGTCGTCTAATTTTTCATAATGAGGAGTATAACCGTATTAAGTACAAAATCACACAAGAACACACACATGCATGCAACCAAAAAAGCTTTTGATTAGTTGCAGTGATGAATTATACCAAAATTTGAGGCCCTCGAAACTTTTTAAGATCGAACCAGCAAACGCCACAAGCACAACAACATGATTATAGCAAAATTGCGAAGGTTAGAATACTTCTTGAGAGTAAGCTCATTAGCAATTCGGAATAAGAAAAACCAGCTGCCAAGCTTACATTATTTATATCCAATGTTTAAATATAGGAACAACAACAATGCAACATATGCGCCTTTAGAAAAATGCAATTTATCATGTAGCGCGAAAAAAGTAGTCGCCTCCAACTGCTCTTCGTCCCAAAGCACTAATGTTTCTAACCTTGATTACTTCCAAAAGACAAAAGAACGAAGCAAAAGATCATGCCAACAAACCTTTTCAAGGATACAATAATCAAATCCGTAAACGAGCATACAAAAGAGTCCGGCGAGACTGCATGAATCATTTGAAAAAATATCAACGTCCACCCACGTTTACAGCATTACCAGCTGAAGATAACATACCAGAGGCCAGAGTGTGCACGCTATCGGCACATCTCCAACTCTCACTTATCCGGCGCGAAAGCTCACTTGAGTAGAGTAGGAAGATAATTCGCGCAATAGGGGAAATTATCGCGAAACGCTTCTAATACTGGTTTTGCTAGATAGCTGCATAGGTGGAATTTATTTCAACTGTGGTTGCTTGCATTGCGAAAAACAGTCAAAAACAAAGCTACAGAAAACCTACTAAACACCCTTATCTCTTCAACTTTAGCTATAAAACTGTCTAATTTGTTAACGTGGTAGTCTCTTACACTCTTTTATTTTGGGGCTCTAGGGAGTATATGTTTCAAATATCAGCTTCCGAGTCTTATAACTAGTTACTGACGGACAGTCGGACTACCATTGCTAAATCGTCATAGATGAGTTAAACGGGTTGACATATGAAAGGGCCGGGGTGGGGGTAAAGTGGTGGAATAAAGGCTATCTCTTTCTATCGCTAATATGAAAATAATAAAAATATTCACGTAAAACTGCTGCCGAAGATAGTTTTCATACAATGCTGGAAAATTATTCTTCTGATATTATTTTTAATGTTTATGAAAGTGGGTTGTTATTTAAAGCATTGCCAAAGGAACATTAGCTCACATAGGTGTGAAGTGTGGAAAAATCCCAAGTTTCTTTATTATTTGTTTGCAATGCCACAGGAACGTAGAACAAGTATTGACAATGGAAAAAGATCTAGGCTTTTAGATACTTAAAGAATAAAATGTTTTTTCTTCTATACTTTGCAAATAGAAATGTTTTAATTGCGCACAATCTTTGGATTGAGAAAAGAATAGAGATAATAAATAAGTTAAATTTTTTGACGATAAAGCTGCATGCCAGAAAGACTCAGCTGACAAAACATACATGCATTTTTACCACCATCAGGGCAAACAATAAGAATATTACCAAGAAATATTAGTATGAAAACAGGACCTTGCTTTGGAAAACAAAATTACTTCGAAAGATATTAAAGCACTCTTCTGGGTTAAGCGCTCTTGGTAGCTTGTCTTCAAAAAGATAATTGTGAAATGCTGTCGAAAGGTAAACAATCATTGTAATTGCTTTTTTGCTCTCATGATTATCACATATTTTTTCAGTAAGAAAGTTTACTGCAAAAGCCGAAACCCCATTCGGGATGTAATGTTGTTCGAGAAGTGCTGTTTATTAACTTTTTGCAAATACTGTGTTATAGTGCAAAAGTTAATATTTAATCAAATAACAACATTCGATATGCAAAAAGTACAGTGTGGATTTATTTAGCATCCCCAATATAGACCATAAGCGGGTTGCTAAGTATCGTTAATGTGGCACGTAAGCGTGTATGTATAGGTAACTTCCCCTCTTAAGTGTCCAAATAAATCGGAAGAACACTTAAGTTAAGGAGTCACTGCCCATAACGGCACTTCTTCTTTCTTTCTTAATAAGACGAGATGTGATCAGAATTAAAGGAATTCAGAATTATTTTAACAATATGCCTGAAGGTAGGATTAGATTGCATGCCAATTGGTCAAATAATGACCATTTCGCTGTCAAATAATCTTATATTGCAAGCGAAAACTGTCAGAAATGGCAATTATATGACCATTTGGCATGTAGTCTCATCTTCCCTTGAGTCACTAAATATAAAAATAAACCACATCCTAATTTTGATAATATTTCAAAATGTTTAGCTTTTATTAATGACAGTCACCAAAATGCACATCGGTAAATTTGAAAAAGCAAATCGTTCATACATTTAAAAGCTACTATCTAAATTTATCTGAACTCTGTACTATTGAAGTACTAAATTAATTAAATTGAATTGAATCTTTTGGCACGCAAACGTCATCATCAAAGGTTGCGTGCCTCTAGCTAAATTTACTAAAAAAAACCTTGCTTACAACGATTTTGTATAACCAACAAATTTTAATATTAATTTATTTAAACAATTCTTAAAGAAGAGAATATTAGAATATAAATAACTTTCAATCTCGAAAATTAAATAAAAATAGCCTAACAATCTTTCCAATGTCAATTAATAATAAACCTCTTAAAACAGTCTGCTGTATTGATACGACTTGCATTCAACTACATCAACTGTGGTTTCATTGTCATAAACTGCGATAAACTCTTGTTAGCTTTCATATAAAAATTTTCTAATAACATCTGTCCTATTTTTTGCTTCTAGTTTCCAAGCCAAAACATAAATAATCCAAATTTTAACAGGAAAAAAAAGACAGTGACTGAAATTCACAGATAACAAATATTTAACCTTTCATTGACCCAATAATCGCAAACACTTGCCAGTTCGCCAGCTGTATTCCTATTTGATATGAATCGTTCCAAATGCATGCGCATAAAAGTTGTTTAGAAAGCGGGGATGGCGACTGGAATAAGAGGTAGGTACAAGGTAAATAGTTCCCGAAATTTTATAAGTTTAGTTTGAATGAGGGTATGTAACGTATTTGAACGCATTTTTAGATTATTCAAAAATTCGTCCGTTTCAAAGAAATCATATCACAAGGATTTTGTGGTTAGTGTTTTTGATGGTTCAGGTTTGATTGGACTTATTAGAAAGCTTACTTTATTGGAATAGGTAACTTCAATAATCTACGAAATCCCAAAAGCACTCAGACTTCGTAATGACCTATTTTGTTTCCAAGCAGAGATACTGTTTTTGTAGTAGAGCTTGCTAGAACTAGATGTTGTTTGTTTCTCTTTATCAATTGGTGGCATGCATCCTTGGTGCCTGTATCGTCTTGTACGTTCCAAATCACAAGGCCAACCGTTACCACCCAAAAGCCATACTCTTAATACGCCTGTAGAACCTGCATGCATACAGAACGGGCAGATGCCGCACTGTGCCCGATGAAGGATACAATTCAAGGTGCGCTGATGAATATTTAAAGAAATACCAGAAAAATGCTCCTTTCCACTCAGGGCTATACGTCAACACTCAGTTCTACTTTGCAGGGTTCCTGGAAAGGTAACAAAGCGGATAATCTATCAGATACGGCTCTGATCTAGACCCACTACTAGCAGTGCTATCACCTTTCAAGACCCCCTAAAGTTTTACCAACGGTTTCACTACGCATTTGGCTGAGAAAAATGGAACAACACTGCCGCTCTGCGGCACAATATTGACACCAAAAGATTCAAATCACTAGTCTCTCTTGATAGAAGCCAAATCCGGTTGCTCGTTGAGGTATGAAGCGGATGCTATATCATTGTAAACATGGCTAAAAGGCTGGGAAATAATACCAAATGATGCACCATCCAAAAAAATGCAACATGAAGGCAAGTTTGTAAGAATTAAGAGCTTCTCCAAAGGCTATAAACCACTTTGGTTAAATGTTGTCTTGTCAGATATAAAATCGAATCCTGGAAACTCGTTTTTAAAGAAAGTTTTTTCCTATAAATATTCTCTGAGCTTTCAATGGTATCAAATCACATATTCATTCTCCGTTCAGTCACCAATGAATAGATGAACGCCTTTAACTTCTTAAATACTACTTCTTATTTCTATGAAGACATTTTAAAAATATCTTAAGTACAGTTTGTGTACATAACTGCACAGCTCTGAACCAACGCCGCCTGTGCTGCGTGGGAATCACCATTTTCCGATAGTATGGGCTACTAGGCAAATTTACTTATACCATGGCATATATAAGTCCTAAGCAAGTAATTCTTAAAGTATTTTATAAAATTTCAAGCAAGCGCAAAATGATCGGCAAAGTTTTATAAGCTAAAGAAAGTTTTTTAAATCAAAAGCTCGAACAATGTCTAGGAAGGATCAGAGGTTTATTACCTCTTGAAGAGATTCCGAAAAGCTGTATATATCCATTCGTCAGGTAAACGCTATCACTGGCCATAACCTTCTCAGAAACCATGCAATAGAACTTAATCTTAATAAAGATGATAAAGATTGAAGATTACTACAGCCAAGTTATTGAAATACTTTCCGATGGGTCTTTTTCTAAAATTTACATATTTGGTTACGACAGGTTCTCAAAGTGTCTTCATCGTTCATAAGGAACTAAGTTTGCTTTGTTTCACCTACCCGCTAACTTTACCAAACCTATATCCATTTGAGAGTAATATTTTTCATTTGAAAGAAATACCTACCCACCTTTTAATAAAGTCAATATTACCGACAGGGTGAATTCAGAGAGAACATAAATAAAATGTTCAATACAAAATTAACTACATAGATACGCCACTGCGCCTTGCCACTGACTGGAACTTGGAATGATGAAATCCTTTTCTAACTTTTCCATTCAAATTGTTGCGAAAAGGGAATTCTCCTGGCTGTTTCAGTTTAGATTTAGATTCCCCCGATGCAGGGTGTTTGTCTTTGACAGTTGCCGCGAGTGTCGCCTCATCACTTTTTCATTTTGCATTCCAAATTGTATTCATACATATTTTTTGTTTTTTATTTCTTCCAAATATATCTTTAAAGATTGCGAATCATGTGCTCTGTGAAGTGAAATCGTTTTTATGTGTAAAAAACGCATATGCTGCATGCAAATATATAAAATTCAGTTATCAGCATTTTAGTTTCAACGTTTCAGGCGTTATATTTATTAATGTGCGTGTGTGTGAGTTGTGGGAGAACACGAATAAATTACTCAAAAATACCACCACCTAGGCATCAACAAGTCTAGTGTATCATTGCTTTATGCTTTCATTTTCATCACAAATGGATGAGCTCATAGCTTAACTACTTTGAAACGCGTCTGTATGAAAAAATAATTTCCCCAAACAATAATTATCTCTAGATGTGCGGTGTGAGTCCTCGCACCCTTGAATTGAAGTACATAATTAAGTGCGGGCGACGGCAAACACCACGACAGACGGACAACGACAAAGAGTACAAACGCGGAGTCACGGTCAACGGAGAGAGGCAGAGGCCTTAAACTAACAATGGGTAGACGAAAAAATAAACCAAGATTAATACCCGAACAAGATAAGCGGATTTGCGGATCAATATGCTTTTGCCAGCTGACAATGGTTTTATCATGTGTTTCCATTGTTTACCTCAGTGTTGCAGTTTACTCACCTTCGTTTCAGTAAGTGTGCCATATTCGGTCTCTGCTTCGCTTTGCTCTCTTAAGTCATCGTCACTGACCTAGTTTCGATGAAAGAGCTGGAGACGTTGCATGTTTGTTATATTTTGAGTGCGATTAAGATGATAAAATTTATTTTCGTGTTGCAGAGCCTTTAAATCGGGATTCGAACTCGATCCTGTAATGTGCCAAACCATCGATATACAAATGCCAAACAATTGTCCTTGGGCATCGTGCGGCGAATGGTGCCTGACAAAGACTAGTGGCTTTTGTCCCCAGATACATTCTGTAGTGCGACGAAATGGCACCGACTTACAGCTGAACAATTGCACAAGGATAGCAACAACATCATGCCCAACGGTAAGTAATTTCATCTTTGTCTTTGTTATTATGATGACTCATTCGAGGAAGATGTGGGAGGGAATGTCTTCAACTGGGAGTGGGTCTGCAAGTTGACTTAAGTGATCCACAAAAGTAATTGAACCTCTTTTGGTATGCGTAGTAGAAAATGGGGTGGCTTTGCTTAACCTTCTAAGAGGAGTACGACGACTGATAAGGGAAAGAAGAATGCCGCTCAAGAATCATAAAACTGGCGCCTCGGGCTAATTAATTCGGTTTTAAGCAATGTTCTTGTAAAGTGTTCATTATGCGGGTGCTCGGTGCATTAGAGGGTAATTTGACTTAAGGTATTTACCGAGAACCATTTAACGTAGGAATAAGAGAAAAAAGTTAATCTTCGATTAAATGATTTTTGCTCCCAAGGGAATCACATATTTTTTTAAGTTGAAGTTGATGGATAGTCTTAAGTAAAAGCTAGTTACGGCGCAATAATTAAAAAAAAATTGCGTTAGTTTGAAAAAATAATAAGATGAAATATAAAACCTAAAACCGTTTAAAAGGATCATCAGAACATGAATAAATATTCTAACTTAACTTTTTCGTAAAAAATTTCCTTCTTCTGGCGCTTGTCGAAAGTGAAACGACTCTCAACACACTCTCGAGAGTAACTTCCAAAGTAGACATAATTCTTTTTACTATTGAGTTCAGAGTAGCTCTCAAATGGACACACATGTTGTGCTCTGTATGTAACTCTCGGAGAGTTACTCTCGAAACAGTGTTCTTATAAGTGCTGCCACTCTTCGGGTGATTGAGTGTATTTATTAAAAAAAACAATAGATTTCAATATAGCGAAGTAGGTATTGTTAAAAAAACTTTAGAATGCTTTTTAAAAGTAAGAAATGATGATATAAGATATAGTGGCGTGGTATTTCTGGCACTTTTATTAATAGTAATTATTAAGATCCCAAGTCCAGTTGCGCGCTCGCAATTCTGCTGAATCTGTATCCGATAATGTGATCCTCTTTGCGTGTTTCCGCAGAAGACGGAAGTAGCTTAATTATGTTAAATCCATAGATCTTTTACTAACTTAAAGTGGCATTAGGTACCCTCAAGACTTGACCACCTAAGACTGGCAGACCTACCGCTTTTTTTCCTCAATAGTGCACCTTATCATGCAATGGGAAGGTATGATGTCAGCAACCTCGCTATTTTAATAAGCAGCAATCATCCGCCTGCTCATTTCCCCCAATAACGAAGTGTCCTTACAAAGCATAGTCGCACTCTGTTCTGACTTCATATTGCAATAAGAATGGTTCAACTGCATCAGCTTTGATGTTAGTTGATTCTGTTGCTTTGAGGGCGGCCTGGCTATCGATGTAGATGGCGATATCTCTTCCGGATAGCGATCTCTTCTGCAATAGCTCAGCCGTTCTAGCACAGTACTACTTGGAAGACACTACTTGTGTTCGGTGGTCATATAGTCACTTTCAGTTTTTGATCTTCTGAGAAGATACCAGAACCTGTTCTTTCCGCTGTTTTCAAACAATCTGTAAAAATCGCAATTTCATTTATTTATGCATTATTGCGTTTCCGGAGGAAGTTGGCTACATGAATTTTGGGCCCAATGAACAATGGCCCAACCCAAACATAAAAAATGGCCCCAAAAATTTGTATGAGAAACAACAACACGAAAATTTCTGTGATTTGGGGCCAAAATTTATTATGAAACATAAGGAAAGGCTACAGTCCGCTTGGGGCGAACAGTATGATACCCTATCCTATCCTTATCCCTATGAACCCCAAAGAAAAAATTCAAATGATAGATAGCATTTTATTTCATTCTATGAAATTTATAGAAAAAAAAATATTTTTTTGAAAAAACGCCTCCAAAAAGTGGGCGTGGCCAAAAACTTTGTATGGGCGATATATTGGAAAAAATATTTGCTAAATATATTGTTAAACATTTTTTTTCGATTTCTATGAAAATTTTCAAAGAAAACAGCATTTTAGTGAAAAAACGCCCACAAAAAGTAGGCGTGGCAAAAAACTTTATATGACAAATTTATAAAGGTAGGCAGTACCTACATATCTTGTGAAGGTTTTACAACTTTATCTCTCTAACTTAAGCCTTAAAACGGTTTTTCTAAATTGTGGGCGTGGCAGTGGGCGGATTTAAAAACTTTTAACACTTTACCATTTCGGGACCCTAGGGAGTATATGCTCCAAATTTCAGCCTCCTAACATGACTTTAAAGGCCTCAAAAGTTGATACGGACGGACGGACGGACGGACATTGCTAAATAGTCTTAGGATTTGGTCCTGATCATAAATATATATACTTTTATGGGTCTACGACGAATATTAAGGGGTGTTACAAACTATGTGTCAAAATTAATATACCCTTAGGATAGGGTATAAAAATGACCCCTTAACTTAAAGCCATGTATCTCATTTATTAGTGTGAAAACCTCGCATATCTACCGCATTGCAAGGAAAATTATAAAAGTGATTTAAAAACATAAGGAAAGGCTACAGTCCGCTTGGGGCGAACAGTATGATACCCTATCCATATCCCTATATGCCCCAAAGAAAAAAGCACTAAGAAGATGATGGATAGCATTTTATTTAGTTCGATTAATTAAAAAAAAAAAAAAAGTTTTTTTGAAAAAACGCCCCCAAAAAGTGGGCGTGGCTACAAACTTTGTATGGGCGATATGTTGGAAAAAATATTGGGTAAATATTTTGTTAAACATTTTTTTTCTCTTTCTATCAAAATTTTCGAAGAAAACAGCATTTTAGTAAAAAACGCCCACAAAAAGTAGGCGTGGCAAAAAACTTTATATGGCAAACTTATAAAGCAGGGCAGTGCCTACATATCTTGTGAAGGTTGTAACACTCTATCTCTCTAACTTTAGCTTTAAAACGGTTTTTTCTAAATTGTGGGCGTGGCAGTGGGCGTATTCAAAAACTTTTAACACTTTACCATTTCGGGACCCTAAGGAGTATATGCTCTAACTTTTAGCTTCCTAGCATAAATTTAAAGGCCTCAAAAGTTGATACGGACGGACGGACGGACATTGCTAAATAGTCTTAGGATTTGGTGCTGATCATAAATATATATACTTTTATGGGTCTACGACGAATATTAAGGGGTGTTACAAACTATGTGTCAAAATTAATATACCCTTAGGATAGGGTATAAACACGCAATTTAGATGTTAAAAAACAGATTTTATTCTCTTTTTTTTTGTTTTAACTCAAGAAGGTAAACTAATACAATACTTAATTTATAGAATTATTGGGAGGATTTTATTAGAAGGATTATAGAAGGATTTACTAATATTTCTTTCGTATTCTTATTAATACAATTTGATTTGTATGCAAAGTGGCGGAAGATAAGTTCCGGGAATTGGATAAACTCTGCCAAAATGAACCCAATTTCCATAAATGTTTAACAAAATCATATTTAAAAATTTGTGTATTTATTATATAGCCATAAGGCTGTATTTTTCCCTGTGTTAAATTATTAAGCATGGAGTTCCAAGTTCAAATCCGAGTTAGAACTGTCATGAGATGCTTTTCTAAATTGCTATTGCTATTCGAAATTTTATAGGGTTTGCATTATTTATTAACACGGAAAATTACATAACTTGCCCATGCTTCTCTAACTAGCTTCTGCAACCATTTGTATACTGATTTTAACTGCAAATTTGTGAAGCTTCTCTGAGTGTGTGATAAACGTTTGCATGAGATTGGATTGTGAGACCAAAGTATATGTTATTAAGCGCTTAAACTATTAAGCAACTTCACACACTTATTATTTTAAATAAATTAATAATTTAAGCAACGCATTCTCTTAAACTTTTTTTTCCAAGTTTGAACACTATCTTAACATATTTTTTAATCATTTAATTAATTAATTTATTATGCATTAGCTTTGAGATAGTAAAAATATATAAAGAAAACATTTATTAAAACAATCGACAAAATGCCGTTTAAAATATTTTAATTCGTGAAAAACTTCTCAAAATTCGCACGTTTCCTTTTGTTTTGGAAAAATAAAACCTCGTTACTCCCTAAAGAGTGGTAACAAATATACTTTCTAAATTTTATGTATTCCTAATATTTAGATCGCATAAAATTAATGATATGGAATACAAAAAATATACGAAATAAATTAAACGTTTACGATTTGGCAACTAAATGAAAGTTTCTTGATGAAATGTGTTATTGACTGGATAATCCTTAATTGTTATTCAACGTATACACATATATTTGTAGACAGGTATTACATATATGATTCCAATACCCTACTAATTAAAATGTGAAAAGTACCTTTAATTAATTCCCTTTTAAAGAAATATGTACAAGATAAATACATTATAACCATTGAAAATTCATTGATGGGATTGAAATGAATAAAAACATAAACAGATACGAAAAATCATAGTAAAATAAATAAAATATGTGGACATCTTCAATAAGAATCTATCTTGTTAGTGTATATCTTGCACCGAATTGACATACACATATACATATATATATATATATATATATATAATCATGACCCAATTTTGTTTCCTTAATTCTGAATTCCTCTTCTTTAAACAATTACTACCATAACAGCCGTTGCAGCCTTTCGCTTGTATTATTCGCTGGTAGTATTCTCAAAAAATTGAATCCTCGAATTTAATAAAACAACTCCCGAGAGTCTAATTTCGACAATAATGCTCTCATATGTACAGACACTTGAGACTAGATCGTGTCCTATAAGACTATATTCGAACTGCTTTGCCTCTTATGAAATCCTTGCATACAACCCGAAATATAACTTGTCATGAGGAACTGCTCAAAATCAGAACCGGAATAATAAAAAGTCAAGGCACTGACGGCGAAAAAAAAATGCAGGTTGTGCTGGGGAGGCTATGAATTGGGAACTATACATTTAGTAGTCAAGCGCAACTACCATCCACGTTAAATAAAGAACGTTGAGAGCGGTCGGCGATATCGATAACGTCGGCATAACCCACTATATATATTATATATAGTTACCTTCCGTAACTACGCCGGACCTGAATACTTTTTGTTCAAATGCAAGATTAAAGGATTCTCATGATATCACAACTTTAAACCAAACTGCATTCCGAGTTTTTCAATGTTACACAAAACAGTCAGATCAGATAAAACTATTTGTCGAATTGAGGCGATTGTAACTAACAAAAATATGTCGCCTTCAATTGTTTGTTTCTTAGAGTTAATTTCGCTACCAATGTCCATTACAGTGTATTTCCGACTTAATCGCGCGCCTTACAAGAACAATTTTGTAGTGTGAGATTTCCTGTAAAGTTATTTTATAAGAAAAGCCCTTTAAGACAGAAGTAAATTTGTTCACTATCATAGTAAAAATCATACTTCTTGGAATCTCATTTACTTTTTGGCAGACTGTGCAACCTTAGCCTTCTTATTGCGGCGAAACTTCTTCATTCTGTTTCTAAGTTAATTATGCTGGATCTTCTTCTTCTGTTCAAAGAGTCCAGTATGTTCCAATCGGTATTCCAGCTTGACCTTTCTGGCAAAGTCCAGAGTATCGTAGATATTGGGCTCGACCGCATTCAAAGCTTCTCCTAAAGCCAAAGACAAAGCTAAAATCTGGAGCCACTTTGTCCAAATTTTCTCGCGGATGTCCTTTTTGTTGACAAAGGACAGTCCTGGATGCAAGACATCATAAACCATTTGTTTGCAGCAAGAAAATCGTTTTAATGTCCATTAATTTGGCTTGATTGGAAGGATAATTTTATGCCATTAATGTTTAAATATGATTTCGGGCATATGGCCGCTGCGGCTGGTTAGAATAAAGACAAGTCTAGAGGTCCAATTTTCAACCACTTTTTTAAGCCTTTGGGGCTGTATGTCGCCAATAACGCCACGAATGTTGGCTTCCAAGTCCCCTAACGTTTCTGGTTTGTTGGCGTAGGCGAGCGACTTCACGTATCTTCAAACAAAATAATTCAATGGTGTCAAATCACACGATCTTGGTGGCCAATTGCCAGGTCCATTCCGCGAAATTGTGCACTCAACGAATGTTTCCTTCAATAAATCGATTGTGACGTGGGCTGTGTGGCATGTAGCGCCGTCTTGTTGGAACCACATCTGATCCACATTCATGTCATCCAATTCGGGAACAAAATAGTCGGTAATCATGGCTCTATACCGGTCTCCATTAACGGTAACTGACTCTTCAGCATCATTTCGGAAGAAGTATGGCCCGAAGACTCCACAAGCCCGTAGAGCACACCAAACAGTTAGTTTTTGTGGATGTAATGGCGTTTCAAGGGTATCATGTGGATTCTCTTCACGCCAAATGCGGCAATTTTTCTTGTTGACGTAGCCATTCAACCCAAAATGAGTCTCATCACTGAACAAAATTTTGCGATGAAAATCAGCATCGATATCAATCACATTTTCGGTCCATACACCAAAATCACGACGCGTTGAATGACCTCGCGGCTTTAATTCTTGCACAAGCTGGATCTTGTAAGGTCGTAAGAAGAGATCTTTGCGCAAAATCTTCCATAAAAATGATGGACAAAGCTCCAATATCTGTGCACGGTTGCGAATCGATTGATTCGGGTCCTCTTCAGCGGCAATTGTTTTTTCGGTGCGCACTGTTGGACGCCTCTCCGGATGCGTATTATCACATAGAGAAAACATAGTGCGAAAACGATACATGGTTAATCGAATTAATTTCTCTGATGGACGATTATGTCGACCATAAAATAAACGGAGTTTGCGGTAAACTTCGCGAACTTAACCATTATTTTCAAAATAAATTTGCACGATTTGCAAGCGTTGTTCATTTGTCAACCTGTTCATGATGAAATGGTAAACCAAACTGAACATAAATGACATTAGAGTTGCCAGATTTGACCACAAAATGTCAGTTTTATCTCTATTCGAAAAACCAACCTCTGAAAAAAATACCCTTTACTTAAAAAAAGTATCCAAGGACGTCTTCATTGCAGGCAAACATTTTTGAGAAAACAAAACATTGGGTTCAGAAAAATGTAGGTACCCACATCTTAATTCATATTCATTGACTTCGAAGCATTCAAAATAATTAAAACAGTCAAATATCAAGTAATTGTGGATGACAAAGCGCCTTGTCTGGATAACTTGACACAGACCGAGATTGCTTCATTTTTGTTAGGCAGATACTCTTCACGGGTCGGCAGCCAGTTAACTACAATTTCTCTTATTATTGTGTTATTTATATTTTCTTATCCGCTTAGTATATGTTGGGAGGGCTGCTTGCAACCAGAAGACATAGAAGGTCTGAGAACTTCCTAGTTGGTCATGACTAGCCAATCCGCTTTGATCTGTTAGTAAATTTCTTGAAATCGAATAGACGATTCTATCGAAGAAGCGTATTCATATGCAGGATAAGCGGCGTTCATGTAGAGCTGGGAAGTGGCTTAGAAGGTGTTGAACGGATTCCATTTCTTCTTCAGTTCTACAGCTTCTGCAGAAATCCTTTCGAAAGATTATAGGCTCGGAATCTTTCCGTGCTTTCAATAAATTAGTGCCCGGTTAAAACCACAACGATCAATCCGATTTTTTTTTTCTATATTGGGCTACAGAATTAGAGTTATGGCGCAGCCACTAATGTTGTTTTATTGTTCCTAAGCCATGTATATCCTGACATGCAATGAACTACGCAATATTTTTTATATATTCTAATTTCTGATATCAAATCAATTGGACATACGGATCCTGAGTTTTCATTTCATTCAAAATTAGGAGTTTATATCAAAAAATTGTTTCGTAAATTGCGTCTACAGAGTAAGAATAATGCGGTATAAATATTGAAGGGTTTCTTTTGTTGTTTGCCGAATGAAGACTTCTCAAAGGAAGTAAATGTAACTCAATCAAATATTAAAGAATGTGCACTGTAGTTTTTTGCGAATCGAAAGTAACCAACGGACGCAACAGTGCCTTTGGATGTAACCAACGGACGCCTTTGGAGTGCTGTCCGTGAGACCCGCCGATGCTCACTTGAGAGGTTCCCATGTTTCTATTTTTGCATAACTCTACTATTAACGATTCGGGCTGAGACAGTCAGTCAGTCAGTCACAATAAATCAATAGATTGGTCTATGGATGGATATTCAAAACCTTTCACCATCAAGCAAAAATCAAAAAAGCCTCACGCACATGTGGTGACATTTACAGTAGAATAAATCAATGACTTTAGCCCATGAAGTGGTATTTTTAATGTTTTCGTGTTTTGATTTAACGTATTTAACCTTTAAGCAGCCTATTTTGTCGATACGTTTACAATTTAAATGGCTTCTTTTCCATGTCGGATTAGTTAGATCAGAAGAAGATTATGAATGGCAATTTTTTGATAGGATTTAAGTAAAAGTAAACAAAGTCTAGCATTGAGGCCGAAATAGAGGTAGCTACTTCTTGATATGTATGTACAAAAACCATTTTAATTGGGATTTAGGCGCTAATGCTACTTAATACCACGCAATTGGCGGATACAATGTATTTGAGTTTGAAGCACACTGCACACTAGGAATGAATGTGTACTTCAAATAAAAAGTTAATTTTGCTTCACAAGTACTTTTTTGTTTAATGCTTTAATGCATTTTCGCTATTCAAGCACAAAGCAATTAATTCTTGCAATTGATTCGGTTTTAGGGCTTCATATTTTCAAAGCTTTGCGAAAGTGAACACACCATTATGCATTTTGAACAATTAAAATATGTACGTGGCGCAGTTACTATCATGGCTTAAACTTTCCATGAAAACAACAATTTGCAAATTAAAACGTTTGCGGGTTTCTCATTTACAAAAAACTAATTATCTAACAATGTTTGACCTGGTCATAGACAGCTGAAATTGAAATGCTCTCCCAGACAGAAATTGATTTTAAAATGTTATTGTCAATTCGCGGAATTGGATTTTTTACTGCAATACTAGGTATCAAATAACTTAATAAATTACAATGAATTGGTCAATTTGTATAAATCTCCTATAATTTTGTATAATTGAACAAATTAGTCGGTTATTATATGATTATTTTCCTAAATCTGAATAGTATATATATATGAGTAGTAATGAACTTTATAAAATAAGCCCTGTGTTGATCTTTGAAAGCGAGATTCGACCTTTTTTGTCGTCTTGAATCTGGGAGCTGGGATTCGAAGATCGTCTTGGCCGGAGCAGTACTGTACTGCAGTACTGCACTACTGTATTGGCGCGGTGTTACCGAAGTGTATATGCTTTTTGTTACTACATCCAATCCTTCAGCACGTTTCCCGCCGTATAGCACAACAGGCAGGAGTCTGGAGTATTCGAGTAAAAACAATTTCCTAAGCTAATTCTTTGTCTGATCTCCACTAAGATATTTTTCGTAGAGTTAATGTTTAACTCGAGGTAATAAAGCTATTTAACTACATCGAAGCTGTTGCTATTAATAGTTATATTTCGTCCTATTCAACGAATATAGCACATATTTCGTCTTGTACGCATACGATATCTGCCCGCAGTATCTATATAAATATTTCAAAGATAGGACATTTCGTATTTAAATTTGATCTGATTGTCAAGATAGGCAGATGCAGATACGACATTAAGCAGGAATGTGCCTCGATAGTCAAGTCGCTGGCATAAAATAAAGTAATTTATATACTCACTTGACTTAACGTTCCTATGCACACACGACTGAAAGGCAGGCCTAAGAGCTTTAAAATCACACAAATGCATCAACACCAGCATTTGATTGACCTCACTGACGAAGTAGTATGAAATCGGGAGGCCTGCAGATGTTTTGGACCGAACCCCACAGCAGGACCACTAGAAATACCATTAAGTGGAAGGGTTATTATCTTTATTATATAAGGTTATACTTCTGTGACGGGCAGCCGATGTCGTGGTCCTTTTTGAAGTCGTTTCTCCTCAAGATCACCCAATTTGTTCAAGTATTGCAGACTCGGGCGATAACGATGTGTATTCTCATCTATTCGTCACCGCAGTCTCTACAGAGATCTTCATTCCTGAGACGTTGTTTCATTACGTGGCTTCTTAGACGGTTAGGGCCAGCCATGAAGCCTACAAACGTAAACAGAGATACTCTGTCATTCTGCGGAGAATTTTGTTGGGGCGCCTTTTATCATACTTTGCAAACAGTCTCCTTGATGTGTCACAATGTTCTTCCAATATTTTCCACGTGGTAGGTTTGGGCCTACATTTGGCTTTTATGTTCCATTCGTTTCCTTTGGTGATGGAAGCAAAAGTGATTGAAGTGTCTGTTTCTGCTATATTGCAGACCTCTTTCTTGCCCGACTCTTATGTTAAGATTGATAAGATTGGCCAATAATCATATACTACTTTTATTGCAGCCTAAGAAGGTTTCAATGTTAAATCTGACTTAACCCGATTTACCTTTCGTGGATTCATTCATATTCCATTCTTTCCTATTGGACTTGGGGACTGGAATGGTCTTTCAAAGTCGGGCTCGCGATAAGGTTCCCACCTAATGCCACAAATTTGGTTCCATGCATAAAAAGCATTTGTTGACGTTTCTACTAGTTAGTCTGCGATCCAGAATATGTTGCTTTATCCATGCCTTAAACTTTCTAGCAGTTCGCTTATGGTTGAAAGTAATTTTCCCGTTGCAAGCAGTACAACATCGTCTGCGTAAGAAATTGCATAAGTATTTATTTCACGTAATGACAGAGCAGTGACAGTGGAGGCAGTGATTTAACCCAGCAGCGTGCCTCTTGAAGCAGTCACTCATAGATCAATATCACTAATGTTCTCATTGACGTTCCTTTTATAAAGCAACCTCATTATCACATTCGTAAGAGATTGGTGAGCGTTGGATATAGGCAGTGCACTCTTCCCCAAACACGTTATGACATTATTGCTCCTTCAATGTCTACAAACGCTGCTCCTTTTTTTCTTTGTGTCAATATATTGCTAACAACAGCGTACATGTTGGGACATAGAGATTGCGCTTATATTTAGTCGGTCTCGTATAAGTGTTTATAAGTTTTTGAACGGTTTTCAGAATAAAATAAGACTTTTATAGTGGTGGGGCTTGATTTATCTGTCTTGCAAATGAATACCTTATTTATATAACAGCTCTAACAGTTCAGAAGTTACAGTGATTTATTTCAGTCATCACGAAATCTCTTCACTTTAATTATTTACTAGTCTATACATGCGGATCCGTATTATAATATACTTAAGGAATCCCTACTAACCATAAAATGATGACAACATTTTAAGAAGTGTCCCAATAGTTTCAGAGATAGCCAACCGCCTTGCTTAATCAGATTAACCATATTTTATATGATTATATAATAACTTGAGTTGGGGTGACAGCGGTTTGTTAGTATGTCCCAAAATGTGAATACAAATTTGGAAAAAAAACAAACAAAAACTAAGAGCCGCAGGGAAAGAAAGCAAAAGCCAGGAGAAGGGAAAAGAAAAACATCCCAACTTAAGAAAATCTGACAGTATTATACGTAAGCCAAGCAATCGGATGTTGACTCTAAGACCGGAAGGCAGGCTCCTCGAAACAGCCCAGGAAACCTAGTCACCTATGCGCAGGGAATAATGGATGTATGTGATGGAACCCAGTCGACTAGAAGTGGCTACCTTATAGAAAGTATTAATAACAACAAGCCACCGGCTCTGAAGATCTGCTCCAGAATGACAACTCATACAACAAAGAATTGACCTAGGAAACTTTTACTGGTGAAGAAAATGGGTTTCAAACTCCTAACACGAGGGACAAAGTGTATGCCATGCTCTGAGTTCTGGTCCTTCGAAAGAAAAATTCTTCGACGGACAATTGGTCTTGTATGTCTTGGGAGAATATACAACCGCATACTCAATGAGCTGCACCAAGATGTGGATGTAGTTTAAAAAGACAAAAAAAGTCGACTATGTTGGGTCGGCCACATCGAGTGAGTGGAAAATAATGTTCCAGCCAAGGGATCTTTAAACCCTAGATCCCGGGTTGGAGGAGACATGGAATACCATACCACCGTTTAAAAGACCCCGCCTCGCGATGCCAGAGCACAGTGTGGATAACTGGAAACAGTGTGCCCGTGTGCCAAGCTGAAACTCTTCACACATCGGGAGCGGTTCTATAAATAAAATAAAAAAAGTATTAGGCGTAAGCGGCGCATACAGGTCCCAAAGCCTAGCTTCTCCAACCACAGTGTGTGCGTGGGAAGCTATATTTTTTGACATGAATGGAAAGGACTTGCAGTTTAATGCCGATTCCGAACGGCAATTAATTTTTGAGAAGGTTCACATGACAGTTGTTACTCTTGAATGTTTGACAGGCGTACGCAAGAGGTGGGGCAGCTAATAAAAACCTTCAGGTGGTACAGGTCGGGATTTGAACCTGCGACCTCTCGCTTAGTGGTCCAACGAACTTAAGCACTAAGCCGCTGCACCCACACGTGGTTCTCTACTCGCGCCAGAAATAAGTGAGTAACTAAAGTAACTGACGAAAAGTAACTGTGAATACGCCCCCAACCACCTGTGCATTAAAGGAGGAAACTCAACCTTACGCTATTCCGTACATTACCGCAACCTACATATATAACTACTCTATTATTCAATAAAAATATGTTATTTTAAAAATTTAACTGTGTCTGTACGAAATTTGGCTCCCACAAGATGCCCTTGAATTCAATTTATTTTACCCACTAATAACCCTCTTCTTAGGCTACCCCAAAACTGCCACAAGTATTTCGATACTCAAAATAAAAGTCTTATTATAATTTCCAGATCGATTTGAACAATTTAAAGAAATTTAATTGCAATAACGGAACAGCATGTAACAACTTACGTGGCGTATTCAACTGTTCAAATGGTAATTTAACATCGATTTGGAGTTCTCCGTTAAAACAGATTAATCAATTTATCTCTGGGAAATGGCACAATTTCCTGGAATTTCCCTAACCTCTCCCTGCAGGACACTGCAAAAACATGTCAGAGTTCTTCCTTTGCCATCATAGAGCAGACGGACCCACCCTCAATTCTGAAAAGGACAATACAAAACTGAATGGCTTCTTCGAATGTCGGGGGATCCAGTGCACGAAAATAAAAAAACCTTTTCTATGTGACCGTTATTGTTCAAAGATAACCACAACACGAGTCAATGTCTTGCTGATGCAGGTGAGTTCTTTCGGCTGCCGTGAAGCCTTACCTGTTCTTTGGTAGTAAAATTAGAATCCTATTTGTAGGATAATTCCTTAGTGACAGCAGAATGTGAGCATGGAGTGGCGTTTAATGAGGCACGGGGACCAAACAAAGGCGTACGCATTCCACCCACCGATTTTTGGAAAGAGGACGATGGCACCCTGTTGGCAAATTGCATGACAGTAGCGAAAGAGGGCGACAAAATTGTGTAAGTAAGAATTTAATGAAATACACAAACACATACACACATTTATATATTTATCAGAGCTACTGACTGCCTTAATGGGACTCTTTTGGACCACGATACTTTACCACATCCGTTCATGAATTTTACCCAATTTTGGGATATTTACGATAAGAGCAATAATATTATGGACCCCGATCAGCGATTTCTGCCCCAGCAAGACAACTTGACCATTTACAGTTCAAAAAAGCTATTCATAAACTTGGAAGGCTGTGTGAACACGCTGCGCGGAGAATGCAAGGACTTTGTAGCACGCTATGGCAGTGATGGGGACAATGATACGGCACAATCGAGATACCAGTGTTTTTACAATAGGGTGAGAGGAGATTTTCCAGATGACAAAATTTCGTTGTTGTATTTTTGCTTTTGCTTTTGCTTTTGGTAGGTAGATGCTGTTCCATTCGTGGTGGCAAGATTTGATTTAGATAAGACTTACAAGGAGCTACTTATAGCACTAATACTACCGATTGTACTGTTTGTATTGTCTTCGATATCGCTGTGCATCATCACAAATACTGTTAAGGTAAGGACATTGACTTGACTTGAGTAGAATGAACATATGTATGTGCTTCATCAAACTTATTTTAATCTTCCCCTGAAAGGTTGGTGATGACGCTAAAATGCGATGTGTCTGCTTAGCGGATGAGTCTGAAGGTGAAACCGCATTTACTACCGGCCAAAGGACTGCTGCTCGCTACGAAGTTGAAGATGATTGCCCAGGTTTTGGACTTACAGATATGCCGGTAAGTTAAGCATCTAATAATTACTCCCAATGCATTACATTTTATTATTATTGGGCATAGGAAGACCCGCCCACCGATACCCACGAAATGATTGGAAGTACAAAATCATTAATACCGTTAAGCCCTTGCGATGAAACAGCCGATAACTCCTTCCAAGATGAGAAAGCATCAAAGTGTGATGCGCCCGAGAAACCATTAGTTGTCATTTAATGAAATGAAACTAAGCTCCTCCAGCAGGATCAATAAACAGATAAACATAAACACGCATCACTTTTTAAATTGTACCACTTCTACTGTTATACGGATTATACTACGACTTAGCGAAATAACAGCAAAATGTATATTAAAAATATTTTTCTACTCTTGTATATCAAAATTATGATACAGACAAACATACACGCATACACAACGACTGCCTTAGAAAAAGGTGACAAGCCACCATACAATCAAAAACTAAAAATTTGTTTTCAAAATTCGATTACACAAGAGTAAAAGCATCGAACCGGCAGGGTATGTAATTAAAACGAGTGTACATTATAAAAGCGAAGACTTAAAAGGCAATATATAAAGCTTCAAAGTCTGTTATGAACGGAGAGACTGCTGTGACGGTCATTATTTTTTTTTTTGCAGTATAAAATCCTTTCCAATGAAATATGGGATAATGGAATTAGAATATGAACATACCTTTTAGTATGGTACAGGTAGCGTTTTGTTTTAACTAGATTAAAAGACCAATGAAGGGAGAAGCTAAATTGATAAATCGTATCCTATGCTCAGGTCTCCAGTAAAGTACTCGTACATGGTGTGCGAATGTAGATTATGAATATAGCTAGATGTATTAGAAATTGCTTATACTCAGCCCCGTAGTTCCAACAACTAATTTGCAAAACAAAATGGACTCTTGAGCGTCAAGAGCTATCAAGTCAATTAGGAAATATTAATTTGGTGGAATTACACGCTTCCATAACACAATGATGTCTTTGTTTCACGCTTCCATAACACAATGACGTCTTTCTTTCAGCGAAATGCGAATAAACATCACATTATACTCAATTTATAAAGTGCAACGTCTGTCTGTCTGCGAATAACTTACCATAACTCGAAAGTCATTCAAGCCAATTTTTTCATTTATAAATATGTTTGTTGTAGCATTAGGTTTTAAAGAGGAAAGAAGAAGAATAAAGTGAAAAAAATAAATTCTAAAACACTGTAACCGCGACAACATCCGGACTAATATAGCTACCTGTCCTTCCATAACTCATACATTTTTCAATCGTTCAAAAACATGATGTGGACTTAGGCGTTAAAGAGGACAGTGGAGGTACGGCTGTCTCTGCAACTACTTGGCCAATATTAATAATACATTCAGCGTTGTAATTATGAAACCATCCAGATGTCTGTCTGTACTTCCATAATTTGAAAACTACTAAACTGATTTTCGTGATTTTTGTTTTCGCTTATAAATATTTTGTCCATTTAGGTTTTTAAGGGACGAGAAGACGGATGAAGTGGGGTTGTAGGGCTATCTCTGAAAATACTCGGCCGATACAAAAAATTCTTTCAACGTTGTATTGGTGACACTTTCCTATATCACCAAGAGGGGGCGTGAGGAGCATTGTTATAGATCAGTAGAGATAACTTAATGGTTTTGGGCATAGTTTAGTTATTAATAAATTAACTTTGCATCGCTTCAACCGAAGGACTTTCATTCCTGGCACGTGTGCCACATATTCGATGTCGCCATCGTTACGAAATGTCTACTGGTCTTCCTGAATCGATGATTAAAATATTTCAACGTTGGTGTTCTGTTTACAATTTATAAGATGTTCATTTGCCACAACCAACCATTTTAACGTTTTTATTTGCCGTCCCACCTCTTGCGAAAATCTGAATCGACATTAAACTTTCGCACACCTATGATTGGAGAAGCTAGGCTTTAGGTCCTGTATGGCCCTAAATATGCCTAAAATTAATATACTAGCCGAATGCCCGGGCCGTGTTAAAATAAACAGCGGGAACAGCAAATGCGAAGAGTATTTCAAGGTGGGCAATCTCGAACGATATATGTAAGAATGTTCTTCAAAAAATTAAATTTTGAGAATATGATTCAAATATATGTGCATGTCGAACTGGCTACTCGAGTTATTTTTTTGTTTTGCAATTTCCATCCATTTTAAAAGGCTAAACGGCTTTGCAGCCATGCCAGTCTATTCTGCCACTTCCTCATTTCTGCAAAGATTTTGAATTGTGTACTTCCCTTGTAAATCTGTGTTGAGTCACATTTACCACATTGCACTCTTTTGTTATGAAGTGCTTCATTGCTTCGTGCATATCCAAGTTTTGAAAGAAAGAGATTACTTGTTTATTTATTTGCCGGAAACGTTCCATATCTTGACCTTTACCTAACCAACGAAAACTATTGTGTTGCAATAAGTCAGAATAAATCGAATCACATTCAGAATCAAGGAAACTCATTGAGCGTCGGTACTAAAGAGCAAAACTATCTTCTCATCCAGAATTCTTATCTCTGCCAATCATCACTGTGGCCCCGTCAGTGGAGAGCGACACCATTTTATCATAGCTTATGTGGGATTTTGTTAACAAAAGTATCCTTAGGTCTCTCTTTTCAAATATAATTTAATAGGTAGGTAGGTAGGTATATTCAAAAATATGTACTTATGTATTTAAATTTTCAATTTCTTATTTATCTCTAGCCTATTACAAAATGTCGCACTTCCTTTATTAAGGTATGCAAAGCAATAATGTTCAGGCACTTTAACTTGCACTTCATTTAGCCTCGATTCTGTATTATTATTGATTGATTCTAGATGGTGCTATTTTTATACCCTATCCTAAGGGTATATTAATTTTGACACATAGTTTGTAACACCCCTTAATATTCGTCGCAGACCCCTAAAAGTATATATATTTATGATCAGGACCAAAATCTAAGACTATTTAGCAATTTCGAAAATAATCCTATTATATAATATCGAAGAATGGATACTTTATTAGCAGATATACATACCATGCATTAATTGCATTGAAAATATAGGTTATTATATCGAAATGTATTTGGAACATAATATTCCGTATTGAGGTATCCATAAATGTAAGCTGTAAGCTTAAAACGCTCAAATATCTTTCTGTATATTTTTAGGCCATGATCAACCTACATTCCAAATTTCAGCTTTGTATGCCTTACAGTTTCAGAGTACTGTCTTCCAGTCAGAAGTCCTAGCAACAAGGGTGGCGAGTAAAATATTCAACATCCAAAAAACAAGAAATTTTGTTTGCTGATAGTCATGTCCTTGATTTAAGGTATCTTTGGGTTTGTGCTTAACTTTGACGAAAAGACACTGCTGCCTCGTTCTAAGGTTAAGCGCATATTGAGACAAGAGTGACTAGAGATTTTGTAGTCAATTTAAAACAATTGGACAGCATAAATAGCTTTAGTCTCGGTAGAGTCTGATAGACTTACTTTAAGAGATTATTTTTTTCCCCGAAAAACTACAGCTGAATCGAATTCGTGATTAAAGTCTTTGTTCTGGTTACAACAATTGATCAGATAGAATTCTCAAATTTATGAGGAGCTTAAGTGCAGCATTAATATGTTAGCTAAAAATCGTAAGGCGCAGTACCTATACTCTATTAGCGTATAGTTGGGCCTAATATAAAATAAGAAAATATTCCCCCTTTCCTTCTGCTTTGTCAGTTATAGCTGCAGCAATTAGATAGTGTCCAGCAAAACTAACTTGTCATAGATACGAAACTACTAATCACGAAAACTAGTTCCCAGCTGAGACCCAGATGCACTTATATTGACCTTTAAGGCTTCGCTTTTAAGAAAAAATATTTTTTCAAAAAATGTATACATCTATGACAAGCGAACTATCTACAAGAAAAACGAAAACCATAAACTTTCCAAAACAGACAAACAAGTAAACAAACTTCGAGTTTCAACGGTAAATACAAATTTGGTAAAAAACGAAAAAAATCACTTATAGGCTCATAAATATTATGTACCTTAAAATAAGTGTTCTTTTCTATTTATGAAGGTCTTTAATATTGTAAATCTAGCAAATTTAATTTCTTAAAAAAAACATCATTTTTATTCCTTTAAGAAATTTTTCTCCTTTTTTTTAAATTATTTATCACATATGTAGATTTTTTAAAAAGTTAAAAGAAAAACAAAAGCATTTCAATCCCCACCGGATACACAAAACAAAAACGTTCTAATTTTTGTTACATTTCCACGAATATTAATAACATTTTCTTCAAAATTTTCAAAAATTAAACCATTTCATTTTAAAATTTTAGACATAAGAACAGACTTTGTACTTTTATTCAGAGTATTCTTTGCTCACAATATATACACCTATATTAGTTTTTAAGCTGATAATATTTTAGGTAATTTTTTTGTACACATTTTTTAATTTAAGAAAAATGTGCCTTTTACAAAAAACAAAAACAAACAGAAATCATAATATGTAGTGTAAAAAAAAAAAAACAAAAAAAACGAAAGCGAAATTTAAATTATGTATATGTAAATGTCCCAATGCACACGTTAGAGAGGTTATCTATAACTTATAATAAATCAAAAACTAATATTAACATGTGTATTGAATATTCTAGAAAATAAAAGGTAATGCAATTTAAAAAAAACTAAAAAGAAAATGCAACAATACTGCTATGTATTTAAGGGCCCACGATAAAAGATTAGTGAATTTCACACCAAAATTTATATTTACATTATTATATTCAATTTATATATAATAACTAGATTTACTGCAATAAAATGTTCTATATTATCAAAGGCATTTATTATTGTGAGAAATAAAAAATATTTTACTTAACGCATTGGTGTTTCTACAACTAATTTATAAATGTGAGCAAATGTTGTGTAAACAAATAATATTGATGGTTAAAAAAATAAATACTCTTATATAGAAAATATTTACATAATTTTATGTCATTAGACGCTAAATAAATGAATGGAATTGAAGCAGGTTGTTTATGTTTTTATTATGAAGACATAAATTGAGCGACAATTAGTCTTTAAGTCGTAAATTTTTGGGAGAGTATACTTGTATATTCGGGCAATGTGAAAGTCTTAAACCGTACCACGATAATGTGAGTTTTAACTATCTACAAATATTGCTATAATGTGACTTTTTCAATCTTGTTTTTGAGCAGACAGTGCGCAGGGCAGGTGTTAACACGGATAGCACTAACATCGTCAGAACTCGAAAGCAAAAGTCTATGCTCTATAGAACCCCTATTCTGCCAGTTCTGTTATACGGCGCCGAGTTTTGAACGATATGCACGAAGGAAGAAAAAAAAAATTCTTCGACGGATATTTGGTTCTGTTTTCAAGGAGAACGAATGGAGGAGAAGAAGAAAAAAGCCAAAACACATCGACTACATTGGCTTGGCCACATCGAGCGAATGGACGATAATGCTTCTGCTAAGAGGATCTCTGAATCGCAGCCCCAGGTTCGAGACGACAATGCAGACCGAACCTTCGTTTTAATGACCAAGCCATCGCGTATGCCAAAGGGCTTGCTCTCGATAACTGGAAGCAGCATTGCCGGTATTACAGAGGGTGGGATACAGAGAATTATTATATATAAATAAATTGAAAATTGAAATTGGATGGAAGTCTAAGGCTCTGCCTGATCGGGAGCCTGTTAAGTAAGTAACAGAAGGAGGAGCAGGCTTTCGCGGAAACGTTTCGGCTGCACAGGGGCCGTTCCTGCCACTCCGGGCTCTACTCTAGATGCTTTAATGAACTTTACCTCCTTGATATATATATTTCATCTCTCGCTCAAAGAGTATTTTGGTACCATGTGCGCTGGTATTTTGAAGAACTTACGCGAAAGATGTCCACCGACCCGTATCCGATTAAATGACAGCAAAAATGCTTCTGCGGCGTATTCTCACAGATGGCTCTAAAAGGGGTCTGGTGCTGGAGTCTTTGCTGAATGCGATAATATTGGGTTAATATGCGGCTGTTTTCGAAGCGAAGGTTTTCTCCATTGTAATGGATATGCGCTATATTATGAACAACAGGTGGAGGGCTAGAAGCATTTGCAGCGACAGCCAAGTTGCATTAACCCTCCTACCATGTCCAAGTTAGTGCTTGAACTCAAGATTACTCTCAATTTGGTAGAAAGGCTGAACACAATGATTCCTGTCACACTGGCATCCAGGGAAATGAGATCTCCGATGAGCTTACTAGGCAAGGTTCAGCAGAAGTTTTCTAAGGACCCGAAGTAAGTACGTTTTCCGGACATTTGCAAAAAGTCTGGGTCTGTCCTTCTATCTCTCAGGAGAATCGACTGCAGGCTGCTTGTAGGCGTACTTTTGAGTCACCAAGCTTTTACTTAATACTTAAAAGTGTTGGGCTTGAGCGACACCACCGCCAGGACTACTGTTTTTTGGTACTCTTGAATGAATGAAAGTGTTTTTTTTTTCATTTGATTGACCAAATATATTAGCTCTTTATCACTCAGGCTCCTTCTCATCTTCTTACAAAAGACGAGAAAACTAGGTACATTATTGTAATGTGTCTGCCTCTGCACAATGGACCAGTAGTTGTGCCTGAGCGCTCCATCGGAAAGTAGCAACCTCCGACAAAAGAATAATGAAGAAAGTAAGTAAACACGAACTAACCAGTCACTACGAACTCATGGAAAAATATAAGAGCACCTTTGAAGTCGAACTACGCGCCGTTGATAGGTACATTAAAACTACATAAGCTGCAATTTAGTTAGGTAAGTTTTATCAGAAAGCCAAGCAGCATTGATTCTCTTGACGACTATGTCATGCTCGTGTTGCAAAGTCTTCAAAGACTGAATAAATTAGAAAAGAATAGTAGGGTTATCGTCTTTTGGAAACGGACAACGAGAAAGCCGATTTTTTAGCCTGTAGCTAGGGGCAGCGGAATCTTTTTTATAGTACCTGAACCATCAATCGTTATATTTGCTCAACAAATAATGCAGATTCAAGAACGCCTTTGGAAGGTAGGTGAAGAAAGTCTATTAAACTGCAGTTCACATTATGCAAATATTTGTGAAAATACTAACAAGAGTTATGATAAGGTATACCAACAATCTACTCAATTCTACCCAAAAAAAAAAAACTGGACTGAAAAGTTTCTATAGTTTGTCTATCCGTGTGAGTGCTAAGTCAGATCACAGACTTATAAATATAATACGTTGATCTTGAGCAGATAGTGCGCAGGGGATGAAATTCGAACATCTCAGCGTGTCATAATAGAATAATTCACGGCCACCATTGAAGAACGGTTGAAAATACTCGACTTTGAAGTAAATGACAACACGACAAAATATAGACTTCAACAAACATCTGCACAAGGACAAAACGTAAGGGGGGTTGATAGCAGCAACTTCAAAGAGTTCATATATCTGAAGTTAAGATTTACCCTACGATGTTTTACTGAAAATGTTTTAGTTTTGATATTAGGCGATATTCCTGCTGATTGCAGGACAATAAGCAAAAAAGGAAAGTTTATATTACGTTTATTTATGTGAAAAATTCTCCGATTAATAGTGGGTCTCGCGTATGGAGAAATAAAATGGAAGATAAGATACAACCGCGAAATCTATGAGCTGCACCAAAATGTGGATGGAGCCCAAAAATGCTTAACACATTGAACAATTCGGTCCGGACACATCGAACAAATCGATAATAGTGGTCCAGCCAAAAGGATCTTGGAATCGCAGCATTCAGATTCGAGACGACTAGGCAGACTAAATATCCGTTTTAAATTTGGTTCCAATTCCAAATTATTGGTTCTGTGCGTTGGATTCGATGTTTTATCGAAAAAATCTCTTCAGCGAGGAGGCCTATTTTTAGTTCCATTAGAATGTCAATAACCAAAATTTGCATTTGCAGCGAAACTCTTTCACATTAATAAAAATGGGCAGTTTGACGCGGCCTTTGGAGCTATAAGGACATAGGTTTTTTTTTCAAAAATGTGGCTAATATACTTTTTTTCTGTATGAAAATTGCTAGCAGAAAGGTAAGCTTCTTAACCTAAATTAAGAGCCATCCCCGACACTAGCTGCAATATCAAATTTGTCTATATATAAGTGAGTCGCTCAGCACCAAATCAAGATCTACTCCATGGTCCTTACAGGAGCAATCGGCCTTAACATACAACCAAGAAATAAAATTAGTCAGCAATGCACAGACCAAACACAGTCGTCACTAAAAAAAATTGTTCATTAACTTAGAATTTTTCGTTCATTGAAGGCAATTCATTGGTTCATTGAAGGTAATTCATTGGTTCATTCAAGGTAATTCATTGGTTCATTGAAGGTAATTCATTGGTTCATTCAAGGTAATTCATTGGTTCATTGAAGGTAATTCATTGATTCAATGTACGAATGAATTGGTTTAATTTACAAGTTCATTTAAAGAAATTGTTATTCAATGAATAATTCGTTGATTCAACGAATGAGTGAGTGTTCATGAACGTTTTCCCCTTGCACAAAATGGACTTCCTAATTTTAATGAACGGGTTCATGGTTTAATGAATTGTAAACATTAATCTGTTTTGATTGTATTAACATATTTAATCTTTACTCGATCTCAAAAATTTATTTATTCTTGATTGCTGATTGGTTGATGTTTGGCTAACGCGAAGCAAACACAGCCGAGTAGAACACATGAATAAAACAACCGCAGAATTTTATGATAGAAAAAATCATTCCCTTTATCGACAAAATCACAAAACGTACGACAAAAATCGCAGCGTATGAAAAACGACTTAAAAACATAACAATTTTTGTACCCAATATCAGCCGGGTGGAACAATGATACATACAAATTTATTTGAGTGATTAAGACAAAACCTCTCCATTAGAATATTATTACTAAAAATTCGTTTTAAAATTCAGAAGAGATAAAAACTTACCTTAAGCTCCTCCTGCCGACGATATGCATCAGCCATCATGCGCTTTTTTATATCTTCGGTGATTACAGCTTCTCTGCCTGGAGGTCCGTCGCCCAATTTATTTAATTTCACAACCACCTTTATAAAATAGAAGATTGTCACATATATGATAGAGCACTCAGCTGTTATCTTTACTAACCTTAGTTTTGTCATTTGTTCCAACATAGTCAGATAATTTCTTGCCGGGAATCATTTGATGTCCAGCAAACCATAGCTGTACTTTTGCTGGTTCAATAACTTCCTTTGAGGACTTTTTTGTGACAGATATAAGAGTTTTACGAATATAAAAATAAACACAAATATTTTCGAAATCAGAAAAGTCTTTACCTGAGTTCCTGTCAAATCTTCGGTGTTGGTAAATTCCATCCGGATGACATCATGCGGTGGTAATTGCATTGGATAAACTATGGTAACAGCTCCTCTTAACAAATTCATTGCCTCCTCAACCATCTTTAGAGTCATTGGATGACTAGTAGTTACAAGTTTCTGAAACAATTGTTCAATGTTAATAGTTTTAAGCTGGCTACAAATGCACCAACCTTATCAATTGCAGCCCTGGCATCTTCGATTGACTTCAATAAAACATCTCGCATATTTTTCTTCGGCTGTTGACCATTTCTTCGGCCCATTTCATCTCTGTTAAACTCATATCCGCCCGATGGAATGCACTTTTCAGCCCAAGTATCTTTCAATTTTAGCTCCCTGATTTGTTCATCTGTTAGTCCCATCATTTCCGGTGGTAACATTGTCCCATGACTGGCTAATTCCTCGATTTCATAGCACACACGATAAATTTTAAGCCGGCCATTAAAAATCGCTGTAATTTGCTGCATCACCGTTGTGACATCCTCAGAGACTTTGGTGTCGAAAAGAAATTGATTTTCATCACCACGTTTGACATGTAAGCGGACCATATTTTAACTCGGCAACTTTATAGAAGGTTATCAAAGAATGTTTGATTGTCACTGATGCGGTCACGGAGTCGCTTTGAACTTTGAAATTGTTTTCGGAATGGAATAATCCAGATGTGGTTGTATTTTTTTTGTTTTCGCCGCGATAAAGTTTGTTGATAAATTGTAAACAAACGTAAATGTGATGGGTTGCTAGGGATATGAGTTAGTTAGTAAAATCCTCTAGAAGCAAGTAGAGGTACAGTCTATTTGAGTTGAGTAGAATCTCATGTAACTTTAATCTTTCCAAATAAATTTTGTATTCTCTTCCGTGTGGTTTTTATCATACATATAAGAGTAGTGCTATTTATTTCGGTGTTCGGGTAACTCGAACTAATTTTTAGTTCCCATGAAGATTTTATTTAAGGGATTTGACTGTATTTTTATTTTAATCCTTTCAATTGCATAACAATTAATGGGCCATGGTAATTATCTAGACAGACCAAACATGATGTATTAGATTTCATTGCAGCGTTATTGAAAGTGTCTATAATAACCGTAATTATATAAATAAAATTATGCAGGTATTGCGTACATCAAAGATAAGAATATAGCGATTAAGTTCAGTAAGGCTTGTCGTAAAAGGTGACAAAGTCTAAAGGGCTCAAAAGAGTGCTATAAAATTTAGGTTAGGGCCAAATGCGTCCACTTAACGATGATATTGTTTCTTTGAATTGACTGAAAATATTTTAATTATAACTTTGCTAGAAGCTTTCAAATCAATTTCACTAAAAGAAGTATGAAGTATTTACGGCATTTGATTTAAACATGCATACATAGGAATCCTGCGCTAATGTTATTATGATCTGTTCCTAGTTTTCAAGTTTTGTGAATGTAACTTTGAAGTGGCTTTGGAAGTTATATCGTTGTAGACACTTGTCTGTTAAGTGTATTCCAAGTAGTTTGTGTTTTGTGAGTTCCTGTTTGATTTCAGTATGAACTAGGTTGGAATTTGATTCATCTTCTGCGATGAGCATGTGGACGCTTACCATTGCTTCTTTCATGAGTTCTAGATGAAGTGGTGGAATTTTAAGGATACTCTCAAGTCAGTGGTACTAAAATTCGGGCGCTAATGTTTGTAGATGACATCGTTTTTCTCACTAATAAAATAGATAACATGCATCACCACAATTATGGGGCTACTGTTCGTTTGAAACTATGGAAAAGATCCTCCGAAATTTTTTAAGGCGAGTTCTTAAATTCCCAAGTAAGTAATTAATTTAAATTATGTTGAAAGCCTAATATAATCAGACAGTAGAGAATTCCGATGCTGGTGCCTCCGAAAATGCTCGCTCTATATAGCACTAATTTCTTAACTGTGAAGAGGATAATCGCCCGGGCAATAGTAGTCAACGATCTCGTGTCTTCCGTATTTGTTAAAGTAGTCTTCGCTCACAATCAGAGAAGGTGCTGCTGCAACCCTTTTGCAAAACAGTTGACACTGTTTTAAATGGATGAAAATTTTTTTTTTCATCTACAAGCAACTACACCTATATTATATTTTTAATTATTAAATTACATGATAAATAAAAGTAGAAGAAATGGCCTGAAATTATTCTCTAGAACAACTAACATCCTTTGGATCTTTTCAAGACGTATGGAGAAGGTCTTAAATTAAGGGGAACGGTAGTGCCCAGCCAAGTTCTTTTGCAAGATTCCAGATAACATTAGCATACTCAAGATCTTACAAGCGCATTATAAAGCGACAAAAGTGCATGCAGATCCGACAAGAACATTAAACTAGTAATTCTTTCCACACGCGAGAGTAAGTTCGATTCAAAAAAGTAATCAAAGCTTTTCATTTTCGATCTGCTGAAACAAATTACAATGCATTTTTTACCTTGTCCTAAGAGTATATTAATTAAGACACCCCCTAATATTCATCGTAGACCCCTAAGAGTATATATATTTATGATCAGGACAAAACCTAAGACTATTTAGCAATGTCCGTCGGTCCGTCCATACGCAATAAGCTGAAATTTGGACCACATATTTCCTAGGGTTCTGAAATGATTAAATATACAAAAAAATGCTTGATACGCCAACTGCCACCCCTACATTTTAGAAAAAACCGTTTTAAGGCTAAAGTTAGAGATACAGCTACTGCCCTCCATCATAAGTTTGTTACATAAAATTTTCTTGTCACACCTATTTTTTGTGGGTGTTTTTCACTAAAATGCTGTTTTCCTCGAAAATTTTAATAGAAACCGAAAAAAAAAATTTCGCAAAATATTTAGCCAATATTTTCCCCAATATATCACCCAAAAAGGTTATAGTCACGCCCACTTTTCATGCTTACTCAGGTGGCGAAACAGTTCGGGGTTCGGGCCTCAATCAACATGCCTCTCCAACTAGCCCGGTCCTTAGCTAGCTGTCTCCATTTGCGCACTCCAAGTTGATTGAGGTCGAGTTCTACTTATGCACACCACCTAAAGCGAGGTCTACATGTCCTAGCCATCTTAGGTGACCACTCCGCAGTTTTTTCATTAGGTCGATGTCCCTTTTTGTCCACAGCAGATACTTGGGTTTTGTTTCATTAACTCCCAATTCTATTTTCGCCGCTTCAGCTTCAATACTAGCAAGCGCACCGGTGACAGCTCGCAGCGTTCTGCCAATAATATCTATGTCTGCAATTGCACAGACTTGAAATAGATTGTGCCACTGCAGTTGACTTTTGACTTTCTTAAAATTTTTTCAAGTATTATGTTGAAGAAGTCGCATGATAGTGCATCACCTTGTCGGAATCCTCTTTTGACATCGAAAACTTCTGTGCGGTCGGTACCAACCTTGACGGAGAGTTTTCCATCGTCATCCTGCACAGACGGACGAGCTTTGTGGGGATGGCAAAACCAGACATAGCTTTGTATGGTTTGTCTTTATAAATGCTATTTTACGCGCCCTTAAAATCAATTAAAAGGTGGTGAGTATCTATTTGCGGACTTTCCGGGCCGGAAACCGCTCCGATAGGAGCCAATCAGGTTGTTGACGAAAGCTTTCAGGCGTTCACATATTACGGCAGATAAGATCTTGTACGCGATGTTAAGAAGACCAGTTCCTCTATAGTTGGCGCAATTAAGAGGGTCTTCTTTCTTGTGGATCCGGCAAACAATGCTGCTTTTGCTTTTCATATAAAATGAAATAACATGTCATCCACCATGTTCTTTACGCCTTTTTATTGGAGGCATAAAGGGACTATAGCCTTTCCTTATGTTTTTATATAAAGCTTTAGGCTTTTCGAGTAACACTATTCAGCGACCCGATTTATATCAGTCTGTACGAGGTTAAAGTGTTTAATGTTATTTGGTTCACCGAATCGAAAGCTTTACTAAAGTCAGGGTATATTACGTCGTATTGACTCAAACTCATGGATCCAGATTTATGAATGGGAAGAAGATATGAAGTTTCACATTTATTATCTCAATAAAGTTTATAGCATATGATGAAAATAACGCCATATTGGTAACTGTAAACCGATTCAATCAAACTCATGGATCAAGATTTATGATTGGGAAGAAGATATGAAGTTTCACATTTATTAAGAAAAGTTCCCTCTGAAAAATATTTATTAAATAAAATAAAGTCCACGAGTGGGTCATACGAAACTTCCTCGCTACATAAAATGCATTTCATAATTGCCTCAAACAAAATGAAAACATTTGACCACATACCAAATTTATTTAAATCAATTTTTAGGTTTTGAAAAATTTTATTATTTCAAAGCGGAATCTACGATTTTGATGTAATTTCACACATTGGACACTGTTAACATAATTTTTCAAAAGACGCAAATCAAAATCGTTAAAGCCGTTTTTGAGAAAACGAATTTAATTTAAATTTCAAAAAATCGTTACCTATATGAAAACAAAATGATTTCAAAAATCTAAATACACAGATTTGTTCAACTGCACATCCTAAAAAAAATAGTAAAATCGTTCGGAATTCCCTTTATTAGTTTTTATGCATCCCACAAAAAAAACACACAGTAACATTAATATCTGGGAAAAAAAGTCTAATGACAATGTCAGAAACCGAACCGAAACCGAGTATTAAATCGAGGAGTGCAACTCGGTTAGTATAAAAACAATAGACTCGATTTGCATTGTACGAACGCAACGCCGCCGCCGGTCGTCTGTGGTTGGAATTATACATAACACCAATTTACACCTTCAAGTTTCGAGGATATAAATTCATAAAACATGGTACATAATATAGCGCAACCCTTCGACTTCAACAGATATCTGTATATGCCTCAGTTTCGTAGAAAAAATTTCGGATAAAGAGGCTCTGCGGCGGCAATCAATCTTGGAATTTCTGAGAGAAAACAAAATTCAACAATTCGAACCCAGCAATGCTTTTTCGATGAATTGTTTTAATGAAATTTAAACATACTTCTGGAAATTTGAAAAATAATAATCAATATTTATTAATGTTAAAAAGAATATTTTTTTTCATATTTGTTAATGAGAGTTGAAAAAAGGCAGCATATTCAAATTGAATTTTTGCCTTAATTGAAAAACTCTGTTGGTGAATCACTTTAAATGTATTGATTTTCGTAAAGAAAGAACTAATTAGTCTAACGTTTATTTTATTTTTGCAGATTAATGACAAACAAATATTGTCGTTGTACACCCATCCAGGCTTCGGAAAATTATACTTAGTTTCCAAAAGAGTGCTATAAAACTTAGGTTAGGGCCAAATGGTACCACTTATCGATGGTATTGTTTCTTTGAATTAACTTAAAATATTTTAATTAATAAACTTTTATAGAAGCTTTCAAATCAATTTCACAAAAAGAAAGTTTTAGGGTGAGTTCTTTAAGACGCTTTGAAGGCTTACACTTCTGTTGCAAGTAAATTAAGCTGCTACGGATCTGCTGCCACTTCCAGAACAGAATATCAGGCTGGCAACAGAACGCATTAATTGGCATGTTTAGTGTAATTAAAGAAGACGGTGTTAAATTTCTCTCAACAAGAAATCTTAATCAAGATTGCTGATTGATTTACGCTTTCAAAGCCGAACTCGATTATAAAACTGTCGACCTCGGAATTGAAAATACATTTTACTATTTTGCAGATTATGTATTGAAAAAATAATAACCACGAGTGTGAGTTGAAGTTGAATCCTCAACTTAAACTTTCCTCTGTGTTTACAGATTTTAAAGAATCGCCTGCTTCGAAATGTCAGTTTATTTTTGTATAGTTACGACTTAAACATGGCTTTACATACATTAAATGTTATCCTCTCAGTTGTGACTAAGCTGGGGACTGAATTCCTTATTGGTACATGATTTGTTTAAAGTGTGAAGATTTTTATTTAAGCATACACTAGATGTGATTAAAAGTAAGGCCCAAAGATGACTTCAAGATCTTTAAAGCGATTTACACTTTTAACTATTTCGCAATAAAAAAAAATAAGTAGGCTTATTAAGGTTTAAATTCCTCGTAAATGTCATGGATTAACATTTCTTAAGATTCAGTTTTTATTACACCAATCATACATAACATCAATATCATGCTACAAGAAGATGATAATATAAAGATGATAATCCGCATAAGGTAAATGTTTGCATAACTAACACGAAGACATAGATTATTAATAATCAATAGGAACAAAAGTGAGCCAAAGTGACTGTCTTGAGGGACACCAGAATAAACAACTATATTTGTTTGCAAAGAATTTGTAAACTTAAAATTTTGCGTCCGATTATTTAAATAAGAATAAATCCATTTCAAGATCCATTTAGGGAATCCATATAATTCAATTTATTTAATTTCTTTGTATCTCTTTTATTATTTTGGTGCGCCATATACAGCATACAGCTTTCCTGGTACAAAGTATTAAATTATTCCTCAAAGAGATATTGTTTTCCACCCACCTACCCTACATATTTAAACGATCTTTTATACAAACTTCAGGAAACTTCACTTACCTGTAATATTTATTATACTTATATTTGTGTCTACTGTTTGTTGAGCTTTTAGTTTGTACCTGGTAAGTTATTTGTTTGTGTGACCGAGATTAGTCAGAAAGTATTATGAAGTTCTCGGAAAATGTCCTCTACGAGAAAATAAAATTTCATCAGAATCAAGATAGGATACGCTCTGCATCAAAATGTATCTCTGGTAAATGTATTCGTTGTATTTGCTAGACCGTTCTCGTTAGCTAGAATATTTTAGAAATGAATGCATTGAAATTATTCTGTAATACCTCCATAAAACAAATATTTAACAAAAAGTTAAATATTTCGTCGGAATTTCGATTGAATATTTACAGTTGGTGATACAAAAAGGGATTTATTATTGACATACTTAAAAGCGACTTATCACTATTTCTTTATGTGTCTACCCATGTTGGTAATTCTTTGCTGTTTTGATGAATATCCATAAAGGACCCAAAGCCTAGATTCTCTAACTACTGTGTGTGCAAAGATATATTTTTTGACACCAATGGAAGGGACCTACAGTTTAATGCCAATTCCGAACGGCTTTGAGAAGCTTCCCGTGACACTTCTTACATTTGGAAGTTTGTCAGGCGTACCCAAGAGGTGGGGCATCGAATTTGTTTAATTTTGCTCATCGTTTGCTAACTTGAAAAAAAAAACAAAAAAAAATTAAATGAAATTTATGTTAACTGATCTATGGCAAGACTTCCAGCAGCCGTTTTACAAAGGGCCCAATAAAATTTATGATCAGTAGGTTCGTTCCTTTACTTACAAATTCGTAATAATTTGTATCCTTAGGATTATGGTTCAAAACGAAGTGACCTGTGAGAAAGTCGGTTAAGATCTTTTTGTTTGATCGTTTGCTCAGAGAGAGGATTTGAAGAGCGCGTTTTTTGTTTGCGAAGTTATTTTGTCGTAATTCTTGGATATATATAGTTGCATTGGGATATACGCATTTGGAGTTCCCATGCGTTGAGTTCTAGTTTGATTTTACTGGTGCGCAGTCCACAGAAGGGCTCTGGGCCAATAAAAGAGGATGCAGAGCCTTTTCGGGCTAGCTCGTCGGCCGCTTCATTACCACGAATTCCTACTCCGGTTTCCCACACCGAATGGTCCGGTGGGGTCATATTAAATTTTCGCTGAAAGTTAACTTTTATGGACATGAGGTCGTTGACTTAAATCGAAGGGCATTCAGGATTCTTAAGTGTCATGTAAAATCGCTCTGTTGTTTTATAGCGCTGCATCATACTTCTTAATTCCTGCATGTTATGGAGGGAGGTTAAGGATTTCCTCTAAAGCAGCAGATGGACAGGAGCGCATGCCCTTCGTGATTCCTTTGCATTCTAGTCTTTGTATTCTCTGAAGTGAAGACAATGGTTTAGTAGGTCCGTTCGTTTAAGCGGTTAATACTTAACCTTTATCTGGGCAGCATTTCCATATTATTGTTAAGGCGATTTCCATATGACCATGAGGTCCATGCTTGCCTATTATAATGATTAACAATGTCGTCGGCAAAGCCCTGTGTGTTAAACCCTGAATTGTAAAGGTTGTCTAGGAGTTCAATATTGACGACAGCCTTTTCATTGCCTTCATGGCATCCAAATCATAACATACATAGGAATCCTCCGCAAACGTTGGTATGTTCTTCTCCCAGTTTTCACGTTTTGGGAATGTGTTTTTGAAGTTGCGTTGGAAGTTATATCGTTGTAGACACTTGTAGTTCGTGTTTTGTGAGTTCCTGTTGGATTTTAGTATTAACTAGGTTGGAATTTGAATACTCTTCTGCGATGAGTATGTACGCGTTTACTATTGCTTCTAAGGATAATATCAAGCCATTGGTACTAATGCCCTTATGTTTACGCATGATATCGTCTTTCTCACTGATACTATAGATAACATGCATCACCACAGTTATGGGGCTATTGTTGGAGAGTTCTTATTAAATCGCCTGCATTACAGAACATGTTATGCCTTTTTTTTCTCAGAAGGAGCCCTAGAATAATCCTTGGAAATATGTAGGTACTGTGGAACCCTTTGACACAAAAATACTAAAATTCTTCTTCCAGGTTGGGTAATTGAAATTGGATTTCAGTAATAAGAACTGAGGTTAAATGCAAATTTATTTAATTTTTTCCAAGTTCGTAGAAGTTGAAATACTGGTTAAGTGCAAACATATCATTAAGCTCTCATTTCAATAACGAATCCTTTTAATATGCACATATGCTCTTCTCCTTTTCAACGACGAGGTTACGTTTTTCTGCTGGGTTTTACCAGTTTTTCCTCAAACAAATATTTGTATTGTTGCGCCAAGTATTTTTGATTGATTCTAGACAGTAAACTAAAGTAAAGAACAAAACAAGGGATTTTCGACAAAAGCAGAGGTCCAAGTCCCAAAATGATTATCTGGATTTACATTTTGTGCACTGTTTAGAATTGCAAGCCGTATTACAGCGGAAATGGCTTTCCTTTGAGCTAAATTGACATTTTTTCGTTCGCACATAATAGCACTGCATCGAATTCCCTCACCCTAGGTTGCTTCGCTGTTAATCATAAATCCCATATAGTTTAATAGCAATAGCTCAGAGTGGGCCAGCGACTATGTAGCACAGATTTCCCTCCAAAACCTTCTCCGAAATATCAAGTGCTCGTTGCAGGGATGTTTAAACTATACTTATGATGACGCCATCTTCTTCAAAGAATAACTGATGCACTAATTTTTCTTTCACTCTTGGAGTGAGATTAATAGCAAAGGACCGAGAACGCTTCCCTGGTGCACGCCGACTTTGATGGGAAACTGTTCAGTGATGGTACAGCCAGCAACATCTTACTCTTGTCTTTGATTGCTCGGGCAAATGTCTATGATCATTTGCGCATTGATTTCAGATCCCTTAGATGCATTTCCAAAACCAACCAACACCATATATAGATTTTTAGGAGATACAAACCTTTTTCTAATTGAAATAAAAGACCAATTTGAATACACTTAAATGTAAATGTTACTATATTAATTAAAAAGAAAATGCAATGCAGAAAAATTACATTTTAAAAATGTCTTTATACAAATAAATTACTTAAGATTAATTAAATTTAAAAAAAAAGATTTATTTATTTTTTTCCTGTTTTTTTTTTTAACAACTACAAGTAAGTGCTTATAAATTTGTGTAGACATGTGATGTAAGTCAATATACAACTGCCTTATCATTCTACAGTAAATCTCGTAAACATGTATAATAACTTTTATTAAGTGGTTGGAAAGGGATGCAATGTTAATATAACCGGGTTAACAGCACGCACACACACACACGCACACATTCATACACTGGCGTACAAAAATTGACAAAATTTGCATTCATTTTATTGGGACGTGGGCGGGCTAGTTGATGGAATAAATGAAAGTGTCGTTGAAGGATACTTGAATATGAAATGTTGCATATTGATTGGTTTGGAAAGTAATCTTCGGTGTTTGATGTATTGTTTTGTGTTATTTTTTTTCAGAAGTACATTAAGTTGTTCATGTATTTTTGTCCTTAAAAAATATAAATAACTTTCATCATTGGGACATTTATTTAAAGCTTTTTTCCAAATAGAACTTGTTATCTCAGTAGTGTTCGGAAGTTCTCCAACTCGTGTATGCTGTTCGATAGTCTGAAGGGTTTTAAAGCGAGTTATATAGTTAGGAAATAAAAAGTGATTCATGAATTTACCTTCCAAAAGCATTAAAAAGAGCAACAATTTCGGATCTGGTTAAACGGAATATGGTATCCGTGTAGTAGTAGTGTTTGTCCCATAATCCATGTTCGGTAGCGATTTCAAATTTCTCTGAGTATAATATCTTCAGTGCTGTTCCCAGTCCCTGCGTCTTTAAGAGAAAACAGTATATATTTTATTTGTTGGAATTATTTAAAAATATATATTTTTTAGTTTACCTGCAATTTTCCCCACAGCCTGCACTTATCGCAGCCAACACAGTCCATGATTCTCGAAATGTTACGAAATTTTTCCTTGTAGTCATGTTTCAGCTTAATCGCTCCATAGCCACTGGAAAAGAGCGCGTGCTCATTAAAGTGGGATGGAAATGATCTAAGAGAAAAACATATACATTAGTTATAAATTTCTCTATCAAAATATTCTCGAACTACACTTACTCGATAACGCTCAGCAAGTCATTAATAGCCATTTTTATCTCATTATCCTCTTCTTCAATACCCGTATAATACTCCTCGCGCCTTAGATATGGAGCAGCTTTGGCCAATGCGCGCAATTCCACAAGATAGATAAAGTACAAGTTCTTTAGCCAATGTGGACCTTCACCTCGTGTAGTGCTGGGACTGAAGCGTCTTTTGAACTCTTCCAAGTTGTGTCCCCACACTCCTTTGGGATCGAGGAAACCCCCTGCCTCGGATAGTAGATATTTTGACGAAAGATGTATATTGATGCTTGTATGCAAGCCGGAGATCAAGCGATAGAAAGCTTTTTGTTCCAGGCATACATCTCGCAGATCCAAGTGTGGGATATACGCAGAGAGTGACTTTGATTGATTGTTTATTCCGAAGCAATTTTCCAAGTAAATGCTCTTCCAGATACGATGCGCCGAGTCGCCCTTATATCCTGTGTATCGTTCTGGATTTATTAGTAGATCGACGTATTGGGCACCGTTTTGCATGTCATCCAGAATGCAAAAGTCTTCTTCGGCTTCATCGTGAACAGCCCATTTGGCGAAATCTTCATGCACTTGGTCACTTATGCTGGTATCAAGAAAGCTGAGCTCGGTATTGAAATCTTCTTGGGCACAGCCCAGTATTTGACTATCTTTGCTATACTGAAATGAGAAATGCAAAAGGAATAAATTTTAAATAAAAAAACATAGACAATGGTCGAGTTAGGATCTTTCAGTATTCTAATTCAAGTTTAGCTATTACCTGTATTGGCCTTAACAGACTTTGAATAAATTTTAAGTCATACTGGAACTGTGTTGTATAAGCCACAAAATGGTTGCTGCTAGCGTGCCCTAGTTAACGCTTATTAAATAGGAGGCGAATAGCAAGTTATTTAATTAGCACATGTCGTAATGCAACTAAATGTATGAATACAACTAGTTGGTTATCCGCGGTTATCCGCTACGAAAGCAATTTTTTTTTATTGAAAAATTAGTATGGTGTTTTAGATTTCCAATTTACATTTCTCCCGTTTAGTTACTTTTGGTTCAAGTATTTGTTCTGAGTTTCGCCTCATAGGGCCTATTGTGATATCCTCCATTTAAATCTCATCTATGATGCCGTAATTGGTTATAAAAAGTGACTAGCTCTTTGGGTGAGCTGGCAGCTATATCCGCTGTTTCAAGGTAAAATTTTTCTAGATAACGTTGACGAGCTTGTGTTAAGCAGTTGCAGTCACATAGTATGTGTTCTGCTGTTTCTTCTTCCTTGTTGCACAGTCTACATCTGTATATATCCTTGTTCTATTCCCATAGTCATTAGGTGTTTTTTAACACGACAATGCCCCGTGAGAAAGCCTGAGAGTAGTCTTTTTTTTTTATAATGTAAGCGTACTAAAGGGACTTTGGATACCCTTATGATGAAGAGACACAGTGCGAGCATTAAGGAAATGGAGGATTAGAGAAAGGGAGAACCCGATGTCTGTTTCTTGGGTCTCCCTTCAGTAATGTAGCTTTTTCTCTTCTAGCCAAGTTTTGATACAACTTTTTTTTGTGTTCATAGAAAGCCCGCAGAATGGTCTTGGCACCATAAATTTGGATGCGGATCCTGTTCTGGCTAGTTGGTCTGCTTTTACGGTATTTTATTTGAGTTCCGGGTCACACTGAAATCACACGAAATATGGGTCTCCGACAAACTTGCTCTTCAAGGTTCGGAAGCAGATTTATCAGAACTTGAACCTGCGTTGGATCTGCCGTGATCTCTAGTAGGGGCATTCATTAATGACTGTGTCTTCTATATACACAATATTCGATGTCACGATTCTAGGGCCTGCACACAGACCAAACTAGTTCAACCGAGTGTCCGTGGAAAGTCTGCGGCATTTTTCTATTTAATCCTTCAAAAAGGCCGCAACCACGCTGTGGTAGGTTTGACTGATGCAATTACCTGCAGACACCGTGCAGCATTTCCTATGTGAATGTACTGCATTTGAACCAGACTCTAGCTCAATCCTAAAGCGTCAGCAATAAACGTGGTAATTCCCAAACATCTAAGCTTCCTTAAAAAACCTGGGTACATTACCAAAGTAAAAGGAAGTACCTGTATGAAAGTACAGTTTAAGTTTCTGGTCTGAGTGATTCAACGGGTGTGCAAAGCTTCCGAAATCAAATGACTGAAAGTCTTTAAATATCATGAACATGCTCCTCAAAGTCCGCAAAGTCAATTTCGTACATTTTCAAAGAAAATCGAATAAATAATGCCAAGTTGCAGGACGCCATTGATCAACTCAGATGTTTGTGTGTGAGTCAGTCAATGGAGGCTCGTCGAATTGTCCAGCCACGCAATTCATATCAGCAGACGAAGAAGATATTATTTTTTTTATCGTTTAGCGAATAACTATTCCTCGACTAGTATGCGCTAAAAAAATGTCACGTCAACGACCAATATATGTACATGTTAAAATGCGATTTGAAAATTCGGGTGGGCACTCAGTAGACGGGTCGAGGGTTAAACGCAAACAGAGGATGGCAGATTTGGAACAAACAAAACATTTATATCATTTATTTTAAAAAATACAGAAAAAACTCTGTACATCTTGTGGGTTTTTTTTTTATTTTATTTATTATCTATTTTTATCCATACATACTTATATATTAATTTTACTCGAGCAAGGCCGGACGGAACAACTAGGGTTTATCTATTATTATATAACTATGTACTTAGATGGATTTAGTTTACGCTGTCTAAAAGGGCATGCTTCGAAGTGCCGCACACACATTTTTAATTCGTATGACAGTTTGATTTATAACCACAACTGTTGGTTATTTGTACGAATTACGAAACGACGCGTTTTGAGTCCGCCTTTTATTGGAGTATGTACATACTTCACTCATACAAATAAAAATATTTGATAAATGTTTCATTGAAGTATACGGTAAAGATAAAATAATGATAACGGTGTAATTATTGTAAACTAACTACAATATGTTTTTATAATAATTCATAGGTGGAGGTGCTCGTTAATGTAGACATAAACTGAATAACGAAAAAACCAACAGAAATAAAAATCGATGAGTGATGTCAGAATCGGGCGACGTGATTGTTAAGATTATATTAAGTGTACATTTAAAAGAAACTCACATACACAAGTACTTTGTTGTAATTGTAAATATTTGCTTACGCTGCAATTTTAAATAACATCTCAATAAAGTATCTCAATATTTACTTTCAAGAGTCTGTTCATTTGAGAGAAATATTTTTTCCAATTTGACTATTGATAGTTGTTTGCTGGAAATATTGCTGATATTTTTTTTTATTTCTACAAAAATTCACACAGCACCCTGGCGTTCTCCAGTCATTCAGTCGAGGAATAAACACATAAGAATGCTGCAGCGAAAAAAAAGAGGGCAGCAAGGAAAGAGTACCATGCCAGGAAATATAAGATCGAAGATTTTCGCACTTAAAACATTGTAGAGTTGTGCAAGCAGTATTTCCAGTAGCACCAGTCACGCTTCTCAGAATAGAAGAGCTTGGCCTAGATATAACAATGTTAAAGAACAACAACACCGCTTGCTCTAATGACTTTCCAGCAGAGCTCTTCATCACGGAGGTGATGTTTTGGTAGGGCACATGCACCAAATCATCAACTTTATGAATGCCCGATGACTAGACCATCAGCTCTCCTATGTCGAGGCATATTCCTGCTAAGTGTCGCATAAAATACCCTCTGCAACACACTTATGGGCACGCACCAGAGTGGCTTTCGCCTCGACAGATCGGCCTTACATCAAATTTTCACACAAAGGAAAATATCGAATAGATCCACGAATTTTAAGTCGAAACACTGCATCTATTCATCGACTTTAAAAACGCATATGATAGCGTTCATCGTCAGAAGCTCACCCGGTGATGAACGAATTCGTGATTCCGGTAAAACTGACGCAGCTAAAAAAAATTTAAAATCTTCTGATTATTCACCGGGATTTGGCAAGGAGATGCGCTGTTGTATGGTTTCTTCAAATCTTGTTTTTGAATTATCTTCAAAATACATCCTTTTAAAAAAAGAAATCAAATTCGGACCAAAAATTAAACTTAGAAAACATGACCAAATACAATTGTTTTCAATTTAACAAGTTATTAAGTTTAAAAGAAAGTGAGCTTTCAAATGGCGTCTTTTCAACCCTCTCAATGCTTTTGGTGAACAGATTGCTGAACTTAAAGAGAATACATTCATTAAGGTCACCGAAGTGGGCTGAATGTATTTGATTATTTGAATTCTGTTAATGCATGCAATTAGTTGAAGTAAATTGACGTTTTAAATCTATTTCTCTGTTTGCGAAATACATTCATTTATTCAGTAAATTCTACTCACTTCAATGAGTACAGCTTCTGTATTTTAGTTGAGTCATAATATGATGGCTTCAATGATGACTTCAGAATGGCTTCAATAAAATTTGTTTTTATTCATTTCTCAAACCGAAATCGCTGATATAATTTATCTCCCCACTAATAGAAATCGCGTAGCACCAAATGCTATCTTGAAACGAATCGGTTTTATACGGTTTTAAAAAGGCGTGATTTTCGGATTGGGAACACAATGTTCACAATTTTACGGTTCTTTCATGCTTCATTTTCGGTTTACACTTTAAGTTGGTTTGGGTTTTTTGTGAGTCTTCGCAAGCAAATAAGTGTAATTCCGCCCTTTTTAAAATTAGGAAATGTCGCAGCAATAAAATTATTAATATTTTATAAAACAATTCCCAAATACTCATTTAATAATTTTATAAATTTGTACTATTTTTTTCCTGAAAACAAAATGGATTATGAAGTGTCGCGTTTTTACCTACTAAATTTTCAACACTTCAGGTTCTTGGACCATGACGGAACTACTGGTACTCTTTGTAGCACTTAGGATCTTTTTTTGACGTTTAGTTGCTTCGTATACTAATTTGATGGTAGAGCATACCATCATCTAGCAACTTTTGGGACTAATTTGATCTTCCTGAGCTCTTAATTTCCTAATTTCTTGGAAACATATTTTTCTCTCCAAGATCTTGTGGCTTGCATCGTTTATTGTGGAATCGCAATACTGACAGTAGCCTTTCAACTTTTCTAATCTAATTATGAAGGTTTGTTTTCAAAATTCGGTGAAAAGCAGAAATTTACACCTGTCGCGAGTCTCCAACCCCATTCGTTGGCTTGAGCCGATTCTTCTTGATTTTTTAGGTGTATCACATTTTCTTTCGCCACTTCAAGTGCAGCTGGCTCTGAGATTGAACGATAACAGCATACTACTCTATAGGCACTTCTTATCTGTTACGGAAAGGGTTGTTTCTTGCATTTCTCTTGTTTGAGGGTGCCGGCCCATGGCTCATATTCATGTAGAAGGATGAAGTTTGTGACGGACGCGAGCAGTCTGGTCTTGCTTGCGAAGCATCCTTTTCTTGCTGGCTCTTCGACGTCAGCAAAAAGCAAGCTTAAAATTTGATTGGTGATTTGTTTTTGGTGTCTAGTTTTTAAATAAATAAATACCGGACCTAAATCTTAGCTTCGTCGATTACATTTCTTACTCTTGGATGTTTGTCAAACTTTCGCAAGAGGGTGCGGCAGCGAATAAAAACTTTCCTTTAGTGGTTCAACGCAATTAACCACTAAGCAACTACACCGACCCTGTGTCCAGTTTTAATCCAGGTAATTCATTGTAGAATTTAATTGTCAATTCATTGACCATTCATTTGTTTGGTTTCGGAACCGGCCTTCTTATCTTTCCTGTTGCCAGGGTTCTTTCATACAGTAAAGGACACAGTGGGTTACTTGGCTTATCTTTCACCGAGTGTCTTCAGTGTTCCTGGAATGAATCACCACGACAAGAAGATAACTTAGGCATCTCCATATGCTAAAACTGCTGCACCATTTGGAATGTTCGGACCACTTCCGCTTCAGCTTTTTCTTCTGGATCTGTGGTTTCATTCACAAGTTTTCACTAATTTTGAATTCGAACTTTTCGTCATCTACTTCTGTTGACTTCTTTGCAATCATGAAAACAAGCAAGTTATTCTGCTCAAAACAATTATTTATCAGCTGAGTTACTACAACTTCCAACAAGCGTTTAAAAAAATAATAAAAAAAAAATAAAAAAAACAATCACAAAGGTAACAACAAATATTTATTGTATTGTGAGGTAACACATTTTTACGATTGACATAATAATTTCATGCTGTTCGTTCCCTATCTCCGCGTACGACATATGTGCGATTTTTTTTTTAATTTATTTTTGTTTACGTGTGCCATTCAGCATTTCATATCAAACCCATTCGTCTTATCAGTCTAGTCTTCTTAATAGCAGAAAGAAACCTATTAATTTCGACGATTAATAATAGATAATCGGGAGTAATCGCATTCATTATATCTCACGTCTACGTTTATAGCTGAAGATATGATATCAATATCAAATCAAAACAAAAAATATTTCCCACCAGTTTAGCATACGTGTGCAGGTAATTCAATAATATCCAATTAGGATACAAAGCAATAGATTTTAAGACAAGGTGGTGAGACGCAATTGCACAGTTTGACGTAATAATGGAAAGATACCTAAGTGTCTAAAGTTTCACTCTAATTAGTTGCTAAGCCAATTATTCGATCGATTTGTTTTCATAAAATTGTAGGAAGTTGTTATTAGATTAGCACATTAAAGTAAGAGACGATAGTGACACAGATTGGAAGTTTACAATTTATCCAATCTAATCATTGTCTCATGTTTTAAAAAGAGCACGTGAAAAATGGAGCGAAACAAAATGTTTTCTCACAATGACAAAACTCTGCATAAGCACTTAAGAGAAATTAAATGTTATATTCGGGCACAAATCTGCTGTTAAGAAGTGGTCATAGAAAAAACATTAGATTGGCGAGTTGTTAAGAAGGACATTCTCTATAATACTTTGTTGAATAATATTCTTTTAAAGAAATTTAACACAAAAAAAACATTTTTAAAGTAGTGAAGTAGTGAAGCAGGAAAAAAATTATATCAATTGCAACTTCAAATGTTTTTGACAAGAAGTTTCATGAATTAAGTTTTTACAGCATGCCTACTGGTCCGCCTTTAGGTTCGCCGGTTCGCCATCAAACATTTTTTGGCAGGCAAACCAATTTAATCAATGAGGCAATTCAAATGCTGGTGTCCTTACATTTATGTGACTCCGTATTTTTAGACCTGCCACTCTGTTGTTTTTATCTGAAATATCTCTTACGACAACGGTGATATCCAATAGTGTCATGAACTCACGTGTACACCAAGTCGGGATTGAATGTAGTAATATTAAAATGTGTTGCTACATTTACCTGGATGTTAAAATTACCCAGGAGAGACTTACGCTCTTTATTCTTCGCTTTTTATGACAAGCACAACTTTTGCGAATGTGTGCTTGATATTTTATCTTAGCGAAACTTTAGGTAGCTTTTAAAGATTCAGTGCGGAATATTCGCAGACTTCATAGATATGACCACTCTGAAGGACCTCTTTTGTTGAAACTGTGTTTGGTAGCATCGTTCGTTTCCTGTATTTGGATGCGAAAGGCATATCAGGCTGAAGTTTGATGAAGCTAACAACGATAGGAATTGGTATACGGCATTCGCTCACATGTCTAAGGGCCACAACTTCTTGCCTTAGTCTGCCGCTTAGATGTTGTTTGTTTTATCTTTCATGGCCAGACGTGCCTGCCTGACAAAAAGCACATACCGCAGGAAGGGCAATGAAATTGCGTCAGCAGCATACCTGCCTATGTTATACCAAATTCTAAAATGCAAAATATTTTAAAATGTTTCAGAATCCAAACCTTCACCATTTCCTAACATTTTCATTTTTGCACATTCATATATCTGGCTTAACATTAAAAGTAATGTTTGGTCCTTTTTACAAATTAAGTAAAGTTTTAATTTAAAATCCCGTCTTAAAAAAAAACTAAAAGCGCACTAATTTTTCCTTTCAAACCAGGTGTCTCAGCGGCAAATTGCAAAAAAATAATACTTTTCCATGAACCCCTAGAAGGGAGAAGAAGGAACATTTTGAAATTTAATATTTCAATATTTTTGATGACAAGTATTTCTGAGAAGACAAGTAAGACCGAACATCCGTTTCAATGACGCAGCCATCGCGGATGTCCAAAAAAAATTATCCTATGTCCTACCACATGCCAGCCCGTATATGATTCGACCAATTAAACATTTTTTATTTACGCTTATTTCACGATGGACAACGAAATGAAATCAACAGTATAACTTTCTCTTTTTCAAGATACGAAACCAGTTTCTTTTATGCCTACATGAATTTTGGCCGAAATGAACAATGACCCCAAACCCAAAATGAAAAAGGGCCCCAAAAATGTATATGGGAAACAACAACACGACGATTTCTGTGATTTGGGGCCATTTTTCATATTTTTGGGGCTATATTTTATTTTGTTTGGTGCAATTTATAATTTTTTAATTTGGGGCCAAAATTCATTAAAAAAAATGACCCCAAACTTTGGGAAAAATACCACCTTTTATTATCATTGATAAAGCACAAATTCACTAATAACACCATTGGTCCAAGTGCTGGCGCGAAGTTCAAGTCACTGTCGGCAAGTTATTTTTCCAAATAATTAAATCTTATGTTTTTATTGTTTTTTTTCAATTTTGTAAACATTGTTTCGTGATTTTGTGAAAATCAGCAATACTGACTTAATTTTTTAGGAAAGTGTTTGGAATGCTCGGCCTTTATATAATTAATTTGGTACCAAAGAAATGTTATGTTAAGTGAAATATTGCTTTCTCAGACGACGGAATAATCCAAAAACATATACGGCCCCACATCGGTAAGGATGTATTAGCCAAAATATGAGGATGTCCTACAAATATGACAGCTGATCAAGGTATGGCATGCCGCGACGTGCAGAATTCAGGGAATTTCAGCTCCATCAAATCCTGGAACACCAACTCAGTCAAAAAAAGCCAGGAAAAATCAGGCAAGGAACCGAGATATTTCATTGAACTCCGTGAAAACTGATAATGTTGAAAATGTGCTGTTCCAAAAATTGCAATTCTTTAATAACTCATCCAGTAGATGGTTAAAATGTTTTTTTTTTTATTTCATTTCGATGCGACTATTTTACACAAAGATACAGCTTTTCAAAAAACACATAAACATATAAAAATTACTTCTTATGTTATTTTGAGATATTACTTAATTTTTCGACCTTTCTCTTCATTTTGGTCATATCGACAGTAAGGCGTTTGGAAATACCAAACAACATAACAAACAACATAACAACCAAAGTTGGTTTGTATACCCTTTTGTAAGGGTATATCAATTTTGACACATAGTTTGTACCACCCCTTAATATTCATCTTTATTCATATTTAGGATCGCGACTAAAACCTAAGACTATGTAGCAATGTCCGTCCATTCGTTTCAACTTTTGAGGCTTTTAAATTAATGATAAGCTGAAGCTCCCTAGGGTTCCGAAATGGTAAAGTGTTAAAAGTTTTTAAATATGCACACTGCAACACCCACAATTTAGAAAAAAACATTTTAATGCTGTAGTTGAAGAGATAAATATAAAACGTTTTTGGCCAGGCCCACTTTTTGAGGGAGTTTTAAAAAAATAGTTTTTTGTTATAAATTTCATAGAATGAAATAAAATCCCATCCAGCATGTTCTTAATGCATTTTTCTTTGGGGCATATAAGGACATGGATAGGCTATCATACTGTTCGTCCAAGCGGACTGTAGCCTTTCCTTATTTTGTACTTCCCATTTATATTTAAGGCGAAAGTAAAATACACAGGTCCCCTTTTGCACACAATCATTCAATACACCTACACTTAGTTCAACAAAGTTATTGAAACAAAATCAATTTGTTGCTGTCAAATTTGCGTATAAAATAATTTAAAAAAAGCTCCAATACCATTCCAATTATGGAAATAATTAATTTTTGTTTAGTTCTCAGTTATTTTTGTTATATGTTAAAATAAATTTTGCATTTTAATTCCGATATATGAAATTATATTAAAAGCATGCATGGAAATACTTTGCATAGTTAGTTTACTATTTGCGCAAAAATAAAAGTTTACTTTTTTTTATTCCTTCTTCAATGCTGATAAATAATCCTTTTTTCTCTTAAAACGTTATTTGTTTCAGTATATAGGTAGGTAGACTATTTACGTTCACCTTTGGCAAAACATTCGGCTTTGGCGAAAAAAGGCCGAAGCCGAATATTGAATTTTTCAAACGATTTTCGGAGAATTTTTCGCATGAGCAATTTCGAGCAAGTCAATTCTTGTTTGTATCGTTTCCATAGTGGAAGTTGCATCCGCATGAATGTTCGTTTGCGTTTGTAGTTATTCACAGGCAATAAAACGGATTATTTACTGGCAATTTTTTTCTTTCGTATCTTTGTAAAATAGATTTTGCTGTGATTGAGATGATATGAGTTTTTTCATCTAGTTAATTGTATACAGGTCAAATTAATTTAACGTAAGATTCCTTGGTTTCTGCTTGCACTACATTCGGCTTCGGCTTCGGCCAAAAAATTCGCCTTCGGTCGGACTCTAGTGCGTGGTTGTCCCTCAAACCCCATTCCATCACTGACGAATAACGGTTCGAGTACATTTTTGTTGGAAGACCAAAACACTGTATGGGCATAACACCTACGGTGATTCGTTTTGGAAAGCTAACGCAGAATTTATTTGCTTAGGTAGCGTCAGTGTTATATTTCTTGTGTTTTCTGTTATGATTAGGAGTTTTAGAGTAGATGTGAGTAACATTCGGGGAAATAGTTTTTCGCTGTATTTCCCAAAATATACCAGCTACTTTGGCACTGAGTAAAATTTAGGTTAGCGTTGATTCTGATTCGTCGGAATTAACTGTACCAGTTTATAACTTAGTGCTATTATACTTCCCCCATCGTGTTCTCGCCATTTATATATTTAGTGATGTAGCCTATCAACTTTAACCACAGTACGGCCAATGTTCCAATCAAGAATTTAATTTTATTTGGCTTAAATTGCACGTCCGTAGGCAATTAGGCGTTTATAGAAACCAAAATTTGGACCGCAATACTACTTTCAACGAGTTTGATAAGCTGTCCCATTCCATCACGCGAATTGTAACCCTTAATTCTTACACTGAAATCGTTGTTGCGGGTGATTTCAATGTACACAATTCAAGCTGGCTTCAACATTCTGGACAGTCAATACCCAAAGGCAGATATGCTGAGATCTTCGCTAAGGTAAGCAACTTGACCCTGCTTGTAAATCCTAACAGGATTAAAAGTATTAAACCCAAGGTAAACGCATGGTGCGACTTGAGCTGCATAGAAGCTATCAGGTAAAAATATGTAAGCTTTCGGTCTCAAAAGGCCAACCCAACTAAGGAAAATCGAATAAAGTTCGAACGAGCCAGAAATGACTGCAATGCCCATATAAATTGTCTCCATTTTTTCTATGACCAACATTTGAGGCAAAAAATACTATAAAGTCCCACCGGTACTAACAACTTTTCGTCTTTCGTAAAGAATATTAAGAATTCGGCCTCTTTATCTATACCGACACTCATTTGCAATTACATTACAGCTGTCAGCTCTTTTGGTACAGGCAATCTGCTTGCAGCTAGCTCAACGCTTCCAGATTATGCTTTGTATCCCGCGTACTCGAGCGCGAAGAATTCTTTATGGTACCGATTCGAACTCGTACAGTGGCAAGAGAACTTCAACATATTAATGTACACAATTCCGATGGTCCAGATGGTATTTGCCCTACCGTTCTGAAGAGGTTTTTTTTCACACTGGCAAAACCATTGCATAAGCTTTTCTATCTTTATGGCTAATTTCTGAGAATCTTCCTCCCCCTCCTTCTACCGACCAATTACACTTACGTCTCTTCATTCCAAGGTCATGGAAACGTTGATAAATCGTCAGCTCATGAAATATCTTAAATCCCAATACGATATACGTGGAGAAAAGCCTAAACTCCGGCAACAATCCTTGGACAAGTGCTTACTTACTTTTGGAGTAAGTAGCGATAGTTCGGTCTTCCTTGTCGTCTGGAACTTGAGGGCTGGGATTTGAAGACCCTCTTGGCTGGACCATTTTTGCGCATTTTCTCGATGTGACCGAACCAATGCAGTCGGCGTGTTTTGGTTTACTGGACTACATCCATATCTTTGTACAGCTCATAGAGTTCGCGCTTGTATCTTCTCCTTCGCCCTCCTCAACGTGACAAGTTATTCTTCTAAGCCACGTCGTCAAGCACAGCCTGCATACAATCGGCTAGCTCAATCTGTCGTTTTAGTAAGGACAGACAAGATGCTAGACTAATAGGTCTGAAGTTCATCCTTAGCAACTTTTGGTAAACAATCGCCTTACATACCTACTAGTAGTTCTGAGGGTTTTGATCTTTTCACAAAAATCTGTATGCGATTTTTTTTCAGTCTTCTCCTGAATTTATCCTAAGTGAACTATTGATAAGACTTTTGACATCCTCTCACATTCTACACAGATCATCGTTCCACGATAGAACCTGCTTCTTGAGTTCCCCATGAACAGACAAGACAGCGGCAAATTCTTGTGGGGGTTTTAGGAAAATAAAACATTCTGTATCTAAGAGAGGGACGTAGGGACATTAACATCTTGCGCCATTAGTTCTTCGCAAATCTTTGTTTACCTTTGAAATGCTCCCATCAGAGACCATCCGTTCAGCCTCAAAGGTTTCCTGAATCACACTTCCAGCAGCACAGGTCAAACGCCGTTTCATGTGTGGTAGGAGATTAGACGAGCAATGTCGAACTGTCAATTTGATATTTATTTGTCATTAGCCTTAACAAATCGTTGACTTCAGCAAAGTGCTCTACCTCAAAAGTAGCTGCTGATAAAATATTGCACAAAACACACCCTTAGGATAAAAAGCTTCTTTCTACTCGTTGAACTAATTTGAGCTTCTCACGAAGCGAAAGAGACGTTAGATGTCAATGTTTATAAGGTCATTTGTGTCTTCTTAGAACTAGGCTTTCTCGAGAAAGAAGCGCAAGTACAGAATCATTTTCTCCTCCCCTTCGTCCATACAGCTTCTACAGAAGTTGTTTGAGAATACACCAAGATTTGCTACCTTTACGGGAGTGTCCGGTGATGACACCCATAGTAGTGCTTATGTGTCGTCTACTTAGAGACATCAAATCCTAAGAGCATTTCAAATCCAGCTTAGGCCAGATCTGTTTCGTCGCTATGTCGACATGTAATTCCATATACCTTGCTCTCCTTTATCAGATGGAGTAGGTATGGTGGTTCCTAATTTAACGAGTTCATCAGCCTTACAATTCCCAGGAATGTGCCTGTGCCCTGACACCCAGAAAAGGTGAATCTCAAACTATAACGCCATCTCCTGAAAAAAGACGATCGTGAGTCTAGGGGCTACTGTGGAGTTTACAGACACTGATTCCACACGAGCTTGATTGCAGCTTGGCTGTCCGAGAACACGCTACAGAAGGATACACTAAGATTTAATCTATCAGGGCAAAGTCGGAGGGAGTTGATTCGGACTTTCACACAAAATCGTGTAATTTTTTTTATTCGCTTACTGACCGTAGTCCTCACAGGCCATTGTGTCGCAAGTTTCCACATGGCTGACAAAGCATCGAAATATCATAAAGACTTCTGAAGAAGTTGCTGATGACTTTTTTTGTAGATCCTTGCGTCTTCATCGGGATGTTCCAACAGATCCGTAAAAATAGTTCATCTTTAGCAGCAAATAGACATACACCTAAGCGTTTCTTATTTCGAAAATAATCAACTGACCTTCAACTTTACTACCAAATCAAATCAAGAGCTAACGTTCCTTCAACTTTTAATGTTGAAATTGAAAAAAAAAAAAAAAAAAAAACACACAATTAGTGCTACTCTTTGCGTGACGTTGATGTCAAGTGCATTTTGCAATGTTCGAATCGAGCCATATGTTCAATTGTTGCTCGATAAATTACACGTACGCCGATATTATTTTCGATACAAAATCAAGTCAACGTCATGGTGATTAAGGCCGCTCTACGCCCCCTCACTGCGATAATTAACCCCAAATTTTATCACCTAGCGCTATACGCCCAATAATACGAAAGACTGCTTTGTCAGCACTTCTTCGCTTGAGTATCTATGTACGTATTTTCAGGGTTCACTTGGCGACAACGCCGACCACAGTAAAACTAATTACTTTGCTAATTAGCCAGTAGTTCTGACTTAACAAAAAACTCACCTTAAACGAGGGTCCCTCGTCGCTGTGCTCCTTTAGACCGACGGGTATACTCTGCTCCTCGCAGTCCTCGACATGGCAGAATTTTATTGCACACTTGCTGTCGTCCGGCCAGAAGGGGCAGTCCTGTTTCAGATTTACCTTGTAAAACCGGAAGTAGTTTTTCACAAGCAGACTCTTCAGTCGGGGAAATATCTTCATGTTGTTGAAATGATCTACGGTGTCTATGCTACAGCTGCAATCGTTGATGGAGCCCTTCAGCTGCAAATAAATGCAAAAATTCGAAACAATTCCTAGTCAATCCGCCGAAAACACTGTGAATCTGATAGACTTACCTCACAGAAACAGTTCTTGTCGTCATTACTGACATTTGAAAAGTAGCCCAACGCAACGTAGACGAGAAGCGCGACAACATAAACAAACAAATAATCCCGAAGCTGCCTTGACACTGACATTATGATAACAAAAAAAAAAACACTGTTTTAGTTTCTCCAGTTGCAGGTGAATGTGCTGAGGTCTGGTTACCACCCTGAACGAAAGGCGGAGGAGGAAGTGATTTGTGTATAATTTTCTTTTTCACTTGAACTACACAAAAATAGGAATTTGAACCTGTTTAATGTTTTTTAGTTGTAAAAATTGTTGAATGCACATTGAATTCGTCTGTTGTTTTTCGAAACGAGATGAATAGAATTTTTATTAATTGCACTTGCACTGTCCTGACGGAGTGTCCAACACGACAAAATATTATATCTCTGTCGCTGCCGACGAATGTGAACCTTGTGACGACCCCCACAGCGACGATAGGTGACTTAGAAGCGTTTTAAGCAGATAATGAATTTTGTAGAAATTACCAAAATGAGAATGAATAGCCGCGAAAAAACCAAAAGCGATGGCGAAATAATTATGCCGAGAGGGACACGTACTCTCATCGACGGATTGTGATTTCTTTTCTTTCTTTTTTTACGTTTTCATTTCATATTTTTTTTTCGTTTGTTTTGCGAGTGAAAGCTAGTATGACAGCAGCAATAAATGACAGATGTCAAAAGCATATGATTTTGGAGTGGTTGTTGTATTGGGTGATTTGAGTAATGGAATTTTTATTAAATATTGTGAATGCGGCTGTGTCACAATGGCGGCAAATGACTATGAAGAGTGGTGCCAAGTCTTCTTTGATTTTTTTTGTAATATATAGCGTTTAAAGATATATTTATTAATAAGATTACCATTTCCCGCTGAAACAATAATCCTCTCTTCACAAATCCTAAAAATTTATAAGAATTCTTACTAATTTAAGTGTTTCTATAAGTAAAATAAACTAAATATATGTATGGAAGACCCTGTACATTTTTAAGCTAATTTTCTAATAAGTTCCTCAAATTCAGTGGTTTAAAAATCAATTGATAGAATTAAAAACCAAATAACAGTTGTAATTTGGATTGTTGTGTGAGTATACATAATGTAAAATATTTTTAAAAATCCATATATAAATCGATCGGAAATAAAAAATTAATCAATATTTTGCTCAACAAAACATAACAACTGTAAAAGTAGGAGTTTTGACAGATTTTAAGTCAAAAAAAAAAATGTTCTTACCAAACGAAAACACCACAATAAAACAACTAATTAACACAGAGACAGTTAGATAATTTACGTTATATTATATTTATTTGCCCTACTTCTAAGACATAACAGCAGCGACCAATGAAAATTTGCGCGTTTCTAAGTCTTAAAAACAAAGACGGCAAAGATGGGCCTGCCTGTAAATTAGGACAAACCGAAGTATATGCTGTCAACGAGGAAGGACTCTCAGCATCTGCGACTTGAACAAAACCGACATGGACATATATAACTTCAAAGAAGTTAAAAACTTGTCTACCATTACTTTGCAAAATGACATTGGCGCAGAAATCAAGTGAAGAATCACTCTTTTTTATCGCTGTTTCTTTGTGATAAAAAGGTGTCTAAGAAGTAAAGTCCTCATTTATCGAACCAAAAAAATAAATTTTATAAAAGGCCTTAATATTCCCGGTCCTGCTATATTTATTTACCATATTTTGCAAGAGAAAACGGTCAAACTTTTGTTTTTATATGGATCATAGCCATAGTACTTATCTGATTCGCGTCATTTACATTCGAACAAAGAAGATTTCCCACGACGTAGAAGACGTAGAATACTCATTCTAATAATTAGTTTTAAGGTTAATTTTTCAACTAATCGTTAAGTTCCAAGTACTACAAAAGATAAAAATGTTACTGTACAAACCTCTAGTTAAAAATAAATTGAAATTGAAATGAATTCCTTGTGTACTTGTCGTTGAAGGGAAATTAGTATTATGTCATTTTCAAAACTTGTGGGTGCAGTGGCTAAGTATGTAATACCCGTTTTTTTCCAAGAGTATTAAATACTGTCAAAAACAAGCTTCTCAAAAAGATTTGTCATCGGCTTTAAGCTGTAGGATCCTTTCATGCGAGTCAAAAAATACGTCTTTGCTTACCGAATATTTGAATTGAGGTCCTGTATGGGCCGTTTAAGCCTATTATTTCTTTCTCAAAACTAATACTTTTGAAGTGGTCTAGGTAAATAGGCAGCACCAGCACCAACCTAATGTCAGCAGCGTGGTAAAAACGCTGTATGGCAAATTTGTTAAGGAGGTCATGGTCTACATATTTTGTGAAGGTCTTAGTGCTATATTTGATCAACTTTAAGCTTAAAACAGTTTTTTTTATTAATTGTGGGTGTGGCGGTGAGCGTATCAAAAATATTTTAAACTCTACCATTTCGGGACCCTAGAAGAACACATAAAAACCATTTGTGTATCCGAACGAAATTTGTGTATTCATATACATCAATTTTCGAAATACACAAATGCTATACAAATCGTTTGTGTTTAACTATTATTTGAGTACACAGTTCGTCTTTAGAGTACAAGATTTGCTATTTTTATTCGTTCAACACTAAGTTCGGTTGGGTCTGATCCAGTAAAAATGGGAAGTTAAAATAAGCACAATTAGTAAGTTGATACCGCTCTTGTAACTCCTTAATCCGGTGAACGTTTAAAAAGCGCACGGCATTGCCCATAAGGTGTCGTTCTCTTGCATCACAATGGTTTGTGAAGCTAGTTAGGCCTTAAACATTGTATTTCCTTAACATGGGCAAGGGAATTGTACGATGTTAGTAAGTAAACACACTTTAATGAAAAGCAAAAAAACAAGCGAAATCAGGAAATCGTAGTAAAGCTTTTACTTCCGCTTTTCATGATGAGCTTTGAAAAGTCGAAAAATATTAAAAAAAAATTACAATATTAAAAATATCTTTAATATTGTGGTCAAAATTGAACCGGTGCGACCAAGGGCCCGACTTGTCCTGCAGTGAAAGCGTTGTCAAGGATATAATCACACTACCGCGTATTGTCAAAAAGAACCGCGTTGCGTAAAGTATTCGAAACACAGTGCTTATCACGCATTTCCGAAGGAATGGGCAAGAGGCGGAGCGTCTTTGCTTATAAAAGACACCATAGAACATTCACTAAGTACAAAAATTGATCTAGATAATACGCAAATAATTTCGGTTCGCATGAAAAGAAGCGTCTTTATGAAAATAAAAAATTATTTTAGAAGTATCTTTGACTCATTTAGTAAAAATTTCGTTAATGGTGGCGATTTTAATACCTTCTGGGGTTCTAGATGCATTACATCAAAAGGTAGATTCCTATACGAAGCCGGTATGAAATTCGGTGTAGACTTTGTATGTAAACCAACGTATTGGCTGTCGAATTCGTCGAAAACTCCAGACCATATTGATTTTTACATCGCAAAGGGTGTGTCTGACACCTCTGTTAAAGTTGAGGAAAGCTTCGATCGGTCCTCTGACTATTAGCAGCTGCCTACGGGAAAAGAACGGTCCACCTAGACTAGCCAGTTTAAAAACAAACAAAATCGATCTAAACGTATCTCTTCAAACACCATATAAACTTGAAGACGAAGTCGTTTAATTAATCGGAGTCATACAAAGCTCTGCCTGATTTTATACTCCTTAAAAAAGGATAACAAAATCAACAAGGGCAATAAAATATTCTCGGAAATAACCGAATTAGTAACAGAGAAAAGAATATCGAGTAAAAATTGGCAACAATCTCGGGCTCCGCAGCATAAAACGATATTAAATTAAAGATATCACTGCGGATAAGAGTTCGAAATACTCGCTCTGGAGAGCGCTGAAAAGCATTAAAAAAAGTAAGTAAAAGTCAAATATAATGGGGAAGAATTAGCATTAGAGAATACCTTTTTCCAGAAAAACAAACCTTTTGATTAGAGTAAATAATTGTCAAAAAGATTTGTTTCTGCTGTTTGTTAATTCGGTAGCCACAGGCGAAAAAGTAGAACACATTTAATGGCACTGGTTCTTCATTGCCATTTCCACTATTGACATTCATTCGCGCATAGCCATTTATATGCAATTAAAACTTAATTGTCTCTTAAAAAGCCACCACAAATAGACAAACATTGTCAGATCATTACACTCTCTAATGCATATTTTTTTTTGTTTTTAAGATACATTTTGCACATCTCTTGGTTTGTCGTCGGGTTCGGCAGAGCTCCTTATCTGTGTCTGCACATACTGCTGGTGGTTTGCCTTTGCTATCTTCTCGCGCACAATGGGACACGACGATGACAGAACACAGAACAGCAGGCGAAGAATACACAAACATAAACTAATTCCCATCCCACTTGAAATACAGGTGCCCACCTAAAGAACCCCATTCACAGGTAAATAACTTAAAAATTTACTGACAGGTACTCGTATTCATATTCGTATTCGTTGTATCTGTTCTTGTGTTCTTTGAGCTACTCGTACCATCTCTCACAGTCTCTTCTTGTTGTGGCGGCAAGGCAAGGTACGATTTTTACCTTTTCGCCGATGGACGATGGTGATGATGGTGATGATGTTGATGATTATTTCTACTCATACTCGTACTTGTCCTCCTCGCTTTCTTCTTTGCGCACACACACACTTTGTTTGATTTGGTCATCGTTCGTTCTTCTGCTTACCTACCTACCTCTTTCACTGGTTCTTTATGCCACGACGAAGACCAGGCAGCAGCAGGAGACCTACCTCAGACATCATATGGCCAACAAGACTTCAGTACGTCTTGAACTTTCGAGTTGTTCGCAAAACATTTAAAATACGCGGATTAAGGAATCACCACAACCTTCATTGCCGGATTGGAGGACAACATAATTAGATCGTTGCAACTGTGAGATAGTTAGTTACACACACTAATTAATTTCATTCTACAAGTGAAGAAGAACGAAAGAGAAAAATACTAGATATTTTATATCTATTACCGTTAAAGTTCGAGTGCAGTGAATATCTAAATTAATTTATCTTTCACGTTCGCGTATACGTGGTGAGAGACGTGTTAAAATCCGTGAGAGTGCGGGTGGAATTTAAACAAAAAAAAAACTCTCCAATAATTGCTTTTTTTTTTTTTGTAATTCAAAAGAGTTTGTTCCCGTATGTTTATTAGTTGTGCCTTTTGTTGAATTTTTTTTCTTTTGTTTTCTTCTTGTGTTAAAATCCATTCCTATATGCATATGTGACATACTTTTTCCGAAATTGAATTCACAGTTTTTTTTTTGTTTTTCGTGGGACTTGGTTTTTTGTCGCGCATGAAGAAAGTAACTTCTTTGGTCATGATCATGACCAGAGGTGTCAATTATCTAATTGAGAATGGGTACATATCTCTGGGCACGGATAGTGAAACGAATTCCGCAATTAAGCCATAAAAAGGGAGGAAAATCTATTGACGAATGAATTCACGAAGAGGAAGCCTAAGAAGATGAGCATTTTTTCCAAGTAAAAGCCGTGCTTTAAAGCCGACTTTCGCTGATATTCTCTCAAATAGAAGACTTTTTTATTTTTTATTTTTTTTTCAATTTGTATCTACATCTGAACTGAGAACTGAAATTCACTTTGCTTTCGATAATTTAAAATAATATTGACGATAGGCAACCGCAAATGCAGGGCGTGAATGACCCACAAGTGATCGCTTAAGATTGTGCAACCGGTCGGCGCGGTTGATTATTATTATATGTTATCGAATAGATAGTTGTATTTAATGATGTGGAAACGAGAAGTAGGTAATGGTTCTTTAATTGGGATTTAATAGTGAAAGATGATATTGCGAGTTCTTAATCCTATGTTGTAATGGCTATTCGATCGACGACAGTCTGCAAGGCGATACTGCTCTCGATTAGGAGCATTGCAAATGGGTTTTATTCTGCGGTGGTACTGTACTTTCTAATTCATGATACGCTTGGACATGTTAGTTAGTTATACCAAGTAGGTACCTACTACAATTATGTGCAAATAAAAATGCATCTATGCGGTAAAGGAAAAGTCTCATAAAAACGTAATATTTTTGAAATTTTTTCAGAAAATTTTCTAAAATAGTTATTTGTCTTAGTTTTTTCATTCAAAATGCGTTTTCCTTAAATTTTTTACTTCCAATAAATTAAAAAAAACACTGTCTTAATCAAAGCTAAAATTCTGGTCAAGACGACATACATATGTCCAAAATCGAAATTTTAAGATAAATGCATTTCAAAATTAAATTATATATTGAAGTCATATTGTAATGCATTAAAGTTACATTTATACAATAAAAAAATGGTTACAATATTCTAAATATTTTTGCATACCGAGTTTAACTTTACAAAAAATGGACTTGTGTGGTTTCAACAAAACCCCATGGATATTACATGATGGTTTTAGCATTTTCTGGGCTATTTAATTTGGTTCCAAAAGCTCTCATAGTTTTATGTTAAGCTTCTTTAGAGCTTTTGTTAGGCTTTTAGCCGAAGCAAACTAGCTATCAAAGTCTTAACTTAAATTACTAGATACTTCAATTTCCAAAAATATAAACTGAATCCTTAACAATTCATCGAATTCATACCTACGTTCGGTGTTCTTTACTTTCTCATATGTATACATTAGTACATTAAAGAGAAAGTAGTTATTGCGATCGTGCGAAAATTTCGAACTCAAACTGAGCATGGGGGATGATATTACGACTATATAGAAGTCCAAAAAAGTCCACCAATACCGTCCGCCGGTCTGTCTGTGTCTGTCTTTTTTATTTTTTTTTTCTAGGAAATGATTCCAAGAACTTCTGTCTTTTTTTCTACTAAGAACACTTGGGATGGGGTCAAAAATACTGCATACTTATATTTGGGCGAAAAATTCCAATAACGGTAATTTATAAAACCGCCAATATCTCAAAAACTATAAGAATGCGAATTCTGAAAAGTGTTTCTATTTTTGTATGGTGTTAAGTTGAACAAATCTACGAACTTTGATTTTTTGATAATTTTTTTTTTTAATTTTTCTTCATATAACGATTTTCTTAAATTTAAATTAAATTCGTTTTCTCAAAAGCGGCCCTAACGATTGTATTCTAAACAATTATTTTAAAAGTGTTAGATGTGCGAAATTACATCAAAGTCGTAAGTGTCGTTTTTGAGGAAATCAAATTCAAAATGAAAAACATTAAAAGTGATTTAAAAATGCACATCATGTAGCGAGAAGGTTTTTTTCCCCGAGAGTTGGTGGAAAATATTCCATGAGACATTATGAGAACCAATCGTACGTGTTCATAATAGTTTGAGATTCTTACTCACTAAAAACTAGGTGATTTCTTATCTAGTATAACTCTAAATAAGAGTTAACTAAGATTAACTCTCACCAGACTTCAAATCAAAGTCAATCCAAAAAAAAAAAATACTATGATTCACTTTCAGTACCAAACGTTAAGCTAGCCATAGGCATACTCAACACCGTCAATTCCAAATGCTATATGCATACAGCCGATCGGTTTAAGAGAGAGGAAAATTTCCTAACACCAAATTCCAAACCAAATCGAGTTAAGTGAAAATTAAAAACCAAAAGCAAATAGCCATTCAATTTGCTGCGATGAATTTAAAAACAAGAAACCGCAGAGAAAAACATAATTTTGTGTGTTAAAAATTAATCGATTTAATCTTATTTTTAACTTTCTTGTATTTATTTATGATTATTGTTATATAATTGTAAATATTTCAATTGAGGGTTAATAATAATAATAACAGGAATCGTATCTATACTGTTTGTATCGCGTTGTGAGTTGTTTCTTCAACTTGGTCTGATATAAATGTTAACCGATTTAGAAATGTTAATCGGTTTAGCCAGCCTTACAAAATCCAGGGATAAAAGAGGACTTAAAATACTTCCAAGGCTGTAAGCTTGTAAAAGTAATAACAATTATTTTTCGGTTTTGTTCCTTGCCCAGGATGCTATAATACGGAATGAGGATCTTTTCTTCTTTGTTCCAATATAAACTTACGACTAGTTGCCGCTTTATAGTTTTTAACCACCTCAATGATGAAGTGATTCAAAATTGGGAAGCCTGCAGATATTTTTTGAGGTCGAACCGGTGAACCCCACAGCGGACCACTAGGAATGCAGTGAAGTGGGATCATAACCCATCCCTATAAACGGAGAGAAGAATCACCCATGCAGATCTCGGACTAAAAAACTACGATTTGAAATGAAAAGCTAAAAATCGTTATTTTTTTAAATTTTACCTGATTAACTTGAGGCATTATAACATGTTGTTGGCTTATAAAATCACATTACGCTGCTAAATAACTTTTGCGTAATAAAATTAGGTCTACAAAATATGTAAAGTGATTTTTGTAGCTACATCTAACAGTTCTGAAGTTATATCACTTATAGTAGTTATACCTCGAAATCGGACATTTTCACTTTAACTGGATATAACTTGAGTTAAGGTCGGAATCCCATTAATTCCATCCTAAAAAAGTTTTTTCAATGCTGTGATATTCTGATGTGACTAATACGTAAATATAAGAGAGGATACTTCAATTTAAAGTAAGCGTACGTACATTTTTGGCGGCCACTGTATGTACTTACTAGCAGTGCTGCAGGTTGGCTGTAATATTCAGCTTCTTCAACCATACTGCGTGACACAAAAGGAAGGGACTGCCAAAAGTTTTAAAACATCTTAATGTTTATCTGAATGCGAACCCTTTCTTAAAAGATTTTAAAATATCGTTTTCCATTAAAAAAGTGCTGCAGAAGTGAAGGTTAAAAAAGTCTTCGCAAATTATATGCAATTTTTGCGGTGTTTGATATTACTCAACTTTGAGTAAAGGAATGCCCTACCTTTGAATGCGAGTAGATTAGTATAAAAATAATAATCTAAATCTGACAATATTCGGTCGATAGAAAGTTCAAGGTTAGATCGTATCAAGTATAACGTTCCCTTAAGTAATAACTGCCAAGACTTTTACAAAAAATTGCTAGGTACACAGATACTTTCACATCGAACATGTTTCTGGTTAAACTCTAGCACCAGAGCAATAAAAACGCTTCTCCCGGATTGTTCTTTTCAGCTCATTGAACCCGCGCAGACCCACTAACCTAAAGAAAACGAAAAAAAAAAGTTGTATACGCCCCTGCAATGTCTTAGTGTAACCACTTACATATCTTACTACCTACATGAATAGAACACTTTATCTGTGTGTCCAAATTTGTCTTCCTGACCATTGACGACCTTTCAAAATTAGGACGGTGTAGTGTAGTCGTTTTGTTCTTAATCAAAACCATTCACTGTTTCGTGCGGCTTTCAGTTGTTTTGTGGCTCAAGACATGGGGGTATAGAATTTAGAAGAGTGCTAATTAAACTTTATTGTACAGCGCTTTGTGTGCCACTTGATGTTACTGTGAGTATAAGTCTGCGTCAACAGAATAGGCATCGACAACTAGTTGCGTTTGTACGCACACTCTTATGGCAATATCACATATAGCGCTAGTGTTTGTGGACTACAGTGGGAAGTGACAACATGGAAAAGGGGCATTCTGCAATTCCAAATTACCCACAGGTTCGCCATAACCTAGATACATTAATAAGGCTGAGAATAAAAAAAGAAAAAAAAAAGAAATGAGAATTCTCTCACAATTTCGGTAGCCCATTGCCAAGTTTTAGCAAATAGGTTGGAACACGCTTTACACACGCATACTTGTTTGAATTTTCTTGTTTTGGTCTTGTTTTTCCTTCTATTTGTATTTCATTTTCTGTGTCGCGAGTAAAACGGAAGACGACCAACAAGCATTTCTACTCTATGACAGCTTGGGAGGAGAAGATGAAGCTCGCGCGCGGAACCAAAGTATCTGAGAATGGAAGCGTGCAACAGTTACATGGTATCGCTGTTCGGATGTGTTGCGTTATTATGCTTGACGTTATGTCATTACCAATACCATGCTCGCCATACCGTTATCAAAGAAGACAAAAACGATGTCTTTAGGAATACCAGTTTGCTGAATAGGCTGGCCCCCTGTCATGGGATGGGAATGTATCCAAACATGAAATTATTTCTCGGCCTGTTCGTTTACTGTTGCCCGAAGTATCGTAAATTCATTATATATTCAATTGATATTCGACATTCTAGTTGATGGGAGTGTATACGATTTATAGATTCTAATGGCCTGCTTGCATGATGCAATCAAGTTTGGCACTCAACTAAGAACTAAGGCGGCTGAAGGAGGATAACGCAATCATGTCGATGAAACTCTGTTAAATGGGTGTTTGTTTACCTCTGATAAGAAGCCGGTTTCAAAAAGGATTGTAGGTTGCAACGCATATAACAAGGAAGAACAAGATTATTGTCGCATAAGAGTGACGTCGGTGGAAAAAAAATACAAATTTTTAATTTGGTTTCTTTAAGGAAACGTTAGAGGAGCTTAACCTTTACCACTTGTGGAACTAAAGAAAATTATTAATTCTCTAATACTAATCTTCGGGACTTTTCAAGGATGTCGAAGTGAATGAGAGTTTTTTCCGGTTGCAAAATTAAAACTGCGCGACATCTTTTCGCGTACTATTAGGAAGGTCAGTTGTTTTGCCGCACTGTTTGGCACATAATATGACACGGTTTGTCAGCTTTTTCCATCTGAGATAGAATTGTTATCTCAATTAGAAATTCTGAGGAGATTTTTCTTTGAGTGAATGACTGCCCTAGCTGAATTTTAACTGTTTACACAAGTAATAAGCTTAGAGCTGAGCCTTGCCTGAACAGCTCGGCAGTATAAAGCAACATTACAAATCGCTATAATCGCGATTAACTTTAAGTCCGATCACTGGCGTTCTGTAGAAAACTTTGAAGCCGTTAAGCCAAGGTAGTCCTTTGCATCGATCTGGCCCAGACGACGATCATAGTTATCACATAAAACAAAATTTTTTCATCGTTCACCATTAAACCGATGATTGCCACTTCCGCTTGTATACATACAAATGCATTACCGAAATCCAATTCAAATGACATGAATTCATCCTTCCATATCCAACAGATACAGACTTTTTAATACTTGACAGCAAGGGTAGCTCTTTACTTCTTCCCTGTTCTTGGCGTAAGAAGTCCTTTCCTTAGACTTTTTTTTGCTTCCCAGACCATGGGTTGCTTCTTTGTTGTCAAAAATAATCAAAAACAGCAAATATTTCGAATGCCTCTCCGATCTCATGCGATCCGAGTTAGCCCGCTAGTTGGCCATTAAAGCCATTAGAAGTAAAAAACACTTACTATCTTTAGAGCTATGCTAACTAGCATATTTCTGATATAAGTTATCCTTTTTCAATCAACTGTATCTTAAAATTTATGATTTTTATAAAAACATAATTCAAAACCAAGATGATCCATTGCTCTGCCAGCTCAAATCATCTTTTTTAGTGCAGTGGTTGAGGAAACTAGTTCTAGATAGACACCGGAGAGTTTTTCAATATTAATATTTTACAGCCTCTACAGTAAATTAGCTGAAGACTTAGCTTCATTGCGTGGCTGCTCAAAAGGTTGTGCTCAGTTATGAATCTTACCAATATGTATGTACAATGATTCTCTGTAATACCGAAGAAGTTTTTTGTTCTGGATTTTATCATATACTTTAGCCATATCCCCCTTGATTATGTTTCCATCTGGAATTAGCCTTTGTTCGGATTTTCCATTCCATTCTTTCCCTTAAATTGTAAATTTGTGCTTGAATTGCATGTTTTGATCAACTACAGACCCTTTTCTTGTTTGTCGGCCCGTCCTTTACACGATATGTCCCTATGCCCAGGAACCCACGGAGATCTGTCTTCTGCTATGAATCAAGTGCGTAAAATTCTAAGTTAAATTTCATTTTATTCACAGTGCGGTTTTTGAATAACAGTGGTCACCGACCTTAAAAATATAATTTTCAAAAAAACACATTTTAGGTTTTACACTCGACGCTCTCTAGTGTCAGAGCCCGCCGTACATTGTTGAATAACTAGGAAATAACTATGAAATAACTGAAAAACTGTTCTTCGTATTCTCTTGAAATTTTCAGAGAATGGATAGATATGTATTTTGTTTTATTAACTAAACAAAAATATTTGTAGCATTTATAAAGAAATAAAGTCAAATATAACTAACTAACTAACAAACTGTAAGTTAAAAAATGTTGGTAATAATTGAAAACATCCTTATCTTTTTTTGACCATTGAGGAGTACTATCACTTCAGATAATGCGTCGTTCCAATCAAATGGATGACATCTTCAATAGACATCTGCAATATATAGATAGTTCAGCTTTACCAGCTCTTCACTCATTTTGAAAATGGAAGAAATACATATATTCTTAACTGTTGTTATTGTGACAGTTCCTTTATAGGACCCGGGCCTTATGTCCAATGAACAAATCAGCTATAAATCTAAAATTAAAAAGCTGGGAACACAACATGTGCATGTCCTACTGGGAAAGCATCCCAGGTCTTAGACAGACCAAAAATCGTATAAAGCCCTTCGGAAACGATGCCAAGAAGATACTTAATCTATATAGGTGTAATATAAAAAATCTTATTGGTGACCTAAACGGCCACCACAGATTAAGATATTACCTTCACACACTAAAAATAGTCGACTCACCGGGGTGGCGATTGTGTTTTGAAGAAGACGAAACCGCAGAGCACATCATATGTGAGTGCCCGGCCCTATACGGAATAAGGACAGCTTTTCTTAGAGAAATAATAAGCACTTAGCAATTAAGAATCTTTCTGCTGATCGCATAATCAGGATCTCACATAGGTTGAAGTGCAATCTCTGCCGCATCGGCGAGTCAGAAGCTAAAAAAAAATTCTGACAGTTGTAAGGTTAAAGACGCTATATATCGATCTATGTCCTAAAGATGTAGCCATATTGAAATAGTCTTCTCTAAGTGTATCGTCTACTGCTGCAACAAGGTTATAAAGGACATCTTTTAAAGAACTGCCAGAGAATATTTCCAAGATGTTATACTTTGAGAAAATGCAAAAAAAGAAAGATCGATTTTTTGGAAAATTCTGACTGCCCATTAATAAATTCTATTCTCGATTTATAGATGATTTCACAGCTCTTGCTATACAATGGTTTATTGTATTTAAAAACACAGCAGCAGTGGCTAGCGTTGTCATGGTGGATGTTAAAGTTAATATAGTTCTAACATACTAGATAGGGACCCAACTGCTCTAGAAATCCTCGTTATAGTGAAAGAATAAATGTATTTTCGGTTATTAGTCGCTTCTTAAGAACGCTCGTTCATCTTCCGAAATATTTTATCTATGCACTTGGAGTAGTAAACATCTTTTAATATGCCTTTAAGTTGATAATTTGTTTTATTACTAAAGCAGTGAAACCTGGTGCGCAGGCATTTTTGGCCAACTTAGAGAGGTGGAATAAAGGTTGATACCTGTTTGTGTTTCCTAATTTTCCACGAAAGCCAGAGAAATACTGAAGACATTAACCAGCTATTTAAATTAAGTCATATCCATCACAACAAGATTTAACACGAACGAAGATTTCGTTATTTTACTGCTAGCTATATATTTTGTTCCCTGTATTTTTAAACACACACACAACAGAGGCGAATGCCGACATTCACAGGTTATTTAGTACGAAAGATGAACATAAGTTTAGAAATGTGTGTTCAAGTTCCAAAATACACAAGTGGCCATTGGCCAACATACGGAGGTATTTAATGGAATTTGTGTATGTAATTTTCTTGGTGCTACTATATACAACTTACAAGGGTGACCAACTTGACAGATTTTACTGTATTCTAATCTGCGTGAACGAAACACATTTAATTTATAGTTGTCTTTGAACTGAGCCCTCGTTAATCCACTTGAAAAAATTAGTTCCATCACATTTCATTATATACAAGTATCTCTCAAATCCTACACCAATGGATAACCATTCATAAGCCAAGAGATCATTTCATTTCTAGTGTCACATGAGAATCATTTGAAATTTGCAAAGCAGAATAATAATCAGGTATTGTAAAAGGTAAAACTGCGTAATACGATTTTACCCACCCATATGTGTATTTCTCACCAAAAACCAGTCTTAAATAACAGAATATTTTTCGGTCATGAATTTAGAGCAAAAGGTCGCTAAACTCAATTCAAAGAGAGAAACAAAAATAAACGAAACAGAATTTATTACGATTTATAACACCTCTGGAGCCTATACATCTGCGAAAAAAAAGATAGAAGTTTTCTACCCCAAAACACGAACTGAGAAATAGTTGAATTCGCCTGCAAAGTAAAACTAACAAAATTAAAAAAAACGATAACTTTTATTTATCAAATTGTTATCTACTTAAGTTACTTTCTTCATGTGTCTTCTTTGTGCAGATGCTGCGCAAGCCATCATCGACATACCATCGACCTTGACACTTCGTACGCACCACTCCACACTCCGGTGTAAGTGTCGATCATTTCTCGGAATAAGGTCCATAATCGACCGACAAAAAACTGAGTAAAACAAAATTTCAGTTTTCGGTCCGGAAAAGTGAAGTCACACAAGTTAACAGCAATTAATCGAAAGTTTTTTTTTGTGGCATCTCCATCATTCGAGACTAATTTCATTTTTTTTTGTTTGTATCTTAAAGATCGGCAGTTACCTGGATGCATTCATCAGCGAGTATTTTTGACTCCAGAATTGGTGTCACACGGCAGAGTACGGTGTAAGCAGTGAAATGACGTGTTGAGTGCGAGAAAAAAACAAACAAAAAACTAAAAGAGAGTGAACGTTTAAGTGAACATACAAAAGATCTACCGATATAGATACGGGCGAAAGAGGCTTTAAATAAGAACTCACGATCACGATCAACAAGGCACACAAAGCCAAAATAAAAAAAATAAAGAAATAAAAAAAAATGAATGAATTGGTAACGGTTAGCATAGCCGTTGTATGCCTTCTTATTGCAAGGCCAATAGCTGTAACATGCGAAGAAGACTCATTGGCCGGCAGCTTTCTTTCCGGTAAGTACAGGTATTCGGGTTGCATAGTTGTGGTAGGTATCTGGCAAGGCGGCCTTTCCATAATAAAAGCAATGACACATTGTGTTGCGCTAAATATTTTTTAAAATTTTAGTTTCATTATGGTATTGTGACATTTATATGGGATGTTCATAGTTGCAGGTACATTTTTTTTGGCTATAAATTAAGAGGAAAACTTTGAGGAACGGCATATGCAGCGGGTTGTTAACTCGAGTTCTTTAATAAGTTTAATAAATAAGTAATAGCATTTGACTGATGTCAGTAAAATTATTTAAACTGAGTATTTTGTTCAAGAAACAAAAGAGACCAGTATCGAACTGGAAAATAATTAAAGCATTTCTAGATTTTCTAGAACAAATCAAAAAAATTGGTAGAATCTTAAGCTTTCCAGCACTTCTAATGTTAAAATTTTTATAGACCAAGCGCTCTGGCATACGCAATTGCTTGGCCTTTAAAACCGAGGTTCGGTCTTGCTTGTCGTCTTGAATCTGGGGACTGAGTCTTTCAGACTGCAGCACTATTGCTTATTTGCCCGATGTAGGCGAGCGAATGTAGTCGACGTGTTCTGATTTTTTAGACTACATCCACATCTTAGTAGTATCTTCTCCTCCATTCGCCCTCCTCGCACACAAGAAAAAAATATCCATCGAGAAGGTTTCTTTCGAAGGAGCACTATATAAACACTTCTTCCCTGCTGATCTTCCACGACTCGGCGCAGTATAGTAGAATAGGAAGGTAAAGGGTTGTGCAGAGAAAACATATCGTCCTTTGATTCAGAAGTGTTTAATTCGGATAAAGCACTGGCACAGGTTTTACGTGTACCAAGCCAAGCGGAATGCGAGTATAGTGAAATAGAGAAGGAAGTTTTGGCTATTCATTGGGCAGTGCGATATTTCCGCCATTACTTAAATGGGAGAGACTTCCAGACTCCGAGCCATTCAAACAAATGTTCGGTGAAAAGCACGGTATACCACAGATGGCTGCTAATTGGTTGCAGCGTTATGCAGTATTTCTCTTGGTATATATCTAAATTTAAAATTAAATATGTACTTTAAATAAAACAAGAATGGTGCAAATTTTCTTTCAAGACTTCCGTTTAAGCAATATGAAGTGGTTGCCAAGATATTGAATATTTTGAAGATGTGCACTTGGATGATGTTACTTGTAGATGACAGATTCAAAACGATGCTATAAAAGTCCCCGAAGAAGTGTCCAAAGAGGAGTTAATTCACAAAGGGAAAATGTTTGTAGAGCGGGGGTGGGCAAGCAAGGTTAGCTTAAATAGAATTAAAACCGAACTTCGAAAATAAATATGAGCTTTTATTAGAATATGGATATGTAATGTGGGTTATCATACCTAAAAGATTTCGATCTCATATTCTTCAGCTAATCCACTCGGCTCATTTTGGCATCATGAAGACAAAATCCCTTGCAAGTTGTTATGTGCTTTTGGCTAAGCATGCGAAAAGATATTTCCAAAATTCATTGTCACAGCAGCTAGTTTTCAGACTTTTTGTAAAGATATTGGCTGACGACCTCTCCATATCACCCTAAGAAACTTCTGCGATATAAATTCGATAACCAAACAACGCCGCCTCGTTTTGGCTAGTCGCAATATTTTCAATTGCAATTCACAAATCACATATTTTTCGTACATCACGATGTTTTTTTTTAAGATTGATTAAAAATAAGCTTATTTAATGCACAAAACATTTCAATCTATTACATTTTGTTTGGAATGATTTGCGATAAAAATTTGTATTTCTAGATAGTATTATTTTTGGTATTTTAGCACAATTTGCTAATTCAAAATATGTATTTTATCCAATTTTAAATTTCAAACAATATTTTTTAATATTGAATGATTAAACCGATCAAAATTCGTATTAATTTTACATGTACAACTAATATCATTCAAGAATTGTTAATTGCGTAAACTATTTTGATATCTGCTGATAAAATCAAGTAAATTTTGATATCAATCTTACACATTAGATGAAAACGTAATTTGACATTTTAGAATCTTTAATTACGATCATAATTTTTGTATTTTTATACGCTGACAAATTTCGCAAACTGCAATACCTATTTACGGCGACGAAGTTAGTTTAATAACGCATCTTATTCGCAAATCATAACGTTGCAGTTATAAATTAAGAAAATTAAGTTTCTTTACAGAAACAGGGGTATGTTAAATCGTAAACGCTTCCATAGTCATAGTCTTCGGAATGAAGATTTTATGGGCGGTCATAATTCACACTTGCTTCAAATTTATTGATATAAAGCAACTGTTTCGAATGATATTTAATGTATCAACTAATAAAAGTTGATGACGAGTATCAACAAATTTTTTGGTATATTAAAATATCTGGCAAATTACTCTTTCAGAATTGTAAATCACAGAAAGAAATTGTAAATTTAATACAACTAAATTTCAATTTACGATCACACATTTTTAAATTGCAATAAAAAATATAGTAAAAATAAATGTGTTACTTTGGAAATCAAAAAATCTAAAGTAGTTCAGTTTTATAACGGAAGAAGTCTAAACAAATATCAAACATAACAACAAATTGATAATTATTTGTATTAAATCGCAAAACGAGGATAGTAGTTTTTATCTTAAATCATTTGACAGAGTTCTTAAAATTGCAAAAAATAAGGTACGAATTAGTAAATCCTGAATTGGGGTACAAAACTGCATAAACTTTTCGTGAATTGCATCTCATTTTTTGAGTTGATCTTAAAATTATTTCCATGTGGCTTTTTGCGAAAAATATATTTAATCATATCAAATAGATATACTTAATGAAATAAGTAAAGCGTTTTATTTCAAGGGAGTACTAAGAAACTCAAAACTGCATCACATGACAATTTTTACATAAAACAATATACAGATCGGCCTTTTATTCTAGACAACATTTAAATCTCAATCATGATAAAATATTTCACTAAAACTAAGTCTTTTAATTTAAGGCCTACTTGACACAATAACAAGCACAGTTGACGCCAAAGATTGCCCTGGAGTTTGTGTTCACACATTAGCCACGTTAATCTGTTATGAGGTCCTCGACGACGTACCCTGTCCATCGCCCAGCATGAAATGCTGCATTGAAAGTGCGGCGGGAAAAAATATAAGTTTGGCGAATCAGGGTCCGTCGACGACTTTAAAGCCAATAACCACAACCAAAGTACCAACGACAGCTACAACTTCTACGACGACAACAACCACCACGACTACAACAACACCAAAGCCGAAACCAACTCAAAAACGTGTTCCGAACACAACGACTACAACTAAAAAACCAATAACCGCCAAAAAGCCATCTAAAACTGAAGAAAAAGACGAAAATGAATCTGCAAGTAAGTTAAATACCTTCAGACCAATTGTACTTCGAAATTAAAATTGATCGAATTTCCTATAGAAGAGAGCTGCCATGGTGTTTGTGTTGCTGACAGAATAGCTGAATATTGCGAAGCCTACCTAACCAGTTCGGGTCTTTGCAAGTCCGGCAGCAAGTGCTGTGTTTCTTTGGATGAATTTCCCAATGGTAAACTTCCCAAGGACATCTACATACCAGCAAGTATTTAAGCTTACAAAATTGACTTCTAAGCAAAAAAGCATTCTAAGCTTTGAAAATAATTTCAGAGCATCAGGTCGGTAGTAACAAGATGAACAAGACATCTACTGCGAAACCGGGTCAATCTGCAACGCCTACGTCTTCCAGCCCAACATCCTCAATGACGGTGATTGCTAGCACAGCTTCCACCAAGGTAAGAATGTTGAAGATTTCTCCGCTATTTTAATCACCCAAATTGGCCCGTCAAATTCCAGACAACTACCACAACCACACAAGAGCCTGCACGTGTGAAAACCAACTCAGTATCGAAGCCCCAAAAGACTACGCTTAAAAAAGTTCCGGCTGCAACAACATCCACTGAATCGCCCGAAGAAGATGACGCCTCCGATGATGATGATGAACACGAAAACAACAACAGTAGTGGTCAGAATCACAAGGAATGCGAGGGTGAATGTGTTAGTGGGCTCTTCGCGTTATTCTGTGATGATATTGATTCAGATGCCTTTTGTCCCGGTGAGGGAAGTTGTTGTGTCACCAGAGCTAACTCGGAGGCACCAGCCACGAAAATCACATCGACGCCAAGTCAAAAACACCCAGCGCCAGCTCCAAAAATTCCACCAAAGTCTGCACCAAAGCCTCCACCAAAGGCTCCGTTGAAAACAGCACCACAGCCCGCTCCTTCACTACAGTCAACTCTGCAGTCCGCTGTTTCAGATGCGTTATTTTCTCAGATACTCAATTTGGCAGAGAACACGTTAACAGGCGGAATTGGCGGAGGTGGTGGAAATGGAGGCGGCAATCCTCAGCAAGGGCAACCTCCCCAACAATATCACCAACAGCAACAGAATCAAGTTCAGCCATGTCCTGGATTCTGCATGCTTAACATTATGGCCGCATTCTGTGAAAGACCCTCGGTAATCATCCAGCAGACTACCACCTGTAATAAGGGCTCCGTCTGTTGCGACAACTCGAGGTAAGTCATGCTTTTTCATATAAAGTTAATGACTCTAAGTAATTTGTTACAGGGCGGGGCCTTCAAAGCAACGGCCCGGTGGACCACCACCCCAAGGCCCACCGCCAACTCATCCACCAACAGCACCACCCTATGTTGTTCCTATCACTCCTAGCCCAGATCCGCGTGAGGAATGCCCCGGTTCCTGCATAGTCAGTCTATTGAGCTTCACATGTTTCAGTAAGTATTTCCTTCACAGCTGCAAATCAAATCGTAACCACTTTTCTATGCAGAAAACGCCGAAATGACGAACCTTTTCAAGTGCAAGCGTTCCGGCCAAATGTGCTGTGCCCCAAAAAGCAAGATTCTCGAGAAGCAGGAATTCATGTCACGCAACGATACCTACATCCATTACCCGCAACCGCCACCACCGCACGCATATCCTCCACAAGCTCAGCCCGCCACTCAATACCAGAACTACATGCCTGCTGGACCGCCACCTCCACCGCCACAGCAAATGGGCCAATACCAAACTCCCATACCCCAACACTATCCAATGCCACCACAGTATGGACCGATTCCAGCGCCAGCAATACTAGGTGAGTCTTTCAATCTGTTTTTTTTGTTCAATCACACCTAATACATTATGACATATCTCCTTGCAGTTCCTCAACCTCCTCCACCTCCACCCCCAACAACGACAACAACCACAACAACGACCACCACGACGACTCTTCGGCCACCAGTCTATTCGAAGTACGTGTGCGGTGTCAAGGGTACTCGTCGGACCGGTCGTAGTCTTCGATTGGATCACATCAACTATCGGCGCGAGAAATATGGCCGATCAAGGCGGCAATTGCAGCAGCAACTGCGTCATCCAGTGTACATAGCTGACAATGTGACGGGTACCGCACCCACGAACGGCATCATGAAGACTACCGAACGCCTCATTTTGGGATCCACAGTGATTCCAATTCAGATCAATAATGACAAACTGGGCGATTTGGTGTACGGCGATTTCATCGAGAACAACCTCATAAGGCAGTCCTCCGACAGTGTGGCTCTGGAAATTCCTAGGCCGGTTTATGGAAACTTTAGTATGCGCCGTCGTGGACGTGTTGTCGGAGGCGAAGATGGTGATAATGGCGAGTGGTGTTGGCAAGTTGCACTGATCAATTCCCTCAATCAGTATTTATGTGGAGCCGCCTTAATTGGTACCCAGTGGGTGCTCACCGCTGCGCATTGCGTGACCAAGTGAGTAGATTATGCTTCAAGATTGGTCATGGTCAATGGAGGTTGAATTATGTTTTTCGCTTTTTAGTTTTTTATACAATTTTAAATTGGGGCTTTTATTTTCGGTTTTCGAAGTACAGAGTCCAATATTTTCATTCACTTAGTTGTTTGTAGCTGTCTGCATACAATACGTTACGTCTTTTCGTCAGCCAGAATTTATGAAATTTTTTCGATACTTATTGTGACGAATTGCCATGAAATTTCTCTTCTAAAACGTTCTCATATTTGTGAAGATACTTTCTTAAGTCCTGGAATCGGCGTATCCATTCATCCATCTCTCTTTAGGTCTGACTTGTGTTTTTCGCTCTCTGAATGGTTCTCCCATAAGGATGCGAATTTGTGTTAATTCAGATCATACAAGATTTTAGAGCCACGAAGAAATGGATTGTTTCGGTTTTTTGGGGGCAATTTTATGCTTCTTTTGTTGCTGGGCTGGGCTAATGCACAAGAGAGCTAATACTTGTGCTAATACTCGAGATTCGAGTGTCTTTCACCATTTACGGACCATTCTTAAATAACTCTGTTTAAAAAGTGAAGGGTCTATGCCGAAATCTTGGTGCTTTAAAACATCACGGCTCACGTTTCTTTTGTTTGTTTTGTGTTGGGAAGAGGGGAGTGCTTTATGTACAATAAAGGCGTTGACTATCCCCGAGTGACCGACTCCCTCTTGAAGAAGGTTACCTGAACTGTTCATAACCTTTTGGTTTCTGACCTACCCCCCTGGCCTGTTGGTCCCATTACTTCAAGGAGGCTATAATCATACTCTTCTTTTCTGTTCTTAATTTTGAGAATACGTTGGGCGTACATAGGTGTAGATTTACTGACTGAAAACAATGGCATGCTGTGATACATAGACGAATGCCATAAATCAACCCTTCCAGTTGTAGCATGGTTGTGTCTGCAGTATCGAAACCGTGTGAATTCAATGTTTGACAGCTTGTACGTCAAAATCGATATTTACGGCCATTCCACTCAAACAAGTTCCTGATCAAATTTGATATCCAGCGCTCTTCTGTTTCGTTAGCCCTTTAGCCTCTTCTGTTGCCGATTCCACTCTAACTTTCGTCTTTTTGTCGTAGACGTACTTCCTTTGTCTAGCTAGGAGGTCTATTGGACTCCGCGACGACAAGAATGGACTACGACACCATTTGATAGGAGCTTGCTACGAGTAGAGGTTCGTGTTTCTGCGCAGCTGCCCTATGCACTTTTCCAGTCGGAGCGCGTCTGCCCAAATCTCACATCCGAGGATAGCATGCGTTGTCGATAGGATTCGCTTACTAGTCTTTGGACTCTTTACCATTAACCTACTTAGTGACATGGTCTTTACGACGCTCGTTCCGCTGCGTTCCTTATCTGGTGCCACAAAGTAGGTTGATAGTCACACCTAAATACATCACGGCGTCTTTGCTTTTTATTACCTCCTGACTCGTCAGAGGACTATCTCGGTTTTTTTAGAAGGTATGTTGAGACCGTTTTCATCTATCCATGAGCTTACTTTTCGCATAACCTGCTTTCGCTTCTTTGACGAATTTGCGTTCAAAACGACCTAGGATTTTTTTATCCGTTTTCACCAACGTTCATGTTTCTGCGCCGGGGAAATGAGTCTTTAAAGTATTTCTAACCAGAGTCTTAATATTTAATTGCTTTTAGAGACCACAGACTTTTAATAGCTTTTGACACTTTACACTACTTCTGGCGGTTCGCAAATGCGCACTTGATTAATTCCTTTTTAATTTTAGCATTGTTCGTTCCGGTGACGCAATCTACGTTCGTGTGGGTGATTATGATTTGACAAGAAAATATGGAAGTCCAGGAGCTCAAACCTTAAGAGTCGCCACTACCTACATACATCATAATCACAACAGTCAAACGCTGGATAATGATATTGCATTACTTAAACTTCATGGTCAAGCTGAATTAAGAGACGGCGTCTGTTTGGTAATTTATTCATAGATTTTCTAGTAACTTTAGAATGTATCTAAATGCAAAATGTTGTTTTCCTTTAGGTCTGCTTACCTGCCCGAGGAGTCAATCATGCAGCTGGCAAACGTTGCACCGTTACTGGCTATGGCTACATGGGAGAAGGTATTTCAATTGATTCACTTAATATAAAAACAAATTGTAATGTGTTTTCCTTAAAAACAAAAACACAGCTGGACCTATACCTTTAAGAGTACGCGAAGCTGAGATCCCTATCGTCAGCGATACCGAATGTATACGCAAAGTGAATGCTGTGACGGAAAAAATCTTCATTCTGCCCGCGTCGAGCTTTTGTGCGGGTGGTGAAGAAGGCAACGATGCTTGTCAGGTACTAGAAATAAATTTATAATTTTATAAAGCTATTCATATCAACCGACTCTATTTTTTGTTGACAGGGTGATGGAGGAGGCCCTCTGGTCTGTCAAGATGACGGTTTCTACGAGTTGGCTGGCTTAGTGTCCTGGGGCTTTGGCTGTGGGCGACAAGATGTGCCTGGTGTTTACGTGAAGGTGTCATCATTTATCGGTTGGATAAATCAAATAATTAGCGTTAATAATTTATAGTTCTCTAAGTTATATGGATGATTTTGGCTCCGAAATTGTGTTTCAATTACTCGAACTAGAGCAAAAAAACAAAACAGAATTGATTTAAGAAGAAAATTTAGAATAACCTTTAAGTTTAGCTTACGAAAATTCTACCAGTGTTGGGCTTTCTCTATTTTTCGAGAATTGCTTTTTTTATTGTGTATTGGTTTTAGAATTTGCTCTTTCTAAAAACCGCTAACATGTATTAGAAACTGTCTTATTTTGCGGTGAATATAGTAGACAGTTGAGTTGATACAATATTTTCTAGCTTATCAACCAACGAAATAAAAAAAATTAGTACTGCTTATTAAGTAAGCTCCTGTGTCGTGTAATTGAACCAAATGTATATAAATAAAACAACAACAAAAAAATGATAATTGTTGCTATTATTTTTTTTGAATCTTCCACAACGATGGCCTAATTGAAATATTCAGCTTTCGTAAACAACGCTTTCACATTTTCGGTATGTCGAGCTATATTTCGGTAAAAACGCGTCGAATGTTGGCTTTTTCCCTGTAGTTTCTCCGCAAACCCTATTATTGTGCCAATTTTCAAGGTTCTATGATGATTAGAAGTGCCCCATTGTTTTGATGATATTTTAAGTGAAGTGGCCGTCTGCCATGTCCCCTGAATGGAAAATCATAAATGTTAGATTTTTCCCTGTGGTGTCTCCGCAAACCCTATTACTGTGCCAAATTTCAAGGTCCTACGATGATTGGAAGTGCTCCTTAGTTTTGATGATCTATCAGTGAGTCAGTGAGTTTGTGTTTACGGTTTTTGCTAGTTTTGGGGCCTTATAACTTAGGAACCGCTGATGTTAAACAGTTAAAATTTGGTATGGACCCTGCTGCTGTGCGTCCCTTGATGACAGTTGACATTGTCTAGATGGAATGGTGTTCGACAAGGGCTTGTCATCGCTCTAAATTCTGTTTAATGACGAAGCCATTCAACCAAATTTTTCGTCTCCCTAATAACGCTGAAATCAAAATTGCTCCCCAAACTTTACAAATTTTAGATATGCAAAGAAGAAAACTAATATGTTGAGAACATTTTAATGCATATTGCTAAACAAAATTTGTATTCTATTAAAACTTTATAATAAATATTCGCTGCATACATATGTAATATGTATGTATAACACAATATTTATTATATAAACAGCTTTATTTCGAGTACAAAATGTCCTTCCCTAATCTATTGAAAATGTTAAACATTGTTGAAGAGGTTTAAATTTCGAATGGGAATAGGTTTTGCAATTTTCCAAAGAATAATTTGCTTATGTCTGGCTTCGATAAAATAAAAATAAAAATGGATAAGTAAGTTGCTAACGATTTTTTTTATTCGTTGAGCGGTAGATTTGTACTCTTTTGGTGGCTACTCTTACACTGAAATTGCTCTCTAAAATCTTCAAATGGGCTTCTCTTTCAAATTGAAAACGACCGCTCTGCTCCCTAAACGGACGATGCTGGTGCTGAACTACTAAATGCGATAAGAGTCATTTCTGACCAGTGCTGTCGAGATATTATAACAGATTTAATTTCAGAAAATACTTGCCAGCATAGAGGGTCTATCACTATCCTTAGGAGCACATTTTCAGTACACCAATTGTCGATCATAAAGCCCACCGTATGCGATTTCGTACAAAAATTCGGTAGGACTGATAAGAAAGAACGGCATTAGTAGAACATGAGCCTGCCGAGGCCAGCAGCGTTTAGCATTGTTAGCGGAGAGCCGACCACTATGTATAAAAGACAGTCAAGAAATTACATTTCGGTAAGTTAAACTGTTGTTGGACAAAAAATATGTCTTTGATCAAAGCTAAATCTAATAAAAAGAAAAAAATTTAAAATTATTAGAAACTTGTTTATTAATACGTAAAATCAAGTTATCACCCCATTTCCAAAAATCAATTTTTCTATCCCACTGAAACTGCAAACGACAATGCAATATACACTTTCTTTCTCGCATTTTCCTACTCAGGTTGGCTGTTTTATTAGAGATTCTAAATTATGTAGCCAACCCAAGACCGAAATAGAAAGTAAAGTAATAGGTATTTAGCGAGATAATTTTTATTAAGTATCCAAATTTTAATACAAACAACTTGTTTGTAGTTTTGGTGCAGCCAACTGATAGGTATCGCCACTGCTTTTGAATAGCTTTAGCTATAGAAATTTGAGAATCCTGCCTACGTAACTCATTTCAGATGTCTGAATTCAAGGCATTTTTTGGCAACGATACTTAGATTTTTGATTTATTAGTTTCCAATTAGAACAAGTTACTACTTTCAGCGGGTTAGCGCCATCTATTAGAAACCCACTTTATCAAAATATTAAACTTAATTTCCTTAAATTTCGAAACCGTATAACACTTTAATGGAAGAACGTTACTATAAGCATTTTATGAATGAATGAATAAATGTTAAAGAAAGATAGAGTTCGCACGCTAATAGAAGGGACTTACAGTTTAATGCCGATTCCGAACGACTATTTTATTTTTGAGAAGCTTCTTATTATAGTCATTACTCTTGGATGTTTGTAAGACTTTCGCAGTTCTACTGGTCGGATGAGAATTTCGAACCCAATAAAAATGGAACCCTTTTATTAGGTTTGTTTATTTATTTATTTATTCAATGATACCATAACAAAATTGCAAGGTAAGCAATAACATCCGAAGGAATATGTAAAGGTTTTATATGGAATTCGTGTTTAAGTGGCGTAGATAAGGGATTTCGTCCTTACTTAGAACATACCACAGGCATTGCAGAGAAACTTGTAAAGTTTCCTAAAATTCTAGTGCACTTTTCATCGGTGACTTTAAGTAGCTATGTTTAAGGGCGGTTGCAAGGTATAAAACTGCTTTAAATTTTATACAGTTGTGATGAGCAAAAAATATATTATTAATATAGAATTCTTTCAGAGAATTTACTTCAGGGAAAGTATTATTTAAAAAAGAAAGTAACTAGCGGATATTATATAAAGAGAGTGGAGTCGCGGGTGAACGTAGTGGATTACTTTCTGGCAAGTTAAAAAACTGTTCTAGCTATAGAACTCCCAAAATGGGAGACTTCAATTGAAAATTAAATCGTACAAATTGAATTATTTTTCACTTTCAAAACAATTTAAAATTCATTTATTTAAAGCGTCAAGAAAGTATTTTGTATGTTTCAAAAGCGTCACATTTGATTACCCGTTTAGTGGACGTTAAAATGCCCTCTGCATTGCCAAGCCAATGGAACAAGTTATTGGCTATTTATTGATTACTGATAAAATCAATTGCGAGAAGCAAGCGCATAGTAAAGCGAGAAAGGGACCTAAAACTATGTAGGTAAACTGTATAACAGAGTGATGAAGAATGAACAAAACACCCCCCTTTGTAATGATCACGTGGAATTAAAAGCCATTTGACCAAATCAAGGACTTCGATCAAAAACTAAGCACCAAGGTACAATTTTAGAATACTTAAAATACTCTTCTGCAGTTTAAAAAATTAAATAATAGTGCTTAGCGTAATGTATCTACTGGCTTAGAAGAAAATTACACATTATAAGAATCCTTTAAAATATACTACTTAATATCTTAAAAAATTAATATTAAAGAAAAAAAATTGAATTGAATTGTATGTACATTTACGTGAAGCGAAAACCTTTCAGTAATGGTATATCGTTGGAAATGTATTATATTATGCATAAGGTTTAAGACAACTTATTAGATAATAAGTTAATATAAAATGATTTGGTTAATATATTAGAGATGAATTTTTGTTTGCCTTTGTACGTTGTGCATTCCTTTTTTTTATATCTTTAACATTCGTAACTCAAATAATGGATTAGCATCGATCTAATGCTTCATAAATACACACATGAGTCAGTCGAAGTGATTTGCATTTTTGAGTCTATGGCCGACCACTAAAAACTAACTCTGCCAACTTAGTGCCTTTCGCGAGTTCATTTATTTCAATAATTAAATACTAGCGAATCTTGATTAAACCTATCCTTCGTAGAGTATATTTTTTATTTTTAACAATACTTTATCAGTAAATATCTCAGTGATTGGCTTGCTTATGCATTACTGCAGTTTTGCGATCTTCCCCCTTTACAGACTCACTAGACATTCTGTTACGCCTGACATTTTTATCTATGAGAAGGATTTGGCCCCTTACCTATAAATACTTTCAGACCCCGCCAAGAAACATTGACTACAGCATACTTCGACATCATTGCCAAATGCAAAAACTCATGTTATAATTATATGCTATTGACAAGACTAACCTTAGGTGGACAAATGTAACAACATGTCTACCGACAAGACAGATTTGGATCTGAAACACTCCAAGTGTTTGATCTCCCTAAACAGATTGCATATTAGTACCACGATCGGTATCATCCATAGGCAATACTCAAGGCGCACTTAAGTGGGCATGATTGGCAGCATGCGCCCCCCCCATATTCCATTACCTTAAGAATTTTAAAAAAGAAATAAAGCCCGGCGGGCCTTTTTTCGCAGTAGTCATTGAAATAAGACCACATAACTCACGTGGTATTATTTGCACTTAAAAATGGAGCCATGACACAATGAACTTGTTTGATTGGCTAAACATTCTTGTTGCGGGCTCTTTATTGAAAATTCTCTAAGTTTATCAATATAAATATTTATTCGCAGAAGCTGTATGGGTGAGGAAGAAGAAAATGCAATTCCCATATCTATGGTCATCTAGAAGCTTTATCTCATAGAATAATTTCAATATTGACATTAAAAGCCTGATCCAAATGCTTGAACGATTGGATACGAGTGGTTTCACAATAAATTTTGCGTTGGTGTAAGTATGTCGGCATAAACTAGGAAAGTTAAGAATCACAAAATTTTCTTTTAACTTCGAAAACACTGACATTGACATACATAAAACTGACTTCAAATTTAGTTCTTTGCTTATGATTTCATTCATACTCACCCGAAACCTTGCAACTTAACATCAACCGACTTGTGGTGTACTGTTTGTTTTTGAATTTGACGGTGAATATGAGAAAGTTAAAAGTGAAGGTATCCAGAGAGAGTTTTGGTAGAATGAGTAGAAGGGAGGAATGGACTTCAGCATTGAAACGATTTAGTCAAGTTAACTTTGCGTAACAATAACCAGCGCATCAAAAATGCAACAAAGTGTATAAGTCAAATATAATAAGATGTCTTAAGATACCTAAAACTTCACCAATTGCACGTTATCGAAATAGGGCTATCTGCAATCTATTTATTGGAACTTTTCAACTTTTAATCAATATTCTAAGAAACCTTTTATTATGTCAAACGGAAGTGTTTTGAAAATTGTAGCAAAAGGTAATATATGGTTTGGTAGATTAAGAGAACTTGCGGACTTGAGCTACGGAGATGACAGATGTCAATTTACTGATTTTCGTTTGACTTTTGTAAGTTGTGTCTTTAATAAATACGATCACACATTTGTTGTTCCTAGCTCTAAGAATTTTTTTTTTAGTTTTACATTACTAGGAATACGAATTGCTTTGCGCTTTACTAAAATGCTCGCTTTCATTTACCTATACAACTTCAGACATGTTTTGAGTTGTGTTTTGTTATTTGAGTTTACCGAACCACCAGGGAAGCAACTTGAGCTCGTGGGGCAACGGGGAAAAACCAAATATGGGGGAGATGGTGGATACATTACAAGCATTAGACTTTCTCCAGGTTAATCACATCTGTAATCATCAAGGTCGTATAATTGGACTCATCTCTTCAAACAACAGTGATGTCAGCTCTGTTTCTAAAAGTCTTTCACCACTCAGAAGATATGTACCATCCGTTCTTATATCTATTTTCAAACCTTTATTATAATGAGCTTAATATTTCTGATTCTTTTAACTTCGATTTTAAAAAAGCAAAATATGTTCAAAATATGTTAACACTTGTAATGAAATCCAATTCGAAAATTTCATAAATGCTATTTTCAAATAAAATATGCGTTACGTCAGGTGTGCTACAAGGAAGCCATATCGGTCCACTTCTATTTGCCCTGTTCGTTAATGAAAAATTTGGAATCTAGTGTTAATACTAACGGCTTCCAAGTTTTAAATTCCCATATGCAGAAACTTTCTAATTGGTGTTATAAAAATTATTTACCATTAAATGTCAATAAATGTTCTGTGATATCCTTCTTACGTGGTTAATTGCATCTTATTTTTAAATTTACGCTTGACAATCAAACCATATGCCGTGATTTTCAAGTTAAAGATTTGGGAGTTTTGCTGGATACTAAATTATTCGTTATAAGCCATATTGAACCCATTTTTAACAAGGCTAATAGACCTTGCTGAATAATTCGGGGGTATGCTGGGAAATTTTCTGATGCGTACGTCATTAAAATTATTTTTGTCAGGTCCGTTTTGGAGTATGCCTCTAATATATATCATCCGCACTATAATATCCATATTAAAGAAATTGAAGCCATCCAAATAAGATTTCTGAGATTTACCTTAGGGGCTCCCCTGCGTTGATTATTTAAACCTTCCCTACCGATCCCGACTTAAACTTATAAGCTTAGAAACTCTTGAACTTAGAAGAACAGTGACCAGAACTACTTTTATTCATAGAATTATTATTGGCGAAATTGATTCTCCTGATATTTTAGGACTTGTGGATGTTAAAAGCCCAAATTCTGGCTTAAGAAACCAACGATTTTTTTAAATTTCTCATTTTGCAAAAATTTATAATGTAAATGCTCATTTAATTAATTTTAGTTCATTCAACGAAAACTGTTCAATAGTCTTTCTAAGTCTTAATTCTTTTATTGTTCATTTTTGTTTTTCTTAATTCCTTTTATTTTATTTTGTTAAAATTATGTACAATTAATTTGATATCAATTAACATTTTTATATTCTTGTTTACCTTACTATAAAAAGTTTTTGTGATGATGTTGATAAGCAAATAAATAAAAATGTTGTGAATTAAATTAATTTAAAAGAATGTGTATAATTGTTTTAAATATAAACAATTTTTTTTATTGAAATGATTTTTGTCCGCATTCGGCAAAATCATCGCAACAAACACTTTACTGAAATCTGTTGATCGATTTTCAATGGATATCATTCAATTTATATGATAAATTGATAAGCCTTTCTGGTTCCATTATGCTTCGCAACTAGTTTTTGGTTAATTTTAGTTTCGTAAAAGGATTTTTCAGATTTTGCTGTGAAAGAAAGAACAATAACATTATAGGAGCGGTGCGTACATCAGTATAGCTCGAAAACAGTGAAGAATTTTTAATTATTAAACACCTGTTAGAACCTGTTCTCAAGCTGAGATTATACAGTCTCAACATTGGGGAAGAAAATAGTCACACGAAAATTCCGTCGAGGATCATCGAATCTCGATGTTCTGTCAACAAACTTCTAGTCAATACTCCACTTATCGCAAACCCTTAATGCAGCTTCCTTTAATGAATAAAATCTATTTGTCAACTTCCTGATATCGAACAAAGCATTTTGAATCAATTATTTGCAATAAGAACAGAGAGGAACAAAAAATTCTAAAGGTTTCAATTTTCTTTTTTATTTCTAAGGCGGCCATTTCCTCTGCAGATTTGTTTGTTTCCAGTATAATTTGGCATAAACTTTGATTGCATCAATGATACTTTGACGATGATAGCCGCACCATAATTATCTTGACCGCTACATTTTAAGAAATCAATTGCATTGTTCTTCAGATAATCAATCACAAGATTTGTGAGAGCTAAAGCTTTTTTTGAAATGACTCAGAAAGTGGGATTGATCTGAACGAAGCTAACTTTACAAAGCTAATACTGATTGGAATGATAACATACAAAGATATCCGTGAGAGGACCTTTAATCGGGGGTCCCGGAGCGTTGCGACTGTTGCCCCAAGCGACGCGGGCCATTATGTTTAACAGGAATAGGTCCCACAAAACCTTTTCGCTTGGGGAGTCTACTTTCTTATAATATTTCGAATATAAAAAGTGTCTTTGTATTTCACACAAACCATTTAATTTTTTGTCAGGATGTCAACACGTATTTGTAAATGTATGATACTTCGTTGATAGCACTCAAATATGTATCTTTGAACTAATCTTAAGTAGGTAAGGTTTAGGCGAATCGCCACATATTTAAATATGTACTAGATAGGAAAAATCTTTCGGATTTTATAAGCAAAAATTGCACCAAATAAACACTAGCCTTGCGCAATAATTAGGATTTCCTAAAATTTCACAGCTTCACTGATACATAAATTTTATATTAAGACGCCATGAAATAAATGTCCCATATTTAATAACAAATGAGTAACGAGTCATATAATAATCAGGATTATTTCTCAAACTTCATAATAATACTAAAATTATTCATGGGAAATAATACCATGCACCCATGAAAAATGAATCCTTTCCTTCATAAAAATCCGTTATTAAAGTCAAAAAAAAATTACGCGCCAAATTCGTTTTCTTCTTTGTATATACGTTCATCACCCCGCCGCAGCTCATAATCACAGACAAATCCTTACGTCTCATATATGTACGTAAAAGTTTTGGACAAAAAATACTTCCTAGATATTTGCTAATGAAATGTTTTTTTTCTTCGCCACTGACAAAATATCGAAACTAACCCTTCCATTCCTACATAATATTTTGTATTCTAATCCAAATGCACCTCAATTCACATAATTATAAAGAAGAAACGCTGAACTTCTTACCATCTTACTTACCCTCTCGGTAAAATCTCAAACACAGGGCGGAGCATTTAACACACTGTAGCGCGATTTCTTTTCATCGCCAGATTTAGAGATTCCAATACGATTTTTTTTTGCCTAATATGTATGTATGAAGGTACATAGAAATCTATCTAGATAGATTGGTTAAGAGTTTAGGTATACCTACACCTAAGTCTCGGTCAACAGGAGTAACGCAAAAGGGTTCACCCTTCCTTGCCTCATGAGTGCGAGTCTTCTCTAGGCATGTTTTTTCACTCAGCCCAAGATGTATGTATACATAATTTGTTTTTTGCCTTCATCTGTTTTGATTCTTCCTTTTTGTGCAAGTCCCTTTTGAGATACCTACGTATATTTTATTAGTAGATATAGGTATATGTATATTTTTTTGTTCTTCTTCATATGTTTGGTGTGTTGTCCAAAGTCATGTGGTATGCTGCCTAAAAGGGGTAAGAAATGAGGAAAAAGATTTCCCTCCAAGACGATGGATGATGGTCGGTCTGCTGCTGCAAAGGAACAGAACTTTGTCTGACCTCGACAAGAACGGTTGAAAATTACGATCTCTACTGTTGGTGTCGTGTTTGTGTTCCTTTGAAGATAAATACGATAAATGATATAGAGTTGCAATTTAAATTAAAGAAGAATTCATACATAAATATTTTTCTGTGATTAACCAAAAAAATAATAATAAAATTTTCATTAAATCTCATTTTCTTTAAAGCTTAGTGTAGGAATAATTTGTTGTTCTTTTTTTAGTGAATTTCCCTTTTCAATTTGTGGGTGTGAATCGTGCATGTGTTTTTTTTGTTTTAGCTGCTTAGTTCGGTTTTTATTTGTTTTGGTTAGATAGATTAATTTAGTGAATAAAAAAAAAAAAACGAAAAACAAATGGAGCAATCACCCGGAAGTACACATTTAACTGGGGTGACAAGTGCCATGCCAACAGTTGTCAGTAGTGGTGCAGTTTTGCCGCCTAACCTTCAAGAAGATGCAAATATCTCACTGCCCAGTGGGGCCCTCTCAGAGGGGCAGAGATCCTTGTCTGGGGCACCTTCGGCTTCATCCAGCCCGATTTTGAGTCCACCGGGAAAAATGTTTGGACGAAATGCAAATGCAACAAGTGAGTAATAATAATTTTAATTATTGTTTTTTTTTATTTTAATTGTAATTTAAAAATGCTTGTGTCTACATTTTAATAAAATATTTATATTGATTATATGTCAGTCACTGTTGGCTTGAGGAGCCTATCCATATGTGAAAATTCATCTACATTAAATAAACAGTCAGCAATTTTATTGAATTGCTTTTGTGCGTTGCAATTGAAAATCGAACGAAATTTTTTAAAAGGGCTGCCAAATTTAATCGTTTGAAGTAGTCATATGCCTAATATGCCCCCTTTGACGAATGGACGCTACCCCCTCCCACCCTTTTTTACCATTGTCGCGAAACTGTTGTAATGTCCACTTAAATGATGAATGCTGATCTTAAGCGTTGTAAACATTTCTGGCTTAATTTCAGAGAAGCGAAAAATAAGCCAAGCATTTCAGCTGGGTGCTCAGCGCAAAAATTAAAATTTCCTTTTAGACTGTTCATAATGTAGCTGTCATATTTTAACTCACATTTTAATAGCTCTGCATATTTTTGCTAGTTAAATTTTGATAGATCGTTGTAGGTTGTGTTTTTTTGGTGTGTGTTGGAGAAGCTGCAAATTAAAATTGCATATTTTTATTCGACGAGGAATTTGTTAATTTGTAGGCAATGAAATAGGTTTTTTTTGTCAACGAAGATTTTTATTAAAAACTGTTTGTTTTTTTTTTAAAAAAGGATTCAATTAACAATTTCAATGCAGTCAAAAGTAAAGGAGTCGAAGCATTAGGAGAATATTTGCTAAGTTTTCTTTTTTAATCAAAGAAATCAAATACAATCTAGTTTGGATTTGAGTTCATGTGTTTATAGTTCGTAATCCACTGCTGATTCTACACCACGATATATATAAAAAAAATAAATTAAAATCAGTTCAAAAAACAGCTGTGCAAAACCTAAGCAACTCTTTTAATATTTTGTATAATATCCGTTATTTTGTATGACTTCAGCACATCTACGAGGCATCGACTCAACTAAATTAGAAATAATAGCTGCTGGTATGTTTTCCCACAGTATTTTCAATAATTTTATCAACTCCATTTGGTTTTTGCACCGTATTGTTCCAACGCGACGTTTAAGAATCCCGAATAAATTTTCAAATCCGGCGACTGTGCAAGCCAATCAAGAACTTCAATCCGATGGTCTGTTAGCGACTCCTTGACCTGTTTAAGTATGCTTCGGGTCGTTGTCATGTTGGAATACCCAAGAAAGTGGAATATTCCATTCGGCTTACGGCAGCATCACATTTTCCAAAATATCCGGGTAAACAAAACGATCCATTATGCCCCCTATTTCATGAAAAGGACCAACACGATAACCAGAAAAGCATGTCCATGTCATAACACTTTCACCCCCATGCTTCAGTGTTCGTTTACAGAAGCGTGGATTAAGTCTTTGCTTGGGCGTACGCCTAACGTATTGTATGCCATCAGTGTTCCACAGGTTAAATTTACATTCATCACTGAATAACACACTTTTCCACTTACCGACTGACCAATCAATATATTTTTTAGCAAAATTCAACCTATAAAGTGTTTTAAAGAAAAGATTATTTCAAATCAAAAAACAATTTTATCAATAAACCTTTTCTGTACATGCTTCTTCGTAAGAATAGGTTTCTTCAACACTCAATAACTTTTAAGATCAGCTTCAAGAGCCCGTCTACGAACCGTACTGGAGTCAACATTCAAATTCAAAGTCGACAATATTTCCCGAGAGGAAATAAAGGGATTCGATTTGATTAATCTCGTGTTTTGCCTTCCTCCTACATTATTATTTTCTAAGCTACCGGTAGCTTTATATTTTTTAATCAAACGTGAAACTATAGATTTATTAATTCCGAATATTTTTGCAATTTTTGACTGTGATACACTTTGCGAAGGTCTGACAATCATCCAAGAATAGGAAAAGTCATGAGAAGCTTCTCAAAAATAAAATTGGCGTTCGGAATAGGTATTAAACTATAGGTGCCTCCATTCGTGTTAAAAAAAATAATCTACGCATACACAATGGTTGAGGAAGCTAGACTTTAGGTCCTGTATATGCCGTCTACGCCTAAAATTTATTTTTTTAGTTTTAATCCCTTTAATTAAGGTGGTTAAAACTGTAGATCGATTTTTTTTAACACTATCAGATCCGTGTCATGGAGTGATTATTACAAGCAGCTGTCACGAGCAGTAATTTGCCGGCACAAAAGTACACCACAGGTGCTGGGGTTAGTAAAAAATACATAAAACAAACATATGTAGATATCACATACATATAAGATATAAAAAATGATCTAGGACACTTATAGAACATAATTACGCAAACACAATTTCAATTTAAATTTACTGCCATGGTAATCAATCACATAATTATTTAAGTTATAAATTCTACTCATGCGAGTAATTGGCTCATTCCTGCAATAATTCGTCCTATTATAAGCGCTTACTAAAAGATCAATACAACGTAAGGGTAACTTGACCAGCTTTAAGTTGCTGTAAGAAAACCTTTCAGTCTTCGTTGAAAGAGGGGTAACATTTGAAGAAATTTGATACGTTGACTGTAAGGGGGAAGGATGCGTTTTCGATAAATGAATCATTAAAATGCCCCTTATATGAGAAAAAGTCGAATTTGGGGAAATAAAGACGAAATACAAAAAATGTCCCTGTGCAACCCCTCTAAAACGGGCAATCCGGACATAATCAAAATCTGAAACTAAATAATTTTGTATTCCCCATTAGCGGTATGAAAGTTAATTGGCTTTAAGATACATACGTATATGGAATCTGTTAAAATGCATAAATTCTAATTGCGTAAAACTCTTCACGATTTCTTTAAATTTCAAAAACATGGTTTGCTATGTTGTATTACTGTGTATAACCACTGTTTAAGATTATTTTGAGCCAGATAATGTTAATTTGTTATCCTTTAATATTTATAGTTTTTATTACTCATTAAAGTTTAAGTAAAAGTGAAATGTAAGCTTATTTTAAAATCAACTCATAGATTTTATTAGAAGGCAAATTTGCTGTACTTCAAGTTAATTTTGAAGTTTAGCTATGTTGTAGATGGAGCGATACGCACCTGAAGAACGCAGAATTTGCACCGTTTTCATCATCCTCATAGATTCAGCTGGGTGGGACAACCGCTCGGTCGTACAGCTCGGTCAATGATAGATATATTAGCTATTGAGCTGATTTAGAAAGCCAAATGTATGTAGATCACAATCACAAATTCTAGCACACTTCGCTGATGAGCTAGTTGTCGTGCCTTTTCCGACTTCCACCATGATAAAAAACAAGCAAGCAAACAAGTCGCTTGCAAAGTAGTTCTGCTCTGAAAGCTTGCAAACCATTACGTTCGCAACAAACGTTAAACGTGGAAAAGTTATGAGTTAGGAACTTAGGAAAGTTCTAATTATGTTGTAAGATCTTGCAACTGTTTTTAACTCTTCGAAGTAAAATAATTAGTAACTGGAATCATTGACTGAATCCGTAAAGTATTTTTTGCTACTTATCATTTGGAATATAACGTGTGCATTTGAATGAATAAAACTGAACTGAACTGTTAAAAAAATTTTCACCCGGTTTTTCTTGGTTGCATTGATGGAAATGGAACGATTTCAGCTTCTTTCTCATTTTCTGAGCCTTTTTTTAAGCCAAAAAATTACAAATCGTATGAGCAGTAGGCCAACGCTTCGCAATTTAATTTTGATTTTCCCTCCCTATAGCCTGATCACCTCACAAATTTACGAAGTACTTAAGGTCGATGACCGATCGGAAAATCTACACACTCAGGCAGGATATCCCAGAGAACAATGCCCCAACACAAACAATCCGAGAAAACCATATGCTCATCAAAAATCTAAATGTCATAATTTCATGTCAGAATGCGATTAACCAATAGATACGATTACGATTAAATCCATTGAAATTTCTCTTTTCGAGCGATTCCCCGTCCGTAGATTAATATCAGTTTAAATATGCGTAAATGAAACTCAACTTAGTAGAATGTAAACACCCACCCTAAGTCAAAGAAGCCCATGAATGAAACGGAAAGTAGGTACGATGGCACAATAATACTTCAGCGACATGTGCACATGGGCAAACATATGCCTGAACCCTTTTTGTTTTCAATCTCTGTTGCGTATCCTTTCATCAAATCATTTGATTCTCTTTTTGGAATTATTTGACTGTGAAGTAAGCATTTTTCCATTACCGGCCACATTGCTTAACCCTTTCATATGGAAAGGGAAACCACCAGCATATGTCCGATACTTGTTCGTTGTATTTTTTTTTCTTCTTCAATGCTGGATGATTTTTGGTTGAATAGAAGTCTACCTATGTGAATGGCGCTTAAAGGAAGAACATGTTTGAATATTTTGTTTTTTGATAACATACCTCTATTAGTTTACTCAGTACAGCTCCATATTGAATCCTATCCGTTGCAGAATCTCAGTCATCTTAATTTTTTTTTTAACCTGGTAATCTTCATCCAGACGATAGATACAAAGAAACTAACTAGCAACAAGAAATTTAAACGCCACTTGTATCGATATCTATATGTCTGTCCGCTTTGTTACAATTGCAACTATCTCTTTACTCCATATTATAATGCATTCATAGGATATAAGTCTGACAGAAGACAGAAGCAGTGGGAAGCGAACAAAAAACAAAACACCACACCGCCACTAAGTTGCATGTATGTAGCTACGAACAGTATAGAAAAATCTCACATGAGAGGTGGTATCCATAAAGATAGCAAAAAACCTCACACAAGAAACAGCAAGAAATTGGCGACTGGGTGGCTGGATTTTTTTTTTATTTTATTTTTCTTTCTTGTAAATTTAGTGAAATCCTTACGTTTGCGCTTACATTTTCAATCGATAAAAATAATAAAAACTTAGATATAAGAAAAAAAAAACATTAACAAATATGTATAAATTTCCTTTTTCCTGTGCAGTTTGGGATACAGAGCTAAATGTTGTGGTAGGTCTACTTCAGATAGTGAGATTTAATAAAAAACAGTATAAATCCCTTAGTCACGTTAAATTCAGTTATTTTGTTTTGAAAATGTTATTCTTTTGGAAGATATGGGACTAAACTAGAAATTTTCTTTTTTTTTTTCAAAATTTTACTTTTACTTTTGCAAAACAGTACTCATGGCTACGTCTTGAATTGTTAATCTATTAAGCCCCAATTGTAGCATTAATATGTAGTTTTTTTGATTTAACAGACCTTGATACTATGCTCGAGATAATAGATATAGACAATAAATATAGATAGATGAGGATAGTTACAACCACTTTAAGTTTACAGCGCTATCGAGATTGGAGAATAAATTTCACTTTAATCATAATATAGGGTCTGCCATTTAACGTTTTTTTTTCAATTAGTGCATATTTCGCGAATGGTAACACTTAGCTCATGTCTGGGAAATATTGCGGCATAGCGACATAGAGAAGATGCCGATTTTGCCAAAAAAATCATCTTTTCAGATGAATCTCATTTTGATCTTGGCGGGTATATAAACAAGCAAAATTGTCGCATTTGGGGCATAGAAAACCCGCACGCATACATTGCAAAGCCGATATAGCCAAAACGAGTCACTGTTTGGTGCGGATTTTGGTCCAGAGGCATAATTGGGCCATTTTTCTTCGAAAATGAGCAAGGAGTGGCCGTTACAGTCAATGGCGATCGTTATCGGGCCATGTTGAACGAATTTTTGTTCAAAAAAATTGAAGAGGAGGATATTGGCAACATTTGGTTTCAACAGGACGGCGCTACGTGCCACACAGCCGAAGCTACACTCGTTGTTTTGCGCCCGTTTTTTGAAGATCGCATTATCAGCCGCAGAGCTGATGTCGTTTGGCCACCACCGGAGCTGCGATTTGACACCGTTGGACTATTATTTGTGGGGTGCCGTAAAAGATAAGTGTTACGCCGACATGCCAGAGACAATTGACGCTTTAAAGGACAATATTCGTGAAGCCATTGTTGAAATACAGCTGCACACAATCGATAATGTGCTTCAAGATTGGACCGATCGTGTAGGCTACTGCATGGCCAGCCGAGGCAGCCATTTGAATGAAATTATTTTCCATTATTAACCGGAAGGATTGTAATTTCAAATAAAAAAAAATTTGAGAAAATATTCAGTAGGTTTTTTGTTATGGCATTTTCAAAAAAAAAGTTATTTGGCGGAACCTATAGTTATGACATAAATCACATAGAATAAAGCGCCATCTATATTGGAAGAGATGATAATTGATAGATAATTTAGTCTGCTACCGTAACTATAATAAAGAATCGAGGCCAAATGTAGCGCAAATAAAGGCGCCAGAAAAGCGGCACGACGTTATTGATTTATGAGACATTTTGAAGTAGATTCAGAGTGATATTGGAAATTAGTGAGAAATCAGTTTGTCAAATTACTTGTACACTATTTTGCACAATTAATGACGAAGAGATTTGTTTTACGTTAAAATCCAAATGAGTAAATAAAGGATAATATGTTTTTTTTCGACGATTATCGTCCTCTTCACAAAAATAAGGAGAATTCATTATAATATTTTTGCTATGAGTAATTCACACATTAATCAAAATTAATTTTTTTGTTCGACGAGGAAGAAGAACAATGCAATGTTAAAAAAACTATATAAATTATACTGTGTTGTATGAATACATTTAATAGTAAGTTAGCATAGAGCTTAAATGCGTCATATCAGGCGTCAAGTGTTCAACATTTCAGAATGGAGAGTTTTAGATCCTATCAATAATGTCATCACGTAATTGGAAATCATTCGAAATTGGAGGATCAGGAGGAATAGAAAAATTAAATTTAATTTTTGTTTTTTCGTATAATGTTGAATTTCGTTGCGCTGAAAATGTGCGGTTACGATACTTGGGTAACAGTTGGATTTTTGGACAAATCAAATCATGTATAAATTGCAAAATGTAGTGCAAATGTAGATTCGAGAATTGTTTGTATTTGGTAGATTCGGGATGGTTATTCGGAAAACTTGTAATGACAGAATAGAGACGAAAAACATGGTTCTATACTATGTCAATTTTCAATTCAGCCAAAATCGCTTAAAACGTCACTGTATATAGTTTCCCCCGCAATATTTACATTTTCTATGCATAGCATGAGATATGTCATTTTAATCAATAAAGTCATCAATTAATATTACTTTGGATAGTAAACTAAACTTTTCGATCAATTGCACTTACGTACTTTCTTTCCCAAATCATGCAGACGCTGATAAATCGTCTGGTAATGAATCCTGATAATTAAATTGAATCCTTAATCCTGAAAAATACCTTATGACCAGCAGTTCGATTTTCGCACAGAAAAAAATGGATTTAATAAGATGAAAGTAAGCTCGTTTTATTTTACATTTCAATAGCATTCGAAAGAGTTTTGTGTCGAAATTTTTTTTCCAGTCGTTGCTCCATCCTTGGTCCACAGTTTTCTACATTTAGTTGCTTTTTCTTAAGAATCTTTTTTTATTCCGTAAACCCAAATGTTTTGCCACCAAGAAGTACGCTTCTTACGCTACATCGACAATAAGTCTCAAGAAATTACAAGAGAACTGTGACCAACAGCAAGCAAAATGAGACTTAATATGCATGTATTGATGGAGGTTTTTTTCTTAAGAAAAGGCTTTACGACGGCTTTGGATCCAAATTGATAAAATCAGATTTTCTTAGCGAGCTGTGAGTGTGAAATAAGCCATTCTATACTTCAAAAATTCTGGATCACACATATATGCTGGAACATCGATTAATAATAGTCTTTTTGGCGAGGTTCGTAGAATCCTTGATTTGGTGCCTAAATTTTTTCGAGATCGATTCTTTGACATTAAGGCTTTCGACCAAGCGTCGTTACTACTGCTGTCACGCGAAGCATCTTCATCAATTTGCCCTCATTCTTTTTGTACGTTGACCGTATGTGAAGGTCGACCAGACTAAGAAATTCAGTGGCAGAATTCGATATCGCCGTAAAATGCAAACATGATAGCACTTTTAAGCCAAAAAATTCATGATTTTGCGTCATATTTCTGAGATGATAAGAGTCTTAACGTAAGTCCATAAGTATTGCTTGATCATTGTCTTCAATTAATAAATGAGGTCAAACTTGGAAGTATGAAATTTCCCACCGCCCGATTGCCTTACATTACATTGTTATTCTAAACAATTTGATAAAGTTTTGATGCATGATAAAGATGCAAAATCAATACAGAGATCTGAAGAATTGATTGGGTGAAATGTGAAGCTTCCTTCAACTATTAAGTTCTATCAGATGATCGACAAATGGTTCGAAAAACCTTAAGCAAGAGCTGGTATGCTGTTTTTAGGAGACTGGTGAATCTATCCGGCTCAAATTATTTCGACTAAATTTTGTAAAAGAGTTAATGGAGGTATGCTCTTTACCAAGGTGTCTTCTGTTATCTATAACTAATTCTAAAAATGTTTGTTCTTTTTCACATTTTCAACGGAACTGGTTTGCGATCCTCAAATATCGATGATATTAACCGTTACACTTACGGTGACTAAGGATTTTATCATAAAAAAAGTAATAAAAAGTTTGACTTCAATTTAATGGCTTGCGACAAGATCAAGAACTTGTATTAACATTCGTTAGTTGCTGTAGCTCTTTAACTTAACAACTATGTCACCATTTTTTGGATTCCAAGGCGTTTAAAGGGAAGGAAATGGATGTTGAATATTATGTAAAAGCTTCACATATCTCTTTATTGCCAGAGCCCTTATGGCACTGCAGTACCTGTGGCTTATCCCATAAATTTCGCTTGCTAGCATAGTATTTGTCTAACCGACGCTTCTTAGACACCGTTTTAAACTATGTGTATCCTGAGGAAAGAATGTTAAAAATTTATTCCGTTGTTTTTTGATCCTTAAAGAGTCTCAATGGCCTGCACATGAACAAGCGCTTTTTCCAGCATTTTGTTTGACTCTAGATAAATGAGAGCAGCGATCTTAACATCTCATCTTATCAAAAAACACACACTAATGAAAAGAATCATATAAACCACCAAGTAAGCTGTATGCAACATTCAAGGAAGCAATTATTAAAAAAAACTACACCGAACAGCGACAATGTCATCCTTATAAGTGCATCCTTCACATGTTCGAATATTGTGTTATATTTTTGCCGGACAAAGTCATCAGGCGATTATTAAATTTTATTACGACAATTAAAAGCAAGGCATTGGAAGAAATATCAAATAACTCTTCTTCTCTCTTCTTTCCTCGAAGCCCGAGCATATCTGTCTAAATATGACGAACCTGCTGCACACACTAAATTAATTGTCGATTTAATTTTATTTTTATGAATATTGCACAAGCCTAGAAAAAGACCGAACACATTATAACCATAAAGGGCTCTGTTGGCGAATAAAACCCAAACCAAAGAAGCCTCAGTAAAAGGAGAAAAAAAAAGATATTCATCATGTTCTGGTATTGTACAACACGGTAGCGCTGCTCCTACCATAAATGTTTATGGCGAGGATGCTCATCTTTTTTTTGTCCCGGTTCTCCTGGACATAAACACTACAATCCATGGGACACACTAACTAAACAAACAGATTCATAGAAAGAGAGCGAAAGGCAGAAAAAAATGAAACAAATAATTAGTTGGAGAGGAAGGACGCAGCATCAGGGAACCAGTTGCTCGGCCATCCGTCAGCGGTTGAGGCTGTAATGTTCGCGTTTGGTGGCACAACATGGCAGCATGCGCCGCCGTCGATCGCTTAAAGACCCTCCATTTGCAATAAATAAATGATACGTGATTTTAATACACAAAATAATGTTTGTAAGAAGAGTTTGTATGCTGTTTTTGTTTTAGTTTAACCGATGGCTAAGAGCATCTTTCGCTGGCATACCCCTTCGGGCAGAATATGGCTAAATGGTAGACCATACCAATTTTTTTTTTTCACTCAATTTTGTACTGGTACACTCCTGATGATGATGAAGGAGTTTTTTTATATGAGTTTAGCACTTTAAAGGTTCAATATACACATTCAGATGCAGAGCAGAGTGAGGAATGACCAACCAATCGATTGAATCCAAAACGAGCTTCATTCCAACAGTTTTTTTTTCTACTCTGATTGCTCTGTGTTCAGGATCACTTCTCATTCCTTGCTGATGTTTCATATGGGTACATAAAAATTAAATTTTCGTAACACGAATAAAACAAAAAAAAACACAAGAACGGGTGAGGATGAGCGAAGCGAAAACTGTTCGAAAAAATAAAAAGAAAAGACATCGCACGCCGCCACTGTACGCGGTTTGTTGGGTGATATCGAAAAGTGCGCACAAAAACTGAAACTATTTCGCAAATACTTATAAATTAAGGAGTTTAAGATGAAATTCCTGTCGATCAAAATTCCATCTCCAATATATGGTGGGGTTGTCATTGGCACAAAAACTGTCCGGTGGGTTGTTGGATGATGATACGAACATTGAACATGTACCTCGAAGCGCTAATATCTTTCGGTTGCTGTGGTTTTGTTGTTTTTTTCTTGTATATGGTCAAATATTTTGTTTCAAAAGCAAAAAACATATATAGGTATGTATGTATATTGAAAAATTACGCTCGTCTCTAGAAAGAAGGAAAAAAAAATCGTCTACAAACGATCCTTTGTGTTGTGTTGTTTTTTCGGGAGAGGAATTCCAGTGGCGATGGAAACTCTCGCATATTGAATTGTTCGTTGGTACCGAATTATTTGTGTGTACCTCCATTTCATACAACTGCCAAGCCCGCATTGTATATGTGACAAAAGAATTTTAAGAAAGAATCCTATCAACAAAGTCGTCCCCTAGTCAGGGCACAGTTGTATCGTTCACCAATAGAAATTCAATCTAATACTGTTAGGGGTTGTTTTATGGTAGATTGTGACCCTCATGAATGTCCCAAAATACATGCTGTACTCGTACATAAGAAGTAATTTTACCTGAGGTGTAAGCATATACCGGGGAAAAAAAATCTGGGAGGGTAAAATTGATAGTGAACGAACATAGCGGAAGGTAAGAGGACTTCCAAATTCGATTGGTGAGACAGGAAAAAGTAGTTGGGTTCTTTAAATAACAACAACAACAAAAACCCAATGAGGATTTGATTTCATAAAGAAAATAATTGAATTTCAAAAAATTTTTTTTTAACATATTTTTCATCACAATTTAACGGACATTTTTGAACCAGTTTTTGAAATAAAGCGATCGTTACTATTTTTTATTTTTTTTGCTTTTAGTAGTTTATATGCAAACATTTTTAATTTATGAGGATGGCTTTGAGGGACTGAATAATGAAAGAAGTGTTTGAAATTAACGGGTTTTTGCTCAGTAGTTTTGATTCATGCTGCAGACAAGAGAGTTAGACAGAAAACTGGTGTTTTCAAAATCAAAAGAAATATCTATGAAACGTTTTTTTATTTTATTATATCGCTTTGCTAGTTGCAAAGAATATATCTATCCATAATTTTCAGTTTATAGCCAAACAAGTTGACGCAAATATCTAAAAAAGATTTTAGAGATTACAAACCACTTTTACATTATACCGTCTTCCAGGCCGGTGATTAAGTTTCACTTTGCGGAGCAAGATATTAAGTTCCTATATAGCGGTCACACCTTTTCGTACAGGAAGCGTTATGCGCCCGAATCATACATGAGGTACTCCGCAAGTATGAGGCGTCTATGGATGATACATATATATATTTTAGTCGGGAGTAATATGGTTGAATTGAGCGACACATGGCGATCGACACCATTTTTAAAATTGCTTACAGTCTACATATATATTTCCAGGACCTCTTAATCAGTGTTGGACGAATATTACTATTAAATCATTCTGATACGTGATTTATTAATACATAAACTTCAAAGGGTCAGTAACGAATATTAAGGAGTTGTGCAATATAAATATAACTCTTAAGAAAGGGTTTAATGAAGTACATGTTTAGGTCATTCAAAACTTTTGCTCTATACATGGTATAGTTAAGTTAATCGCAAAAGAATATTTCCAAGATGTTAAAATGTAAGTCATGTGAGAATTTAATAGATAAACGTAGAATTATTTAAAATTGAAATAAAAATGAAAAGGGCTAGATATTACCTCGAAAACTCTAAGTACTAACTTCGAAGGGAATCCATTGAAACGTTTCGCAGGACGGCTTGTGAACAGATATACAGGTGGGCAAACCCAACAGACTGACTGACGACAATTTTTTCTGTAGTCGTAACATTCTACTCCGTTTAATACTCCTTAAGTTGGGATGCATTTTTCTGCACAAAACCGCTGCGTCAAAAATTGTATTCTTTTTATTAAAATATCGCCAGTTTCTATGTTTTCTTTGTAGTCATCATGCAGTAAAAACCGCTGTGTTTTTTTAATTCCTTCGGTAATTTATGAGTTAATGGCCGCTCTGAACTCTGTTCTTACTGCGAATTATATGTAGAAAATCATTTATTTTATTTGCTATGCATTCACACTTGCGGGGTTGCACTGAGATATTAAAATGAGGTCGTCAGGTTCCTCTTCTTTGATCAAGACTGAGATGCGCCAGGTTTTCTTAACTACCTTAACTTAACTAGAAAAGTAAAGTATCCAAAAATCTTTAAGGCCACTAACATTCTCCGGCAGTGCACTTGAATATTTAGCCTGACATGGGGTTACTGCTTCATTGGTTATATCCATGCATAGTAAGACTTTACTTTACATATGGTGCAGCTGTAACATTTTTAGGAGACATATTCTATGGTTATGCATATTTCACCTCCCTTGTAGTTTCGTGTTGAATGCGAAGCTAGAAAAGTTCTACACCCCATATCTATGTTACTTGGCGACAGATCACATGCCTGGCCACTTAATAACGATTTTGAGCACCGCTTTTGAGTTATCTTTTTTTAAATTCTGGAACGGAAAAGCGAAGAGGCCATGTTATATCAGTTGATAAAATTACCTAAATTCTATAAGAGGTTTTCGACGACAGACGTTGACTTATTCATATGCTCCGATAACCAAGCTGCCGTCAAAACGCCTACCTTGCTGCTACCTTCAAAATTGTGTAGAGGCCTGAATAGGTTGAGCAGTTACACTGAGCTGGGTTTACAAAGGTGCAAACAGAAAGGATGTACAGAACACCGAATACTGGGATGATTTTGTATCCTTTAAGTATTTAAAATTTATTAATGAGCGTTCTAAAAAAAGACGAGATTTAATATCCTTTATGGGTCTTGTTACTGGTTTCAGTTCTCAAAAGAAGCATCTCAAAACCATTATGGTTAGATGTCTCGAAGCTGAAGAAACAGCTTTATCTACAAATACTTCCTCCGTAAAAATGAGGTAAAAAATGAACCAGCTAGCTTCCTTTGCTTTATTTACAGCATTGGATGATTTTCGGACTTAAACTCTCATCTCAACTAGTAATTCTACGCTCAATTTGAGCAAACTGGCTGAATTCTACTGAACCCAATCTAAGTTTAATTAAAAATAGACAAATAGATCATAGAAAAATTACCTTCGTACTAGTTAACACTTTTGGAGCCTCTGACGAAGCTCCGATAACCGTTTGTATAAAAAAACATAAGGAAAGGCTACAGTCCGCTTGGGGCGAACAGTATGATACCTTATCCATATCCCTATATGCCCTAAAGAAAAAAGCATTAAGAAGATGATGGATAGCATTTCATTTCATTTTATTAATTAAAAAAAAAAAGTTTTTTTTGAAAAAACGCCCCCAAAAAGTGGGCGTGGCCAAAAACTTTGTATGGACGATATGTTGGAAAAAGTATTGGCTAAATATCTTGTTAAACATTTTTTTCCGCTTTCTATGAAAATTTTCGAAGAAAACAGCATTTTAGTCAAAAACGCCCACAAAAAGTAGGCGTGGCAATATATTAATATTAATATTATATGACAAAGGAGGAGGGGAGTGCCTACATATCTTGTGAAGGCTGTAATACTCTATCTCTCTAACTTTAGCTTTTAAACGGTTTTTTCTAAATTGTGGGCGTAGCAGTGGGCGTATTCAAAAAAATTTTACACTTAACCATTTCGGAGCCCTAGGGAATATGTGGTCCAAATTTCAGCTTCCTAGCTAAATTTAAAGGCCTAAAAATTGCGTACGGACGGACATTGCTAGATAGTCTTAGGATTTGGTCCTGATCATAAATATATATACTTTTATGGGTCTACAACGAATAGGGGTGTTACAAACTATGTGTCAAAATTAATATACCCTTAGGATATGGTATAAAAAAGTGTAAAATAATTTCCTCGTCCATGCGAATTTTATATAATTCGTTGGAAATATGTAAATATGTATTTTCAAATTTGTATGCATCAAATAACTTGCTCCTGATGCAAAATCGCAGCTTGCATTTTAATCCCTTCTTTCATTTTTTTCATTTAAAAAAAAATCTACACTTAACACAAATTCTAAATCATCCAGCATGTTCAAATAAATTGACTTAAAAACGTTCCTCACATATTCACACGCAATTTTATTTTTTTTTACAAAAAAAAGACGACTTCTACGTAGATACGTACATATATCTTATTTTATAAATGAGTATGCAAATCATTTCCAACAAAACACAACAGAAAAAAAAACAAAATTCCCATAGTCAAAAAATGATAAAAAGAAACGCTCTTCCTCGCCTCTAATTCACTCTCACTACCTACCTGAAAGGAAAAGTCGGACCATGGACCACGGTCAAAATCCAAAAAAAAAAAAAAAATAAACCTCTTTATCCCTTCTTCTCGCGCGACTGTATCTCACGGAAGAAGAAGACAAACATGAAATAAGCAAAAAATTGCTTTCCATATAAAAAAATTCTTTATAAGAAAAAAACTACAAACCCAAATCCTTAAAAATCGAAAGGGTTAAACAGTTTTTTTTATTCACTTTACATTTTTTTTTTTTGGGTATAAATGATAAAAAAAAAACTCCCAAATGACGACCTGAAGGACGGACCCCTTTTGTTTAAAATTTGTTGCTCGCCGCCGCGCTACTACCTCATCTGCATAAGAATTTAAATGGGCCAAGCGAAACGCATCTGAATTTCGCCTGGAGTCGCGGATACTCGTTTTGACGAAACGTGAGACTTACTCATCATATTGTCAGGATACAAACGGGGACTTGTAGCCGTATGTTTGCGTTGACTACCTAACCAAGGAGAGAGATATTTTTTTTAGTTGAGCATCTTTTTTTTCAGGGTTTTTTTTTTATTCGAAAACAAATTTTTTTCTATCACTTTCGATTTTTTTTTTAATTTTTTGTGGAATACCCTTTGCCGGTGCGTGGTGGATGTTTGTCGCTTTTTAAAATATTTAAATCTTTTTCTAGCGTGTGAACTTGTGAGAGGATCCTCAAGGAAGGAGATATTTTTTTTTATCATTTAATTTGAATTCTGGGAGATGTTGTGAGAGAATTTGCTTCTTGTGTTTTTTTGTATGTTGCTTATCGGGAATGGGATGTGGAGGTTAGTTTTGATAAGTCTGAAGATGTGAGAAAGGAACTAGCTGGGATTAGTAGTTTGTGCAAAGGTTTTTTGGTAAAACATAGGGTAAGGTTGCAATCAGCTTGAACGGACTATGTCAATGTTAAAACGAACTTTCTTTATTATTTTATTTGCAAGTTAAAATCTGGCAAAACAAATATATGAAAGAATTGCTGTAAGGTTGCCTTGAAGTGGCAGTCGACTCAGCATATGCACACTTAGACCTGAAAAAGGACAGTTGTGTTAAGTATCAATGGGTGGTTATGAAAATGAATACTTCGAGAATGTATGTATTGATAAGGGTTTAATGTGAGTCTTCGAACTTTTCTCATTTGAAACATTTCACGCTGAAATATTCCTTGCCAATAGCCACACTTGTTGATTATGATTCTTAATTACTACCCATTTTCCATACATTTTCTTAGAAAACCTAACATTATAATTATTGAATGTTGCTCCGAAATTTTGCGGAACGTTACTTGTTTGACTGTCCACAAGAATATATACTTTAAAAAAATCTCACTGATTTTCCAACCGCAAATGCTGCATTTCTAAGAGTAGCCAGTAAGATCAAACTTCTCTCTACGAAATTTGATATCTAGTCACCGTCTCTGACAATGTTAATTAAATATATGCTCACATTACCCTATCTTTTCTTGACTCTTACTTTTAACTAAATTCCTTCCCATTTTTAATCAACAAATATTTGCCTAACATTAATCAATGTCTCCGTCAAGCTAGAAAAAAAAAATAAAAATTGAACCTTTTTCCACTTCTCAAGCAAACAAATATTCAAAAAACCAAAATACAAATCACCATCCATACAAATCCCATATTCCTGAGAATTTTCCCAGGATTTCCTAAAACACCGAAGCGAAAAAAAATCGAGAAAAAAAATCATTTCATACCCAAAGATCTACCAAAAAAAATTCAAATTCTCAGAGTCCAGAGAGGCACAAACAACGTAATGCATGAATAGATGGATCATCCTTTCGCTGCACGCACGCACATAATTTAGGTGCACACCGCGGAAGAAGATCTCTCTCTTCCTTATGGAACACACCTCACGTAGTCAGTCAGTCAGTCCTTTCGCGATTTAATATGTAGATCCATCTCATATGCATACGAACGCTGAATCTACATACCCATAGCGCACCTATCCATCTATTATAAGATCACAAAAAACAAAAAAAAAAATAAAGGACACACACAATAAAGATCAGTCACAGAAGAGAACGAACAGATAATGCGGATGAGGTTATTTTGGTTCACCCCATTGTGTGCGTTCGTCTTTGAAGAAAGGATAAAAGAAGATGACCCTTCTTCGTCGTCTTCACCCCTTTTTCCTGTTCCGTTTGACGTAATGAGGATATAAAAACCAGCGCCAACCCTTTATTGAGTCCTTTTTTTTATTTTGTACCGTACTTGTTGTTGCTGTTATTCTTCGTGCATTGGCATTTAACTGCTTAAGGTCATTTCCTAGGTACACTAATTTGCATACGATGTCTGTGTGTGTTAAAGGATCCTAACGGGGATCCTATTGTTTGCATAAGATCATTTTTTATGACCATAAGTGATTTTCGATTTTTTTTTTTTGGTTTTGGGAAATAAATGATGGAAGTGAGTTGCAGTGTGGAATAAATTTAAAGGATTATATTGTCTCAGTCATGGGAAACAATGAGACTGGGGTCCACCAAAATATAGAAGAAAAGAAAAAAAAGCCGTCATCAGCGAGAGTCGAATGCAAAGTAGGAACTGTGCGGGTAATGATCCTTGTGATGAAATGGTAGGAAGTTTTTTTTTCTTCCTTCGTTGTTTGCTGTATTATATAATTAATATTGATAGTGAGTACTCGAAGGAATTACGAAGGAATTTGCATAGGAAAATCATTTGAACAGATGCCGAGATTTTGTTAAAAAAACAGTAAAAAAAAAACTTGAGAGAGGATTAATTGTTTGTGGATATCGTGAGATATTCTTGGTTTGCCAAAGTAAGCGCCGGCAGTCTGGCTTCACGACAAGGGACACGGAATTTTCAAACAATTCTCTGAGACACAACTGACGGCGTATTGGTTTGTTGGTTGACTGTCAGTCTTCACTTCTAGGAAACATAATAAATGTAGTTTTTGCTGGTTTTATATGAAATACCTATTCAAAGCTTTAAAGAGGGGCTTTTCCATCATTAATATCGAATAAACTTCCTCGCAAAAGATAAACTTAAATAAAAAGAGAAGACTGCGAACTGTGGTTATCCCACCAGAACCTCTTTTGATCTTTTGAACTTTTCGCCCCGCTCATAGTAAGCAGTGAAGAAAATTTTCGTGATTCTCGGAAGATATACACAACTGCACCTAGGGTCACAATAGATGAGAGAGTGATCATCGCTTCTAGACACCCAAAACCCACCTAAATGCCCCACACACCGGTGCTTATTGATGTGACATTCCAATTTCCAAGCCTTCGTATATCAATACCCCACTGATACAATTCATCGTCTCACCTTAAATCTTAAGTGAAAGTTCCACACAATATTTATTAATATCAAATTTCACCCAACATTTCATTGATATCCTTATTGACTGTTCATGATTTTATCTCCCCTCACAATACCGCCAATCATTATGTGTACGACAACAATCGAACAACGATCGAAACACAACAATACCACAATGAGCATTGCCAAAAAATGCAAACCCTCATTCAACTACAATTATCGAGTGATGATTTGGCACCACGTCAATTGTTATCCTTGCAGATATGAAAAAAAAAATTCACATCCTCTCAGGTAAAAAGAACACACAAACCCAAATTTTATGACAATTTAATGATATTGTGAAAACAAATCCTACAAATCCCGCAAATCGCATTGTGCGAACTTGTAAATCCCTGGGGCCCTTGACAAACACAAACAAAAAAAAAATCAATAAGAGAGATATCATCACATCCGATTGATATTTTGCACGCAAAACGGGGTGCATCCTCTTTGCATATATTATTTATGCAAATTCAAGAATTATGCATGTAAATCGCTTGCTAAGTGAGTGTTGAGAGAATCGAATATGCATTTGCATTCGCATTTTTGCATCTTAATCTTAAGTATCTGCCTTTGCGGATCTGCGGATAGGTCTTAAAGTCTTAGAAGAAAGGATTTCGAAGGATTCCTGCCAATTATAACCCTCTTATTGACATAGTTTTGCATAATCTTTTAACAAGAGTAATTAACAAGAAAGTGTGAGAACAATTTCTACAACCTTTTCAAAGCCACTTGAAAGGGTGCTTTTGTCGATCAATATTTTATCTTGGTTTTGTTCTTAATTTATGTTTAATAATAAATGCATGTTGTTTTTTTTTCTTTGCTTTTAGTGGTTGCAACATCTCGTCCTAGCAATGAAGCCGAAGTACAACTATATAGGGTACTGCAGAGGGCAAGTTTATTAGCATACTATGACACTCTGTTGGAAATGGGTGGTGATGATGTACAACAGTTGTATGAGGCTGGCGAGGAGGAGTTCTTGGAAATAATGGCTTTAGTTGGCATGGCATCGAAGCCGTTGCATGTGAGAAGACTGCAAAAGGTTTTGCACGAATGGGCCAACAACCCAGCGGTGTTTCAATCCGCAGTGCCTTCTGTTGGTAAGTTTAAAGAAATGTTTGCACCCAATTATTATACCGTTTCTAATTGTTGATTTTTCAATTTTGATTGCAGGTTTCTCTGAAGCTCCACTTCCCACTTTCCACCCTGAAGCGGCATCCACATCTCGGCCGAAATTCACAATATCACCCAGTTTCAATCCCACACCCCTTATGAATACAGTACAAACTTCCTCTCCAGTTATGCCCACTATAGCCCCGGCAACAGTGGTCACACTTGGTGGGGCCTGCACGCCAACTCACCCGGGGATCACTTCTCAAGTCACATCCAGTTCACCTCAATTAACACCAATTCTGACAAACTCCCAAGTCGATCGCATCGCGTTGGGAGCGGAAAAAATTGCTCGCCAATTACCCCAGCGTGAACCACGAGCTCAGACCTCGAAAAAACGCACCACCCGTGAGCTGGAACAAGTGATCGCGATGAGTGAGAGTGATCCCCGGCGAATGGATGAGATCCGTAAGTACTCTGCGATATATGGTAGATTCGATTGCAAGCGTCGTCCCGAAAAACCCCTTACACTCCATGAGGTTTGTGTGAACGAAGCCGCAGCTCAGCTGTGTAAGCTTGTGCCGGCCTTACTGACCCGTCGCGACGAATTATTTCCCCTTGCGAGACAAATTGTCAAAGATGCCGGCTTTGGCCATTCGGCAAGTATAGCGAGGTACGGCTTAGGTCCACAAACCCAGCGAATGGATGATAATAGTCAATCAGAAAATAATGCAAAGCGATTGCGACTATCGTCGACAGAAACCTCAAGTACTGACTATAAGGTGAGAATGTCACTATATCCGGGAGTCAATAGTCCGCAATAATGCTTTGCTTAAAATGCTTCTCTCTTTGCACACAGCGAATAGGCATATTCTTTTAAAATGACAAAACAAAACATATATATATTTTTCCCACAGCTTACAGCTTAGAAACAATTTGGAAGTAATTAAATAATTGTATATTCGTGAGAGTAGTTTAATGGTGGTTGCATGGGATGTAGATTGTATGTATTTATGTTGATTGCTTGTAGAGTCTTAGTCTGTGATTAATTTATTTTATACATTTTATAGGATATGTATAGTTTTAGTTTTAGTTGTACATTGTTGTGTATAGTTGCTTTGTATTTTATGCCTGTTTTTGTTGTTGATGTTGATAAAATTAATAAACAATATAAATTATTATTATTGAACTATAACAAAATATGCTGGTGTTTTCTTTTCACTGTTTTAACTTGATTGCAGGTTTGTTTTATCCTATTCGATTGTCGGCTTTATAATTAAGTCGTACATTTTCGTCAGAGATTATATAAAATATATATAAAAATAAATTTCACGGCTGCGTCATACGAAACTTTCTCGGTATATGACAATTTGAGAATGGTAGAACTTGATCACATACAAAATTTATTTTTATTCACATTTTTAAGTTTTGAAGAATTAAATTTTCTCACAAATGGCTTCAACGATTTGATTTTAATGTAACACATTGCATACTTTGAACTTAATTGTTCAAAATATAAAAACTAACCAAAAACATTGGAGCCGTTTTGTTTTACTAAATGAATTTAAATTAAATCTTAGAAAATCGATATATGAATTATATCGTATTAAGTTAATTATTTCACATTTCGAAGCAGAATTGGTCAACTTAACAGTAAAAAAAAATAATAAAAACGCCACGAGATGTCACCCCAAAACATTTACATATATAAAAACTTTAAAGCAAATCCGTCGGCATGGGCGGTCCCACTTTTTTTTACTTCTCTATAATCGTAATACCTCATACTCAGTTTGTTTGTAACAATAATTATACGAGAAAGTTAAAAATAGCAATAATCAGAACCTACTTAGATACCTCTTTGGAACGGAAGGGACCTACAATTTTTCCATTCCGACCATCAAATTTGAGAAGCTTCCGCAATAGTTTTTAAGGTGTGTTCAGACGGTCGTCCAAAACGGTCATCATCCCTAGATTAGAGTTTTTAAGCAGTCCATTGTCGCTGTGCGGTAGAATTCATCGTTAAATAGTCTCTTCAGGACCAAATATCTTACGAAGAATTTTTTTTTTCAAAAACGACTAAGGATATCTTTATCCGCCTTAGCAAGGATCTTCGCTTCGTCCATGCAGCACGACTAGGACTATTAACTATTAAGGTCTTATTCAAAGGCTCCTTAGTTGTTTGGGAGGGTGCACCTTTTTTAGTAATAGTAATTAATTGAATTATTGATTATGCAATATGTATAGAGAGTTGTAGAGCCTGAAAAGTTGCAAGACATTATTGAATTTTGATCAGTGCAACATTTTTCAATCGGCTTAAGATAAAATGAGGAATTTCAGTTTGTGATGTACAGTGCTCTTCACTTGATTAGACGCACCAACTTTTTTTTAAATAAATCAATTTTTTTTGTAAGTGTGGGTAGCAATTATCAAACAATTGCATTTATTTGAAAGCTTATTAAGTTCTTAACAAAAAAAAAAACAAACAAACGGTAGGTGAGCAGAAGCTAAAGATATTTTTTCTCTTTCTTGCCTATGCTGCCAGAAAAAGTGCAGTTTTTTTTGGTTCACTTGATTAGACGCACATGTTAAATCGGTTCGTTGATAGCGATCTGTTACGTGGATTAGATTTAGCTGCAAAGTTTTAGCAGTCAAAAAGTGTTTGCCACAGATTTCAATCCAAAATGGGAAAAAAAAAAGTTTTAACTGCTGAAGAAATAGGGAAAATTGACGCGTTGCATTCCGAAGGCTTTTCGATGAGAAGTATTGCCAAAAAATAGGCCGAAGTGACCATGTCGTGAGAAATTTTACTAAGAACAGTGATTCATATGGTAAAAATTACATAGGAAGGACAAAAACCGCTTTAACTCCTCAGGATAAGAGACAAATTTTAAGAATTGCGTCAAATTCAGCTCTCTCCACCAGCAAAATAAAAGCAAAAGCGGGGATAACTGCCAGCACATCAACTGTTCGCCGAGTTATTTTAAGTGCGGACCATCTTAAATTAAAAAAAAAACTAAAAAAAAGCCTCCACTAAACGCCATAAGAAAAGAGCAGCGGTTGGAGTTCGCACGCCTTCACATGACCTGGGATACCAAACTTGGAAGTGAGCTAAATTGGCGAAATGTGGTTTTTTCAGACGAAAAAAAATTTAACTTTGATGACCCTGATGGATATAATCACTACTTCCATGATTTGCGAAAAGAGGAAAAGTTTTTGACACGCCACCATTCGAGACAAGGAGGAATAATGGTTTGGGAAGCCATTTCGTACTATGGGGCGTTCGATTTGGCTTTTGTTTCCAACAAAATGACGGGAGTTTCGTACAAAGCTCTTTTACAATCGGCCTTCCCCGCTATGAAACTGCTTTTTGGACCGCTAAAGTGGATTTTTCAGCAAGATAATGCGCCAATCCATAACGCTCGTCTAGTCAAAAACGTCCTTGCCGATGAAAATGTTGAACTTTTGCCTTGGCCACCATATTCACCTGACCTCAATATAAGTATGTATAAGCTTACTCAATCGCAAAGAAAAGTAGACGTTGATCACTTTTTTAAGACATTTCAACCGACAACTTAACTATTTCGCATCTCACTATGAACAAATGACCTATTCGAAAATAAATCATAAGTAGTTTTGTCGCGAGCTCAGCAAGTTCTGAATGTTGAAGCATTGCGTAGAACCATATGTCTTCGGGCATTTTATTATTTTCCAGGTAGACTCCAATTCATTCAATAATTAATAAAGGTAGTCGTACACTTTGCCTTTTAACTTTTTGACGCGATAAACTGGATGCCAACCATTGTGACATTGTTGAAGACGTTAATTTTCATGCAGCGAGTTTGGGCAAGTGTCCGAAGCTCTTTTTCGAGTAAATATAAGGCATTTTTTGAAGGATAAGAACATGTTGATTAGTTTGCCGATTGTTTGCCATAGTTTCGTGCATTTTCCTGACGACCGAGACGCTACAAAAATTGAGTTGAGTAGTAGTTGAGTCACATTTGGATCCAGTTTTCCCAACCTGGCGTCTTCATACACTTTACTTGAATGATCAAATTCCTATAAATGATTTGAATGGGTGACGAGACCTCGCAAAGCGAATCAGCGAATACAATACTGGTTTCTTACCACCTGAATCCTTCAAACGCCAAACTGCCATGACTTTGTTCGAAATGGTAGTGTTTTTCTTATCGACAAAAAAATCTCTCGCACATAAATTGCACGTTGTCAATATCTATGTTTGGCGGCATACTAACCATATTCGGTGCATTGTTACTGACAACAGCGTATATTTCGTTCTGTTGCCAAAACGGTTACTGCCAATACGATGTCGGCTAAATTATCGCTTAATTCGCGAGGTTCCGTCATATCGTAAGATCAAATTCCGATGTTGCCGGCATAGTGACCACGTTATTTTGATTTAAGTTCAAATTGGTCAATCCATCGATCAGCAATGTTTGGTGATGGTTCATTGCGAAATGGATGACGTTTCACTGCTCAATTTTGTGGTGAACTTTGTCTTACAGTGTCGTAACCATTTTTTTGGCGATTTGGTGGTGAATACGCTGAAAGCAATGCTTCGACGAATGTCTTGAAGTAATCCTTTTCCTTTTACAGTCCTCCTGTCGCCATCTCCGTCACCGTCTGCATTTGCAAAAATACACCATTATGGTTCTCTACATGCAGAAAAGCTACATGTAATCTACATAGTTTATGTACATCGGCCGGAAATGGTGTAGTTTTTCCAACACAGTATATAACTGTTTTAGATCACATAAAAATTATTTTCAGTTACAAATGACGAAGTGATTAGTGAAAAATAGATTTTTATCATTTCGAATGCTAGACAAAATATGTCAATTCTGACATTGTGCCTCAAAAAAAAGAACCTATTTATAATTAAAGTTTTTTTTCCCGGGGATAGGTGGAAAATCTTTCATGAGATACTATGAGGACCATCGCATGCTCATAATATTGTGAGATTCTTAATCACTGATATAAACACCTTCCATCAAAAATATTCATACTAAAACTAGGCTAATTTCAATCAAGCAGTTTTAATTTAAACTATTTAATAACGTTTGGCAGGAAACATCCCAGCGGAAGCACCGACAATAACATGCGGTTACATCTTTGTAACATTAGTGCTAATTCAAAGGGTTTTATCTTTTGTAGTCGGCGCACAAAATTTTTCTGATCTAAAATTTATAATACAAATTGTTTGGTACAATCCCAAATTTGTATTCTATATGTCTAAACAGGTTTTAGCACTTGCTTGTATAAAAGCAGCTTGTTTTGCATGCTGAGCTTGGAGAATTTTCCAATCAGCCAATGAATTGGTTAAATCTAATAACGAGCTCCTCGCGTTTCTTCTTAACATGCGATTTCCATTTTAGTTTTGCATATAACATAATTCACAAGTATTTAGTTTGCGTACCGAGTCAATATAAATAGGTAGATTACTTACATTTCTGTAAGTAAAATTAACGTGCGTGGATTTTGTCTCGTTGAGAATAATACGCAAGTTTTTGTACCTCAGCTCATTGTAGCTTATATGTCGCGTACTGAATCGAATCGTCTACGGCTTATATCATTTCGTATATCCTACGGCCGTAACATCTGCGCACGTCGCTACGACGCGGTATATCACGAGTTTATAAAAGAAATTAAATCGGGCCAGGAACGCTTCCTTGTGGAACTCCAGCCGCGATTTCTTTGAATTGTTCTTGTGTTTAACTCGAAAGAGTCTGTCCGCTAAGTAGGAGATTAGGAACTCATATAATTGTTTTGGAAGACTTTTTTTAAGTTTATATTTAAATTCCATATGCCACACCTTATCGAAAGCCTGAAAAACACTAGAACAAATTTGTTCCTCCTCTAATGCTTTTTCAATTTCGTTTGATATTCTATACACCTGATCAATTGTAGAGTGGCACTGTTCTGAATCACAATTGGTGATCCGGTATATGTCCGCATACGTAAGTACGTTTACATTGAGCTGAAAATCAGCATTTCTGTCCAAATGTTTAAAATCTTCTGGAAATATTAAGCGCTGACAAAAAAAATAATTTTAATATCCACTACGCTGAAACAAATTTTTAAATCAAACGTATCCACCAGGTCTAACGCAAAGCAAGCAGTATAAAGCATCAAGTGTAATTTTAAATGTTGAAACATCAGCACCAATAGTCCAAATTTCCAAAATTTCCTAAATTAGTTCGTGAATTCTGACAGAGCTCCTATCGATAGATAAGCATCTGCTTGAAATAGTAGAGCATTAACTTATAATATTATCACTCAGATTGTATTATAAATAAATACTCTACTATTTTAAGTACTGTACTCAACAGAAAAGTAAGTCGCTATGTACTTGGATAGTAGAACTAATTTTAATTCTCACGGCTTAGACCGTGTATTCAGCTAGTTATGAATATTCTATTACATTTTTGTAATACATCGAAGGAAATAAAATATAATCAAATCTTTTTTTTTTTGGCTCTTGAGCAACTTAGTCCCATTGTCTGATTTTTGATTTACTGAAGCAAACTTAGTATCACAGCACTATGATCAAAGATGTTTGCCTAACAAATATTGAAAAATAAAAGAAAAAAAAAAATTACTACAGATTGGCTTTAGGAAATAAGACCCCAAGAAATAAAGCCCCAAAATAAAAATGAAATAAGCACCCAAAATTTGGACTTTATTTCATTATGATATAAACTTATTTATATTATTTCAATTATTAAGAATCGTCGAATGGAAGAAACCCCCCTGCTTCTTTTCACTGTTAGATTCCGATTGGTGCGTATATGCAAAGACTTATTGGGTACAAATAAAATGTGCATATAGATAACCTCGCGCGTACTCCAAATCTAACAGGGAAACTAAGCAGGGGGTTGCAGATATTACATTCTGTAACCTTTAAATCAACCACGAATCATTAAGAATTTTAAAAACGAAATAAAGCCCGGCGGCCCTTATTTCGCAGTAGTCATTGAACCGACAGATACGTTGCGATAGTATTACATAGAAATTAACTCAATTAAAAAAATATTGAAATACAAAAATGAAATAAGACCCCAAATTTAAAAAAAAATTTTGTTGTTGTTTCGCGTTTATATATTTGGAGACTTATTGGGCCTTTATTTCTTGGGGCCTTATTCCTAGAGCCCTACAAATCATGCTGTACCTGATTATATTCGATTTTGTGTAATATTTCCTTTTATACATCAAATTTAAAACAAAATTAATTCGCTTATAGAAAACTTTTTTTCAAAATAAATAAAGATCACTTAAAAAAGCTTTTATTCACTGCCTCACCTCTTGCGGACGTCTGACAAACATCCAAGAAACATGCCCTTCGGAATCGGCACTTACCCTTAGGTTCCTTCCATTCGTCTTTAAATATGTATATCTCTATTTTTATTTAAATAAAGAAACAATGCCGTTTCCGATGAAAAAAAAATTAATAATATGCAAAAATTTAAATTTTAGTGCTTCTTTTGCTTTGGCTGTTTTAGGATTAATAGATTTTAACAGCCCTTTACAAGATGGACGTACTTAATTTATTTAAAAATTTTCTTATTTTCAATAAAGTATGTCGGTCTGTGGAAATTCAAACACATATTGGGTTTAACCATCACGCTGAACAAATGTGCCAAATATCGATTTTCTTATCTTGTCTTTTTTATTGATTTTCTCCAAAACGGTTCTAACAATTTTGATTTATTTAAAAAAAAAAACAAATATAACATGATTATCGATTTTTTTTAAATATAGAAAAGTTATTAAAATATTTGGTATGTGATCAAATGCTAATAAATATTTAGAACAAACTCACACGCAATTTCTTGTTCATTTCACTTGTTTTATTTTTAACACAAAGTAGACTCGTGTTGTTTTATTATTTAAAGGGGCTTACCACAATATGCCGAAAACATAAATCTTAAAAGCAAATATGTATCATAACAAAACAAAAAAAATAAAATAAAAATTCGAATTCGTTTTAAAATTTAAAAAAACAAAACGTATAAAAAGAAAAGACATATGTCTTCAAGCGGGTTGCAACTTCGTTGCTACGTTACTAGCAAATTCAGACGAACATATTAAAATTTATTCATAACTCAACCATAGCGCCAACTTTTTTGCTTGCACTTATTTGCAAATATGTATCATGTTGGTCCAAAAATATGGAATCTGTTAATATCCTAGCTGTTTATGGTCCTAGCATACCAATGAACTATCGTCTCGAAAAAACAAACACATATATATACATATGCAACAATTGAGTACTAGCTTTTCGTCAACATACTCACACATTTTGACATATAAGGGTTTTCTCCATTTTGGTGTAAATAAAACATATTAAGTAAATACTCGAAGAAAATACTCAGCACAACAAACAATTCGGTTCAAGTAAGCATACATTTAAAATACAACATCTGTCTGTCCATCCATAACATGCTAACTATTTAACCGATTTTCGTTTACGAAAGAAAGCTGGTAAATTGGTATGGGTAATGGTAAAAATGGTTAATAATAAAATAAACACATCATTTTTTCAATAGCTTTGTTAATTCTATCGAACTTTTTTAATTAACGTAGTTAAAAACTTAAATTTGTGTGGTAACATGAGTTTTGTTTATGTTCCCATTGAGCTCTAAGCTTTTAACCTTTTGAGTTATCTAAATGAAAAATAATTATCGAATAAAGTAAAAATTAATTCGCGTTACAGCTCGCTCGCTGCACTGCGTGCCTAATTCTTAAGATTATATAGAGAATCCAAATCCGAAAACACACAAAAACCTGTTTACAGATTGCCGATTGCCGATTGCCAACTATGTTACCGGTCAATTGCTTTTGGAAATTGTGGAATATGTTAAAAGGTGCATGTGCTTCGACATCCGATTGCAACCAGATTTTGAGGAGGTTTTGAAATCTGAAGTCTGTACGTGAAGCCTGATATTGAAGAAGATTTCAGGAGTTTTCGCAAAACATCAGATTTAAGTGCCATGTTTTAACTTACTGTGGAATTTGCAAACTAATCGCAATGATTGTCAATCGTTAATTTTCGTTTCACCGATTGTCGCTGCAAACGGATCCATGAGAGTTCGAAATCTTTCTGCGGAAATCCCGTATTTTGATTTGAAGCGAATTGACTTTCAGGTCAAATAAAGGGTTTTCAATCTACCAACACAAAAAATACTGGATTGATGAGAAAGCACATGAGTTCCGCCGCCATCTTTTTTAAATTGCTCTTTTTATAGAAATAGGTACCCAAACTTATGTCAAAATTAACATTGGTTGCTGAAAAAGGAAAGCAAAATAAAAGCATAAAATCTACACCGAAGTCATTGATCCGTTCGCAGTGTTACATAATATACAAATTATGAGAACACGTTCACAGCAATTGAAATAAAAAAACTTCGCATGAAAGCGGGAGTTACGAAGCTTGTTGGAAAGATAAGTTTCGGCATCCGAGGAAGCCTTACGTCAAAGAACCCGTATAGACAAAATTGTAGAACGACCGGCTCTGTTGGTATTGCGATATTAAAATGAGGGGCACCACGAACCCCGTCGAAAAAAAATCAACGTTTCTGTAGGAACGCGAAAGATGTACGCTTGCAACAACTCCAGCAAATATTTCTTGAGGTATAATCCGGCGTTCGCCAGAGTTGATGCCGTAAAGTGGAAGGGTTATGATTCCTATAATTCTTTTCGTCAATAAAAGGAGAAAAGAATAACAATATTTTCTGCAAAGATGGAACATAACCTTTCAGGAAAACAAGTCTTAAACGATTGTGTTCCATTGAGTTCTTGCATGAACTTAGTTTTTTTTTGCAAGAACTTAGTTTTTAGAAATTAGTTTTCATTCTTTTTAGTTGTTTAATTGCTTAGCCTTTATTACTGTGATAACTTAACTTTACTGGTTTTTTAAAACCAGATGATAATATTTCACTATGCTTCTATTAAATGCTTTATTCAACAAAAAAAAAACAATGTATCCCGCTTAAAACATAATTATGCTGATGTCCCCGAAAAATGTTGTCTTTTGTTTGCTTTGGTCGCTTGCTAAAACGAGTAAGATAACTTTGAATTAATTTATTCGACTTTGAACTTTCATGTAACAAGTCATTTCTCTATTAATTTTTAAAGGATCCTCTGGAAGATTCAAGATATAATTTATTCACAATGTATCAAAAGTTTGCTAAGCCACCCTTTGACTTGTCGGATATCGCAAAGTTTTCGTAAGTAATGTCAATAACGAAATATTATAAATATTTATTAACATAAAATGTATTTATCAATTAATTCATCTTACATTCCTAGATTGACAAAATCAGATTTTGAAGATAATGAAAATGATGATTCAAGATATTCCTTCAGTAATTCCAGTAGTCCACCACTTCCGGTAAGTTGCAATTAGCTTATTAAATATAAACATAATGCGGAAAAGAACTCCTTAAATACGTCATTAGAGTTTACGGATAGACCATTCTGGTGTGGTCAGCGTGTGCAAAAATCGAACTAGTCCTCTTGTGAAGGAAATATTTCACGGCTTTTCCACAGCCGATCAACGAATTCCTTTCAATGGTTCTGGTCTGTATGTTGGTCATTTAATTCGTAAAGCACTTTCCCTTATCAGGAATCGAACTTCACTTTGACCAGCTATCTCGTCGAGCAAGCGCATAAGGCCAATGAAGCCAAAGCCACAAGTTCTTGAGTTGTTTTGTGGCTTACCGGTGGTTCTAATGGACAGACAGCATTTTTTTTTAAGCGCTTAATAGTAGGTACACTGCTTTCTTTTTCGGTCATAAGACTGATGGTTGTTTGGTGGTAGGTACATTGCATTTTCGATTTGGCTTTCTTTTTCGGTCATAAGACCGATGGTTGTTTGGTGGACTGCCATCGATACAGCGATTTAATCAAAATCAGCTTTTTATGCATCATTCTTCAGCTTCATCCGCTGCACTAGACATTCATCTATTGGACAATGGACAATGGGATACTGGCGAACCTGTTAGTCTTAGAGTTATATTACAGTAGTCCAACATAGAATGCATTATGAGTCTAACAAAATTATTCGAAAAGACTTCGAGCTAAAACCAAAAATCTGATAAAATTTTATTAAAACAGTTTACTACAATATCGTTCTTAGGTAGGGGACTTGGTGCTTCCTAAGGAGATCCAAGAATGATAACCAAGAAACTTTTCTATGCTCAACGAATTTATTTTTACTGCATTTGAAGAGAAGGATCTTATGTTTTCGTAAATAAAAAATATATATCTGTTTAAGTTAAAAATATATATTTTTATCTCAATCAAAAAATTAGGAAAAAAAGTCCTCAAAATCCGATCTTTACAAAAATCTTAAAAGTCGGTGGCGTCAGTCACCCTATCTCTGAGCTTGTAGGATGACCTTCTTATTTACCTACTTTACTTAACGGCAACTCAAGCCGTTAGCAGCAGTTTCGTAGGGTAATTCTTCGTTGAATCTCCACTTAACTGTCGTTTGCGGAGTTAATGTTAAACCCGAGGTAGGTAAACTCCCTAACCACCTTGAAGTTTCTGCTTTCAACAGTTACGTTTTGTCCTAGCCGGTGGATAGATGTTTCCCTGTTTGTTGAAAGCATGTATTTGGTTTTGTCCTAGTTAACTTCAAGGCAAACTAAGCTCGCCTGTTCTTCAATTGCTGTAAAAGCCTCTATCACGGCACGTGATGAGCGTCCGATGATGTGGATATCGTCCGCATACTCCAGTAGCTGTACATATATAAGAGAGTGCCTTCCGTGTTTACACCTACCTTGCGCACTATCTGTTCCAGAATAAGGTTGAAGAAGTCACATGATAGCGCATCCCCTTGCCGGAATCCGGTACATGTTTGGATCAGTTCAGATGAGCTGCTGCCAAACTGCACATTCCACCGCACGGCACAATTGAATCAGTTTTGCCGGAATCCCAAATTCGGCCATCGCTGGGTTGAGCTCCTGCTAGCATATGCGGCGTTGAAGTCGATGAAAAGATGATGTGTCTCGACTTAAAATTCGTTGGCCTTTTTCGGAATTTTCTTAGTGCGAAAATTTGGAAGCCACACTTGCCGATTAGTGTGTTGCAAAAGGGCTTGAGTCGTTCACACAATACGTTTGATAGGATCTTATATGCGACATTAAGTAGGGATATGCCTCGACAGCTCTTGCAAGACATAAGGTCGCCTAACTCGCGCCTAGCTCAAATCTTATAGTGAAACCAGGCGAGGGGGTTGCAGGTTGGCAGCATGCCTTCCCAGACATATGCCATTATTCATGCATTTATTGTTAAAAGCTGCAAACATATTGATAGTTTTAAAGATATGAACAATTGCCCAAAGCTCAATTTTGGACAAATATTCATTTATTACTTTTTGTGGTGAATTTTCATTCTGAACAATTGCCCCAAATTGCAGCGTGAATATTCACCAAAGTAACGATTGTAACCTGGGTGATTATTCGCACAGCCCTCGTGGCCAGTAACATCTATCTTTATTTAATAACCTTGACACAGTAAGAGACAATAGCCGTGTTCTTTTTTTTGGTAAGCGTTTATACGATTGTCCAAAGGAACGCTCAACGCCACTCAGGAAATTTATCGAAAAGACTTATTATCGTATTAAACCCGAGAACAAACTTCCAAATAATACCCACGCGCAAAATTCAAATGTCTTATTAAGTTTTCCAAATGTATTATTTTAGTTCAATATACACTGCTCTGATGGAAAATCGAAACCAGATATATGTTAAGATACGAGCTATTTTTGAACCACTTCGATATGGATCAAATGTATACCATTTAGTATCAATGTTCTCGTCCCACCTGCACAAAAAATAACAAAAACATGTATTAATATTCAAACTAATATTTATTTTTGTAAATTATTTTACATTTCTAAAGAATTTATCGCAAAAGTTCACCGAAAACTTTTAGAATAGTTTTTGGAAGCACTAATGTATATCCGCTTAGTGACTTAGCCGCTATAATTATACCCGCTGAGGTAAGCGTATATAGGCTAAGTTGATGTATTTAAAATGGAAATTAGATATATACGCTAACCAAAAAAAACTTGGCTAATATCTCCTTCTCCTAATAATATCCTTTATTAGAAAAGATCTTTTAAATTTGTGGTAACTATCCCACGAAAGTGCAGCCTGCTTAAGAATAACTGAATAAACTTACGAACCCATAAGGGTAAGTAAAGTTAAGTAAATTTACTAAAATTATTTGCCGACACAACAAAAATTAAAAATCAAAGAGTTTAAAATCAATAAAACTTTCCCAAAAACCTATAAAATAATATTTTCTTCTTTATGAACGTGCAAAATATAAAATACAATCTACCAACAAATGGTGAGTTGTTACATTTTTTAAAAAATTACCCAAATAAAAGTTGTCAAATTTTGCACATCGCATAGATGGATAGCTTCGTTGGGATCTTGAAATACATTTAAAAAGTTAATCTTATTAATCTCAGACTAAATGTGACAAACTAACATTGTAAACAGTGACGTTGCAGTAACTCATCCAACAAAATTAAAGAGCTACCTAGTTCATTCCAAATTAAGTCGCTCTAAAATAAAATGCAATTCCTTCATCGTAATGTCATATTTAAATGATTGCTTCGGAGCCAGTTCGGCGATGCAATCGTCTTGGCAATATTTTGTTGGTTCAAAAGGAACCTGCGACTAGGTATATAGTAATTAGAAGTATAAGCTTAAGACTTTACCTTAGCCGAAGCAATAAGTCTTATTTACAAAAGCCACCTAACCCGGGTAGAGGTTGATAGGATTTTTAAAATGGAAGTTTTCTCTTATTTTTTCCTACAGTTTCGTAATTCTCTTGCGCGGCCATTACCTAATAAACCTGGAAAAATACACTCAGTTACTCAAATACCCCCACATCTCCAAACGCCGACTACCGCGATGCCAGACGATCCACCTCTTCATCGAGTCTTCTAATCGCCAACCCTACCCTATCCTTAAGTCTGTATTGATCGTCGGTCTATCCCAATACAGAAAATTCATCCACGTCAACATGTCCCTTTTAACTTGACCCTAACCTCTGCCTGTTCAAATCATAATTTAAAAAAATAATAATAATTGATTCCTTTCCTTAAAATCTATAGAAACAAAAAAAAATTCTCTCATCCCTTCCAAAAGTGTTATACCCCGTTATTGCGTGTATTCGAATTTTTAAAGTCCTTCTATTATTTTATCATAGATGGCGCTATTAGCGGGTTTCATACATTAGTCTAATAAGAAATGGAATTCAGATTAGGAATCTACTTATAAGAAATAGTAAATATAACTTATAGGATCTATCGTGCTTACCTTGATGAAATTACTGAAATAATCATATTTATTAAATTAATAGAACTTATTTTTTTTAGATGCAGTTGAATGAGAGAGAGTTTTGTGACAGTGGGCGTGATGATTCTATAAAATCAATTAAATCCCCAAATAAATCCACCGATAATATAGCAACTTCACCGCTTGGAGTACAAGTTATAGCAGCCTCAGGTGGACATATAATCGCGGTTGCTAATCCTGCACTAGCCATGAGTCCAGCTTTGAACGAGGCGATGAATAGCATTAAACGTGAAGCAGATTCTCCTGAGATATGAATACTTCAAAAACAAAAAAAAATCAGCCTCAGCCTTAACCTTAATAAACAAAACTGACTTAACGAAAGTATTGAAAAAAAAAGAAGAAAAGAAGAACCGAATACCACAGCCATACATAGTGCAATAGGGAAAATAAAACTTATGAAAAACATTGACTGATAATAATGAGAAAAGTGTTTCAAAAATACTTTTGAATCGTTTATGTTAAATTTATGTACATATAAATTCAGCTAAGAGTGTAGTGAATTAGTAATAGCAAAATAGTGTATTATTAATTTGTTGATTAGATATTTAAAATAGTTTATAAAATACAAACAGAGTGCCTCTTAAATAAAGCTTTTGGAAAGCCCGATTAGTGGTTTAAAATTTTTGAATAACTTTTATTTCCAAACAAACATAAAACCAATAGACTGTGATGGTAGAGTGAAAAAACTACTCCATACATGCTGGTTATGCATTTTTTTAAAGTAAATTTATAACATTATGACCACTGTATGCTATTTTTAAGGAAAATAAATAAATATTTTAGTTATTTTAGCTTATTGTTATTAGTAATAAAAATATCTTTATTGATTTATTGCATTTTACGTATCTATTGAGAGTAAATCACAGAGTAATCATTCCGTAACTTTTATGACGTAACTGACGATCTGTACATTTATATTTGCCGTTTTGAATTTCCTTCACGTAAATCAGTCGCTGTTGTTTGTAAACTTTTGGTATTAGTCGGAAATTGCCAAAATAACTGTCAAAAAATAAATTTCGGCAAAAGTTTTGTTTATTTATTTTGTGTCGTCGGAGTCGAACATATGTAAATGATTAATCTTTTCTATTCAAAGGTATTTTAAAAATCTCCTGGAATGAACAACTTTTTATGAAACTGTTGTTTTATTTCAGCTCATCCTGTGTCGCTTGACATTACTCAATTTATCTATAAAGAACAAATTTTTAGTTCTAAAATGTGAATAACTTCGATAACAATTCTTGAAGGGGTGTTTTGACGACAGTGACTCCAAAATCGTTACCTATCTTTCTGTTCCCCATTGGCAGCCTTCATCACCAAGTATTTCCAAAGTAAACGTAAGTCTAGGTATAATGGGAATACAATGTTAATCAGCACCCGGGCCCAACATTACTCGGAAACTGGAAGGTCTACAAAGCCGAAATTTGGAATATAGGTAGATCATGCGCCTAAAAAGTTGCATAGCGCCATCTATATTGGAGTAGTTTGGATACCTCAACAATATTAACCTATATTTTATATGTAATTAATAGAAGGTTTGTATACATAGTGAACTTAGATTCATGTATCGATGTTATATTTATAATGTGTTTGATATTCAATGTTCCAATTCTTTTGATTTTATAACTTATATTTCAATGTAATTAATGCATGGTATGTATGCCTGCTAATAAAGGATCTATTCTTCGATATTATATAATGAGATTATTTTCGAAACATAAAAAACCTTAATAGTGATATAAATCCAAGTTATACATAAAAAAATAGCGCCATCTAGAATCAATCAATAGTAATACAGAATAGTCTGAATTTGGCGCTAGTAAAAGCACCTGTTAAGCGGCACCAAATTATTGTTTTTCATGTATCGATGTTATATTTATAATGTGTTTGATATTCAATGTTCCAATTCTTTTGATTTTATAACTTATATTTTCAATGTAATTAATGCATGGTATGTATGCCTGCTAATAAAGGATCTATTCTTCGATATTATATAATGAGATTATTTTCGAAACATAAAAAACCTTAATAGTGATATAAATCCAAGTTATACCTAAAAAAATAGCGCCATCTAGAATCAATCAATAGTAATACAGAATAGTCTGAATTTGGCGCTAGTAAAAGCACCTGTTAAGCGGCACCAAATTATTGTTTTTCATACCTGAATAAAGGAACTGCGACATTTTATAATAGGCCGGAGGTAAATAAGAAATGTCAAATATAAATACGTGAGAAATCAGTTTGTAATTAATAAAAGTTTAGTTGTGAATTATTTACATAATTAATGACGAAGAAGTGTTACGTTACAAAAAAAATTGTATTGCCAGAGAAGAAACGAAAAACATGGTTAAATGATAAATTTTCAATTTAGTCAAAATTACTATATTACCTTGGTTTTCATACAAACAAGTTCGTAGGTTTCGACTGAGTTGATATCAATCAGACTTCTTACTTTATATATAGTTTCCTACGAAATATTTTTATTTCAATCCGAGAACAATAAAGTAGGCCGCGAAGCTGCTGTATAAAAATATATATCTTTAGACTTAAAATAGTTAATATTTAGTTGGATAGAAAACGAATTTCTTTTATCACAGTCTAGGTCGGGCATTCAGCTAGTGTTGGAATATTAATGATAATATTTTGCTATACATCAAAAATAATATGTTACTTCAATTGGTCACTTTAAAAATATTGGAAAAAAAACTTTGGCAAAAAAAAACAATCACTTCAAGACGTAGCTAACTAGCTGTCGCCCAAAAATCGCAACCTATATGTCGATTATCGAGTTCCGTGAAGCAAATTTTGAATCGTCAAAAACGATATCGAGCAGGCGATATCGATTTTTAAAGTTACATGATGCAGGACTATCAGCGAGATAATTTCATCTGACGATAATCGACTTATGGAATGAGTACCCAACTTTATTCTACATGTCGTCTAGAAGCAAGAATGTGCCACATTTACAATTTTGAGTTAAATGGTTGGTTTAATAAACATAACATAAATAAATATGAAGCGTAAATGGCCCCTACAGGACCCAAAGCCTTGTTCTCCAACGAAGATATATCTTTTGACACGAATGGAAGGGTCCCACAGTTTAATGTCGATTCCGAACGGCAATAAATTTTTGAGAAGCTTCTTATGGAAGTTTGTATTCTTGGATGTTTGTCAGACGTTCGCAAGAGGTGGGGAAGCGATAAAAAACTCAGGTGGCACATGTCAGGATTTAAACCAGCGACCTCTTGCTAAGTGGCCCAACGCACTTAACCACTAAGCATCTGCATCCACATTTTTGGTTTAATTAGCCGTTGGTAATTCTATGCTATACCAAAATCTAGAATGGCCTGTGCACAAGGAAACCATAATAATTTACAATTTTCACCAGCGTAACGATCTAATTCTATGAGAGCTATAACATTAAAACATTTTTATTTTTGCACATTCATGTTTTTGGCATAAGGGGGGTGATATGTTTGTCGCACAGTAAAATTCTGTGTCTTGGCAGCGACATTTCCATCGTCGTCGCGGTTTAGTAATCTACAGAAATGGTTTTTCCATATCCTCATCACCGACTGTGACTTTACTGCAAGGTTTTCTTGTTCATCTCTACAATCGCGAGCTTTTAATGCTTTTTCCTTATTCTCCGGAGAAGCCGATGTTCTTTCTTCTTCTTTTGCTCGTAGAGCCACAAGCGACTACTGTACTAAGACTGGTATCATCGTGTTTTTCACGTTAGCACATGTTGTCGGGTTTACCTTGATACGGATAGTTATAAGGCGTTCACTTGCGTGTCGAAAGCTCAATACTTTTTGTTTCAGTCAAATCACAACAAATGCGCGCCCAAAGATACAATGATTTCGTTCCCTATAGCCATCACCGCAGTAAGCATCGCAGTTGTTCACCTTTTTTTGCCTGCCCATTCCACCGCACTTCCTGGATGAAAGTGATATTTGCATTAGTAGGCCAGGGCTACCACCGATTGTTCGGCTGCACACGCATGGTGTATAAAATCATTGTCTTTTGATCATTTTACAGGGGCGTCAACAGTGAATCGGTCCTTACCTGAGGATATTAGTTGCTTCGTAACAGTAAATTAAGTACGTAACTGGGCAGTTAACCTCAGGCATAACCCCCAACCTGAAGAGCCAATTGACCAAATATTGACTTTATGGCACATCCTGGAGAATACTCAAGAAGTTCAGCTCGATCCTCGCCATCATTTTATCAATTTTAAAGCCATATATAACAGAATCTATTGAGATGAGCTATACAGTGTCATGTCTATTCTTTGGCATTCTTGACACTACGACGAAGAAAGCTCACTGTTGCATCAAGGTCGGTTACGACCTAATAAAGACCTTTTATATCTTGCTCAAAATAATTATACAAAACTCATACGGCGTACGCTTACTTTCATTCGCCGATGATATTGGTTTGCGAGTACTGGACCAGAAACAACAAAAATGGGTCCATCGGTAAACGATGGAAAAAGAAGTTAAGCGCATTGATAATCCCAAACTTGCAGTAAGTACATATCAGAAGCAATAATAACTTTTTCTAAAGCGTTCTTTGTCTTTTCGAGAGTGAAATGAACGAAGGAACGGTTCAATGACGAACTTTTAAAGCTGTATACATCCACGTGGTAAAAAACTGGCGATTCAGATGGCTGGGACATGTAGAGCGTATGACCCCTATGTGTCCATCTCGCAGAATCTCCGAATCTAATCCGAGCAGGAACACCGCAAAGTAGAAGTAGATCTTAACCAAATGGAAGTGCGCAAAGGGAAGCAATTAGCTAAGGAACGTGCTAATTAAAGGGGTCTTGATTTAGAACTAGTACAGCCCAGGCCTTAGCGCTACCTAACTTATTTAACATTAACTGGCTGAACACAATGGCATACTGTAATATATAGACGTTTGCGGTAGCTGCACGAGTTAAATACAAAACAACTCTTCCAGTTCCATGTGCATTCAATGTCTGACAGCTTGTACGCCTGCAGCTATGTATTGCATTTACAGCACTACTGTCTTCAGCCAGTAAGCTTTCTTTACTGAAGACTGCCTTACGACACTAAAACAAAAAATAAAATGAAACCCAAAACTTAGTCAAAGTAAAAAAGACAAATCTCATTTTAATTGTTAGTACTTAAATAAATCACAAAATTCTTAAAAGTTAGGGAGTATTGGCAATAGCATTCTGGATCCAGTCCATAAAACTGGCAACTCTTGTATACACTCCAGGAGTATCGGGTCGAGCACAACCAATACCATATGACACAATTCCTATCAAGTGGAAACGTACACTTGTTCCGAATGGCTAAAAACAACAACAAAAATAAATTAATATTTTCATTTTCAATTATAAATAATGTTCCGCTCACCTCAGGTGTCATAAGTGGACCACCAGAATCTCCCTGGCACGTATCCTTGCCACCACCCAATTCACCAGCGCACAGGACGGCATCGTCGAACTGTTGCTGCGAAATGAGTCTGTTTTGCTTTTGGTATAAATCCTTACACACAGAATTGTCGTAGACAGGAATCTGTAACTCTTGCAGTACTGTCGCTGATTTTCCACCTTCCATGGTTCTGCCCCAGCCAGCCACAAATGGAGTTCGGTTAACAAAGGACTTAGTTTGAAGTTCCCTGGTAAGTGGCAGGCAAATAGGCGTAATTTTAGCTGAAATATAAATTTACTATATAGAATCCTCTTAATTTTTGGAAGAACCGCGAGAAAAGTTACCTGTGAATTCAACATTTCGATCCAAGTACAGAACGGCGATATCGTTGCGACCATCTTGGCGATTATACTGAGGATGACGAAGGACCTGAAAGTCGAAAAATTGCACAAATATTTCTTCGGAATTGATGTGAAAACCTACCTTGGCGACTGGCACATCGATGTGTCTTGTTTCGGTGTCTGTGCTTAAGTCGTGCTCTCCCAAGCGAACAAAAGTCCTAAAAAAATCCTTTAATTTGAATCAAAACAAAAATATGTTTACTTACAAATCCGATCGAATACAATGGGCAGCGGTCAAGACATGTCGACTTGTGACTAAAGTTCCACCACACTTGAAAGGCGACGTGGATACTCCATCGTCATACCCGATCAAAGCAATCCATGGCCAGGCTCCAATTTTGCTCGTTGTTCCGCCAACAATTTTCCTAAACGCATTATCCGCGTATCCGCAGCCTTCTTGCATAGTTGGCAACTTCTTTGGAATATCATTTCGGTTCTCTGGGAATACTGGCAGCTGTCTGAACTGCTCCTGATTCGCCGACGGACAACACACCACTGAGTACTCATTGGCACAGATCTCATTGGAAAGCTGCAGAAATTTCACATAAGTAGCATCCGAAGGATTCTGCTGCAATCTAGCGATAAGTGATGGACAGTTTGCAAGTGCTAAACGAAAAAAAAACGAAGACCTCTTTTAGTACCCAAAAGGATTAGGAAAACATGTTCAAAACTTACGCGTACAAACGCCATACATGAGATCAGGACCTCGACATGAATCTCCAGATCGATCCGAAATGCCCTCAGTCGAACTAGCCGGTTGGGCAGATGTTGTAGTGATTCTTTGCGTTGTTGTCTGTCGGCTTGTTGTGGGTTCTACAATAATTTTTGGGGTAGTATTTGGTTGGGTTGGGAAAAATGGATTCCTAGATGTGGTGGGAGTTTCTATAGTGCTTGGAAAGAATGGATTTTCCGTGGTAGGTGGAGCGATTTCTTGGTTTGAAGCACAACAAACCTAAGAGTATTTTTGTGTGATAGGAAAAACAATAACCAAGCAAAGTAAAGCAATATAATAATATTTAAACAAAATATAAGCATATGCAGGGGAAATTTACAAAGCGGTGTAAATGGATATCGTATGCGCAAGCCAATTGTCAGTTGAGTTGAATAAGATTTGATTGCAAACATCCAACTTTGAGATATTTCTCCTGCAAATACATCTCAGTCTTCGTATTTACCACAGGATCTCGACGGATAACAACATTTCCACAGCTTCGTTGGGCAGCTCGCACATATTGGGTGGCGATATTTTGTGAGTAAATATTAAATACATTCGCAATTTGAGGACAATTGTTTAAAGTAAAACATTGGCCGATCTCATTTTCTGGCGTGTAACAGGCTTGACCTACAAATTGAGTGATATTTAGTTAGTTTAAGTTGTACGGCTATATGGGATTGCGTGTTTCGCGTGCATAATTTTATTCAAGACGTCTTATGATGTGTCATCAAATCAGATCAAGAAGATAGATTAGTCAGTTTTATTTTCGATAAATTACGATTAGTCTTCTGTCATTAGACAATTGTGTGTTAGTAATTTGCATATTTGTTTTATCTTAACCTTTAAAGTGATATCTAAATTCGAAGCACATTTAAAGTGCGCTCAAATGGGAAACAAATTATTCGAAATTACTCACTACTCGATCAGGGATAATAACATATTGTAGGAGGCAAAATACGAATGTGATCACTCTCCATAAATGTCCCATCTTAATCACAGTAAACAATCAGCTCATTATTCAAGGCGATGTGAATAGCTTTGATGAAGAGTTGTCATCGAAATTTCGGAGGTAAATTTAATACACAAGGAGACAATGAATTGTATAGACCAATAAAGTCACTAGTAAAGATATCTATATTAGTCCTCTCTTCTTCTCATTGCACTTAAGCATAACTATCTGAGTGCAATCACGACCCCCTATCCTACCAGTTATTTCGCCCGTTTGGGGATCGCCGTCCACCACCGTGTCAGTTTGATACAAAAAAGCTTTACTGAGGCCAATCAAACGTGGAAGTGGTTGCATAATAACGAATAATAAGCGATTAGCGTCCACTTTTTTGTCCATATGGATTATTTTATTTAAGGCTTTATATTAAGATATATCAACTTATTATTACTCCATTAGGCTTTGCTATGCGAAGCACCCTTGTCTTAGCTGGAGTTGAATTTCCGCATAAGTTCAACATTTTGTACCACAGCCCCACTTCGGTTGCATAAGTGTGGTGTAGGTAGAATTTTCCTTATAGTTTGGTGGTGATCGGATGTTATCGTAAAAGGTTGGTTCAATAGATTATGATGGTTTCATCCTTAGCAAAGACTAACTGGAGTACATATAATTCGACTGAAACACTAATAAAGGACACCGAAATTGTTAATCCTTCATAACTTTAAGGAAATCTTACTCATATCCTTGTTTTCACATATATAGTTAATTGTCCACGACGGTTCGTAAGTTTCTGAAACTTCTCCTTGCTCTGGCGACACTCATATATCTCCGATTTTTCTATCAAATTCGTTTCTAAATCAACCAACAACAAATGCGAATTTTTTATGGAAAATCAAAGTAAGTTAAGTCATCAGTCCTGGTGTCGATTTACTTAGCCGCGACGTACGTAAGGACGTAGGGATACTTTTGCTTTGCCGTGGCTCATTTGACTTCAAATTCACCGAAAATGCAGAATGCTTTCTGAGTTCATCACTGCACGTTCTTTCTTGGCTTCGGCAATCGATCAAGTTGACCCTCGTTTAAATTCTGGTGGGCGTCGTCTTTGTCGAGCGAAACAAGAAAGATAGCCATATCTTTCCTTTGTATTCATTAACGTCATACTAAGCAATATCTGCGTTGCACTGGTTTAAAAACAATTTTTTTTTTGGAGAATTGCCGTAGGCAAACTGCTTTACCTAGTGGTCATAAATGTCAAAAATGTCATCGTTGTCGTGCAGATTACTTAAGGTACGATCAGAGGGTCATCGAAACTTGTCATCTGAATGACATCCCGGCGCCACTATAACGTAGAACTTGTACCAAACCAATTGAAAGTGTCATCCGAATGACAGGGTCCCACGGTTGACATCGGTCGATTTTCCACAGTGTTATCTAACATCGGATGACACGGATGCATTATTGAAAGTTCATTTAAAAACACTAACACTCGGATGACCTAACGGATGACACTGTGTGTTCGGGTGTCATCTAGATGCAGATGACAACTGAATTGTACAAGTTTTTTGCCGTCAGCATGTCTTCTGGGTGACACGTTCGGATGACTGACTGATCGCACCTTTAGCAAGAACAAAGTCGCTGCAGAGGAAGAAGGAAGAAGTTGGAAACTAAAAGTTTGGATTTTAAAAGCAATGTAAATTGATATTAAATTGAAATAAATTATATTACATGTCTTTTAATTTTTCATTCTTAAAGAACATTTTTGGGCACAACTCTCATCGGATAAGCTTAGAAATGAGGTCGAAATCCGCCGAATATATGATTTGTTCCCCCTGTTTTTTAAACAACTGTAATTTAAGGAGTGCATGATTATTGATTACACACTGTATGCAGTGTCCAAGCTAAAAAAAATACTGAATGTATGTGCGTAAATTGATAACAATATTGGAGTGAAAGTCAGGGGTCACACGTAAAAAACATGTTAACCTCTGGTAAAAATGAAAGCGACCGGAATAATTTGAATAGTAGATATTTTAAGTACCTACATATATGAAATGTAACTTGTATGTGGGTGACAAAAATTAATAAATAACTAGATATATCTTATGATTAATTATTCTGACTTAAACAACTAGATGAATATTTAACTAGTTGTTAACCTTAACTCATAGTTTTCCTAGTATAATTCGTAATTAACTAATTGACCGATATAGGTTATTTAAGAACTTGTGCCCAGATGAAAATATAGTTTTAAATTTAAAAATTGTGATCATATCGAGGTTATTATTAAGCAGTTTATTACGCTTGTGGGGTTTGCCTGTCTCTGAAAAAGTCGCATGTCGAAATAGTTCAGCGGATTTAAGGTTCGTTTTAGCTTTTTCATTTTAAATAACGCTACCTACGCTACAAATGGTGAGTAAAGAAGAAATTTATTTCAAAACGGCTCTAATGATCCTTGTCTGGTTTTGTATTTTATATACCTGATATTGGGAGGAGTCTTAAACTATGTACAGACAATTGCCATATCTGACAATATTGTCCAGTGCTACCAACACTTTTTGACATAGAAATAAGCAACAATACATTTTTAGTTCAGACATCGAGGTCACTATTTCGATTGATATTTAAGTGTAACAAAAAATTAAAAGGGAACGAAAAAACAGTTTAAGAAAAAAACTTTATAAAAACAGGGTTTTTTTTCTTGGAAAGAGCATCAAATCACTCTCAAATATTGGAAAGAGTGGGTCGCGAATTTGGTTTCTTAAAATCCATAAAATGGTGACAATTTAAATTAAGACGTCAAAATTAGGTTATCTGAGCGTTAATGGGTTAAAATCGCACATTTTTATTTAATTTTTTATTCATTCCAGCTTAAACTATAATTTTCTTACAATGTTCATTAAAAAATACAAGATCATTAAGAAGGAAGATAATCATTTTACAACTATAAAAGTTAGTGTTGAATGGTAAAAAAAATTTTACAATACAAAATAATATAAAGTTATGTGGGGTAAGAAGTACATCATAGGAGGATGCAGGAATATAGTGAGAATACAAAAACAACTGTTAAGAAAATAAGAGTAGTTAGATTTTAATAGTCAGAAGCTCTACATGGCAATGGCTGAATCTTGAGGATCGTGTGACGCGTGTCGCTGGAGATTACCCAATGGCAGCAGCGCATCTGAACTACTCCAAACATCTACCGGATCAGATGCAAATTCTGAAATAGTTGGTGTACAGGACAGTTTTATACATGAAAGGCACTATCTTCAACAGATCCTTACGGCTACTATGGTATACGGACAATATGGACATAGCGTAAACCTTTAATACTTCGGTTTCGCAACTTCTTACTTGTAAGACGAAGTGTAAGCTCTTTAAAACACTGACACTATCACCTATTTTCTGTGGTGCAGAAAATAAAGAGGAAAACCACAAACTCTATGAACCGTACCAAGATGTGGATGTAGATCAAAAACTTCGACTACATTGACTCCGACGCAGCTTTAACCAAGAGAATCTTCGAATCCCAGTTCAAGTCGAAGGGAAGACTAGTCCTTCCTTTCAGAGGCCAAGCATCGGGGCTGCTAGAGCGATTGCTCTTAATAACTGAAAGCAGAGTGCCCAGGACCGTAGAGGATGGAAGGCTGCTGTATGAAGTCGTTCCTTTAATCCCCTGTATGTAGAGTGTGAACATTATATTGGAAATAGACCTCGACCAAAGAACGATTGTTTTTTTCAATATCTCCACAAATCATTTCCATTGTTTTGAACAACCTAAATAGAGGATTCTTAAAAATATAAGAAATAGGCTAACATTCCCACAATATCAAGAACACCTTCCAATTTGAATTACAAACAAGGATAGCTTTATATTCTTACTAACTTACTTAAAATAATGCGTGCAATTATAATAACACTGACCGGATTGTCAAGGACTGTTACGGATATCCGTACACTTGTTTATCAATCTAAAGTAATATAAAATCTATATGATTCTGTACAGACGGAAATACAGCGCCTGCGGAGAAATATGGAAATAAGATTCACATATCTGTAATATTTAACGTTCTCGTATACAATAGTATACTAAAGAGAAAGTTATTGCGATCGTGCGTAAATTTCGAACTCAAACTGAGTATGAGGGATAATGACTATAGAGAAGTGCAAAAAGTCTGTCTGTCCGGGCCCCGTATGGCGAAGCGGTTCGACGAATTTGCTTCCAAATTCGTATTTAAGGTTTTTGGGGTTACTTCTCGCGGCGTCTTTTTATTTTTTGCTTTATTTTTTGAAATAACGGTACCTGCCATACATTTTTTTGGTGAAAATTACTTATCACTATTTTTCTAGAAAGTGGTTCCATGGATAATGGTCTTTTTTTGTACTAATGATATTTGGGAAGGGCCAAAACTACTGCATACTCGGTTTCTGAAAACAAATCGAATAACGGTAATTTATGAAACCGCCAATATCTCAAACCCCAATAAAGGGAATTCCGAAAAATTTTACTATTTTTTCAACAAACCTAAAAAGTGCTTTAAATAAATTTGGTATGTGTTCAAATATTACCATTCTTTTTGAGGCGATTTAAAAATGGACTTTATGTAGCGAGAAAGTTTCGTATGACGCAGTCGTGCACTTTATTTTTTTTAATTTTACGATGAACATGTAAAAAAAAGTACGAGAATAACAATAAACTAAATTCCCAAAGTCAACAAGTTATTACCTGCATTAACTTACATTGCATTTTTGCATTTTTGTTAACAATTTCTAACAACAAATGACAAAACTTAAAATAGAAAAGCTCAGACATTTGTTATGTTGTTTTTAAGTCACATATCTCGTAGTTGAAATAAAAGGCTTATTATTTTTAAATGTAAACTAAGAAAAATATTAAAGCTATTGTTAGTTAAGGAAACGCAAAAGGAACAAATATGAATTGGATGAGGTATTATTTGAAAACCGTCAATATTTGTATGTAATATTTTGTACGTAGACCGACAATAAAGCTTAGTGTGGTGATGCTTATAGCTAAATTAATCGTCTCTTTTTTTCAGGATGTTCATTCACCGAATGACATTTAAGCTGTATTTTATACAGGTGAACTTTGATACCTCTTCGTTTTTTGGTGGATGCTGGTTGATTTCGCTTACCCCCGGGATGTCTGTTTGTGTGTTTGAGCTTGGTGTTATTGTTGGAGGACATCGGACGATTTGAGTGGCTCATTGGATGATGATTTTTATTACTTATATCTTTGGCTGGTTTGGCTTTACTTGTCGATTGCATTCTATTTGGTTGTTTCGGTTTTTTGTGGGATTGTGGATGGGCTTGCTGGGAAATGGGAGTCTTTGGAACAAGTGCGGTATGACTTACTTTTGCTGGAGACGTTGAATGTGTATTGTGGTTAATAGGAGTTCTGTTGGCTGATTTGATAGCTTTCGGCTTTTGGGCGGATGGGGGATGATTTTGGGGTTCTATGGGATATTTTGTGTTAGTTTTTTTCGATTTTAGTAAAAAGGAATTTTGTTGTTTGGTTCGTCTTCTCTTCGGTCCTATGTATATGCTTCTAAAAATGTTAAAAACTTGTAATGACATAACTCGTACAAAATTTACGACTAAGTGTATGTAAACCAACTTCCAGTATTTTAAGGACTTTAGACAAAACTGGCTTTGTACCAACCTCACAGAAATTTTTGATGTCAAAAAAGTTTGATGGGTTTTAGAGAAAGAGATGTAACGACGAGCTGTACAGCGACATCGACCTAGTGAAAAAACTGCGCATTGGGCGCCTATGGTGGCTAGGACATGTAGAGCGAATGGACAACAACGCTACGGCCTGCAGAGTCTTCGATTCCACCCCAGAGGGACGACGCAGTCAAGAAAGACCTCGTTTTAGGTGGCGTGCACATTTAGAACACGACCTCAATCAACTTGAAGTGCGCAACTAGAAGCGGCTCGGTCCTTAGGGTTAGTTGAAGAGGCATGTTGATTGAGGCCCTGGTTCACCCCGAACTGTACCGCCACCTAAGTAAGTAAGTGAGTAAGACAAAACTGTGGAATAAACTAAGTCAAACAATATTAGAATAGAAGATCTGCCTTGTAGTCGAACTCAAACTCTTTAAGCGGGCCACATCATAAAAAAATACAGAAATCAATGCATTATTATCAATCATAAGGTATTGCTTATAGTACCTGGAAGACGCCAGTCATTGACTAAATTTCCCGCACAACTATAAGTTTACATCGGGAATTCGAATTTACAGCTTTGAATGTCTACATGATGCAAGATCATGACAGAAGTTGGTATGTTGTAGACGTAAAAGCTTAGTAAATTTACTTTTGTGGACCGGTGAGCAGCATGCTATGGATGGTTGTGGCCAAAAATGCTGAAAATGCTTTTTCATTACCCTGGATGTCCGTAGGAGGTTGCTACTACCCAATGGAGCGCTCAGTCTGAACTACTGGTCCATTGTAAAGACACCTTATCTAAATGTACTTAGTTTTCCCATCTTTCGAAGAAAGATGAAGTCAGTGATGAAGAGGAAAATCCCCGAAAATCGCCCACTTATTAAGTGATTAGCAAAAGCTTGGTGGCCCGACAGGACACTTACAAGCAGCCTACAGTCGATTCTCCTAAGAGATTGAAGAAAAGTCGCAGACCTTATGCATATGTCCGGGCGCAATAGTTTGGTCTGTCTGCATCCTTCGCAGTTGCACCACCCAAGAGAATTGAAGCATCAATTGAAGACATGACTACAGATGCAGGCAGACCCAACACAGGTTCGAGTCCTAACAAAACTTCTTTGAACCTTGCCTAGCAAGCTCATTGGGATCTCATTTCGTTGGATGTCAGTGTGACCTGGGACCCAGACGAAATTCACTGTGTTGAGCCTTGCGATCAAATTCTGAGAAAGTTTGAGTTCGAGCAGTAACTTAGACGAGGTAAGAGGGTTGGTTATCTAGCCTTCGACTTATTGTTCACAAAATAGCGCATAGCCATTTGGATGGCAAAAAAACCTCCACTTGACAGACGCATGTCAACCCTAGCTGTAGTGAAGTCTTATATTATCGCATCCCACAAAGATAAAAGGGGAGACCCCCCTTCTGCCACGATTACCAGCGTCCTGGTATTACTCGAACTAAAGCTAATCCACCCTTCGAGTCAGGAAGGAGAACAAAAGACAAAAGTTAGATTCTAAATTTAAATTTTACAAACTACGACCGAAACGATAGGATTTCGGTTACTATATTTTAATATTTATTTTTTTACTCAATATCTTAGTGTATGTATACAAAAAAAAAATCGAATTGATTTACGTCAAACTAATAATTTAACACAGTGTTTGTTTTATTGAGTGTTAGCTCAAGGTTCCACCTACGGTTCAGACTTTAAGTGGCAAGTATGTACAAGGTACCTCATGCGATGACCAGCATCAAACGAACTTATCTCACAGTTCACTGTAATATATACTACATACTATACACACTATCTACAGACACTATTAAAGCCACAAAGCCACTTTGAGCAAATAAAATGGCAGCAAACGGTCAATGGTCGGCACTTCCTGTGCTGCCTAATTTATGCGGATTTAATTTTGCGGAATTTTTTTGCAGTGGGGCTCCAGTTAAAAAGTTACTACAAAGAAATCGCTTTGAGGTATATAGTAACAAAAACCGAGGACGACTATAATCTGGAAGTCTGCTAAACTGGAAGCCTTCGGTTTATTTCCTAATGAAGAGGTAGCTATTATCAGAGTCTCAGTGCTATGAAACCAATTCCCTCTATTGCAAAGCCTTTCATAATATCTTATTAAGCAGTACTATTGGACTTCGCACTTATGGAACAATCTCGAAACAACATTGTGGATCTACAGAAATAACACTACATGAAGTAATTAGAAACGGTAATAGAAAGGGCTTTAACTAACTCCTAGCTTGAGTAATTCGGTTCCTTAAAGTTTCGGACAAGCTGGGGTAACACAATGCTTAACAGAAGGGTCATTAGCGGCAGCGTGGTTAAGAAATATTTAAATCGCGAAAAATCGCAAGGAGTTTTCGCAAAGAATGTTGGAGCCAAATATGCTCTCAGACTAAGTTAGATACTTGAGATATTTGATCAAAGGGAACTTATATAACTAGACCTGGCAGACAGGACTGGGATTCACCTAGTACTATCATCAAAGGTATACCCAACTACAGGTATGGTTCAAAAACCGAGAAGGGAACAGGAACTGGTGGCTTCTCACAGGTAACTGCGGTAAATTTCTAGCTGAGGCTTGTCCGGTTAAGAAATCAAAATCAGGCCGATGGAAATATCGATGGAACTACCAGCAACTAAATTAACCATCTTTGTGGCGCTGCCAGCAATCGGCTCCAACTTTGTGAATGCAAAATGCGTAACGGATTGTCTTTTAGCACTAAAAGCTATAATTCACCACTCAGTTTTATTCTGCTCAGTTCTAGGACATCATGCAGTGGAAGGAAAGGAAAAGGCGGCTCTGATATAAACCCACTACTAGCGGACGAGCAGGTATTACTGCCTTTTAATACTACTAAGAGTAGCGCCGATGGTGTCACTACGGGACATCCCGAGGTTTGTGGTTTCTCTTGATAGAAGCCAAATTCGAATGCGCTCATCGGGGAACCAACCGGATATTGTATCATTCGAAATATGGCATATAGGCCAAGCGTTTTTAGAAACAATTTTTCAAGATGCTGTAGAGATGAAGAGGAAATAGAGTCGGTAGAATCAGATGATTTGCAAATTCTCAGAACGATTTTCGGCGTATATATCCTTAGAGGTAACATTTTTAGAATCTCTTCAAACAACGCGGTTGTCGTTTTAATTTTACTAGTTTCCCCTGTGCATGATAGGTTTTGTAATTTTTTAATTTATTCATTTAGCACATTTGTCGTGTTCACCCACAGGAATATTTCGGGCCTAATTTTTTTCTTCCTAAACGCACGGTTGCATATGTAATTATTTAACCATAATCATTAATCACATATTTTTCACATTTCGTTATATCCTTTGAAGTCGGCTGCATGCAGCTTTAAGTCCTATTAATTAGCAGACTGACAAACAATGAGAATCTTCTTAAGCAAGATGTTCAGATTCGGTCCCTTGCACCAACATTGTATCTTAACAAACTCACATTTTTGAAGCAGTTACCCTTATGTACCTTTAAGGCCTGATATTTGTTCACTATGTTGTATTATAAAGTTTTAATAAGCAAATCGTCAAACGTCGAACTGTAAACTTATGTATTATCTAAATTGAATCCAAACCCTTTGTAAATGTTTATAGGAAGAGACTGTTTTTATATCGACAGATCTTTGAACCAACACCGTCCTAAAAACACATGTCCGCTTGAGTTTTTTTTTACTTTGAAGTTGTTTTTCTTAAATAAACATTCGAATGACAAAAAGTATCAGATGATACCTACAACTACAACAGAAAACTATACTCGTGCAACTAGTTAAACTCAACAGAGTGAAATCATGTTTCCTCTTGTTACACAAAATTTGGAAAGACATAGTTACACAAGTTGAACAATAATGAATCATCTGCCAAAAATGTTTACAATGCCTACTTAAAATAAATGCTCTTCTGTCGAGGGGGAATCCCAATTCCAAAATCTCCCCAAGATGCCAACAGACACCTACTTGTTTGAAATCAATAAACTGCCGATTAGTGCTCTTCGCATCAGCATGAATAAGAAAAATATTACATAAGTCTTACTACCTACATACGAAGCTAACAACTTGTTTGTCAAACTGGTGACAAAAGGGTCGTCCACAGTCAAATCCAAGAAGATCACCTTGAATCCGAACGAAAGCAAAACAAGAAAACTACAAGCCGGTCATTTAGTAAGCATAAAACTTAAGCTTGTAATGATGTAATTAAATAATTATATACAATCAGCCAAAAAAAAAAAACATAAAAACCAAGCTAACTAGTTTATCCATAAAATATATTTTTGCATATTTAGAGATATTATGTATCTAGATCCCGCTACAAATTGTCGTTTTAGCATGTATTAAATGTTAAATGTCCTACAGATATAGAGTTGAGGACATTAACACGCCATAAATCTAGCCAGTTGATTTTAATTTAAGTACCCATTGCATGAGCAGGCCGCAAATTTGCAGGGGTTGATTGAGCTTCTAATTCAACTTTAATTCAATTGAATTTTATTAGAAAAAAATTTGAAAAGAAGAAGAGTAGCTATAAAGTTGTGAGAAAATTCCTAAAAATAAACGCGCCCAACAATTACACAAACAACTTTTAAGTTAAAGCAATCAAAATAAGAATAAGACGATTTAATAATGGATTTATTTTTGATATCTACTAAGTGCAATATGTGTGCAAAGTCTTGAATCGACATTTAAGCGATGAACTTGTTTCGTTTGTTGGTTTTTTTTTCGTAATTTTTAAAAAACTTTATGTTAAGAATACAGAATTGATTGAATCTCACCTTGCCGAAAACGTCGTTGCGATAATCCAGGTGCAACACACGCTAATCCAATTAGAAATATTAGCAGTTTCATTTTGTTAGATAGATAATTATTTTATTATTTATTTATTTATTTATGTATTCACTTAAAATTAACACTTCATTATTAACTTTTGACACTTTTTTTGTTTGGAAAAGGACTGCGACACAGTTTACTATCTACGGACGGAATTGATTTGGTAAACCGCTCAAGCAAACGTTTCTGTTGAGACTGTTTTAACAGCTTTGATTTGGTTTGATTATAGCTCTTCTCGATCTTCGAGTTCGCACACGGTACGTACGTACATATAATATCTCGTGTCGTTGTTGTGATTTTGATTGCTATCGTCACGTCATACACAAATAGTGGACACAAACATTATGAGTAGGTAGCTATATGTACTAGAAATGTTTTGTCTTTATAATATTCTCAGGCAATCAACTTGGCCAGGTACCAGATTGCCATAGAACACAGTGCGGCAGGTGAGAGAAAAATTAAACTGAAAATCTGACAATACCATATCAATGCATAGTTTTGATAATGATTTTCTGTGCTGCTGCATTGAAGAATATTGTAAAATTGAAGCAAGGCCATTTGAAAAGGAAGTAATATTATATAGTCATACAATGGACTTTGTTCAATGAATAGTTGCATTGTTGACGCATGTGACCTTTGAAGAGTTTAGTCCATAGAAAAAGTCATCGTGATGCTAGTGTGCGATGTATCGTTAGGTTATTCACTGCTCTACAGTGGTGGCTGATATAGTAGGTACAACTCTTCTTTCAGTACTTAATATTCCTAAATACAAGACCACCTGTTCATCAGTTACAAAAAAAAAACTTTTGTAGATTGGTATTCCTAAAGCTTGGTACAGTAGTGGGGTCTAATATCAAGTTATATGAAGTTTTTGAAGTATACCTACTCTAAGTATATAGGTATTAAACATAGCTCCAAACAAATACTTTTTGTAGACCGAATTCCTAATTCTCAGAAGGCCTCAACCATTTTGGAGTGCGCAACCGGTGGCATTCAGCTAAAGACTGCACAAAGTCTTTAGCCTGGGCTCAGCCTATGCAATATATTTAGTTGATCTAGCATCTTATAAAAAAAAACTAAGTCTAAATTTATTTAAATAGCTAAATTTATGAGTATATCAATTTTACCGCGAATTTAAAAAATTCTTGCCGCGAACTGTCACACTTTATTCACAATCCACATAATACAGTCGCGATCCAAAAATCCACAAATGACAAATTCGTTCGGACATAACCTTAAAGTTGGCACATTTTGCTGCTTACATTTACAAATCAGATTCACGGGTATCTGCGACCAAAAAAAGTTGTCATGTGAATGAAATGTCAGAATTTACGAATATTCCCTTGTTCACAGTTCGCAATTCGTCTCATATGAAAAGTCCTTAAGGCAGTTATACAGCCGTGTTTAGCAAGAATGTCCTTTAATTTTGCAACAGAAATTCAGAGTTGTATCTGGAAGTGCCTTTAAAATCAAAAAAGAAATCAAACATGTTTGTTAAGCAAAAAAGTCCTATATTTCTCGAAATTGTATGGATGTAGGACTTTCCTGCCTAACATTTCCGATTCTTTTTCGTTGAGGATATTTCGAGCTGGGTTTTTTTACATGAAAAGGGTGCGCCAAAGATCTTTCTGATGACACTTGTTCGTAAAAAACACTACTACACTTAAGAGTTTCTGCTTGAGACAGAGCAGCCTTTCATCCTCTACGGTTCCGGGCATCCTGCTTTCAGTTGTCTAGACCAAGCACTGAGTCTTCCGCGACGGCTTGGTCTTTGAAACGGATGTTCTTCTTTGTCATCTCGAACCTAGGGGCTGGTATTCGGAGATCTTCTTGGCTGGAGCATTATTGTCCATTCGCGGTTGTATCTTCTCCTCCCTTTGCCCTTCTCGCATACAGGGCCATAAATTCTTCGAAGAATTGTTCTCTCAAAAGAGTTAAGTATCTGCTCTCCTTTCCTACTTATTGTCTAGCTTCCTTGTTTATTGAAAGCATGTATTTGGTTTTGTCCTCGTTAACTTTAAGGCCAACTAAGCTCGCCTGTTCTTCAATTGCCGTAAAAGCCTCTATGACGGCATGTTATAAGCGACCGATGATGTCGATATCGTTCGCATACTCCTGTACCTGTGCATATCTTGAAAAGATAGTGCCTTCCGTGCTTACGCCTGCCCTGCACACTATCTGTTCTAAAAAAAAGGTTGAAGAAGTCACATGATAGCTGCCTGAATCTGGTACGTGTTTGGAACAGTTCGGATGAGTTGCTGCCAAACTGCACATTGCACCGCGTATTCTCCAGCGTCACACGGTACAATTGACGATGAAAGCTATCATATGCGGCCTTGAAGTCGACGAAAGATGATGTATTTAAGATTTGTTTTAGTGTGAAAATTTGGCCAAGTAGCGATTTTCCGGGCCGGAAGCCACACTGATACTTGTCGATTAGCGTGTTGCAAAACGGCTTGAGTAGTTTACGCAAAACGTTGGATAGGTTGTTATATGAGATATAAAGACTGAGAAATGAAACAGTAAATGTTTTTCGTACGTAAAAATACGTAAATTCTGTTTTGAAGAAAAATTATTGTTTAATTGAGCATTTCTTTTCATAATTTCGTTTTGCATTTCGTAAGATACGGATTAGATTAATTTTGTTAACTTAAAAGAGCCAAGTTTTTTTTCCGGTTGCTTTTTACGTACGAATATAACTGGGGCTTAAGGTAGTAAGGCAATACAAATTTAACTCACTTCGGGCGTCGTGAAACATAACTTATAATTGAATAGGTCGCGTAAAGAGGAAACAAATTATTAACAACAACACCGTAACACAGAGTAGACAGAGGGAAGCAAAAAGTCCATGGTTATTTTGTGTTAACTAAGAACTACTAAGTTACTTGCCTTGACTGTAATTCATAAATTATATTGTGCAATTCAACTTCACAATACCGTTCCAACGATATAACGTACATGTAAAAATTTTAATATTCTATAGATACCTTTTCAATATAAGATTCGGGAAGTGAATCGTAGGTCTCACATCACACCTAACGTAAACAAATTATGTACTAAAACCATAAAGAGTTTTAGTGATATTTGCTATTTACAAAAATTTACTATTTAAAAATGAATACAGCTGTTTAACTCTATGTATACGTTCATCCGAAGCGTTAAATTTTAACAAAAACAATCTTTGCTGTATATGACACGAGCGATATTGGTTTTGAGAATATGACTTGGCTGTTTATGCTGTAGACCACATTTGTTGCTGCGAAAACTCTTCTGGCGGTCAGCAACAAATTTTTGATATTTCATAAGCTTATGTATGTAAATATTTTGGAAGAAGGAATGTAAGTGCAATTGGTTAATATCAGAAGCACGAATAAGGTTACCATTTTTTAAGACAGGCGGTACAAGCTGGAAATCTACTCGGACAGAGCCCAAGGAATTGAGATGACAGTGTTTTTGCCAGCATATAGTAAGGCATCTGCAAACTTTGTGAAGTGCTAAAACTCACTAAATTTTAGACTGGAAGAAAACGAAACTAAAAAGTTGTTTAAATCTCGTCTCACTATTAAAATTTCACAGACTCTTACAATGGTTTTTCTTCGGTCGCCTAACATGAAGATTTTTATAGAAACCGACAAAAAATGTTTAACAATATATTTAGCCAATATTTTTTCCAATATATCGCCCATACAAAGTGTTTGGCCACGCACACTTTTTGGGGGCGTTTGTTCCAAATATATTTTTATTTTTTTTTTAATTTAATAGAATGAAATAAAATGCTATCCATCATCTTCTTAATGCTTTTTTCTTTGGGGCATATAGAGATATGGATAGGGTATCATACTGTTCGACCCATATGTTTTTAATTCCATATGTTTTTAATCTTCTTTAACAGATTCAAATTTGTATGGTAAATCTCAGGATTTAATGAATATTTATGTCTCAATTCAGGATTTCCTTTTTATAAGACTTAAAGAAGATATAAAAACATTCGTTTCATTTGTTATTTTCCTCACTTATAGAGTTATTTTAAAATGTTCTTTGCAACTTTATATTGTTTGTTGTATGAAAGCAAATTACCTTAAATCAACCGCTTGACCACACTGTCGAAACGTGTTTGATAATGAAATATTAAACGCCAAGAACGAATTAAAATATACACTTAATGAGCCTGTCGATGTGTAGTAGCGATGTATCTGAAGGCTTATTGAATTTGGAAGATAGCTATACCTGTTTAGAAGTGATTTTGTTTTTATGAAATGTGACTCGGATTTCGCGTCATCGCTTGCTGTCTCCCCCCACTTTTCCCACTTTTTTGTTGTTGTAAAAATGCGTGCAGCATTATTCACTAACCCACCACTTAGCACTTGCTTATACCGATCGAATTCCATTTATTGGACTCATTGTCTTCCTTAGAAGTCATATAGGTGGGAACAATTTCGCAGATTAAGAATGTTAAATCGGTCATCTAGTGACTAAACCACAATTTGGCGCCATAAATACTGTTCTAAGGCCGGAGTTAAGGTTTGAAATTCACCTGAAAGGCGGATCTTCAAGACGTGTCGCTTCATTGGCGTTAAGTGGTGAGCAATTTATACTAATTACTTTATTCCATGTTCGTAAGATGATTGATAGGTTCGCTGTGTTTGTAAACAAATGTAAAATAGTTGCGCAAACAGACCTTTGAGGTCTTATGAATGTATGCAGGTCTTATTATGTATGTGCCGTTGCTAGGGGGTGTATCTACTACTATCATCAATCTCATTAAGATTCTTAAGTAGTAACGTGGTTGATGGTCTACGATTTCAAGTGCACGCATTTCATGTGAGTTATTTATCGGTTAGACGACCAGACCAGGTGGTGTATATGTTCGCTTCGCAGTGCCGCGCAATGTTGCGGTTCTGAAACAATAAACAAAGATTAAAAAATACTCAAAATTGCGTGCAGTGCAGACTTGGTTGATGATTGTTTTAAAATCTGTCGCATCCGTATTCGAGCATGTGATTTGATTTTGTGAGCAGAATTCACAATTTTGTTGGGTTTTAGCGTGACTCAACATTGTATCTATGTATCTGTCATGACTAAATGCTGTTGGGGATGGCTTATTGCAGTTTTGATGTTGATAATTTGGGTTTTTCTTATCTGCTTGGTTGATAACATAATGACTACAATAAATAGGGTAGTTTTATTTGTTTGTTTTTTGTGTATAAAGAATCTAACAACTTTTGTTTCACAAGGGGAAAGTGTAAGTCCCCGAAGAGAAGATTTTTCTTAATCGCAAATTGTAAACACAGTCTTTAGGGTTTGACTGATAATTATTGCATAATTATTTCATTTGTAATTGAGTAATTTGTCAAAGTTTTGTAGTTGTTCGACTCGTTTCACAGCGATTGTTATCACATCATGTTGCTATAAATAGGTAAATTGATTAGAATAAATCATTAATCTGTCTGGGACGATTATGTGATATCACATATCTTTTGATGTGGGCTTGGCATTCGCTAGGAAACACCTTGATAAGTAGGAAGGTTATTGGATGCCCTATGTGACGGTGGTCACGGCTCACGTAGACCAACAATTTGGGTCCATATACCTTATGGTACCTTCCTCAAACAAAAACACCTGAAAATATACAAAAGAAATCCGCTGAAGAAGGTATTTTCGTTCAACTTTGCTTACATCCTCCAACTCATCGTTGAAGTATCTGCCGACGGTCCTAAGTCCTATGCTATATAGGGCCAGAATTCACATAACAGATGACGAACAGATTCGATTCTTAAAACCGCCTGCACGTGTCGAGTTCTGTCCAGCGTAGCGTAGTTCTACTTCGATTTTTCGTGCAGTGAAACTAAGCGGTGTAATTATTGCGTCAAGTGCCAGTGATGCCTTCATCTCTGAGCTCGATCTCGGGATATCAGTGTGCCCAGGCACCCGGCACAGGGTTACTGTGTTATTAGATGATATCTCGTCTAACGACTTCCTGTGTTGATTCACAGCCCTTGATTTCACCACATCCAACTTCAGTAGATGGTAATGGTCCTGTTTATAAAGCAGTGCCTTTTCAAAGTCGCGGCAACCTGGATAATAGCAGCGATCTCCGCCTGAAAAATGCTACAGTCGCCCTTGATCCTAAAAGATTTGCTAAGTCCTAATGATTCACAGGTTGTTATGATCTAGATGAGAATTTCTCAAGCTGCGCAGGATAGCGTCTGCTTCGATGATATTTAATGCTTCTTCTATGTCTAGGAATGCACACAAAGTATACTCCTTTTGTGCTAAGGATTTTATTAGTCCAAGATTGTCGATCATCTCTAAGTATGATTTCGGAGCAGTATAATGTTAACCTGTGCTGCGTGCCGAGGAATTGATACATTACATTACTTCAAGGCAGACGAACTCTTTTCTGAAAATGGCTTCTTAGGCATACCAGTTTCCACACCCAATCTCTTGTTAAAACTGGATGGTTAAAATGAATGTCATTTGGCCTAAGTTAAATCTAAATCGCTCTAAGAGTTTCATTACCCTCAATAGATCGCACATTGGTGCTACAATTGGTGTCATCACTGGACACAATCTGATAGGCCGGCATACAACAAGGCTTGGCACTTATTCAAATGACTTTTGTAGGAGCTGCATTGATGAGGAGGAGGAAGAGATAACTCAACAACTTCTTTGCTCACGCCCTACTCTCTTCCGGAAACGAAATCTCCATTTAGGACCTTATTTCTACAAGGATCTTAACGATCTAAACAAACTAACAATCTAAGCAGCTCAAATTGGTTCAACGACTAGGCAGGAACTTCAGATCCACGTGGTATCACAATGAACCTTACATACAGACGTCTACCCAACTGCCACTTCAACCTAACCTAACCAAACCCTAACTATGAAGGCAGCTTTTCATTTCAAATGAATTTTTCTCAGAAAATTAACTCCATCAAAATGTAATTCTATTTGATTGCTCTTATAAATTTTGTGAAAAAAAAAAAAAAATTTGTAGTAATAAACCAGAGTTACCCTTAAGTCTAAAATGTTATTACATAAAAAAGTTAAAAATAACTTCCGTTTTGCAACTGTTTTGTTTTCACCCTCTCTGGTTTAGCGATGGTTTTAGCAGGAAAATGTACAAACAATTTTTTTATTCCTACAGAAATTGTTCACTCCTCTTTCGTTTTTTTGTGCGATTCTCCATTTTAATTGTCTACTTTCCACTTTTAAAACGAAAGAACATTCATTTGTTTACATTGAATTTGAGAAATACCTTAGACTATTTTACTTATTGTAATAGAATAATAGTAGATTAGCGAAAAGTGAACGTCAGAGTAGTAATTCCATACATTTTTTTCTATTAATAAATTTTAACTTCTGAGTTAACTCTTTTTCCATCGCATTGGCAAGTTTTCCAATTTGAAGTTTTGAAGATATATAAACCTTAGTGGATCTGCTTAAATTGAAAATCTGTTAAGCTAAGTTTTCATCCCCTAACGGTTTTAAGAACAAAAAATAAACGAAAAGATTTCCCCAACTTGAACACTTAAATCTCAGATTATTTGTTGACAATGTCTGAAAATATTCACTACCAATACCACTTTCTTAATTTAATAAATACTCGAATCCAGAGAGTCTCAGCGAAGTTTAGTTGAAATTTTCTGGTGGTAACTTTTATTTGTCCACTGCGGTATATAAAACACATATGTATAGAACCACAAGTGTTAAAAAACTTTCCAAGTCTAAAAATATAAATACTATTTGTGACATTTTTATGACTTGGCATTCATTTTTAGAACTCAGAACTTTTTGTGGCTGACTTGTAAGTAGGGTTACCAACAGGGATATTTTGGCCCGGAGATTACCGGAATTTGCTCAAATCTCCGGGCTGCAGGCCTAGCCGAAATTTCTCCGGGCCGCCAGGTTTTAAATGTTTATAATTTCTTTAAACCTAAAAATCGTTTGCAGCGATTGAAAATTTGTTAGCATTCGCTTACAATGATAAATAGTTCGGCAAATGTACAAAGAACAAAATGGCAAAGGCTGCATTAGGCCTTACCTAACTTAAGCTAATACAGTCCGAGGTTTTCCCAAAACTCCTGAAACCTCCATCGAAATCGGAAGGTTTCCACAGAAGCTGGTTTCAATGGCGAGGTTGTCGCAGCAAATGCACCTTTTAACACATACTACAAGTTCCACAAAGCAGTTGACAAACGGTTGACAGATTTTCAACTGTGTTACAATTCACCTAAGAGTCAGCTTACCGATTTCTTAAACGATAATCACGAGAATTATATGAGGATATAGGGATTCTTAACTTATAGTGGACTTGTAGTGCACTTTCAACTCGAACCCAATAATTTTTTATTAGGTTTTATTTTTGATGGCTGACTGAAACGTCAAACAAATCCCGGGTTGTGTTCGAATAAAAGTCAAAAAAATCTCTTTCAAATCATGATACTTCGGTTAGGTTAGGATAGTACATAGGGACGTTTTGCAAAGAATTATGGAAATTTGGAAAGTTTTAAAATTGTAGGAATTTTGACCAAAGGTAAACGCATTTTCGAGGAAAATACAATTTGTTTTATTTAGATCCTTGTTTGCCTTTAAAAGAACTACCGACATGTAAAATTTCATAACTGTAGAATGAGTTCAAAATATATGGGCGGTTGTCACGCCTCTTGTTTCGGTGTATGCTCTTCAAATCCTACCTCCACGTATAATTTCATAACTCTAAGTCGTTTGAGTGCAAAGTTAAAGAAATAGGACAGGTGCCACGCCCCCTGGATGTAAAATCACTACAAGTTACTACTTTTGCTAATTTTGAGGCCTTATAACCCAGGAACCGCTCATGTTAAACAGTTGAAATAGAAATGGTTTGGAGCATGCTGCTGTGCGTCTAAATAAATCATGAAAATTTTATGTCTCTAGGTTTGTTGTAAGTTACTACTTTTGCTAATTTTGAGGCCTTATAACCCAGGAACCGCTCATGTTAAACAGTTGAAATAGAAATGGTTTGGAGCATGCTGCTGTGCGTCTTAATAAATCATGAAAATTTTATGTCTCTAGGTTTGTTGTAAGCTAAGTTAGAAGGGAGGTCACAATGGGCTGAGCTGGTTCGTTTAAATAAGGGTGTAGTGCCACAGTTGCTATAGAACTAGACTGGGTACTACAGTGCACCTTAATCAGCTTTGAAATATGAATAGCCAAATAGTGCTCGAGGCAAGAGAATCGTCGCGTGAAGCGAACGTTCATTTTAAAGACCAAGCAATATTAAAGATTAAACTTCAAACAGAAAATAAATTAGTAAACAAAATCTACAGTGCCATGAGAATATTTTTTATAACAAAAAAAACAAGAACATAATTTGACTTTAAACAATAAACAAACAATAACCAATCACACTTAGGAACTACTATTTGCCATTTCATCAACTGTTTTTTGAATCCAGTCCATAAAGTGCGTGACTCTTGAGTATACTCCAGGAGTATCCGGCCTAGCACAACCAATTCCATAGGACACAACACCAATTAAGTGATATCTTATTCGCTTTTCGAAAGTCTAAAAGAAAACAATTAAAACAATTTCTCTCTTAAAAGATCAACCTCACATTAATTCTTACCTCTGAAGTCATAAGTGGACCACCAGAATCGCCCTTGCACGTATCCTTGCCACCACCCAATTCACCAGCACATATGATGGCACTATCAAATTGGTGTTCCGAAAGAACGCTATGTTGTTTTTCGTACGAATCCCTACAAACTGAATTCTCTAACACAGGGATTTGCAACTCTTGCAGCACCGTTGCGGGGTTACCTCCCTCCATAGTTTTGCCCCAACCCGCAACAAATGGATAGGTTTTTAAAAACGATCTAGATTGGATTTGTTTTTCAACAGGCAGACAAATTGGTGATATGAATTCTGAAAGTATTGGTTCAGAAAACTAAACGACTTTGACATATGATCGACATGAACTTACCGGAAAATTTAATATTTTGAACTAGAAACAGCATGGCGATGTCACTGTGACCATCTACCATATTGTATTTTGGATGACGACGGCTCTGAAATAATTTAATTAAAATATTAAATTTTGTATCTAAGAAATAACCTTATCCACTGGCACATCAATGTGGTTGGCTTCAGTATCAGTGTTTAAGTCGAACTCTCCCAGGCGTACAAAAGTTCTGTTTAAAAAGTTCACTGAAGTTCATTTTATTGTCTAGTTATTGTCAAATTTGTACTCACAGGGTAGATTTAATACAGTGAGCAGCAGTTAGGACGTGGCGACTAGTGATCAGCGTTCCACCGCACTTGAAAGTCGGAATGTCATCATACCCGATCAGTGCAATCCACGGCCAGGCCCCGACCTCGCTAATGTCGCCGCCAACGATTTTCCTTAGTTTTCTTTTCGTATATCCGCATCCTTCCTCCATTGTGGGTAGCACTGTTGGAATAGCGTCTGTGTTTACCGGAAAAATTGGGCCCTGTTCTAATGGAATCTGTTTCTCGAGTGGACAACAGACCCTGGCGTAAACATTGTTACAAATTTTATTTGATAGTTTTAGCAGATTAATGATGGTGGCATCTGTAGGATTCTTCTGCAATTTGTTGAATAAGATTTCACATTTATCAAGAGCTATTTGATGACACTCGTTATTTAAATAATACTGAAGGATTCCCAAGCTTACGTATACAAACGCCTTGTAAAAGGTCTGGAGATTCACATGTTTCGGATCCTTCAAATACGTCGGGTGTTGTGCTATGTCGTGGACTTGAAGTTGTGACTGTTGACGATGTTGATGGACTGCTAGTTGTGGGATTGCTAGGAAAATGAAAATCTACAGCGGATGGGGAAGCAGTTGATGGATTGGTTAGCACATATATCGTCGGAGATGTTTTTGGAGAAGCGGTAGTTGGATCTGATGGAATTGAATAAGAAGATGCTGTTGTCGAATCCATTCGATTGACTGAAGTTGCTACAGAGGGATTAGTTGGTATATATGGAGTTGGGACTGTTGTTTCTTTGCTAGCGGTACAGCACACCTTTAGAGAGAGAAATATAGTGAAAAAATAAACATACACTTAGTCTTTCCAAATGCATAAGAACTTTGCCATTGCATCTCTTTAAGATTTTAAAGTTACCATGGGATCCCTGCTGAAAGGAGGATTTCGACAGCTCTTCTGCGCTGCTCGCAAATACTGCCGGGCTACATTCCTTCTCGAAGTCTGAAACAAGCTTACAATATATGGACACTTGGTTGAAGTAATACATTCACCGATTTTGTTTTCTGGTGTGCGACATCCTTCACCTGTAAATGGAATTAAGTGAACTTTATATATCATGCGGAGGAGTTTTTCCAGTTTGAATACTTGTGTCCAAAATAACCTTAAATTAAATCAAAAAGGAAAAATATACTTCATCTATAAACATTGTCCTCACTAATCGACTGAATGACTGAAAAATGCACAGCTCAAACAAGTAATGATAAAGCTATGAAACTTGCGAGTGTATATTCCCGGTAACGTGAAATAGCGCCCTACGAAATAAGACAATATATGGCCTTATTTCCATTTTAAAGTGTCGTGAGTCTCATGAGTCAAGTGGTGTTATTTCAATGAATCCTGCGAAATGACGTCCGCCGGGCTTTATTTCGTTTTTAAAATGTTTCATGATTTCGTGATGGGAATGGAATTTAAGAGGATGATGCCCCCTTGCAACCCCCGCCGCTTTGACCGTTCCCACATCATTGGAGGTTGGGTATATACAAAGAATCTTTGAAAGTTATTTCAATTATTAAGAATCGATTAAGTCGATTGCATGGTTCTACTGTTAGATTTGGAGCAGGTGCGAGGTATATGCAAACCGTTATTTCGTAGGGCCCTTCACCTATATTCCCTTATCTTTTGTTTTGTAAATCAAAATTACTCACGATACATTTGAGAAAATTTTTTGAATAGGTACCCTTAACCTTTTACGGGGACGGGGGGGGGGGGGGCAATCCTGCGCTCATGCGACGGAAAAGTTATTTGATGGATATTTAGTCCTGTGTTTGAGAAGGTCCAAGTGATGAGAAGATGTAATCGCAAACTCGATAAGCTCTACTATAATGCAGTCATTTTGTATTCCAAAAACCTAAAACACACTGACTAGCGAATGGACAATAGTGCTCAAGCCAAGAGGATTTTCGAATCCCAGCCCGCATGTGTGAGAAGACCAAAAAGACCGACTGAACTTCTGGTTTAAAGACCAATCCATCGCAGATGACAGAGTTTTTGAAGAAAGTGAAATAAAAAACTGAAAAAAGGAATTTTTAAATTATTACTTGAAGTCTCATAACTTTTTTTCTCATTTTTTTTTTGTAAGGTTGTAAAATATATGTATCAAGTGGTTTTTGTCGGTTCTGTTGTCAGTTGGTCGGCGGTGCGGTCCCTAGAAGAGGCTTTATTTGAATTGACGCGAATTATCTATCTCCATGATGTGGAAAGTGGAAGCGAAGGAAGTCTGATAAAAACTATAGTACTGTTCAAAATCGTTATTTTGAGATAAAGGCAATGCTTACAATATTCTGAATATTGCAGTATACCTAGTTTAACTTCACAAAAAATGGGCTTGTGTCCTCTTGACCAAACACCATAGAAATGAGCTTGAGGTTTTTGAATTGAAAATATAGATAAATTGCCTAAATTATTAATAATTGAATGCGGAATTTGTCCGCCGAGTATGACTGCCAGAAGGTAAAAAATTCATTCCAGATATGTCCTCCCGGTTGCCATCATCAGTACTAAGAAAAAAACTAGTACTGATGATTACAATTATACAAGAGCGCTTAAACCCAGCAGCATGTCGAACATTGTTGTTTCATATCCTTGAACTGGTTTTATGGTCATTTATGATTATTTTCTGTGACTAAGATTTTGTATAAAAATGTTGTTTTTTGGCTATTCTTTAACATTTATGTTTTTTGTGTGATTTCAATACATTTTGCAAAGATTTTTTTATGCATGGAAATTTTGTAAAATTTTAAAATTGGAGGGATTTCGACCGAACGTAAACGCCCTCTTTCGAGGAAAATACAATTTGTTTTATAACTTTCCTTTTTTGCCTTTAAAAGAATTACCGACATGTAAGATTTCACAACTATAGAATGAGTTCGATATAAGGGTTGCCACGGCTCTTTTTTGGAATATACACTAAGTGTATGTCTTTTCTTCACATCCTTCCCCCAAGTATAATTTCATAGCTGTAAGTCTGTTGGGTGCAAAGTAAATGTAGAGGGGGGGTCAAAATGGCCTAAGTTGGTTCGTGTAAATAAGGGTGTAGTGCCAAAGTTGCTAAAGAACTTGGCTGGGCACTACAGTGCCTCTTGATATGTGTATTAATCTGTTTGGAGACTTTCATCAACGATATAATTAATAAATTTATTAATATAACACATGCTTTCCATATCCAAGCAAACATAAAATGTAACTATTGAAAGCGAAGACATCGAGACGGCTAAGGAGCTTACCTCCCTCGGGGTTAACATCAACTTCGCAAACGACGTCTTAGTGAAGGTTCAAAGAATAATAGCCCTAGCAAACCACTGCTCAAAACTTTTAACTCAAAGTACAAAGCTCTATAAAACACTGCCAGTTTTACTCAATGATGCTAAATGCTCCCCTTTCCTGCTCAATAACCAGGAAAGGGGAGCAGATCTATTTTTTAGAAAAAAATTCTTCGAAAAATAAATGGCGCTATGTGCGAAGAGGGCGAATGGAGAAGAAGATACAACCGCGAACTCTACGAGTTGTACCAAGCAGTGGAAGCAGTTTTAGGAGCAAAAACACGTCGCCTACATTAGCTCGAATGAAAAAAAGAGCGCCAGCCAAGAGAATCTTCGAATCTTAGCCCCTATGTTCGAGATGACAAGGAAGACCTAACATTCGTTTCAAAAACAAAGTTTTCGCAGATGCCTGAGCGCTGGATCTGTATAACTATTTATAAGCAGGATTCCCGTGACATTAGAGGATGGAAAGCAGCTGTGTCTCAGGCAGATATGCCTGATGCCTGAAGCAGATGTGCAGCAGGGCTGCGTGCCGTACAGCAAGCAACATCGCACGTAAAAAAACACATGCGCAGCAAATTCCTAAAACTTTATCGAAAGTTGTCTCTGCATCTCCGCACACTTCTCTCGCTCACAGTGGTTGAATAGTTAAAAGGAAAATTGATTTCCAAAGTAATGAAACGGGAATTCCATGCAGCATACCGATTTTGTATTTAATTTTGACCAGGTAACCTGCCACCTAGCTCACAGAGTTTGAAACAGTAATGTGTCTACAGTCCTGTCGGTTGCTGTCAATTTGTATTGAATTTTGTAAATTTTCAAAAACATTCTGAAATAAAATTCCAATTTTGACAAATTGTGTGTATTCATAATATTAATAAGTGAACAACAACTAGCAAATACGTAAGTGCTTTTGACGAAAAGAAATTTGTAATATTTCAACCAGTACCGACTATTTTTTGTTCAATTTGTAATATGTGAAAAAATTATAGTCTAACAAGTGAAGATATTATATCGAAGGATTAAAGCAACAGTGCAGTAACTATAGATATGGAGAAACCTCGATGCATAGGATTCCGAGGCATGTTCTATCGAACTGTAAGGAACATTTAAAGTGGAAGGTAATTTTAAAAATAAGGATTGCGCTTACACTTCTCACCAACGCCAGTCTTACATGAGCACACACGTTTCCATTCACTTGGTTCTATTGCCAGATTCTTTAGTTCAAATTCATGTGGCCTCATTAATTTTTGTCGTTTGGACAACGTAGCCAATAATTATATACTTGCGGGACAGAGCAGTGCCAATGGAGTATAGCCAACCAACATCCACCAATACGAAAAGTGTCCTTAAGTTATGTAACAATTTTTCCCCACATAAATTTTTAAAATTGTTGCTCCATCGTCTTCGATGTCGCTATTGTTGTTGTTGTTTGATGTTCCTGTTGTACTAATATTTCTGCTAAAATATTATGTTAATACCAATTTTTTATTATAGGAAATGATCTCTATACATAGATCAGCCAATGATAATAAAACACTCTGGATTTTCAAACACTGGCAGCATTCTAATAGCTTTGCCCAGCCTAACCTAGCAGTGAACGACTATACTGCAGCCGCACCGAGCTTCTTTAATTTCAGCTAACAAAAATATTTCCGCAAACTTAGTTATGTCAATCATTAGCTGCAGTTCGATAGCATAATATTGAACACATGGTTGAATATCCATTTTTAGATCTGTTGCAGCGTTATCATACTAAAAAAATAGCATCTAAAAATAAAATTAATTGCGGGTTTTATTAACAAAACAATTCTGAAAAGCGCATTCGATTACTTCACTTTGACTGCGAATCTTCTTCTATTACTTCAGTATAATATATAGCCATATTATTTCAATAAAACTAGAAGCTGTATCGTTATTTATTCGGTTATGTAAAAATGTCTCATTTCTTTTGCGATTATCAATGATTTTATAATTTAAGTATGGCAACATGGATCGTTGCGGATAATTGTTTTCTTATTAACGCTGAAGGCACCTAGTGGTAAATAGTAAAACAAGTTTCCAGATCACAAATCGTGATCTCGATAAATAGTAAGATCATATGTATTTATTGTAGTGCATACAAATTCAAGATTCATATAGACCATTTCTGATAATAAAAAACGGCTAATATCATCAAAAATTTGAACGTAAAACATCGAAATATACAAAAATTATGCTACACAAACGCGGTTTGTTTACATATTTCACATTTAGTTTAAGCTGAAGCTTAATTGAAATTTTCACTTCTTTCACTGTTTTAATACATTTACACATTTTCCGAAGACATTCGGCAAAAAAAAATACTACGTTTCATTTAGAATTGTATTTAAAATGTGAATTTCTTTTACTACCGATTATTTGTTTTCATATGCAAAATACATTGGGCCGACCAGCTGTCAAAAGCATGTAGATACATTATTGCTTCAAAAAATGACGAGTAGATGTAATGCAAAGCAGTTTACCGGGTCCCAATATCAATCCAATTAAATTCGTGCACTATTCTCAAACATAGTGGCGCTGTTATCACTTTTTAGAGCAAAACCCAACTAAATGACTGAATAATCCGATATGAATTCATAGACAATCCCCAAACCCAATAAGAACCGAATTCAATTTATCGACAATTTATTATTCAAAAATGGAAAGTAAATTGATTTGCAATTTTAATATGTTTTTGCCATAAATGTGCAAAAGCAAGTCTTGATTTTATTATTCCAGTATGATTTTACCTATTTTTACCGTTGAAATAAAATTCGCTACAATTTTTGTCGTACGATACTCGTCCTCAAACTAACTTGACGTCACGAAACCTGACTGAGTAAAGTTTATATAAATATTGTAAGACTGAGATATTTTGACCGAAAATATCTACCAGTCCTTTGTGGGTCGCACGACATTATCCATCTCCCTGTCATCAATCATAGAGAGATGAATAATGTCGATGCTTAATGGGAGAATAATCCAAACCCGCATCGAAGATGTCTAAATCTCGGCACTAACAACTCGAGGGTGCCCAAAAGGGGCGTCTTCTCGCTCCTATGGTCCCTCATTATAGACGACCTACTTCAGTCCCTGGAAAGCCCAATCACTTGACCATAGGTTACGCTGATGACGTAGCAATCGTTGCCTGAAAGCACCATTTCAGTCGTGCTGCAATACGCACTATCTACAGTCCATAGATGGTGTAACAAAGAATGCCTCTCTTTAAATCAAAAACAGACAAATGTCGTCCCTTTTACCACTATGTATGGTGAAACGATAAAATTCTCACGAGAAGCCAAGTACCTGGAAATTGTCCCCCTGGAATCCTCAAATAGAACGTACCGTAAACAGAGCCACTAAATCCATATGGACGCGCCGTCGAGTCTGGGGTAATAACTAGGGTCTTAGACTTAAGATGATATACTGGCTCTATTCGATCGTGGTTCGACCTGCGATGGCCTATGCTGCTATTCATGGTCTGGTGGACAACAACTAACGAGGTCATTACAGTCAAAAAGCTATAATGAGTCCAACGTATAGCTGGAAACTGTATGAAAGGTTGTATTCGCTCCACCCCTATCTTATGACTTAATTTCATAGATACTGGGTATAACACCCACCCAATGAATATTTATCGACTGATTCATTCGAATAACATTGACCCCTACTCCTACAGTGTAGGGTATCACCTGTCTTTGCTAGACACTATGAAGCCTTAAAGCGCATTCAGCATGATCCTAAACGACATGCTGCCGAAATACGGCTTCCATAAAAACTTCTCCATCATCGACCCTCGTCGCAAGAACATCCTGGATGAGGAAATCATCTCACCAAAAAATCTTGCTACCTACCCAGAGAAGATTCTTGTCTTCCTGACTTCCTCCGGAGTAAAACCATTGCTCTAGGACCCCTCCAGAAAGGGCACAATAGGCTCCATTAGGAGCAGCCGCAGTGCCATAGTCCCATGTAGGCTCTTCCGACGTTTAATCTATCTATCTATCTTGTGGATCGCAAACAAAATCGATGCACTCAGTTACAAGAAAAAAAAATTAGTAATATAGTAACTTTTGTCTATTGTGTATGTATTTAATTAATTCGTTGTAGGCTATTGATATTAAGTCGGCGTCAAGCAGTCAAATATATAAATTCATATTGTATTTTTGTTAGCAATAAATAAATTAATATATACTTAATTGCAATAGCCTCCATTCTAACTATTAGGGTGAGTAAATCACTGAGCTTTGAATTTCACTGAATTTTAGTTTATCTTGTTTAATCGTAATTTTATTCTTTATAAAACAAATTTCTATGTTTCAGTCGCTCCATTTTTTTTCGTTTCTCCTCCAACTTAGGAGCGCACGCCTGTACAAATTGCAGTTGTTGAACTCCCAAAACTCCCTACCTGCATTGGGTTATGAAGTATAAAAGCTTTGGACGTCAATAACTATCCAACCAAAAGGACGGAACTGCAAATCTCACCAATGTACCATTTTGTCATAGTTTGTCGTCCTCATTCGCAGTTCAAGTTCAAGGTTTAAATGACTGCAGCTACTTTTATATAAACTAGCCAATCAATAATTGTTGTTTTTATATTTCTTGGCCAATTTAAATCTAGCTGGGTATGTACATTAATTAATACTTTAATAATAGCTATAAAGTTCATAATATATGATCGTGTTAATGCGTATAATGAATCGAAACCGTAGTCTTATATTAAATCCCCATTAGCAATTAACACGCCTAGCAATACACTTACATACCCACATCGATTATATTCTAATTGCTACTGGATTTTAATTTTGAAATGTAAATGAAGTCATAATTTACGAAGAAAGAGAAACTTTTTTCATAGAAAAAATGCAGCTATTTTTAAAATGTGATAAAATTGAATTAATCAATTCAATGGAAGTAATTACTAGAAGAATACATTGCATTGCAAGTGATGAGTATTCATAATTATTTCCGTGAAAATGGTTTTTTTCGGGTTTTAACTTTTTCCTTCTTTTTAATGTTCCATTGTAAAACAAAAATAAATCATGTTTTACACTTTAGCCAATGTCTAATAATTCATTTTTAATGTTACCTTCCCGAAAACGCCGTCGAAGAAGTTGCGGTAATCCAGGTGCAACACAAGCCAGAACAATTACTGCCAATAACAGCTTCATGTCGTTTTATTTTTTAATACTATAAATTAGTATTCCTTTTGAATTTCTGTTCACTATTTATTTATAGTCACTAAAACTTTTGAACAACCGCTTTTGTCACTAAATTTTCACAGAAAGTAAATTTTCAAATGTCGTAATTCGATTTGGGATAGCTAAGTATCTCCGGTTATATTTGAAATTTACAAATCACTTGGCAGACTAGGTATTTGGAAAAAAAGGAATACTTTGAAAACATAAAGGATCTCACACTTTACGGAAGATTAAAAAGACCGGCACGACAAACTTTTGTACTAAGACTGCCCTTACAAATTGTAATGGATTTATTTTATAGTTTTATTTTTCTTCTCGATGCTAACAAAGTTGTAGAACTATGAAGTCATGAAGATAAAAGTCGTGTCTAGTTGATGCTTCGATTGAAATCGTTATAGCTAGATAGGGGAAATAAAATGTTTATGGAAATATTTATCTATTTAATATTCTCAGGCAATTAGTTAAGACAGTGAGTATTGGGGACTTGCTGAATGACAGTATGAGTAGTGCATCAAGGCAAGTAAGTTGCTAAAATAAAAGAACTTTAAGTAAATAGACAACTGATTGCATATTCAAATCACAATTTCGTCACTGATCTGATTTTATGAATCCTTTTGTCAATCCTCGATCCAGTAACATAGTTTTGACTGAAGTGCTGTACATAGTACTAAAATAAGCGAAGATGCTTAGTCTTATTATTCTTATGATCTTATGATTTAAATAAATTTAAAGGGGATTTAAAGGGTATTCTTACTATTTACACTTCTCAAACGGTTTTAACCCGTGAAAAGTCTTTGGCTGAGACAAAAAACAGCTTTTCATCATCTATGATCAGGCATCCACAATGGCTTGGTCTTTAAAATTTGGGTTCGATCTCGATCGTGGGGGCTGGGATTCAAAGATTCACTTGATTGGAGCACTATCCAATTCTCTACTTCGTACAGTTCATAGTGTTTGCGGTTTTATTTCGGGGTTGTATATTAAAGAATTTTTTTTTCTAAGGAGCCCACACTCCTTTTCTGCTTATCGTCCAGCACTCGGCGCCATATATCAAAAATAGCATGAAAAGACTTTGGTCGAGCGTCAGATCTCACCAAGTTGTTTATCGAAGAGTTGATGATGATTACACCCATGATGCAGTTAAACGCTCAAAATTGTTGTTGCTAAATTGACATTTGTCCTGGATGGTGCTGCTTGTTTGCTGATAGCTTGCACTGAGTCTTGTCCTCAATAACTTCAAGACCAACCAACTTCGCCTGTTTTCCAATAGTCGTGGAAGCCTGTACCACAAAACGATGGGACAGTCCCATGATGTCAAAATCATTCGCATACTCAGTACCTGGTCTATATGCTGAAGATAGAGCCTTATATCATGTTGACAACCAAATGTTTTCAAGGATAACGCGACAGCTCCATAATTCTTGATCAACATCGCCATTTAGATGATTGCTATTATAAACGGCTTTACCGCGATGAAAAGATAGTGTGTCCTTGGTCTTTCCCAGAATTTGCGTAAGTATGAACATTTTGTCTGCGGTCAATCTGCCCATCCAATCTAGAAGCGGTGATGTAACTATAAGTGTTAAATATTAGTGGTAAACAAAAATATAATTTTCAAATTAAAAGAAATATTTGGCGTAAACGGCCTATACAGGACCTAAAGCCTAGCTTCTCAGACAATTGTGGTGCTAAAATAAAATTGTGACACGAATGGAAGAAGTTCTTAATCTTGGATGTTTGTCAGACTTTCGCTAGAGGTAGAGCGGCGAATATAAACTTTAAGGTGGTACGGGTCAGATTTGTACGGGGTCCAATTGAGATCCGTAAGAAATAAGATTTTCCATGCCTGTCGTATGAAGCGACTAAAATCCGCCCTCCGTATACCGAGTACAAAATATGCAATGAACAAAACTAAACAATTAAATAGCCGAGATGGCAGCCCAGTTTTACTGAAAAATGCACACTCTTCGGAGGCAGGCTCTACGTATTCTGGGGAGAGCCACTTATTGCAATTCATTGACCGTTTTAGAACTATTAAAAGGTTTAATAGATCACCATCAACGGGATCTGTGACAAAAACAAACACCAAAAGAAGTCCAACGGAGCCGCAGGACCTTGCGCGCGTAATCCGAGACTCAAAGAAAAGTAAAAGCTTCGGGGATGAAAATAATCAACTTCGCATAAGCTAAAAATTTAAATCCATCAGCTCAAAGTCGAGAACAAAGCGCTAAAGGAATGAAGGAAGTCTGAAGTTAAAAAAAAATTACTCCAGTTCGTCGCGATTACTTTACAGACGAAGAAAAGCTAGAGCGCGAAACAGATCCCAATGCGAAGAGGCGACCAAACAAAAAAAGGAAAGTCGGGTGCTCAACCGTAATCGAGATCGTGGAAGAAATCAAACATAAACAGCCTTAAACAACGAAAAGGATTTCAACGACAAAAAGTCTCATGACGGGATATACCTTCCGCCACCAATAAACGTCATTGGAGTCACGGATTATAGAAAATTATATAGTCTGCTCAAGAAAGTTTCAAAATCCGCATTCAAAGTCACATCTTTGAGTATTAATATGTTGAAAATAAAGACCAATATCGCTTTTACCAATTATGTCAAAAGTATTTGAAAATTCTCACCATCAATTCGGGTTCAGAATTAAACACTGGATTGAAAGATAAACTGAAATGAGTATTTCCAGGGCATGAGCTACTAAGTTCTTATCTAGCGGACAGACTCTTCCGTGTTAAGCACGGAAACGATTACTCTGAATTTAAAGAAATCGAGCCAGGAGTTCCTCAAGGAAGCGTTCTGGGTATGATTCTCTTTTTAACTGTTACTATGTTTGCGGATGATACAGCTATATTGGCCGTATACGGTAGAATCAGCAACGAACAAGCTCCAATGGGCTATCAACAGCGTTTTTGAGTGGACAAAAACTTGTCGTATTGCGCTTAATGAAACCAAATCCACGCTACCCATTTTTATAGACTACGAACAAATTCCGTACGCAAATAAGGCTAAATATTTGAGAATGACATTAGATGCGAAACTTAAATGGAAATCGCACATAACGAAGAAACGGGAAGAGCTCGTTATTAAATGTAGTCGAATGCATTGGCTCCTTGGTCGATTTGCCAAAGTCAGCTTTTATACAAGCAAAAAGCGGTTTGGATGTATGATATACAACTTTGGGGTTGTATCAAAACATACAAATTTTGCAAACTTTTCAAAATAAAGTATGATCGGTAGTATCCACCGAGACTTAGGTATGGCTACCGTCGAAGAGGAGATAAAAGCATTTTCCCGTAAGCAACGGACACGGTTTCATGGTCATTCAATAACGCTATGCTTCAAATTCTAAATAAAATGAATCTAGTGCGAGGACTACAACGGATAAAATCATTTGTTTAAATCATTTGAACTAGCGCAATAAGATGTAACCGCGACCAATTGGCGGTATTAGCAGGTACTTCCGCTGGGAGGTTGCCTGCCAAACGCGTATAAAAATGGAAATTAAAACTTCTAGATAGAATATGATCTAATTGTAGGAAAAAGGATTTTGAAGGAAGGTGTTTTTAGTGAGTATGAATCTGAGCACGTGCGGTCGGTCCTCATAATGACTCATGGAAAATGAGACTAATTTAATTTAAATTTAAGAAAATCGTTACATGAAAAAAAATTTTAAAAATCTAAGTATGCAGAATAAAAAAACTGTAAATTTTTCTAAAAGTTCCCTCATTAGTTTTTGAGATATTGAGCGTTTTATAAATTACCGTTAATCGATTTTTTTCAAAAAACTGAGTATGCAGAATTTTTGACTCTATCCCAAACATCCTTAGAACAATGGCAGGTACCGTTATTTCAAAATATAAAGCAAAATATATAAAGATTCCCCGAGATGTAACCCCAAGAACCTTATATACGAACTTTGAAGCAAATCCGTCTAACCGTTTCGCCATACGGCGCCCGGACAGACAGACAGCCAGACAGACATACCGACGGACGGCATTAGCGGACTCACTTTTTTGGACTTCTCTATAGTCGTAATATCACCCCTCATACTCAGTTTGAGTTCGAAATTTCCGCACGATTGCTATAACTTTCTCTTTAGTATACTAATGTATATGAGAATGTTAAAAATATTAGCACGATGTTGTTTACACGCTACAATAGTTTTTCAGAATTTGGTTCTTTGGAGTGTTACCACTTTTAAAATTTAAGAAGTATTTAGTATTAGAAGTTTCACTGAAATAATCGTGCACAATAACAAACTGATGCGTGCAATTAGGAGTTGTCATATCTTTTAGATACATTGTTGCAATCTATATTTTTAATTGGTCGTAGGCAAGTATGTATATGTTTCTAATTAGTTGAAAAATAGTTGAAATGCAGTTGAGTTGTGAATGATTTTGCCTAGTGCTCTATATCTGGTTTCTGCCGATGCCAGAAAATCGCAGCGAAAGAGAATAAATTTTTCACTCTCATTAGCATAGACGTTGGCCACTAAAAAGGCCATGTCCATACGAGTTCTAGATTTATAACACTTAGTGTGTGTTCCAGAAGTTCTTGTAATAAGTCGCATCTAAAAGATGAGTTGTTATTGACAGCAATTACAAATTGACAAAATTACTTATGTGATTTTCTAAAAAGATCAGTGAATATTCTTGTTTGTCATTTATTCTCAGTGCGTATTTGTTTTGTAAGCAATGGAATATTTCGAAGAAAAATATAAAGAGCTGAACCATTTATTTGTCAAATATTCAGCTTGAGTTGGTTGAATATTTTGATAGATATATCGCCGATGATGGGGTTGAAATTAGCGCAGCCATTGATGAAAGAAATCATAAAATGCCTTCATTATATACTGACAACGAGCCAACTTTTGAATTTCGTTAGCTACCAGCTATTTTCAATACCAAAAAGTTTGTATGCTCACAATACGACTTTACAGTTCGGTCTAACAAATACGAGCTGCCAAAATTGTTCGCATCGATATTAAAAAATCCTGAAAAAAATGTGTCCGTTGCTTCTCAGATAGAGCATACAAATGTTCTCCTGATGTCGACTGACATATTATATTATTTTCAATAAAAGTTCTATTCTTCCAAAAGTTTTGGCCTCGATATATCCAATAGCCCGTAGCAAATAGAAATTACAGGCCTCTTTTAAGCTCTTATTGTTTGTCGTAATATTATACATCTGTAAGCTCGAAATTTTAAAGACATTGCAAAATATTAAATGTTATAAATGTAAAATAAGAAATTTACAATTTATTTTGAGAATTTATGTCAATACCAAAATGGAATCTTTATTATAATTAAATATAAATACTAATTTCATTTTTTCGTAAAAAGATTTGGATTTTGTATAGTTTCTGTGATCCAATCCATGAAATTAGTAACTCTTGTGTAAACTCCCGGAGAATCTGGTCTTGCACAGCCGATACCATACGATACAATACCGATCAAATTAAAACGTTCATCATCTCCGAATCGCTGAAAAGAGGAACACATAAATTATGCAACGCATCCAAAAAAAAAAAACAATAATAAAAAACCCTCACCTCAGCTATCATAAGTGGACCTCCGGAATCTCCTTGACAGGTATCTTTACCGCCTTCCAAGTCTCCAGCACACAATACAGCGTTATCGAACTGTTGCTGTGAAATGAGCTTGTTTTGCTTTTGATATAAATCTTTACAAACTGAATTATTTTGCACTGGGACTCGTAGCTCTTGCAAAACATCAGAGGGTTGCCCGCCTTCCATGGTTCTCCCCCAGCCGGCTACAAAAGGAAAAGAACTCACAAACGACTTCAGTAAGAGTTCCCGTGTGAATGGCAAGCAAATTGGGTTGATTTTCACTTTTAAATTGGGTAGCATTTTAGTTTTATTACTTGGAATTAATTACTATTTGAACTCACATGTTAGCTGAACATTCCTAACTAGATACAACATCGCAATATCGCTGTGACCATCTCTTGAGTTGTAATTCAAATGTGAGCGCACCTAAACGGGGAATTACAAGTAAATTAATCCGGTTCGCTTCTTTAAATGTTTCAACTTACTCTGGCAACCGGCACATCGATGTGATTAGTTTCATTTTCTACGCTTAAGTTATGCTCTCCCAGACGAACAAATGCCCTGTAAAAATAAACAAGATGGTCGCACCTTTACTTCGCACATTGTAACCACATTTTCACTTACAAGTTCGATTTAATACAATGCGCTGCAGTTAGCACATGCCGGCTGGTAATCAATGTTCCCCCGCACTTAAAAGGCGACCCGATATTGTTGCCATTGTAACCGATCAGAGCAATCCATGGCCAAGCTCCAAGCTCGCTAGGTACACCGCCAACGACCAGAGCTCCGGAGAATTCTGAAGGCTTCCTGTAACCGCAACCTTCTTGCAGGGTTAATGGTTTTCTTGGACTGTCATCGGTTATCTTCTGGAGTAGTGGTAACTGCTGAAGCAGTTCTGTCTGTGCCAATGGACAACAAATCACTGCGTACCTAGTGCCACAAAGCTGATTGGATATCTTTAGTTCATTGATGAAGGTAGCATCCGAAGGATTTTGCAATAACCTGGTTTTCAATGGTTGGCAGTCTTCTAGATCTATTTCAAAAATTCGATATTGTGTACATGAAAATGCTTAACAAAATTAACCCTACGTGTACAGAGTCCGTTTTGACGATCTGGACCTATACATGTTGTTGGGTCAGAGCTTTTTATTTCAGGTGGTGATATGGGGCTCTGAGAAGCTATCGGAATCGGCATCGGTGTTCTTGATGGGTATCGATGGAAAGGAGAATCGATTGGAAAATGAAAATCTGTATTGGCTGCAGCAATATGGTATCCATTCAATAGTAGGAGAAATACTAAAATATTTAGATATGAACAAAAAAGTACAAAGGGATCATAATATCTTACCATTGCTTAAAAATTGTATTCTTTTCTGTTTGAAGTGGTGTGCCAAACCAGGTGCAAAACACACAAACCCAATCACTGCTAGTAATAACATTCTTCTGTCAAATTAAAGAAGAAGTCGTTGACTTACACGGTAGTTATTTTATTTTTTTATTTTTGCTAAATAAAGGACTTTCCAGTCAAATCTGATCGTACCAACAGGCACTACATTCGAAGCTGAACTAATTTCTGTGGTTATTCCAGTTCCCTAGAAGATACAAACTTAAGTTGATATCGTCGTAAAGACGAACAAGTTACTAAAGATACAGACCGGTATGCACTCCTGTATGTTGCTATTAAATTGCGATGTGTATACTTATCACAGTGATTAATTTGAACTCAACATCTGGAGTCACACAAATAAAAAGCATAAATTGCGTCCCTAACAACTGAAAAGCGACTCGACTACTTTGCAAATAAATTGTAAACAAAAACAGAACCTTATCATCAGTGAACACAAAAACAAGAAAATGAATGCGTTAACCAAAAAAAACCAGTGCAACCAGTAATATTTGATGTTGTTAACAAACATGAGCATCAAAACAAAATGTAAAATATAATTTCATCTCATGATGCTTGAGTACAGTGTTTCCAACAGGACTTATTCACTATCAATTAGGATTCTAATTGTTTTAAATTTACGATTTGGTTTAAGATTCATGATCTTTTTCTTTATCTGCTGCGAACACACTCATTGAACTAAAACCTTCCAATAAGTACAATTGCGAACGACAATTCCCAAATATTGTTTTTCACAATTTCCTTGTTGAGAAGTCAAATCGGCTCACATGCAATGAAACATTATTTTATTTAAAAAAAAAACTTAAATTTTGCAAGACTGCATTATCATTTAGTCTGGGGCCGAATTACCGCATCAGTTAACGACCGTCACTGAATTATCTCGGTTTGGCATCACTGCTACAGTTATCGAGCATGGTATCGAGTATCGAGTTTGATAGTTTGTAATATCCTATTCAGTTTTTCATTCGACAGATGCAAAGTTGTCCATTTTTATTGATAAAGTTTATTAACTCGTTTTTAATTTTTAAATTTCAAGGCACTCAAATCAATCCCAGAACATAAAATGGCATATTCTTGGTATGTGACTTAATGTACTAGAGTTTTCCTAGTACAAATACAAAGTGCGTTCGATACGTGATGCTCGATAGTTCAGTAACGCGTGGAAGTTATCCACTCGCTCACTGATGTCCCGATTCGGCCGCCGAATGAAAATTAAATAGACTGGTAGAGGCCTTTAAGAAATTCTAAACAATTTAAACCTTTAATTTAAATCGGTGACGTGAAATAGCGAAATTACGTGCCAAAATGTATAAAATCATATTTTAAAAGATTTAAATAAAACCACCAAGGCTCGTAAATGGAAATGCAATTTTCTTACCACAAACCTAAGACGAGCACACTGGGGCTCGAATTGGGAAATGATTGATTTCGTTACCCTAAATGAAAACCCTCCTGAATTTTGATTAAAAACACTGTATTAATGCTCAAAAATATATAAAACTTATCCAGATGTACTTATCTAGCTAGCTTTTATAATGCAGTTCCTCACGAATTTCACTAAATAATCACAAAACTTTAACAGTCGCGATAGGTGCAAACCGTTTGAATTTAAGAAGAGACTGAAGAGAAACTTTAAAACAAAGCAAATATAGAATTGGAAGAAAAAACGGAATATGTCCATAAAATTTGCGGGATAGCTTAGCTATTAACCAAAATATAACTATGGTTAAGGGCTCGTAATTGGGTACTTTATCGTACCACGTTTCACAAAGGCTGAAAACCCTCAACGTATTTGGATGTTGATAAGTGTCTATTGTGCTCACTCTCTTACAAAAGCGGCTTCCATTATACGCTTTATTAACTATTTTAAAATTTCAATTCTACTATTGAATTCATTCGAGTAGGCGAAAATCGTACAAGTTTGATTTTTCGCAAGCTACGTTTTTTAAAGCACTTTTTTACTAAACTAGTAATACGTAGCTGATTTGTTTATTAGGTTAACTTTGTTTGGCCAAAATGTATGCAGGAACTTCTAATAAAGATAGGTTTTTGGTGAAGGGGAAAGCCGACTGACATATCAGCACAGCAACAACGGAAGCACGTCACACTTTTTGTTTCCATAGAGAATTAATAACAAAATTAATTATTCTGTTTATTAACGAAATTTTTTTTTATATCAAATGAGAATCTGATCAAAAGTTGAGAACAGGATTAATTTAAACTTTCGACGTAAAGAGAAACTTGCTTTTAGCAAATGTCCCCCAAAGAGGCTTCCAATATTTTTTTCCTCATGGTAACATCGACTGTGGTATTAAAAAGGGGATAATACCTATTTTAAGAGAATCGATGTGTTTATGTTGATCTTTAATTTCGCTTCATTTAAGATGCTATGTAGTTGGAAACGATAATGCGGGGATATCATAATTATGATAACCAATTCCCGATGACTGGACCATCAGCTCCAATTGCGTCATCTATAAGGAATGTACTTCAAGAACTACCTACATGAGTAAGGCGATCACCTGTACTGGAATGACCGGTACTGTACCGAAATTATACCGTTGTACCGTAGCTAAGCATCCGTATACAGAAATATACCGGAATCACAGCAGGATAAATTCTCAGGAAAAAGAAAAAGGAAAAGAAAAAAACCTAATATCTCTTCATCTGCATTTTACCATTTCAAAACTGCGACACAAGTTCCTTTCGACGTAGAATACGTCGTCAAATACATTCACGTTTTCTACTTATTAACTGCACGAGTGGTGAAACTTAAACAATTTTGCGATTCGGTCGAATACCAAAAGTTTACATGGCTACTCCAAAACTAAATAAATATTAAATAAACTAAGTAAATATTTTTCTACAATTGACCATTTGAATTAATTTCTGTAGGTATTATTGAGAAGTGCCCTCAATATAACAGTTAAATTAATTAAAATTACTTCGTCTCGGATAACTCAATGTTTTCGTAAGATCACTTGAATCGCTACAGAAAAATACAGAAACAGCTGTCCTGAACGCCATTGAACGAAAGAACAAGTACTAACTGATGATAGATTGACCATTTATGGTTCATATTAATATTTTGAATACATAGTAAGTACGAGTATATTAAGTGTTAGCTGTTTCCAATGCTCTGTTTTCCAATTCTCTTATTAGCGGTGTGTCGAATTGGATTATTCAATTTGACCATCTCTCGATTTCCTTTGGTTTACACTCAACTAACCATAAGAATTGAACATATTAAAGCCTTCGCAAAGTTCCGTTTTGACATGGAATCGTCAGATACTGAATTTTTCGATCAATTTATCTTTTTGACAAAATATGTAACCGGTGGAAAAATTCAGTCATGACAAGAAAATAACGCTGCTACTGCCAAACGATGAGCATAATGCTTTCAACACTTCAGAAAAAAAAGCATTCCTTACAACAATTTAATGAAAATCGCCGTACACATTCTCTGTTGGCCGGGCACTTAGGTGAGAGAGAGACAAAGAGAGAGTTCTCTTTAATTAATGAAACATGGTGCACTGATAAACCCGCGTAAGTATTGGAACGTAAAGAGGCCTTCCGTACGTCGAGTACAACATTAAACTGTCATGACCTCAGTTTTTCGAGTTCTTGCCAGCCAAAACTAATCAAAGAAGTCAGCTTTCAGGGAAAGCACGCATTCAAAAAACGCGTCAATTAAAATCTAAACACGTAATATTAAGATACATAAACTTTTAAAAATACTTGGTATTGGTAATGAATACTTCACATGCATACGTTCCATTTTTGTGTAACGAAATTTGCTTCGCGATAAGTGGTCACGTTATACATGAGATTCCTTTTAACGTACTGTGCAGAGATCTTTCATCTCTGGTACTGTGTGACTTTTAAGATTAAGCTTAAAGCGTCAAGCTTTTTAGGTTTTAACCCAAATTATCCTGGCGATCTGAAACTTGAATGCCTTTTATCACCTCTCAACCAGATCGTAGGACGAATGCGTTGCATTTTGGTGAGTCGGGAATGGTTGCAGGTTGGTCAATAAATGAAGTTCCAGGTTGGTCCAAGGAAAAAAAGAAAACAGGTCAATGTAGGATAAGAGTTCATCTGCACTTTTTATAAGAGCCACAATAGAATTTGCTTTTCCAAAAACGTTCGAAGGAACCTTTTGGAGCTCTCCTGTGCTGTATGCAAAGTAGGTTTCTGTTAAGGTGCCACCAGATGACTATGCTGCATCTCTTTTATTATTTTCCATACCACTTCATAGTCTACATTGTTTTTAAGCAATTTCGCCTTCGCCAAAGTTAGTACTTTTTTCCGTTTCCTCGAAACTAAGAGATGTCACTGACGTACTGTCTTTTTTATGTTGCGTTTCCAGTTCATTTTGTACGCACTTGGTGAAATCGATGGCGTCAGGGTTAAACGGATATATTTAACACTTGCAATATGCTTTTTTTAAATCTCTGTTCTGTCTTAGCCAAAGGGGGTAAAGTTTCACCATAAGCACTAAAAAGCAACAAAACAATGGCTGCCTGCTTTTCGTTGCCTTGGCTAGGTTTTTTCAGCCTTTAGCCTGGACCCAGATTTCGGCGACATGATGAAAGGTGTTTCGCCCCCCTTTAAGTTCGTGCAGCATCAATTTCCTGCAAATAATTTTTTAAAGTCTGAAAACCTCTTCCTAACCGACTCTTTGGTTACTATTGCCTGACCTTTTAAGAGTCCCTCTTGTGTTCTGAGGGACAGTTCAGGATGGTACTTTAGGAACTGATACTACAGTCATTAAATGGTAATTTTCGATTTTCTTCTAAAATGATTTTCTGCACCGTGTTAAGGAGATCTGTTGGTTTTTGTGGAAATCTACATTCCACTGTGCTCCACTAAGCACAGTATCTGGCCCCATTTGTCTAGGCTTTCCCACAGATCTCACATGAATTCGGTCCTTGATTTTTCTTCTAGGGACTCGGAATTCCTTGCTTCCTTTCCATATTGGCCATGGGCTGTTGGAAGCCACCCTTCGCTAATACCAAAATAATACCTTACCATTCCTTTAAAAGAATTGGCACCGCGAAGAAGACCTGTGTAATTTAATTGTACAAACTGCTTGCTACAACTGCAATAAAAGCCTTTGCTTGAAATGTTTTAAACTGGTATTATAATTAGATAGATATGTTCACTCCTTCAAAACTCCTCCCAAACCTAAAGTCATAGTTTTTAGTTAAAAAGCTATTATTTCTATAACGGTACTAAGCTGTACCCAATCGCTCCTGGCATCACCATATGGCAACAGGATATTTTGGGAGAATAAGGACCTCTTGCCCAATCATAGATTAAAAGGTTTTTTATAAGTTCCAGAATTTTAACCGCATATAAACCGCATATGATTCAGAATGTTCACAGGAAACGACAATATTATTTATTTCTATTTCTTTATTAAAATAAGACTTTAGTTCAAAAGAGAATTCAATTCCAATTTGGAGGCTCTTCCGCCTTCACTGCTGTGAAAAGATTAACATCTTCGACGGCGTTTTCAATCCAATTCATAAAGTGTCCAACTCTTGTGTACACTCCAGGCGAGTCTGACCTTGCACAACCAATACCATATGATACCACACCAATCAAATAAAAATTTTGACCATTTTCAATTTGCTAAAACAAAAACAAAAATTTTAAATCGAATCAACAATGAAAATGTCAATAGCTACTACCTCCGGTACCATTAGTGGACCACCAGAATCACATTGACACGTGTCCTTGTCACCTTTTAAATCACCAGCACACAGCACCGCATTGTCAAACTGTTGCTGTGAAATTAATTTCTTTTGCTCTTGGTATAAGTCCTTACAAACCGAATTGTCATAGATGTTAATTAGCAACTCTTGTAAATGATTCGACGATAATCCTCCTTCCGAGGTCTTACCCCAACCAATGACAATCGCAGAGTTGTTTACATAAGATTTCGTTTGGAGTTCTTTTGTAAGTGGCAAGCAAATTGGTTTAATGTTTTCTAAAAGATTTAATTTTTTAAATTTATTTTTCTTAAACATTAAAGATTTTGAATAAACATACTTGAGAATTGAACATTATGTTCAAGAAGAAGTATAGCAATGTCACTATGACCATCTCTTCGATTGTAACTTGCATGCTTAAGGAACTATAAGTAAATATTGATTTTTAATAATTATACTCTTGATAAATTAATAGAACATATGTACCTTGGTAACTGGAACATCGATGTGATTAGCTTCATTATTTAAAGCGAGATTGTGCTCTCCCATGCGTACGAAAGCTCTACAAAATAAAACATATCCATCTGTCAGATTTATTCATCAAGTGTTTATCCAAATGACACTTACAGGTTCGATTTAATGCAATGTGCGGCTGTCAGGACATGTCGACTAGTGATCAACGTTCCCCCACATTTAAAAGGCGATGCAGCACTGTTGCCATTGTACCCTATCAACACCATCCATGGCCAAGCTCCGAGTCGACTCTGATTACCGCCAACGATTGAAGGTCTATTGACGCCAAACCTAGAATATTCTGAAGTGCATCGGCACTTAGCTCAGTACTTAGTATCTTGTACTTCGTTTTTGGAAAACGCAAGAATAATCATAGCCTAAAACAAATTGAATTGGCAGCGATGTGAATTGGGTGTGAATCGATTTTGTGCGACTATATTTCTTTGTTCGAAATAATTCTCACGAAAACACACATAACCTAATAACATTTTTCTTCAAACATACGCTTATGGCATTCACGAACATCGTTCAATTATTTCCTTTGAGTAAAAAATAGGTGCCAAGTAAATGCACCTATTTGGCACAAAGTGTGCCCTTTATAGCTACTATAACTTGGTAACATTCAGAAGTCCAAAAGAAGTATGTAATTGCATTTTCCAAGCGAAAGTATTACTGTACTGACTCTCTGAACATACCTGCGTTTCTTACGCTTCGAGTACTACCACAACCATCTTGCGTTGCAGGCAAAGTTCCTGGAACATCATTTCTGTTTTCTGGCAATATATCTAGATCCCCTTTAACAGCCAAAGGGCCGCACACCACAGCATATTCGTGGCCACAGATCATATTGGAATTCCTTAGTTCGTTGATAAATGCTACATTTGACGGGTTCTGCAGTAGCTTCGTCTTTAACGGTTCACAATTTTCGAGCCCTTGTTAAAAGTGATTAACGGTAACTATAACACTTTTAGAATGCAATCAACCATACATACTTAAGCAGGTTCCATGCTCATGATGCGGATCGACACATGTTGAATGAATAAATGTCTTTAAATTGTTGGCCGCATCGTCGCCATTATATTTTGCATCGGAATTAAATCGAAACAGGTCTGCAATGGCTGGAAGAAAAAAATAAATTAATTACTTACCAATAATAATTAATACCAAAGAAAAGAGGTGTCATGTAAAATTTCGCGCCATTCATGCTACAGCTGCAATAAATATTATACCGAAATTGAATGACTCTGATTGGCCTCATATTTATGCTATTATGACGAGGCATAGTTTCTTTTCAGCAAGACTTTCTTAAAATGCTCACAATGTCCCACCAACGATTAAAACACAAACTCATATCAGAGCTTTTTTTCGCAAAATTCAGCCGTGATTTTGGGAAAACGTGTAAAAATTTCTTGGATGGTATTTTATTCCATAGTTAACCTCAAAGTTTATGCATTAACCCTAATGTCTACACCAAGGTCCGACGGGACCTTTTTACTTCTTTTAGTAGATTAAATAAAATGAAATATTTGATGTACTGACGTGATACTAAATGATATCGCTAAAGAACCCATTTGGAACATACAAATAAAAGTTAGTTTTTACGGAGAAATTAACTATATGTTTTGCATATTTTGGACTTCTTTGGTTCATCAAATGCTGAGCACCCATAGGATTTATGGACAACCAGTGAATTATCGATATAAGGAACAATAATTTCACATCAGCGTCTCTGGTACAAATCGACAAATGACGAATAAAGCCACAGCAATTAGAACCGTATCAGAGACGTCAAACTCAACTATTTCTGTAGATGAAGAGCTTTTTGCGTTCCCAGGTAGAGTAAATTTACACAGTATATTAAAATATTTGTAAATCCAGAAGAGTGTACGTCATAGTAGGAGAGCTATACTCTGTCCAACATAAATTGGCAGCACACGTCTTATGGGGAAGCTTTTTAAAAATCAGTAGCGTGCAATATTTTCCACCATACTAAATTGAAAGAAACCCCCAGTAAAAAGTGTTTCATGCCAGTGAATTTCCAATTGAATCTGATGTAGATCCAACACGTGTTATTCATCGCACATCTGATTGGCTGTAGCCTGTCGCTGCTGCTATTCAACGCCGATTTAATGGATGTGCATTCAGAGTTACCAAGTTCTCGTTCGGTTTTTTTCCTTATTTTGATCTTTTGCATTTTCTTTTGCATGTGTGGAAAATACGTTCAATTCGTACGTTTTCTTAAGGAATTTGTGTAGGTTTTCGTAGCGCGCGGTCAGTTTTTGGATGTTTTATCTAATCAATATCTTAGAAGTTAGAAATGGATTCAAATCATCCAAAGACTTAAGTGCCAAAAAAAATGAAATTGTTGACACGACAAAAAAAAATTCATAAAAATTTGAAAAATAAAACAGAAGCTGTGAAGCAAGTAGCTGATATTTTTTCTGTGGGTAAACGAACAGTTTACAGAGTTCTCAAAGAACAAAGTACCATAGGTCACAACTCTCCACCAAAGAAAAAAACCAAACTGGTCTCAAAAGCAAAGTAGATAATTTTGATAAGTGTGCCATCAGGCAAATTGTGCATCAGTTTTTTTCAAATAATGAACTTCCGACGTTAGATAAAAAGTGCATGAAAAAGGATGCAAGGCAAACATCACCAAAATTAGCAGGTCTTCTCTGCATTCGGTTTAAAAAAAAAATAGGGGTTTAAATTTGCCCACCGTCAGCGAAAGAGTGTTCTTCTGGAAAGAACTGATATAACATAAGGTTATATTTAGATGAACATTTAAATCTTAAGAAAAGCATGGTAACCCTACCTAATATTCTTTAGGGTTTTTTCTTATTTAAAATCATCACTACGAAAACCTTGTAAGAGCTTTTGTTGAAATAGCACCTTATGGAAAACAGCACCTATTGGACAGAGTACAGTGAACGAATTGACTAACGTGTTTTTACAAGGATAACATTTTTTTGACTTGTAATTTTGTACCTAGAAACCAAGAAAATAACGGTCTGGCAGGCATTTGGTGGTTGCGTCACTATGTACCAGATTTTTGATTTATTTTTAAAAATAATGGTCTGGCAGGGTTCTGGTGTTTGCAAGCGCTTGCCAGACGAGCCGTACAGCTACTGCTTTGATTGATGGGAGTACTAGATGCTTTCATAATTTTTATTTAAAATATAATTACTTTGCACTTTTCACAAAAATATCGCTATTTTGAATTGAGTTCAACCAAAACACATCTTGTTGAATGAAACTTTAAAATTGACATCCTGGACAAATTGGTAGGTGATCTAACATATTTTGAGTGTGTTCGTTTCGATAACGATAAAATAAATCTTACCATCACTTGAAAGTTCTGCAGTTATATCGGTTTGTTTCTGAAGTAATTCAATTGCAGCTGAGGCTAACCCTACCAAAGCTATTAAAATCCTCATTGTGTGAATGTTTTCCTGATTTTTTTTTCTTTTCTTTATACGTACTTTTTAGGGCACCTCTTTTACGCTTTTTTATTAAAGCTGACCAATGTCTTATTAGTACTTTCTAATTCACTGAGAGACAAGCTTGATTTGTTAAACCGTTCCATCAAACGTACATATACCTCGAGACTAGAATTAAAGTCATTATTCAAAGTCTTTCATTGTCATATGGTTGCGATTTTATTTTTCCCAATGTAGAAAAGCTTAATGATAACGACTGCTGGGTACTTCATTTTATGTCGTCATAAATTCTACGGAAATGGTGAAACGTCAGAAACCACCGTGCTCTCATTATTGCAACAGGCCGCGAAAACATAACTATGCTATTCGCTATAATCTTATGGGGAAGCTTTTTAAAAATCAGTAGCGTGCAATATTTTCCACCATACTAAATTGAAAGAAACCCCCAGTAAAAAGTGTTTCATGCCAGTGAATTTCCAATTGAATCTGATGTAGATCCAACACGTGTTATTCATCGCACATCTGATTGGCTGTAGCCTGTCGCTGCTGCTATTCAACGCCGATTTAATGGATGTGCATTCAGAGTTACCAAGTTCTCGTTCGGTTTTTTTCCTTATTTTGATCTTTTGCATTTTCTTTTGCATGTGTGGAAAATACGTTCAATTCGTACGTTTTCTTAAGGAATTTGTGTAGGTTTTCGTAGCGCGCGGTCAGTTTTTGGATGTTTTATCTAATCAATATCTTAGAAGTTAGAAATGGATTCAAATCATCCAAAGACTTAAGTGCCAAAAAAAATGAAATTGTTGACACGACAAAAAAAAATTCATAAAAATTTGAAAAATAAAACAGAAGCTGTGAAGCAAGTAGCTGATATTTTTTCTGTGGGTAAACGAACAGTTTACAGAGTTCTCAAAGAACAAAGTACCATAGGTCACAACTCTCCACCAAAGAAAAAAACCAAACTGGTCTCAAAAGCAAAGTAGATAATTTTGATAAGTGTGCCATCAGGCAAATTGTGCATCAGTTTTTTTCAAATAATGAACTTCCGACGTTAGATAAAAAGTGCATGAAAAAGGATGCAAGGCAAACATCACCAAAATTAGCAGGTCTTCTCTGCATTCGGTTTAAAAAAAAAATAGGGGTTTAAATTTGCCCACCGTCAGCGAAAGAGTGTTCTTCTGGAAAGAACTGATATAACATAAGGTTATATTTAGATGAACATTTAAATCTTAAGAAAAGCATGGTAACCCTACCTAATATTCTTTAGGGTTTTTTCTTATTTAAAATCATCACTACGAAAACCTTGTAAGAGCTTTTGTTGAAATAGCACCTTATGGAAAACAGCACCTATTGGACAGAGTACAGTGAACGAATTGACTAACGTGTTTTTACAAGGATAACATTTTTTTGACTTGTAATTTTGTACCTAGAAACCAAGAAAATAACGGTCTGGCAGGCATTTGGTGGTTGCGTCACTATGTACCAGATTTTTGATTTATTTTTAAAAATAATGGTCTGGCAGGGTTCTGGTGTTTGCAAGCGCTTGCCAGACGAGCCGTACAGCTACTGCTTTGATTGATGGGAGTACTAGATGCTTTCATAATTTTTATTTAAAATATAATTACTTTGCACTTTTCACAAAAATATCGCTATTTTGAATTGAGTTCAACCAAAACACATCTTGTTGAATGAAACTTTAAAATTGACATCCTGGACAAATTGGTAGGTGATCTAACATATTTTGAGTGTGTTCGTTTCGATAACGATAAAATAAATCTTACCATCACTTGAAAGTTCTGCAGTTATATCGGTTTGTTTCTGAAGTAATTCAATTGCAGCTGAGGCTAACCCTACCAAAGCTATTAAAATCCTCATTGTGTGAATGTTTTCCTGATTTTTTTTTCTTTTCTTTATACGTACTTTTTAGGGCACCTCTTTTACGCTTTTTTATTAAAGCTGACCAATGTCTTATTAGTACTTTCTAATTCACTGAGAGACAAGCTTGATTTGTTAAACCGTTCCATCAAACGTACATATACCTCGAGACTAGAATTAAAGTCATTATTCAAAGTCTTTCATTGTCATATGGTTGCGATTTTATTTTTCCCAATGTAGAAAAGCTTAATGATAACGACTGCTGGGTACTTCATTTTATGTCGTCATAAATTCTACGGAAATGGTGAAACGTCAGAAACCACCGTGCTCTCATTATTGCAACAGGCCGCGAAAACATAACTATGCTATTCGCTATAATCGGGAACATCTGAATTGAAACCAAAGCAACCGATTTCAAAGCCTTAGTTTAGATTGCATTCAATCGTAATAAATATAAAAATGTTCGAGAGGAGATATTTACGAAGAATTTCAATTACTGATATTTGGGTACAAAATAAGCGATAGAAATGCAACAAGTCACTTTCAGTATGAAATTTCCCTTATTAATTGACTCCCATGAGATGTTTAAGTGAAAAGAAAAATGGTAACATGTCTATATATTTGTAAATCCGAATGATATTGTAGTGGGGTCTACTATCACCCCAACGCAAGTTATATCCAGTTACATTTAAACATTTTTAAATGGAAGGAAAAGACGCGTCTAATGTTTCCATGCATAAGATTTGGCATAGATAGAGAGACATAGAGAGACGTTGCGAGATAGCTTGACTCTCTTAGTCATCGTCGTAATGCCTCTTGCCGTTCAACCGCAATACTCGCCATGCTAGGAATGCACATCAGTTTACCCTTAAGCCTGTATTCGGACGTACAGTGAAATACAAGGATTCGTTTCTTAACCGTACAACGCGAATATAGAATGCTCTACCACGCTCTTTTTTTCCTTCACATTACAACATTTAAAGCCAACGTGCATCGGTTTCTCCATTTCTCTAATCCTTCATTTCCCTAACGCCCGCACTGTGTCACTTCATTATAAGGGTATCTTAAGTCCCTTTAGTGCACGTACATTTAAAAAAACATAAGGAAAGGCTATTGTCCGATTGTATGATCCCCTATCCATATCCCTATTACAAAGTGGGCGTTCACAAAAACTTATGGGCGATATATTGGAAAAAATATGGGCTAAATATCTTGTTGAACATTTTTTTTCGGTTTCTATGAACATTTTCGAAGAAAACAGCATTTTAGTAAAAAACACCCAGGAGTAGGACTGACAAAAAAACTTTGTATGACAAGCTTATAAAGGAGGGCACTGCCTATATATCTTGTGAAAGTTGTAACACTCTGTCTCTCCAACTTTTGGAGAAAAATGTTTTTTTCTAAATTGTAGGCGTGCCACTTAACCATTTCAGTACCGATCTGACCACCGACGCGCAAACACGTGCCTCTGTTCCGCGGCCAGTGATCGTGTTCGTCACGACTCAAAAGGAAAAAAACCTTTTCTCGTTCGCGTGTGCAAAAAAAAAAACAAACAAGTGCTCAGTGCTGCATTATAAAATCACAAAAAAAAATTTGCATAAAGTACACAGTACGTGTGGTCCCTTTACTCCTATTCCACCTCGTTTGCTGCTGCTTCTGCTTGACCACACTTAGTACACAGTGATTCATATCATTTGAGTATTTTTTATGGTTGGGTAGGCGTAGTAACTGGCGAATAGCGGGTCTTATGTGTAAATTTTTGTTGGTAGACCAAGGCAAATTGCTGTAAGGGCATAACACCTGCGGTAATTTGTTTTGGTACGCTAATATAGAATTTACATTGCACGGCTTTGCTGAGGTAGCGTCGGTGTTGAATTTTTTGTGTTTGTTTTTGTGATGTTTAGCAGATTCAGAGTAGATGTAAGTAACATTCGTGGCTTAAGAGCGAATCTTTTTTCTCTGTACGCCCATGTTTCCCAAAACAAACCAGCTGTCTTGGCACTGAGTGAAACTCAGGTTAGCGTTGATTCTGATTCGTCGGAATTTAGTCTACCTGGTTACAACTTAGTGCCATTATTCTTTCCCCATCGTGGTCTCGCCGTTTATATACGTAGTGATGTAGCCTACCAACTTCAACCACAATACGGCCAATATTCCAATCCGGAATTTAATTTTATTTGGCTTAAATTCCACGTCCGTAGGCAATTAATCCACTGCTGTTTCATATATAGAAGCCCAAATTTGGACCGTAATCTTACTTTTAATGAGTTTGATGAGTTGTCCGATTCCATTACACGAATTGTAACCCTTTATCCTCACACTGAAATCGTTGTTGCGGGCGATTTCAATGTTCACAATTCGAATTGGCTTCGTCACTCTGGACAGACAACACCCAAAGTCAGGTACGCTGAGATCTTTGTTGAGGTAAACAACCTAACCCAGCTTGTAAATGAGCCGACACGAATTCCTTACATTAGAATGTCAAACCGCCAACGCACTGGACTTGTTTCTCACCTCTCACCCAGATAAGTACACCATAAATGTATTGTCGCCTCTAGGTTCGTCAGACCACTGCATCATATCGGCCAATTTCTCATACTCCAACCACAAAGTTAAAGAAGAACCTCCTAAAAGAACCGTTTGACAATACGAGAAAGCCAAATGGAAAGAATTAAACGGTTTCTTTAGGAGTTTTAACTGGTCGCTATGCTTCCTCGATGGCGATGTGGGTGCAGCTGCCGATATGATAACAAACATAATTCACTTGGGTATGAAACGTTTTATTCCTAATAGGATTAAAAGTATCAAACCCAAGGTGAACGCATGGTGTGACTTGAGCTGCAAAGAGGCTATCAGGTTAAAAGAGGTGAGCTTTCAGTCTTATAAGGCCAACCCAACTGAGGAAAACCGAATAAAGTTTAAACGAGCCAGAAATGACTGCAATGCCCACATTAATCGTGTGAAATTCTCCTACGACCAAAAGTTGAGGCAAAAAATACTACAAAGTCCCACCGGTAGTAAAAACTTTTGTTGTGATGCCCTAAATACTTTCGGAACGTCAATCAGCAGTCAGATCCTTCACATTCATTCATTCTGTATAGTAAACTCACGAAAATCATCGAATGTGTATGTTAAGGATCTGACAGATCAGCTCACAGAAACCACGAAAATTCAATTCGATTGAATTATTGATCTAAATTAATTTAACTCACAATGAAATACACAAAACTATTCGAAAAACGACAATATTTTCTGTTCAATGTGAGCCGGACATGAAATTCACAATTTAAATAAATTCGTATGTCACCCACAACTCGAAACGTCATCATTATTTCGCTGTTTTCGTTTCAATTCAAATCAACATGAACTGTCACGGCAATATCTGAAATTCATTCGAATGACAGTGGCGCCATATGTCGAAAATTGGTTGTGCCAACTCAGAAACCTTCATGGGCCCATGCCAAAGATCAGCAGATGATCAAATACATAGTGTACGATTCTATAAAGGACATACAGACAAACATTCATTTTTATTTATATATAGATAAAATAAAATATCAATAAGTGAGTTTTTATAGTTTCCCTTAAGTGACCGTCATTCGACCCTATACGTGTTTCGGGTTGTTGTGCTTCCCAATATTTTCTTGGTGCATTTTCTATTGAAATATAAATATAAATTGATAAAATTACTCATGTGATTTTCGAAATGGATCATTGAATATTCCTTTTTATCATTATTTTTAGTGCGTATTTGTTTTTTTTCGCAAAGGGATATATAAATATTTCAAAGAAAAATATGGAGAGCAGAACCATTTAGTTGTCAAATATTCAGCGTTAGTTGATCGATAAAGAACAGCAGGAGCTTTCTGAATGTTTTAATAGAGACATCGCCGATGATGGGGTTGAAGTTAGCGCAAACATTGATGAAAGAAATCATTAAATATGCTCATTATATGCTGCTGTTGATAGTGCTCATAATTCTTCGTCTGACAGCGATCCAACTTTTGAATTTCAATAGCTAGGTATCCATTCTAAATTAGCCACATGTCGGTTTGAACCTATGTAACACGTACAAATCGCGTCACAAAGCGGTCATTTTAATGTCATTCTGTGTGATCGCCATTTTCGGGATAACATTTGCTGCTTCATTTAAATGACTAGGAAAATGGCGGTGAAATGTCACTTGGACATGAATTTCGTGCCATAAAAATGACGAGAAAAAATTGCGGTGTTATCGATCTTTAATGACGCCTAGGATAAATGCCTAAACTTTTTGCCTGTTGCGTCATTTAAATGGCAGCCCCAAAAAATTACAAGGCACGAAATTCCTTCCATGCCATTTTTCTACGCAAATGACAAATTACGCAGCATTTAATATGCTATCTGTGCTTTCATTTGGATTTTTGTCTCGTGGCGAAATGAGCGTAAATAATTAATAAATGATGCACGTTATCGTTGCCTGCGATACACCGAAAAGCGATCGAAAACTCTGACCATTGGCCAGGTAGCGCAGCCTAATTATCAGTCGTGCTTCTGCTGAAATAATCGATTTTATTGGCTGACATACGAAGGACATTGCGATATAGTTCAGGTTCTTCTTCGCGCAATTCGAGTTGTAATTCAGAACAAATACTCCGCTTACGTCGCGTTGGCTCGTAATGAAGCAAGATCGTCTTCACTGCTTTCCAGCACACACTCTTACGCCGTCTCCGCTATTTCCACCATCATCGCAAAAGTTATTTTTGACATTTTTTTATTTATCATAATCATTTTTTTTTCTTTTTACTGATATTTAATTTAATTGAAAAAGTCGCACGTAAGCATCTTCGTCGAGAGAAAAATACTAAATGACAGTAGCCTGATCGCAAAACAGATAAATGATGCGAAATCGAAATAATGGGAAAGGTAACATTTGTCATTTTAATGAGGCAAGTCATTACCATGCCATTTTTTCGAAAATGACCAATGACGAATCGCAGCTTTAATGTCACTCTCATGCGACATTTTTTCCTGACGTCACAGCGTCATTTAAATGACTCGAAACTGGTGATTTGATGACATATCTAACCGAAAAGTGCAATCACTCTATTCACCGTGGTGGTGAAAGTAAGGTCGCTGGGCTTGATATTTCAAAGCCATTTGACAGAGTTTGGCACCAGGCTCTTCTGTCGAAAATGCGTGCATTTGGAATCGATTATACCTTTGTTCAATGGATTAGAAATTATCTTTAGGACCGTTTAATTCAAGTCGTTTTGAACGATTTCAAGTCTGCCAAATAAATGGTAGTGTCCCCCAAGGCTCCGTTCTGTCTCCGACTCTCTTTCTTATTTTTATCAATGATCTCCTGTCTGTAACTTCTAATCCAATCCATTCCTTCGCTGATGACAGTACCCTTAGCTTCGCATATTCGTTTGACGATTCACGTCTCTCATCTTCGGGCGTGGAGCTAGAACGGCAACGTATATTAAGTTCATTATATTTTGACATTGACAGCATTCTTAAGTGGGGTAAAACCAATAGAGTAGAATTTAATGCTTCCAAAACACAATGCTGTCTTCTGTCATTAAAGCGAATCCTCAATACTCTGCCATAATCCATGAATGGCACTTGCATTTCTGAAACCCAAGGGCTTTCCATCCTCTGTATGTGTGTTAACGACAAACTTCGTTGGCACGACCACATATTCGACGTCGCCAATAATGCTGCGAAATGTCTAGGCTTCCTCAAGCGATGCAAGAAATATTTCACCCCTTCTGATCTGGCTAGAATTTATAAGGCGTTTGTTCATCCAAAACTTGAGTACAACCCTCATATCTGGTCTGGTGCACCAATAACATATTTGGCGCTACTGGATAGGATTCAAAAACGTGCGTTAAAACTTATTGGCGATCGAGACATCGCGAAATCACTTGACTCTCTTAGTCATCGTCATAATGTCTTCTGCTTGTCATTGTTTTATCGGTATTTCCACCACAAGTGCTCAAATGAAATAGCCCGTTGCATTCCACTCCTACAGCAATTCAATGGCAATACTTGTCATGCTAGGAATGCACATCAGTTTACCCTTAAGCCAGTATTCGGATGTACAGTGATTCGTTACTTACAAGGATTCGTTTCTTAACCGTACAACGCGAATGTGGAACGCTATACCACGCTCTGTTTTTCCTTCACATTACAACATTTAAAACCAACGTGCATCGGTTTCCCCCTTTCTCTAATCCTTCACTTCCCTAATGCCCGCACTGTGTAACTTCATTATAAGAGTATCAAAAATCCCTTCATTAAATAAAAAAAAATAAAATAAAATAACAGTCTAAGAGAGAAGTACAGCTCCCGTAAATATGGAAATAGGTGGATTTGAGGATACGCGGTTCTTAGGTTAACACTCCTGCAAACGATCAGCCCGTGTCATTGGCCTCTATATGTCCATTAACCCGAAATATCATAACCCGAATACCGTAGATATTAGGGCAAACGGAACGGCACGGAAGAAATTGCCGGCCTCTTTTAAACTTTTCGAGCTTCTAGGTTCGTAGTAATATTATACATCTGTAAGCTCGATATTTTAAAATATTAATTTTCGGATTAATGTCAAATCAGAAATTGATAATTTTTTTTAAAAAATTTATGTAAATACTAAAATTAAATCTTAAATTTAATCAAATGCATAAATATTCTTGATTATTAGATAAAAATTTCATTTTTTTGTAAAAAGGTTTGGATTTTGTAGAGTTTCTGTGATCCAATCCATGAAATTAGTAACTCTTGTGTAAACTCCCGGAGAATCCGGTCTTGCACAGCCAATACCGTACGATACAATACCAATCAAATTAAAACGGCGATCATCTTCGAATCGCTGGAAAGAGGAACACATAAATTGTGAAACGCAATCAAAAAAAAACAAAACAAACAGCCTCACCTCAGCTATCATAAGTGGACCTCCAGAATCTCCTTGACATGTATCTTTACCGCCTCTCAAATCTCCGGCACACAATACGGCATTATCGAACTGTTGCTGTGAAATGAGCTTGTTTTGCTTTTGATATAAATCTTTACAAACTGAATTATTTTTTACTGGGACTCGTAGCTCTTGCAAAATATCAGAGGGTTGTCCGCCTTCCATGGTTCTCCCCCAGCCGGCTACATAAGGAAAAGTATTTACAAACGACTTCAGTAAGAATTCCCGTGTGAATGGCAAGCAAATTGGGTTGATTTTCACTTTGAAATTGGGTAATATTTTAGTTTATGAATTGCAAATAATAACTCTTTGAACTCACACGTAAGTTGAACATTCCTAACGAGATACAACATCGCAATATCGCTGTGACCGTCTCTTGAGTTGTAATTCGAATGTGAGCGCACCTAAATGAGGAATTACAAGTAAATGAATCCGGTTCGGTTCTTTAGATGTTTCAACTTACTCCGGCAACCGGCACATCGATGTGATTAGTTTCATTTTCTACGCTTAAGTTATGCTCTCCCAGACGAACAAAAGCCCTGTAAAAATAAATAAGGCGGTCGCACCTTTACTTCGCACTTTGTAACCACATTTGAACTTACAAGTTCGATTTGATACAATGCGCTGCAGTTAGCACATGACGACTGGTAATCAATGTTCCCCCGCACTTAAAAGGCGACCCGATATTGTTGCCATTGTAACCGATCAGAGCAATCCATGGCCAAGCTCCAAGCTCGCTAGGTACACCGCCAACGACCAGAGCTCCGGAGAATTCTGAAGGCTTCCTGTAACCGCAACCTTCTTGCAGGGTTAATGGTTTTCTTGGACTGTCATCGGTTATCTTCTGGAGCAGTGGTAACTGCTGAAGCAGTTCTGTCTGTGCCAATGGACAACAAATCACTGCGTACCTAGTGCCACAAAGCTGATTGGATATCTTTAGTTCATTGATGAAGGTATCATCCGAAGGATTTTCCAATAGCCTGGTTTTCAATGGTTGGCAGTCTTCTAGATCTATTTCAAAAATTCGATATTGTGTACATGAAAATGCTTAACAAAATGGACCCTACGTGTACAGAGTCCGTTTTGACGATCTGGACCTATACATGTTGTTGGGTCAGAGCTTTTTATTTCTGGTGGTGATATGAGGCTCTGAGAAGCTATCGGAATCGGCATCGGTGTTCGTGATGGGTATCGATCGACAGGAGAATCGATTGGGAAATGAAAATCTGTATTGGCTGCAGCAATAGATACCATGAATAGTATAAGAAATACTGAAATATTTAGATATGAATAAAAAAGTACAAAAGGGACCATAATATCTTACCGTTACTTAAGAATTGTGTTGTTTTCTGTTTGAAGTGGTGTGCCAAACCAGGTGCAAAACACACAACCCTAATCACTGCTAGTAATAACATTCTTCTTTCAAATTAAAGAAGAAGACTTGAAATTCAGCAGGTGACTTATACGGTAAATAATTTTTTTGCTAAAAAAAGGGACTTTCCAGACTAATCCGATCGTTTAGTCCGTACCAACAGCCACTACATGCGAAGCTAAACTAATTTCTGTGGTTATTCCAGTTCCCTTGAAAATACAAACTTAACTTCCTATTGTCGTAGAGACGAACAAGTTAGAATTCGTCAAAATAAAATTAGTATACCTATCACATTGATTAATTTGAACTCAACATCTTAAGTCACACATATAAAAAGCATCTAACACCCGAAAAGCTACTCGATCACTTTGCTAATAAATTGTAAACAAAAACAAAACTTCGTCATCGGTGTACACAAAAACAAGACAAAGAATGCGTAAAACCAAAAAACCAGTGCAACCAGTATTACTTGTTGTTACAAGTATGAAGGCTTAACTACATTCGGCAAAAAGTGCAAAAAGTGACTTTTTCAAAGCTCACATAAACACGCTGCTGCCCCCTCGTATTCAGAAACTGGACTAAGGATTTTTTTTTACTTTTAAAAGCTCCAAGAAAGCATAAGCAAAAACAAGAAGCATTTGCCAACGAAAGAAAGAAACATTTGCATCAGATTCATCTAAGCGTAAGATCAGTAACTATAGTGAGAGCTTTTTTGTGTGAATGTATTAGTTTTTTTTCGAACTTCCACAAAGTGTGTCACTTGGAACTTAGAGGTATTTCAAGTAAGTCTCTTTGTGATATGTTGAGAGAAAAATACAAATTGCAAACGGTGTGAAAAGAGAAAAAACATTTTCGTGTGTGCACTTCTCTTTTTTTCAAATGTAGTTTAGCCTTGAGTATCAAAACTAAAGGCTATATATAATTTAATCTCCCATCCGTGATGCTTGAGAACAGTGTTTACACCTGACTTATTTACTTTTCCTTAATTTGTTGCGAACACACGTTCAACGTTCAAAACTTTTCAATAATTACAATTGCGAACCACAATTTCCATGTATTGCTTTTTTACAATTTTCCTGCTGAAAGTTCAGAGTTCTCAAATCACCTCGCATGCTATAGTCTGAAACATTGGTTCAAGTCAGTCGTGAACGTTGTTTTATTCAAACCATTTAGATTTTTAACGTACGCTTGGCAGAATGCCACTTGTATTTAAAAAATGCAATTCAAATTAATTAATCCGAGGCCGAATAACCGCATCAGTTAACGAGCAATATATATATCACTGAATTATCTTAATTTGGCATTACTGCTTCAGTTATCGAGCATGGTATCGAGTATCCGGTTTGATAGCTTGAAATTTCCTTGTCAGTGCTCATATATTTTTTTCATTTGACAGATCTAACGGTGTCGTATGACTATGAAACGGCAGAGAAAGGTTCATGTTTTATTCGTTTTCGTAAAGTGTTTCTCACAAATACGAACTTAAATTATTTACAAATTAGTTTTGCAACATATCCAAATCGCACCAACAAAACAGCTGGTCACAGGTGATGTGTTGGGAAATAGGAAATGCTGGGTAGTGTTGAGTTTATGTGATTCAACTTTTATAGCTATTTTAATGCAAATGTTTATAAAGAAAGAACAAATTTGTTACCCAATAAAGTTGTTACAATTTAATTGGAATATTTTTTGCGGTTATAAGAAATAGTTCTCTATTTTTTATCTGCCTTAAAATAAGAATTCTTGGGTTGTTATACTTTTTCCATTTTGGTTAATAAAATGAGATAAAATGCATATTTCATTGTAGTATTGCATAAATATTACTAAATTAGTAATGGTTGGGTGTAAAATATTTGTAATAAATGGTTTTTTATATGTATATTAAATTCTTTGATTGTGTTATTATTTATTTATTATTTGATTGTTTTTATTCAACATATGAAATTTTAATGAATATATGTACATATTCGGGTTCCGTGCATCGATAAAGAAAAGTTGGAAAAGAAGTATTTTAAATCCTTTTTAAATTATTTTGTGTTACAAAATGTACGTTTAGGCGGTCTTGGAATTTTTTTGTATAAGTTAATATGCTTTGTTTACCAAATTAATAGTAAGTGACAGAGATGATAGAAGCAAAGAGATACCAAACTTTCCAGTGGAAAACACTCTGCCTACAAGCTAAATTCCAGAAAATTTACGAATTTACCCATACTATCATATTTTTAAACAAGTATGGGTAAATTCGTCAATTCACCACGATTTCTTCGTCAATCCACCACTTTTTTCCCCGCCCACAAACCAAAAACGAAGATGCCGGAAATAGAATCTAATCCAACACGGAAATGGCCAAAATGCAACATACACCACAGATAGAATGCATCTAGCAAATGCACTTGATAGTAGAAACACGTTCAGCAGATACTAGGTATAAAATAAAGAATTCAAATTGTAAAACAATATTGAAATATTTTGGATTGCTTTGATTTATTAAATAATAAAACAAGACTTACGAAAACGAGAACTAAATTTGAGTTACACAAATAACATCATAAAATTTCAAAAATTGTTAAGGTACCAACAATAAAAAAAAATGTATAATGGTTGTTGCCAACAAAAAACTAGATATAATAGTTGCTGTATTAAAAAATAATACATTTCTTTTTAGGCAATATTCAAAAAAATAAATGAGGGAATACTTTTTTCACTGATGTGAATTCTATAATTGAAGATTATTTATTATTTATTTATTTTTTTCTAGAAAATCCGCTTTCTCTTCTCGCCTTAGGAGGAAAAATTGCTAAAATTTATATACCAAGAGATAATAAAATTTTAAAAAGGAAAATTAAAATAGTACGAATTATTTCAAAGAGTTTCTGAACGTCTGAACAAAGTGAAAGCATTAGTTTATGAGCTCTAATTAAATAAAACAACAACTGTAATTTTCTCAAAATGTTTTTTGATTTAATATTTTTTCTGCACAATTTTGATATTTGATATTTATATATTTTGTTTGAAACATTTACAAAGATTACGATAAAGTATCTATAATGACGTAAATGTTGTCATGAATAATTTATTAATTAATTATAATTAAATATTAAATTTTAAAATTTGATTTAGGTTGAGCGTTTAATTTAAATTGAAATTGGATACAAATGCTTACATTAAAATGATAAAAGAGAAAAAAGAGAGAAATAGAAAAGTTAACAATTTAGGCAACAACGTTTACAAAACTATGATAGAAATATTAAAATACAAAGTTATAAAATAAATATATAAAATATTAAAAATTATATTATTATAACAATTCTGAAGTGAAAGCGAAGCTAACAGTATTTTTGTACAGCTGTGCTGCGTATTTTCGAAGATAAAGTGCATTTAAGATCAATAGAACTTCTACTATTTTTAAAGATGAAAAATCAGTAAAAGAAAATATTGGTCTTGGAGGTCATATTACTAATTTATTTGCAATATGGGATATGAATTTTCGGATATATAGTACCTTTAAATGTATTCATAACCAAATTGAGGAAGTGTTTTTATACGCGAATTGGAATAACCTAAATCTAGTAAGTGATAGACAGAAGAAGGAGAACAGAAGGTAGCTGGAATGCACTGCATGAATATATTGTTGGTGCATTTTTCTATCGAAAATGCTTGGTAGTTGAATACAACTCATAAATAAGCATGCACATGTTACATACATATATTAAATTAATTAGCCACTCTTTTTAACAGACGACTTTATTTGTCAAGTATTAATGATTTGTAATTTAAAAAAAAAATATGAAAATAAACAAAACAATTTACTACGAATCACTAGTAAGTGATTGCAAATGTAGTTAAAAAAGAGTTTTCACGTACCAAAAGTAATATTTGTAAGGATTTGGATCACTATATAATAAAAAGCATTTTAAAGCAGTACCCAATTGTGTAATGCAAAGATTCCACTGAGCACTTAACCGAGATTAAGGTTAATCTGCCCTTAATCCACTTTAAATCTCAAGATTAACCATACAAATTTTAATTTGCTTAACACAAGATTAAAAATTAAAATCTAGGTAATAAACTTCGTTTGCATGAAAATTCAGGTTGCGAACACACTCTACACGACTCTACTCTATCTAGAGAGCCAAACGTCAGATTAATCTATTTTCGACGGTGGAAACGCTGAAAGATTAATTTTTAATTTTTTGTGCTTAATCTCGGTTTATTTTATTGTGGAAACGTAGCATAAAAGTACTTCAATGCTTCAATATAACCATCCATAACAAAATTCGTGTTTGTTATGGATGGTTATACATTAATTTATTGTCAACCGAAAATGTATGATCAACTTACTTATAATATATTACTTACGTTAATCAGTATTATTTTTCATTTAAAATTATAATAAATTGGTTAAAACATACCTTTATTCTCAATATTGTGTGGTAAGTATGTTTTTATAAATCCATATTCACCGCAAATTTTGCATGTTTATTTTACACACCCAAATTGGGAGGTGTAATCGGCTGAAATTCATCAACTGTTCTCAACTTCTTGCTATAAAAAATATAATTCGATTCATGTGTGCGTGATTCCCACTTGATTCGCACGTAAAAGCTCATATAAGTGCAAATTATGTGGGGCTTATCAGTTCGACTTAGTTTGTAGGCAAGGTGACAAATACGCTCTCAAATTGACTATCTGGTTAATTCCTCATCTGTGATTGCGACGATAGCTTACAAGCGAGAAGGATCGTTTTTTTTTTTAAAAAGAGATAAGAAAATAAGATAAAGGAAGAGTGCAATTTTATTTCTTGTTAATATAAACATGATTTAGTAAAGAATTATGGCCGATTTTATGACTGTGAAAAATATTTTCCCAAATTCTTCTCCAGAAGAATCGGACGACGAAAAAAATAACAAAATATCCATTTTTATTCATAAATATTATTAACTCGGTTTCATTTTTTTAATTTCAAAACACTTAACTCACAATTTCACATAAAAACACAAATGACAGAACACAAAATGACATTTTTCTTGGTATAAGACTTAACGTACTAGAGTATTTGTAGAACAAACACACAGTGCGTTCGATACGTGATGTAATTCAGTAACGTGTGGAAGTTATTCACTCGTTTACTGATGTCGTAATTCGGCCCCTAAATAAAAAGCAAATAGACTGGTGTGGGTCTTTAAAAAATTCTAGTTTCATCGATAAACAATTGAAAACTCATTAATTGAGAATAATCTGAACTTGTTTCACATGTATACACCTCACGATGAAACCTATCTTGAATATTTATACATTTTTTTATGTTCATTATTAATTTTGTCAACATTGAAATCAATTAAAAAAATTTAATAAATTTCTCCTATTAGAATTGGGCTGCTTGTTGCTCTAAGATTTTTAAGATGTGGTAACAAAAAAAAAAGCTGGCAACATTACAAAAGCTGGCAACACTGCTTGAAGTTACTGTGCTGCGATCAGCACAGCGTAGCCAGAAAGTGGCCGATACGTCCATTTGGTTCTCTATTTTGTGTTTTGGCACTTAGCCCTGAAATCATGGTTTAAATCCTACTCTAATAAAGTCCTATTTTGACAAATTAATAACGTTTATTTTATAAAATTGATACCATGTTGCACAAAGGCCAAATAAGCCTCAACGTGTTTGGATGTTGCGGCTTCCATTAAACGCTTTATTAATTATTTTAAAATTTTAATTCTACTTTAAATTTCATTCGTGTAGGCGAAAATCGTACAAGTTTGATTTTTCGCAAGCTACGTATTTTAAAGCACTTTTTTCCTAAACTAGTAATACGTAGCTGATTTGTTTATTAGGTTAACTTTGTTTAACAAAAATATATACAGAAACTTCTAATAAAGACAGATTTTTTGTGCTGGCATTGGACTTGGAAAGCAGACTGACATATCAACGAGCTCAGCAACAATGGAAGCACGTCAAATTCTGAGAAGGTTTCATCAAAACCTCATACAAATACGAGGTTTGGAAATCTGAAAAATGTATGAAATTTTCGATGAAGGTTTCAGGAGGTTTTGCGAAACCTAAGATTTCAATGCGGTAGAAAAGGGTATAAAGCGTCAAACTTTTTAGGTCTCAATAGAAATCATCCTGGCGACCGAAAACTTGCATGCTATTTGGCGACTCTCAACCACATCGTAGGACGAATGCATTGCATATTGGAGTGTCGGTATCAAATTTGCTCGCACAAATAATTTGTAGGGTGACGTTTAATTTGCTTTTAAAATTCCGTTATTATAATAAAGTATGATGCTATTACATAGCTATTATGTAGCTCTTTTAAAAAAGAACCATTTACCTTACGATTTATTCAAAACAAATTGCACTTACATACTAATTTAAAAACAAAAACAAATTAATTAAAATCAATGCATGAAGTGTAAGTCGTGTTAGGTCCTGCCAAAAGTTACAGGTTGCTCAATAAATGAAGTTCCAGGTTGGTCAAAAGAAAGAGTTCCGGGCTGTTCAATGGAGATTAAAAGTTCATCTGCCCTTTTTAAAAGAGCCACAATAGAATCTTCTTATCCATTTGCTTTATCAATGAAACCAGAAACGTTTGAAGAAACCTTTTGCAGGTCTCCTGTGCTGGATACAAAGTAGATTTCTGTTAAGGAACCATCTTGCTGAGATTGACCTGATGTTGTATGTGGTAAGGAAACCCTGCCCTTGAAGCACCAAGACGATTATGCTGCATCTCTTCTATTATTTTCCTTACCACTTCATAGTCTACATTGTTTTTAAGCAATTTCTCCTTCACCAAAGTTAGTACTTTTTTCGTTTCCTCGAAACTAAGAGATGTCAGTGATATATTGCCTATTTCTTATTGAAGTTTCACCATAAGCACTAAAAAGAAACAAAACAGTGGCTGTCTCCTTTTCGTTGCCTTTGCTAACCTTATAAAGGTTTTTTCAGCCTTTAAGTGCCAAAACGGTCCCAGATTTCAGAGACATGCAAAACGATTTTTCATCCTTCTTCCTCCGGTGTACTGCGGGACAGTTCAGGATGGTGCTTTGGGAACCCGTATGGTGTCTTTGAATGGGGTTTTTCGATTTTCTTCTAAAATGATATTTTGTTAGTTTTTTGTGGAAATCAACATTTTGCTAAGTTCAAAAGCCAGTCTATCAGGGTTTGTTCTTCTGCTCCATTAAGCATAGCACTAGAATTAAAACTAGATTAAAACTTTTTTTATTAATTTCAGAATTTAAACTGCATAATCTTCACGGGAACCAAAATCAAACCGAATACGGTTCGTAGCGAATACCTATGAAGCGAGGCACATAAATTTATGTATTTCTTTACTTGACTTTAGTTCAAAAGAGTATTCAATTCCAAGTAGGAGGCTCTTCCGCCTTCACTGCTGTGAAAAGATTAACATCTTCGACGGCGTTTTTAATCCAATTCATAAAGTGTCCAACTCTAGTGTACACTCCAGGCGAGTCTGGCCTTGCACAACCAATACCATATGATACCACACCAATCAAATAAAAATGTTGACCATTTTCAATTTGCTAAAACAGAAACAAAAATTTTAAATCGAATCAACAATGAAAATGTCAATAGCTACTACCTCCGGTACCATTAGTGGACCACCAGAATCACCTTGACACGTGTCCTTGCCACCTTTTAAATCACCAGCACACAGAACCGCATTGTCAAACTGTTGCTGTGAAATTAATTTCTTTTGCTCTTGGTATAAGTCCTTACAAACCGAATTGTCATAGATGTTAATTAGCAACTCTTGTAAATGATTCGAGGATAATCCTCCTTCCGAGGTCTTAACCCAACCAATGACAATCGCAGAGTTGTTTACATAAGATTTCGTTTGGAGTTCTTTTGTAAGTGGCAAGCAAATTGGTTTAATGTTTTCTAAAAAATTTAATTTTTTAAATATATTTTTCTTAAACATTAAAGATTTTGAATAAACATACTTGAGAATTGAACATTATGTTCAAGAAGGAGTATAGCAATGTCACTATGACCATCTCTTGGATTGTAACTTGCATGCTTAAGGAACTATAAGTAAAAATTGATTTTTAATAATTATACTCTTGATAAATTTGTAGAACATATGTACCTTGGTAACTGGAACATCGATTTGATTAGCTTCATTATTTAAAGCGAGATTATGCTCTCCCAAGCGTACGAAAGCTCTGCAAAATAAAACATATCCATCTGTCAGATTCATTCATCAAGTGTTCATCCAAATGACACTTACAGGTTCGATTTAATGCAATGTGCGGCTGTCAGGACATGTCGACTAGTGATCAACGTTCCCCCACATTTAAAAGGCGATGCAGCGCTATTGCCAATGTACCCTATCAACACCATCCATGGCCAAGCTCCGAGTCGACTCTGATTACCGCCAACGATTGAAGGTCTATTGACGCCAAACCTAGAATATTCTGAAGTGCATCGGCACTTAGTTCAGTACTTAGTATTAAACAAATTGAAATGGCAGAGAAGTGAACTGAGTGTGAATCGATTTTGTGCGACTATTTTACTTTGTTCGAAATAATTCGCACGAAAACACACATAACCTAATAACATTTTTCTTCAAACATACGCTTATGGCATTCACGAAAATCGTTCAATGTAAATAGTCATTTGAATAAAAAATAGGTGCCAAGTAAATGCACCTACTGGGCACAAAGTGTGCCATTTATAGGTATTGTAACTCGGTAATATTGAAGTCAAATAGAAGTATGTAATTGCATTTTCCAAGCGAAAGTATTACTGTACTGACTCTCTGAACCTACCTGCGTTTCTTACGCTTCGAGTACTACCACAACCATCTTGCGTTGAAGGCAAAGTTCCTGGAACATCATTTCTGTTTTCTGGCAATATTTCAAGATCCCTTTTAACAGCCAAAGGGCAGCACACCACAGCATATTCGTGGCCACAGATCATATTGGAATTCCTTAGTTCGTTGATAAATGCTACATTTGACGGGTTCTGCAGTAGCTTCGTCTTTAACGGTTCACAATTTTCGAGCCCTTGTTAAATATGATTAACGGTAACTATAACACTCTTATAATGCAATCAACCATACATACTTAGGCAGGTTCCATGCTCATGATGCGGATCGACACATGTTGAATGAATAAATGTCTTTAAATTGTTGGCCGCGTCGTCGCCATTATAATTTGCATCGGAATTAAATCGAAACAGATCTGCAATGGCTGGAAGAAAAAAATAAATAAATTACTTACCAATAATAATTAATACCAAAGAAAAGAGGTGTCATTTCGCGGCATTGTTGAACTGTTAAAATTCATTGATGATGCGACAGCTCCAATAAATGGTATACCGAGATTGACTGACTCTGATTGGCCAGATATTGATACTATTGTAACGGGAATATCGTTTCTTTTCAGCAAGGCTTTCTTGAAATGGCCACTTCAATTGGCAGCCGGGATCGTGCAATATAAGAGTATACGTATTTTTTTCTTTGGGGCTAAATTAAGGAAAAATTCTGCGCTAATGCCCTACCAACAAACCCTACTAAAGAACCAATTCCGAACATAGAAATATTTTTTTTTTTTTTTGAGAAAATATACTATATTTTACATATTTTGAACTTCTTTGGTTTATCAAATGCTGAGCACCTAAAGGGATTGTGGAGAGCCAGTGAATTACCGATGTTAAGAGCAAAAAGGTCACTACAGCGTTTCTGGTCTATTGACCGTTTTATTCGCTTTGATGACAAAAGAGCTCGTGCAAATCGACAAATGGCAAATAAAGCTGCACCAATTAGAGACGTATACCTTCGTCAAACTCAAACACTACACTAGATGAACAGCTTTTTTCGTTCCCCGGTAGAGTAAATTTACACAGTATATTAAAATACTTGTAAATCCAGAAGAGTATACCATTAAAGTGACGCTTCAAATAGCTATTGATTGAAGGGAATATTCTATAGGCCAAGCCCAGGCCAAATATGGGATATTTATCAAGGTAACAATGATGTTGCTTTATTTTCAAACGTACAGACAAAAAATAAGGCTGTTTTCTTGCCTTCCACCCTCCACATTGACAATGAATATGTTGAAACAGCAAAAAAAACAAAAAACCCAACACAAAGGTGACCATCGGCATTTTATTACAACATCCTGGATGTGACTGGTTTGGCAGCGTAAATGGTTCACAGCAAATTCAAAGGAAGAACTACAAACACGGTTGCCACTCGGGTAACAAAATATTCTACCGAAGTTTGCAATCAAACCTACCAAGCCGAAGAAAAACCTACCAAAGCAAAATTGATGTTAAAAAATAACGTAAAGCGAAGTTTAATGTTATTTTCTAAACAAACAATCCAATATGACGAATATTTCCTTTCTTTTATTTACAAAACTCATAACATAATTTGACATATCATATAAACCACATCTTTATATTTATTATTTTAAATTTGCTATTTCTTAGAGACTATTTTTTTTAATTTTTTTTTTAATTGGCGCAGTAAATAATGCAAAATTGTGTAACAATTTAAAATATTTTTTTTTTCATTTTGATATTTGTAGGTAAAACTGTGATCTATCGATCCGGCAAAAGGGTTCAATCTATCAATTTTACAATTTGCATGGTAATAAGAGGTATGTTAGGCTGTAAAAAAAACCTGAGAACATTAGTACTTCCACCGTACTCATCAGATTGTGCAGAATGACAAAGGAGAACCCTCGCTGCTCCATTAAGGTCTGAAACAATCTTACCGAGACCTTTGATGTCAGAAAAGGATTAAGGCAAGGTGATGCACTGTCATGTAACTTCCTAAACACTATACTTCAGAAAATTGTGCGAAACTCACAAGCCAACCCCAGAGGCACACTCTTCCGTAAACCTGTTTAATTACTTGCATACACAGATGACATTGACATATGTAAGTAGTAGAACACAGCGTGCTGTCACTGGTGCGTTTTCTTATATAGAAACAGAAGCGGCTAAAGTGGGTTTAGCGGTTAACGAGGGCCAAACCAAATATATGCTGTCTACCCGAAGGGACATACAACATCGAAGAATTGGACAGAACGTCACAATCGACAGGTATAATTTCGAGGTAGTAAAGGACTTTATATACGTTGGTTCCGCTATAAACTCTGTAAATAACATCACGGCAGAGATCAAGCGAAGAATTACACTTGCAAATCGCGGTTTCTTTGGCCTTAAAGGCAAACCGAAACCAAACTGAGCACTCCCGGACTGTAGCGCCATCTAAGTAAGCAAGTAAAACTGCCCTTACAATTATTGTGCAATCATTGTTTGTTGAGATATCAAAGTCTTATTTTTCATTTACGGATGAATATCTCAGCAAAAAATTGAGGTAAGAAGAAAAACCATAGCATATAAAATCGCAGCTGAAAAAACAAGGTTAGTGATCAGTGTAATCTTATGAATGCGCAATACAAAATATTACAAAATGATTCTGCCAGAAGATCTCAAAAATAGAATTGTTATTTCATTTCGATGCGACCAATTTTGACGAAGATACAGCTCTTTAAAAACACGTTAAAAAACTTAAAAATATGAGTGCTCTTTTAATTGTTTTAGAGTAGTGTAGATAAAAACAAACAAAAATAAACTGTAAGCTTAAGAGTTGTAAAAAAAACCTACCAAATCTTATTAGGTAGATTGGTAGCTACCAAAGCTGAAAAAACCTACCAAGTTTGGTAGGATTCTAAAAAAAGAACAACAACCGACGCACGTCGTCAGTTTCTATATTCGCTGATAGATCCAGCAATTGAGAAACGAATGAACACTGAATATATATGCAACAGTTCGCCCCTCGCTCTGGTATAAAAAACCTATTTCGGTTGTCCAATAGATCAAAGGGTGTCAAGCAGATCTGATACTATGACGGAGTAACTACTATCATAACTGTCCTGTACCGCTTGATCGATTCGACTACATGTAATGCAAAATTTGTCGCTAAAATAATGGCGAAGAAAGAAATGTTAAAAATGTTTAAATCCGGTATGTTTATAAATACATATTTCGTATGAAACAAAGTTCTTATTGTTCTTAATGTTATTTGTTGTTACATAAAAATGCGTTATATTATTTACTTTTGCTTACAATTCAACCTCCTATATTCCTTTAATTCTAAATGCAACAATAGGTCAGGCCAGACACCACTTTTCACAATAATATTGCTATCTTCGATTGAATTAATTCACCTCTTGTTGAATGAAATTTTTGTGATTGACATCCTGGACAAATTGGTAGATTGGCTAACATATTTTAAGTGTGTTCGTATCGATAACAATAAAATAAATCTTACCCTCATTTGACAGTTCTGCAGTTATATCGGTTTGTTTCTGAAGTAATCCAATAGCTATAGTAATCCAAAGCTATTAAAATCCTCATTGTGTGAATGTTTTCCTGAATTTTTTTCTTTTCTTTGTACGCACTTTTTAGGGCACCTCTTTTACGCTCTTTTATTATAGCTGACCAACGTCTTATTAGTACTTTCTAATTCACTGAACGAGAGAGCTTGATTTTTTAAACCGTTCAAATAAACATATATCTCGAGACTAGAATTGAAGTCATTATTCAAAGTTCTTCATTGTCATATGGTTGCGATTTTATTTTTCCCAATGTAGAAAAGCTTAATGATAATGACTGCTGTGTACTTCATTTTATGTCGTCATAAATTCTACGGAAATGGTGAAACGTCAGAAACCACCGTGCTCTCATTATCGCAACAGGCCGCGAAAACATACATTTGATTCAAAATATTGTAAATACCCCATTTAGTGTAATGGCGGGGATTTTTTTTTCTAAACTTGGCAAATTATTAAGCTAAGAAGCAAAACACACTCATTAGATACAATGAATGTGTCGTTTAGTCTACGCATAATATTTTGTAGAATTTAATTAGAAAAAAAAAGATGCTAATAAACAACATCTGTGGTAGGTACACCTCCTAACCAGTTACAGAATTAAAAGCTATGCCAATGCGAATAACCTGATAGCATACCGTAGGACATTTTTCTATCAGAAACATTTCAATGTTTTGAATAATTGTTTGAGTGTACGTATATATAAAAGCTGCCTTAACATAAAATTTTGAATCTTATCTTAAGACTTTCAAAAAATTACAACACTTGGCTTTATGTCACAATCATGGGAGAAAGCCAAATCGGCATTAAGACCGTGTAAAATAAAATATTCCCAAAAATAAATTTAAAATAAATCAAGGCTTTTTGGACGTTTCTTTTCTGAATCATAAGTTATCGCAACTTGCGTTTATACATGGTGATACCGACTTAATGATCAAAACTTTAGGATATGATTTCTGACAAATTCTAAGAAGTTAAGATCTACCTCGATTTTGTACCGCAGTTACCGAGGATTTAAGGCAAACGCTACTTTGCTATGTGGGTGCAGTGGCTTAGTGGTTCAGTGCACCTGAAAGTTTTTATTCGCTGTCCCACCTCTTGCGAATGTCTGACAAACATCCAAGAGTAAGAAATCTCATGTGAAACTTCTTAAGAAAATTAATTTCTGTTCGGAATCGGTACTAAACTGTAGGTCCCTCCATTCATGTCAAAAATATAACTTCGCACACACAATAGTTGGAGAAGATAGGCTTTAGGTCCTGTATGGGCCGTTTACGCCTAATATTTATTTAGTTTCTACTTTCCTATGCCTATCTTTTCTAGCAAGACATTTAGAATCTTAAGGCGATGGGCAAGATTCGAAAGTATAATTTTTTTCAATGATTAAAGTTAGCTCTGGAGTATAAAAAAGTAAATAATATTTGTGAATTATTTTATAATTACAATACAAACTTTGCGTTCTCTTTAGATCTCAGTACTTCTTGTGGCTGACTTGTAAGGCAAAAGCGATTTTGTAAAAAAGAACGTGGGCTATTCTTTAACATTTATGTTTTTGGTGTGATATCAATACTTTTTGCAAAGATTTTTTATACATGGAAATTGCTAAAGAACTTGGCTGGGCACTACCGTGCCCCTTGACTACAAGTTCCTTTCGTAGTGGAACAACTGCTACGAAATTCGTAGAATTTGGTATCACCACCCCAGAAAAACTTGAATTATTTTGTCCTTCTCTACGACAGGTTTTTTCTATCGTAAATTAACAGTATCAGTAACAGTTATTTCAACAAAATGTACGTTCTTTTAAAAATAATTTTATTAATTTATATATAACATGTATAGTTATACATGTTTTAAATTCTTTAAATTCATGAAGAATGTTGATTGCGCGATACAAATTTCGAAATCGTTCCCGGTGCCACTATTCTGGTAGCCGCCTTCAGCTATAAGTCTCAGCACTGCACTCAATCGACAGATTGGGGTTATAGAAGATGCTAACACGCCTGGCTACAGCTTCGCTTCAAATTCTTGAAGCACGTATTTGACGGAGTCTTTGTTTAATCTGAAATTTCTTCTTCGAAAGATACCAATGAAATGAACAAATTTCAATAATTGCAAGAATAACTTACGGAGAGTATCATCTCTTCTTCTTTGAATTTTCATTTTTGTTGGTGTATCGCCTCTTTATGAATTGCAACGATAGCAATTGCAATTGATTCCATTAATTATTATTTTATTCACTTAAAAAACGAAAATATGCGCCACAAACTAATTTTTGAATTTGAATTTGACAGATGGGACAGTACTCAGGGACCAGGTACTAAAAACCCTTTTTTTGGGAATTTTTAACTTGAAGGCAAAAATATTTCATTATATTCCACAGTAAATTGTTCATTACACATAGATTTTAAATTTAGTCAATGTTACAAATCAAGAAGAACTCATTTAAGTCACAAAAATTCAATTTTTACTAGAAAATACAACTAGGTAAAAAAATTTTTTTGGGAAAATTAAGGGAATTTTTCTTTCTATTATATTAATTATATCACAATTAATAATCGAAATATTAATTGTGATATAAATCAGCTGTCTTCGAAAATGGAAACTAATTTTTTCAATCGGGCAATGCTCTTTTTCGAATCCCTCCGAAGGGAAATTGTTATAGCCTAAATAATAATAAAGATCAGATGTCAAAATATTGAAAATTTTTTAACAATCTTTCAACAAATAATGTTCAAAAAACAACTGTTCCGTTATTTGTTTTGTTAGAATTTGTTAGTCTTTCAAAATGGCTGTGATCGAAATCTTTATGAAGGTGTGACTAGGTTGTTGGGAGAGGACGTACCTACTGAAGTAGCTTTTCCATATACACGACACGGTCCGGTTCTGGATGTTTTCTTTTTTTCGTCTTATACAGACTCAGTTGAAGCTCATTCATATCAAATTTCCTATCAAGTATATCATCGTCTATATAAGGCTCCGCGTATTGAATAAATACTTTCACCAAAGTTGAGGGTTAACGTACTCTGTTACTTTTGACGCAGAAATATGAATTCCGCAAACATAATTAACTCCTTTAAGCGCTTCAATTTTATTCGAGAAGCTCTACTGAGGCACTTATATCACATAGCCAAGTTCTTATACAAAAAACGCGTTTGCCTTACAAGTCAATCGCAAAAAGAACGCCAAGTTTGTATTTCAATTATTAAAAAATACACAAATATCATTTACTTTTTTAAACTTGGCAAGTTTTTGAATCGTGAAAATTGGGGCTCTATACATATGTGCTTTATATATATTTATCTTCAAAACTTCAAGTGCTCCATAGTTTTGATGATCTGTCAGTGAGTCAATGGTCAATGAGTAAGTGATACACCATTTTTGCTAATTTTTGGGCCTTATAATCCAGGAACTGCTCATCTTAAACAGTTAATATTGGGATGTTGTTTAAATTAAAGACTTTTTTAAATTTCATTAATTTTGTTCAGTATCTCATAAAAAGACAAATTTTGTCGGTAACATCAGTGTCCAATTATGAGAAAGCTCACTGTATTTCCTTTTAATATTCTTTAAGTTATTAAGTTAAGTTCCTACCTGGAAAAAGGATATAATGCTGATCTTTTCTCCTGATACCGCACAGATGCTTATTACCGCTCCAATAACACCTCCAATAAATGTAAACTCTCCATTTTGATCATTTATTCTACATCCGTTGAGAATATACAAATTAAAATAGAGAAGATCTGAATTAAAACCAAGGCAACCAATTTCGTAATAACTAACATAATGTTCGAGACGAGATATTTACGAGGAATTTCAATTAATGATGTTTGGGTACAGAACCTCTCTCTCCATTTAACGACGAGATTATGATCAGGATTACATGGATCATAACCCTCCCAGTTCACTGCATTCCTACTGGTCCGCCTGTGGAGTTCGCCGATTCGACCTCAAAAGATATCTGCGGGCATCCCGATTTTAGATCACTTCATCATTGAGGCCAATCAAATGCTGGTGTTTCTGCATTTGTGTGATCCAGGAGTTTTTAGGCCTGTCTCTCTTACGCGATTGTAAGGGAATGTTGATTGCCATTGCCTTTTTGACGTGGTTCATAGAATCCCTCCTTTGAACATGACAATACCAACTAAGTTGGTCGTGCTCTAATTTTTTCAAGATGGGTTCTTTGACGTGAAGGCTTCCTCGGATTCTGGAACCTCCAATTCGATCAAGCTTTGTTACTCATGCTGTCATGCGAAGCATCTTCATCTCAGCTACTGGCAACTTGCCCTCATACTTTTTGTACATTGTCCAGCATTATGAACCGTATGTGAGCGCCGGACGCACAACTGCGGTGTAGAGCCTTTCTTTCAGCTTAGGGGACATTGTTCGATCACAGAAGATGGCAGAGTTTTCCTGCCACCCCACCCACGCTTACACGATGATTGATGTCGTCATCAACTGTTGCTTCACTGCTGATCATTGATCCCAGATATTTGAACTTTCTACACTTGGGACCACCACCCCATTCAAATAAATGTCCGGAATGGGTTGACTTGGGTCAGAAAACGGGCAGTACAGATACTCTATCTTTTTTGGCTAGTACGATACCCATTCTCTTCTAAAACATCTACCCAAACATCAAGTGCTCGTTGCAGGGAAGTCTGATCGTTACTTATGATGGCTCCATCGTTGGAAAAGAATAAGAAACAGTTTTTTTTGCTTTCTACGAAAATTTTCGAAGAAAACAGCATTTTAGTAAAAAACGCCCACAAAAAGTAGGTGTGGCAAAAATATTTATATGACAAACTTATAAAGGAGGGCAGTGCCTAAACATCTTGTGAAGGTTGTAACACTGTATCTCCCTAACTTTAGCTTTAAAACGGTTTTTCTAAATTGTGGGCGTGGCAGTGGGTGTATTCAAAAAGCTTTTACACTTAAAGATTTCGGAGCCCTAGGGAATATGCAGTCCAAATTTCAGCTTCCTAGCTTAATTTTAGAGGCCTAAAAATTGCGTACGGACGGACGGACGGACATTGCTAAATAGTCCTGATTATAAATATATATACTTTTATGGGTCTACGACGAATATTAAGGGGTGTTACAAACTATATGTCAAAATGAATTTACCCTTAGGATAGGGTATAAAGTAAAGTGATGAACTTCCATTTATTTAATATTATGTCGATTTTCATTGGCCCATGCACAATTGTCAGAGCTTACTGCTGTCAATACTTGAAAGGTGTTTGGGGTCACTTTTGTTTCCCCCCGAAACTAATCAGATACTGTGTAATAAGTACCTGCGAAGTTCGCATACTTCCTTCGATGTGTACATTCGAAACATTCGTTTCCGAAGAAATTCAGATATCAAATTCAAAACATTTCAATGGTTCTGAGTAATTTCTTATCCCAACTTTAAGATTTCCTATTTTCAGTGTGATAAATAGAATGACTCAACTTTTTGTCGTCTTATGACGACATGAGCAGCTTTAAGTAACAACAAATAAAATGTTTCAATCCAGTCCCAAGAGAATTGTTTATTTGTGTGGTTTAACAAATTCAAATCTGCCGAAGTTATAATATTTATCTCAATGAAGCTTCTAATTGCATTAATGGGACTCGCGTATTCAACAGCTGGATTACCGCATACAAATTTAGAACATTTTCGAAATGGTAAGAGGCCTTAATAAGTTCAATCGTGTTTTTTTTTAAGAAACACATGTGCTTTCAGTTAATGCAGATTTTGTTTTTCCTATCAATTCTGATGCCCAAACGGGACACATCACAAGATTTTCTTCAGGGGCAATAAACCCACAGCAACCAACCTCACTAAGTGCCAAAGTATCTGCACATAAATCATGTATATTTCAGAATCATCAGACTGGAATCTGCAAAAGTAAGTTGAGGACCTTCAAGTAATTCCGAAATAATATCCATTGATGCATTTTAAAAGGACTGGTAGACTGTGACCCACTAACTGTTCGACTACTGCGGAATCCATCGAATGTAACATTTATTAACGAACTGAGAATATCTAATATGATCTGTGACCATGAATATGCAGTAATATGTTGCCCATTTATAATGGAAGAAGCGCTAAAAATATTCCCAGAGAACAGCAATGACATACCAAAAGGACTTCCTTCAATGCAAGATGGCTGCGGATATGCCACTACTTCGGAAATCATCCGACCTCCAGTCGTGGGTGGAGTTCCAAGTGAAATCGGAGCTTGGCCATGGATTGCTTTGATTGGATACAACGACAGTAGAGCAGTATCACCTTTTAAATGCGGTGGAACGTTGATTACTAGTCGTCATGTCATAACTGCAGCGCATTGTATTAAATCGAATCTGTAAGTTAAAATTTGGTCAAAAAGTTTGTATAAGAATTTGATAAATATTTTTTGTCTAGGGCTTTTGTACGTCTTGGGGAGCATGATCTCACTATCGATAACGAAACTAATCACATCGATATTACAGTTTCAAAGGTATGTCATATTATTCAAACAGAAAATTAGTCATTTAAGCTCTTTTCGGACTATTAGGTCCTTAAACATAAAAATTACAACTCAGTAGATGGCCACAGTGACATAGCTCTCCTTTATCTCAATCAGAACGTGCAATTCTCATGTAAGTCAGAAGTCTAGTTCATAAACTTAAAAAAATTTTACAAGCTAGCTTTTAGCAAAAATCACACCAATTTGCTTGCCAGAGAAGAAGGAACTCAACTTTTTAAATAAACTACCATATGTCGCTGGTTGGGGTAAGACTGCAGAAGGTGGAAAGCCTTCAGAAGATCTGCAAGAACTGCCAGTCCCCATTCATGATAATTCAGTTTGCAAAGATTTGTACCAAAAGCAAAATAAACTCATTTCTCAGCGGCAATTCGATGATGCTGTTTTATGCGCTGGTGATTTGGAAGGAGGCAAAGATACGTGTCAAGGAGATTCTGGTGGTCCACTTATGATAGCTGAGGTAATATTGAACGCTGGTGATTTGGATTGCATATTAAGATGCTGTCGTTTGTTTTTTTAGCGATTTGGAGATACTGATCGCTTTCAATTGATTGGTGTTGTCTCATATGGTATTGGTTGTGCTAGATCAGATTCCCCTGGAGTCTATACAAAAGTCGGATATTTTATAGATTGGATTGAAAGCGCAGTGAAAGATGTAAGTCTCTTCGAAGCAACGCACCGGGAGATGATAGAGCATACTAATTGGGATTGAATTGTCCATAGTTTAGCTAATTCAATTCTATTGCCATAGAATGTTTATAATAAACTTTAGTTAAAGAAAAAGTATGAAAAATTTATTTTTTTTAAGAATAAAATTTTATAAATTTTTATTTTTTAATAAATATTCTGGATTTACAATAAAAGTTAAATCTTAAGTCGATGACCGAGATCAAAATTCATTCAAAATTGCAGTTGGTTAAAACGGATTTCAAAAGCTAGCTTGCAGCTAAGGTTGTAAAGGTTGTTTTTTCTAGGGGTTGGTTTTTCAAATAGAGATAGGACTGACATTTTGTGGTCAAATCTGGCAACTCTAATGTCATTTATGTTCAGTTTGGTTTGCCATTTCATCATGAACAGGTTGACAAATGAACAACGCTTGCAAATCGTGCAAATTTATTACGAAAATAATGGTTCAAAAACAATTTTTTTTTCAAAATTTTCAAAATGTTGTTGAGTGAGCTCATTTTGAATTGAATGGCTACGTCAACAAGCAAAATTGCCGCATTTGGAGTGAAGAGAATCCACATGAGACCCTTGAAACGCCATTACATCCATAAAAACTGACTGTTTGGTGTACTCTATGGGCTGGTGGAGTCATTGGGCCATACTTCTTCCGAAATGATGCTGGAAAGTCAGTTACCGTTAATGTAGATCGGTATAGAGCCATGATAACCGACTATTTTGTTCCCGAATTGGATGGCATGAATGTGGATGAGATGTGGTTCCAACAAGACGGCGCTACATGCCACACAGCGCACGTCACAATCGATTTATTGAAGGAAACATTCGATGAGCCAACGAACCAGAAACGTTATGGGACTTGGAGGCCAACATTCATGGCGTTATTGCCGACATACAACCCCAAATGCTTGAAAAAGTGGTTGAAAATTGGACCTCTAGACTTGCCGCTATTCGAACCAGCCGCGGCGGCCACATGCCCGAAATCATATTTAAACATTAATGGCATAAGATTATCCTTTCAATAAAGCCAAATTGATGAACACTAAAACGATTTTCTTGTGTTTTATTTCAATTCGAAGTTCCCTAAAAACACACCCTTTATTTAAAAAAAAAATCCTTCGAGTCTGAAGCTTTGAACCCATTTGCTTCGCCAAGCCGAAGTAGCAACCGCGGTTTTTTGCGTCGAATCTCCACACTAAGATGTTTTTTCTACAGTTGATGTTTACACCGAGGTATCAAATATAGGTGGCCAAATGCTTTCTTTTTGTTAATAGCTATCACGGCATGCTGGAATTTTTTGGCCGAAGGCGAACTCCGACTTTTTTATCACATTCGCCAAAGCCGAAGCCGTTTTTTGAGAAACTTCTCAAAAATGAATTGCCGCTCGGAATCGGCATTAAACTATAGGTCCCTTCCATTCGTGTCAAAAAATCTATCTTCGCACACACAGTAGTTGGAGAACCTAGGCTTTGTGTCCTGTATAGGCCGTTTACGCTTAATATTCATTAATTTTTCATTGCGATAAAATAAGCCTTATCTTGGCTGAAGAGAAACTTGATATCAGTCAGTCAGCTTGATATCCGCATCTGCTGAGTCACTAGACTCAGTTTCTATAAAACTCTCAGTTCTACTCAGTAATCTAGTACACTCTCTTACTTATCCAACCGCTCCCTATTCAGAGCTATTCATTGCGGCTGCGCAGTTCAATATGCGCTCCCCGAATTGCTTTTCCTGTGACGATACAAAATTATTTACGTAAACAGCGCACAACATTTCATTACCAATGCCGAATATTCATATTATTGCCTATTGGAGCTGTGAATTTCAGTATATAGTTTGACTAATGACACCAAGCGTAGTTTATCGCCAAAAATGGGAATAAATTTCTTACCCTGGCAAGTTTTTCATAAAATAGACAGGGAAAGAGAGGGAGCCAATCTATATATCTATTAACAATGTTTTTTGACTGTTGAACAGATTAAGTCTCTAAATAGACTTTATAACATTGGCCGAGGGTGGTTGTTTCTTCGGAAACAATGTGAAGTCGTACTTTTTAAACACAAAACATATGAGAGAGACAGCAGCCTCAGCTAAGAACGGCACTTCAAAATCACAAACCAATATCCATCGAATGAAAAGTAGAGTCCCAAACTTCTGCAATTGAAAATTGCGGTTCCAAATCGGCATAAAACTTAAAACGTGTGTATCTATACCAAAACAAAATTAGCAACAAACTCTAGAATTATCTTTTACTACAAGACAAAGAGAAGCTCTACTTTTCTTTATAAATATCACATTCAACAAATAAGGCGGCGCTGTGTTGTTGTTGGTTGAGTTAGGAAGGGGATTTATTCCTCTTATGTCGAAAACGAAATATTTTTAGACAGGTGCTTCAGCAATTTTTCCAAGTGGAAAGACTTCAAAGAGAAGGGAATATTTTTACGTTGAATTTATTTAAAAGAAATTTTAATTTTAATGACTCAATTGAAGTGGCCAAATAGACAATTAAATGGGACAATGGTAATTCGAAGAAAAATTGGTTCCCAATCCCAACAATTTTCTGCTAGGTATTTCAATATTCATTAATTAGCGAACGCTAAATCAATTTTTTTATTATAACATGACGCAAGCATAAACACAAACACAACAACAAATTTTAAATTTATACTTGCTGAAAGCTTTGGCGACATCATACCTAAATGAGGGGGTGAACTTTTTCCTATATCTTTTAATACAAATTTCATTACTAAAGGAACTCCCAAGTCCCAAGTTCAAACTGGAATCTGATTAAGCATTTTAATGTTACTGTATAATCAGAAAAAAAGGGAAACCCCCAAAGTATAATAATCTTTAAGCTTACGAGTCATTCAAACAAGTATTTTTGAAAACACATTATGGTGGCTTAAATTTGTTTCTAGATTACTACGTAACGTGTTCGAGGTAGTAGGTTAACTTGGCTCTATGCGCTGGTTGCAATGAAGTGTACAAAAATGGTCACACCCGCTGATTGAGTAAAGCTGAGTATACAATACTGTTCTTCAGATTAAAAATTACAACAATCTAAATATCTTATCAATACATATATTTATATTCTAATTAATATCCCAATGAAAAAAAAATTATGTATACAAAATACGTTCTCAGAAGTAATCAAAGTCTGCATTGCTTATTAAAATGCAATTTATTGGCACTAAGCTTGGGATTTTCTGTTTTTCAACGCACTTCTTTTTCTCTCTGTTAATGAGTAAGAAAAGATTGTATGTATCTCCTTCAAATTCCCCCAAATTGTTGTGTTGACTCAACTTTTATATCTTTATGTTAAGTTTGTACTTAAACGGAAATTTCGAAATTAGTCTTAAAAACAGTGCTTCTGTGAAAGGTTTAACATTTTTAAAGTTGTTCCGGGTTTAAGAGATCGTTTAATTTATTATTTTCGTCGCTTTTTAAAGGTGAGAACAACGAAATGGAGTAAACTGCGTTAACATTGAATTTGCATGCAAATTTACTGCTAAATGTAAAAAAATCAAATATCAAATATAACTTTTTTTTCGAAGATAAGGACAATGAAGCTGCTAGTGGTGCTAATTGGATTAGCGTGTATTGTGCCTGGATTGCAACAGATGCAAAAGAATACAAACACACAGCGTTTTAAGAATGGTAAGATCCCCTAACCACAAATGTATACACAAACTGCCATCTTTAAACAAACATTAGTACGTGGAAAAGTGTTTAGATTTAAAAAAAAAAAATACTTGATGGGTTCCCCATCAGACGTGAAGAGCTTTTAGTTATTCACACCAATTCGCGATGACTGAATCTTTTCAACAGATGTTTGGTTTTTCTTGTCATCCCGCACTTAGGGCGAGACGAGATCGAAAATACTATTAGCTAGAGTACGATGGATTTGGAACACGCTCACTCTTGGCACAGCAGCCTTCTATTCATACGAAGTGATCTGACGTCCGAGATGACTCGGCCTTGCGCGTGGAAGTAGCAGAAGGTTCCTCATTTGAATCCCCACTTAGGTATGCTATTCGAAGTAGATATTTACCCAAGTCGGCTTTTAGCAGTTAACTTTTATCTTAGCCGGTTGGCACATGTTTGGTTGTTTGTTGAAAGCATGTATTTGGATTTGTACTCTTTTACTTCAACACTAACTAAATTCGCCTGTTCTTGGATTGCCGTAAAACTTTTTGAGGGCGAAAGTTGATGTTAATTATGACCGCACTTCCCAGTACCTGCAAAGGTCTGTTCGTCCGTGGCTCTGATCTCCCGAATTAACTTATCGAAGACACGAGAGAGTGCATCTTCTCGCCGAAATCCCACGCATAAAAGTCAAATAAGCTGCTGCCAAACTGCACATCTAGCGTCACCTATCACAATAGTATCAGTTTTTGCACCTGAATTCGACACTCGCCATGTCGCCATGTCTCGCCACTCGCGGTCTTGGCCAGTGACAGTTCTTAAGGAGTCATTTTAGACAAATTAAGAAGGAAAAGACAACAACAAAACTTATAATAAAACCAAGAGAAAAAATTGTTGAAGAGACAAAACGCCGTCTCTCGTTGCTACGCCTCACATAAAATAATTTTTAGTTTAAGATTATTCAAATTATAAACCTGTTTTGGAGAAATATATTGAAATTGAATCAACTGTAGACCCTCGCTGCCAAAAAGTGCCCGATAGGGCCATTTGGCCCTCGGTTTTGTGTTTTGACCCATGCAAATGGCTAAATTCAACTAGATATAGATTTACATCGCCTCATATAAAGCCTATTTGTTTACCATTTATTAAGGTTTTTTTTATAAAACATATACGATGTTGCAAAGGCAAATTTTTTGTGAAGGCCTGAAGGTTTGTTGAATTTCGTCTACCCGGTCAAAATTAAGTGAGGACAGCAATATATAAACTAAAGTCTAACAAGGCGGCCGGGCCGGTCTCCCAGCCGAATTTTTTGAGGCAACAGGAGATGACTAGAAGGAGAGGGTACACCAACTCCCTTCCACGATTTACCTGATGAATGGAACCTTAGCATCGTTTGTCAATTTCACATGAAGAGTGTCCTTCTACACTGCGACAACTATCAGTCTCCTAAACATCGCATATAAGATCTTGTCAGCCGTATTGCGCGAGCGCCTGAAACCATTTGTAAACGATCTGATTGGACCCTATTAGTTCGATACTCACCACTTTTTATCGATTTTAAAGGCGCATATGACAGCACAGTAAGGGACTTTGTCTACCTCTTCTCTGCTAATACAACTGAAAAAGAAATCTCTTTAGACATCAAACGAAGAATAATGTCCAATCGTTGTTTTTTTTTGTGCTGAGAATGCAACTATGTAGTCTTCCGAACATATAAGGAATCTCTAAATAAGACCCTTATAATCCCAGTCCTGTTCTATAGATCCAACGTATAAGCCCTTTCTATATAGCGAATATTCTTAGTCGTTTTGAGAGAATTTCCTTGTACGATATCTGATCCCGAATGCATTGACAGGTTCTGGAGGAGACTATTCAATGATTAACTCTACAAGGGTTAACTCTACACCTGGTCAAAAAAAACTACTACAAATAATTGGTGGTAAAATTAATTATTGTTTTTATATATGAAATTTTCCAATTTTACACAAAAAGACAACGGAGTGGTCTTTGAGTTGAGAACTCAGAGTTGAGTTGAAGAATAGTAGAATCTCAACATTCAGCTCTTGCTTTTAATATTTAAAAGAGCGAGGAATTGAGATCTATTGACAAAATTAGACACACATACATATTCTGTAATTATATGATTAGGATGATACTTTGGCTTTGGTTTGGTAGTGTTGGTTTAGCTTGCGGCCGGTTGCATAAGTCTTGTATCCCTGAATGCAAATAAATTTAGCAATATTCATGCAGCTAGCCATATTTATGTTTCTCTTAAATTTTGTCAGATTTAATTCAGATTTTATCATAGGACCAATTATGGCAGGAATGAGCCAATTACTCGCATGAGTAGAATTTATAATTTAAACAATCATGTGATTGATTTGCATGTCAGTAAATTTAAAATGAAAATGTGTTTGCGTAATCATATTCTGAATTTGTCTTAGTGTCTTAGTGTTAGATAATTTTTATATCTTTTGTGTTTGTGTTATTAATATATGTTTGCTTTGTGTACGTATTTACTAACACCAGCACTAAATGATGAGCCTGTGGTGCACTTTCGTGCTGGCAAATTTCTGCTTTTAAACAAATTTAGATTCCGGCTACTTTTAGCAACAACCGTGTACACCTTTTCATATTTAATTGTAAAATAAATGGCGAATGTCACCCACCTCTTGTCAACAGCTGCTACCTAGACATTTGCTAATAAATATCAGGTGATATGAAATACCAAAATATATTTGGTACGTTTTTTTCGTAGGTAAAATGCAAATTACGCCACATTTCCGTTAAAAACAAAAAATGGTTATATATATTATAATTGGAAAAAAAAACTTAACCTGATTTTACAAGAATCTTTATAAACTTTCGCCGCACTATTTCGCTTTTCACGCCACCTTACAATAAATTTCCACTCGCGAAGTTGCCCTCGCACCAATGAAACTCAAAAATCCCTACCTACTTTCCTAGGTGATAACTTTTTCTTCTGCAGATATTTGCCTTCTCACTAGAACTCCTTCATTTCAGCTGCTTCTCCAGCGAATGCAGAATTTAATTTTCAAGCGATTCTGGGCAATACCAATAAGACTCCATCTGTAACTCGAAGTTCAGCTCCAAAATCGTGTAAAAGTCCTGATAAAAAGAATGGAGTTTGCCTGCGTAAGTTTGAGGGTTTTCATTTTTCATCAGGTTAATTCTGTCAATATTTGCACATAGGTCTGGAAAAGTGTGAACCGTTTAGAACCAGACTGCTAAAAAATCCTTCTGATGCCAGCTTCATCAAGGAGCTAAAGAAATCTAACGAGATCTGTGCCAAGGAATATGCAGTCGTCTGCTGTCCATCAGCCACAAATGCAAAGCTTACACAGAATCCATTGTTCCCAGCAAACAAAAAAGAGGTTCCAAAGAAGCTACCCTCAATGCAAGACGGCTGTGGGTATCGCAAGCCATCGGAAATTCTCAGGTCACAAGTTGTTGGCGGTGTAACGAGCGAAATTGGTGCCTGGCCATGGATTGCGTTGATTGGCTACAACGATAGCAGATCTGCATCGCCCTTTAAATGCGGCGGTGCACTAATCACAAGTCGACACGTTGTGACTGCTGCACACTGCATTAAATCCAGCCTGTGAGTGGAAAGAAGTATTTTCTTCAATTAGAAAAACATTTGACAGAATTTTTCTTATAGGTCTTTTGTACGCCTGGGAGAACATGACCTTGGCTCTAGTACGGAAACTAAACACATCGATGTTCCGGTCTCAAAGGTTCGCTACCTCGCGGTATTTTATCGATCTAAACCTGTAAAAAATAAACTATTCCTGAATTCAGATCCTAAGACATCCGAAATATAATCCCAAAGATGGTCACAGCGATATTGCCGTGCTGTTTCTAAGTAGGAATGTTCCCTTCTCAGGTATGTGTGGGTTTAAGTAGATTTTGAAGCGTCAATTATATAATATTTTCTTTAGCGGAAATAACACCAATATGCTTGCCATTCACCAAACAACTGCTAACAAAATCGTTTGTAGACAACTATCCATTTGTTGCTGGTTGGGGTAGGACTAGAGAAGGTGGAAAGTCTTCAGAGCGGCTGCAAGAGTTGCGAATCCCTGTCTACAATAATTCAATTTGTAAGGATTTGTACAAAAAGCAAAACAAACTGATTTCGGAACAGCAATTCAATAATGCTGTCTTGTGTGCGGGTGATTTACGTGGTGGTAAGGATACGTGTCAGGGAGATTCTGGAGGTCCACTTATGATAGCTGAGGTAATATTGAACTTTGTTGTTATATTGCATATTGAGATGCTGTCGTTTGTTTTTAGCGATTTAAAAATACTGATCGCTTTCACTTGATTGGTGTTGTGTCATATGGTATTGGTTGTGCGAGGCCAGATTCCCCCGGAGTATATACAAAAGTTACACATTTTATGGATTGGATTAAAAATGCTGTAAAGAATCAAAATCTATTCAAGTCAACGTGATGGCCTTGATGGGTGAAGGAAAAAGGAAAAAAACGTAGGAATCTCATTTGAAATGCGTGCAAAACAACTTTGAAACTCGAAAAAAATAATTTTCTACTTTTTTTCAGTTTTGCCGGATAACTTCATTGTTTTTAATACCTGTAACATCTCGAAGCTCTAAATAAAAATTCAAATTTAATTTAATAGCCTGTTTTGGTCTTCGCACAGGTTAGGGGGTATATATAGAGTCACACCTTAATATTGGTGCCAATATAAGAGTTGTGAACAGGAAAAAAACTATGGCGATCTAGTCTCCTGCAATTTTTGTTTTTTTAAATGACTGTACTTCCCGCACATAGTCTTTGATACTAAGCCAACTTATGTTCATACATCTTTACATTTTGTGGGTGCAGCGGTTTAGTAGTAAACTGTAGGTCCTTCCCATTCGTGTCAAAAAAATATATTTTCGCACCCACAATGGATGCAAAAGCTGGGCTTTAAGTCCTGTATTCATGTATGAGTCGTATTGAAGGGCTGGATTTACTTGGCCTGCCCTCAGTCTGTATTGCATTCTCAAAATAAAATACATTTAGAATGCTCCCAGCTTTTAATACCTAAAATAACTGCTGATTTAGTGGTTCAGCATGTATTTAAAGGTGTCCCTCTTTCTTGATCGTTGTTTTCGTTACCTTCAATACCCTCATGCTGCAGCGGAAAATAAGGGTAGCAAGGTAAGAGTATATAGCCAGGAGAAGGGAGGAGAAGAAGATCCATGAGGAAGAAAGAGTACGCCACGCGCGCCGTGACCCAGTTCAAGGAGATCAAAAAGTCTCACGATCAAAACAACATCCAGACTGCTCTGAGACCGGAACGCAGGCTCCTCGAAACAACGAAGCAAAGCTAAGGAAACCTATTAGCCAATGAGCAGTGGCTTAGTGGTTTAGTGCGTTGGACCACTAAGAGAGAGGTCGCTGGTTCAAATCCCGACCACCTGAAAGTTTTTATTCGCTGCCCCACCTCTTGCGAACGTCTGACATACATCCAAGAGTAAGAAATGTCATGAGAAGCTTCTCAAAAATAAATTGCCGTTCGGAATCGGCATTAAACTGTAGGTCCCTGCATTCAAGTCAAAAAATATAACTTCGCACACACAATAGTTGGAGAAGTTAGGCTTTAGGTCCTGTATGGGCCGTTTACTCCTAATATTTATTTTTTTTTATTAGCCAACGTGCAGATATTGTAGATGTATTTAAGCAGCATTTTCAGCAGCTACTTAACGGGAATTTATACGTAAAGAGATTGTTACGGCAAGAAGATAACCTAAGTTCAGTCAATAAAGAAACATTTTCGCCTCCCAGTATAGAAGAGGGTTAGCCGAGCTATATAACAACACTGATTGTCTACCTGAAGCGCTCTTAAAACACGGAAATGATGTTTTGGTAGGGCACAGCGCCCAAATGGGAAGTAGTGCCCCAGCCAAGATAATCTTTGAAATCCAGTTCCCACGTCGTTCGAGACGACAAGAAAAACATAACATAAATTTTAAAGACCAAGCCATCGTTAATGCTGGAGTCCTTGGACCTGAAATTTGAACGCTATATGTCCCCCGGATCGCAAATGATGAATGGCTTTTTCGTTTCAGGTAAACACTCTTCACGGGTCGGGAGCCCGTAAAGAAAGCAATACCCTAATGTTTCTGAACCCAGCCTTGTTTCGACTGTTTCTTGGAGCTGAGTTTTTGGACTTATTTGTTGAGAAACGTATGTAAGCTTAGACCGTTTAAGCTTACAGTTACAGTACAGTATGGGAGTTTGCACCTCTTGAAAGCAAATTTGTATATATTGTGTGCGTAATTTAGAGAGGTTTTGTCCGTGTGTACATTCGTGATTGAATTTTAGATCTACATATTAATATTACACTCGTTGATATTTTGCCTGAAATTATGCCAAAAGTGTTGTGAAAAAAAGAGCAAAATAATTTCGGGATAAACGCCAAAATTTAAAAAAGAAAATACACCAGAAGGTTAAGAAATTACCACAAATTATAGGAAAATTTCCAAAAACTAAAATGGAAATTACAAAAGAAAAAGCTCTTTTTTTGGCATAATTTCCAAATTGAGTACGGAAATTAAGCCAAAACTCGTTGTAGAATAAATTACTTGCACCGATAGGGTTCTTGTGAGACAAAACTTTTTGGTGTATTTTCCATTTTAATTTGAAATAAATGCCTAAAATTTTGTCGGGCTATTTCTAGTACAAAACGTATATACGGCTAAAGAAATCAGTACATGGGCGGCCCACTTCGCGGGAATAAGGGATTTCAACTATCTTTCCGCATGCGGCAGGTATCGCTCATTTAACCTCGTTACTCCGCTCGGGATACAGGCGTTATTTTAGGGAGCGTCCCACAGTAAAGCGATCTATTAACACAAACCCGTGTTAGAAAAAGGAAAAAATTATAAAAAAAGATATCTCAAACTTAAACAATTTGCTAAGTTTCTTATGAATACAAACTGATATAACGAAACAGTACAAAAAAAAGGGCTCGGCGCAGATTTACAAGTCGACAGATCAATTGTGAACTTGTATATAACCCATCCAAGTGTAACAAAAGGTGGGCTTTTGACCTGTGGACTTATGACCACAACCAGCTTGGAGTCCGCAACTTAAAGCAGTTAGCCAAAGACAGCGCTAATTGGTGATTCTTATTAGCTGAAGCCTATGTCCAGTAGTAGTTAAAATACTTTTTGTCAGGCTTTTGTTTTCGAATAATTTTGATTGTAACCCTAACCTTGTAAGTAATGTTGGCAAAACTGAAATTGTTACCAAATAGGTGAAAGAATACGTGCAGGGTATCCAAACTCTGGGTATCCAAACTCTATCCAAAACGTAAATTTATTTTTTCGAATAAAGAGGTCACATTTTAAGTCTTAGATTTGTGTGGTGGCTTATGGCGTCTTTAGATATTCACTCGGCTATAACTCTTGAACCACTTGAGATATAGCAATGGAATTAACTCAATTTCAACTTAAGTCGATTTAAGCTGTTGCTCCTTATGGCCACAGATGTTTTTGTGAGTTCAGGATTTTTTTTTCCAAACTACATGATCAAATTTAATCCTTACATAATTTCACAGCATTGTTAATAAAGGTCAGAAGTACCTTGTTACCATTTGAGAATAACGGTTCTGCATTCAAATTATGGCTTGAGTACACAATCGTTAATCCCTGTTCAAATCGTAATTCCAGATAAGAAACTTAATTCACCACAATCTATCCATTTCAATTTTCGAGTGCAAATTTGCATGGTTATTACCTACATATATGTGGTTGATTTTATCTTGCAGTAAGAGCTTATGGTTCTGAAAAACTTCAGTTTAATATTTTCGTTCTGATAATAGTTGATGCTAGCGGCTGAGCGTCACTTAGATTTTATGCTTAAAATAAATTCTTATAAATACATACATACATTATTCCACCATTTTTATACCCTATCTTAAGGGTATACCTACTAATTTTGACACATAGTTTGTGAAATTCCTCGTAGATCCCTAAAAGTATATACATTTATGATCAGGACCAAAACCTAAGACTATTTAGCAATGTCCATCCGTACATCCGTATTAACTTTTGGGTCCTTTAAAATTATGCTCGAAGGCTGATATTTGGAGCATATCCCCCCTAGGGTCCCAAAGTGGTAAACTGTAAATTTTTGTTAAATACGTCCACTGTCACACCCCTACTCCGAGCGTCGAACTTGCCGAGTTGTAGGGGCTGAGTAGGGTCAATGTTTCTCGAGAAGTTTTTCTCTAGATGAGTCCTGAAACCAAAGGACGTTCATCCCTGTGTCTTCCCTGTGTTTTCCCCCCTTTTTTTTCCTCTTCCTCTCCTTTCCTTTCCTTCCAGTTTTCATCCTCTTCTCTGGGCCGGACGATGGTGTCATACGACCCGTGCCGAGCGTCAACCTGGCTGGGGGCCCAGTCAAAAAGCCCAGTCGCTAACGGAGTGTCCGGATACCTGGCGCCCTTCGGATTTTGCTAGCCTTGTCGGTATATTGCGGATCTCTGTACAGATCGACCTCCTTTCTCCGCCACTCGTGGGTCCTAATATGAACAATAACAACCAAAATAAAAATCAAAAACAAAAGCCAACTTTCAAGACGGGTATCCCTTCCAAACCGGGCGGTAGTACGGTGATTAAACTGTCTACCGGTACAACTCCTGCTACGCCAAGCGATGGTACGACTGTGGCTACTCGTGGTCCACCCCGTATTGGTAACAGCAGCTATCCTCCTGAGCAAAAGGAAGGTATCCTTCCTAGCAGTGGTATGATTGTGGCACTTCATGGCCCTTCCACTGCTGGCACTAACACCCCTAGTACGTCTCGTAGTGGAAGTTCGCGACAACGCACTCCCTCGAGGTCGTACTATAAACAACGACGTGAGGCAATACGGACTCTGAAGGTCTTTGGAGCTATTCTGGAGACCAACAGAACTCCTAAGCAGGTTGCCAAACTGAAATGGGCCAAACATTTCATGACCAAGGACAAGGAGACCAGCGGTGACTTTACGTCTAAGCGCCAGAGGTCGGTGGAAGAAACCGCTCCGGTTTCAAAACGCCCCAAGGTGCATAACACCAGCACCTCCACCGTTAAACCTCTCAGGTCCTTCAGCGATGTCCTCAAAAATAAATCGTGGTTGCTGTCATGGATCGCAGCAACATAGACGGCACGATATCTCCAGAACGGTGGCAAACGGTCAAGCTGAAGCTTTTAAGTAGCTTTCTACCCTTCATCAGGGCAACCCCTGGACCGCCACCGAATACTCAAGATGCTGGTTGGCATCAAGGACACGACAAGCTAATCGCTTGCGCGGACACAAGATCTGTCGATCTTTATAAGTCGGCTGTAAGCAGTCTAGGAGAGGTTTGGCCGGGTGCTAAGCTCGAAGTCGTAGCAAAGGAGAACATCCCTAGCAGACCTAGGACTCGCACCTGGATCCCCATCGAACCACCATCCGCGGATGAAGTCCTGGAAGTGATTCAGCTCTGCAATCCCTCATTACCCACCCATGACTGGAAGGTCGCTAAGCTGGAAGAGCAAAGGGGTGCCTATAGATCTGCTATTATAGTAATCAACCAGGAATCCCTTGCTCCTTTGGCGCAGACCTACGGCATGATAAGTTTTGGTTGGGAGAAAATCACTCTGCGCGTCTGTAAAAAGGATGAGTTAGAGACTGGCAAACTGCCAATTCACCCCCTAGACTCCGATTCCGCAGACCAGGCGGCCCCAACCAGGTCCACTGCCTCTATTACTGACGCGTTGTCGGACATGGAGACGGAGGACTGCCTAAACAAGGTTCTTCTTAGTGAGGATGAACTTCTTGGTTCATCTTCGGAATCAGAGGGCCTAGATAAGACCGTGGTGCCTAATTGTAGCAATTGATGCTGCAGTTAGTACAGATAAACCTCCAACACTCCAAAAAGGCTTCGGCCTCCTTGCTTCTCCGTCTTTCTCAAGATAGAGAAGATATCGTCCTGATCCAAGAACCATGGATTGTCAACAACCTGGTTTGCGGACTCAAGACTCCGGGATACCACGCACTTTATGTATCAGACAAAGGTAACCCAAGATCCTGCATACTTGTGAAAAGTAGTCTTAATGTATTTTTACTCCCTAATTTCAGCGGACGAGACATAACCACAGTGAGGCTAGAGACGGCCAAAGGCACGTACTGGCTGACTTCGGCCTATCTCGCCCATGATATCGTGGGAGATCTCCCAGGTAAGACCCTGGAGAATCTTGTAAAAGAAGCTGAAAAACGTAACACTGGACTCATAATTGGGTGTGATGCCAACGCTCATCACTCAGTATGGGGCAGTTCCGATACAAACTACAGGGGTGAGTCACTTTTTGATTATATTTTACACACAAATCTCATTGTTTGCAACAGAGGTAGTGAACCTACTTTCATAACCAGAAGTCGACAAGAGGTCTTAGACATAACTCTCGTCTCTGATTTCATCATTGAATTGATCGTTTTCGGACCACAGGTACATTCAATTCAGTCTAAATGATGACCCTCCCCGCCAATCAACCTTCCGGAACTACCGCAAGACAAATTGGCTCTTGTATAAAGATTCACTATGGCATTCAGTGAGCTCTATGCTTTTATGTTCCCCTCATGACACTAACGAGCTTGATCATAAAGTTAGGGAACTCACTATGGCTCTAAATAAAGCATTGTCCTCCTCGTGTCCTCTCACTAGACCGAGAGGCAAGCGTAAGCCGCATTGGTGGACATCGGAATTGAGCCCACTTAGAAATGTCTGCAGGAAACTGTTCAATAAAGCCAAGGCCACACGAACAGATTCCGACTGGGATGCCTACAAAGTATCCCTCAAATCCTATAAAAAAGAATTGAGGAAAGCCAAAAGAATATCGTGGCGACTCTTCTGTAGCAAAATAGAGGATACCTCCGAAGCTTCTAGGCTAAGGAAAATCCTCTCTACAAATCCAACGATGCCCAGCTGTCTCAAAAAATCGGATGGCTCTTGGACTACGTCTAGCGAGGAATCGCTTAATCTGCTATTAGATACCCACTTCCCAGGTAGCTCCCATGTTATAAGTAATACGAACCCAAACAGGGTAAGGACTCACATAACCAACATTCACGATCTAATTACCAGGGATAGGCTACTTTGGGCGCTACACAGCTTCAAGCCATATAAATCGGCGGGACCAGACGGCATTATACCAGCCGAATTATAAAAAACATCAGATATTATTCTACCGGTGTTGGAGATAATTCTGAAAAGTTGTATTGAACTGGTCAACATTCCGCTGTTATGGAGAGAAGTGAAAGTGGTTTTCATACCCAAAGCTGGCAAATATTCCCATGTCACTCCGAAAGATCTCAGACCCATCAGTCTATCATCATTTCTCATAAAAACTTTAGAAAGATTGATAGATATCCATATTCGTACCAACATTAACAAAAGGCTGCTGTCTACCTCCCAACATGCTTATTGCAAAGGCAGATCTGTAGAAACAGCCCTACATACGTTAGTACGTTCAATTGAATATTCCCTTCACCATAAGGAGTATACAATGGTAACCTTCCTCGATATAGAAGGCGCCTTTAACAACGTCAACACATCCGCGATCTCAACTGCACTGTCGGATCTAAAAGTGGATGACACACTTGGCGAGTTCATTAATCAACTACTAACCAGTAGGATTATTAACTCAAAGCTAGGTATGACCTCCGCCAGAAGATCTGTCAGCAGGGGAACCCCGCAAGGAGGAGTCCTATCCCCACTTCTTTGGAATCTTGTGGTGAACAAGCAGTTTGTTGTTATCCTGGAAGGAGGGGGCTGCAAAGTGATTGCCTATACAGATGACGTTGCTATTGCCGTGTCGGGGAAGCACCTTAACACCTTAAAAGAACTCCTACAAAATGCTCTTCACAAGCTAATAAGATGGGCTAACAGTTGTGGTCTAGGCGTCAATCCCCACAAAACCGAACTTGTCCTCTTACTAGGAAATACAAAATCCCACGAGTCGACCCCCCTTCAATCAGGGGTACCAGCTTAGTCTTCTCTGACGAGGCCAAATACCTAGGTCTCATCCTGGATAGGAAGCTCAACTGGAAATCTAATATACAAGAAAGAGTCCGGAAAGCTACCCTGGCACTCTTTTCTTGCAAAAAAGCTATTGGTAACAAGTGGGGACTACAACCTCGAATTACTCACTGGCTATATATCTCGGTTGTAAGACCGATACTAACGTATGGAACAATTGTCTGGTGGACTGCCTTAGAGAAAGCGATAAATCGCGATAAACTAGGCAGAGTCCAGAGATCAGCATGTTTATGCATAGGTGGAGCGCTTCGCACCACTCCCTCAGCTGCACTGGACATTCTGTTCCATTTAATACCCCTTGACATCTTTAGCAGATAGACGGCTGCTACCACGGCCACTCGCCTCAAAGCAACTTCTCAGTGGACCGATAGTGAAATCGGCCACTCTGCAACTCTGAACATACTCAGAATCCCTTCTAGGAATATAGACTACACCACACCCCAACTGCTGTTCGACAAAAACTTCCAGATATCCATCCCCCCTAGACCCTTTGAGGGGATGCCTTGCCGGAAGAAGAATCAATCAATCAATTTTTACACGGACGGTTCAAAAACAAATGATGGAGTGGGTGGTGGTGTCTTCTCAGACAGACTTAATCTCAGTCTCTCCTTCCGTCTTCCTAATCATTGTAGTGTTTTCCAGGCGGAAATTATGGCGATAAAGGAAGTCTTGTTTCCACGTGCAAGCTCTTGTTTAAACTGGATGCATTAGAAAAAACTAACCTCAGATGGACAAATGCCACTACTTGTCTGACAACGAAGCAGATTTGGCCTAGGCTGGATCTAAGACGCTCAAGGAGTTTGATTACCCTTAATCGGTCGCACATTGGTGCTACAATTGGCATCATAACTGGACACTGTTTGTTAGGCAGGCATGCAACAAGGCTTGGTGCCTATTCCAACGACTTCTGTAGGAGCTGTTTGGATGAGGAGGAGGAGGAGACTACTCTACACCTTCTCTGCGCATGCCCTGCTCTCTCTTGAAAGCGAAACCTCCATATGGGGGCCTTCTTCTATAATGATCTTAATGATCTAAACTCAACCGACCCAAAATGTCTCTCACGCTTTATTACCACCTCAAAATGGTTCAACGTGTAGGCAGGAACTTCAGATCCACGTGGTATCACAATCGACCTTATATAGGTCTAAGTGAGTCGGACACTTCAACCTAACCTAACCGAACCACTGTCACACCCATAATTTAGAAAAAACCGTTTTGAAGATATAAAGGGTTAGACTATTTACAAAATATGTAGTCAGTGAACTCCTTTATAAGTTTCCTATATAAATTTTTTTGTCATGCCTACTTTTTGATGGCGTTTTTTTTAACAATATGTTCTTTTCATCAGAAATTTCTATATAAAACGAAAAAATAGATATTTAGCCACAATTTTTTCCAATATATCGCCCATATAAAGTTTTTGGACACGCCCACTTTTTGGGGGTTTAAATAATATTTTATAATTTCATAGAATGAAATAAAATGCTATACATCATGTTCTTACGCCTTTTCCTTAGGAGCATAAAGGGATATGGATAGGGTATCATATTCACCGACCACTCTTAAATCGATTCTAAATTTAAGTAGCTCATAGTTTTAAATGTTTGCTACGTATTCACCAACCAATAATAGATGCGAAAAAAATTATTTGTTCGCTCTTTTTCGAACTCTAAGTCAGAATCTCTATGTGAATAAAAAAAATGATTTAAAATGAATGTGCGTGTTTAAGTTCCTTTTTTGTGCGCCAGAAGATAGATCAGAAGAATTACAACCATTTGTGGCTCGATTGGAGATTTAAATACATGTGAAAGGTTATTGGTTTTGCTAGGGCTCTGCGTTTAGCCTAAGCAGCTTGTTAAAAAAATTGTTTCAGGTGCATTTTAGGAAATTATTTTTTCAACAATCTCCCGAGGCTAAACGCGAGGCCTTAGCAAAACTAATAAAAGCACAATGTTGGAAAGAAAACAATATTACCATTCATATGCCGTATTACCTTCTCATCTACAATAGAAACACCAATGGCCGTGATTTATCCAAATAAGTTGTCTGGTGTTATAAATACAAATATGATGCGATATTTACGCATTTCTATTGCTATTTAGGGTAGCTGGCCAGATAATACAGATATATCTCGGCTTTACGCATGATTGATAATAGATTTCCAGGGCAATTCTATAATGGTATTTTGTTTGGTGACGGAGTTTACGCATGCACAAAAACGCTACTGCACAATTAGGAGTACCATCCGCAAACTCTTGGTGTTTCTGTTTCGTAAGTCTACACTAATAGAGGTTGGTGAATAAGTTTACGAGCCTCATAGTTTAAGATTCGTCGGTGAATACAGGCCTTAATATCTACTCCTTGCGTGCAATTGAAACATTATTTAGGTAGTAAACTGAACCTATTTATTAATGCTGTTCGATTTTACACGCTATAGGATCCGTAATTCCTTCATGATCGGCAATACTTTGATTGGCTTCAATTGTCCCGGAATACGAAGAACACATTAACTCCGTTTCATCTTGTGCCAGCTCCTCGAGTTCTGCATCTGCAAATACCTCCGCAATTTTTCTTTTGAGCAGAATTTGCATTCGTTTTGACATGGTTTTCAAATTTTTCGAATAACTTAAGAATAGCATGTCCGTCGAATCCATTTGTGATTCCGATGTATTTTGGTTTCTCTGCAGTGATTCGAAATAATCATTCCGACTATTAAAACTTTGACACAATCGTTTTGAAGGTGGACTTTCCATTTCTTTCTCACACTCGTACACGACCATTGGAGGAGGTGCTGCCACTTCCTTAGCTATGGTTTCTTCTTTTTCCACATCGACTGAGGATAAATCTAATGATTCATTTACGATAACCCGGGATCTAAATGAACACAATATGTTCTAATTTAAATTATATATTTTCTTAGTCAAACTGCGAATAAGATACTACCTTAAATTTGATAAAAGTGGTTTCATAAATGCCATTCGTTCGGCATAGCAATATTTTCTTCGCTTTTTGCGCCCCTGTTCGGTTGCACGTTTTTGTGCCTTCAAAAACTTAATGTACGTATCACGAAGTCCCCTCCACTTAGATTTAGCACTTTCTAAAAAAAAAAAACAAACAGTAACCACTTAGTTCGTCGCAATTCGCACTTTTCTACCCTCTTCCACTTCACTTACCCTGAGTCAGGCCACATTCCGCGGAAACCGCACACCAGGCCTCTACTCGCTTCGAGCTATCTTTGTAAATTTTTGCCGTTATATCCCACAATGCTGGGTGTTTCCTCACTGCGTCTATCAAATTTTCCATTCTCTTATACATGCGACTAAATTTTTTTCCCAAATGTTTAAAATATTACAGCAGTAACTTGGATTATTGATTTGAGGATTTACGAAAGCGACGCGAACTTGCTTTGCGAAAGGTTTTCGTCCGACTGAATGTGGTTGTACTTTGTATGTACCCCTGTGTGTGCGACTCAGTCGCAGTGCGATGCGAATGTCAGGTTCAGTTCGTCATCGTCGATGGTAAATAAAAGTGCTGCCCATGTATACAAAAAGTAGGTTCGGTATTAAATACTTACTTGTGTGCAAAACGTAACAAATCAAATTTGTTTGCTGCAATCGCTTCCCTTGATTTTTGAGTAAACAGTTTTTGTTTAACATTTATGTTCTTTGTGTGATTGCAATTTACCCAGTGTCTGAGAGCTTTTTATCTATCACAGATGTATCGAATAAGTTTCCATATGATAGCTTTTTTAAAAATCCATAATTACGCAAAATTTAAATTCTATCAAAATAATGATACGCATGCATGAAATACGAAACAACACAAAAACGCTTACATTCCTCTTAGACGTTTTTTTCTTATGTATGTGAAATTAGCGCTTAATATGTATGTTTGATGTGAGTACAATAGTACACAACACACTTTGGAAAATATGTAGATATGAACCCTGGAAACATATTCTTTTCTGCTAAAGTGTATTCTGTATTCATTTGTATTCTGCCTGCCTTGCGTTCTGCGTACACACTCAGTCAGTTTTCCACACCATCAGTATGTAAGTATTTGTGTGGTTAATTTTTTTTATAACCTTAAATCGCATGACATCGCATCGTTTCGGTTTCGGAATGAAGTAAAATTGCTGCTTCGCTAGTTTCGCATTTTGCTTTGCGAGATGCGACGGTTTGTATCAGCAAGCGAAATGTGTTTATTATCGCATTTCGCATGCATGACGTACGATATCTTGTATGAGCAATATGAACGTGTTTAGGTATACACATATGTATATTCCATTTACATAGTGTGAGAATGTTGGCATAATAAAGTTAGGAGCTAGGTATAGAACGTATTCCTCGTATTTCGCATCGAAACTGTCGCAATTGCAGGTCGGTACATACATAGGTTTAAGTAAAGGGTGATCCATTTCGAGGTTCCCTACTTTTTTAAAGAAAAAAACACAGAAAATTCAAATTTAATGGAGAATGTTTATTATCATTTGAAAGAACATTCTTTGGCATTTATTTTTTGAAGATTATGTCTATCAAATGTTGGCCGTTGCTACGTCGCAGATGGTTCGATCACTCGTTCGAGCATTTCGACTGGTAACTGGCGAATGACACGCGTGATGTTTTCCTCCAAGGCCTGAATCGAAGCGGGTTTATCGGCATAAGCTTTTGACTTTACATATCCCTACAGCAAAAAGTCTAACGGTGTGATATCACACGACCGGCCCAAAACGTGAAATTATGTGCTCACCGAAATGTTCTCTCAATAAGTCCATTGATTGATGCGATGTGTGGGAAGTGGCGCCGTCTTGCTGAAACCAAATGTCGCAGAGATCACGAGCTTCAATTTCAGGCATCAAATAGTCGGTTATCATAGCACGATAACGGTCGCCATTGACGGTTACGTTCGCACCGGCATAATTTTTAAAGAAATATGGACCGATGATTCCACCGGCCCACAAACCACACCAAACCGTTGTTTTTTCTGGATGAAGTGGCAGTTCTTCAATCTCTTCAGGTTGCTCTTCGTCCCAAATGCGGCAATTTTGTTTGTTTACATACCCATTGAGCCAGAAATGGGCCTCATCGCTAAACAAAATTTGCCTCGGAAACGTCAGATCTTCTTGGAACTTTTCAAGAGCCCATAGAGCGAAGCGATGTCGCTTGGGAAGGTCGAGCGGCTTCAGTTTTTGCACAAGCTGTATTTTGTACGCTTTCAATTTAAGATCTTGACGTAAAATGCGCCAAGTCGTTCCATACGTCAGTCCGAGTTGCTGCCAAAGGCGCCGAATCGACTCTCTACGGTCTTCGTGTACACTCTCAGCTATGGCCGCTATATTTTCTTCACAGCGTGCTGGACGTGGTCTATTCGGTCGAATATTATCCAATAATGAATGCTGGGTCTCAAAATGGGTGATGGTGTTGCAAATAGTACGCTCAGTAGGCCGATTATGTTGACCATAAGTTGAGCGAAGTGCACGAAACACATTCCTCACAGAACTTGAATTTTCATAATAAAGTTGAACAATTTGTAAACGTTGTTCACGCGTAAGTCTTTCCATTACGAAATGCCAAACAATACTAAACAAAAATAACATGACAGCATGACACGACTCACACGTGATCTGTCAAAAAAGGCTATTGAAAAAAGTATCTCTACTTGGATCACCCGGTATCTCTGCTAAGAGATTTTCATAAACCAAATCAGTCCAACCATATACGACACACACATCAGCACAGTCAACAGTCCTCTTTATGCCTATCCACATATATTTATAGAAAAACTCACATATCCCAACAGAATATCCTGTATAACCAGTGCTGTCACTTTTGGGAATTGCAAAATGTGGTACTCTTAAAGAAAAAAAGAGTGTTAGATTGAAAAAAGTTGTGGTAGATTTGAAATGAATCTGCATAAACTATGCAAACTGAATATTTTTTTTTTATCGATGGAAATGCCATAAATGGCCTTTTTTGTACATTCCTTCACATTTTCGAAAAACCTTTTAATAAAATAAGGCCGATAAGGAGGCATCTAGGTAATAATTCCTGTAAAGGGTGATTTTTTAGCTGGTTTGGTTTTGGCAACACTGGTTTTGACAGCTGACGTGTGTTTAGTACCTTGTGTCACTGTCAAACAGCTTCAGTTTGGTTTGCAATTTAACCATGGATCGTCTTACAAATGAACAACGCTTGCAAATTATTGAATTTTACTATCAAAATTCGTGCTCGGTTCGAAATGTTCATCGCGCGCTGCTTCCATTTTATGATCGGCATTCTCGACCTTCTGAGCAGTCTATTCGGAAGATTGTGACCAAATTTCGCACCAAATTTACTTTGTTGGACATTAAACCACCAACACGTTTACGTACTGTGCGTATTGAAGAAAATATTGCGGCCGTATCAGCTAGTGTGACAGAAGACCGCGAAATGTCGATTCGGCGTCGTTCCCAGCAGTTAGGCCTTTGTTACAGCACTACGTGGAAAATTTTGCGGAAGGATTTGGGCGTAAAGCCTTTTAAGATACAGCTGGTGCAAGAACTAAAGCCAGCCGACCTACCACAACGCCGAATTTTTGGTGAATGGGCTCTTGGAAAGCTGGCCGAGGATCCGCTTTTTTATCGAAAAATTGTGTTCAGCGATGAGGCTCATTTTTGGTTGAATGGGTACGTAAATAAGCAAAATTGCAAAATTTGGAGTGAAGATCAGCCAGAAGCATTGCAACAGCTACCAATGCATCCCGAAAAAGCCACTGTTTGGTGCGGTTTATGGGCCGGCGGCATTATTGGGCCATATTTCTTCAAAGATGATGCGAATCGCAGCGTTACTGTCAATGGTGAACGCTACCGAGCGATGATAACAAACTTTTTTTTGCCCGAAATGGAAGTTCTTGACTTGCATGATATGTGGTTTCAACAAGACGGTGCCACATGCCACACAGCACGCGAAACAATGGCGCAATTGCGAGGCGAGTTTGGTGTAACAGTTAATTTCACGTTCCGGGCCGGTCAATTGGCCGCCTAGATCGTGCGATTTGACACCATTAGATTATTTTTTGTGGGGGTATGCCAAGGCTAATGTGTATAGGGACAAGCCCGCTTCGATTGACGCACTGGAAGCCAACATCCATGCATTCATTCGTGAGATACCGGCCGATATGTGTGAAAGAGTATGCCAAAATTGGACTCAGCGGATGGGCTACCTGAGACGCAGCCGCGGTCAACATTTGCATGAAATTATCTTTAAACATTAAATTGCAAGGTTCAAACTATCGATTCAAATAAATATTTCATTCATTTTTTCGAATTTTTTGTGTTTTTTTTTTTAAAAAAGTTCTAAACCTCTTAAAAAATCACCCTATATTTTGAGACGAAATTCTAGAGTCTGGTTAATAACTTGAAGATGGAAAGGTGACTCAACGCACAGAATTTATTTTTGGAGAAAAGTCTGTGCAGAGGGCGTTGCGCTGTTCGTTGGACTTGCTTCAAGGCTTCATATTTAACATTTTGGCGCAATATCTTGATGCATTTTTCTTTACATTTTGAGTATAGGGTTGTTCGGACCAATGGGCCTGCGTACACGGGATCAGTTTCTCCGGGGGGAAAAACAGTTTTCATCTTTACTTCGAGCGTACACGGGGTGAATAATTTGAGTGGAATACAATGTATACATAAACCTCTTTTTATTATGTTAGACGTTTTGCAGACCTCAAAATGTAGAAAGTTATGTATGTATTGGTTTTCCACTTTGTTCTTCCACTTCAAACTTGGTGGAAGATTTTACTCCATTTCATAGCGCAAAGGAGAAAACTGACAAGCGGGCTTCTCTACTATATAAACGTCAAACTGACTCGGGTAAAAAATAACACAAGTGTTCTACACAGGGAAAGTATCCTGTTCCTTCTGAAAGTATCTAAATATGTACAGTGTTAAAAATCGCGATATATAAAATTGTATAATATTTATTAGTCCCTCACTAGGTCCCTCACTTGGGAAAAATGCCTAAGACTTGCTGCATTAATGATTGTACAAACAAGTTAATCAAGAATTGGGATGCGAAATATTTTTTGTTTCCGCAGATGAGAACCAGTGCTGTCGTTTTTGAATTTCAAAAATGAGCCCATTTCAAGATTTTGCGGGAGCCATTTCAGTGAAAGAGGAGCCACAGAAAAATTATCCAATGAATGGATTAACGCATGCAGATGTTGGTTTCGGATCTTATTTATTTATTTATCAAAAATAACTTACAAAAATAAATTTATAATATTATTTAATATTGGAAGACATCACGGCATCAAGACCATTGATGTCGTTTTATTATTATTGACAAATCTGATAATATATAAATAGTACAAGAAATGTGTTTTGTTCTTCTTAGGTTTAAAATTATCTTTTCCAAAAAATAATTTTAATATTAAGATATATATTTAAATGTCTTTAAACTTATTGTGCAAGGTTGTTACTTCTTTAATGTGATGAAAGGATCGAACGTCAGATGGGTTAAGTACTTCGGCTAATTGGGTTTGCTTATCTTCCACTGTATAAGTGTCTGTAGTTAGGCGAGAGTTTTTTAATAAAAAAATCGTTAAGCAACTTACTTATCCATTTTAGCAACACACAAACAAATTGTTCTTACTGTTAAAAAAAATGCATTATCTATGCCCATTCGAAATTTAAACGACATAATGGCTGGTTTACATGGCCTCGCATGCATTTTTCACGAGATTAGAGAGATCTCTCTGCCTTTAATGATTTTACAGATGTAAGTGCGAAATCACAGATCAAACAGTCTGCTTTTGGCTGCTTCTACGCAAGTTATCATTACCAACCAAAAAAAGTGTCTCGCATTTTTGTATGTTTGGTAACATTTTCACCTTCGTGGACTCTTGAGAGTCATTTTGTCTCTTTTTGAACGCCCGGACTTCGTGACTCATTTTTATGTAAATCAACGAAATTCGACTTCTTTAAAAATGTAGGATGCTTTTTTTTTTAAATTCGACTATACAATTTAAAATTGTCTGGAATTTATACTGCATTCTTCGAATACTGTCAAAAATTCTATGGATTTAACTCTTTTAATTAAATTACCTAATTAAACTCTTAATGAAAACATCTAACTACTTCACAAGTAAACAGTGAAAGCAGAGCTGGAATTCAAAACTGGAATTATTTTCGGCGAGTCGGATTAGTGTTTTATGAAAAAATTAATAGAAATAAAAGCGCAAACGTTGGATTATTTTGAAGTTCAAGACATTGAAAAGTTTTGGTTAGAGCTGAGCAATTTAAAACCCCATTTGGAAGAGTATTTATTCCAACTGTTTTCTTTTGTGTTGTATAAATTTGGGAACACTCGAACGATTGATAGTAAAAATAAAACGACCCTTTATGTTGTGTTGTTTCAAACGTTATAAAAAAAACTGTCTTGTATTTTCTAGAACAAAAGAGATTTTTTGTACAGCCGTTTCGTACACTCAATAGATTAATATTTTATATAAAATTACATGTATTTATGTCAAGTTACGTTAAAATTAATGTTAGCAATGTTTACTTTATGTATTTGTATATATACTGTATTGGTAAAAATGTCATTTCGTAAATGTAATTTACAGGGTGCCTCCGGCTGTGGAATGTATTCAATTCCCAACATTCTCCCCGCCCGTGAACATAGTTCGCAATCATTTTATCTGTGATCATTACTCCATTGACTCCTTAGTTGAATTCTTGTACAATTTGTGTTCGCAGGTAACAGCCCTGTCGATGTTAAACCACCTTCTTCACTTTCTGTGCAATTGTTTTCATGAATGGCGATCGTGCGGTATATTGTGTCTCGTTGGCTTTTGTTTGTTTGTTTTTTTTTTTTTTTTTTAATTTAATTGTGTCCCGTGGTTGCTGCATAAATACTCTGCTGCTGACGATAATAGTGGATTCCAAGGTGGATAGGTACCGATTAAAGGTAAAGTTTATGATTTACTTGTTAATTATTATATTACTTTAATTAAATTAGCAGGTTTGGCCGCGATCGCGTTGTGTGAGTGTGAGTGCATTATTTATTCGACGCGAATGTCAATATATAAATATTTATAATTCTTTTGGAAATGATTTTTTGTTGTAATCAAGTTGTAATTGTCAATTTTCTTTCTATTGGCTGTTTATTTGTGTCATTTTATTGAATACCCATTAGATTTATTATTATTGTTGACTTAAATATTATATGTGTTGCGTTAATATTACTTATGTTGTGTTGAAGTACCTAATCCTTTTGTTGCGTTGCTATACTTTTTGTGGTGTGTTGGAGTAGATTTACATATATATTTAAGGATGATTTATTTTGTTAAGTATTGTGGAGAAATATTCTCAACAGATGAATTACTGGGTAATAGACAAATTTTTGTAAAAGGTCGTTTTAATTCGGTGTTTTCAGTTTTGAGTGTTACGACCCTAATTAAATTATCAGCACCGGGATGTAACTTTATAACTCTTGCGAGGCTCCATTTAAGTGGTGGAAGTCGTTCGTCTTCGTTCCACTTCGGGCGTTGTTGTAGCCGTGAGAGATATTCGCTGCTCCACTGCTTCCAAAATGATTGCACGAGTGTTTGTACTCTTTTCCATCTTTCTAGATGCGAAATTTTTTCTAGTTGATATTCTGGTTGGGGGGGTGATAGTAATGGTTCTCCTACGAGAAAGTGACCGGGTGTCAGTGTTTGTAAATCGTTGATGTCCTCTGACTGTGGACACAATGGCCTCGAGTTCAGACATGCTTCTATTTGAGCAAGAAGCGTGGTGAGCTCTTCGAAAGTCAGAGCCTGGTTACCAGCAACACGTTTAATGTGAAATTTTACAGATTTCACTCCCGCTTCCCATAAACCTCCAAAGTGTGGGGAAGCTGGGGGAATAAAATTCCACTTGGTACCTTCGTTGGCTAGTATCTCTGCCACATTTCTCCAGTCCAACTTAGCTTCTTTTAGTTGCTTTTGCAATTCTCCGTTGCCTCCTACAAAATTTCGGCCGCAATCGCTAAATAGCTCCCTACAAAGTCCTCGTCTCGCAACAAATCTTCTAAACGCTCCTAAAAAACCATGCGTTGTCATATCGCCGACCAGCTCGATATGCACTGCCTCTGTGGCCATGCAGACAAATATTGCGAAATATCCTTTTAGGGTTTTCGCGTTGCGACCCCTCCAAGTCTTGACATCAATAGGACCTGCATAGTCAACTCCGGTGAATGTAAACGGACGTGAGATGGTTGTCCGAGATGCAGGAAGATTACCCATTAATTGCACCAGAGGCTTTGCTCTGAATTTAAAACAAATAGTGCAGTCGTGAATTTGCCTTTTTACTGAATTTTTTAGATGAGAAATCCAGAACCGCTGTCGAATATAAGCCATCATCTTTTGATTTCCTCCATGTAGTGTTTTTTCGTGGGCATCTCGAACAATTAACTTTGAAAGAATATGGTTGCCTTTAAGTAAAATTGGATGTTTTTTATGGTATGGGAGAGTTGAATTCGAGAGTCTTCCTCCAACTCGCAAAATACCCTCGTTGTCTTTAAATGGATTGAGTGAAGTGTATCCCCTTGTGTTGGTTCCTTCTGGGTCCTCTGCAAACATATCTTCCTGCACTGTCAGCACTAAGCGTTTCAATGCCGTCTCTATTTCTTGCGGCATGAGAACATTAGCGTACTGTTGTGATGGTTCGCTTTTGCGTCGCCAACGCAAACAATATGCAACTATCCTTAATAATCTGTTCAGAGTTGACGTTTTTTTCAATAGTTCACTTACGAAGTTATTGCCTTTTATTTCAGTACAGATATGAACATTTGTAGATCGACCTTCCTGATGAGTCTCGAAACAAGATGGCTGCTCGGGAAACGAAGCATCCCACTGATTCCTCAAGAAATCTGGACCTTTCCACCAGAGTGTGTTGTTGACGATAACTGACGGAAATACTCCACGTGATGCCATATCTGCTGGGTTTAGTTCTGATGGGATGTGTTTCCAAATAGTGTTGCCCGTGAGTTTATGTATCTGAGATACTCGGTTACAGATAAATGTCTTCCATTTTGAGGGTGGAGCCCGTGCTCCAGCACAACGTGATAACTGAATCTGTCCACGCATAGACATCTACCGCTTCTAATTTTAAAATCCTGACCACTTCATGAAGTAGTTTTGCAAGTAGTACAGCTCCGCAAAGTTCCAAACGAGGTAGCGTTATCGTTTCTAAAGGAGCCACCTTCGTCTTGGACATTACCAAGTGCATGTGTACTTCCTCCTCTCCATCCAAAACACGTAAATATATTGCTGCTGCATAAGCTTTCTCCGACGCATCGCTAAAACCATGAACTTCAATCTTCTTGGTGTTTTTATCAGTGTTGACCCAGCGACGTATTTTGATGTTTTCAATGATTGAAAGTTCCTGGCGAAAAGTTTTCCATTCTTGTTCCAACTCTGCCGCAATTGGTTTATCCCAGTCTGAGCCTCGACTCCAAAGTTGCTGCATGATGATTTTTGCCTTGATTATGCAAGGTGAAATCCAACCCATTGGATCATAAAGTTTGGCAATCGAAGACAGAATAGACCGCTTAGTAACTCCATCATCAACTAATTGTGCCACTTGGAAAGAGAACATGTCAGCGATCGGCAGCCACTTTATTCCAAGGGTTTTCACATTACTGTTCTCTGGAAACGGTACAAGGTAATCCACTGCCCTTTCCTCCAGGGGTAGCTGCTGAAGTATGATTTCTGAATTGCTGACCTGCTTGCGTAGGTGAAAACCTCCGGTTGCTAAAAGCTCTCTGAGGGCAAAAAGTTTTCGTTGCGCCTCCTCAACGGTATCAGCTCCACTGATGACGTCATCGACATACGTTTCCTCCTTAATGACGCTTGTTACTGACGGAAAATTGGATGATTCGTCGTCTGCTAGCTGCAACAAAACTTTAATTGCAAGATACGGAGCCGAAGCTGTTCCAAATGTTACCGTTTCCAAACGGTAAGTTTTCAACTCTTGATCAGGACTATCTCGCCATAAGATTAGCTGGTAATTCGCATCTTCATTGCAGACTCGGATTTGGCGGTACATCTTTTCCACGTCGCCAGTAAAGGTAAACCTATATTGTCGCCATCTTAAAATTATATCAATAACATTGGTTTGCTTTTTAGGACCTACCATCAGCTTGTCATTTAAAGAAGAGCCAAAAAATGGTTTGAAATTGGCATCGAAAACGACTCGCAACCTAGTAGTGGTACTGGAGTCTTTAATGACAGCATGATGAGGAATAAAATAATGGTATGGAGACGCAAGAACACCATTGGAGTCCTCAAAAGGTGACATATGCCCCAGCTCAAGATACTCTGACATACATCTCGCGTACTCTTTATACTGAGTTGGATTGGATTGAAGTCGTTTCTCTAACTGCAGAAAACGCTTGACCGCACCTTGTTGTGTTGGACCCATAACCGGATACTCTCCACCTTTGAATGGAAGGCGAACTTCATAACGACCGTCAGGTAAGCGTTTGGTACACCTTTGGAAATGTTCATCACATTTACGATCTTCCTCTGCTTCAAATTTCTCGTAAGGTTCTTCTTCAATTTCCCAGAATTTTTTCATTATTCCATTGAGATCAACTTGATTAAAAAAGGTATGCACAGATGCCGATTCCTTCATGGAAACCTTACCGAGCACGATCCAACCCAAATGAGTCTTTTGGGCCACGACTCCGATGCAATTGTTACTTCGGATGACATCTCCAAGTATTATCTCTGCATACAATTCGCTTCCCAGTAACAAGTCGACTTTGGCAGGGATATAAAAGGTTGGATCTGGTAACTCTAACTCATCTAGGTGGGACAATTTACTGAAATCAACATGTTGGGCCGGTAAGAGCCCAGTCAGGGACTTAAAAACAAAGGCTCGCATACTACCAGCGAATTTCGAGGTCAATGACTTGATGTGAAGATCGACGATTTTGTGTGCTGCTCCACTGCTGACCTTCCCCAGCCCGCTGATTTCAATAAATGTCTGCTTTGTTTTTAAATTCAACCTCTGTACTGCAGCTTCTGTTATAAACGACGCCTCCGAACCGGGGTCGACCAATGCTCTCAAAGTTAGAAACCCCCCATTAGCTGCCTTCACACTTACTAGAGCAGTAGCAAGCAAAACCTGAGAACATGTAGTAACATGATGGGATCGAAAATTGTTGCTCGTCGATGATGACAGTTGTGACTCCAAATTACTTATTTCTGGTAGTTCTTGCCCCTGATTGCGGTTGTATGTTTGGACAGAGGGTATATTAGGATGATTGGGTTGTTGATTATTATGCAGATAATATGCGTTACTCCCAGTTGACCAATTATTTGGCACTTGAAGATCTTGGGTAGAGTTGGAATGAACATAATATGTGTTGCATCTAGACGACCCATTATTTGGCATTTGTGAATTCTGGATCGAGATGGGATGACTTGGCACAGGTTGAGGTGCATTTGGATTATAAAAACCCGCTTGCATGGCGTTACAATCTGGATTGTTATGTGGTATGGGATGCAGCAATGAGTTGTGTCGCTGTTTGCAATAATAGCAACTTTTTCCACTTGGGCATTTGTTTTTATAGTGGCTGTATGCTAAGCAGTTCTCACACACCTTAAGATTGAAAATAGTTTGTCTTCGTTGCTCTACATCCATCTGTAAAAATGTTTGACAGTCCCTTAAACGATGTTGACCCTGTTGGCACACCTTACAGCTTATCTGCTTGATCTGAACTTGTCTATTGTGAAAAACCTGTGTCCCTGTCTTAACCTTTGTCGATTTAAAAGAACCTTGCTGCTGAACAGCTTCCAAAATTCGGAATCTACATTTTAGAAATTCAAAAAAGTCAGTAATTGCTGGTAACTCTTTACTACTACCTAATTTTTCTTCCCATAGTTGTTGTGTTGTGATGGAAAGCTTTTGAAGGATTATATAAATTAAAATTACATCCCATTGTTTGACAGGAACTTCTAAGTTTTCCAGTGAATGAATGATTTCTTGCGACGTGTCCAGAATACGCTTAATGTTGTCAGCTGTATCACCGTTCATAGGATCCTGTTCAAAGAAGTTCTTCAGTTGAGTATTAACCAGCACCCTCTTATGATCAAAACGTTCCGTAAGAATTTCCCACGCGCGAACATAGTTACCGGTAACAAGATCCAGGTTACTTAAAATATTCTCCGCATCACCTTTTATATTACATTTAAGAAACTGTAATTTCTCAATTTCGGATAGGCTTGCATTTGTATGTACGAGGGACACAAACATATCATGAAACGATCTCCACTCCTCATAACCTCCGGTAAATGTTGGCAATGTGATTGGGGGCAATTTAAGTCCACTAGATCTGGATTCTCCACTGTTGTTTGCTCCATAGATCTTCTCGGTGCTCTTCGGAGCCTCAATGGGTGGTAGCTTATCGATGGCATCCAGCACTTCGGTTCTATATTCGGCGTATATATCGCAAATATCGTCGTATGCTTTTACGAGATCAGCAACTTTAAGATCCTCTTCGAATTTTCCGGTACCTACAATCTGTTGATGATACTGCTCAGCTAAACAAAGTTGCTTATCCATCATTGTTAGTCGAGTTTTAAGATAATTAATTCGTCCTAACCTATCACTGTCAGCTTTGTTAAAGTTTTTCCTGTCTTTATTAATGCTGGCTAATAGGTTAAGTTGCAGCTTTCCACAAGACATTTTATTAAATTATTTTATTTGAAATGCAGATTAAAATTAAAGAGAAGATTGTGCAGCACTCACCGCAGATAAAATCGTCGAGATTCCAAAGGCCAGTCGTTCTGCTGGGATGATTTATATATTTTCCTTTGTTTCGTGAAGAAATGGCATAAAAAAAAAAATGCACCACACACTTCACACTTAATGCGAATATTTTGATAGTTTTATAAATTTTAAAGTTAAATTAAAGATCTATGTGTTTCACTAGTTCGTAATGCTTCGAAGGACCAATGTTTTCTTTTGTGTTGTATAAATTTGTGAACACTCGAACGATTGATAGTAAAAATAAAACGACCCTTTATGTTGTGTTGTTTCAAACGTTATAAAAAAAACTGTCTTGTATTTTCTAGAACAAAAGAGATTTCTTGTACAGCCGTTTCGTACACTCAATAGATTAATATTTTATATAAAATTACATGTATTTATGTCAAGTTACGTTAAAATTAATGTTAGCAATGTTTACTTTATGTATTTGTATATATACTGTATTTGTAAAAATGTCATTTCGTAAATCTAATTTACAGGGTGCCTCCGGCTGTGGAATGTATTCAATTCCCAACACCAACCTTTATATAATTTCGTCAATAAAATCTTAAAAATTTAGCGGGGGCGCTGTGTGGATGTTTTCAAATAAGCTTTGACAAAATTAAAACAACCAACCTGCTTAAGGTACAATCTTGTGATTCAATATTCTGTGCATTAAATTTAGTAGACTATTAGTAAGACTGAGTTCCTGACTCGAATTTAATTCAGTGATATATAAACAATATTCTTAATAATATATATATCTCTAATAAATCTAATAAATATATCTCTTACATATTTTTAACTACTAACTACTAAGTCAATTTTAACTTAAATGAACTGATATTTGTTAAGTTTGTATAACTTAATTTACCAATTACGGCTGATTTTTTAAGGGTTAAGTTTTTCAGGTTGGTATTGGTATCCAAACGTCATCTGTCAAAGTGAAAAGTTTGCAGTATACTCTGACATTTAATCATGGAAAGACTTACAAACGAGCAACGATTGCAAATTATTGAAATTTATTATCAAAATTCGTGCTCTGTGAAAAAAGTGAAAATCTTCTGTTTTATCGAAAAATTGTGTTCAGTGATGAGGCTCATGTGTTTCTCAACGGATACGTAAATATGCAAAACTGTCGCATCTGGAGTGATGAACAGCCACGTGCCATATAAGAATTATCGATGCATCCCGAAAAAACGACAGTTTGGTGTGGTTTATGGGCTGGTGGCATCGTCGGTCCATTTGCCTTTAAAGACGACCGTGGAAGAAACGTTACCGTCAACGGCAAACGATATCGAGCCATTATACGCGACTTTTTTTCTGTCCCAGTTGGCTGAGTTAAAATTGGTTGACATGTGGTTTCATCAAGAGGGTGCCACATGCCACACAGCTCGTGAAACAATGGAAATGTTGAAGGATGAATTTGGTGAGCAAATTATCTCTTGAAATGGCCCTGTGAGTTGGCCGCCAATATCATGCGGTTTAACGCCTCTTGATTATTTCTTGTGGGCTTTTGTAAAGTCGTTAGTCTATGTGGACAAGCCGAACACTATTGAAGCCTTACGGGATAACATAACACGCGTAATTCGTGGAATACAGGCCAAAATGCTCCAAAAGGACCTTCCGAATGGACCATTTGAAACGGAGCTGCGGACAACATTTACATGAAGTTGTCTTTAAAAGTCAAATGGCAAAGGCCTATTTATCGATTACAATAAAAACTTTGAATGTTTAATGCAAATTTGAGTGTTTTATTCGATTTAAAAAAAAACTACCCTTAAAAATCACCCACTTTCGTTCCTTATAAATCTAAATAGTAAATATTAGGCGTAAACGGCCCATGCAGGACCTAAAGCCTAGCTTCTCCAACTATTGTGTGTGCGAAGATATATTTTTGACACGAATGGACGGACCTACACTTTAATGCCGATTGCGAACGACAATTTATTTTTGAGAAGCTTCTAATGAAATTTCTTACTCTTGGATGTTTGTCAGACGTTCCCAAGAGTTGGGGCAGTGAACAAAAACTTTCAGGTGGTACAGGTCAGTATTTAAACCACCGACCTCTCGCTTAGCGGTCCAACTCCCTTAACGCTTAGTGGTTAGCACCCACTGACTTATAAATCTAATATTTTTAAAAATGTTGGGAGCCATTTTGATTTTTAGAGAGCAAAGGGGCCATTCCGGCAACACTGTAGAGAACGTAAGGAAAGACGTAGGCAATGGTTGGCAGCTGGTCACAGAAAAGTACAAGAAAAACAATAGCTCGGATCTGTTCTAGACTGTTCAGATACATTTTCACTATTTTGTTCACCTTTATTCGTTGAAAAAGTTATATGTTTTGTTTTATTTGTTTGTTAACACTGCGACGATTACTTTTCCGCCATAGAACACTTGTGCTTGGTTTCCCCCAAATCAATGTGACGTCTATGCGGCAGCTTATGACAGTGACAGATAAAAGCCATTTTTCGCAAACAGTTCTATTTTGGAGACCGGAAATAAATGTAAGAAAAATATACACATAGTTTTTTCAAAGAAATTGATGATTAAAAGGGAAAATGGCAATATTTCGGAATCAAGCTATTTTATACTTAATCGGTAATATAACAATTCTATTTGAATCAAACTTTTATGGCGTTTAAAGCGTTGTCGATGTGAGGACGACAGTTAAATTGAGCGCCGCAGATAATACTCAGAGGGAGGCGATAAAGTTTGCGAGAGAAAGAAATAGATTGGCATGTGTTTACATTAAGCTGTAAACGATTTGGTTTTTTGAATTTTAGTACAGACGTTTAAGCCCAAACCTTTCGAATACACCGCATTATCTGCCAAATAAACTTCTCCACAGATGACACTAAGTTTACGGTTGAAGGTTTAACTCTTTAAACCGTTACTTCAATAACCGGCAACCTCTAATATCCGAAAATTTTTTCAAGAAGTCTTTTGTTTAATTTTATTTTAATATCCGGAGAAGGCTCTGCATCTGCAATTAGTATTACTACTGATTTACACATAAAAGTGTTTGTTGTATTGCTTAGCCTGCCTACCATTTGTTTTCGAGACTTATGTCGATTTCCATTCACCCAGTTGGAACAGTGCTGTCGTGGCATTTATATTTGGACATTTATATTTCTAATATACATAACTAAGAAACGTAAGAGGTGGATCATAGTTTCCCAATAAAAAATTAATTTCCATTTATGTATTTTATAGATAAAAAATGGATTTGGATACAAAAATTGAATTGCTTTCTTCATCGTCATCTTCATCATCGTCGTCATCGTCCTCATCATCGTCACTATCGTCGTCTTCTTTATCATCGCCATCCAGTTCGGCAGAAAACTACCTCGCGTTCCAAATTTATTCTGTAAAACCGAGAGCCATTCAGTGACAAATTTCGTCGACGATATTGTAGCTAATTGTACGGATGAAGAGGTGGGTTATTTTTTAATTTTTGATGTAAAGAACATGATGAGTGAATACTTGCAGGAACTTGTGGCATTAATTAGATGACACGAAAATACATAAATAGAAATAAATTTTTATTGGGAAACTAGGAAGAACAATGTACCTACCTCTTAAGTTTCCTGTAGGCTCTTGGAAGAACTCTTTCCGCACATTTAATTCACTAAATCTATGAATAAAATAATGAAAGAAGTTAATAAATGAATATTATTAAATAGCAATATGACTGTTACCACAAATGTTTGAAAAATATAAATCACAAACAAAAACAAAGCTGACACTGACACCCGAGAAATGTCAAATGTGTTGGTAGTACTGAGAACCGAAACAGTACTCAACAACAACAGTTCGAACCCCACTGACAGCACTTACAACAGTACTTGACAGCAGTTCGCACAGTTCTAACGTGGCGAATGGGTGAATTGAAATTGACATTAAACGCAGACCTTAAGTTTCATTATCTTTCAAAAAATACATCTCGTAAGCAATAGTCGTGTTTGATTGCACGTTGCTGTAAGACGTTATATACACCGCATCAACAAAACGAGCACGTAAAGTTCTCAAATTAATTCACACCGACAACTACCTGGGTTTTGTTTGACGTTTCATTCAGCCATCGAAAAATAAAAGTAAATAAATAAATATTGCGTTCAAGCTACTATAAACTAACAATGCATAAATCCTCATATAATTGGCGTGATCGCAAGTTACCTAAGCCCACTCTTATGTCAAACAAAATGACAGTACGCGTGAGAAATTTAAAATCGAGTTCTTTGCAAACATTTGGTTACAACTACTTCGACTGGGTAAATGGAAATCGACATTGCAGTTGACTTATAACACAGTTGAAAATCTATCAACCGTTTGTCAACTGCTTTGTGAAACTGGTAGAATATGTAAAAAAGTGAGTTTGCTTCGACGACCTCACCATTGACACCAGATTCTGAGGAGGTTTCATTGAAACCTCATACAACAACGAAGTTTGTAAATCTGAAAAATGTATAAGAAACCTTCTGATTTCGATGTGTACTCAAAAAACGGGAGGGAACGCTGACATGAAGAAGTGAACCCACCACAAAGCGTGTGTGCGCACGTGTTCTAGACGAGTTCCAACAAGGTATTGTAGGTAGAGGAGAAAAGGTTCAAAGACGCGTGAGGAATAAAAACACGTGTGAAAATAGTTATAACCAAAAAACAATATCAGCATAGATTCCGGGTATAAAGCTAGTTCAATTATTAATACGGGCAAGGCCGGGAGTTCAGCTGGTTTCTCTGTAGTAAGAACTTGAAGAGTGGAACTTAGCCATGTTTCGGTGAAGAAGAAGGTGTCATGTGAAAGGACTTGAGAATTTAAATTTTCAGCGACAACTTGCAAATTTTACAGAATGCGTTGTAAGCTAAGTTAGTTAACGGGCTTCCGAATTGTTTAGAGTATCTGCCTAAGACACAGCAGCCTACCATCCTCTACGGTCTCGGGCACTCAGCTTCCAGTTATCCAAACCGAGCGCTCTGGCATCCTCGACGGCTTGGCCTTTGAATCGGAGGTTGGGTTTTCCTTGTCGTCTCGACCTAAGGGCTGGGATTCGAAGAAGAGAGTCTTTAATACTCTGCAATGCTGCAGCAATATTGTCCATACATCAATGTAGTCGACGTGTTTTGTTTTTTTGAACTACATCTACATCCTCCTCGCACACAAGACAAAAATATATTCTTCAAACTGAACAGAAGGCAGGATCAGTGTTTTATAGAGCCTCTATTACATAACATTACTGTTGGCACGACAATTTAAAAACATAAGGAAAGGCTACAGTCCGCTTGGGGCGAACAGTATGATACCCTATCCATATCCCTATATGCCCCAAAGAAAAAAGCATTAAGAAGATGATGGATAGCATGTTATTTAGTTCTATTAATTAACAAAAAAAAAGTTTTTTTGAAAAAACGCCCCCAAAAAGTGGGCGTGGCCAAAAACTTTGTATGGGCGATATGTTGGAAAAAATATTGGGTAAATATTTTGTTAAACAGTTTTTTTCGCTTTCTGTGTAAATTTTGGAAGAAAACAGCATTTTAGTCAAAAACGCCCACAAAAGGTAGGCGTGGCAAAAAACTTTATATGACAAACTTATAAAGGAGGGCAGTGCCTACATATTTTCTGAAGGTTATAATGCTCTATCTCTATAACTTTAGCTTTAAAAAGATTTTTTCTAAATTGTGGGCGTGGCAGTGGGCGTATTCAAAAATTTTTTACACTTAACCATGTCGGAGCTCTAGGGAATATGTGGTACATTGCTAGAATATGACGGACATTGCTAGATAGTCTTAGGATTTGGTCCTGATCATAAATATATCTACTTTTATGGGTCTACGGCGAATATTAAGGGGTGTTACAAACTATGTGTCAAAATTAATATACCCTTAGGATAGGGTATAAAGAGACAATAATACCGTCGGCTTTGCAGATTGGTTGATGGAATTAATTACGAAACTAAAAGGTGCAAAATGTCATCACATGAAGTATTGGGCTTTAAACAAGAATTAAAACCAAATTAGTTTCTCGACAAAGACACTATACATTATTTGTTATTGGAAACACCTCACCGTTGCTGTTATTCCGGTCACTCCTAAGGTTAAATTGTTTGAGATTGCACGCAGAAGTGTGCTTTTTTTTGCACGAGGAAGGTTTATATTGTGAGCTTGTACGACTAACGGTGATTGATATTTAGCCTAACTTCCGAAGCCTTAACTCCCTAAGCGAAAACGTTTCGTGAGACGCAGTCTTAAGCAAATTGTTTCAAAGACAAAGAAAGAAAAAAAATAACAAGAGCAAAAAAATATTCCTAATTACATAGCTGTCAAGGGTTGTATCTGGGACAAGGACTTTGTAAATATGTTTCATACAATTTTTTTTGATATATATCTAAAAATTCATTCGGGCAAATCAATTTGTGGACTATTTTTTTTAGCCCATGATTAAGCCCATATTTACAGAGATATGGCGAAATTTTTCCAAACTTTTTTTTAGATATGTATTGAAAAATCGATTTTTGGGCCATTTTTCCAAATTTTTTCTTGTAATCCCAAATTTACCTTAGAATCGTGATTAAGTCCGTATTTACGGAGATATCGCGATTTAAATATTAGATTTTTGGGCCATTGTTCCAATTTTTTTTTTGTGATCCCAAATTAACATTAGAATCGTGATTAAGCTCGTATTTACGGAGATATCGCAATTTGATCCCAAATTAACATCGTGATCGTGATTAAATGCGTTTTTACGGAGATATCGCAATTTTAAGTTTTCTGTTAAAAAATCGGTTTTGGGCCAATTTTTCAAATGTTTTGTTGCGATCCCAAATTAACATTAGAATCGTGATTACGCTCGTATTTACGGACATATCGCGATTTAAAGTTTTCTCAAATTTTTTGTTGTGATCCCAACTTAAAATCGTGATCGCGATTAAGTTCGTTTTGACGGAGATATCGCAATTTTAAGTTTTCTGTTAAAAAATCGGTTTTGGGCCAATTTTCCAAATGTTTTGTTGTGATCCCAAATTAACATTAGAATCGTGACTAAGCTCGTATTTAGGGACACATCGCGATTTAAAGTTTTCTCTTGAAAAAATCGGTTTTTGGGCCATTTTTCCAAATTTTCTTTAGTGATCCCAAACTAACCTTAGATTCGTGATTAAGCTCGTATTTACGGAGATATCCGGTTTTTTTAGCCATTTTTGCAAATATTTTTTTTGTGATCCCAAATTAACATCGTGATCGTGATTAAGCCAGTTTTAACGGAGATATCGCAATTTAAAGTTTTCTGTTGAAAATCGGTTTTTTTAGCCATTTTTCCAAATTTTGTTTTTGTGATCCCAAATTAACATGGTGATCGTGGATAAGACCGTGTTTACGGAGATATCGCGATTAAAAGTTTTCTGTTGAAGAACTCGATTTTTTGCCCATTTTTCCAAATTTTTTTTTTGTGATCCCAAATTGACCTTAGAATCGCGATTTAATCCGTATTTACGGAGATATCGCGATTTAAATATTAGATTTTTGGACCATTGTTCCAAATTTTTTTTGTGATCCCAAATTTACCTTAGAATCGTGATTAAGTACGTATTTACGGAGATATCGCGATTTAAATATTAGATTTTTGGGCCATTGTTCCAAATTTTTTTTTGTGATCCCAAATTAACATTAGAATCGTGATTAAGTCCGTATTTACGGAGATATCGCGATTTAAATATTAGATTTTTGGACCATTGTTCCAAATTTTTTTTGTGATCCCAAATTAACCTTAGAATCGTTATTTAACTCTTATTTACGGAGATATCGCAATTTAAAGTTTTCTGTTGAAAAAATCGGTTTTTTAGCCATTTTTCCAAATTTTTTGTTGTGATCCCAAATTAACATCGTGATCGCGATTAAGTCCGTTTTGACGGAGATATCGCGATTTAAATATTAGATTTTTGGGCCATTGTTCCAAATTTTTTTTTGTGATCCCAAATTTACCTTAGAATCGTGATTAAGTCCGTATTTACGAAGATATCGCGATTTAAAGTTCTCCGTTGAAAAAATCGATTTTTTGTCCATTTTCCCAAATATTTTTTTATAATCCCAAATTAACCTTAGAATCGCGATTAAGTCCGTATTTACGGAGATATCGCGATTTAAATATTAGATTTTTGGACCATTGTTCCAAATTTTTTTTGTGATCCCAAATTTACCTTAGAATCGTGATTAAGTCCGTATTTACGGAGATATCGCGATTTAAGTATTAGATTTTTGGACCACTGTTCCAAATTTTTTTTGTGATCCCAAATTAACCTTAGAATCGTTATTTAACTCTTATTTACGGAGATATCGCAATTTTAAGTTTTCTGTTAAAAAATCGGTTTTGGGCCAATTTTCCAAATGTTTTGTTGTGATCCCAAATTAACATTAGAATCGTGATTACGCTCGTATTTACGGACATATCGCGATTTAAAGTTTTCTCAAATGTTTTGTTGTGATCCCAAATTTTAGAATCGTGACTAAGCTCGTATTTAGGGACACATCGCGATTTAAAGTTTTCTCTTGAAAAAATCGGTTTTTGGGCCATTTTTCCAAATTTTCCTTAGTGATCCCAAACTAACCTTAGATTCGTGATTAAGCTCGTATTTACGGAGATATCACAATTTAAAGTTTTCTGTTGAAAAATCGGTTTTTTTAGCCATTTTTCCAAATTTTTTTTTTGTGATCCCAAATTAACATGGTGATCGTGGATAAGACCGTGTTTACGGAGATATTGCGATTCAAAGTTTTCTGTTGAAGAACTCAATTTTTTGCCAATTTTTCCAAATTTTTTTTGTGATCTCAAATCGTGATTAAGCTCTTATTTACGGAGATATCGCAATTTATAGTTTTCTGTTAAAAAATCGGTTTTTTTTAGCCATTTTTCCAATTTTTTTTTTTTGTAATCCCAAATTAACATCGTGATTGTGATTAAGTCCATATTTACGGAGATATCGCGATTTAAATATTAGATTTTTGGGCCATTTTTCCAACTATTTTTTGTGATCCCAAATTTACCTTAGAAGCGTGATTAAGTCCGTATTTACGGAGATATCGCGATTTAAATATTAGATTTTTGGACCATTGTTCCAAATTTTTTTTGTGATCCCAAATTAACATTAGAATCGTTATTTAACTCTTATTTACGGAGATATCGCAATTTAAAGTTTTCTGTTGAAAAATCGGTTTTTTAGCCATTTTTCCAAAAAATTTTTTTGTGATCCCAAATTAACATGGTAGTCGTGGATAAGACCGTGTTTACGGAGATATCGCAATTTAAAGTTTTCTGTTGAAAATCGGTTTTTTTAGCCATTTTTGCAAATATTTTTTTTGTGATCCCAAATAAACATCGTGATTGTGATTAAGTCCATATTTACGGAGATATCGCAATTTAAAGTTTTTTCTTATAAAAATTTATTCTTAGGCCATTTTCCCAAATATTTTTTGTAATCCCAAATTAACCTTAGAATCGTAATTAAGTCCGTTTTGACGGAGATATCGCAATTTTAAGTTTTCTGTTAAAAAATCGGTTTTGGGCCAATTTTCCAAATGTTTTGTTGTGATCCCAAATTAACATTAGAATCGTGATTACGCTCGTATTTACGGACATATCGCGATTTAAAGTTTTCTCAAATTTTTTGTTGTGATCCCAACTTAAAATCGTGATCGCGATTAAGTCCGTTCTGACGGAGATATCGCAATTTAAAGTTTTTTCTTATAAAAATCTATTCTTAGGCCATTTTTCCAAATTTTCTTTAGTGATCCCAAACTAACCTTAGATTCGTGATTAAGCTCGTATTTACGAAGATATCACAATTTAAAGTATTCTGTTGAAAAATCGGTTTTATAGCCATTTTTCCAAATTTTTTTTTGTTCTCCCAAATTAACATCGTGATTGTGATTAAGTCCATATTTACGGAGATATCGCAATTTAAAGTTTTTTCTTATACAAATCTATTCTTAGGCCATTTTTCCAAATATTTTTTGTGATCCCAAATTTACCTTAGAATCGTGATTAAGTCCGTATTTACGGAGATATCGCGATTTAAATATTAGATTTTTGGGCCATTGTTCCAAATTTTTTTTTGTGATCCCAAATTAACATTAGAATCGTGATTAAGCTCGTATTTACGGAGATATCGCAATTTAAAGTTTTCTATTGAAAAAATCGGTTTTTTAGCCATTTTTCCAAATTTTTTGTTGTGATCCCAACTTAAAATCGTGATCGCGATTAAGTCCGTTTTGACGGAGATATCGCAATTTTAAATTTTCTGTTAAAAAATCGGTTTTGGGCCAATTTTCCAAATGTTTTGTTGTGATCCCAAATTAACATTAGAATCGTGACTAAGCTCGTATTTAGGGACACATCGCGATTTAAAGTTTTCTCTTGAAAAAATCGGTTTTTGGGCCATTTTTCCAAATTTTCTTTAGTGATCCCAAACTAACCTTAGATTCGTGATTAAGCTCGTATTTACGGAGATATCCGGTTTTTTTAGCCATTTTTGCAAATATTTTTTTTGTGATCCCAAATTAACATCGTGATCGTGATTAAGCCAGTTTTAACGGAGATATCGCAATTTAAAGTTTTCTGTTGAAAATCGGTTTTTTTAGCCATTTTTCCAAATTTTGTTTTTGTGATCCCAAATTAACATGGTGATCGTGGATAAGACCGTGTTTACGGAGATATCGCGATTAAAAGTTTTCTGTTGAAGAACTCGATTTTTTGCCCATTTTTCCAAATTTTTTTTTTGTGATCCCAAATTGACCTTAGAATCGTGATTATCTCGTATTTACGGAGGTATCGCAATTTAAAGTTTTCTGTTGAAAAATCGGTTTTTTTAGCCATTTTTCCAAATTTTTTTTTTGTGATCCCAAATTAACATCGTGATTGTGATTAAGTCCGTATTTACGGAGATATCGCGATTTAAATATTAGATTTTTGGGCCATTGTTCCAAATTTTTTTTTGTGATCCCAAATTTACCTTAGAATCGTGATTAAGTCCGTATTTACGGAGATATAGAAATTTAAAGTTTTTTCTTATAAAAATTCTTATAAAAGTCCGTATTTACGGAGATATTGCGATTTAAAGTTCTCTGTTGAAAAAATCGATTTTTGGGCCACTTTTCCAATTTTTTTTTGTGATCCCAAATTAACATTAGAATCGTGACTAAGCTCGTATTTAGGGACACATCGCGATTAAAAGTTTTCTCTTGAAAAAATCGGTTTTTGGGCCATTTTTCCAAAATTTTGTTTGTGATCCCAAATTGACCTTAGAATCGTGATTAAGCTCGTATTTACGGAGGTATCGCAATTTAAAGTTTTCTGTTGAAGAACTCGATTTTTTGCCCATTTTTCAAAATTTTTTTTTTGTGATCCCAAATTGACCTTAGAATCGTGATTAAGCTCGTATTTACGGAGGTATCGCAATTTAAAGTTTTCTGTTGAAAAATCGGTTTTTTTAGCCATTTTTCCAAATTTTTTGTTGTGATCCCAACTTAAAATCGTGATCGCGATTAAGTCCGTTTTGACGGAGATATCGCAATTTTAAATTTTCTGTTAAAAAATCGGTTTTGGGCCAATTTTCCAAATGTTTTGTTGTGATCCCAAATTAACATTAGAATCGTGATTAAGTCCGTATTTACGAAGATATCGCGATTTAAAGTTCTCCGTTGAAAAAATCGATTTTTTGGCCATTTTCCCAAATATTTTTTTATAATCCCAAATTAACCTTAGAATCGCGATTAAGTCCGTATTTACGGAGATATCGCGATTTAAATATTAGATTTTTGGACCATTGTTCCAAATTTTTTTTGTGATCCCAAATTTACCTTAGAATCGTGATTAAGTCCGTATTTACGGAGATATCGCGATTTAAATATTAGATTTTTGGACCACTGTTCCAAATTTTTTTTGTGATCCCAAATTAACATTAGAATCGTTATTTAACTCTTATTTACGGAGATATCGCAATTTAAAGTTTTCTGTCGAAAAATCGGTTTTGTAGCCATTTTTCCAAAAAATTTTTTTGTGATCCCAAATTAACATGGTAGTCGTGGATAAGACCGTGTTTACGGAGATATCGCGATTCAAAGTTTTCTGTTGAAGAACTCGATTTTTTGCCCATTTTTCCAAATTTTTTTTTGTGATCCCAAATTGACCTTAGAATCGTGATTAAGCTCGTATTTACGGAGATATCGCAATTTAAAGTTTTCTGTTGAAAAATCGATTTTTTTAGCCATTTTTCCAATTTTTTTTTTGTGATCCCAAATTAACATCGTGATTGTGATTAAGTCCATATTTACGGAGATATCGCAATTTAAAGTTTTTTCTTATAAAAATCTATTCTTAGGCCATTTTCCCAAATATTTTTTGTGATCCCAAATTGACCTTAGAATCGTGATTAAGCTCGTATTTACGGAGATATCGCAATTTAAAGTTTTCTGTTGAAAAATCGATTTTTTTAGCCATTTTTCCAATTTTTTTTTTGTGATCCCAAATTAACATCGTGATTGTGATTAAGTCCATATTTACGGAGATATCGCAATTTAAAGTTTTTTCTTATAAAAATCTATTCTTAGGCCATTTTTCCAAATTTTCTTTAGTGATCCCAAACTAACCTTAGATTCGTGATTAAGCTCGTATTTACGGAGATATCACAATCTAAAGTTTTCTGTTGAAAAATCGGTTTGTTTTAGCCATTTTTCCAATTTTTTTTTTTTGTAATCCCAAATTAACATCGTGATTGTGATTAAGTCCATATTTACGGAGATATCGCGATTTAAATATTAGATTTTTGGGCCATTTTTCCAACTATTTTTTGTGATCCCAAATTTACCTTAGAAGCGTGATTAAGTCCGTATTTACGGAGATATCGCGATTTAAATATTAGATTTTTGGACCATTGTTCCAAATTTTTTTTGTGATCCCAAATTAACATTAGAATCGTTATTTAACTCTTATTTACGGAGATATCGCAATTTAAAGTTTTCTGTTGAAAAATCGGTTTTTTAGCCATTTTTCCAAAAAATTTTTTTGTGATCCCAAATTAACATGGTAGTCGTGGATAAGACCGTGTTTACGGAGATATCGCAATTTAAAGTTTTCTGTTGAAAATCGGTTTTTTTAGCCATTTTTGCAAATATTTTTTTTGTGATCCCAAATAAACATCGTGATTGTGATTAAGTCCATATTTACGGAGATATCGCAATTTAAAGTTTTTTCTTATAAAAATTTATTCTTAGGCCATTTTCCCAAATATTTTTTGTAATCCCAAATTAACCTTAGAATCGTAATTAAGTCCGTTTTGACGGAGATATCGCAATTTTAAGTTTTCTGTTAAAAAATCGGTTTTGGGCCAATTTTCCAAATGTTTTGTTGTGATCCCAAATTAACATTAGAATCGTGATTACGCTCGTATTTACGGACATATCGCGATTTAAAGTTTTCTCAAATTTTTTGTTGTGATCCCAACTTAAAATCGTGATCGCGATTAAGTCCGTTCTGACGGAGATATCGCAATTTTAAGTTTTCTCTTGAAAAAATAGGTTTTTGGGCCATTTTTCCAAATTTTCTTTAGTGATCCCAAACTAACCTTAGATTCGTGACTAAGCTCGTATTTACGAAGATATCACAATTTAAAGTATTCTGTTGAAAAATCGGTTTTATAGCCATTTTTCCAAATTTTTTTTTGTTCTCCCAAATTAACATCGTGATTGTGATTAAGTCCATATTTACGGAGATATCGCAATTTAAAGTTTTTTCTTATACAAATCTATTCTTAGGCCATTTTTCCAAATATTTTTTGTGATCCCAAATTTACCTTAGAATCGTGATTAAGTCCGTATTTACGGAGATATCGCGATTTAAATATTAGATTTTTGGGCCATTGTTCCAAATTTTTTTTTGTGATCCCAAATTAACATTAGAATCGTGATTAAGCTCGTATTTACGGAGATATCGCAATTTAAAGTTTTCTATTGAAAAAATCGGTTTTTTAGCCATTTTTCCAAATTTTTTGTTGTGATCCCAACTTAAAATCGTGATCGCGATTAAGTCCGTTTTGACGGAGATATCGCAATTTTAAATTTTCTGTTAAAAAATCGGTTTTGGGCCAATTTTCCAAATGTTTTGTTGTGATCCCAAATTAACATTAGAATCGTGACTAAGCTCGTATTTAGGGACACATCGCGATTTAAAGTTTTCTCTTGAAAAAATCGGTTTTTGGGCCATTTTTCCAAATTTTCTTTAGTGATCCCAAACTAACCTTAGATTCGTGATTAAGCTCGTATTTACGGAGATATCCGGTTTTTTTAGCCATTTTTGCAAATATTTTTTTTGTGATCCCAAATTAACATCGTGATCGTGATTAAGCCAGTTTTAACGGAGATATCGCAATTTAAAGTTTTCTGTTGAAAATCGGTTTTTTTAGCCATTTTTCCAAATTTTGTTTTTGTGATCCCAAATTAACATGGTGATCGTGGATAAGACCGTGTTTACGGAGATATCGCGATTAAAAGTTTTCTGTTGAAGAACTCGATTTTTTGCCCATTTTTCCAAATTTTTTTTTTGTGATCCCAAATTGACCTTAGAATCGTGATTATCTCGTATTTACGGAGGTATCGCAATTTAAAGTTTTCTGTTGAAAAATCGGTTTTTTTAGCCATTTTTCCAAATTTTTTTTTTGTGATCCCAAATTAACATCGTGATTGTGATTAAGTCCGTATTTACGGAGATATCGCGATTTAAATATTAGATTTTTGGGCCATTGTTCCAAATTTTTTTTTGTGATCCCAAATTTACCTTAGAATCGTGATTAAGTCCGTATTTACGGAGATATAGAAATTTAAAGTTTTTTCTTATAAAAATTCTTATAAAAGTCCGTATTTACGGAGATATTGCGATTTAAAGTTCTCTGTTGAAAAAATCGATTTTTGGGCCACTTTTCCAATTTTTTTTTGTGATCCCAAATTAACATTAGAATCGTGACTAAGCTCGTATTTAGGGACACATCGCGATTAAAAGTTTGCTCTTGAAAAAATCGGTTTTTGGGCCATTTTTCCAAAATTTTGTTTGTGATCCCAAATTGACCTTAGAATCGTGATTAAGCTCGTATTTACGGAGGTATCGCAATTTAAAGTTTTCTGTTGAAGAACTCGATTTTTTGCCCATTTTTCAAAATTTTTTTTTTGTGATCCCAAATTGACCTTAGAATCGTGATTAAGCTCGTATTTACGGAGGTATCGCAATTTAAAGTTTTCTGTTGAAAAATCGGTTTTTTTAGCCATTTTTCCAAATTTTTTGTTGTGATCCCAACTTAAAATCGTGATCGCGATTAAGTCCGTTTTGACGGAGATATCGCAATTTTAAATTTTCTGTTAAAAAATCGGTTTTGGGCCAATTTTCCAAATGTTTTGTTGTGATCCCAAATTAACATTAGAATCGTGATTAAGTCCGTATTTACGAAGATATCGCGATTTAAAGTTCTCCGTTGAAAAAATCGATTTTTTGGCCATTTTCCCAAATATTTTTTTATAATCCCAAATTAACCTTAGAATCGCGATTAAGTCCGTATTTACGGAGATATCGCGATTTAAATATTAGATTTTTGGACCATTGTTCCAAATTTTTTTTGTGATCCCAAATTTACCTTAGAATCGTGATTAAGTCCGTATTTACGGAGATATCGCGATTTAAATATTAGATTTTTGGACCACTGTTCCAAATTTTTTTTGTGATCCCAAATTAACATTAGAATCGTTATTTAACTCTTATTTACGGAGATATCGCAATTTAAAGTTTTCTGTCGAAAAATCGGTTTTGTAGCCATTTTTCCAAAAAATTTTTTTGTGATCCCAAATTAACATGGTAGTCGTGGATAAGACCGTGTTTACGGAGATATCGCGATTCAAAGTTTTCTGTTGAAGAACTCGATTTTTTGCCCATTTTTCCAAATTTTTTTTTGTGATCCCAAATTGACCTTAGAATCGTGATTAAGCTCGTATTTACGGAGATATCGCAATTTAAAGTTTTCTGTTGAAAAATCGATTTTTTTAGCCATTTTTCCAATTTTTTTTTTGTGATCCCAAATTAACATCGTGATTGTGATTAAGTCCATATTTACGGAGATATCGCAATTTAAAGTTTTTTCTTATAAAAATCTATTCTTAGGCCATTTTCCCAAATATTTTTTGTGATCCCAAATTGACCTTAGAATCGTGATTAAGCTCGTATTTACGGAGATATCGCAATTTAAAGTTTTCTGTTGAAAAATCGATTTTTTTAGCCATTTTTCCAATTTTTTTTTTGTGATCCCAAATTAACATCGTGATTGTGATTAAGTCCATATTTACGGAGATATCGCAATTTAAAGTTTTTTCTTATAAAAATCTATTCTTAGGCCATTTTTCCAAATTTTCTTTAGTGATCCCAAACTAACCTTAGATTCGTGATTAAGCTCGTATTTACGGAGATATCACAATCTAAAGTTTTCTGTTGAAAAATCGGTTTGTTTTAGCCATTTTTCCAAATTTTTTTTTGTGATCCCAAATTGACCTTAGAATCGTGATTAAGCTCGTATTTACGGAGATATCGCAATTTAAAGTTTTCTGTTGAAAAATCGATTTTTTTAGCCATTTTTCCAAATTTTTTTTTTTGTGATCCCAAATTAACATCGTGATTGTGATTAAGTCCATATTTACGGAGATATCGCAATTTAAAGTTTTTTCTTATAAAAATCTATTCTTAGGCCATTTTCCCAAATATTTTTTGTGATCCCAAATTAACCTTAGAATCGTAATTAAGTCCGTATTTACGGAGATATCGCGATTTAAATATTAGATTTTTGGGCCATTGTTCCAAATTTTTTTTTGTGATCCCAAATTTACCTTAGAATCGTGATTAAGTCCGTATTTACGGAGATATCGAAATTTAAAGTTTTTTCTTATAAAAATTCTTATAAAAGTCCGTATTTACGGAGATATTGCGATTTAAAGTTCTCTGTTGAAAAAATCGATTTTTGGGCCACTTTTCCAATTTTTTTTTGTGATCCCAAATTAACATTAGAATCGTGACTAAGCTCGTATTTAGGGACACATCGCGATTAAAAGTTTTCTCTTGAAAAAATCGGTTTTTGGGCCATTTTTCCAAAATTTTGTTTGTGATCCCAAATTGACCTTAGAATCGTGATTAAGCTCGTATTTACGGAGATATCGAAATTTAAAGTTTTCTGTTGAAAAATCGGTTTTTAGCCATTTTTCCAAATGTTTTGCTGCGATCCCAAATTAACATCGTGATAGTGATTAAGCCCGTATTTACGGAGATATAGCGATTTAAAGTTCTCTGTTGGAAAAATCGATTTTTGGGCCATTTTTCCATTTTTTTTTTGTAATCCCAAATTAACATTAGAATCGTGACTAAGCTCGTATTTAGGGACAAATCGCGATTTAAAGTTTTCTCTTGAAAAAATAGGTTTTTGGGCCATTTTTCCAAATTTTCTTTAGTGATCCCAAACTAACCTTAGATTCGTGATTAAGTTCGTATTTACGGAGATATCGCAATTTAAAGTTTTCTGTTGAAAAATCGGTTTTTTTAGCCATTTTTCCAAATTTTTTTTTTGTGATCCCAAATTAACATCGTGATTGTGATTAAGTCCGTATTTACGGAGATATCGCGATTTAAATATTAGATTTTTGCCCATTTTTCCAAATTTTTTTTTGTGATCCCAAATTGACCTTAGAATCGTGATTAAGCTCGTATTTACGGAGATATCGCAATTTAAAGTTTTCTGTTGAAAAATCAGTTTTTTTAGCCATTTTTCCAAATTTTTTTTTTGTGATCCCAAATTAACATCGTGATTGTGATTAAGTCCGTATTTACGGAGATATCGCGATTTAAATATTAGATTTTTGGGCCATTGTTCCAAATTTTTTTTTGTGATCCCAAATTTACCTTAGAATCGTGATTAAGTCCGTATTTACGGAGATATAGAAATTTAAAGTTTTTTCTTATAAAAATTCTTATAAAAGTCCGTATTTACGGAGATATTGCGATTTAAAGTTCTCTGTTGAAAAAATCGATTTTTGGGCCACTTTTCCAATTTTTTTTTGTGATCCCAAATTAACATTAGAATCGTGACTAAGCTCGTATTTAGGGACACATCGCGATTAAAAGTTTTCTCTTGAAAAAATCGGTTTTTGGGCCATTTTTCCAAAATTTTGTTTGTGATCCCAAATTGACCTTAGAATCGTGATTAAGCTCGTATTTACGGAGGTATCGCAATTTAAAGTTTTCTGTTGAAGAACTCGATTTTTTGCCCATTTTTCAAAATTTTTTTTTTGTGATCCCAAATTGACCTTAGAATCGTGATTAAGCTCGTATTTACGGAGGTATCGCAATTTAAAGTTTTCTGTTGAAAAATCGGTTTTTTTAGCCATTTTTCCAAATTTTTTGTTGTGATCCCAACTTAAAATCGTGATCGCGATTAAGTCCGTTTTGACGGAGATATCGCAATTTTAAATTTTCTGTTAAAAAATCGGTTTTGGGCCAATTTTCCAAATGTTTTGTTGTGATCCCAAATTAACATTAGAATCGTGATTAAGTCCGTATTTACGAAGATATCGCGATTTAAAGTTCTCCGTTGAAAAAATCGATTTTTTGGCCATTTTCCCAAATATTTTTTTATAATCCCAAATTAACCTTAGAATCGCGATTAAGTCCGTATTTACGGAGATATCGCGATTTAAATATTAGATTTTTGGACCATTGTTCCAAATTTTTTTTGTGATCCCAAATTTACCTTAGAATCGTGATTAAGTCCGTATTTACGGAGATATCGCGATTTAAATATTAGATTTTTGGACCACTGTTCCAAATTTTTTTTGTGATCCCAAATTAACATTAGAATCGTTATTTAACTCTTATTTACGGAGATATCGCAATTTAAAGTTTTCTGTCGAAAAATCGGTTTTGTAGCCATTTTTCCAAAAAATTTTTTTGTGATCCCAAATTAACATGGTAGTCGTGGATAAGACCGTGTTTACGGAGATATCGCGATTCAAAGTTTTCTGTTGAAGAACTCGATTTTTTGCCCATTTTTCCAAATTTTTTTTTGTGATCCCAAATTGACCTTAGAATCGTGATTAAGCTCGTATTTACGGAGATATCGCAATTTAAAGTTTTCTGTTGAAAAATCGATTTTTTTAGCCATTTTTCCAATTTTTTTTTTGTGATCCCAAATTAACATCGTGATTGTGATTAAGTCCATATTTACGGAGATATCGCAATTTAAAGTTTTTTCTTATAAAAATCTATTCTTAGGCCATTTTCCCAAATATTTTTTGTGATCCCAAATTGACCTTAGAATCGTGATTAAGCTCGTATTTACGGAGATATCGCAATTTAAAGTTTTCTGTTGAAAAATCGATTTTTTTAGCCATTTTTCCAATTTTTTTTTTGTGATCCCAAATTAACATCGTGATTGTGATTAAGTCCATATTTACGGAGATATCGCAATTTAAAGTTTTTTCTTATAAAAATCTATTCTTAGGCCATTTTTCCAAATTTTCTTTAGTGATCCCAAACTAACCTTAGATTCGTGATTAAGCTCGTATTTACGGAGATATCACAATCTAAAGTTTTCTGTTGAAAAATCGGTTTGTTTTAGCCATTTTTCCAAATTTTTTTTTGTGATCCCAAATTGACCTTAGAATCGTGATTAAGCTCGTATTTACGGAGATATCGCAATTTAAAGTTTTCTGTTGAAAAATCGATTTTTTTAGCCATTTTTCCAAATTTTTTTTTTTGTGATCCCAAATTAACATCGTGATTGTGATTAAGTCCATATTTACGGAGATATCGCAATTTAAAGTTTTTTCTTATAAAAATCTATTCTTAGGCCATTTTCCCAAATATTTTTTGTGATCCCAAATTAACCTTAGAATCGTAATTAAGTCCGTATTTACGGAGATATCGCGATTTAAATATTAGATTTTTGGGCCATTGTTCCAAATTTTTTTTTGTGATCCCAAATTTACCTTAGAATCGTGATTAAGTCCGTATTTACGGAGATATCGAAATTTAAAGTTTTTTCTTATAAAAATTCTTATAAAAGTCCGTATTTACGGAGATATTGCGATTTAAAGTTCTCTGTTGAAAAAATCGATTTTTGGGCCACTTTTCCAATTTTTTTTTGTGATCCCAAATTAACATTAGAATCGTGACTAAGCTCGTATTTAGGGACACATCGCGATTAAAAGTTTTCTCTTGAAAAAATCGGTTTTTGGGCCATTTTTCCAAAATTTTGTTTGTGATCCCAAATTGACCTTAGAATCGTGATTAAGCTCGTATTTACGGAGATATCGAAATTTAAAGTTTTCTGTTGAAAAATCGGTTTTTAGCCATTTTTCCAAATGTTTTGCTGCGATCCCAAATTAACATCGTGATAGTGATTAAGCCCGTATTTACGGAGATATAGCGATTTAAAGTTCTCTGTTGGAAAAATCGATTTTTGGGCCATTTTTCCATTTTTTTTTTGTAATCCCAAATTAACATTAGAATCGTGACTAAGCTCGTATTTAGGGACAAATCGCGATTTAAAGTTTTCTCTTGAAAAAATAGGTTTTTGGGCCATTTTTCCAAATTTTCTTTAGTGATCCCAAACTAACCTTAGATTCGTGATTAAGTTCGTATTTACGGAGATATCGCAATTTAAAGTTTTCTGTTGAAAAATCGGTTTTTTTAGCCATTTTTCCAAATTTTTTTTTTGTGATCCCAAATTAACATCGTGATTGTGATTAAGTCCGTATTTACGGTGATATCGCGATTTAAATATTAGATTTTTGCCCATTTTTCCAAATTTTTTTTTGTGATCCCAAATTGACCTTAGAATCGTGATTAAGCTCGTATTTACGGAGATATCGCAATTTAAAGTTTTCTGTTGAAAAATCAGTTTTTTTAGCCATTTTTCCAAATTTTTTTTTTGTGATCCCAAATTAACATCGTGATTGTGATTAAGTCCGTATTTACGGAGATATCGCGATTTAAATATTAGATTTTTGGGCCATTGTTCCAAATTTTTTTTTGTGATCCCAAATTTACCTTAGAATCGTGATTAAGTCCGTATTTACGAAGATATCGCGATTTAAAGTTCTCCGTTGAAAAAATCGATTTTTGGGCCATTTTCCCAAATATTTTTTGTGATCCCAAATTAACCTTAGAATCGCGATTAAGTCCGTATTTACGGAGATATCGCGATTTAAATATTAGATTTTTGGACCATTGTTCCAAATTTTTTTTGTGATCCCAAATTTACCTTAGAATCGTGATTAAGTACGTATTTACGGAGATATCGCGATTTAAATATTAGATTTTTGGGCCATTGTTCCAAATTTTTTTTTGTGATCCCAAATTAACATTAGAATCGTGATTAAGTCCGTATTTACGGAGATATCGCGATTTAAATATTAGATTTTTGGACCATTGTTCCAAATTTTTTTTGTGATCCCAAATTAACCTTAGAATCGTTATTTAACTCTTATTTACGGAGTTATCGCAATTTAAAGTTTTCTGTTGAAAAAATCGGTTTTTTAGCCATTTTTCCAAATTTTTTGTTGTGAACCCAAATTAACATCGTGATTGTGATTAAGTCCGTATTTACGGAGATATCGCGATTTAAATATTAGATTTTTGCCCATTTTTCCAAATTTTTTTTTGTGATCCCAAATTGACCTTAGAATCGTGATTAAGCTCGTATTTACGGAGATATCGCAATTTAAAATTTTCTGTTGAAAAATCTGTTTTTTTAGCCATTTTTCCAAATTTTTTTTTTGTGATCCCAAATTAACATCGTGATTGTGATTAAGTCCGTATTTACGGAGATATCGCGATTTAAATATTAGATTTTTGGGCCATTGTTCCAAATTTTTTTTTGTGATCCCAAATTTACCTTAGAATCGTGATTAAGTCCGTATTTACGAAGATATCGCGATTTAAAGTTCTCCGCTGAAAAAATCGATTTTTGGGCCATTTTCCCAAATATTTTTTGTGATCCCAAATTAACCTTAGAATCGCGATTAAGTCCGTATTTACGGAGATATCGCGATTTAAATATTAGATTTTTGGACCATTGTTCCAAATTTTTTTTGTGATCCCAAATTTACCTTAGAATCGTGTTTAAGTACGTATTTACGGAGATATCGCGATTTAAATATTAGATTTTTGGGCCATTGTTCCAAATTTTTTTTTGTGATCCCAAATTAACATTAGAATCGTGATTAAGTCCGTATTTACGGAGATATCGCGATTTAAATATTAGATTTTTGGACCATTGTTCCAAATTTTTTTTGTGATCCCAAATTAACCTTAGAATCGTTATTTAACTCTTATTTACGGAGATATCGCAATTTAAAGTTTTCTGTTGAAAAAATCGGTTTTTGGGCCATTTTTCCAAATTTTTTGTTGTGATCCCAAATTAACATCGTGATCGCGATTAAGTCCGTTTTGACGGAGATATCGCGATTTAAATATTAGATTTTTGGGCCATTGTTCCAAATTTTTTTTTGTGATCCCAAATTTACCTTAGAATCGTGATTAAGTCCGTATTTACGAAGTTATCGCGATTTAAAGTTCTCCGTTGAAAAAATCGATTTTTTGGCCATTTTCCCAAATATTTTTTGTAATCCCAAATTAACCTTAGAATCGCGATTAAGTCCGTATTTACGGAGATATCGCGATTTAAATATTAGATTTTTGGACCATTGTTCCAAATTTTTTTTGTGATCCCAAATTTACCTTAGAATCGTGATTAAGACCGTATTTACGGAGATATCGCGATTTAAATATTAGATTTTTGGGCCATTTTTCCAAATGTTTTTTGGGATCCCAAATTAACCTTAGAATCGTTATTTAACTCTTATTTACGGAGATATCGCAATATAAAGTTTTCTGTTGAAAAAATCGGTTTTTTAGCCATTTTTCCTAATTTTTTGTTGTGATCCCAAATTAACATCGTGATCGCGATTAAGTCCGTTTTGACGGAGATATCGCAATTTTAAGTTTTCTGTTAAAAAATCGGTTTTGGGCCAATTTTCCAAATGTTTTGTTGTGATCCCAAATTAACATTAGAATCGTGATTACGCTCGTATTTACGGACATATCGCGATTTAAAGTTTTCTCAAATGTTTTGTTGTGATCCCAAATTAACATTAGAATCGTGACTAAGCTCGTATTTAGGGACACATCGCGATTTAAAGTTTTCTCTTGAAAAAATCGGTTTTTGGGCCATTTTTCCAAATTTTTTTTAGTGATCCCAAACTAACCTTAGAATCGCAATTTAAAGTTTTCTGTTGAAAAATCGGTTTTTTTTTAGCCATTTTTCCAAATATTTTTTTTGTGATCCCAAATTAACATGGTGATCGTGGATTAGCCCGTGTTTACGGAGATATCGCGATTAAAAGTTTTCTTTTAAAGAACTCGATTTTTTGCCCATTTTTCCAAATTTTTTTTTGTGATCCCAAATTGACCTTAGAATCGTGATTAAGCTCGTATTTAGGGACAAATCGCGATTTAAAGTTTTCTCTTGAAAAAATAAGTTTTTGGGCGATTTTTCCAAATGTTTTTTTGTGATCCCAAATTAACATGGTGATCGTGGATAAGACCGTGTTTACGGAGATATCGCGATTCAAAGTTTTCTGTTGAAGAACTCAATTTTTTGCCAATTTTTCCAAATTTTTTTTTGTGATCCCAAATCGTGATTAAGCTCTTATTTACGGAGATATCGCAATTTATAGTTTTCTGTTGAAAAATCGGTTTTTTTTAGCCATTTTTCCAAATTTTTTTTTGTGATCCCAAATTAACATCGTGATTGTGATTAAGTCCATATTTACGGAGATATCGCGATTTAAATATTTGATTTTTGGGCCATTTTTCCAACTATTTTTTGTGATCCCAAATTCACCTTAGAATCGTGATTAAGTCCGTATTTACGGAGATATCGCGATTTAAATATTAGATTTTTGGGCCATTTTTCCAACTATTTTTTGTGATCCCAAATTCACCTTAGAATCGTGATTAAGTCCGTATTTACGGAGATATCGCGATTTAAATATTAGATTTTTGGGCCATTTTTTCAACTATTTTTTGTGATCCCAAATTTACCTTAGAATCGTGATTAAGTCCGTATTTACGGAGATATCGCGATTTAAATATTAGATTTTTGGGCCATTGTTCCAAATTTTTTTTGTGATCCCAAATTTACCTTAGAATCGTGATTAAGTACGTATTTACGGAGATATCGCGATTTAAATATTAGATTTTTGGGCCATTGTTCCAAATTTTTTTTTGTGATCCCAAATTAACATTAGAATAGTTATTTAACTCTTATTTACGGAGATATCGCAATTTAAAGTTTTGTGTTGAAAAAATCGGTTTTTTAGCCATTTTTCCAAATTTTTTGTTGTGATCCCAAATTAACATCGTGATCGCGATTAAGTCCGTTTTGACGGAGATATCGCAATTTTAAGTTTTCTGTTAAAAAATCGGTTTTGGGCCAATTTTCCAAATGTTTTGTTGTGATCCCAAATTAACATTAGAATCGTGATTACGCTCGTATTTACGGACATATCGCGATTTAAAGTTTTCTCAAATGTTTTGTTGTGATCCCAAATTAACATTAGAATCGTGACTAAGCTCGTATTTAGGGACACATCGCGATTTAAAGTTTTCTCTTGAAAAAATCGGTTTTTGGGCCATTTTTCCAAATTTTTTTTAGTGATCCCAAACTAACCTTAGAATCGCAATTTAAAGTTTTCTGTTGAAAAATCGGATTTTTTTTAGCCATTTTTCCAAATATTTTTTTTGTGATCCCAAATTAACATGGTGATCGTGGATTAGCCCGTGTTTACGGAGATATCGCGATTAAAAGTTTTCTTTTAAAGAACTCGATTTTTTGCCCATTTTTCCAAATTTTTTTTTGTGATCCCAAATTGACCTTAGAATCGTGATTAAGCTCGTATTTAGGGACAAATCGCGATTTAAAGTTTTCTCTTGAAAAAATAAGTTTTTGGGCGATTTTTCCAAATGTTTTTTTGTGATCCCAAATTAACATGGTGATCGTGGATAAGACCGTGTTTACGGAGATATCGCGATTCAAAGTTTTCTGTTGAAGAACTCAATTTTTTGCCCATTTTTCCAAATTTTTTTTTGTGATCCCAAATTAACATCGTGATTGTGATTAAGTCCATATTTACGGAGATATCGCGATTTAAATATTTGATTTTTGGGCCATTTTTCCAACTATTTTTTGTGATCCCAAATTCACCTTAGAATCGTGATTAAGTCCGTATTTACGGAGATATCGCGATTTAAATATTAGATTTTTGGGCCATTTTTCCAACTATTTTTTGTGATCCCAAATTCACCTTAGAATCGTGATTAAGTCCGTATTTACGGAGATATCGCGATTTAAATATTAGATTTTTGGGCCATTTTTCCAACTATTTTTTGTGATCCCAAATTTACCTTAGAATCGTGATTAAGTCCGTATTTACGGAGATATCGCGATTTAAATATTAGATTTTTGGGCCATTGTTCCAAATTTTTTTTGTGATCCCAAATTTACCTTAGAATCGTGATTAAGTACGTATTTACGGAGATATCGCGATTTAAATATTAGATTTTTGGGCCATTGTTCCAAATTTTTTTTTGTGATCCCAAATTAACATTAGAATAGTTATTTAACTCTTATTTACGGAGATATCGCAATTTAAAGTTTTGTGTTGAAAAAATCGGTTTTTTAGCCATTTTTCCAAATTTTTTGTTGTGATCCCAAATTAACATCGTGATCGCGATTAAGTCCGTTTTGACGGAGATATCGCAATTTTAAGTTTTCTGTTAAAAAATCGGTTTTGGGCCAATTTTCCAAATGTTTTGTTGTGATCCCAAATTAACATTAGAATCGTGATTACGCTCGTATTTACGGACATATCGCGATTTAAAGTTTTCTCAAATGTTTTGTTGTGATCCCAAATTAACATTAGAATCGTGACTAAGCTCGTATTTAGGGACACATCGCGATTTAAAGTTTTCTCTTGAAAAAATCGGTTTTTGGGCCATTTTTCCAAATTTTCTTTAGTGAACCCAAACTAACCTTAGATTCGTGATTAAGCTCGTATTTACGGAGATATCACAATTTAAAGTTTTCTGTTGAAAAATCGGTTTTTTTAGCCATTTTTCCAAATTTTTTTTTTGTGATCCCAAATTAACATGGTGATCGTGGATAAGACCGTGTTTACGGAGGTATTGCGATTCAAAGTTTTCTGTTGAAGAACTCAATTTTTTGCCAATTTTTCCAAATTTTTTTTTGTGATCTCAAATCGTGATTAAGCTCTTATTTACGGAGATATCGCAATTTATAGTTTTCTGTTAAAAAATCGGTTTTTTTTTGGCCATTTTTCCAAATTTTTTTTTTGTAATCCCAAATTAACATCGTGATTGTGATTAAGTCCATATTTACGGAGATATCGCGATTTAAATATTAGATTTTTGGGCCATTTTTCCAACTATTTTTTGTGGTCCCAAATTTACCTTAGAAGCGTGATTAAGTCCGTATTTACGGAGATATCGCGATTTAAATATTAGATTTTTGGACCATTGTTCCAAATTTTTTTTGTGATCCCAAATTAACATTAGAATCGTTATTTAACTCTTATTTACGGAGATATCGCAATTTAAAGTTTTCTGTTGAAAAATCGGTTTTTTAGCCATTTTTCCAAAAAAATTTTTTGTGATCCCAAATTAACATGGTAGTCGTGGATAAGACCGTGTTTACGGAGATATCGCGATTCAAAGTTTTCTGTTGAAGAACTCGATTTTTTGCCCATTTTTCCAAATTTTTTTTTGTGATCCCAAATTGACCTTAGAATCGTGATTAAGCTCGTATTTACGGAGATATCGCAATTTAAAGTTTTCTGTTGAAAAATCGATTTTTTTAGCCATTTTTCCAAATTTTTTTTTTGTGATCCCAAATAAACATCGTGATTGTGATTAAGTCCATATTTACGGAGATATCGCAATTTAAAGTTTTTTCTTATAAAAATCTATTCTTAGGCCATTTTCCCAAATATTTTTTGTGATCCCAAATTAACCTTAGAATCGTAATTAAGTCCGTATTTACGGAGATATCGCGATTTAAAGTTCTCTGTTGAAAAAATCGATTTTTGGGCCACTTTTCCAATGTTTTGTTGCGATCCCAAATTAACATTAGAATCGTGATTACGCTCGTATTTACGGACATATGGCGATTTAAATTTTCTCAAATTTTTTGTTGTGATCCCAACTTAAAATCGTGATCGCTATTAAGTCCGTTCTGACGGAGATATCGCAATTTTAAGTTTTCTGTTAAAAAATCGGTTTTGGGCCATTTTTCCAAATGTTTTGTTGTGATCCCAAATTAACATTAGAATCGTGACTAAGCTCGTATTTAGGGACACATCGCGATTTAAAGTTTTCTCTTGACAAAATCGGTTTTTGGGCCATTTTTCCAAATTTTCTTTAGTGATCCCAAACTAACCTTAGATTCGTGATTAAGCTCGTATTTATGGAGATATCGCAATTTAAAGTTTTCTGTTGAAAAATCGGTTTTTTTAGCCATTTTTGCAAATATTTTTTTTGTGATCCCAAATTAACATCGTGATCGTGATTAAGCCAGTTTTAACGGAGATATCGCAATTTAAAGTTTTCTGTTGAAAATCGGTTTTTTTAGCCTTTTTTCCAAATTTTGTTTTTGTGATCCCAAATTAACATGGTGATCGTGGATAAGACCGTGTTTACGGAGATATCGCGATTAAAAGTTTTCTGTTGAAGTACTCGATTTTTTGCCCATTTTTCCAAATTTTTTTTTGTGATCCCAAATTGACCTTAGAATCGTGATTAAGCTCGTATTTACGGAGATATCGCAATTTAAAGTTTTCTGTTGAAAAATCGGTTTTTTTAGCCATTTTTCCAAATTTTTTTTTTTGTGATCCCAAATTTACCTTAGAATCGTGAATAAGTCCGTATTTACGAAGATATCGCGATTTAAAGTTCTCCGTTGAAAAAATCGATTTTTGGGCCATTTTCCCAAATATTTTTTGTGATCCCAAATTCACCTTAGAATCGTGATTAAGTCCGTATTTACGGAGATATCGCGATTTAAATATTAGATTTTTGGGCCATTTTTCCAACTATTTTTTGTGATCCCAAATTCACCTTAGAATCGTGATTAAGTCCGTATTTACGGAGATATCGCGATTTAAATATTAGATTTTTGGGCCATTTTTCCAACTATTTTTTGTGATCCCAAATTTACCTTAGAATCGTGATTAAGTCCGTATTTACGGAGATATCGCGATTTAAATATTAGATTTTTGGGCCATTTTTCCAACTATTTTTTGTGATCCCAAATTAACATTAGAATAGTTATTTAACTCTTATTTACGGAGATATCGCAATTTAAAGTTTTGTGTTGAAAAAATCGGTTTTTTTAGCCATTTTTCCAAATTTTTTGTTGTGATCCCAAATTAACATCGTGATCGCGATTAAGTCCGTTTTGACGGAGATATCGCAATTTTAAGTTTTCTGTTAAAAAATCGGTTTTGGGCCAATTTTCCAAATGTTTTGTTGTGATCCCAAATTAACATTAGAATCGTGACTAAGCTCGTATTTAGGGACACATCGCGATTTAAAGTTTTCTCTTGAAAAAATCGGTTTTTGGGCCATTTTTCCAAATTTTCTTTAGTGATCCCAAACTAACCTTAGATTCGTGATTAAGCTCGTATTTACGGAGATATCACAATTTAAAGTTTTCTGTTGAAAAATCGGTTTTTTTAGCCATTTTTCCAAATTTTTTTTTTGTGATCCCAAATTAACATGGTGATCGTGGATAAGACCGTGTTTACGGAGGTATTGCGATTCAAAGTTTTCTGTTGAAGAACTCAATTTTTTGCCAATTTTTCCAAATTTTTTTTTGTGATCTCAAATCGTGATTAAGCTCTTATTTACGGAGATATCGCAATTTATAGTTTTCTGTTAAAAAATCGGTTTTTTTTGGCCATTTTTCCAAATTTTTTTTTTGTAATCCCAAATTAACATCGTGATTGTGATTAAGTCCATATTTACGGAGATATCGCGATTTAAATATTAGATTTTTGGGCCATTTTTCCAACTATTTTTTGTGATCCCAAATTTACCTTAGAAGCGTGATTAAGTCCGTATTTACGGAGATATCGCGATTTAAATATTAGATTTTTGGACCATTGTTCCAAATTTTTTTTGTGATCCCAAATTAACATTAGAATCGTTATTTAACTCTTATTTACGGAGATATCGCAATTTAAAGTTTTCTGTTGAAAAATCGGTTTTTTAGCCATTTTTCCAAAAAATTTTTTTGTGATCCCAAATTAACATGGTAGTCGTGGATAAGACCGTGTTTACGGAGATATCGCGATTCAAAGTTTTCTGTTGAAGAACTCGATTTTTTGCCCATTTTTCCAAATTTTTTTTTGTGATCCCAAATTGACCTTAGAATCGTGATTAAGCTCGTATTTACGGAGATATCGCAATTTAAAGTTTTCTGTTGAAAAATCGATTTTTTTAGCCATTTTTCCAAATTTTTTTTTGTGATCCCAAATTAACATCGTGATTGTGATTAAGTCCATATTTACGGAGATATCGCAATTTAAAGTTTTTTCTTATAAAAATCTATTCTTAGGCCATTTTTCCAAATTTTCTTTAGTGATCCCAAACTAACCTTAGATTCGTGATTAAGTCCGTATTTACGGAGATATCGCGATTTAAATATTAGATTTTTGGGCCATTGTTCCAAATTTTTTTTTTTTGTGATCCCAAATAAACATCGTGATTGTGATGAAGTCCATATTTACGGAGATATCGCAATTTAAAGTTTTGTCTTATAAAAATCTATTCTTAGGCCATTTTCCGAAATATTTTTTGTGATCCCAAATTAACCTTAGAATCGTAATTAAGTCCGTATTTACGGAGATATCGCGATTTAAAGTTCTCTGTTGAAAAAATCGATTTTTGGGCCACTTTTCCAATGTTTTGTTGCGATCCCAAATTAACATTAGAATCGTGATTACGCTCGTATTTACGGACATATGGCGATTTAAATTTTCTCAAATTTTTTGTTGTGATCCCAACTTAAAATCGTGATCGCGATTAAGTCCGATCTGACGGAGATATCGCAATTTTAAGTTTTCTGTTAAAAAATCGGTTTTGGGCCATTTTTCCAAATGTTTTGTTGTGATCCCAAATTAACATTAGAATCGTGACTAAGCTCGTATTTAGGGACACATCGCGATTTAAAGTTTTCTCTTGAAAAAATCGGTTTTTGGGCCATTTTTCCAAATTTTCTTTAGTGATCCCAAACTAACCTTAGATTCGTGATTAAGCTCGTATTTACGGAGATATCGCAATTTAAAGTTTTCTGTTGAAAAATCGGTTTTTTTAGCCATTTTTGCAAATATTTTTTTTGTGATCCCAAATAAACATCGTGATTGTGATGAAGTCCATATTTACGGAGATATCGCAATTTAAAGTTTTGTCTTATAAAAATCTATTCTTAGGCCATTTTTCCAACTATTTTTTGTGATCCCAAATTTACCTTAGAATCGTGATTAAGTCCGTATTTACGGAGATATCGCGATTTAAATATTAGATTTTTGGGCCATTTTTCCAACTATTTTTTGTGATCCCAAATTAACATTAGAATCGTTATTTAACTCTTATTTACGGAGATATCGCAATTTAAAGTTTTCTGTTGAAAAAATCGGTTTTTTAGCCATTTTTCCAAATTTTTTGTTGTAATCCCAAATTAACATCGTGATCGCGATTAAGTCCGTTTTGACGGAGATATCGCAATTTTAAGTTTTCTGTTAAAAAATCGTTTTGGGCCAATTTTCCAAATGTTTTGTTGTGATCCCAAATTAACATTAGAATCGTGATTACGCTCGTATTTACGGACATATCGCGATTTAAAGTTTTCTCTAATGTTTTGTTGTGATCCCAAATTAACATTAGAATCGTGACTAAGCTCGTATTTAGGGACACATCGCGATTTAAAGTTTTCTCTTGAAAAAATCGGTTTTGGGCCATTTTTCCAAATTTTTTTTAGTGATCCCAAACTAACCTTAGAATCGCAATTTAAAGTTTTCTGTTGAAAAATCGGTTTTTTTTTAGCCATTTTTCCAAATATTTTTTTTGTGATCCCAAATTGACCTTAGAATCGTGATTAAGCTCGTATTTACGGAGATATCGCAATTTAAAGTTTTCTGTTGAAAAATCGATTTTTTAGCCATTTTTCCAAATTTTTTTTTTGTGATCCCAAATTAACATCGTGATTGTGATTAAGTCCATATTTACGGAGATATCGCAATTTAAAGTTTTTTCTTATAAAAATCTATTCTTAGGCCATTTTTCCAAATTTTCTTTAGTGATCCCAAACTAACCTTAGATTCGTGATTAAGCTCGTATTTACGGAGATATCACAATTTAATGTTTTCTGTTGAAAAATCGGTTTTATTAGCCATTTTTCCAAATTTTTTTTTTGTGATCCCAAATTAACATCGTGATCGCGATTAAGTCCGTTTTGACGGAGATATCGCGATTTAAATATTAGATTTTTGGGCCATTTTTCCAACTATTTTTTGTGATCCCAAATTTACCTTAGAATCGTGATTAAGTCCGTATTTACGGAGATATCGCGATTTAAATATTAGATTTTTGGGCCATTTTTCCAACTATTTTTTGTGATCCCAAATTCATCTTAGAATCGTGATTAAGTCCGTATTTACGGAGATATCGCGATTTAAATATTAGATTTTTGGGCCATTTTTCCAACTATTTTTTGTGATCCCAAATTTACCTTAGAATCGTGATTAAGTCCGTATTTACGGAGATATCGCGATTTAAATATTAGATTTTTGGACCACTGTTCCAACTATTTTTTGTGATCCCAAATTTACCTTAGAATCGTGATTAAGTCCGTATTTACGGAGATATCGCCATTTAAATATTAGATTTTTGGGCCATTTTTCCAACTATTTTTTGTAATCCCAAATTCATCTTAGAATCGTGATTAAGTCCGTATTTACGGAGATATCGGGATTTAAATATTAGATTTTTGGGCCATTTTTCCAACTATTTTTTGTGATCCCAAATTTACCTTAGAATCGTGATTAAGTCCGTATTTACGGAGATATCGCGTTTTAAATATTAGATTTTTGGGCCATTGTTCCAAATTTTTTTTTGTGATCCCAAATTTACCTTATAATCGTGATTAAGTCCGTATTTACGGAGATATCGCGATTTAAATATTAGATTTTTGGGCCATTGTTCCAAATTTTTTTTGTGATCCCAAATTTACCTTAGAATCGTGATTAAGTACGTATTTACGGAGATATCGCGATTTAAATATTAGATTTTTGGGCCATTGTTCCAAATTTTTTTTTGTGATCCCAAATTAACATTAGAATCGTTATTTAACTCTTATTTACGGAGATATCGCAATTTAAAGTTTTCTGTTGAAAAAATCGGTTTTTTAGCCATTTTTCCAAATTTTTTGTTGTGATCCCAAATTAACATCGTGATCGCGATTAAGTCCGTTTTGACGGAGATATCGCAATTTTAAGTTTTCTGTTAAAAAATCGGTTTTGGGCCAATTTTCCAAATGTTTTGTTGTGATCCCAAATTAACATTAGAATCGTGATTACGCTCGTATTTACGGACATATCGCGATTTAAAGTTTTCTGTAATGTTTTGTTGTGATCCCAAATTAACATTAGAATCGTGACTAAGCTCGTATTTAGGGACACATCGCGATTTAAAGTTTTCTCTTGAAAAAATCGGTTTTTGGGCCATTTTTCCAAATTTTTTTTAGTGATCCCAAACTAACCTTAGAATCGCAATTTAAAGTTTTCTGTTGAAAAATCGGTTTTTTTTAGCCATTTTTCCAAATATTTTTTTTGTGATCCCAAATTGACCTTAGAATCGTGATTAAGCTCGTATTTACGGAGATATCGCAATTTAAAGTTTTCTGTTGAAAAATCGATTTTTTTGCCATTTTTCCAAATTTTTTTTTTTGTGATCCCAAATTAACATCGTAATCGTGATTAAGTCCGTATTTACGGAGATATCGCGTTTTAAATATTAGATTTTTGGGCCATTGTTCCAAATTTTTTTTTGTGATCCCAAATTTACCTTAGAATCGTGATTAAGTCCGTATTTACGGAGATATCGCGATTTAAATATTAGATTTTTGGGCCATTGTTCCAAATTTTTTTTGTGATCCCAAATTTACCTTAGAATCGTGATTAAGTACGTATTTACGGAGATATCGCGATTTAAATATTAGATTTTTGGGCCATTGTTCCAAATTTTTTTTTGTGATCCCAAATTAACATTAGAATCGTTATTTAACTCTTATTTACGGAGATATCGCAATTTAAAGTTTTCTGTTGAAAAAATCGGTTTTTTAGCCATTTTTCCAAATTTTTTGTTGTGATCCCAAATTAACATCGTGATCGCGATTAAGTCCGTTTTGACGGAGATATCGCAATTTTAAGTTTTCTGTTAAAAAATCGGTTTTGGGCCAATTTTCCAAATGTTTTGTTGTGATCCCAAATTAACATGGTGATCGTGGATAAGACCGTGTTTACGGAGATATCGCGATTAAAAGTTTTCTGTTGAAGTACTCGATTTTTTGCCCATTTTTCCAAATTTTTTTTTGTGATCCCAAATTGACCTTAGAATCGTGATTAAGCTCGTATTTACGGAGATATCGCAATTTAAAGTTTTCTGTTGAAAAATCGGTTTTTTTAGCCATTTTTCCAAATTTTTTTTTTTGTGATCCCAAATTAACATGGTGATCGTGGATAAGACCGTGTTTACGGAGGTATTGCGATTCAAAGTTTTCTGTTGAAGAACTCAATTTTTTGCCAATTTTTCCAAATTTTTTTTTGTGATCTCAAATCGTGATTAAGCTCTTACTTACGGAGATATCGCAATTTATAGTTTTCTGTTAAAAAATCGGTTTTTTTTGGCCATTTTTCCAAATTTTTTTTTTGTAATCCCAAATTAACATCGTGATTGTGATTAAGTCCATATTTACGGAGATATCGCGATTTAAATATTAGATTTTTGGGCCATTTTTCCAACTATTTTTTGTGATCCCAAATTTACCTTAGAAGCGTGATTAAGTCCGTATTTACGGAGATATCGCGATTTAAATATTAGATTTTTGGACCATTGTTCCAAATTTTTTTTGTGATCCCAAATTAACATTAGAATCGTTATTTAACTCTTATTTACGGAGATATCGCAATTTAAAGTTTTCTGTTGAAAAATCGGTTTTTTAGCCATTTTTCCAAAAAATTTTTTTTTGATCCCAAATTAACATGGTAGTCGTGGATAAGACCGTGTTTACGGAGATATCGCGATTCAAAGTTTTCTGTTGAAGAACTCGATTTTTTGCCCATTTTTCCAAATTTTTTTTTGTGATCCCAAATTGACCTTAGAATCGTGATTAAGCTCGTATTTACGGAGATATCGCAATTTAAAGTTTTCTGTTGAAAAATCGATTTTTTTAGCCATTTTTCCAAATTTTTTTTTGTGATCCCAAATTAACATCGTGATTGTGATTAAGTCCATATTTACGGAGATATCGCAATTTAAAGTTTTTTCTTATAAAAATCTATTCTTAGGCCATTTTTCCAAATTTTCTTTAGTGATCCCAAACTAACCTTAGATTCGTGATTAAGTCCGTATTTACGGAGATATCGCGATTTAAATATTAGATTTTTGGGCCATTGTTCCAAATTTTTTTTTTTTGTGATCCCAAATAAACATCGTGATTGTGATGAAGTCCATATTTACGGAGATATCGCAATTTAAAGTTTTGTCTTATAAAAATCTATTCTTAGGCCATTTTCCCAAATATTTTTTGTGATCCCAAATTAACCTTAGAATCGTAATTAAGTCCGTATTTACGGAGATATCGCGATTTAAAGTTCTCTGTTGAAAAAATCGATTTTTGGGCCACTTTTCCAATGTTTTGTTGCGATCCCAAATTAACATTAGAATCGTGATTACGCTCGTATTTACGGACATATGGCGATTTAAATTTTCTCAAATTTTTTGTTGTGATCCCAACTTAAAATCGTGATCGCGATTAAGTCCGATCTGACGGAGATATCGCAATTTTAAGTTTTCTGTTAAAAAATCGGTTTTGGGCCATTTTTCCAAATGTTTTGTTGTGATCCCAAATTAACATTAGAATCGTGACTAAGCTCGTATTTAGGGACACATCGCGATTTAAAGTTTTCTCTTGAAAAAATCGGTTTTTGGGCCATTTTTCCAAATTTTCTTTAGTGATCCCAAACTAACCTTAGATTCGTGATTAAGCTCGTATTTACGGAGATATCGCAATTTAAAGTTTTCTGTTGAAAAATCGGTTTTTTTAGCCATTTTTGCAAATATTTTTTTTGTGATCCCAAATTAACATCGTGATCGTGATTAAGCCAGTTTTAACGGAGATATCGCAATTTAAAGTTTTCTGTTGAAAATCGGTTTTTTTAGCTTTTTTTCCAAATTTTGTTTTTGTGATCCCAAATTAACATGGTGATCGTGGATAAGACCGTGTTTACGGAGATATCGCGATTAAAAGTTTTCTGTTGAAATACTCGATTTTTTGCCCATTTTTCCAAATTTTTTTTTGTGATCCCAAATTGACCTTAGAATCGTGATTAAGCTCGTATTTACAGAGATATCGCAATTTAAAGTTTTCTGTTGAAAAATCGGTTTTATTAGCCATTTTTCCAAATTTTTTTTTTTGTGATCCCAAATTTACCTTAGAATCGTGAATAAGTCCGTATTTACGAAGATATCGCGATTTAAAGTTCTCCGTTGAAAAAATCGATTTTTGGGCCATTTTCCCAAATATTTTTTGTGATCCCAAATTCACCTTAGAATCGCGATTAAGTCCGTATTTACGGAGATATCGCGATTTAAAATTCTCCGTTGAAAAAATCGATTTTTGGGCCTTTTTCCCAAATATTTTTTGTGATCCCAAATTAACCTTAGAATCGCGATTAAGTCCGTATTTACGGAGATATCGCGATTTAAATATTAGATTTTTGGGCCATTGTTCCAAAGTTTTTTTTTGTGATCCCAAATTTACCTAAGAATCGTGAATAAGTCCGTATTTACGAAGATATCGCGATTTAAAGTTCTCCGTTGAAAAAATCGATTTTGGGCCATTTTCCCAAATATTTTTTGTGATCCCAAATTAACCTTAGAATCGCGATTAAGTCCGTATTTACGGAGATATCGCGATTTAAATATTAGATTTTTGGACCATTGTTCCAAATTTTTTTTTGTGATCCCAAATTTACCTTAGAATCGTGATTAAGTACGTATTTACGGAGATATCGCGATTTAAATATTAGATTTTTGGGCCATTGTTCCAAATTTTTTTTTGTGATCCCAAATTAACATTAGAATCGTTATTTAACTCTTATTTACGGAGATATCGCAATTTAAAGTTTTCTGTTGAAAAAATCGGTTTTTTAGCCATTTTTCCAAATTTTTTGTTGTAATCCCAAATTAACATCGTGATCGCGATTAAGTCCGTTTTGACGGAGATATCGCAATTTTAAGTTTTCTGTTAAAAAATCGTTTTGGGCCAATTTTCCAAATGTTTTGTTGTGATCCCAAATTAACATTAGAATCGTGATTACGCTCGTATTTACGGACATATCGCGATTTAAAGTTTTCTCTAATGTTTTGTTGTGATCCCAAATTAACATTAGAATCGTGACTAAGCTCGTATTTAGGGACACATCGCGATTTAAAGTTTTCTCTTGAAAAAATCGGTTTTGGGCCATTTTTCCACATTTTTTTTAGTGATCCCAAACTAACCTTAGAATCGCAATTTAAAGTTTTCTGTTGAAAAATCGGTTTTTTTTTAGCCATTTTTCCAAATATTTTTTTTGTGATCCCAAATTGACCTTAGAATCGTGATTAAGCTCGTATTTACGGAGATATCGCAATTTAAAGTTTTCTGTTGAAAAATCGATTTTTTAGCCATTTTTCCAAATTTTTTTTTTGTGATCCCAAATTAACATCGTGATTGTGATTAAGTCCATATTTACGGAGATATCGCAATTTAAAGTTTTTTCTTATAAAAATCTATTCTTAGGCCATTTTTCCAAATTTTCTTTAGTGATCCCAAACTAACCTTAGATTCGTGATTAAGCTCGTATTTACGGAGATATCACAATTTAATGTTTTCTGTTGAAAAATCGGTTTTTTTAGCCATTTTTCCAAATTTTTTTTTTGTGATCCCAAATTAACATCGTGATCGCGATTAAGTCCGTTTTGACGGAGATATCGCGATTTAAATATTAGATTTTTGGGCCATTTTTCCAACTATTTTTTGTGATCCCAAATTTACCTTAGAATCGTGATTAAGTCCGTATTTACGGAGATATCGCGATTTAAATATTAGATTTTTGGGCCATTTTTCCAACTATTTTTTGTGATCCCAAATTCATCTTAGAATCGTGATTAAGTCCGTATTTACGGAGATATCGCGATTTAAATATTAGATTTTTGGGCCATTTTTCCAACTATTTTTTGTGATCCCAAATTTACCTTAGAATCGTGATTAAGTCCGTATTTACGGAGATATCGCGATTTAAATATTAGATTTTTGGACCACTGTTCCAACTATTTTTTGTGATCCCAAATTTACCTTAGAATCGTGATTAAGTCCGTATTTACGGAGATATCGCGATTTAAATATTAGATTTTTGGGCCATTTTTCCAACTATTTTTTGTGATCCCAAATTCATCTTAGAATCGTGATTAAGTCCGTATTTACGGAGATATCGGGATTTAAATATTAGATTTTTGGGCCATTTTTCCAACTATTTTTTGTGATCCCAAATTTACCTTAGAATCGTGATTAAGTCCGTATTTACGGAGATATCGCGTTTTAAATATTAGATTTTTGGGCCATTGTTCCAAATTTTTTTTTGTGATCCCAAATTTACCTTAGAATCGTGATTAAGTCCGTATTTACGGAGATATCGCGATTTAAATATTAGATTTTTGGGCCATTGTTCCAAATTTTTTTTGAGATCCCAAATTTACCTTAGAATCGTGATTAAGTACGTATTTACGGAGATATCGCGATTTAAATATTAGATTTTTGGGCCATTGTTCCAAATTTTTTTTTGTGATCCCAAATTAACATTAGAATCGTTATTTAACTCTTATTTACGGAGATATCGCAATTTAAAGTTTTCTGTTGAAAAAATCGGTTTTTTAGCCATTTTTCCAAATTTTTTGTTGTGATCCCAAATTAACATCGTGATCGCGATTAAGTCCGTTTTGACGGAGATATCGCAATTTTAAGTTTTCTGTTAAAAAATCGGTTTTGGGCCAATTTTCCAAATGTTTTGTTGTGATCCCAAATTAACATTAGAATCGTGATTACGCTCGTATTTACGGACATATCGCGATTTAAAGTTTTCTGTAATGTTTTGTTGTGATCCCAAATTAACATTAGAATCGTGACTAAGCTCGTATTTAGGGACACATCGCGATTTAAAGTTTTCTCTTGAAAAAATCGGTTTTTGGGCCATTTTTCCAAATTTTTTTTAGTGATCCCAAACTAACCTTAGAATCGCAATTTAAAGTTTTCTGTTGAAAAATCGGTTTTTTTTTAGCCATTTTTCCAAATATTTTTTTTGTGATCCCAAATTGACCTTAGAATCGTGATTAAGCTCGTATTTACGGAGATATCGCAATTTAAAGTTTTCTGTTGAAAAATCGATTTTTTAGCCATTTTTCCAAATTTTTTTTTTTGTGATCCCAAATTAACATCGTGATCGTGATTAAGTCCGTATTTACGGAGATATCGCGTTTTAAATATTAGATTTTTGGGCCATTGTTCCAAATTTTTTTTGTGATCCCAAATTTACCTTAGAATCGTGATTAAGTCCGTATTTACGGAGATATCGCGATTTAAATATTAGATTTTTGGGCCATTGTTCCAAATTTTTTTTGTGATCCCAAATTTACCTTAGAATCGTGATTAAGTACGTATTTACGGAGATATCGCGATTTAAATATTAGATTTTTGGGCCATTGTTCCAAATTTTTTTTTGTGATCCCAAATTAACATTAGAATCGTTATTTAACTCTTATTTACGGAGATATCGCAATTTAAAGTTTTCTGTTGAAAAAATCGGTTTTTTAGCCATTTTTCCAAATTTTTTGTTGTGATCCCAAATTAACATTAGAATCGTGATTACGCTCGTATTTACGGACATATCGCGATTTAAAGTTTTTTCTAATGTTTTGTTGTGATCCCAAATTAACATTAGAATCGTGACTAAGCTCGTATTTAGGGACACATCGCGATTTAAAGTTTTCTCTTGAAAAAATCGGTTTTTGGGCCATTTTTCCAAATTTTTTTTAGTGATCCAAAACTAACCTTAGAATCGCAATTTAAAGTTTTCTGTTGAAAAATCGGTTTTTTTTAGCCATTTTTCCAAATATTTTTTTTGTGATCCCAAATTGACCTTAGAATCGTGATTAAGCTCGTATTTACGGAGATATCGCAATTTAAAGTTTTCTGTTGAAAAATCGTTTTTTTAGCCATTTTTCCAAATTTTCTTTAGTGATCCCAAACTAACCTTAGATTCGTGATTAAGCTCGTATTTACGGAGATATCACAATTTAAAGTTTTCTGTTGAAAAATCGGTTTTTTTTAGCCATTTTTCCAAATTTTTTTTTTGTGATCCCAAATTTACCTTAGAATCGTGATTAAGTCCGTATTTACGAAGATATCGCGATTTAAAGTTCTCCGTTGAAAAAATCGATTTTTTGTCCATTTTCCCAAAAATTTTTTTAAATCCCAAATTAACCTTAGAATCGCGATTAAGTCCGTATTTACGGAGATATCGCGATTTAAATATTAGATTTTTGGACCATTGTTCCAAATTTTTTTTGTGATCCCAAATTAACCTTAGAATCGTTATTTAACTCTTATTTACGGAGATATCGCAATTTAAAGTTTTCTGTTGAAAATCGGTTTTTTTAGCTTTTTTTCCAAATTTTGTTTTTGTGATCCCAAATTAACATGGTGATCGTGGATAAGACAGTGTTTACGGAGATATCGCGATTAAAAGTTTTCTGTTGAAATACTCGATTTTTTGCCCATTTTTCCAAATTTTTTTTTGTGATCCCAAATTGACCTTAGAATCGTGATTAAGCTCGTATTTACAGAGATATCGCAATTTAAAGTTTTCTGTTGAAAAATCGGTTTTTTTAGCCATTTTTCCAAATTTTTTTTTTTGTGATCCCAAATTTACCTTAGAATCGTGAATAAGTCCGTATTTACGAAGATATCGCGATTTAAAGTTCTCCGTTGAAAAAATCGATTTTTGGGCCATTTTCCCAAATATTTTTTGTGATCCCAAATTCACCTTAGAATCGCGATTAAGTCCGTATTTACGGAGATATCGCGATTTAAAATTCTCCGTTGAAAAAATCGATTTTTGGGCCTTTTTCCCAAATATTTTTTGTGATCCCAAATTAACCTTAGAATCGCGATTAAGTCCGTATTTACGGAGATATCGCGATTTAAATATTAGATTTTTGGGCCATTGTTCCAAAGTTTTTTTTTGTGATCCCAAATTTACCTAAGAATCGTGAATAAGTCCGTATTTACGAAGATATCGCGATTTAAAGTTCTCCGTTGAAAAAATCGATTTTTGGGCCATTTTCCCAAATATTTTTTGTGATCCCAAATTAACCTTAGAATCGCGATTAAGTCCGTATTTACGGAGATATCGCGATTTAAATATTAGATTTTTGGACCATTGTTCCAAATTTTTTTTGTGATCCCAAATTTACCTTAGAATCGTGATTAAGTACGTATTTACGGAGATATCGCGATTTAAATATTAGATTTTTGGGCCATTGTTCCAAATTTTTTTTTGTGATCCCAAATTAACATTAGAATCGTTATTTAACTCTTATTTACGGAGATATCGCAATTTAAAGTTTTCTGTTGAAAAAATCGGTTTTTTAGCCATTTTTCCAAATTTTTTGTTGTAATCCCAAATTAACATCGTGATCGCGATTAAGTCCGTTTTGACGGAGATATCGCAATTTTAAGTTTTCTGTTAAAAAATCGTTTTGGGCCAATTTTCCAAATGTTTTGTTGTGATCCCAAATTAACATTAGAATCGTGACTAAGCTCGTATTTAGGGACACATCGCGATTTAAAGTTTTCTCTTGAAAAAATCGGTTTTGGGCCATTTTTCCAAATTTTTTTTAGTGATCCCAAACTAACCTTAGAATCGCAATTTAAAGTTTTCTGTTGAAAAATCGGTTTTTTTTTAGCCATTTTTCCAAATATTTTTTTTGTGATCCCAAATTGACCTTAGAATCGTGATTAAGCTCGTATTTACGGAGATATCGCAATTTAAAGTTTTCTGTTGAAAAATCGATTTTTTAGCCATTTTTCCAAATTTTTTTTTTGTGATCCCAAATTAACATCGTGATTGTGATCAAGTCCATATTTACGGAGATATCGCAATTTAAAGTTTTTTCTTATAAAAATCTATTCTTAGGCCATTTTTCCAAATTTTCTTTAGTGATCCCAAACTAACCTTAGATTCGTGATTAAGCTCGTATTTACGGAGATATCACAATTTAATGTTTTCTGTTGAAAAATCGGTTTTTTTAGCCATTTTTCCAAATTTTTTTTTTGTGATCCCAAATTAACATCGTGATCGCGATTAAGTCCGTTTTGACGGAGATATCGCGATTTAAATATTAGATTTTTGGGCCATTTTTCCAACTATTTTTTGTGATCCCAAATTTACCTTAGAATCGTGATTAAGTCCGTATTTACGGAGATATCGCGATTTAAATATTAGATTTTTGGGCCATTTTTCCAACTATTTTTTGTGATCCCAAATTCATCTTAGAATCGTGATTAAGTCCGTATTTACGGAGATATCGCGATTTAAATATTAGATTTTTGGGCCATTTTTCCAACTATTTTTTGTGATCCCAAATTTACCTTAGAATCGTGATTAAGTCCGTATTTACGGAGATATCGCGATTTAAATATTAGATTTTTGGACCACTGTTCCAACTATTTTTTGTGATCCCAAATTTACCTTAGAATCGTGATTAAGTCCGTATTTACGGAGATATCGCGTTTTAAATATTAGATTTTTGGGCCATTGTTCCAAATTTTTTTTTGTGATCCCAAATTTACCTTAGAATCGTGATTAAGTCCGTATTTACGGAGATATCGCGATTTAAATATTAGATTTTTGGGCCATTGTTCCAAATTTTTTTTGTGATCCCAAATTTACCTTAGAATCGTGATTAAGTACGTATTTACGGAGATATCGCGATTTAAATATTAGATTTTTGGGCCATTGTTCCAAATTTTTTTTTGTGATCCCAAATTAACATTAGAATCGTTATTTAACTCTTATTTACGGAGATATCGCAATTTAAAGTTTTCTGTTGAAAAAATCGGTTTTTTAGCCATTTTTCCAAATTTTTTGTTGTGATCCCAAATTAACATCGTGATCGCGATTAAGTCCGTTTTGACGGAGATATCGCAATTTTAAGTTTTCTGTTAAAAAATCGGTTTTGGGCCAATTTTCCAAATGTTTTGTTGTGATCCCAAATTAACATTAGAATCGTGATTACGCTCGTATTTACGGACATATCGCGATTTAAAGTTTTCTGTAATGTTTTGTTGTAATCCCAAATTAACATTAGAATCGTGACTAAGCTCGTATTTAGGGACACATCGCGATTTAAAGTTTTCTCTTGAAAAAATCGGTTTTTGGGCCATTTTTCCAAATTTTTTTTAGTGATCCCAAACTAACCTTAGAATCGCAATTTAAAGTTTTCTGTTGAAAAATCGGTTTTTTTTTAGCCATTTTTCCAAATATTTTTTTTGTGATCCCAAATTGACCTTAGAATCGTGATTAAGCTCGTATTTACGGAGATATCGCAATTTAAAGTTTTCTGTTGAAAAATCGATTTTTTAGCCATTTTTCCAAATTTTTTTTTTTGTGATCCCAAATTAACATCGTGATCGTGATTAAGTCCGTATTTACGGAGATATCGCGTTTTAAATATTAGATTTTTGGGCCATTGTTCCAAATTTTTTTTTGTGATCCCAAATTTACCTTAGAATCGCGATTAAGTCCGTATTTACGGAGATATCGCGATTTAAATATTAGATTTTTGGGCCATTGTTCCAAATTTTTTTTGTGATCCCAAATTTACCTTAGAATCGTGATTAAGTACGTATTTACGGAGATATCGCGATTTAAATATTAGATTTTTGGGCCATTGTTCCAAATTTTTTTTTGTGATCCCAAATTAACATTAGAATCGTTATTTAACTCTTATTTACGGAGATATCGCAATTTAAAGTTTTCTGTTGAAAAAATCGGTTTTTTAGCCATTTTTCCAAATTTTTTGTAGTGATCCCAAATTAACATCGTGATCGCGATTAAGTCCGTTTTGACGGAGATATCGCAATTTTAAGTTTTCTGTTAAAAAATCGGTTTTGGGCCAATTTTCCAAATGTTTTGTTGTGATCCCAAATTAACATTAGAATCGTGATTACGCTCGTATTTACGGACATATCGCGATTTAAAGTTTTTTCTAATGTTTTGTTGTGATCCCAAATTAACATTAGAATCGTGACTAAGCTCGTATTTAGGGACACATCGCGATTTAAAGTTTTCTCTTGAAAAAATCGGTTTTTGGGCCATTTTTCCAAATTTTTTTTAGTGATCCCAAACTAACCTTAGAATCGCAATTTAAGGTTTTCTGTTGAAAAATCGGTTTTTTTTAGCCATTTTTCCAAATATTTTTTTTGTGATCCCAAATTGACCTTAGAATCGTGATTAAGCTCGTATTTACGGAGATATCGCAATTTAAAGTTTTCTGTTGAAAAATCGTTTTTTTAGCCATTTTTCCAAATTTTCTTTAGTGATCCCAAACTAACCTTAGATTCGTGATTAAGCTCGTATTTACGGAGATATCACAATTTAAAGTTTTCTGTTGAAAAATCGGTTTTTTTTAGCCATTTTTCCAAATTTTTTTTTTGTGATCCCAAATTAACATGGTGATCGTGGATAAGACCGTGTTTACGGAGATATCGCGATTCAAAGTTTTCTGTTGAAGAACTCAATTTTTTGCCAATTTTTCCAAATTTTTTCTTGTGATCACAAATCGTGATTAAGCTCTTATTTACGGAGATATCGCAATTTATAGTTTTCTGTTGAAAAATCGTTTTTTTTAGCCATTTTTCCAAATTTTTTTTTGTGATCCCAAATTAACATCGTGATTGTGATTAAGTCCATATTTACGGAGATATCGCGATTTAAATATTAGATTTTTGGGCCATTTTTCCAACTATTTTTTGTGATCCCAAATTTACCTTAGAATCGTGATTAAGTCCGTATTTACGGAGATATCGCGATTTAAATATTAGATTTTTGGGCCATTTTTCCAACTATTTTTTGTGATCCCAAATTCACCTTAGAATCGTGATTAAGTCCGTATTTACGGAGATATCGCGATTTAAATATTAGATTTTTGGGCCATTTTTCCAACTATTTTTTGTGATCCCAAATTTACCTTAGAATCGTGATTAAGTCCGTATTTACGGAGATATCGCGATTTAAATATTAGATTTTTGGGCCATTTTTCCAACTATTTTTTGTGATCCCAAATTTACCTTGGAATCGTGATTAAGTCCGTATTTACGGAGATATCGCGATTTAAATATTAGATTTTTGGACCATTGTTCCAAATTTTTTTTGTGATCCCAAATTAACCTTAGAATCGATATTTAACTCTTATTTACGGAGATATCGCAATTTAAAGTTTTCTGTTGAAAAATCGGTTTTTTTAGCCATTTTTCTAAAAAATTTTTTTGTGATCCCAAATTAACATGGTGATCGTGGATAAGACCGTGTTTACCGAGATATCGCGATTCAAAGTTTTCTGTTGAAGAACTCGATTTTTTGCCCATTTTTCCAAATGTTTTGTTGTGATCCCAAATTAACATTAGAATCGTGACTAAGCTCGTATTTATGGACACATCGCGATTTAAAGTTTTCTCTTGAAAAAATCGGTTTTTGGGCCATTTTTCCAAATTTTTTTAGTGATCCCAAACTAACCTTAGAATCGCAATTTAAAGTTTTCTGTTGAAAAATCGGTTTTTTTAGCTATTTTTCCAAATTTTTTTTTTGATCCCAAATTAACATTAGAATCGATATTTAACTCTTATTTACGGAGATATCGCAATTTAAAGTTTTCTGTTGAAAAATCGGTTTTTTTAGCCATTTTTCTAAAAAATTTTTTTGTGATCCCAAATTAACATGGTGATCGTGGATAAGACCGTGTTTACCGAGATATCGCAATTTTAAGTTTTCTGTTAAAAAATCGGTTTTGGGCCAATTTTCCAAATGTTTTGTTGTGATCCCAAATTAACATTAGAATCGTGATTACGCTCGTATTTACGGACATATCGCGATTTAAAGTTTTTTCTAATGTTTTGTTGTGATCCCAAATTAACATTAGAATCGTGACTAAGCTCGTATTTAGGGACACATCGCGATTTAAAGTTTTCTCTTGAAAAAATCGGTTTTTGGGCCATTTTTCCAAATTTTCTTTAGTGATCCCAAACTAACCTTAGATTCGTGATTAAGCTCGTATTTACGGAGATATCACAATTTAATGTTTTCTGTTGAAAAATCGGTTTTTTTAGCCATTTTTCCAAATTTTTTTTTTGTGATCCCAAATTTACCTTAGAATCGTGATTAAGTCCGTATTTACGGAGATATCGCGTTTTAAATATTAGATTTTTGGGCCATTGTTCCAAATTTTTTTTGTGATCCCAAATTTACCTTAGAATCGTGATTAAGTACGTATTTACGGAGACATTGCAATTTAAAGTTTTCTGTTGGAAAATATCGGTTTTTGGGTAATATTTCCAAATTTTGATTAAGTCGTATTTACGGAGATATCGCGATGTAAAGTTTTCTGTTAAAAAATCTGTTTTGGGCCAATTTTTCAAATTTTTTGTTGTGATCCCAAATTAACCTTAGAATCGTGATTAAGTCTTTTTTTACGGAGTTATCGCGATTTCAAGTTCTCCGTTGAAAAAATCGATTTTTGGGCCATTTTCCCAAATATTCTTTGTGATCCCAAATTTACCTAAGAATCGTGATTAAGCCCGTATTTACGGATCGTGTTTTTTTAGCCATTTTTACAAATTTTTTTTTTTGTGATCCCAAATTAACATGTCATGATCGTGATTAAGCCCGTATTTACAGAGATATCGCGATTTAAAGTTTTCTGTTAAAAAATCTGTTTTGGGCCAATTTTTCAAATTTTTTGTTGTGATCCCAAATTAACCTTAGAATCGTGATTAAGTCTTTTTTTACGGAGTTATCGCGATTTAAAGTTCTCCGTTGAAAAAATCGATTTTTGGGCCATTTCCCCAAATATTCTTTGTGATCCCAAATTAACCTTAGAATCGTGATTAAGCCCGTATTTACGGATCTTTTTTTTAGCCATTTTTACAAATTTTTTTTTTGTGATCCCAAATTAACATGTCATGATCGTGATTAAGCCCGCATTTACAGAGATATCGCGATTTAAAGTTTTCTGTTAAAAAATCTGTTTTGGGCCAATTTTTCAAATTTTTTGTTGTGATCCCAAATTAACCTTAGAATCGTGATTAAGTCTTTTTTTACGGAGTTATCGCGATTTAAAGTTCTCCGTTGAAAAAATCGATTTTTGGGCCATTTCCCCAAATATTCTTTGTGATCCCAAATTAACCTTAGAATCGTGATTAAGTCCGTATTTACGGAGATATCGCGATTTAAATATTAGATTTTTGGACCATTGTTCCAACTATTTTTTGTGATCCCAAATTGACCTTAGAATCGTGATTAAGTCCGTATTTACGGAGATATCGCGATTTAAATATTAGATTTTTGGACCATTGTTCCAACTATTTTTTGTGATCCCAAATTTACCTTAGAATCGTGATTAAGTCCGTATTTACGGAGATATCGCGATTTAAATATTAGATTTTTGGGCCATTTTTGCAACTATTTTTTGTGATCCCAAATTTACCTTGGAATCGTGATTAAGTCCGTATTTACGGAGATATCTCGATTTAAATATTAGATTTTTGGACCATTGTTCCAAATTTTTTTTGTGATCCCAAATTAACCTTAGAATCGTTATTTAACTCTTATTTACGGAGATATCGCAATTTAAAGTTTTCTGTTGAAAAATCGGTTTTTTTCGCCATTTTTCCAAAATTTTTTTTTGTGATCCCAAATGAACATCGTGATCGTGATTAAGTCCGTTTTTACGGAGATATCGCAATTTTAAGTTTTCTATTAAAAAATCGGTTTTGGGCCAATTTTCCAAATGTTTTGTTGTGATCCCAAATTAACATTTATGGACACATCGCGATTTAAAGTTTTCTCTTGAAAAAATCGGTTTTTGGGCCATTTTTCCAAATTTTTTTAGTGATCCCAAACTAACCTTAGAATTGCAATTTAAAGTTTTCTGTTGAAAAATCGGTTTTTTTACCTATTTTTCCAAATTTTTTTTTTGTGATCCCAAATTAACATTAGAATCGTTATTTAACTCTTATTTACGGAGATATCGCAATTTAAAGTTTTCTGTTGAAAAAATCGGTTTTTTAGCCATTTTTCCAAATTTTTTGTTGTGATCCCAAGTTAACATCGTGATCGTGATTAAGTCCGTTTTTACGGAGATATCGCAATTTTAAGTTATTTGTTAAAAAATCGGTTTCGGGCCAATTTTCCAAATGTTTTGTTGTGATCCCCAATTAACATTAGAATCTTGATTAAGCTCGTATTTACGGACATATCGCGATTTAAAGTTTTCTCTTGAAAAAAATCGGTTTTTTTTCGCCATTTTTCCAAATATTTTTTTGGTGATCCCAAATTAACATCGTGATCGTGATTAAGCCCGTTTTTACGGTGACATCGCGATTAAAAGTTTCCTGTTGAAGAACTCGATTTTTTGCCCATTTTTCTATTTTTTTTTGTGATCCCAAATTAACCTTAGAATCGTGATTAAGCCCGTATTTACAGAGATATCGCGATTTAAAGTTTTGTGTTAAAAAAATCGGCTTTTGGGCCATTTTTCCAATTTTTTTTTGTAATCCCAAAATTACATTAAAATCGTGATTTACAGAGATATCGCGATTTAAGGTTTTCTGTTTGAAAAATCGGTTATTGAGCCATTTTTCCAAACTTTCTTTTGTGATCCCAAATTAACATTAGAATCGTTATTTAACCCGTATTTACGGCTATATCACGATTTAAAGTTTTTTGCTGAAAAAATCGATTTTTGGCCATTTTTCCAAATTTTTTGTTGCGATCCCAAACTAACATTAGAATCGTGATTAAGCCCGTATTTACGGAAATATCGCGATTTAAAGCTTTCTGTTAACAAAATCGGTTTAAGCCCGTAGAATCGTGATTAACCCCGTATTTACGGAGATATCGCAATTTAAAGTTTTCTGTTGAAAAAATTGATTTTTGGGCCATTTTTCCAAATGTTTTGTTTTGATCCCAAATTAACATTAGAATCGTGATTAAGCCCGTATTTACGGAAATATCGCGATTTAAAGCTTTCTGTTAACAAAATCGGTTTAAGCCTGTAGAATCGTGATTAAGCCCGTATTTACGGAGATATCGCAATTGAAAGTGTTCTGTTGAAAAAATCAGTTTTTGGGCCATTTTTCCAAATTTGCTTTTGTGATCCCAAACTAACTTTAGAATCGTGATTAGGCCCGTATTTACGGAAATATCGTGATTTAAAGATTTCTGTTAACAAAATCGGCTTAAGCCCGTGGAATCGTTATTAAGCCCGTACTTACGGATATATCGCGATTTAAAGTTTTCCGTTGAAAAAATTGATTTTTGGGCCATTTTTCCAAATGTTTTGTTTTGATCCCAAATTAACATTAGAATCGTGATTAAGTCCGTATTTACGGATCGTGTTTTTTTAGCCATTTTTACAAATTTTTTTTTTTGATGAAAGCTCGTATTTACGGAGTTATCGCAATTTAAAGTTTTCTGTTGAAAAATCGGTTTTATTAGCCACTTTTCCAAATTTTTTGTTGTGATCCCAAATTAACATTAGAATTGTGACTAAGATCGTATTTACGGACACATCGCGATTTAAAGTTTTCTCTTGAAAAAATCGGTTTTGAGCCATTTTTCAAAATTTTCTTTAGTGATCCCAAACTAACCTTAGAATCGTGATGAAAGCTCGTATTTACGGAGATATCGCAATTTAAAGTTTTCTGTTGAAAAACCGGTTTTTTTTAGCCATTTTTCCAAATATTTTTTTTGTGATCCCAAATTAACATCGTGATCGGAATTAAGTCCGTTTTTACGGAGATATCGCAATTTAAAGTTTTCTGTTGAAAAATCGGTTTTTTTAGCCATTTTTCCAAATTTTTTGTTTTTATCCCAAATTAACATTAGAATCGTGATTAAGTCCGTATTTACGGATCGTGTTTTTTAGCCATTTTTACAAATTTTTTTTTTTGATGAAAGCTCGTATTTACGGAGATATCGCAATTTAAAGTTTTCTGTTGAAAAATCGGTTTTATTAGCCATTTTTCCAAATTTTTTGTTGTGATCCCAAATTAACATTAGAATTGTGACTAAGATCGTATTTACGGACACATCGCGATTTAAAGTTTTCTCTTGAAAAAATCGGTTTTGAGCCATTTTTCCAAATTTTCTTTAGTGATCCCAAACTAACCTTAGAATCGTGATGAAAGCTTGTATTTACGGAGATATCGCAATTTAAAGTTTTCTGTTTCATTTTCCAAATATTTTTTTTGTGATCCCAAATTAACATCGTGATCGGAATTAAGTCCGTTTTTACGGAGATATCGCAATTTAAAGTTTTCTGTTGAAAAATCGGTTTTTTAGCCATTTTTCCAAATTTTTTGTTGTGATCCCAAATTAACCTTAGAATCGTGATTAAGTCCGTATTTACGGATCGTGTTTTTTAGCCATTTTTACAAATTTTTTTTTTTGATGAAAGCTCGTATTTACGGAGATATCGCAATTTAAAGTTTTCTGTTGAAAAATCGGTTTTATTAGCCATTTTTCCAAATTTTTTGTTGTGATCCCAAATTAACATTAGAATTGTGACTAAGATCGTATTTACGGACACATCGCGATTTAAAGTTTTCTCTTGAAAAAATCGGTTTTGAGCCATTTTTCCAAATTTTCTTTAGTGATCCCAAACTAACCTTAGAATCGTGATGAAAGCTTGTATTTACGGAGATATCGCAATTTAAAGTTTTCTGTTTCATTTTCCAAATATTTTTTTTGTGATCCCAAATTAACATCGTGATCGGAATTAAGTCCGTTTTTACGGAGATATCGCAATTTAAAGTTTTCTGTTGAAAAATCGGTTTTTTAGCCATTTTTCCAAATTTTTTGTTGTGATCCCAAATTAACCTTAGAATCGTGATTAAGTCTTTTTTTACGGAGATATCGCGATTTAAAGTTCTCCGTTGAAAAAATCGATTTTTGGGCCATTTCCCCAAATATTCTTTGTGAACCCAAATTAACCTTAGAATCGTGATTAAGTCTTTTTTTACGGAGATATCGCGATTTAAAGTTCTCCGTTGAAAAAATCGATTTTTGGGCCATTTCCCCAAATATTCTTTGTGATCCCAAATTAACCTTAGAATCGTGATTAAGTCCGTATTTACGGAGATAACGCGATTTAAAGTTCTCTGTTGAAGAAATCGATTTTTGGGCCATTTTCCCAAATATTCTTTGTAATCCCAAATTTACCTTAGAATCGTGATTAAGTCCGTATTTACGGAGATATCGCGATTTAAATATTAGATTTTTGGGCCGTTTTTCCAAATTTTCTTTAGTGATCCCAAACTAACCTTAGAATCGTGATGAAAGCTCGTATTTACGGAGATATCGCAATTTAAAGTTTTCTGTTGAAAAACCGGTTTTTTTAGCCATTTTTCCAAATTTTTTTGTTGTGATCCCAAATTAACCTTAGAATCGTGATTAAGTCTTTTTTTACGGAGATATCGCGATTTAAAGTTCTCCGTTGAAAAAATCGATTTTTGGGCCATTTCCCCAAATATTCTTTGTGGTCCCAAATTAACCTTAGAAGCGTGATTAAGTCTTTTTTTACGGAGATATCGCGATTTAAAGTTCTCCGTTGAAAAAATCGATTTTTGGGCCATTTCCCCAAATATTCTTTGTGATCCCAAATTAACCTTAGAATCGTGATTATGTCCGCTTTTACGGAGATATCGCGATTTAAAGTTCTCTGTTGAAGAAATCGATTTTTGGGCCTTTTTCCCAAATATTCTTTGTAATCCCAAATTTACCTTAGAATCGTGATTAAGTCCGTATTTACGGAGATATCGCGATTTAAATATTTGATTTTTGGGCCGTTTTTCCAAATTTCCTTTAGCGATCCCAAATTAACATTAGAATCGTGATTAAGCTCCTATTTACGGAGACATTGCAATTTAAAGTTTTCTGTTGGAAAATATCGGTTTTTGGGTAATTTTTCCAAATTTTGATTAAGTCGTATTTACGGAGATATCGCGATGTAAAGTTTTCTGTTTAAAAAAATGATTTTTGGGCCATTTTTCCAAATTTTTTTTTGGAGATCCAAAATGAACATCATGATCGTGATTAAGCCCGTATTTACGAAGATATCGTGAGTTAAAGTTTTCTGTTAAAAAATCTGTTTTGGGCCAATTTTTCAAATTTTTTGTTGTGATCCCAAATTAACCTTAGAATCGTGATTAAGTCTTTTTTTACGGAGTTATCGCGATTTAAAGTTCTCCGTTGAAAAAATCGATTTTTGGGCCATTTTCCCAAATATTCTTTGTGATCCCAAATTTACCTAAGAATCGTGATTAAGCCCGTATTTACGGATCGTGTTTTTTTAGCCATTTTTACAAATTTTTTTTTTGTGATCCCAAATTAACATGTCATGATCGTTATTAAGCCCGTATTTACAGAGATATCGCGATTTAAAGTTTTCTGTTAAAAAATCTGTTTTGGGCCAATTTTTCAAATTTTTTGTTGTGATCCCAAATTAACCTTAGAATCGTGATTAAGTCTTTTTTTACGGAGTTATCGCGATTTAAAGTTCTCCGTTGAAAAAATCGATTTTTGGGCCATTTCCCCAAATATTCTTTGTGATCCCAAATTAACCTTAGAATCGTGATTAAGCCCGTATTTACGGATCGTGTTTTTTTAGCCATTTTTACAAATTTTTTTTTTGTGATCCCAAATTAACATGTCATGATCGTGATTAAGCCCGTATTTACAGAGATATCGCGATTTAAAGTTTTCTGTTAAAAAATCTGTTTTGGGCCAATTTTTCAAATTTTTTGTTGTGATCCCAAATTAACCTTAGAATCGTGATTAAGTCTTTTTTTACGGAGTTATCGCGATTTAAAGTTCTCCGTTGAAAAAATCGATTTTTGGGCCATTTCCCCAAATATTCTTTGTGATCCCAAATTAACCTTAGAATCGTGATTAAGTCCGTATTTACGAAGATATCGCGATTTAAATATTACATTTTTGGGCCATTTTTCCAAATTTCCTTTAGCGATCCCAAATTAACATTAGAATCGTGATTAAGCTCGTATTTACGGAGACATCGCGATTTAAAGCTTTCTGTTACAAATCTGTTTTGTTTAATCGGTTTAAGCCCGTAGAATCGTGATTAAGCCCATATTTACGGAGATATCACAATTTAAAGTTTTCTGTTTAGAACAAATCGGTTTTTGGGCCATTTTTCCAAATTTTCCTTTGTGATCCCAAACTAACTTTCTTTAGAATCGTGATAAAGCCCGTATTTACGGAGATATCGCAATTTAAAGTTTTCTGTTGAAAAAATCGGTTTTTAGGCCATTTTTCCAAATTTTCCTTTTTGATCGTGATCGTGATTATGCCCGTATTTACGGAGATATAGCGATTTAAAGCTTTCTGTTACAAAAATCGGTTTTTGGGCCATTTTTTAAAATTTTCTTTTGTGATCCCAAACTAACTTTCTTTAGAATCATGATTAAGCGCGTATTTACGGAGATATCGCAATTTAGAGTTTTCTGTTGAAAAAATCGGTTTTGGGCCAATTTTTCAAATATTTTTTTTGTGATCCCAAATTAATATTATGATTGTGATTAAGCCCGTATTTACGAAGATATCGCGATTTAAAGTTTTCTGTTGAAAAACTCAATTTTTAGGCCATTTTTCCAAATATTTTTTTGTGATCCCAAATTAACCTTAGAATCGAGATTAAGTCCGTATTTACGGAGATATCGCGATTTAAAGTTATCTGTTAAAGTTTTCTGTTTGAAAAATCGGTTTTTGGGCCATTTTTCCAAATTTGCTTTTGTGATCCCAAATTAACATCGTTATCGTGATTAAGCCCGTATTTACGGAAATATCGCGATTTAAAGCTTTCTGTTAAAAAAATCGGTTTAAGCCCGAATAATCGTGATTAAGCCCGTATTTACGGAGATATCGCAATTTAAAGTTTTCTGTTGAACAAATCGGTTTTTGGGTCATTTTTCAAAATTTTTTTTTGTGATCACAAATTAACTTTAGAATCGTTATTTAACCCGTATTTTCGGAGATATACCGGTTTATAGTTTGCTGTTGAAAAAATTGATTTCTGGGCAATTTTTCTTTGATCCCAAATTAACATGCGAATCGTGATTAAGCTCGTATTTACGGAGACATCGCAATTTAAAGTTTTCTGTTGAAAAAATCTGTTTTTGGGCCATTTTTCCAAATTTTTTTTTTTGTAATACCATATTAACATTAAAATCGTGATTAAGCTCGTATTTACGGAGATATCGCGATTTAAAATTTTCTGTTTGAAATATCGTTTTTTTAGCCATTTTTCCAAATTTTTTTTTGTGATCCCAAATCAACATCGCGATCGTGATTAAGCCCGTATTTACGGAAAAAACGCGATTTAAGGTTTTCTGTTGAAAAAATCGGTTTTTTTAGCCATTTTTCCATATATTCTTTTGTGATCCCAAATTAACATCCTGATCGTGATTAAGCCCGTATTTACGGAGATATCGCAATTTTAAGTTTTCTGTTGAAAAAATCGGTTTTCAGTTCATTTTTCCATATTTTCTTTTGTGATCACACAATAACTTTAGAATCTTTATTTAACCCGTATTTTCGGAGATATAGCGGTTGAAAGTTTTCTGTTGAAAAAACTGATTTTTGTGCAATTTTTCTTTGCGATTTAAAGTTATCTGTTGAAAATATCTGTTTTTGGGCCATTTTTCCAGATATTTTTTTTTTAATCCCAAATTTTTTGTTGAAAAAATCGTTTTTTTTAGCCATTTTTCCATATTTTCTTTTGTGATCCCAAATTAACATCGTGATCGTGATTAAGCTCGTATTTACGGAGATATCGCAATTTTAAGTTTTCTGTTGAAAAAATCGGTTTTCAGTTCATTTTTCCATATTTTCTTTTGTGATCACGCAATAACTTTAGAATCTTTATTTAACCCGTATTTTCGCAGATATAGCGGTTGAAAGTTTTCTGTTGAAAAAACTGATTTCTGTGCAATTTTTCTTTGCGATTTAAAGTTTTCTGTTGAAAATATCTGTTTTTGGGCCATTTTTCCAAATTTTTTTTTTTAATCCCAAATTAACCTTAGAATCGTGATTAAGCCCGGATCACATGGTGATCCCAAATTAACATCGTGATTAAGTCCGCTTTACGTCACTGAAGCTCCTTCATATCTTTCTTCAAGACGGGAAAACAATGTACATCAATTTAAGGTTTTCGCATACTACAGCGATTATCAGACACCATTTGCCAACTCACAAATGCCCACACAATGTTAACAAAACATTCGAACAAAACCATTCTACGATCTAATCATCGTGATTTAAAAAACAATTAAATTAAAGATCTACTTTTATTTGTTTTCCAATTATTAAACTCAGGAGACCTGTAAACTCGCATTCATTTGCCCATCGATCAAATATTCAGTTAAATCCACAAGTTCCCAGCGTAATTTGAAACTTACATAATTTGTCATTTATCACCGGATAAAGACATTCTTCCAAACAAAGCATGAAATGTGTTTCCCATTTTGTTCGTAGTATAACATTTAGATTGATCCCTCTTCATTTTACTGTCGTAATGAAAATGACATGGTCCAAATCTTTTGACACTTCTCAGAAGGAAATCAAAGTCAGTCGAGTCCCCTCGAAATTCGAAACAACAAAAAAACGCATACTATTTCCACACTTAATGAGCAGAAAAGATCGTTTGTGAGCGTTTTTCAAAGATTTAAGAGCTCTGCCTGATCAAAGCGCACAATATCCATACTATGAACATGCAAAGAGCACCCCACATGAATATAAGCGATATCTCTCAAGTAGACACGAAACTGAAGAGGATGACTACCGGGCTTATTTCGAGATCTTTAATGATATGCCACATCATCATCGAAGTGTCGAGATGAGATGGTATGGTATGGAAAAGGGGATCCCAGCGTTCGTTTGAAATATCAAACTTCAGAAATATTGCTGCCGCCTCCATGCGCTGTTTAATGGGGGAAGATTCTAATAAATCTCTCTGTCTGTGAGTCTGAGGGTCTCTTGTTGGTTATTTCAGTACACAGGGGGAGTCGATGCACCACACCAGTCGGGAATGCAATATTCGTCTTTGCTTCATGAATTTTTGAAATGGTCATCAAAAGAAGGAAGAGTAGGGAGTAGCTATGCACAAAAATAAACATAAGTCCAAAATAATTCAACGTTTCCGGAGAATGAAGTTGAAGTTTGAGTTGCGTGGATGTAAAATCTGGAGATAAAAGAACGAATAAAAAAATTGCTCTACAATTCTCATTTATTTAAGCTGCAGTTGGATGTTCTCTCTTTTATATACAAAGTGTGTTAATTGGGATGGAAAACTGTTGAATTGGCCCGTGCAGGCACTTTAACGAGTGCTGAAATTAATATACAGGATGCTGGTGGGGGTATTGTAGATAAAAAATATTACGATAATAACAAGAACATGACAGCTGATTTGACTGCAATGGAAAAGTGTGAATGGTCCCATATTACAAGTTAGACTTGAAAGTATATTTCGGGTTAGTTATTTTGCTTGGAAGCTCTACAGAATTAAATGTCATTCTTACTTACGCCGGAAACAATAATGTCGTCAAATTGTCACAATAATTTACTTAACAATCCTGCAACCCACTTTACTCGCACCCAGCCAAGCACTAACAATTAGATCATAAATTACCAAGTCAGGTGACGAAAGAGTAGATTATTTAGCTCCTTCCAAATGATCTAGTTACCCTTCAAAGTTAAATTCAAAGAATAACAATAAAAACCGGAAGCACGCAATGGTAAACAAATTTGTACGGTGCCTTTTCCAAGGCATAAACAATCGGCAAAAGGATAAGCCAGCATTCTTAAAATATGAATGTGTTACAGATGGAAAACACCCTACTTCGGCAGCACCTTCTTGAATGTCAATTGCAATTAAAACGGAACGCGTTTCTGGCTTCTTCTTTGCCCTAGCTAAAGGTTAAGGTCGCCTTCGTCTAACGAATTTTTAATTTACTTTTCAAGGATGTACTCATAAAATATACACAAACCATATTCAGCGCATGAAAGTAAAGCGCAGCTAAATGCATTAGTGTGTCAGTTCTTTTGTTATCCAAATAGCGACTCGCGTGTGGTTGTGAGTGAGTGCGAGTATTGAATTTACGATTCTCAAAGTGATTGACATGAACAATATCCCGCCGTTGGCTGAGTACACAACGGCAGATGGTATCCACTTGAATGAATTTAGAGCCAAGCCAGAATCGTACCGAACTAAACACACGACACGGTGACCCTTCTCATGTTTGGTGTACATTTGAAAAATTGAAATAAAAACGTTTTCGAATAAAACTCTAAACTCCTCAGGGTATGGTGTAATGTGTTCGTTATGTCGTGAGTTCTCAAATTTGAATAAAAACAGAAAAACGAGGGATAGTGTTGGATAAAGTCCTACCGTGTGTATATAGCGGGAGTGTATTATAGTAATAGATTTAAATAATAGAATTATGCATTGACACACGAAGGGGGAGGGTGTGAAATAAGTTCGGTTAAAATCGGGTGTGATCTGCATTTGAGTGATGGGCATACGACGATAATTAGAGTTGATGAAATGCTGAACCTTTTTTTAAAAAGCTATTTATCTGTTGAGAAACATAATCCTATTTAAAATTGTGCCCTTGTGGATAGTAATAAATTCTCTTTTATAGTCTACCCTTAGGGTATACTCATAAGTAGTTTTTAAAACATCTTTAAAATGGTATAATGGCGGTCACTTTGAAATTGAAACGCATAAAAATGCGCACTGCATTTGAAATATGTATGTGATGCAATCTTACTTTTATGCGTTTGTAATTTCTTTCTGGAACATAATATGTATGAACTAACCTATGATGCAATATCATCAAGGAATGTTAATTATAACCTAAATCCTTAGAAGTTGGACAGTAAATCAAAAATTCTTCGAGACCGATTTTGGACTCTAAACATTCTCTGCAGCCGCTATGGCATTCCAATCACCCAAATAATGGGCGAATTTGCACGGACCCGGGGCAATTCTGGTAAATACACCGCGAATGCGACTTTGAGTGTTTCAAGATAATCAATTATGTGTTGTGGACCGCTTGATGTGGACAAAGATGCCAACACAATATTGCCTTGCCAAAACCCACGTTCATTGACGTGAGATTGTAAGGTTTTATGATCCTCAATAATAACATTGCACAATTTTGGATTGAGTAGACCTTTTTCACGGAACTAATCAATTTAGTTGGTTGTTTTAAGGTTGCATTCAAAACTGCTTGCTGAATTTTGTGCTTTTCGGTTATATTGTAAGCGCATGGGTGCATTTCCTGAATTTTTTGCCTAACCTAACCTTTTCTAAATACAGGTAAACGTGTCTTGAACAGACACCAACGGGACTGAAAAATTTGTCCGACAAAGGGAGAAAAGAGTATTTTTAGTCAATACTTATACTTAAAAATTTAGACCGAAGAAGCGATCACCTGTAAATTGTAAATTGTAGTCCGGGTTCTGTAGTAAGGCTCGTTTTACAACATCAGCCTAATATGTGCTCACGCTCCTACGGATTAAGCTGAAGACCTAACCAAGGAGGAGTTTTTGACCTGCTGGACAATGCCCACGCAGCTGGCCAGAGTACGACGTCTAAATCAAATTGTACTCGGGGACTTAAAGGCAAAAGTCGGTAAGAAAAATATTTGTAGCACATTAGTCTCTAAGCATAGCCTCCGCAATTCGAAAACAGACAACGGCTTCCGGCTGATAGATATTGCAGCAGCTCGTAGTACGGTGATAAACAGCATGCGGAGTCCAAGACTACGACTCCAGAAAGCAACCCGGCGCTCTTCAAATAGTCGAATCGACCACGTGCTGATGGATACAAGGCACACATCTAACATCCGTGCATAACATGCATTCTTTCCGAGTGGCAAACGTCGACTCTAACCACAAATTCAGACCTCGGCTGGCTAACGAAAAGAAGCTGTGAACCGTCCAGAAAAATTTAATTTGACAATGGACGCCTTTGCATGATTGAAGCAGCCAGAGTCTACAGAGAGGACGTTAGCTAGACACTCTCCGTTGCGCACTCACCATCCACGAACATATGGAACCAGAATTGCAACAACATTAGGATGTAGCCGAGACCACCGCAGGTTACAAATCACCAAATAAAAGGAGTCCATGAAATGTTGATTAGTGCATCTACCGGAAAATGGTGACAGAAGCACATTTACAAGCGCTGCAACGCAAAACAAAAGCCACAAGGGTAGAATATCGAGCCAAGGGAAGAGATGAAAAGAAAACCCTACGTAGAAAGAACAGGGCATAATCTCGCGTATGAAGAAGAAGGTGCAGTCTCTCAGCTCAAAGAAATCGAAGAGTCCCGCGATCGAAACAATATCTGAAAGTTTGTCACACTTTGTAGGGCAACAGGAGAACCGCGACCATCTAATATTCTAATTTCCTTAAGGAAATTCGGCAGGCTATGGTTTCATTAGAGCTTCTGAGAAGAATTACAGTCATTCGTTGCCAAAGTCTTTCGGTTTAGTAGTTCCGTAGTTCACTATATAATATCATTTACATTGACTATTTAAATCAAGTAAATATTTGTCTACATAAATTAGAATATGCTTCAGTGAATTAAATTTATTTAAAATGTGAGATAGCAAAGATATGATTTAGATGCTTCACTGACGTCAGAGTAGAGTTATTCATCGAAGTCAGTTCGGTGTACATCAGGAAAACGTCTTAAGGGACGGTAAGGTACATCAGTTATTCTTTGTTGACGATAGAGCTATCATAAGCCATGTTCAAACTCATCATAAGCCAAAAACAAACACACTACCTGTTCCACTCACGTCAACCTATTGTAGAGATTTATTTCAATCGAAAAGTGATTTCTAAATGCGAGTATCTGGGATTTATGATCATTGATGACGACATCACTCGTAAATAGTCCGTTTGTTGGACTTTGCATAAAAATAGGGTAAATTAATAGCAGCTGCGATGAAGAGGCTCAAGTACTATACCTACTTACAGTAAATACTTACAAGTACAAGGTATTGTACACTTTTATAGTACTGCAGTGCAAATTACACTTCTGGATTAGATTTACAATTTTCCTAAGAATCTATCGAACATCTGGGTTGTACATGTGCCTCCATTTTATTAAAATTAAAATCAATTGAACACACATCTAATATGAAATAAATCGATAAAATAAAAAGTCCGTTAGAAAAAGGGTCTCCTTATATAAACACACCATCCTATAATATGGGTAAAGCACGAGGGTTACTCTATATGTATGATTTTCGATTCTGCTATCAGATTTATCGACTTACGGACTGCACTGCTTCATACAGAGGCATTTATATTAGGTTTTTTTTTTATTATTCCCGTTGCCTTAATTTTCATATACATACATACATAAGTAGACGTACGCCAGTATGTGTATAGGATTTACAAATTTATAGTTGAAACCCAGATGTGAATGGAAAATTTATCTTCATTGCTACATAATTGTATCTATTTTATTGGACAGTAAAACCCCATTCTTATTTTGTAAGATGTCTTTATATGTTCGCGACGAATTCTATCTCCACCGACGCGACGACACTGCTTAAGAGGAATCTCTTGTTTGACGATAAATTGTGGGGTCAACGCATCGCTTTAAGAGTGTCATTTGGAATGCATTAAATTGCCTAGTATCCGGCTATACACATAGGACAGAGATATGGAATGGGCCACTTGTGAGTAGTAAGTATTTACAAAGTTAATTTGCGCGAGGAGAATGCGTTTGTCAATAGAATAACTCTGTATGCTTGAAGTGGGACATCTTAATAGTTAAATCCAGAGACTGAATTGACTGTGACGATGAATATGTAGTACAGTGGGGTTCAGAGAAAAACATGTTGCAATAAGTTTTGCCGGTTCATAAAGATGCATTTGTGCATGCCAAGCAATTCTTTTGATATTTATTTCAACAACGAAAATTTCTTACGCTACGTTTAGACAGCTTAACGAGCTTAATGTGTTACTTTACTGTCTTTTGCCTTTTATCTTTCACGAGTGATAAGTGAAGTAATGTTCGTTCAAGAAGAAATGGTATCTTTTGACATTTTCTGTCAAGCCATTGTTTGGCTGTAAATTTTCAGCAGCCGTCTGAATGTTTATTTATTTTTGATGTACGTTGATGGCATTGCTTTTGAGTAAGTTTGAGTATAATAAAATCACAAATTTTCACTATTTTTCAACCAAAATATATCCCAAGGTTATAAGCAAAAGCGACTCCCATTGCTGCGAAAAAATGTCTACCAGCAATTACAGGTTGGAGTTACAGAGTTACCTCAATCCAAAATTTTCAGATTGATTATAGCCTACTACACAATTTTAAAGGCGATCGTAGAGCAGGCTTAGCTATGTGAGCTAATGCAAAGAAAGATTATTATTTGTTTACCTAACCTACCTACCTCCTCATATAATTTGATCTGATATTCACTTGAGTAGACTTTGACCTCAGAGAGACCGTATTTTGTATGTGTACACGATAATATCACTCGGCCTATCGTTATTCCATTCCAGGCGATCAGGAAGGAAGGCTGGAATGGCTTTACGTACAAAAGAACTGCGAGGGAGGTAAAGAACAAAACTTCCATTACAGCTGTGGGAGTTGCTCTCAATGCATAAACACGCAATATTTTGCAGTAGAGTCAACCGTATCCTTAGAAGTAATACGCAAGGTAAATTATAACAATACACGTTTATATCAAGAAAGCAGTTTGAGCAAAGGCCGCTGAGCAAATTCAAACACAGCTCTCAACAGTAAGTTGATTTTCCTGCTCTTGAGCAGGTTTCAATCCATTCTGCAGATTCTATGCCTTTACATCTCAAGCCAGTTCTACAAAGTGTGCGTTTGGCAAACGGATACACATATTCATAAAGAAAGAACCTACGGTCTGGACGTAAGCTCTATCAATGCGGTCTCTTCTCCACCACCTACGTTGGTAGGAGGAGTATTAAGCTATATGTCAAAAATTTGTTTCTATCTGCCCTTAAGCAGAACTTAAACAGTCCAGAAGCTTTTTGGAAGACTGTACCCGTAGGGATGGAATATTTGAAAATAAATACCGAGTGAGCCTGTTTTAATAAATCCTAGTAGAATCCTATTGGATCAATTGAAATAACTGATTTTAAATGAGAGAAAGACCGGTTGCCACTACTCTCCCCGAAATCTTATTACCGTACGTCACTCTAAGCATATGCAGATGTGGTGAGTTTGTGTTTTAATCTTGTGCTTATTTTATTTAAATTTGTATTGTAAATCTGGAGATTGGACAGTTTTATTTTAATCTCGGTCTAGTGAGCGGTAAAACGTAGTATTACTCTATTTGAAATCCTTCTTCAATCTCTAGAATTATTGGATTTTTTATGAAAGACAGGATTTCCAGCTTCAAATTACTTCCTAGCTGAAGTAACTCACGAGTTTTGTAACCACAATTGTCTGCTTGGCAGTTCGTAAACCAATTTCTATAAAAATCACAACAGCAACTAAGCCAGACGCCATCTATTGCTTTAGTTTAGAATTTCTTTATGATGTCTTGCAAAACTTAGCACCTAAAAGACAATTATCAGAGTTCAACAACTTTTAACCTTCACTGTTTTGAAGCGTACTTTTCCAATCAAACAATTAAAGAAATATCTCTACAGTAGAACCACTTTAAAATTTCAACTCACTCTAGACACCAGTCCACAGCCCGCTAGACAACAGTGAATCTTTTATAAGAGTTTAAAAAAAAAGAATCATACAAATGCATCTTATTGGCAGAAATAACTGCCGCCCATTATTATTAGTGCGATCCACTCAATTTGAAGCAATAAACAAATATTCCACGATTCCTGTTGGAGTGATCCTCATCTTTATGCAAAAAAATTATACGTATTGGGGAATGGCATGGAATGGAAGTGGAAACCGGGTGATAAATTGATTCTCCAACACTTAGGTACGATTCGTCAGAGTTGAAACTGATGCCACATGTGGTTGGAAGATGTTACAATCCACCATAATATCCACTTGATGTGTCAAGTGAAATACTGCAAGTCTCAACGAAGAGCAATACTCGCAACAACCAAATGAGAAATTCCTACTTGGACTTTGGTTTTCCTGCTGGTTATATTTGGAATGATGAATTAAGTGATATGACAAATAAGTTTAGTATCGTGTCTGTGATACATTAATTGGGTAATATGGAGCGTCCCTTTTATATTGTCATTGAAGTGGGTCTTTAAATTTGAATGTTTCTCTTTTGTGATAATACTATAATGTATGTATGTCAGACACAACATTCGCTTCATAGTCACATGCACAATAATGATTGACAAAAGAAAACTAAATATTGACTTGAATTGAATCGTTAGAGATAGCTATTAAGATTAGATTAATGCCTGTTATTTTCGAAATCATCAACTTTCCGTCGTCAACAGGAGTTTTGGGAGAAAAGTTACAAAGAACTGAAGGCGAACTAAAAATTTTTTTAATATTCATCAAATTAGCTTTATTTGATAGATCGAGGATAGGTGCAACATTTTAATGAGACACTATGAGAGCCGTGCATGCTCATAATAGTGTAAGATTCGTACTCACTAAAAATACCTCCCTTAAAAATATTCATACTACAACTAGGATAATGACTATAAAACAGTTTTAAATTGGATTGCCTAGTCACGTTTGAAAGGAAAGATCCATGCGATTACATCATAATGTGCTAGTTCAAAGGTTTTATCCTTTATAGTTTTAACCTTTATTTTGGAAAGTCTGTAAAATGTTAACATGACTTATTTTGGTATAACTGGTAACTTGTTCACCATACTTCCAAACAGGTTTTAGGACTTGCTGGAAGAAAGCAGTTTGTTTTGCTGCTACACCTTATCAAAGGCCTGAGAGACGTCTAGAAAAACACTAGAACTATTTTCTTTCTAACTACAAGAAAGGCAATTTAAGGTCTTGCAAGAACTATAGAGCCATATTCCTGCTAAGTATAATATAAATACTATCCAAAGTACTGTGTGGAAGTTTCAAACCCTTCTGCAACCCACTAATCGGGACGTACCAGTGTGGCAGATCAACCATAGACTACATTTTCAAATTAAAGCAAATTCTTTTGATGGTCAAAATCGGGATCCCGGTAAAACTTATATTTACAACTGTGTCGCGTGACGCTGGAAAATACGCTCTGCAATGTACAGATGACAACAGCTCATCGGAACTCTTCCGAACATCCGCCGGATTTCGGCAAGGTGATTTAGCTGTCTTGTGACTTCTTCAATCCTGTTCTTGAGCAGATAGTGCGCAGGGCACTATCTTTAACTGATCCGTCCAGGTATTGGGATATGCGGACGATATTAACATCAACGAACGCTCCCAAGATAAATGAGGACAAGACTAAAAGCATGCTATCAACAAGCATACAACATATGTCCACCGACCGACGTCACTATTGATAGCAGGAACTTCGGGGTAGTTAAGAAGTTCATCAACTCGTCGACTGCAATAGCTCTGCCACATCGAGTGAATGGACGATAATGTTCCAGCTTAGAAGATATTCAAATCCCAGGCCGGTCGACAAGGAAGACCGAACCTGCATTTTAGGGACGAAGTCGTAACTCGAAGCAGCGAGCCCGGGATTGTAGAGAATGTAAGGCTGTCGTGTCTCAGGCAGAAAAAAGTAATGCTTTTTTAATTTCGTTGGTTATTCTGTAAACTTGGTCAATTGCAGAGTGCTTAGCTCTGAATGTAAATTGGTGATTCGGTATTAACCGGCGTTTTTCGATAATCGCATGTATGAGTTTTTGAAATGTCTTCGACATTATTGGTAAAAGCGATATTGGTCTAAAGGCTTTTTTATATCATTTACAGCTTTTCTTGGCTTAGGAAAGTTTACATTACATTTTCAGTTATCTTAAATTGTCGGGAAAGGCACACTAGCCTAATCGAAGCATTTATGAGATATAAACAAAATTAATGAGTACTTGTCTGGGCACTCTTTTAAACGTGTCCCGTAATTTGATCATATCAAGGAGCCTTGTTTAATTATGGTTTTCTCACAGATTTCGACCAGAAATACTTTTCTTAGTTGAAAACTGCCAGATCTTTAAGCAACGCTTCACCGTAAAACAGTGTGTGTTTTCCAAATATTTCAGCCATTACCTTCTCCCCATTCGCCCATTCTCCACTGTTATGCCTGATGGGTAGCGCTTGCATCCGTCTTTGTCATGACTTTCATAGCTTTCCAGAGCGAATAGTTGGAACTGTTATCGATTTTAAAGTCTCGAATCTCTCTTTTAAGATTGCTGGGAAAATTATTTAAAACTGGTTTAACTTCCAAAGCACAAGATTGATTCCATATCTAACGAGCGCTTCGTTTTTCTTTTTTGGCTTTTTGTGGCTACATTCATATTACTAAGCTCAATCGCTGTTCCCAGAGAGTGATCAGTAGTGTCTTTTATAAAAAAAGGGCGCCACGCATCTAGCCCTTTCCGATGGGTGATATGCATGTAAACCGCTGTATCTAATACTTTTATTTATTTATTATACCCTATCCTAAGGGTATATTAATTTTGACACATAGTTTGTAACACCCCTTAATATTCGTCGCAGACCCCTAAAAGTACATATATATATGATCAGGACCAAAATCTAAGACTATTTAGGAATGTCCGTCCATCCGTCCGTCCATATCAACTTTTGAGGCCTTTAAAGTTATACCAAGAAGCTGAAATTTGGAACATATACTCCCTAGGGTTCCGATATGGTAAAGTGTTAAAATTGTTAAAATACGCCCACTGCCACTCCCACAATTTAGAAAAAACCCTTTTAAGGCCTAAGTAAGAGAGATAAAGTTGTAAAACCTTCACAAGATATGTAGGTACTGCCCACCTTTATAAATTTTTTATATAAAGTTTTTGGCCACGCCCACTTTTTGAGGGCATTTTTTCAAAAAAATAATGCTATCTATCATCTTCCTTATGCTTTTTTTCTTTGGGGTAAATAGGGATAAGGATAGGGTATCATACTGTTCGCCCCAAACGGACTGTAGCCTTTCCTTATGTTTTTTTATTTATTTCATTATGCTCATATAACAATTTACAAAAACGTCACGATTTAAATAATGCAGCATAAATGTTGAGAATGTTTATAGTAACATTTTGAAATAATTAACACAAATAGAGGCAAATGACACATCATAAAAAAGTGTTTTTTGTGGGGTGAATATAACAAAAAAAACAATTTTCCAATCATATAACAATCCTTAGCTAATTGCCTCCAGTTGCGCACTTCACGTTGATTGAGGTCGTGTTCTACTAGTGCACGCCAACCAAGGCAAGATCGTCTCTGCGGGCCGGAGCATTGTTGTCCATTCGCTCTACATGTCGTAGCCATCTTAGGCGCCCAATGCGCAGTTTTCCAACTAGGTCGATGTGGCAGTACAGCTCGTATAGTTCGTCGCTGAATCTCCTTCTCCAAAACCCATCAACGCAAATAGTGCCGAATATTTTGCGAAGGATTTTGCGCTCGAAACGACCAAGAATATCCTCATCCTCTTGTGATTAGGCCCATGCCTCAGCTCCGTACAGCAGGACTGGGTTGATAAGGGTCTTGCATAGGGTTATCTTGGTGTTTCGGACGAGGGTCTTACTACTCAATTGCCGTCTTAACCCAAAGAAACAGCGGTTGACAAGAGTTATCCTTCGTTTAATTTCTGACGAGATGTAGTTGTCAGACCGTCTAGCGGAGCCGACGTAGATAAAGTCGCTGACTACCGGTGGTGAGTATCGATCTGAAATTCTTGGATGGTTTCCAGGATCTGCCGCAGTGTAAAGACCAGTTAACATCAATGTGACACGTAACGCGGTCTATATCTCCATGCGTATCATCAAGTTTTACCCATAAGATCTCATTGATTATAGTTCAAAAACACAATCCCTCTATCGTTCAGAATGATTTCTTCATTTCATGCTTTAAGACACCAATGACTGTCAATAAAGAAGAGCTATATTACAGTCCAGCTTTTCAAAAGCTGAAAACAATAATTCGGGTGCTTCTGATGATATGCCTGCGAAACATTTCTAACGTGATGGTGATGTTTCTTAGGGTTCTTGAAGCACACCATAGGGATGCTCATAATACATCGATACACCGACAAATATTAGTTGGTAAGCACAGCCCTAGGTTTCCGCGACTAAGGATCCACACAGCAACCTGGCGCTCTCCAGACGGTCGAACCGCTAACCAAATCGACCATGTGCTAATCGATGCGAGGCACGCATCCAACATCTTGAACGTGCACACTTACCGAGGGGCAAACGTCGACTCTGACCATTTTCTTGTTGCAGCTAGATTCAGAGCTCGACTGTCCAACGAGAAGAAGCTGCGAACTGCCCAAAAGAAGAAATTCAACGTTGGACGCCTTAGCATATCTGGATTCTCCAGAGCCTACAAAGAGCGCCTGAGTGAGAAACTCCCCACCGTGCATTAACCTACCACAGACGCCAACAACCAGTGAGACTATCGCGACATCATCAAGGAGGTAGCCGAAACCACCCTAGGATACCAGGCACCCTAGTGAAGAAGCCCGTGGTATGATGATGTATGCGTATACCGGAAAAAGGTGACAGAAGATGCACACATTAGAACGCTGCAGAGGAAAACAAGGGCAGCAAGGGATGAGTACCGAGCCAGGAAAAGGCAGGAGAAGAAGATCCTGCAAAGAAAGAAAAGAGAGCACGCAATCTCCCAGCTCAAAGAGATCGAAGAGTCCCGCGACCGAAACAACATCCGGAAGTTCTATAAGAAAGCCAAGCAACTGGCTGCTGGCTATAAGACCGGAACGCAACAGGGAATAGTAGATGTATTTAAGCAGAATTTCCAGCAGCTGCTAAACGGATAAAATGTAGAGAGAGTGATGGGGCAAGAAGGAACCCACGTCCAGTCAATGAAGAACCAAACCCTCTGCCCAGAAGTGGTTGGCTTAGCTATAAAAAAAGCTAAAGAACAACAAGGCCGCCGGCTCTGATGGTCTACCTGCAGAGCTTTTCAAATACGAAGGTGATGTTATGGTAGGGCGCATGCACCAAATCATCAACCGAGTTTGGGTGGAGCAAAGCGTATGCCAGAGCGCTTGGTCTGGACAACTGGAAGCAGCGTGCTCGGGATCGCAGAGGATAGAAGGCTGCCGTATCTCAGGCAGGGACTCTTCATGGTTCGGGAGCCCGTTAAGTAAGTAAGTAAGTTATCGCCAACCAAACACACAACAACAACAATAACACGAGGGAATACGACGCGGCGATGCGCGACTTTCACACCATCGACACAAAAGCACAAACGGTACGGAACTGGCTACACTTTCATATGGGTCTATTAAATGAGAACAAGAGAAGTGTTAGTAATACACGAACTCATTCTGGGAAAAATCAGTAAACGGATGGGTGCTATTGAACAAATTTCTTCCCTAGCTATCGCGACCGTGTTAGACCCGCGGTTCAAAAAACTTGGCTTCTGCATATGCAATTCCAAAAATTAAAAATTCAGCTGAATCTGATTCGGATAGTTCCGACAAAATATCGGAAGATTTTATCACACACTAGCTCACCGAAACTGGAAGGCAAACAAAAGTGAAGAAAGTCTTTGTGAAGAGCTTAGTGAAAATCCATTGTCTGACTATAAGCTCCAATTTCCAAAACTTTTTAAAATTGCGTACAAATATTTTACTATTGTAGCCAGTTCCTCATTTCCTTCAGAAAGACTTTTTTCGAAAGCTTCACAGGTGTTGAATCAGCAAAGAATCAGAATCCAAGGAAAGCATGTAAATAAAATACTATTTATGTAAAGTTTTGAGCGGAAGTATTAGAATATATAAAAAAAACATAGTTTAATAAAACTGATTTAAATTTAAAACTTTGTATAGCGTCTCATTTTGTAATTCCTACTTTAAGCTCATATAAAACAATATATGTTATTAGTCGATGCATCGAAATGTTACATCGATGTTTTCGATTACATCGAATAAAACATCGATGTATTTTTTAATGAGCCTCCCTACCAAACCATCAACCAGGAATGAGTTAAAGAAAATATGACCGATGGCTGCATTTTTTGCTTCATATGGCTCTTTTGAAAAAAAAAGGATTCTATGTCTTAAAGTCGCTTTGAAGATCCAAACTCGCATACAGGAACGGGGTATATACATATCCACTGAAGTGAAGATGTCACATCTAGATCAATTTCAACATGCAGGTGAGCCTTAAAACGCATTTGAAATTTTGATGTTATGGATTTGTTAAAACGATTAGAGATCCCCGGTTTCGTAAAAGAAAGATAAAACGCGATATTTTTTAAGGTCTAAACGGTGAACCCCACCCCAGAAACAAGTGATCGAAAATACAAATTTTAATTCGAGTCCATCGAATTCAAAGCCGCATGTGATAGCCTTCGTCTTGAAGAGTCAGGAGCTTTATATTTCGATTGCCGGGTTAGGGAAAGGAGTTCACCTGCATCGGCAAATGACACAACCGAAGGCAAGGTTTTTAAAATTCATTAATTATGGCTATAGAGCGAATACCATTGACAGTAACACGCTGATTAGCTTTATGTTTGAAGAAACAAGTGGAACAAATGCCAGTTGATTTTGGGTCCATTCACAAGCATGTGATGGTCAATCGGCTTCAATTGTTGTACGACCTAGATCTTGTAGGTCTCAATTTTTTGTAAAGTGGACAGACAAAAACCAAGGATTTGTAAACGACATTTAGATTTGCTTTATCACTGGCGCAACATTGTCTTCAGAATGCAATCTTCTGATGTGGGCGAAATCGGTGAACAACACGGCGAATAGTAATCTCATATGGTCGATTGTAGTACAGTAAAAGTGCTCTATGGATTTGGCGCACAGAATTAAATCGTTAAACTAAAGTGACACTGACAGTCTGCAATCTGGCAATTGATTTAATAAATATAACGATGTTTACAAATCCAAGTTTATGGTATGAATTAAAAACGCAAAATCCTACCTTCTAAACAATTACCGCGATCAATAACGATGAACAAATTCTAAGTCCTTCAATTCTTGCTAAAGATGGCTTCCCAATTTACATGCTTAAGATGTTATTAGCTTGTATATATTTTTTCTCAAAAATCACAGAATTTCAATTGAGTTCGTAGTTCGTAGCTTTTAAGTTTTCTATTTTTCTCAATTGCAAAGTAATAAATTATATTTTATCCCCTCAATCAACACAGCACTTCGTCCATTTACCAATTACCACCCTGATAAACCGCCATTAAAAGTAATTTAAGACAAATTTTCAATTTAATCATTCCTGCCGCAACGCGTTTACCTACTACATACCCGCATTCAATTTCCCAACCCATGGGCTAGTTCCCAAAAGTAAATTTATCCCATAACAAATTGCCGAGCATTCACTTCCCTAGCTAATAAAAGTTAATAATTTATTTTTGCGAAGGCAAATTCCCCCTTTTTAACAACCTGGCCTAGCTCTGAAGGCCTCGTTCAAAGACTAGACCACAAACAGCTCGTTTGCTCCCAATCAAACACACATTTTCTCTTTCCATCCTGACCCAAATGGCGAACACACCCAAAGGAATCAACGGCGCTGGAGGAAAATTATAAAATGTAGGAAAATAATGAAATTCCTGCGTAACACTTTGAATTCGGGAGAGCTCGACATCCGGGGGATGACTTTAGCACGGAGCGCACCCTTAGAACAGGGCGTGTGGTGTATTCTTTCCCGGTGTAGGTATGCATATGGCCACCCCAGTGCTACGTTTCAATTTGACCCTCTGTGCTCTATCTAAATCTGCCGTCTAAGAACCGTATGACATCGTCGGGCACACGGCAAATAACATTTATTATCCTTATTCCATTTGTGTGCTCTCGGAAACATACCACTTTATATATACAAGCTCATCTCGCACACTTCATATAAGCAGCTAACACAAATAGATTGTTGTGCGAGTGCATATCCGAGGGTGAACAATCTGCTCTTAAACATCGATACCGCATCGTGATGATGGTTGAGGTGCAAGCCACAGGGATCTAAATATCCATGGCATCGCATTGACCCAACCAGGACATCGACATTATCGGCATCATGCGGGACATGTGTTTCGTGTGCCGGTACAGTCATCACACATGCGTTCGGAAACACCCTAATTTTGGAAAAAAATGATTAACAAAAAGGAAACAAGCAAAATAGACAAACTAGGAAACAGGATACCGATATGGGAGTATTATCACTTCAACGTTTAACCTACATCCCCCTCTCAGCGGGGTACAACAAATATTAAGAACTTGGGTCTAGCTATGGTCTACTGCGAACTCGGTACATTTCGTCATTTCATGCACAGGTATTGTGGACGGAGGACAGAGGACAGAGATTATATCTATATTTTCTAATCACGAAACGTGTAACTCATGAAAGTCAACCTACCGTGTGGGTAAGTCATAGTGACAGCCGAAGTCAACCATTAACTAACTGCCTGCGTGTGTTTGTGCTGCATGTACTGAATGACATCTTCCGTGATTGATGACCCAAATATGTACACCGAAGGTGGCTATGCCTTTACGTGCCTGACGAGGCTTATCAGAGCAGAAAAATGTCACTCAAAAAATAAAAACAAAAAGGATATACCTACGATATTACACATTTGTATCTTAAATTACCTTACACAATATAGGAGGACACTTTTAAACATCCACAAACGGCTTTAAGGTAAATTAAATGACTAAATGACTATATTTTGTGGCTTTGACAGACATTTTTAGGCAAGAAGGAGCGACAACTCAGCAGTAAGGATTTGTGCTAGTTCTCGTATGTACATATGTTGTTCAGGTACAGCAATTCGTCATGGTCACATAGCTCGTGGGAAAGAGGCACAGGTACCCAGGGTACGATTTGTAATTAGCAGTGTGTAAGTTAATTGAGCAGAAATGTTATTTTCACACGAACTGAGAGGAGGAATGTGAAAAGGATTGGACACGCAGAAGGAATAGAAGGTACTTGGATCATGTTTTTTGGATTAGAACTGAGTCTAAGGCAAAATCGATTCTTCTTCTTAGTTTTAAGATGTCAGGAGAATGAAGATGTGTTTGTCCTTATTTCTTGCAATGCATTTCTCTCGTAAGAAATCAAAATAAATCAAGAGGAAATGATGCGCTAACAATAAAATATATTGCTAAACATTGAAGGAACACAAATGAATGCACAAAACCTATCGGCCTCGATAATATTTAAAAAGCCAACATATTCTGATGACTTATAAATTCTCACCTTTTATTGATAAGGTTATGATCAAAATTATAGGGATCATTGCTACCCTCCATGCCAAATCAACTAATCCTGTAGCGTTTTTTTCGTGAAAGCTTCCTCGGATTTCGGTACTTCGTATTTGATTAAGCTACGTAACGTCCGCTGTCATGCGAAGCATCGTCGGATGAGCAACCGAAGTTTAGAGCCATCTAAGGGGTAGTTCGTCGCGCACAGAATATAGCAATGTTTTGCTTGTGCTTGTTAGAGGGTATTCTGATCGCTGGTTCCATCTTAAGTAAAGAATAACCCATATACTTAGACGTCCGCCACTTTTCAAGCAGATAAAAAAAGAAAGAATTGAAAAGTAAATCAGCACCAGTAAGGCGTCGTGCTTTTAGCTTCACACTTATCAGTTGTCAACCAACACCATATGCAAATCCTATAAGAAATCACGATATTTTCTCATTATGATTTTTATACTTTGGACATCATCAGATAGTGTTATTATTATTTATCCGAAATCGGCCTCATTGGTACCGATGTGACATCAGCTTAACAGAACACAGTTTCGCGTATCTTCCTTTAATCATTGCAAAGGATGAGGATAACTACACTTCCACTGATTAGGCATTGAATCTGGACCCGGTGACTCCCGTTTATTTAGAACTCAGAGAATATTTCGCCCAGCCTTGCTGCCGCTTTTCGCTTTTTGCGAAGCATTGTTAACGTGAACTTGTTCGAGTTGTTTCTTCGAGGGCAGTGAATAGCCTGGAGAAGACGATATTTCTTCCAGTTCGTGATACACTTTGCTTCAATTAGGGCGCACTCGTTCTTTTTTTGTATTTATTCCAACTCAAGGCTCGCATTATCATTTCTATTATCTACTTCAAAGATCAGCTCTACGTGCAGTTTTCTTTTCTCCGACCACCGCCAAATACTAAGACACATTATGTGAACTCAAATAACATCTTTGTATCTTTTGGCGTGTCAACTACTTCCAGTAACCAATACCTTTGCCTTTCAGTGACAATGGTTAAAGCAACTGACAAGTTGACTTATGACTTTTATGACTTCAAAAATTATATGAAATATTACATCGATAGTGATTCTGTAACGCTTGCATATAGAAGAGCGTGTCCCAATGAATATGGTGCGGTGATGCAGTTCATATGCCAAGTACCTGTCATGTGTATTTAAATTCCTTATCTGAAAGCTGTCAATCAACTTAAGTGAAACAAAAGTTAAGTATTCGGCACATACATATTTTTGTTTGGTTTCAAAAGTCGAAGTAAAGTGGAAAGAAATGTCGAAAGATTCACGTTGTCACATTCCATGCAAGCACTAGCACTTGTACTCTGACAATTTTTGGCGATTACATCACTACCCAGGCTCAGATCCTGGCCGAAATCATTCCTAAAACTTGGAGAAAATTGACTTTGATACTTTTACGCTACCCCACGTTCCGAAATCCTTACATTAGTTGGCATATCCTTTCCTTTAAATAGAAAGCTACTAAGAACCACTTCTTTTTTAAGCGAGAAATAGCATTTAGGAATGTTCTCTATGATCATAAATATAAAAGGTTAGAAGATTCATTAGAGCATCTAGAGCAGAACCGTATATGCTAGGGAAGGCACCGATGCAACATATAACTAAATGTTCTTTGGAGTTGATTGGAAAAAGCAATGACGTATCTGCATGAAAGTAGGGTTCACGGTTGTATCTTCTACTCCATTCGCCCTCCTCGCTCACAGGGCCAAATATCCGACCAAGAATTTTTCTTTCGAAGGAGCGCAATATTAACTCTCCTTTCGTGCTTATCGTCAAGCACTCGGCGCCATATATCAGAACTGACAGTATTCAGAATTGGCCCTCCAAAGTAACTAACTTCGCCTCTTCTTCAATAGCCGTGAAAGCCTCTACCACGCACATTGGAAGCGTCCGATGATGTCAATATCGTCCATATATCTCATAGCTGGATCAGTTAAAGTTAGTGCCTTTCGTATTGACACCTGCCCTGCGCACTATCTGCTCAAGAACAGAAGTCTAGTGCATGTTTGGAACAGTTCAGATGAGCTGTTGCCAAACTGCACATTGCACCGCGTTTTCTTTAGCGTTACGCGACATGTTTGGATCAGTTTTGCCGTGATCCCGAATTCAGCCATCGCAATAAAGAGCTCTTGACGATGAATGCTATCATATCATATCACAAAAATCAATTTAAAGCTTTAATAGTAATTAAATAGAAATGATTTTTACACTGCAGGCAACACAACTGCCCGACTAGGGTATCGGTAGGCTGTTCGTGTCCGCTAGGTCCCTCAATCCTAAGGGTATAGTAATTTTGACACATAATTTGTAACACCCCTTAATATTCGTTGTAGACTCCTAAAAGTGTATATATTTATGATCAGGGCCAAAACCTAAGACTACTTAGCAATGTCCGTATCAACTTTTGAGGCCTTTGAATTTATGCTAGGAAGCTGAAATTTGGACCATATACTCTCTAGGCTCCGGAAATGGTAAAGCGTTAGAAAAATTTAAATACGCCGACTGCCACGCCCAAAATTTAGAAAAAAAAACCGTTTACAAAATATGTAGACAGTGAACTTCTTTAAAAGTTTTCTATATTAAGCTTTTTGCCACGCCAACTTTTTGAGGACGTTTTTTAACAATATGTTGTTTTCATCTAAAATTTCTATAGAAAACGTAATAAATTGTATAACAAGATATTTAGCCTTTATTTTTTCCAATCGCCCACACCAATATTGTTGCCCATGCTCACTTTTTGGGGGCGTTTTTTTCAAAAAATATTTTTTTTCATATATAAATTTCATAAAATGAACTAAACAGCTATCCATAATATTCTCAACGCTTTTTTCTATGCATATAGGGATATGGATAAGGTAGGTACCATAATGCTCACCTCAAGCGGACTGTAGGCTTTCCATATGTAAGTAATAAAATAGGAATACTCTGGCTTTTCGTTTTTCCCAATCATATCCATCTTATCTCCTTAATCATTTGTGACATTCAGATTCATTCATTCAAGTAAAAACGTTGCCTTTAATAAGATGGAACTATTTTACCTCCTGTATTGAAATTGTAATTATTACTCCCTACAATTTTGAAAATTTCATTGAAACCTTTCATACAATTTAATGATTTTTCAGTCTATAATTTTCTTCTGTCAGCATGTGACTTAAATCCAGGTTTGTCAATTCCGCAATGGTATAAGGAATTTAACATATTATAACAAATGTTCATAAGGCTGGACTTGGAGGATTATATGTTTCGTATTTCAATCGTAATTCAACAAATTTAAAATTGCTTTCCACGACTGGGTAATACAAAACTTTGTGTCAATATTCGATGCGTTATTGAACCACAAACTTATATTTTAAAAATATGAATTGGTGACTAACTTTGATCCAAATTGTATTGTGATGTCGAATTCCAATTTAGTTTAAGATATAGATAGCTTTGCCTGATTCTGAGGTATATTTGTCTAATGTAGGTTTTATCTTTAATTTGTTTAAAAAACCTTGCAAATTTTCGTGCACTTTTTTCCAAATTGGTTTTCAAAATACTCAAAAAGCTAAGAAAAATGCTTATACAAAATCTTTAAATACGAACTTTGAAGTAAGTCCGTCGAACCGAGCAAAGGCTTTTGGTCAAACGGACTGAGTGGCGGTAACCTACTTTTGGATTTCTGTATAGTCTCAATATTAGATATCCCTCATTCACTTCACAACTTCTCAAACAATTAATTAATTCTGTTTCCATCTTTAAGACTTGTTATATGGACCATGTCATTTCGTCTCTAAAAACAGGAATAATTCCCAAAACGCATCCTTATTTACATCGTGTTATTGTTTTGGAAAGATGGTATTATTCGGCATTATTTTATTAAACGGTTTTCGAAAATGTTAAGCAAAGAGCAGCAGTTGCCATTCAATAGTTGAGGTTTTAAAAATTGCCAGAGTACTTGTACCGCGAGAGGACAGACTCAAGTTTTTGAGTAGCACCTGGACACATTCCTGGTACATACTCGCATGTTCGTTAACATTCCCGAACTGTATGCCATTTGAGGGAAATTATTATCCAAAGCTATCCTATTTATTTTTTGATATGTTCGGGAAGTTAACCCGAAAACACAACCTCCAACCTGAAGGGCCAGGCCCTGGTTTTGACCCTAGAACAGCAGATCGATAATTCCGGGGCCAGTACGTTGGCCCATTAAGATGCATTTTAACCTGGCAATCAGTTCTTAGAAATCTAACGCACTAACGACTGAGTCACTGCCCCATAATCCAATGTAACATAGCTTAATAAATTCCATCGGTGCCACAGTTGAAACAATGTACCAGCTAAGTCGAGTAGCCTGTCTTTCCATTTAGTTAAATGGTTACAGTTATTCGAACCATGGTTACAGTGAGCAAGTCGAAAAGTGGAACTTAAGTACGAATTCACAATTCAGTCTTTCCTTTCGTGATCCATTGGCCAGAAACCTTCTGATGCTCTTTTCGCAGTTTAAACAGGTCATAGTTCCACTATGGAATCTGCTTCTTGTGCAATGATTTGCTTACAGAACATGGTATTCCAAAGCCGCTGGTGATGACTTTATTCAGGTCATAAGCGGACTCTATCACCTCCTGTCTTGATCGGATTTGTTCTTAATTGTGAGGTTATTGTTTGGAATGGGGGTTGAAATTTGATACATTTAATGGTCGTTATTTTATTAAAACCGCCAGACTGATTTTGGAGTTGATTAATAAAGGTTAGATTAGTCCATAAGGTGGACTGAATCAAGCCTTTACTGGCATGTTAGTTTGGATGATAACTCTATGAGTAGTGTAGTCCTATTAAACTGCGTCAGATGGTCTTGGTTTGCCTAATCGCTTCAGAAGGTATGTGTCTTTAATATACCGCGAACTATATAACCTGATAAAAGATATGGGTGTAATCCAAAAACAAAACCAAAACACATCGACTACATTGACTCGGCCACATTGAGCGAATGGGAAATAGAGCTTCAGTCAAGAGGATCTTCGAATCCCAGCCCCCACAGGTTCGAGACGACATCGAAAGACTGTACATCGGTTTCAAAGACCAAGCCATTACGAATACCAGAGCGCTTCATCTGGAATATTGGAAGCAGCGCACCTGAAATCGCAAAGAATGGAAGGCAGATACTCTTCAAAGGTCGAGAACCCGTTCAGTTTGTTAACGGCGTCTTTTCAAGATACTGGCCAGACTCGGCCACATCGAGCGAATGGGAAATAGACCTTCAAGAGGATCTTCGAATCCCAGCCCCCGCAGGTTCGAGACGACATCGAAAGACTGTACATCGGTTTCAAAGGCCAAGCCATTACGAATACCAGAGCGCTTCATCTGGAATATTAGAAACAGCGTACCTGAGATCTCAGAGGAGGGACAGATACCCTTAAAATGTCGAGAACCAGTTAAGTTTGTTAACCAGACTGTTTTCCTATACTTATACCCAAAAGTAGGCAACGAAATGTAATAAAAGTGAATTTCTTCATTGCAAGCTGCTTAAAGCACTACAAATGCCAGCACGGTTATTAACAAAAGTAAAACCCCTTTGCACACGCAAATAAAATAATAACGCATCACAATTTCTCATTATCTATATTTTCCTAAAATCTCTTTGCCTTGTCCACTTCCATAAGAGTGTCAATTTAAAATTGCAATCACCCCCAACGGTAATTAACAACACCGCACCGGTCTGGGCCGTCAGTATCATAACAACTTTATTTAGAACTTCAAAGTTCCAAATCACTTCAAAATGATTAATTGCCATCCACGCCGAGTGAGCATTTTCATTTAATTTGCAGACAACTTCATTCGCTGACTATTTTAATACTCATTCAAAGCAGGCAAGGCATATGGTGTATTTAATACACAAGCAAAAAAGCAGTTTTTGTGTGTACATCAATGAAAGTTTAACATTTCTTCTAGCCTGGTTCTCTGTCTGTTCTAACTGTCCCATAGGAATTGGGGCTGGAAATGTAACCCTCAAAGCTGTGATTCTCTGCTTTACATCTTCTTCCAAAGTCTCACAATAATACTCAGTCATTGTTAGTCGTAACGATGAAAGTAGAATTGCATTCGTTGTGGTACTTTAACTTCAACTTCATCCCCTTGATTTTCGTTGACATTATCGCACAAGAGGCATGTAAACAAAAACTTTGTCCTTTTTGCGGAGAACTGAAGAGGGGACCGGCCTGCAGGCCATTGCGATTGTGTTTACATTTAGGCAACCGGTAGCGCTAGCGAAGCTCATTGAAAATGCGTACATTTGTGTACTGGAACAATGGCATTGTTTTAACAATAAATTTATTTTTATGGATGCTTCGATGAGTCATACATGATAGAGTCCATTTGGGGATGAAAATTGATTGGATGGTCGGCATCAGCATAGGCATCCCTTTTGTGTGGTTGGTCTTTTGTGTGGGTGACGTTTCTGTTGTCCAAAGGGGTTGTTTGAATTATTTGTTATTGTTTGTTATGCCTGTGTTTGGTGACACACGTCTCAGTTGTAAATGATTGGTGAGGATTTGGTAAGTAGTTTTAATCACTAATATGTGTATATGTGAACAGTTGCAATATAGGTATATCCAATCGACTTCTATGCCAAACTTAATGGGAAACCATCCAGCTGTTCGAGTGTGATTAAATAGTGAACTGAGCCACAGCAAACTACTACTACTTTTCGAATCTTGCGTACACGTGGGATGCTTAAATTGCGCCACAAAATGTATTGCAGATTCTTTTGATTTTTGTTACGAATACCTACTTTAGTAAGGTCTTGAGCGGGGCCAGACTTCCCAGCCTTGAGAAGAACAATATGGAAAAATGCATGAAAATGGCTTTTAATATACAAAGTCCTGACTACGCTCAACCAGCCCAGGCACGGCACGGTCCCTGTCACTATACAGTTTAATCTGACATACAGCATCGTCGTGGCACCGCTGCAAAGCTACCTCGGCACCCGCTGAACAGTAAACTAATGAATGCAGCCAGTCTAAGAACGATATTCACAAGGAAACATGGAGATCTTCATAGTCAATCAACCGTCAACCTGATTGACCATATTGGGATCGACCCAAGACACTCTTCGAGTTATATAGATGTCCGAACGTTTCGAGGTGCCAACATTGACTCGGACTACTACCTTGTTGTATGCGGAATACGGTCCGATGGATGGAACGTCATCATTGTTTGCCGGATGCTCAAAAACGGAGATCCTCTGAACTGTGCCAACTATCTTATCTCATTAAGCTCGCTAACCGCTCCTTCATTGGACTACGACAACTGTTGAGTAGCACAGATCTCTCTTGAACAACTAAAGTGACACTTTATAAGAACTTGATCATCCCAGTTATTCTCTATGGTGCAGAAGCAAGAACTTTTTCAAAAGTGGATAAGGTTGCTCTTGGCTTTGAGACATAAAGCCTTTGCGTGATTTTTAGTCCCTACCGCATAGACGGCGAGGTAAGGAGGAGATACAACGAAGAACTGTACGGGCTAGCGAAATCGACTTAGCCAAAAGAGTAAAGGTCCAACGACTATTTATATGGCTGGGACAACAATGCTCCAGCATAGAAGATCTTCGAGTCCACACACGATGGATTGCTCAAGTTGGAAAGTTACCTTTACTTAACCAGCATGCGAAACTGAAGACAGTTAGGTATAGATCGGAAAAGTTGGAAACGCTTCCACTCCGGTCTGAAGTGCCACATAAATTAAGTTCGTAAGTTATTTATTTAAAGCAATTATGAATGTTCAAAATAACAGAAGATAAAATAACCGTTTTTTTAATACCACATTAGACTGAACTACGGATATTTATGTCAATCCATTATTTTTTTAAGTCGCTGAAGTAAATGAATTAGTTTTCTTTCCGAATCAATAAATTTTTGGTATTGGCACATACCACTTTAACTTCCCGACCCAACTTTGTTTGCATTTCCAAACTTTTCAAAGGCATTATTTACGACTTTCACTGGAAATCCTTCTTTTCTTTGAAAAAACAAAACACGTTATTCTAAAACGCTATTCAAATACTACGAACTTAATAGGATTTGTGTGGTTGTGTCCATAACCCTTTGAGCTTTCGTCCATACTCCACTTTAGCCTCTACCACGCCCCTCTCACAAAACATCTGCAATTCGATTTTAAGTTTAGCTCAATTGTTTCTACAATTATTTTTAGGGTTTAGCTTAAAGAAATGCTTGTATCAAGATATATAAGATTTACTAAAAAAATATGTCCGAATATGGCCTTTAATTGCCAACCAAATTCATTTTGTTTAAGTAAATTGTCGACGAATTGAACTAAACTTAATTCTCACCGAAACCCGCCTAAATACTTCATACAAATAATAAAATTCACCACAAAAAATATCCCCTCGCCAACGAACACTTATCTTCTAAATGCTGTCAAGAAGCAAAAAACTCCCCACACCAAAAGAAAACAAAATAAAATATCCCATTCCATTTTCGTCGCATTCCACCCATTTTACTATCCGCAAGTGAAAACACAACCAAAAAACAATTTCCCCTCGTCAATTTTCCAATCAAATTCCACTTATTCCAGTCCACCGAGGTCGAATGGGATTTGCTGTCGTAGTAATGGCTGACACGAGCGCAGTGAAAGACGCAGCATTGCAGAAGTCGTCCTAGTATCGCGGAAAACAGTTTCTCTGCAATTTTTATTAATTAAATTGTTTTTCATCTGTGTGCAGTATTTCCTCCAACGAAATACATTTAATATTTCAATTTATTTACCGAAAAGTGTAACACAGTTTTACGAGAAAAAGTGAACGAAATCACCCAATATTCAGTCGATTAGCTGTATTTTAACGAAGAAAACATCGTCTCCTTCAATAAGACAAGTGAAAATTAATTTCTTTCCCATTCGTTTCTCTTTTAATTTTTTTTTTCTTCTCCCATTTTGTTGCTTGTTCTTCAATATTGTACAACAATTTTCTCATCTTGTTCGTAATTTTTCGCGTTTATTGTTCGTGTGTTATATTTTTTTCACGTTGAATTGAATAAGTGAAAGAATTAATTCTTCAAAAAAAGTGAAATAAATAAATTTTGTTTTGTGCTGCCGCCCATCGACAAAAAAGTGTATTTTGAAATTGAATTGAATAATAGAAAGTTGATGATAAAACGAAACCTAAAAGGTGTAGAAAAATTAAAATATACTTCACAAGTGGGTTTTGATTTTATTTTAAAAAGGATATAACAAAATAAATTCCCTGGATACGTTACGGGACGAGACATACCCAACACATACACACAATCGCGCGCGGGACACTATCGGGGGAAATAAGGAAAAAGGAGTGGCGCTTGGATATTTTTTTCTCTTCCCACTGTATTCATCGGTGCTTTGTTTTATATTTTGCTGCGCTGCATTTGGGAGGATTTAATTTTATGTTATCGGGAAGAAATTAAGGTGAGTAAAGTGCTGTGGTGATATTAGAAATTAAAATGCAGAGATCAGTTTTTTTTTAAAATTTGGAAATGTTACATTTTTCTTGGATGAAGAATTTTTTTTGCAAATTGTTTTTTTTTTATGAAAAGGGAGCAGAAAAAGGGCGCTACCTCAATTTAATTTTTTTTTTTGTTCCTTCATGTCTGCTCCTTTCCATTATTAGTGTCTGTCAAAAATGTCTCTCTCTCTTTATTTCCATAAATTTGATTTCCAGTGAATGAAATTGAGCGCAATCAGTGTTGCCGAGGATGAGGATTTTGAGAATGGATATTCTTGTTGACTGAAATTTTGCATATTTTGAGATTTGTGTTTTGACTTTACTGAATTGCAATCAAAAGTGAATTACTAAGTTCAATAAGTAGACAACATGGTTGCATCTCAAAACTTGACACAAATTACATCCACTTGGTGGAACTTATTTTTTAATTAACAAATTGTCAGATGTCAAGGTCGGACAAGTTTTGCGAGTGAAAACCTGGCTCTATAAGCATTATGGGTAACGAAGAATCAGACTCCTTACAAATGCAAGTAGTAGCGAAACCCTCAATAGTTTCTGCACTATTCTGCGTGATGATTTCGGAAGAAAAAGTCTGAGACAGGCTAAGAAGCATAAGGAACATAAACCTGAAAATATAAATAGTTTCATATAAGGGGCACTGCACCTCTCCAACAGCAACCTTCCATTCTCTAAAATCGTCGGCACGCTGCTTCCAGATATGTGCTCAAACTAAACGAAACTTTTCCTTTCACGAACTTGGAGGCTGGTATGCGAATATGCTGGGCCACAATTGTGACACTGTAACATAGGTTTTTATGGTAATTCTTCACCGAGTCTGCACTAATGTGTATCAAATATAATTCAAAGTGGAAACATTATGTAAAGGGGAAATAAAACCTAGGTACAAGGTTAGATAACGAGCTCATAGTCAAGATTATTGAATCACTTACTTCTGAATTTTGAGTGATTAGGTATTAGCAAATCTCTGGGGCGACTGGCGACTCTTACCAATTTTTCAGATCCATTATTATCCATTAACCAACCAAGAGAGCAAGCTTGTGACCGCTAGCTTGATTTAGCTGACCGGTCCTAGTTTTGCGACATTGACACTTTGATTAGCCTGTGGTGCACTTTTTGTGCCAGCAAATTCTGCTCGTGACTGGTACTTGTAATAAGCTCCCCACGACACAGATCTGATAGTATCAGTATTAAGTGAGCTCCACAGTCTGGCATAATGATATCTTCAAAACCGTTATGACCCATAGTAAAAGCTATTTTAACAATGTCTTTTCGCGTTCTGTTAAGGAAGTTGGTGGGTTCTGTCCCTACTGTAGCTTGGTCACATCTTTCTGGATATGACACAAAATATAGAAATTATTTTGGAAGCCTTCTAGCTCTGCTAGTTTCAAGCTTACTAAACATATTTTGTCATTTCTAAAGGTTTCTATCAAGTTACATTGCTTGGCATTTGTCGAGTTACATTGCTTTGCAAGTAAACCCAAAAAGTGAGGTTGGGCTTGCTGGCTTCCTTTAGGGGCTAAGTCTTCTATAGACCAATGGTTCTTCTTAAAGGCATCTTTAGGACTAGAAATTCATGCGATATTTTTGTTACCGTTGACCACAACGCCCCAGGCCCATCATTAGACTATCCATCTCCCTTAAACCCTTGAAAGTAAATTTGTATAAACTGCACATCGAAATGTTTGACCCTGTTCCAATACGAACTGCCTCATGATACACATGTAATTATAAAATTCCAAGACAGACCCATTGAACCATAGGTAAATGAAAGCATGACATAAGTCTCTTGTTTAGTCAATTGTCAGATAATGAAAGTGACTTTGAAATGTTTGGCCTAGAAATGCATTTTTGTTTTAAATGAAAACAATGGACAGAGCCATTTAAGAAAAATTAAATTTTTGACTTCTGTCAAGTAGAATTTTAGTGTTAATTATGACATTCGGGAAACTATTTGACGGTCGAGGTTTGAAATCTATGAATAAAACTCATTGAGAAATTACGGCACCACTTTTCCTTTTAATCTAAGTTAGTGATTTTTAGCAGCAATTAATTTCTGGAAAACTGCGTAATTGACTGCTTCACCGAAGGTAATTTCTAAAGAACTTGAGATTATTTAAAATAACTGTCATCAACACCTAAGAGTCATGCTAGATGACTTGCAGAACTCAGTGAAATCATCTCTCGAAATGTGGTTTCGTATTAGCAGAAGCAGTCTTTCAATTTGTCAATTATTTATTTATATGAGTCTAATATTTTAAAGCGTCGCTTACAAACTAAATAAGGTCTCGAGTCCTTATCCGTGAAAAATCTTTGGCTAAACTACTGCGACATCGTAGTTCATCATTTCCGAGCCAATCATGTTATAATGCCGAGATTGTTCAATATCCTGTTTTTGGACCGGGGAGAGTTGTTCATTCATTAACATTTTGTTGCCATTTTTAGCTAACACAATTTTACAAATATTAACAAATGAAGTCCTAACTAATATGCAATGTGGTCCAACCGGAGACGACGTCTACAGAAACTTGCTTGTCCCATAACTGCTTAACAAAATAGTGTAAACACTTTATCAAACAAGTAAAGAAAGAAACAACAAATTATGACCGAAATACTGAAAATCTACAAAGCACTGTTATTATTTTGTCCACTACAAAACTAAGCTAAACAAAGAAAATTGACGGTGCTTTGAAATTTCACATGGAAATATTCCTGTTTCACTCAAAATTGTTAAACCTAATTTTGTCCAATCGAAATATATTTTTGAGTTACTAAAAATATTATTTTGACCATCACTGTTTATCGTAATCCATAAGATTAAGTTTCATTGAATTGCGGCTTAAATGGTTTTGGCTATTATTTGCGTCTACCAAACTAGACTCTGCCATACTGCAGAAGTCAATTGAAGGGAATGCTCGTTGCCTGATATATCTATATGCCCCAAAACCTAGCAGGGATTCGTCTTATGCTACGATCCAAGAGCCAAGAGCCTTGAGTTTCAGGCGAACAAGCTTGTAGCTGTTTGTGTCGGGCTTATCCGCAATGCGCCTATAGCTGTCGATTACTGCATCTTTTGTTCCAAAGTAGCCAAATGAGAATCGCTGTTGGATTCGGTCTCATTACACTAGTTTTGCCACCATACAACGCCAGATCTCGAAAAGCTTTAGGGGAATACGATAATTTTGGGACCGCATAAGTAGAAGGATATAAATACATATTTCCTAGAAAAGTATTTTTTAAACAAACAACTATCGAAAGAACCGATTTTTGGCTTTGAAAAAACTGCTATAGTAGTATTAATTTAATGTAAGTGTTGCCGCTGTTTATTTTTTAAATGTTTTAAAAATTGAGCGCCCTCCTAACGGGAAAGATAGATGGACAGATTTGTTTATAGAAAAAGTGTTTGTATATTGTCATACCCACACCAAAGTTAGCAAATTCGTGCCAATCTCTGTGATTGATTAAAAATACCCACTGGTTTAAATCACCGCATAAAAAATAGATAGTTGCACTAAAAACATTAACCCACTGGCAACACTTTTCTCCAATGGTTGTACCTTCCCACAAGATTTTAACACTTCCACCTTTCATTCACCTCTGATTCTGGCTAGTTCTACAACTACTACTTTTTCTGAATACAAATTTCGCTGCTTTCTGCAACCGTATTCCTGGAACTTATGTTTCTTTCCCCTTGCCATGTGGAGTTTGTGTGCAAAAAAAAATAAACAAAATGTGCATACATCCTATTCCAATTCGTGTAGATAACTCTGCAGAAAGTACAATATTTTGGCACACCCAAAATGGCTAAGAGTCAGGTTTTCGTTTTATGTATAGAATGTACCTATATCGTTGTCATTTCCTTTTTGTTTCATTTTATATTTACGATCTCGTTACTAGTTGTGGAGCTAGTAATCGGGTTAAAAATGGAATTTCCTATGAAAAAAAAAAACAAATACTGCAAACCTCAGAGAGAAAGAACACAACGTAAATAAGTGACAATAACAAGTTCGAACAGCGACAGACAACACAGCACACAATTGACAGGTAAAATAAAACTCTGACATCATTTCGTTCGAATTCGAATAAATATTTCGGTGAACATTGCATTTTACTTTTGTGTTTGCGCCACATGCAATTTATTTTGAATAACAAAAAATTTATTTTTATTTTATTCTTTGCTGATCCTCTTTCGACATTCACTTTAGTTTAGAGAGTTCAAATTCCATTTGGTTTTCCCCTTAGCATTATGTGCGAAGCGAATGGGAATTTTTTTATTTTTTTGTTTTCTCCTTTCTCCCTCTAACACTGGAAAGACAAAATCAGCCAGCATTAACATGATCATTTCCACCACCCAAGAATATTTTTCTCCTTCTCTTGTGCTGGTGTTGGTGTGAGTTTGACTTTTTTTTTATTTTTTGTCTCGTTTTTTTTTTCTCATCTCTGTTTTCATTTTGTTGTCTGATGCTGATCTCGGTTTATCTGTTTTGCAACTTGATGTTTTTATTTACATTTTTTTTATTCGAAAAGAAGAAGGGGAATTTTTTTTTAGGGCAATCGTTTTTTTTTAAAATTGTGCTTTTTATTGATTAATAGATAAATGTTAAAGCAGTAAAAATATTCTTCGGATGGTACCCACCTAGCTAAAGCGAGTCTGTGGTGATTGTTATGATTTGCCATATAGACGCTTAAGGTACATAGGTACCTACCTAACTAGAAAGCTAATGAGTTTTGAAGAAATTGATCAAAATTTCATGCAGTTTTGGTCGTCAAATCGTAAGAGTTTTATAATTTTTTTTTTAGCGGATTCATTTTTCCATCTATAATTGAACTATCACAGGTTATTTGTACAATTTGCAATTTATGTTGTTGGAGTTGCAAGATCACATACTTTTTGAACTGCATTAGTGACACCACAAAATTTTTGAATATCTAAGACAACAAGCTAAGTTGACAACATTGTGTGCGCGACGGAATAGACCTACAGCCGATTCTGAAGCATCACATGACAGTTCTTACTCTTGCGTGTTTGAAAATTCTGTCAAGTGCTAATGGGGCGGGTTTGATGCCTCGCACTGACCCACTGCACTCACAAAGCTTTTACATTTTCCAAAAGTCACTATTTGTTATGTTAGAATGTGGTTTCGACAAGACTTTGCAACATCGGTAACACACATAACGCAAACTAAGAAGAGACTTCTTTTATCTCCAAAAATTCCCTTTGCTGTGATTGGCTAGACGAAAAGAGAGACTACGTTTAAGTCTTTTAGAAAAAAAAACATCCAACACCTTCATTAGTCTTAGATCAATCAGTGTATGTTTCATATTCCGGCCGCCATCCTCCCAGAGTGATCTAGAGGCAATGGTAAATAGCAGTCTTCTGCCGAACTGTGGTTGAGGTATGGTGTAATCAATGATTCCTAGAATGCTCCTGAAAGTATTTGGATTCACTGGAAGGTTGCATTGCGATGAATTGACGAGCAGGCAGCCAATTGCTTGAATATATACTGCTGCGTAGGTAGCAGTTCTAAGAGCTCCACTTAGCTTATCTCTATATGTTGTTGTGTTTCAGGCGTTTCACCACTCCATATTGGTCGCACTACTGAGATATATAGCTGTGATGCACCTCTGGAGACCCCAATGATCTTCTTGCAGGAAAAGAGTTCTACTGTAGCTTTCCTTATTCTCTCTTGTATGTTAAATTTTCAGTTTTTGCTTCCTTACCATGGTAAGTCCCCAAAGTTTTTTCCTTTAATAGGGGACTCATTGTATTGGCTGGTGAAGAGGACAAGTTCGGTTTTGTACGGATCAAATCTCAACCCAAAAGCGTTTTGAAACAGTACTTTTTAATATATTAAATGCTTTTGGGAGATGGCAATAGCAGCGTCGTCCACAATCACTCAGAAACCTTCGCTCACAGGGCAAGTCCTACCTAGCAGCTCATTCACCACTAAATTCTAGAGAAGAGGGGCCACAACTTCATTCCGAAGCTACTTGACTTTCTGATCTTCTGGCAGATCCCACACACAATTTTGAGTTAATACTCCTGCTTGATCTCTATAGCATTGTATGCTCCTCGTATTCAGAGCTGTTTCCACAGATTCGCCCATGCAATACGCATGTTACATACGGTAAATAAGAAACTCTTGTCAATATTAGTGCGCAGATTGCTTTAGATCTCTCCAGATTTTTAAGAAACAACGATTTTAGACAAATTGGTTTAAGATCTTTAGGAAGCGTTTGTGTTCTGATTGAGGGTCATAATCTAGACTGAATTGCATGCAAAGGTGGTCTTCAGCTGAATCCTTCCAGTTTGAAATCTTTTGATAGATGAAATCGGACACAAGTTTTGTTTTAAATTTGCATCTTTTGATGAGTCTAGTGGTTTGCTAATCTTCTATCTCGATCAATCTCTCGCTGGGTTTACACGATCCCATGTGGTCGTGTGCAAAATATGCCGAAGCCAGCAATATGGTGCCATTTACCTTTGGCTGGCACATATTGGTGAAATTCTATTATATAAGACTTATAAAGCTGAAATTTTTAAGACATAAATAAATGACAAAATTATCCATTGAAGTGACCATACATATTTTTTCGGATTAAGATGAATGGCCAATTAATTTGTCAAAATTGACCTTTCCATTGCTGGTCGTAAGCGTCATTTGAATTATGCTGACCCGACTGTATACCACCAACTGAAGCTGTTGAAATTCTTTAAACATACTTTTTGTGAATTTTTAAACGGATTTCCATAATCTCACAGGGATCATATTTCTGCAAATGAAAATATTTGATTTTGCGTGCGAGTAACGACTAAATTAGAGAAATAAGCTTTAACCCCAAGTAACGTCAACTTCTTTTGCGTCAATTTAAATTAGGGCTGATTTTAAAAAAATACATTTGCGCATTTTTTAAGTCCAAAGTCATATTTGCAGGCGATTGGGTTAAGTTTGTCAGCAACATGCTTTATTCGTTATTAAATCTTTGACGAGAGTTTGTCGGCGATATAATGAACAGTCGCCCAAATATTTGGATCTGTTGTTATGACGCTAATATCCTTAGCAACATGTTGATATTCGGAAAATGCTGTTCTGAAATGCTAAGCACTGATATCGCATCTCATCATTATCAACTCGACGAGAACCTCAAGAAATATATTATCAAACTCTACAGTTTTAATGAAATTTCTATTCCTTGAAAGTACCTAATTGTTCCCATACCCCCACTGAACAATATAAGTTCTACGATAAAAACACGAGTAATTTGATATATTTTACAGATCTCGTAGTGAGCATTCTCCTTAAGTTGTGTACGCAGACAGAACATAACTATGTTTAAATAATTGAAAACAAAATAAGAATCAATACTACGAACGTGACGGAATTGAAAAACCTCTATTTTACTAAATGCGTTTTTGTCACGCAAAATGCACACTTCCAGCTGGGAGCCTACATTTTTTGGTTAAACACACATTTCGTTGCAATATTTCAACAATAACTTTATTGTTCTCTTTCTTTTGTTAAATATTGAATATTGTTTGAAAGGAAAGACCTGTTTTTTTTCTCAGTACAAATTGCATTCATTCAATTGTTTCATAATAGTTGCACACTGTCCCAGAAGGCAACAAACATTTTAGTCAAGGTCATTCACACATTCATTCCAGGGCAATCTTTTAAATTACCCCTGATTGCTTGTGGCAAATATATAAATATGTTTGTATCAATAAATTTACATGTGTTTTCTCTTTAATTACAAACTTTATGACAGCTGCAATTTATGACACTCTTGCCTGCAAAACTGTCACTCATTGGCTGACGGACTACTTAACTGCTTAATCATTCCAAAAGAGTGACAAGCAATTTAATTGTAATTTCGCTTGTTTATGCAGACTTTTTGTCTGCTTTATTTTTTTATTTTTTTTTTTACGAACAAACACTTTTACTGTTGTTTGTTGCCCGTGGCCATTGATCACTTTCACTTTCCTTTGTGGTACCACGCTGTGGAGTTTTTTTTTTTTTTAATTTACATGAGCTGCATGAATTAAAAAAAAAACCTAAAACGGTACTAATGGTCAAGCTATTCCTACAAAATAAAGGTACATATTACCATTATTTGCTTTTTTTTTTGTACGTATCCATTTTTTTTGCAAGACAGATAAATAAAGCTTAAATAAGGAAATAACAAGAGAACGAGGTCGTTGTACACTTGGAATTCCATATGAGCCAAATGACTGACTGCGTGTACCGAACCGCCGATTCACTCACTGTGCGACTTGCCATAATGAATGCAAAAATCGTGTGCAGAGTTTTTTTTTCCTCTTCTGTTTGTGGCTTATCTAAATGGTTTTTGGCTCCGATATTGATCTACTGCGTTTTTCAGTTAGATAACAAATAAATAACTCTATGTGGAATAGCAAACAAAAAAGAAGAAAGAAAAATACGAAAGTCAGGTATTTTTCATTTTATTGTCATCTTTTCGATTATTTAATTTGCGGTTTTATCGCAAATTGCATAAGTATGTATTTCGATTTTGACAGAAAAACGAAGATATACGAAAAGTTATTATAAATTATGTTTTGTTTGGGGAAATTAACTACGTTCTTAGTCAGACGAAAAGAGATAAGAATTCGAGTGTGATTGTACTGAAAATTAAAATGTAGCTTAAAAAATTCCGACAGAATGGCAGCTTTGTTTGAAAGTGAATTTTTGTGTGGAATTCACAGGAATGAATTTAGGGGCGAATTTACGATTTAATTTTTATTTTATTTCTTGCAATGACTAATTAGGCAAAGTGTTAATGAGCGATAAGCTTTTATAAAAGTCCACACATTTTGAGCTTGACAACTCAACTTAAACAAATTCAGTCTGTTTTGATAGGTGTCACACAGCCATTTTTGTTGTAGGGAAATCAGAATCAAGCGAGGAGTTCATTGCTTGCGATTTCCTGGACTCAGCTCCTCGGACTCAGCTCCTGGGACTAGTACTTGTTGTCTCGCAACCGAATACCACAGTAAATTCATATCTATGCTCAAAAGCGAAAAATACTGTATAAGGACTTAGGCTAGGTTAGGTTAGATGGGTTGACATGGAAGAATAGTTTCTTTCCTGCAACACTCAGGTCCTTGTGGACCCATTGTGATGCCCTTCAGTGGGTGATACGCCGGTGTTGTGGCCTTATTTGTTGTTCCTTCCCTCCACTCGTGGCTAATCTATTTTATCAAGCCATCCTGATGTCTCCCGAAACCTGCAAAGATTAGAGAGTGAGACATCAATTCCTCAATGTATTTTGAAGAAGCAACTTCCAAGTGTTCTGTTCCTCAAGTAACAGAGATAGTAAGGGGTGTTCTCGTGGAGCTCTTCATCGTACTGTAGAAGCTTTTTTCACCTGTTGATGGCTTTCATTCTGATCCGTCATTCTTTGAGGTTGCAGAGTGGTGGTTTGATCGACCGAAGTGCCTAGTCGTGATCCATTTTGGATCCTTTTCTTGCCAGCTCATCGGCCATCTCATTGCCGGTCATGTCCCTGGGTCCAGGAACCCAGCAAAGATAAGTGTGAGACAAGTTCCTTGAGCTCTCTGCGATAGCGGTAAAGCATTTTGGATTTGATTTTAATAGCATTAACTACCCTAATGGCCGCTTGACTGTTAATTAAAAGGGTAATATCATTCCGTGGTATTGTCAACATTGATTCAGCAGGGGCCGCTTCCGCGATTGCCAGAACCTCAGTCTGGAAAACGCTACTTTGACCAGAGAGTAATGGAGTGGCCTGCAACTATTCCACAATCCATCTTCGATCCACCTGTGTATATGTATATAGATTTCATTTTTGTGGGTTCATTCGTTTGCCATTCTTCACTGCCCGGAAAGAAGCAGGAGAATGGTCTGTCAAAGTCCATGTAGGGTATCATGTAGTCTTAGCTAACGTTGTCTCCTACATACATTTTTAGAATCTGTGCGTGCCCTACAAGACCTGGGCTCCAACTGACTATTTGAAGGTCCTCAATGCGCTCTTGGCAGCTGATTCGTGCAAGTATAGATCCAAGGGTAGCAAATTTAGAAATCACTTCCAAACCAGCGGTTGGTGTCGTTCTTATTGCACCCGTTGTCATATAGTTACCAGGCTATACAGCCATATGTGAGTAGTATGTGGACTGAGAATGGACAGAAAAAGATGGCAAAGTGAAATTAGATATAAAAAGCAAATTTCCCAGTTCACTTTCTGTGTCAACAATTTCAGAATTTTTCCGTCGGTTCACGTCGGAAGAGATCACATTTCATCCCTGTCAAACAAATAACTAGGAGAAATTGGGGCTAAAAGTAACACATTTAAAATCTAAAATCTGTTCTTTCAACTTACTCCGTGTATGAGCAAGCTTTTTTTTATAATTAATAAAAAACATAAAAACACAACTCTAAATTAAAAAACATAAAATCTTACTGTAAAAAAAAAATTATTTTAAAAAACAGCATTTTGATAAGGTCTTAACACTTTACAACTTACCCGGAAAAATGTTACATTTAGCCCCGGCATGAAAATTGACACAATGAACAATATTTACAAAAAAGCGAAATTCACACATATATACTATATGTACACAATTCTAGCCAAAACGCAAATATATGACAAAAAAGGCACTGAGCACTGTACGTCTTTCGTGTGAAGTGAAAAACCAATAAAGTGCACGACTGCGTCATACGAAACTTTCTCGGTACATGAGATACATTTTTGAATCGCAAAATTAAGCGAAAATGTATGGTGAAAAATATATTTAAATCACTTATTAGGTTTCTCAACAACGGCACCAATGATTTCGATGTAATTTCGCACATTGGACACGTTTAACATAATTGTTCAAAAAACAACAAATTTTTGAGAATTTAATTAAAATTTTAAAAAATCGTTATATGAAAAAAAAACTAATTTAGAAATCGAAGTATGCAAATTTGTTCATATTTGTAGTATAAAAAAACTGTAAATTTTTTTGGAGTTGGGTTCGTTAGTTTTCGAGATATTTGCAGTTTTATAAATTACCGTTAATCGAATTTTTCCCCAAAAACTGAGTATGCAGTATTTTTTGTCCCATCCGAATTATCCTCAGTACAAAAAAAGACCAAAATCCTTTGAACCATTTTCTAGAAAAATAGTGATGAGTGATTTTCACCAAAAAAATGTCATGGTAGGTACCGGTATTTCAAAGGATAAAGCAAAAAGTAAAAAGATGCCCCGAGATGTAACCCCAAAAACCTTATATACGAACTTTGAAGCAAATCCGTCGATCCGTTTCGCCATACGGGGCCCGGACAGACAGACAGACCGACGGACGGCATTGGCATTGGCGGTCCCATTTTTTGGACTGCTCTATAGTCTAACTTTCTCTTTAGTATACTTATGTATACGAGAACGTTAAAAATTCAACAAAAAAAAACCTTGCAAACAGGCTCTGTTTTGGCACCTACAATGGAATTTCCTTTGCTGATGACCAATCTGCCACTTAAGTGTATACGCAGTCAACTATGGGAAAGACGCTTATTTTTCTATTTTATGCGATCTTAATTCCAAAAGGAACCCTGTCCACAGAAGGAATTTTTCGTCTGGAACGTGCGTTGACGTTGCTTTTTTGACAAGTTAGCATTCAGGGAAATAATTATGAATAAATGAAACTTAAAACGGAATGAAAAATTTGGCACAGCCACAGACACTCGAATTACTCGAGTTTTTGGGTGCATTTATTTCGTTCGATTCAAGAGACGCAAGCAGTAGACTGTCGTTTTTTCCTTTCTTCTTTTTCTTTATGCGCGACAAGATAACAATTAAAAAGCCATTTTGTCATTCGCAACGCAACCTCTTATTCCAACGCATTCGCACTCATTCAATTCATTTTCTTTGGTTTGAGTGCGTCCGAGTTCTACCTGACCGCACTCTCTCACTCAAACATATTCGGCTTCGCATTCTATTTCATTCAACTTATTTTTGGCATTGTTCATTTGAACGTGGTTTTTTGCCATTCATGCAGCTCTCTAATCCATACTAAGCTTGAACGATGATTTATGTCGTCAGCCACATAGATTCAAGATATTTGAAATTGAATTTGAAGTTTGATCTTCGCTTAGGCTCCGTCACTTCAAGCACATACTAGGTCAGTTTTTCGGTGACTCCAGAGGGACATCTTTAGAAAATCGAAATAAAATCGTGATCTATCTGGATCCTGTATCTCCCATTTTTTTCTAAAAAAAAAAGAGACTATCAGTTTGCTGTTTGGAATGTTTGACCGCTTTTCCAACTTTCTTAGACTGTTATGTCGGTTTCTTCTTCATAGTAAGGAGTGCAAACTTGTTCGTTTAAAAGATCCTTATAATACTGACGCCAGAATTTGTTCGTAATTAATGAGGAGCAAACGAATTTCCTAAACATTTTTCGTTCCCTCTGCGGAATAAAGGCACCAGAGCACTTATTTGTTGGCAACATACCTGCACCATTACTGTATACCTATGGACTCAATTGACGACATCGCCTATTCACTTACATTCACAACTCGATAATCTTCAACGCAAACGCAATGCGTTCGTAAGTTCATCTGTCTCTCGTCATGGCTTTTCTAATGCATTCAATCAAATAAAATATATGAGCGTGGTTTCGTTTAATCAGATTGCTGTCACGTAAAATAAATATTTAACCAAAGACTTTTAAACGTGCTCTTGTAAAATATTTCCTTCCCCCTATCGACATTTTATAGATACAAATTATACCACACACAGTTTTATGTTGAAGTAGCTGTCAGCAAAAGCCAACACACTTGGCCCGGTATAGCGTGTCCCCTGTGATGATTACACACAAAAATTTTCCTAACAAAATTCATTTCCCAAACACATTCCGTTGGCCCCCAAGAGATAAATATCTCAATAACAAATTACACTGCATTTTACATTTTACGAAAAGTAATCTCGACTATTTATTTCCATTTCCCTATTGCATTGATATGCGTGTCCAGATCCAGAGGCCAAGCAGCTCCGCATCGCATGCATGATCATCACATATTTCTTCTGACGGTCCACCGCCTTGCGGTATAAAACTCGACTCTTATCGCATGAAAACCTCTTTCTTCGAGAAACTCGAAAAACTTGTTGCATCGTACATATTTCGAAAATATCCGTAATTAAAAATATACTATTTCAAATCTAATTTTGGAGGCGCGCACACTATAGGCGGCGAGCGGCGTTTCGTAATTTGTTTACATGCGCCGCGGTAGTGTTGATCGCTCGATGGTCTTATCGCTCGCGTTTGAGTTTCCAGTTCAAGTCGCAATAAACGATTGCAGGCAGATCAACGATTTCTTCTCCTGCCGTTTGTCTGTCTAAAACTTGAGTGTGTTTGTGTTGTGTGAGTTTGTTAAACCTTAACAAACAACAATTTTATGATTACCAAAAAAAACAAAATGAACTAAATAAAAACACAGTTCAAGTTGTAGGAATAGATTTTCGTGTGGTTTTTGTATCCATTTCCAAGGTTAGATACCAATCAGAATGAATTGAATTCAAGTTCGGCCACCATAGGTTAGATACCTACGTACTTTCGGGTGTGTATAATTGAATTAAGTGTGTGCTTGTGCTTGCTAAAGTTCCGGGGCAAGTCGACATCTCAGCAATACGTTCATGCCAATGAACTATTTCAAGATCGAAAAACAAATATAATGACAGACTGTTTGGTTGGTTGGCAGCGAATCAAGTTCAGTTAAAGATAGTTTAGAGAAAAAAATATGTGTATATACTTTTTCGGGGAATGCGCTTAATTGGTGGTTTCGAATTTTAAGGGCGATGTATGGTTCCAAAGGTTACACCAATTGAACCGCAAAACCGCATTGACGAGGTATAGGGGTGATCAGAGGAGAGAAATTACTCCCGGAATATGCAATTGTCTTATGTTCACTTTGAAGTAGATATAACACAAGGTTAAGAATATTTACTGAAAAGTCCAGCGGTGCCTATAATAGGGAGTTACGGTACTGGCAGCTCGAACTCTTCCATTTGGCATTTACAGAACCTGCTAGAGGTGAGAAACTTTGTAATATATACTGACCAACAGCTGCAAACTAAAATTATTAGATAAGGCTACCTCACGGCAAATGCGCCACCTGTATCTAGTAGGGCAGTACACAAACGATATTCTACGTTCAGACAATCAGACAGTTCATTAAATCTGGTTTCAATTTCCAGTTTTTGCGGCAAATGCAAATGGGAAATGAAATTTTTAATTGTTCGCTTATGTTTCTCAGGAAAGACGGAATGGATGCCTAATTGTGCAGGTGCCTTACGAGGGCCCTTAAGAAGTGTTAAAATGCAACCGAAAGTACTTCAAAGTGACAGCTAGAACTGTCACCTTTGCAAGTCAACCAGGTAGCACGGAACTATCAACTGGTAAAAGTATAAGTGTTACCGAACGACTGAGATTGGTTCAGACCAGACTTTAGGCTTCTCTATATCAACTGTACCTCAACCGATTGGAATCTTGTATAATTAAGTAATAAAAAATACAATCCATTTCTGTATGTTCAATCGTCTGTCCACTTCAACCGACCCAACTCGGTAAATGGATTAAAGCTTTTTATGTAGCGAAAGTCGTATTTGATAAAATTTCACGATCAGTATGGTAAAAGGCTTTTAAGTGATGCATAATCTACTCCTCCTCGTCTCTTGCTTCTGCAAAAGTTATTAAGGTGTACGCCAAGCCGTGTTGCATGTTCAGTGAAGAAACCTCTAGTAGCAGCAATCTGCGGTTCGTTTAGAGAGATCAAACACTTTGAACGTTGCAGATCCAACTAATGCTAAATCTTTTTTTATCGGTAGACAAGTTATGAGTCTTGTCCACATAAGGTTTGTTTAACTTAGATTATTCCAAATTGATTTTGCATATAGCTTATGCCGTAGGAACCTCTTAAAAGTGAAATTGAAGGTAGTTTGGTTCCATGTTTTGCGAGTTCTCTGAAATATCTAGATGTCCCCACAAAACCGGCATAGGGGTTTAACTGCTTCGACATCTCCTTAACAGAAAATCGGCCGTCAATGGCTATCTACTCTAGAGTTTATAGCAACTTCGCACACTACAATCATTGAGTAGACGGAATGAGTGATTCATATTTAGTCTGTTTGAGAAACACCTCCACCCACCCCTTCATTAATTTTTGATTCATCAGTGTAGAAGTAGATTTCCGTTACTCCCATGACATATCTGTTTAGAGTATTTGGAATCTTTAGCATGTCCATGTTTGTGTGTCAATTAATCGCGAACATCGCCCACTGCTCGGCGATAACAACTCCTTGGATGTTTTGTTAATAGAATCATGTGGTGTGATATAGCGAAATATAACATGTGTTCTTAACACATACTGAGTCCAAATGTTCTCCGCACACCACGCATTTTGTCGTAAAATCCGAAAGTCAAGTGTACCCATGCAGTTTTAGTTACATGTATTTTTCATTCTTAAAACATGTTTCCAGGCATTCGGGAGATAAGAAATAAATTCCGGAATGCATTTTTGCGCACCCTTCTCTTGAGGGGGTATATTCCAATTATGTTCTATTTCTTTTAGAAGTATATATACATATACCATTAAAACTTTTATGTGTATACAATAAGCACACAACACTAGGCACCGAAGTGGTCCAATCGCGATCCCTGTGGAACCGACTGAATTTTTAATCAAAAACGGTAGACAAATTTCCTAAACACTTTCCCTTTTGAAGCAGCCAATTACCCTACAAAAGTCGAGAAGGCCTTTGGAATTTGTACCGTATGTGTCCAATATGTGCGGTATATCCTTGTACAGCCTGCAGACCACCACAGAATCTTCAGACCCTGTTCCCTCTCTCGTTTTTGAGCCATCTGTAAAAATTGTAATTTCGTTTGCTTTGATAACTGCAGCTCTTTGCCAATCCCTCCTTTCCGGATATATTACATCATACGGAATGTCGAAGTCGACTAAGAAGGGGATTTCATCCGTTATGATTGGATTTCCCGGCAGTAGCGTCGAATGGACCGTACTGTGTCCGAAGCTATTCCTCTTGAAGTGACCCAAAAAAGCCAGTTGTACTGCACTGTTGCCAGCCAGTTTTCTGATATGTAAGTCAAGCGGTATTAGGTTCAGAAAAGTTTCCACTGCCGCCGCTTGGCTATACAAGTCTTTCTTTGAACCTCCGCTAATTTGCCGCATATTGTTTTCTTCTCTGTTGCTTTCCACCATACTAGTGCGCCATATGTCAGTGTGTGCCTCACCACCACTGTATACAACAAGTGCACCATTGCAGGTCTTAAGTCCCAGGTTCTTCCCACTGCTCTTTTGAAGATAAAAGAGCATTATAAGCCTTTTTAATTCTTTCCGCAACATTAAGATTGCAGTTCAATTTTCTATCTAGAATTACGCCCAGATACTTTGCACTATCCGAAAGGGATAATTCTACTCCGTTGAGTTTTGGGCGCTTGAATTGCGGTATCTTGTATTTTCTGGTAAAAGGAAGTTGCCCAGTTGCTGATCGTCTTCAAAGCGATCTCCCTAACCTCACTTAAGGTGTTTACAAATTTTCCCTGCACTATTATGACCACGTCATCTGCATACGCCATGGCACTAATACCCATTGTTCTAAGCTTTTTTTCCATCTCCAAGCCTTGCGAAGAAGAATTGTCGCATTTGGGACCAGAAATGATAGTCTCCATCTTTATTCACATCCTGTCACTAAGCTTGGTTTTGAGTAAATCCAGTATGGCTGTTACTCTAAATAGGATTGCGATATCCAATCTTGACAAGTATTAATTTATGTCCCTAATTTGAATGTCCATATGTGGGCTATGTTCATTTTCAACAAGAAGGCCTTACAAAAGCAAAGTCTACCAGCTTATTTAGTTCTCGAAATATTGGTTACAAGTGGTCATCGGTTAGGTTAGGTTGAAGTGGCTGTCGGCATAAGAACCGACACACTTAGACCAATATTGGTCCTTTGTAATGCGACAGGGATCTGGGATAAAGCTTCCTTACTCGTTGAACCAATTGCAGCTTCTGACGAAGCGAAGTAGATATTTGATGTCAATATTTGTGAGATCACATTTGTCTTCATAGAAGAAGGCTCCGAGATGGAGCTCTTTTTTCCTGGAGAGAACAGGGCATGTACAAAGCAGATGAGGGATCGTTTCCTCTTCCTCTTCGTCCATAAAACTTCTGCAAAAGCCATTTGAGAATTCACCAAGTCTTGTTGCATGTTTACCTATAAGGCGGTATTTGCTTGGTGAGATCAAATTTGTAGAGCGTTTCAGATCAAGCTTAGGCCAGATACTTTTTGTTTTGTGGTAATCGGAGTCAGTGATTTCTTGCATTATAAAGGGTGTTTTTTTTAGAGGCAAAGAACTTCAAATTGAAATAAAACAATAAAACACAAGACAATCGTGTTAATGTCCATCAATTTGGCTTTATTGGAAGGATAATTGTATGCCATTAATGTTTAAATATGATTTTGGGCATGTGGCGGACGCGGCTGGTTCGAATAAAGACAAGTCTAGAGGTCCAATTTTCAACCACTTTTTTAAGCATTTGGGGTTGTTTGTCGGCAATTACGCCATGAATGTTGGCTTTCAAGTCCCATAACGTTTCTGGTTCGTTGGCTCATCGAATGTTTCCTTCAATAAATCGATTGTGACGTGCGCTGTGTGGCATGTAGCGCCGTCTTGTTGGAACCACATTTCATCCAGATTCATGCCATTAATGGTAACTGACTCTCCAGCATCATTTCGGAGGAAGTATGACCCAATGACTCCACCAGCCCATAGAGAACACCAAACAGTCAGTTTTTGTGGATGCCATTTAACTCAAAATGAGCCTCATCACTGAACAAAATTTTGCGATGAAAATCAGTATCGATATCAATCTCATTTTCGGCCCATACACCAAAAACACGACGCATTGCATGGTCTCGCGGCTTTAATTTTTGCACAAGCTGGATCTTGTAAGGTCGTAAGAAGAGATCATTGCACAAAATCTTCCATAAAGTTGATGGGTGCCCTTCAACACTTTGCTCTACAGCGGCAATTGTTTCTTCGGTGCGCACTGTTCGACGTCTCTGCGGATGCGTTTTATTACATACAGTAAATGTAGTGCGAAAACGATCCATGGTTAACTGAATTAATTGCTCTGATGGACGATTTTGTCGACCATAAAATGAACGGAGCTTGCGGTCAACTTCGAAATAAATTTGCACGATTGCAAGCGTTGTTCATTTGACAACCTGTTCATGATGAAATGGCAAACCAAACTGAACATAAATGACATTAGAGTTGCCCGATTTGACCACAAAATGTCAGTTTTATCTCTATTCGAAAAAACACCCTTTACAATATTCGTCCTGCTAACAATGAAATTAAGCCGAAACTCTGTAGATATATATCTTAACGAAAATTTTGTGAAAACAAATCTTTTTCCTTTAATTTTTAATTGCAAACCCTCTTCTATTGACTGAAATAAAAATTAAATCAATTGCATATTATTTTACCACCTCTTAATAGAAATACTGGGTTGGTGTTGGAATGTGTAAACATGCTTGAAGATCTTGCCGAAAGCTTTTAGGTTAAAATTTATTTTTGTATTAAAAAAGTACCAACTGCAAAAAATATGTATATAGAAGAGCTAACTTCTATAATACATTCGGCTTTCAAAAACTCCATAGAATATCCATTTTTGTGCAAAAAAAATACCTTTATTTTTCTCTCAAATATTTGTACAAACCGTTTTGCAAAAGCAGCTGGAATTCGCAAAATAAACACTTGAATCTCATGCTAATCAAAACACTGAAAAAAATACGAATAACAGCTATCTTTTCCTCTCAGAATGGTTTAATTTCGCAAACGAAAAATTAGCATATGTTTGGGTATGGTTATGGTCAAATTTGCCTGTGTATGCAAACACAATCAAGACTAACCGCAGAAAAAAATGACGTAAATTGCCAACGACACGAATAACACATGGGTTTTTGCTTTGTGTTCACCAGCACACTCTTTAATTGTCCGGCCTACGTCCAACAAACCAACACCTTGTCTCTGTGTCTTTTCACAATATATTCAGAGGTAAACACAGACATCTAAATAACAGAAAAACACCTTGAACCCTCCTCTTATGTAGATACAACGGGGTTTTTTTTTTAAATAAAAGGCTCTATCACGTCATCGTCGTATTACCACCTTCAACGACGACGACATCATGATAAACCTCATAAACTGTATTGGCATCCTAATCATCTGTAGAACGCTGTAAAAAAAAGGGTGGAAAATGTCCTTTCTTGGGGGGGGGGGGGGATGATTATGTGTCTCCCGCACCCAACAACATACTGACTGGATAAAAGTAAAAGTTAAAGTTAAACCTGCCTGATTTTGTACCGCACCGCAACAAACAAATATACATATTTACAGTGTTGAAAGCGCTTCATGAATTATATTCAAATGAGTTTGTTTGTAACCGCGGTCCATAGTTAAGTACGTGCTCCGGTTTGAGGCAGTTACGCGGTTTCATGTACATTACATCTCTGCGCGCTGTGTGGGGAAGTTGGAAACAGACACAGCGCGATGTACATAGATGATGGGGTTGCGTGAATTAATTAGTTTTTTTTCGTTCGCTCTTAGTTATGCTCGTTGAATTTTCTTGTTATTTATTACAACTATTAACGGTTTGTGTTTTTCTTCATTTTAATAAGTTTTTCCTTTTGGGTTTGTTTTCTTTATGCCAAGTTGAGGAGGTCTGAAAAATGGGCTCAGTTTTGTATTTCATCAAAACGAAACAGAAAGTGGTTTTCTGTTTCTAAATTTTATTAAATAATTTTCGTGGTGTGGGAAATTTCATTTAATTTATGTTTACGTGGAGCATTATTATGAAAAATGTTTTCGTCAAACATAAAACAAAACGAGCTCAAGTGTAGGTACTAATGACCATAATAAACTTTGATCGAGGTGTTTAGTATGAAAATATCTCTATAAAAGTGTGGTTATTAAAATGGTTTATCAGTCGATAAAATTTTGTATGAGGCCGTAACTCCGACCTGGGAGTATAAATATTTAATTAGCAGGTAAGGGAATATTACTATAAAGATTGCATCTTGGACATTGTTTGTTTTTTTTTTTTTTTGTGACGAAATTCGTGGAAATTTGTGAAATATTCTTGGAAACGGCGACATACTTTCGAAATGGCTGTGAATGGCATTCATTTTATTGGTAGCAAATCAGCTACAACTGTATATAAGTTTCAACTGATGGACTAAAATGTATTCTGATACAGTTGCGACGGACAAGTAACCGCAAAGTATTATTTGTATTGAATGGTGGTGATAGATAATGAAGGTGTGGTGGTAATTTTATCTCGACTCATTAACATCCACTGCAAAGGTATTGATTTGTGCATTTACCTTGGTAGAAAATAAGGTTTTTCCCTTTTTAGCATCGTTGCAACGATTGCGGTAAGTTCGGCGTTAATGAAGATAAAAGATAGAAATCTGATGAGTCTGGCACTTCAGAGTTGATCAGGAGGCTAATATGATGTTTGGAAGCCGCTGTTATACCTCCAGAATTTGAAGAAAGACCAAAATTTGCTAATAAAAAAGGAATATTCCTTTTTATGAAATGTGAAGAGCTTAAGGTTCGCAGCACGCCATAAATCTGTGTTGGGTCCCTGGACACAATGACAAAGCCAGCAATGAGAGGGATGACGAAATAGCGAGGTATGGGTCTGCAATGGACCATGATCGAGCACTTAAGTCGATCAGGCCACCACTGTGATCTTAGGAAACGAGGGAAGAACAAGATTCGTATGGAATCTAACAACAGGTGAAAAGAACTAACTACCTGTGAAGTATCAATGAAGCTCTTACCAGAATACAACAGTGACCAAACCATCAAACTTCTACCGTCTGACAGGTAATCACTGTCCAAGCTGGTAGGGGCCCTAACGGGACATAACTCTCTAAGAAGTCGCGCAATGAAATTAAACCTCAAGGATGACGATATATGTATGTCGAGGATGTGGTGATGAAGAGGTCCATGAGGACACACCGCACTTCCTATGTCACTGCTTGAGTCTCGGTCACTTGAGTAACGATAACACTTGAAAGCTAATACTTCCATGGCTTACAAGAACTTTCTGATGTCTCATTTTTTGATCTTAATATGTTTCTGAGGATATCAGGATGGGTGGACGGCGTCGGGTAAAGGGTCACGAAGCCAGAGCATCTCTAACACCAATGCTTAACCCCCCACAAAATGGCATCACAATGGGTCCACGAGCTGACCCATATACCTAACCTAACCTATAAATTGTATAACCTAGTACTGCAAAGAACTAGTCAATTCGGGGAACTCAAAAATTATGATTTTTTAAGACTGGGGTGCGAGAAACTCTGAAAAATCATTGGAATCGTATTAAATCTTAAGGTAACCTTCACCTAAGTATGGAGAAGTATATGAAGCAGAAGCTTACAAAGGTTAAAAGTACACTCAGTACAACGTGAAATAGAAAATAAATAAATATGCGTAAACGGCCTACTACAACTATTGTGTGCGCGAAGTAATATATTTGACACGAATGGAGGGACCTACAGCGACATTTCTTACTATTGGATGTTTGTCAGACGGGGGACAGCGAATAAAAAATTAAAGGTGGTACCGGGAAAGTATAGATTGTTCATACTAGCAAATTCCGAGCATTTACATTAACTGTTTGTAAGGCCACTTTGTTTTACGCATCACAAACATGGGGAGCGATAGGCAATTTTTGGCTACCATCCTATATGCCCAATAACATGGTTATGTTGAATACGAGTTTATTGCCTTTATTAATCTAAACTCTTAAAATGCAGATAGATTATATTCTTAAATTAATAAAGTTGGAAAACTACCGGCTTCCAAAGATAGCGTCTCTTCAAGTTTTAAGCACAAGAAAAAGTTGATATGGGGATGTATCTAGCTGTAGACTGTGACTGTCAACGAGAAGTACGATCATTGGAAGAGAAGGCTAAAAATCGAAGGGGATCGGTTAACTTGGGCTGGAAAATTGAGTTTTTTGGAGCAGGATCTGAGGATTCTATCTTCACCCACGGGTCTTCTCTTGTTGCACGTGTATCTTCTCTCAACTTTTTACTGCATTCGCATACATTATAATATCACAAGCTTTTCTTTTGGTATCTAATAACATTTAATACTGTCTGTTTTCCCCTCTGATAGATATTTCTGAATGTACGCTCACCGGTTTCTCTCCGTCAACTATATATGGCTACATCATTTGTACAAAGGTTAAACGTCGAAATTGCTATTGTGTTGAGTTCGTAGCAAAAAAAAATCATTCAAACGTAACTTCTTATTGGAAATTCATCTGAAATTTGTTAGAATTCAATAATATGTCTCATGTATCAGGTAGTTTGACTGACTAACTACCTTATACATGAGATCTCAAATGAATAGCGCTTTACAACCCATTCACAAAGAAAAGAATTGATGACGCAGACATTTTTATTGAATAAAGAACTCTTCAGACGTTTTTATCTGACTAATTTAAGATCACATTTATGTATCTACATTTTAAAACAACCATTAATAAATTTTTAATTTTTTTATTTCAGGTAAAGATTTGGTTGCATTCATATACTCACCTAACTACATTTACGAATTATTCGTTCACAATAAAACAGTAAGTTTTGTTAACTCAGCTTGACTTGGATCAGACTGATTTTTTTATATTTGCGAATTACAGTGGGACTAGTATCTACTCAAGTTTTGATTTGTTATCATAAAAGATTTTAAGCAAGGATTAAAAAAGCATGTGAGTTTATTTACCACACAAAAATGTACATTGCTCCTAATTAATAAAACAGCAGAATTTTAAGTACGAAAATCATCTGTAGAGAGTAAATGTTTTGACAAGAATTTGTGATAAAATCACTTGGAATTATAAACATTTTCCGCGCAATCAAGTGTGTCTACATAAGTTACATTAAGCGGTCTATAAAGCTTTATCTAATATTTATCTATTTTTAGACTATCTATTTTATCTCAAGATCGGAAATACTCATATTTACTTGATGTAACTGGAGTTGGGGTGATGATAGACCCCGGTACTGTACCATTTTTTTTTCTCTTTTGAACTCTGCGAAAATCTATCTACTTAAATATTTTTTTGTAACTGGAAAGCCCTGACGTTTACAAGTGTCTGAAGTCATTCTGCTCCAGACTTTTCCTGTTGAACCTCAACAGATAAGTACAGAAAAGACTTTATTGCGAACATCAGAGGAGCGGAATTTTTTCTTGTGCAACTTGGCAAATAGTTTTCTTCATTGAATTTTGCAATTGACGCTTAATTTTTCGAATTAAAATTGTCCCATTTACTTCTACGATACTACTTCTTCTAAATTTATTTTTTTATTTGAAAGTACAATCTTTCCGGTTAATAATGGAAAATAATTTCATTCAAATGGCTGCCTCGGCTGGCCATGCAGTAGCCTACACAATCGGTCCAATTTTTAAGCACATTATCGATTGTGTGCAGCTGTATTTCACCAATGGCTTTACGAATATTGTCCTTTAAAGCGTCAATTGTCTCTGGCATGTCGGCGTAACACTTATATTTTACAGCACACCACAAATAATAGTCCAACGCTGTCAAATCGCAGCTCCGCGGTGGCCAAACGACATCAGATCTTCGGCTGATAATGCGATTATGCCTCTGGACCAAATTCCGCTCCAAACAGTGACTCGTTTTGGCTATATCGGCTTTGCAAGGTATGCGTGCGGGTTTTCTGTGCCCCAAATGCGACAATTTTGCTTGTTTACATACCCGCCAAGATCAAAATGAGCTTCATCTGAAAAGATGATTTTTTTTTTTGGCAAAATCGGCATCTTCTCTATGTCGCAATATTTTCCAGCGTTGTTCAAGCGTATACAGTGTGTTACCATTCGCGAAATAAGCACTAGTTGAAAAAAAAACGTTAACTGGCGGACCCTATGAAACCTATATATGTACATCTTTGAAGGCTCAAGCTTCTGTTATAAGACCATTTAGCCGTTGCCATGACGATTGCATCATGCAAATATGAGGCGATTTTTAATTCCATAATACCACTATTCTTTATTGCCGAGCCCCAAAAGCAAATTTTTTGCGGATAATGTCCAGACACGGTTTACTTGAAGAATCCGTTTTACAGAATGAATGAGGATCTTTCATAAAATTATCAAACGTCACCCAAATCAATCTCGCGGTCGTCTGGTGGGCCAAAGTACTTGAAAGGACAACGGCAAAGAAGCGTATTGCATGTCTCGGCATTACAAACATGAACAGTTTTACTGCATCCCTGATATTATGATTAGGGAGTACAAGTATGAGAATATATTCGTGGTTGAAATATTAGACCGCTCTAAGTGGGCAAATGGTGTTCCGATACTAGATCCGAGAAGTTTGATCTGGTACACCGACGGATCAACAATGGAAACTGGAGTTGGGGCTGGCGTCTTTGGACCCAACACCAAAGTCTCTATACCCATTGGAATGTGTCCCACTGCATTTCAGACGAATCCATGCGATTGAGACCTGCGCAAAGTTGATTTCTCGAAAAGGAATTAAAGGTGACAGAATTCACTTCTTCTCGGATAGTACTATCATCTTCCTCTGTTTGTTTGTGACTGTGAATGGCTGCAACAATGCCTTGCAAGACCTAATCAAACACAACAAAGTTAAACTTGGATGGGTTCCCGGTCACCAAGGTATTGCAGGCAACGAAACCGCAGATGAGCTGGCTAGAGCTGGTTAAGAATCTGCGTTCTTACGACCAGAACCCTATTGTAGAGCCGATTGGGCTGCTGCTTTAACGCTAATTAACGATTGGAAACAGCAACTTCGTCAGAACCACTGGGAAAGTGTCCCAGGCTTATGACAATTAAGCCATACTCCTAAAAGGAAATTCTACTATTAAGTAAGGAGAATATTAGGAAGCTGGTTGGCTTCCTCACAGATATCATCGTGACAAAATTACCTTTTTCCCGTAAGACTGAATGGCGGTTCTTTCTAGAGGATAATGAAACTTTGTTAAGACAACGAATCTTGTCACATTCACTTGGGAAGTAACTTGTCTCTTAGGCTAAAATCCCCTTTTTGATTCAATAGACCTTTGAGGCCGCAGTGTTAGCCAGAAAGAGAAAAAAAAATCTACATAGTCTATCATTCGTATCTCTGGTTATCTTGGAAAAATGTTTTTGATGTTTCGCCCTTTTTAAGATAAAACCTTTTTCAAGAAACACAGATATATCTGCAGCACTCACTCCCAGCTATTCACGCTACAATTCCTTTGATGGCATCCGACACATGACTAAATTTGTTTATTGAGCACCCCAGCAATGCTTGACCTATGTTTGTGCGTCCGAAAATGGTACACTCCATAAAAAAAACTCGTAAGAAAACCCAACTCAACTGCCTTTCACGATAAGACCTACCCATAGTCAAACAAGTCTCATAAATTATAATTTAATGATGAAACATTGTTAACCACATCATCTGCAGGCAGACCGTAAATCCTTGCGGCAATTCAAATACTAATTAAGGAGATATATTCTCGTATCATAAGGCAATCTCAATTTACTTGTTCATTTCCTAACGCCCTTCTAACGAGGTGTATCATAATTTCTATATATAATGTGTTGCATATTTTTCCCCCCCTGAGTAAGCTGTTTATCATACACACAGCCTTCACCATTGATAAAGCCTGTTAGCAACAAAACACAGTAGAACCGTTTATGGCCCACTCCATTTGTCAACTATCCAGCGATCCGTTGTACAACTTTCTATCCTTCCCTCATCGATGAGAATGATTCTGGTCAGTAGTCGACATATAACTTGCGCTATTGCTAGGTCTTCCTACGGTTGTTGCTGTTACTGCCACAGTTTCTAACAATAACCAAGGGTCAAACAGTCAGGGTATAATAATAAATCGCCTACTTTGCAAATAAATCACCATCCAAGCATAACTTGTTTACCTTTTTTACGATAACAACAGAAATAGTAGCAGCCTCGTCCAGGGTCAGCGAGCAGTGAAGTTGCCACCGATTTATAGTATTTCAGTGGAATTCGAGAAGAATACCGAGAAAACCACTAAAACCTCCATAAAACTTGCCACAACATCAATCAGTCACTCACTTGACTCTCTCGACTGAATTGACACCCGAACGAAGTTTACCTGCGTGGGTATTTATAGGGGTCAAGTTATCCCGCAAGAGCAGAGCGGCTTCTGTCAGATTTCACAATGAAGACTTGCTTTCATTTCTACCGTCCGAGAGGTGGTAGGTCGTCTGATTCTCGCTGTAGCTAGCATAAAGTTGACTAACACTGTGATTTATTATGTCAGTGGAGCTGGTAACTTTTTTTTTTTTTTTTGACAAAATCCGACACGCAATGGTTTACTTGTTTACGTTGCATGTTCTGTTGCACAACCAGGCTAAGTGAAGACATGTTCTGCAATTCATTGCCATTGGATATGGATGCACACATTTAGCCTCCAGAAATACTCTTCGTACTTGTATATCGTCGAGCTGGGACAACACCAAGCACTTCCTGAGATAAGCGGTTATGTGTGTTGTCATCGAACAATTTCCGTCTGCGTATCGGGAGTAGAAGACAGAAAAGCGCAAAACTGAAAACAATCTTGAGCGCATTGACATAGTTGTTCAACCGCACTTGTTTCGATAGCGCACGAATCGCTTCCAAGGGGGCTCTTGATATGCCGATGCCTTTTAACAATATTAAGTTGTTTTGCTTTTTAGGTTTTCAGGTCTGTTGGCTGCTGATTGAAATGACAAACAAGCGTGCGACAAGGTCATGTGGTTGGTTAATTTTTGTGATTGTAGTTAACAATGGCAGTAATTTAAAGAAATTGATTGGAAAAGGGTAGTGGTGTGCAGGATAGGGAAACGTATGTAACAAGATGGCAACTTGTACTAATTTTGATGGCGCAAAAGTAACCTCTAGAATTCGTTAGGCAGTTAATTTGATTATTCTTGCCTCTTTTGATCGACGGGGGTCAGATTTATAGGGATCATTGCCCTCCCACTTTACTGTAAAAAAATAATTTGCCCAGTATTGTTGCATTTATTTGTTTTAGCATTTTTTAAGATTGACTGGCTTCTTGACGAGGTTTACAGGGTCCCCGGCAATACCAACTGATCTATCTTTTGATCGGTCTTTGGCTAATTGCTTCTAATTGCGCACTTCTCTAGTTGGTTAAGGTCCCCACCCACTTGTGCGCGTCGCCTAAGACTAGACTTTCCTCTACTGAGTCTTCCCTCTGGATGGAAGTGGAATATTCAGCGGGCTGGAGCGTAGCTGTTTATTCGCTCTACATGTCCCAGCCATCTCAAATGCCCAATACGCCCTTTTTCTGACCAGGTCAATGTCGCTGCTAGTTCGTCGTTGAAACGTCTTAACCACAACCCGTCAACGGATATGGGACCCAATATTTTACTTAGATTTTTTTTCTTAAGTCGACCAAGGATATCTTCGTCTGTTATAGAAAGGGTCCAAGCTTCAGAACCATAGAGCAGGACTGGGATTTCAACGGGTCTTAGTACATGTATAGTTGCCTTCTCAGCCCAGAGAAACAGCGATTGACTGATTTCTGAGGATATGTCGTTTTCAGATGTGACAGCAGAGCCGGAGTAGATAAAGTCCCTTACTACCTCCAAGTTAAAGCTGTCTATTGTGCATTCTGGCCGATTGCCCTCTTTTAGACAGCAAAAATACTTTGTTTTGCCCACGTTTTTCGCTAGACATATTTTTGCAATATTCATCCACTTGCAAACGCTTCGTTCTACCTATAATATCTAGTAATTGGACAGACTTTTGAAATATCGTACCTCTGGTGTTGGGTTGTGAGCTTTGCACAATTCTTTCAAGTATGGCATCCCCTTCCAAATAAAAGGTCTTGGAATAGGTCATTCTACAAGTTTTTATGTTACTTGTTTCACTTCTTTTAGACAGATAGATTTTCCCCCACAAAGTAATCCTTTAGTCACAAATCATTTTTGTTTATCTGTTTTCCCAAAAATATTTACGTATTATATTTTCAATTTAAACTGCAAATGAATCAAAATCTTCAAACCTCTAGAAGAAACCTAAATTTATCGGCAATTTTCGAACGTCAACCGGAATTGTTGTACAAAAATCCGTACATAAATTTCCTCCGAGAATTTCGCCTCAAAAGATTAGACTATGACTTTCCAGAGCTCTGTCGTGAAGCTGCCGCTGCATGGAATAGGTTATCCATTAGGAAACAAAAATCCTATCTTTACAGGGACGTAAGTCAAAAGCAAATGATTTATTTTTAACATAATTCTCCATAAGTTCTCGTTCGTTTTAGATAATTCGAGACATAAAAAGCCGTCGTGTGATTAAAAAGAAACGTTTAAAAAAAATAAGAAGGCAAAGTACTCAACATAAGTATTTTAGTTCTCGTCGAGTTAGAAGGGAAAACAAGCAAAAACTATATCCATTAAGAAGGAGGCCAATCAAAAGGAGGAAGAAACGAAATAAATCGATTTTAGACCTTTATGAACTGTCATTGATTCAAGGCGTTAAAAATCTACTTCGTCCAAAACGCAAACGGAAACCTAATCGCTAAAGTTTCATAAAGAACCGCTGCTCAAGCAATAAACGGTTTTTTTGTCCACAATATAAATTTATTTAGCAACATTTCAATCAATTTGACAAGAAATCTATTTTTATCTCACGCAATCGTTGTCGCGGTAAAGTAGTCGGAACTTGATCCATCCCACAATAAAACGCACCCATATCCAATTAGTATTCCCTAATGACCGGCCATCGTCATTGGGTACCACATAGTCCGTGCGAGTAGGTTGGATTCGGAGTTGGATTGGACTTTGAAGACATTGAATGTCGGAAGTCATTACTGACGATGGGCTCCCGTTGTTGACTTGTTTATGTTTGTTTTCTCCCTCTTTTAGCATACTTACTCTGCGTGTGTTGGAACATGATTTACTATTTCTAGCACGTTCTCTCTATGTTATAGCAAGCCAAATCCAAATCCATTGTGCAGCCAGCAATAGTGTTTGTGTGGCTTCACTTCCCGGAATTGTGATGCATAAAGTGTAGAACTAAGTTTCATCCGAGATAAATTAAACACTGGAACTTTGTTTTTATTTATTTTTTGCTGTTGTGATAACAGTTTTAGTTCCGCAGTAAGAAGGAAGTAGACATAGACACTCTCGCTTAATAGTTGTGCACAAAGTAAAATGGTGCTCATAAAGCACTTGGACAGCATAATTAATGTTTTTGATGTAGTTGGCTAGAAAAGACGATGAAAGGGAGCAATGAATTTTATTAAGATTTGACCCTTTTCTTTAGTTGGACTTTATCTATTTTTTTCTTGTCCGCTGTGCGTCTCGGGGGACAAGTCGTGAACAGAGAAGGATCCCATCTATATTATGCTTTTCTTTTCGAGTCGTTTTTTAAACCTTTTTTTGGTTGACAGAAAACATTGACACAGTAGTAACAGGGGCTACATTTTAAATTTTCTTCGTTGTCATCATCTGCTTGGGTTATCTATAAAAATAAAGCCCACGCGCATCATTATGCTTAATTGTCTGTTTTTATCTGTTTCTTTGGACCAATTAATTGGGATGATGTTAAATTCAAAGGTATTTCAATGTACGCCCACATCGTTTAATTTGTTTGAGTCACTTTGTTATTAACGTCTGGCGGAGGTTGTTGGACTTTTGCTAGTCTGCTGAACTCCGTTTGATGTATCATTGGTTGCTTTAACTCCTTGTCAGTGTAATCAAACCAAAAATAACCAGGTGTTTGATAATAGAAAATAAAGAATTTTGTGGCTTGGTACCACAGGGGGCAGAATTAAGTCCACTTGTTTTCAACGACAATTTTAGAAGACATGTCTTGGAAGCTCCGTCACAAATATTCGCATTTGGCCAAGAGGATTCGATTGTATAATACAATTAAAATCCACACTTTTCGTCTTAAAACGGAGTTAGCCGACTTCTTAATGGGAACGGACGGTACCTATATGTTTTCAGATAAATACTTTCCGGTGGCAGTTTGGAATGTCGCAGTCAATACAAGGAGATTTTGCACAATCTCGTTAATAGGTTCTCTGAATTGCTTAACCAGCTTACTTCTTATTGATGGTGATTCCAGGCTTTTGATTGCTGCCTGAATTTATACAAATATTGCGATAGTTTCACCATCAATTCCATACGGTGTCTACGAGCTGCTTCTCAGGGCAGGATAGACTAATTGGTAGGAAGTCCTTTCGAAGTAAGTTTGATTCCAATTAAACCTCATGTAAATTTCACTTTCATATTTTTTCCAAAAGCAAAGAATGTAGCTGTAGACGCTGGTTTCATGAGAATATAGTATCAAGCCGGATACCCTAGGTTGAGGTCCACATACCATCACGGTCTTGAATGAAACTGGCTATGACTTAGCATTTGATGAGAATCTGGCTTAATCTACTGGAGTCGCTTTACTTTTCCATGTTTCCGCCGAAATGTTTCTACAAATCATTTTAGTTCCTTTTTATTTAAGCTGTCCTAATAGTTGTCACAGTCGGCCAGGGCTCAAGAGATTTGGCTTTGCTTAAAGTAATTCTGCATGCCTTCCAGAGTGAAAATATCTTCTTGACCGGAAAAGCTCTTTTAAAGCATTTTCAATGTACGAAGTCACTTTATGTAAAGGTGTCGACGTCTGACACACATTAGTCAGAGCAATATTTAAGTTTAAAAGCTTTGGTGGTAGGAACTTGATGCCAACACATAAACTGCTTGTCGCCATTGAGGCACCGGCTGCGTTCAATAAAGATAAAGTCGGTGAAGAATGGGTCTTTCACTTAATATACTTCACTTGATATACTAGGCTATCCCTTGCCATCTTATTGAAGGGTTTTGTGCGAAATTTCAGAGCGCTTATCTGTGTCTCTATGACGTGATGTCTTTAGGTTAGGCCGGTGCAGAGGGCTCTGCCTGTTGCAGTCTGGCTGGGACTGATATTATAATGACATATTATGAGGGATCACAACAACTTGAAAATATTAAGTCAAATTTGTTTATGTGTCCGTCAATCAGCAAAAGGAAAACAAATTAAATTCCCGAGAACTGCTCAATTTAACTATAATTACCCTCAAAGCTACATTCCGTCAAAGTCAACTGCTAAATATTTCCTTCAATGCCACTGCCTTCATTGATGCTGTCACTATTTTCATATCTAAATGCACACATTTCTTGATTTGTATGTACATTCGGCCTTGGGCAGATGTGCGTCATTTAATAACAAAATATTTGCATAAAATCTGTAAATTCATGGAGTCTGCAATCGAGACGTCTATTGAAAACAAAAAAAGGCAAGCCCCTAAAATTCGCAAAAAGAATAAATTGATAAACAAACGAAATGTTTACAATAAATTGTGATATACAAAAATAACAATAACATCAGAATATTTCACTTGTAGTAAATAAAGCAGTTCTGTCTTAAGTCGTGTGAACTTTTTCTCAACAAGAGAAGATCGCCATCTCGCATCTCGGGAGTATATAAATGAGATATATATTTTTTTTTTCAGCGTAATTCTGACTAAGTATCTAAAGATAGATTGTTGTCGCGACACTTCGTCGAGGACAGAGTGTTTGAGATTCCATCTCACGAGAATGCATTTGATTATGTTATCAACGACTGAAAAAAAAAAACAAAATCCAACCGCATTTATATATATATGTGCTGCAGTTGAATGAAATAAGTTTTAAAATAACTACAACTGCTAATGTAAAAACACAAAAAAAATACAAGCTCTTATCTACGGAAATGCCTTGCTGTTGACTCAAACGAACAGAGCACGTTCCATTTTTAATTAAAGACATTCAGCTTTAGGGTCCACTCTAGGCCAACACTGTGTCATACAGATAGATACATGTGCGTGGAATTTCATGTGTCAATTAATTCATTAGAAATGATTTGCTTTGCTCTCTGTGACACATATCAGAGATGTTAGATTCATTCTTTGCCTCTATACACAAATAATTTTATGTTAATTTTAAGTAGGTTTAATTGCACTCTTATACGGTAGATACGTCGCAATCGACTGTTCACCGAACAACTATACTTGACGCTACTTGGTACACCCTGGCACCAGAGATAATAACAAAATAAAAATTACTTAAATCTGTAAAAACTAACAACAAACAAAAGAAGAAAAAAAAATCCATATTGAATATGGTGTTAATGGGGCGCTTACAAGTAATCTCACTTGGAACAAATATTTGCATGATATAATTTGTTTAAAAATAGACATTTAATGCGCTACTTTTATGAGCCACTGTGTCACAATAAAAATCAATAAGTGGACATTTACTTTTTGTGAATGGAATATTTTTTGGCACTCAGTTTTACTTTGTGCAGTTTTGTTTCTTTTGTTTTTGACCTTGAACGTTGCTCTTTTATGTATTTAAATTGAGGATAAATTTATGGACGATACAAAGTAGCTGGATGAAGCCTAGAGCATAACTGTTAAGTAGCACAATGCTTTCCTATCGAAAGTATTTATTTTGCTCCTTTTCTAAGAACTTACCTATTCATTCAATTTCATTACATCACTGCCTTGGGAAGCATATGGTTGATTATTTTAGAAAAGGTATTACTCCTTTTGTCACCGAAAAAAATACGTCGTCTCTACCAATGTAGGGACTCGGTCTTTGAGCGGGCAAGTCTACGGAGTATGAGCTTGTTCTCACATGTTGGGCTTACAGTGGTATTGACAGTCAAATTAATTGGAGTGGGCACCAGTATTGTCACTTCGAAAGTTAAAAATGTGGTAGATTTTGAAAAATGGTGGTAGATTCAAATTTAAATGCATAAGCTACTTAGTAACATTAAAATAAATTCAGCTGAGCGATGTATTTACAACAATTAACGACCTCTGTTGCACATTACATTTTCGAAACCAAGCCGGTTCTTCGATACGTTTTGCCCAAACCGGTAAGACGTTGTAAAGGGTGATTTTTTAAGAGGTTTAGAACCTTTTTTAAAAAAAAAACACAAAAAATTCGAAAAAATGAATGAAATATTTATTTGAATCGATAGTTTGAACCTTGCAATTTAATGTTTAAAGATAATTTCATGCAAATGTTGACCGCGGCTGCGTCTCAGGTAGCCCATCCGCTGAGTCCAATTTTGGCATACTCTTTCACACATATCGGCCGGTATCTCACGAATGAATGCATGGATGTTGGCTTTCAGTGCGTCAATCGAAGCGGGCTTGTCCCTATACACATTAGCCTTGGCATACCCCCACAAAAAAAATCTAATGGTGTCAAATCGCACGATCTAGGCGGCCAAATGACCGGCCCGAAACGTGAAATTAACTGTTCACCAAACTCGCCTCGCAATTGCGCCATTGTTTCGCGTGCTGTGTGGCATGTGGCACCGTCTTGTTGAAACCACATATCATGCAAGTCAAGAACTTCCATTTCGGGCAAAAAAAAGTTGTTATCATCGCTCGGTAGCGTTCACCATTGACAGTAACGCTGCGATTCGCATCATCTTTGAAGAAATATGGCCCAATAATGCCGCCGGCCCATAAACCGCACCAAACAGTGGCTTTTTCGGGATGCATTGGTAGCTGTTGCAATGCTTCTGGCTGATCTTCACTCCAAATGCGGCAATTTTGCTTATTTACGTACCCATTCAACCAAAAATGAGCCTCATCGCTGAACACAATTTTTCGATAAAAAAGCGGATCCTCGGCCAGCTTTCCAAGAGCCCATTCACCAAAAATTCGGCGTTGTGGTAGGTCGGCTGGCTTTAGTTCTTGCACCAGCTGTATCTTAAAAGGCTTTACGCCCAAATCCTTCCGCAAAATTTTCCACGTAGTGCTGTAACAAAGGCCTAACTGCTGGGAACGGCGCCGAATCGACATTTCGCGGTCTTCTGTCACACTAGCTGATACGGCCGCAATATTTTCTTCAATACGCACAGTACGTAAACGTGTTGGTGGTTTAATGTCCAACAAAGTAAATTTGGTGCGAAATTTGGTCACAATCTTCCGAATAGACTGCTCAGAAGGTCGAGAATGCCGATCATAAAATGGAAGCAGCGCGCGATGAACATTTCGAACCGAGCACGAATTTTGATAGTAAAATTCAATAATTTGCAGGCGTTGTTCATTTGTAAGACGATCCATGGTTAAATTGCAAACCAAACTGAAGCTGTTTGACAGTGACACAAGGTACTAAACACACGTCAGCTGTCAAAACCAGTGTTGCCAAAACCAAACCAGCTAAAAAATCACCCCTTAGATAAACAGACTTCTCGGAAATCATTCCTGACTGTCAAATAAAATTGTTCGGTTAGTAAGATGGAAAGGTGACACAACGTACAGAATTAAATTTGGAGAAGTAAATAAGGGATAATATTCCCACCATGAAGAACTCCTAAAAAGAAGGTCCTGGTTTTCGTCTGTCCAGAAACCGTTGCGTGGTTCGAGGATTTGCTTCAAAGTTCGTTTTTAAAGTTTTTGGAAAACTTGGTGCGATTATTCTGTTTGCTATTTTTGTATTTTAGAGACCATTGATTGGTGTAAAAAACTGCGCTCATTGAGCTACAGAAAATAACGATTCAATATTTTGATTACATTTTAACAATTTCTAAACGAGTAGGCGCTTTACGTAGGTGGGAAATTTGCATTTTTTTACTGAATAGTGATTAAAATTCCAATACGACCTTTCTGAGATCTCAGTCCATAGGGTGGTTTTGAGCTCTTATTCAATTTTGCCTTTTCTCTCTTTCAGGTATCGTGAGTTGTTGTTCCAAAACGGCGCTCAAACGCTAATTGTGTGTTTCTGACTCTAGAGTTGGAAACCGGCCACTCTACCTACCTACCTTGGGTGAATATTTGGTCAATTGTGTACTATATCCGTTTTATTCGCGCTGTCTGACAGCGAAATCTGAAACGTTTTTCATATCTTCATATCCTCATAACCGACTCGTTGCTCCTAGAAAGTTCTATTGTTTTTGTTTCTTAAAGGTCTATTTGAGTGTTGTTCCCCTGATACATTATTTTGTTTTTGAAAAAGCCGATGTGCAGCGTGTAGGCGCTTTTCTTCGCATTATACAGACATTCAAAACCAACGTTCATTGGGATCTCGCCCTGTTCTCTAGTCACTTAATTTCCATAACGCCCGCACTTTGTTTATTGTAAAATTATAGAACAGAATAAATCATTGACAATGCATTCAAAGCGCTCTTGGCGGTTTTCAAACTTTGTATCTCCACGGGAGTGCCTGCTGTTGTGCATTTAAGTTTTCCAAAGTCGTCGTCTGTATCAAAAAGTTTACAATCTCAAATGTCGGCTTTTGTAAAATACAAAACAATAAATATGTCATCGTCCACTCCATTCTCTCCCTCTATTAATCTCATTCGTCGATTTTCGCATAAAATTAAACCATCTAACACCTTAAAAAAAAAACCAACTAGTTCCAGTCAACCAACCCAACGGAACTCTATCGAAATACGAAACGAAGTGCTTCTCATCAAATCAATATTGTTTTGTCATCTGTTTAATAAGATACTGAGCGCTCAATCAAATCGAGTATAGTTTGCTTTTGAAAGCGCAAAAGCAATCAAACCAAACGACATCTTTGATATCTATCTCAGTCTCAGTCCATCAATATTCTTTTAATTTATCTCTTAACTATGTGGTAGACTGAATTTTGCTTGGTTTTTTTCTTCTTTTGAAATTCAATATGCCATGTCATTTGATATTGTTATGTCTTATTGTATTGCCAAAGGCAGATCAAAGATATTAATTTTGTAGAATAAAAATGATGTAACATAAAAAATTGTGCTGAAGCGGAGACTTGCAGCTTTTAGGTTTTTTTTTTTACTTGATACCCTTTTATATGTTATGGTTCACTTGTAACGATTATGTAACATTATTCTACAATCATAACCAGTTTGTATAAATATTTTTGCTTTTTCGTTTCAGGTTGGTACTGCAAACGTTATAAACTTATCACCGTAAAAGGTACTTTTTGTTTATCTCAATAGAGCATTGTAGACTGACTTCCTGCGGTTTTTCACACATCAATTATTGAAAGCAAAATTTTTTATAATTGTTTTTTGTTGTCAACAAAATGTGGGAACTGAATTGAGAAGAATGCCTCCTTTGTACTATAGAGACCATGGTCAGCTACAACAAAAAATGACAAAGGAAATATGAAGTCCGAACGGAAACTCTCCTCCATTCTGATTGATATGCAAAGACTTTGAATATTGTTATCCGGTCTTCTTCGTTTGTACTTCAGGCGTTTTACCTTGTTCGTATATTGGATTGTCACAATTTAATTGATTCGTTATATTTTTTATACGACAAAAGGTTCTCTAGAATTCAAAGGTTTTTTTTTAATAATTTTACATTTGGGCGAATAATTTAATGCTCAGACACACTTAATTTTCTTATAAAAGAATTTTTTTTATTATTATTGTTGCTTGGACTGTTGTCGTAATATTAATTAGCCCTTATTTTTTGCCGACGTATTCCTTTGAGAACGTGCATTGCATTGCTCGTGATGTGGGGTCAGGCATCTGGTTGGTCCATAGCGACGACAACGACAGAAAGAAGAAATGTGTGCTTAATTGAAAATTTTCTTTTAAATTAATTTTTCTTGTTATTTCTTGTTATGCGAGATGTTTTGTAATAGAATTATTGTTTTTGATATTGCGCGGACTCTCGATTGGGAGTGAGAGAAATTATGTCTAACTGTGCAACTGCATGAAGTAGGACATTTCTATTTAATTGCAGAGCTTCTTAATTATTAAGAGTTCGTGGCCTGAGGGAGAATGATTGCAGAATCAGTCGCTGAAAGAGGAAATTAATTAGTAGTAATACTTTCTTGTAATAAACTTGGCAAAACAAAGCGCGCTCGGTGCATTGAAAATATTAAAACAAGTTCCAGAGGACCCTCCGATGACAACATTTAAATACAACTTCGGGCGTACATATGTCACCCGAGAGACAAAGTTTTCGACCACTTTTTTAAGCATTTGTAGCTTCAATGACATCAATACGAATAATGATGGCTACCAATGCGTCCATTGTTGTTGGTTTGCCATACGACTTTACGTGTCATCAAAGAAAAAATCAAGAGGCTTTAAGTCACAATATTGAAGGCTAATTTAATGGTCTATCATGCGAAACTGTGCGATTATTGAATGTTTCCTTTAAAAAGTTTCTGTATTACACCTAGCGTCATCTTGCATCCAAATTCATGTCTTTCAATCGGGGAACGAAAAAGTCATTAATTATGTTTCTATAGCGAACGCTATTGACTGTAACATTTCGATTAGCCTCATTTTGGAAAACATATGGTCCGATGACTCCAACGGCCTAAAGACAGACTATTTTGCTTATTGGCGTAGCGAAAAATGAGCCTTATCGATGAAATAGCAGATCGAATGCAAATTATTTGTGAAGGTATTCTTAGCCTTTAAACCAAGATTTTCGCGGAACATTTGTCCTAATACGAACGGACGATGTCGAATCAATAAATTTAGATCTTTTTCAACACTTCCCTTAACGGATGCAATATTCCTATGCGTCTCGGTTTCACCGCGCCTTGTAAAGAAAATGTTGTTAAAAAAGGATGAACAATACTGTGCACTCATAATTATACTACTGTTACACCCTGTTACATCCCTAGCCCATTATTATTCGTCGTAGATCTCTAAAAGTGTATATTTTTGTGATCATTATTTTTTTTTTTTTTTGTATCAGTATGTCCGTTCGTTTGTTCATCTGTATCCAATTTTTAGGCATTTAAATTGAAGCTAGGAAGCTGAAATTTGGAACATATACTCTCTGGGGCCCGTGCGGGACAACAAGAAACAAATAACATTGAATATTTGTTTAACCCTCGACCCGTGTACTGTAAAATTTTAAGTTATCGTGTACTAGGGCACTCAGTGCTGTAAAAAGTAAGTATGGAATAAATTTGAATTTTTTTATATGAGATCAAAGAGAAACCATTTTTTTATTTAAATCCAAATTATGTATTCATACTTACTTCAACAAATAATACAAATTTTCGTGTACTTAAGTAAATAAGCACCTATTCGGCTTCCGACCAGTTAAGATAGACTCCCCAACTACCTCAAAGTTTCTGCTATCAACAGTGACATTTTGTCCTAGTCGGTGGGCAGATGATTGTTTGTTTGTTGATAGCATATATTTAGTTTTGTCCTCATTCACTTCAAGGCCAACTTGTTTCGCCTGTTCTTCAATAGCCGTGAAAGCCTCTATCACGGCACGCTGTGTTCGACAGATGATGTCTATATCGTCCGCATACCCCAGCAGTTCGACTGAATTGTGCGTTCACTGGGTTTGACGGGATTCTGAATTCGGCCATCGCCACAAAAAGCTCCTGACGATGAATGCTGTCATATTCGGCTTTAAAGTCGATGAATAGATGGTGCGTTTCGACTTGAAATTCTTTGGTTTTTTCCAGAATTTGCCTCAGTGCGAAAATTTGATATACGGTCAATCTGCTGGGCCGGAAGCCATACTGGTACGTGCCGATTAGTGTGTTGCAGAAATGTTTTAGACGTTCACAACGTATGTTAGATAGGACCTTATATGCGACATTTAGCAAGGATAGTTCTAGCAAGAAATGATTCATCGCCTTTTTTGTAGATGGGGCATATGGAGCGGATGGTCCAGTCAACGGTCTTGCTTTCCTCCACCCAAACTTGGTTGATGATTTGGTGCATGTTATGGCTAAGCCAACCTTCTTCAATACTGGGTGACGGGACTTGTTCTTCGTTGACTGGAAGTGGGTTCTCTTCTTGCCGCATCACTCTCTCTACATATTGCCCGTTTAGCAGCAGCTGGAAATGCTCCTTAAATACATCTACTATTCCTTGCGCGTCGGCGACTAGGTTTCCATCGCTGTTTTAAAGAGCCTGCGTTTCGGTTTCTTTCTTCTAGTTCGGGGATCTTCTTCGAGTTTGTTTTTCTGGGTAGTTCGCGACTTTTTCTTGTATACAGTCAAGCTCTGAATTTAGCCGCTACAAGAAAGTGGTCAGAGTCGACGTTTGCCCCTCGGTAAGTGTGCACGTTGGATGCATGCCTCGCACCGATTAGCACATGTTCGATTTGGTTGGCGGGTCGACCGTCTGGAATGCGTAGTATGCCCTAAAAAATCATATCTTCCTTGCATGTCATAGACTTCAAAATTCCTTGGGGCACTCAGTGCCCAGTATATGGGCCGAGTGTTAAAGACCACAACAATGCGAACTATTAAACATATTTTCCATCATCGACTGTAAAAAAAATGCCAATTCATTACGTAAACATTACCATAAATTGTAACAAGAAAAGGTTGGTAATTCACTACATATGTATGTACTTTCAAATTTAGCCTATACTGCGAATTTAGATGCGCTTGACTTATAAAAGTATCAACAAGTGACTATAAAATCCATGAAACGAGATCTTTATCAGTCCATTTTCGTAATCTATTTTAAGTTACGTATCTATTTTAATGAATTTTTCTGTTTAATGAGCTCGTTTAACAAATTTAAACAATTGGCCAGACAACTCCATAAAGCGGATGAAAAAAACAAAAACCAAAACCTTCATCATTAACAACGATTTTTTTAAGAAAAGCCAACAAACTTAATCGTGCATTACATAATAGCTCTGAAAATGCCTTTTTGCTGTGCTTAAACTTTTCTTTTCAATACTTTCTCCCTTGGCACAACAAAAAGCATTAAATTTTCACAAGAATGTATTCGCCGCTCAAATTATCAAGCGCTAAATTTAATGTACGTCTAATGAGCGTGGTTTCAATTGAATTCCATCGGAACAATAGACGCGCTCGCTCGCTAACCTCCACCTTAATTGCCGTTGTTGTCGTTGGTCGTTCATTGTACCCACAGCGCTTATACTATGTGTTTTCAAATGCGATTCCGACCCGCATTCTATGACAATTAAACCAATTAACATCTCTCAGTTTCACCGTATCGGGCACATGTTGTGATTTTTACACCCGAAATGCGTTCACAAGAACGAAACCAATTTATTGGCCAAATAATAATGGAATGGGAAAAAAATCCTGACTGGAGCGATCTGTTGTAACCATGGAAGAAAAGAAAATAAAGTGAAACGTGCCCAGTTTTTTTTTTTGTTTTCACGCACACATACTTCACATGTTTTTCTTACAAATGAAAGTGTAAAGTGCGGGAAATGATTTTCTTCTTGTCGCCTGTTTACATTTTTTTTTTCAATTTCAATCGAAAAAGTAAAATAATAAAACAGCTGAAGAGGGAGGGTATTTCAGATTGATTAGCGCGTCAGTAGATATATAGCGCATCTCAAGAAATATATATACAGAAAACCCATATTGAGCGGAAAATTAAAATAGATTTGATCTGGTTTCTTCAAATCGACTGGCGTCTCCTTCACCAGTTCTACTAGTTTCGCATTTGTGTCACTCGCTTCTTCGTCTTTGTGAAAGCTTCTGCCGAGAAGTGGTAGTGGACGAGTCCTATATTCATCTTTGCACAATTCATAGTTCTCTGTCAATCTTTCAACTGATAATAAGAGGCGCAATGTAAATGGGATTCAATGTATGGTGCGCCGCATTTAAGGTGCATCGCCGCGTTTTATATAGATTGCCAAGCCAACCAAACGCAACCGAAAAACTACCATGTGACTATTGGGGGCAATTGAATGCACCGCCTAGTTATGAAATTGAATTCAATTTGAGTGCTATGCGCATTAATGCCAAGTGACTGTGAGCGGGGAGCGGGAAAATCTTCGGACCAGAAGATGAAAGCCATAGAGAAAACTCACAGCGAACAGAAGGAGTCGTCGAGCGAACATGTTATGTAAAAGTCGGAGACAGTCGTTGTTTTATCGTTTTTGTGGTTTTTTTTTATTTGGTATTGATTCAAACGGTTTGCATGAGCAATTTGTGCGCATTTAAAAGCTTTCATTTCCAGTAAATGTTTGCTTAATTCAATCTAAGTAAATTAAAAACAGACTTTCTAAGATTGAATAGGTTTACTAAGTTAATAGATCATTTTAAGAACAATTATAACCAAAACGTGTAGGTTACTAAGGCTCAACGCCAGGCTGCAGGAAATGTCTTGACGAGATCACATCTACACTTGATCTTGTATACCCATATCATACCCGGACCTCAATAAAATACTGATCAAAGGTTACACCTGTGGGTGCAACGACAAAGTTATGGAATAATGAAGAACTCTACTTCCACCCCAACACAAGTTATTGTTGTGCTGTTCGACAGGGTTTGGAATGCTGCTGTAGACATCATAACTAAAAATATTTTCCAAAGTATTTAGTTTCTTTATATCGAATAGAAAACGCGTCGTATGACTCGAGCTGAAAAGAAGCTATGAGGGCAAAAGATACATCCGATGGAAACCAAGAAAAAATCAAAACCGCAATGCCCAAATTAATCTTGTCAAATTTTGCTATAACCAAAATGTGTGGTAAAACATACTACAAAGTCCCACTAGTAGGTAAAACATTTGGTTAGTCAAAAACATTAAGAATTTGAATTTGGCCTCGTCATCTATTCCGTCACTCATTTACAACGACACTACTCTAGGTGTCAGATCAAAGGCAAAGTGAATCTCCTTGCTGCAACCTCTTAAGCTACTTCGCAGCCGCGGTAGTTTGCCGGCACATTTGACGCAACGCCGTTCTTTTTTGCAATACACGTTAGTGTGATTGTAGTCTTGGCAACGCTTGCCCTGAGGGATGAGTCTAGGCCTTTGTCGAACCGGTTCAATTTTGACTACAATATTCAATATGTTTTTAATATCAATAGTCTTCGACTTTTCAAAGCTTAACATTAATAGCGGGAGTCCACGCTAGACTACAATGTCTTCATCTCCTTCGTTTTTTGCTTTTCTTTTTTTAAAAGGTTTACTGCGTTGATAATTTTGAAGCCTTTTATTTTAAGGTCTTGCAAAACGACTTCTTTGCAGAACGACGAATGCATTTTTTAAAATTTCCTTTAGAAAGGTATATATCTTTTTATAATCCGTAACTCGGATAACGTTTATTGGAAGCGGAAGTTGTGCCCTACCACGAGGCGATTTATCGTGCATTTCATTTTGTTTGATTATAGTTTTTTTTAAGCTTTACATCTTCAAAGATCTCGATTAAGATTATCTGGTCTCCTCTTCGCATTGGGATCTGTTTCGCGCGCTAGCTCTTCGCAAACTGAAGTAATTGTTTTAACTTCAGACTCCTTTTTGAGCTGAGATTCCTTTAGAAGTTCTCGACTTTGAGCTGATCGGCTTCGATTTTCAGCTGTTGGTAGAGTTCTTCGATTTTACTAAGCTTAATGCGGAGTTCATTATTTTCCTCCTAGAAGCATTTACATTTCTTTGAGTCTCGGGTTATGCGCGCAAGGTCCTGTGGCGCCGTTGGACTTCTTTTGGTGTTTGTTTATTTACAGATCCCTTTGATGGTGATCTGACAACCCGTTTACTAGTTCTAAAAGTATCCATTAATTGCAATAAATGGGCTCTCCCCCAGAATCCGTTGAACCTGCCCCCGAAGAATGTGGATTTTCCAGTAAAACTGGGCTGCCACCTGGGGTATTTAATTGTTTAGTTTTGTTCATCGCCTATTTTGTACACGCTACAACTTTAGTCGCCTCTTACGTCAGGCATCGGGTATATTCTAACCTCTACGAAAAGAGGTTTTGCATTAAAAACAGCGTTATAATTGTTTTCGATATTATTTTTTATACAGAAGTGCTGAAATGGGCTTTGAACATAAGAGAATGCATTTTTCTGAAATTCTAAATTTAAATCCGTTTCCTTAAAACATAAAATAAGTTTATTACGAGACTTAAGTACTTGGGCGACGACATAGAGCATTGATCAGAAAAATAATGACCTATTAATGAAGTAAAAGTTAAGAAAAAAAAATGCATTTGATATGAAAGGCTGAAAAACGTATTTTTTCTTTTAATTTATACTTAAGGTGACATAACTTTTTTCTGGGCTTATAAAATCACACAACACTGTTAACATTTCTTGCGTTAATAAATTAGGTCTACAAAATGTATTAAATAGTTTTTGTAGCTATATCTAATATCTCTGAAGTTATATCATTTAGAGTATCTAGTTATACCTCAAAATTGTAGATATTTACTTTAATATTGATATAACATGAGTTGCGATCATGTACCACATTTTTTGTCTGATCTTCAGAAATATTTATCTAAATGAATTTGATTTAAATAAATCAACCGAAAATATAGATAAATGTATTCCGGTTTGTTTTGAACAACACTGCGTGTGTGATCCAGTTGTGGTTAAGACCTTCTCCGCCTCCGTGAAGAACTTGGTGAGTACTTGGTGAATGCGATTCTAGTCATGTCAACTTACGACTAGCATGTGTTCTAGCAAGATAGCTCAAAGATGTTAAAATAAAGGGTCCGCCAAATAACTTTTTTTTTTGAAAATGCTGCAAAAAAAAAAAACTACTGAATATTTTCTCAAATTTCTTTTTTTATTTGAAAGTACAATCCTTCCGGTTAATAATGGAAAATAATTTCATTCAAATGGCTGCCTCGGCTGGCCATGCAGTAGCCTACACGATCGGTCCAATATTTAAGCACATTATCGATTGTGTGCAGCTTTATTTCACCAATGGCTTCACGAATATTGTCCTTTAAAGCGTCAATTGTATCTGGCATGTCGGCGTAACAATTATATTTTACGGCACCCCACAAATAATAGTCGAACGGTGTCAAATCGCAGCTCCGCGGTGGCCAAACGACATCAGCTCTGCGGCTTCAAAAACAGGGCGCAAAACATCGAGTGTAGCTTCGGCTGTGTGCCACGTAGCGCCGTCCTGTTGAAACCAAATGTTGCCAATATCCTCCTCTTCAATTTTTGTGAACAAAAATTCGTTCAACATGGCCCGATAACGATCGCCATTGACTGTAACGGCCACTCCTTGCTCATTTTCGAAGTGACTCGTTTTGGGTATATCGGCTTTTCAATGTATGCGTGCGGGTTTTCTGTGCCCCAAATGCGACAATTTTGCTTGTTTACATACCCGCCAAGATCAAAATGAGCTTCATCTGAAAAGATGATTTTTTTGGCAAAATCGGCATCTTCTCTAAGTCGATCGCAGGCCCACTTAGCGAAGCGAAAACGCATTGGATGGTCAGTTGGCTTCAACTCCTGAACCAATTGGACTTTGTATGGCGTCATACCAAGGTCTTTATGCAAAATTCGTCTCAATGATGTCTCCGAAATGTTCAATTGTTGAGAACGACGGTGAATTGATGTTGACTTTCTGCCACAGCAGCAATTTTCTCGGGTGTACGCACTGTTTTTGGCTTTTCACGCTTTGGTTTATCGATGAGGATGCCAGCTTCTTTCACTTTTTTCACAAGATAACGAACATACGGAGCTGACGGTGCTTCCCTTCTTCCAAAATCCGTACGCAATTTTCGCACACATTCTGCAACATTACCATGATTTTCAAAGTATTGTCGCAATATTTCCCAGCATTGTTCAAGCGTATACAGAACCATATTCGTTCAGCGGAATGATAAAACTAATTATCTGTCAAATCATACATGAGCTAAGTGTTACCATTCGCGAAATAAGCACTAGTTGAAAAAAAAAACGTTAGATGGCGGACCCTTTATATTGCAAGGCTCACCTTTGCGACAAGTTTTTGGTAGTAGGCGTATTTATTTGTTTACATTTAATCATTTCGTTACCATTGGAGTATGTTAAAAATTTAACGCGAAAACGGCTGAAAACTGCAAAGTCTTAATAACTTGTTATACTGAACACAAATAGATGAAATTTTTGGGTCTATGACTTTTGTTTAGAAATGTTACAAACGATGTGTCCAAATTAATTATCTACATATCTGTTCGTCCATTTACCTTTGAATAAAATTGAAGACGTAATAACTCGTAGGCATACAAATTTACCATTGATAATCCCAACCTATTATTAGCTCTTTAAATGTAAATCAAAGTCCATGCATATACTAATTATTTTTAATTACTTAAAATACACATTTGTAGGTCAAGAACCACTAACCATGTTCATCATCATCATCATGCTCGTTACAGTAGGAGCTTTGTGTGTACATCCATGCGATGGCTCATGTTGACTGAACGACTCTAAATTTTATACAATTTATTATCACCAAGTCCTCCTGCCAAGTTGAACCATCAAAACGATACTCGAATGTTGTTTTACATAACGCAGCGCCAAGTAGAGTCATCGTCAGAGCTGTAAAAACCCCCTATAAACTTTGTAAAAACAATTTAGGGCACGCCCAACCCAGTCCGACGCCGACAACATACAAAAACAACCCAGTCGATGACTAGATGTCATCAGATACAATTTACACTAAAGCAGGCAATATTGCATTCCAAAGCATAATTGCAAAAGGGTCCCTATGTTCGACTATGTATGTGCTCGCAACTCAAGAGCAAAGCAATAACAATGTGTCCACCTCTCGGCACTATTGACATTCCGGCAACACGATGTACAAGTACAATATGTACTTCGCGCTATTGTTGTTGCTGTCAGGCTTCAACATGTGTACAGTGATGTACACATCGAAGTAATTTCGCGCAAAACTGAACTTTACCCGGCGCCGTAATCTAAGTTCAATGAACTGACGGCGGCGTCAATGAGGGAACAGGGCGTACGTCCGGTCGTTTTGCCTTTGTTGTCTTTTACTAGGAGTTTCAGCATGTCCTGAATTTGTTACCTCCAATGCGGAGTTGTAATTGATTTTTTTTGTTTTTGTTTTAGTTCGCACTGCAATTTATTTTTTATTTTATTATATTTTTTTAAGCTAAATTCGCTAGAAGTAAATCGTGTGCCAATGTCGCTCAAAATGCATTATGACGCCCAAGCGAGTCTGTTTTTTAAAATTATTTATTGCATAAAGGGAGATTCGTATTCATACTTCCATTCCTATGGGTTTTTTTTCTGCTCCCTCTTTCCTTTTTGTGGCGGCCATGGCGCTGCGAACGCGGAGAACGTGCAGTAGCAGATTTTACGCTTTGTTAGCTTTGTGGCAATAGTCGTGTGGTTTTGTGCAATCCTTCTCCTTCTCATTTCGCATTGCCAAACAGTGCAATGGGGCGAAAGTTCATCATAAAACATAAAAGAAAACACAAATTAAACCAAACAACAAGAATAAATAGAAAAAAAAACGAACACAAAGAAAAGAGGGAGAGATAGAATGAATTAAAAAAAAAAAAATATTCCAGCAAAGTGAAGTGGGAAATTCATGAGATCCATCCGCACGGGCCTGCTGTAGGCATCGGAAGGGGATCTCATCCTCGCTGTCCGGAAAATTTTTCTTCTCCCTTTTTGCATCTAGTGGATTTTATTTTTAATTATTTAAAGTAGAAAATGTAAAACGCTCAACATAACAATCTGCACGTAGTTATACATATACACATAGAGATACTCGTGTCCTTTGTATAGAAAATGAATGGTGAATTGGATGTAGTTGGATGCGAACGAAGCGGATGGAAAATTAAAATGCAGATACATATAGAAATGCATTTGAGAGATTGACGCCATGCATATATGTATAACGAATAGTAGAGAGTATGAAGTTGCACTTGGTCATTTGTTTAATGTTTTGCCTTGTAACTGAAACGCCATTAATTGAGTTTGAGTTGAATTCAACAATTAACTTAAGTAAAATAATATATTTTTGGTTCGTACAAGGTCTTGTCAGTCGTTAAAAAAACAGGTACTTATTTAATTTAATAAACTGTAAGATAGTTTAGTTAGTTTTTCGGGAAACGGAAATGGTTATTGATTCGTTCAGAAAACATAGCCGCCGTAACGGCCAGTATCGAAGAAGACACAGCAATGTGGGTACGGCATCTCTCACCGGAATTGGTCATTGCCATCTAAATTTCAATCAATTTCGCTTATTTTTCGGTTGAATTTGTGCTGACGCAAAACCCACAGCGAGAAGATCATAGACAACGCCGTGAGTTCGCTTATTAGACGCTGGAGATGTAGGCGGAGATCCGGATTTTTGCCCCAATCTTTGCCCCATCTTCTAAGACAAGGGCCATTGTTGGCTCAGCGGCTATGCCAATAATCAAAATTGCAGCTACTGGGGCGAACACAACCAAACATAAATGCATCCACATAGATTGACAGTTTGGTGCCGTTCTGGCGGCGTTATCGACCATATTTCTACCAAAATGAAAAAGTTACCGTAGATGTTGTACGACTTTCTGTGGCCAGAGCTCGACAACATAGATAATCCAATTCATTCCTTCGCTGATGACAGTACCTTCAGCTCCTCATATTCGTTTCCAGATTTACGTCCCTCATGTGCGCGCTTAGAGCTGGAACGGCTAAATATATTAAGCTCATTATATTCTGACCTTGACAGCATACTTAAAAGGGGTAAAACCAAAAGTGTTGAATTTAATACTTCCATAACACAATACTGTCTTCTGTCATTGAAGTGAAAACCTAATACTCTGCCATTATCCATGAAAGGCACTTGAACGCCGAAACCGAAAGGCTTTCAATCCTCTGTATGTGGATAAATGACAACTTCCTTTGGAATGACCGCATATTCGACGTCGCCAAGAACGCCGCGAAATGTCTAGGGATCCTCAAGCGATGTAGGAAATATTTTATCCCTTCTGGTTAGAATTTATAAGGCGTTTATTCGCCCCCAAACTTGAGTACAACGCTCATTTTCGGTCCGGTGCCCAATTATTTTAGCTACTTGGCAGAATTCAAAAGCCTGCGATAAAACTTATTGGCGACCGAGACATTGCGAAATCGCTTGACCCTCTTGGTCATCGTAGTAATATCTTCTGCCTATCGTTGTTTCATCGATACTACCATCACAAGTGCTCAAACAAAATAGCCAGCCGGCATGTAGGAGTGCCCCTTCAACACTTCAACCGTAATACCCACCATGCCAAGAATGCTGATCGGTTCACCCTTAAGCCTATATTCGGACGTACCTACTGTAAAATATAAGGCTACGTTCTTCTGCCGCGCAACACGAATGTGAAATGCTCTACCTCACTCAGTTTTTCCTGACGATTACAATTGGCAAACATTTAAAATCAATGTGTGCAATAGTTTATGCTTAAAATGCTTAACACTTATAAACTAAGCTCAGAATATATCTTAAGTCGTTGATATCTAAATACAATGAAGAGTAATGGTCCTAGGTGATAGCCTTGAGGTATGCTTGGGTAAGCAATAAACAATAAAATTGGTTTGATTGAATGTAAAATCAAGCTAAACGAACTGCACACTATTCTATTTACTAAAAATAAAAGATTATAAATACACTAAAAGACATTTACTTCTGTCTTAAGACATTTTGAATACCCCTGCTACTCCTTTCACACAAACTTAGTTCGGACGATGTAAAATTTACGATATTGAAGCTGTGAAACTCCCTGGAACTCTGTATAAAATCTGTGCTGACGTATTTATATGCTCTTTGAGGATAAATTAGAGCTTTTTCCATTCTATATGTAGATCGGAGGTCAAAGTGCTTAATCACAAAACGATGGGGGTATTCCTCAAACTTTCAGATATAATCCCCATTCATTGGTCATTAACTATCGTCCCATCCGCTAAAATTCCTTGCATTCTTAAATTTTAACATTCCCAAACATTTTCTCAAACCAATACGGATTTCTAAACTACTACTACCAAATACAAACCAAAACTAATCAAACCTACTACTACCAACTGCTTCAAACCTAATCGAATACAGAGCGCTATAGAAGATGATTACTTATTTGAGCAGAGCTCTGAATTTATTTTGTGCATCAAATCCTATAGTAAAAAAATTAGACTAAATATTAGCTGTTAAGGTCCCATACAAAACCTAAAGCCTAGCTTCACCAACCATTGTGGGCGCGAATTTTAGAAAAGCTTCTCATAACAGTTCTTACTCTTGGATGTTTGTCAGACTTTCGCAAGAGGTCGGGGCAGCGAATAAAAACTTTCAGGTGGTACGTGTCGGATTTGAACCGATGAACCACCAAGTCACTGCACCAAATTCTATTTTACAAATGGGAAATACAAAGTCATTTTTAAATCGTCCTTTTTCGACCCCATTAACGACACCTGTGGTATTCCTCACGACAACCAATTTGGACCGATGATCTTTATTTTGACCATAAATTATTTTGAGTGTATCATCAAAAACTCATACGTGTCTTATCTATGCTGATGACATGCAAATCTCGAGGCACATATCATCTTCCACAATGACCTTGACCGATTTGCAATTCTCACCATTGAGAACTTACTCTATAAGTGTTCAATCTGTCCCGTCTCGCTCGACTTATGCGAACTTTGCGATAGGGAACTCAATTTCTATGAAATCGGTAGAGATTTTTCCGGAAACTCAGCAAAGTTTTACCAAGTCTTGGCTCTTGGTTGAAAGCTGTGTCCATTGCTTGCCAACAAACACAATTTTCGATATGTTTGTGTCGGTCTCACTACCCTACTACTCTGTTGCAGGTGTAGAAAGCTATCATATCCTCAAAATATCACTATGGATTCAGTTTAGTTTTTTAAGTTGTATAAAGTTATAAAGCGGCTTCCATTCATGCATTTTCTTTTATTTTCCTAATTTATTTAATAAACTAATTATTCTGGGCAAATGCACTCAACCGAAAGAATACTCATTAAACCCCATCTAGGGCAAATGAAACTAAGGTAATTTCTGGTAAGTAACCTGAGCAAATTAAATCATTAATGTGCCAACTCCAAAACACTTCAAATGAAGCATGCTTAACCTGGTGTAGTCACACATTGACAACCGTCAGCAGCTTTTACATAGCATTTACAAAGAGGGGGCTCTCTTATTCGTTTCACTTAATTGTTCACGTACATTCGCTTAAATCTTCTGGTACACATTCCCTGGTCCTTGCTTAATTCTGTTCGTCTCTCTGTCGTCATCGTTTCGGTTGAATACGAAAAATCATAGCTTTCCTTGCAGAAAACACTTTTTACAACGAGGACCCAGCCAAGCCTAAACCATTACACACTGTGTACAAGAACAACCCACAAACCAAGTGAAATAATTTTTTCTCGAGTGTCCGTTCCATTTTGTATTCTCTCCATTTATTTCCATCGTGTGTTTTTTTTGTTTGTTCAAGGATTTTAGTTTACAGCAATGTATGCTGTGAACGAAGCCAAGCCCTGAACCCAACCACCCACATTTCTGATGGTGTGCGTTGTGTCATTCAATTCATTGCCTTGAAGGGTGTAAATGTCTGCTGCTTGTTTGGGATGTTTTCCATTCCAACTTGACATACATTTTTGTAAATTTCTCTCTCTCTCGCTCTCTTTCTCCGTCTCTTTGGTGAAAACCGTTAATTCTGTGAACAATTTGATATACATTTTTTCCTTCATTTAACTGAATTACGAGATAATTTGCAGCATCATCGGGCATATTTCAAAGAGAGGGAAAAAAATGACTGACAACAAAATTAATGAGTTGTCTTGCTTGTCGACTGTAATTCAGTTTTGGTCTTCCCTCTATCTAATCTTGTTAATTTGCTTAAGAACATGTGTGTTTATGAATTTGTTGATAGGATGTGATTCGGTGATTAAATAATTATTTATACAAAATGAAGTTCGTAATTGAAATGCTAAAGATTCAGAAAATCGACAATTAATTCGTATACCAGGGCCCTATTCAACAAAACAACTTTCACTTTGAAATTTTCAAATTTTTCTTTAATTTGCAAAACTTTATGTTCCTCAAAACTATAAAATTTGATAAGTGATAATTTGAAATTGAAAGCGTAATTTCCAATTTCTGTTCCACGTACGTTCTCTTGTGCAAAGTGCAAAGTTAATATTTTATTACAAGTTGCTGGTTCGTTCCACAAAAACTGTAAACTCTACTTTTGAAAAGCAAGTTTTGATAAGTTTTTTAAAAGTTTACATTGTAAACGATCGCTTTACAATTTCATATTGTTATAACTAGTGAAGCTTTCAAAATGTTTAGACGTGAGTTTTTGTTCGACGATAGTGAAGACGCGGTTATAACAAGAAATTATAGAGACCAAATTAATATTTCGGGACTACAAAACTTTCATTTTAAAGAGTGCTTTTAAGTTGATTTCCTTTTAGATAAGACTGGAGAAAAATTAGAGCCCAATACACAGCGCAATCATGCTTTGTCGGCTGAAAATCAAGTGGTACTGTGCTTGCATTAGCTTGGAGATGGTTGCCAATACCATGGTGTTGCAAAATCACCATTTTGATATTAAATTTATTTTTAAATTATCACCTTTAAACTATCAAGTTAAATTCTTTTATCGATGTTAAGAATGTTCCCGTTCGTTATCCTTACTTTTCTTGATTTTTACTAAATGGATTAATATGAAATTTGAATATCTGAATAAAAAAAAAAAAAAAACTTTTATTAACATAACCAATGCCCCATCCATCCAATAGTTGAGCTACAGCTTGTCTTTCCTTTTTAAACACATGGTATCGTTATGTGAATATGAGATTGTCTTCATGATTCTATTCATTTTTAGTCGCCAGGAGCAAGGGAGATTATCCCGAGTACGAAATGGTTTTGGCGAAATATTAATTTTCGAATACTCATCAAAATAACTCAGATGCTAATGTTTAGAGCGATCTGTATAAAGTTAAGACAGTCAGAATTCGTAGGTCGAGTAAATCTTTAATGGGTGCGCCCGATCTGCACTGCACGCCTGCGACGGAACAACACAGGATGGAACCCAAAGAAAAATGTCAAAAATCAGTTTTGAAACAAACAAAGTCCAGTGTAGGCGTATTGCTTTTATATTATTTTTATAGAAACTTGTTCGTGATCTTAAATAACACAATAAAACTCTCGAAACTAACTCCAGCAACGCACATAGGGGATAAAATATGTATATATTATTTTGAATTTGATTTAATTTCCCGTTTGAGGGAGTTACAAGTGAAAACATTGATATTTATAGCCAGCTCACTGGGAAGGCCTATTCATTTCGATTTTAACGCCCTTTCAACGAATTCAATTCTAGTCGTCAAGAGCGACTGCCGCGGAATTTAATAATTGCTGATCGGGAGAAAGCTCAATAACATTAATTGTAAGAATCTTGGCGAAATCATTAAGATTGGCACGTGGCTTTATTGTTTTGCGCTGACAAGCTGGTATGCTTCGCATTTTTAAAATGGTCTGTAGGTTTCGCCATATCTGCGTCGCGAAAAAATGTATCTATCAGGGGAGGTGTATTAAAACTGATGTAGTCGACTGCTGGTTGTTCTCTTACAGCGAGTGGTGGTTTTCTTGAATCTTTTTAATCATAACCTCTCCAGCACTTTGTCAGACTTAGAACAACTAGGATCGTTTAAAAAATTTAAAATTGTCTGCTCCGGCTACTCAGCTGTTCTCTTTGCGAAGAGCCAATAAGTCTGTTGCGCAACCGCTGCTTGCAAATTCCAACATCGTTGTGGCTGGAGTGTTACCTTCCATGAGCAAAACGTTTTCATCGCTTTCGACACGATGTTTGCAGCTTGCCTCCACACAAAACTATGCAGTAGCAGATTCGAACTTGTCAGAATCGAATTTAACACAATCATAGTTCAACCATATTCCCTCATAATAAAAGATTTCGAAAGACTTCCACTTTGGAAAGGTTTCAGATCTTACATCCAAATTCTGTTCTTCTGTTTAATACAAGAGATATTGTTCTCAAAATGTACATGATTAAGTGAAAAGTAGTTCATGAAGCTGGCAACGTGATCACAAAAATGTTCGGCTTATATTTACTTATTAGCTATATACTCCGATAAGTGTGCTTATCACAAATACTAGGAATGTTACTTAAGCAGGGAAGGGCTTACAGTATCCATTCTTAATGACGATGACAGACATACGCTTTGAAACCATATTTACTATATCTAACTTAGCTTAAACGCCATTCTCACATATTTATTCTATATTTTTCCTCTAATTATTTTTTCTCTCTTGCTCTTGCTAAGAGACCTAAACTTTTCTTTATCGATTGTTCAGTTCTGAACTCATGAATTAACTATTAAATTTGGTTGAGACACCGTATAGGCCTACGACACGTTTCAAAACACGTCAAAGTTACTCGATTGCTATTCGGTCTAGAGTGAATAAACCTTTCCATTGCTGACTCAACATTAAAACATGTTAATCAAGTCTACACTGAAAATATACCTAACTTTGAGCAGTTCTAAGCCTAACTTCCGCTCCTTCTCCAATTTATTGAATCGTATTTGCATATTAATAAATAATCCCAAAGTGATTACAATTTCAACAATAAAAAAAACACGCCAATCCAGAATGAACGAAAAGTGAACCTTAAAAGACGCGACGCAGTTTTAGAGCAGAGGTGGTTTGGTTAGTGTGGAATGTAATCTCCTCGAACTTGGTGTACTGAATTTGATGGGTTAAAAATGTTGATTGCTAATGCCACCAAAATCAATGGAATTATAACAGTTTATAGGTTTTTTTGTCGCGACTTTGTTCAATCACCGTAAATTTTATTTACCAGTTACAAAAGTTTGTTATTAGAGAATAAAGAAATGTTAAAGATCAAATATCTGGTTCAAATATCTATGTTCGAAAGCGAAGCAACCGTAGATGACACCATCAATCATCGTCTAACCTTCGAATGGTGGATGAATGGCAAGAAAATTCTTATCTTATGTGGCCGAAAAATGCGACCCAAACTGGAGCCGCAGTTGTTTGTCGTTTGGCACATGTTTTGCAATGTACAACAAGTAGGAAAGCTTGATCGAGTGAAAAGATCGATAATTCTTAAGAAAAAAACATAAGGAAAGGCCACAGTTTGCTTGGGCGAACCATATCCCTATATGCGCCAACGAAAAATGCATTAAAAACATGATGAATGGAATTTTATTCCACTCTATGAAATTCATAAAGAAAAACTATTTTTGTAAAAAGCTCCTCCCAAAAAGTGGGCGTGGACAAAAACTTTTTATTGGTGATATAATAGAAAGTATATTGGCTAAACATATTGTTATTATTTTTTTTTCGTTTTGTATAAAAAATTTTAAAGAAAACTACATATTGTTAAAAACTGCTACAAAAAGGCGTTTCAAAAAAACTTTATCTGGGAGACTTCTGAAAGAGTTCAGTGTCTACATATTTTGTTAAGGCCCTAACCCTTCATCATCTCTTCAACGACAGAGGTATATGTTCCAAATTTCTGCTTTCTAGCATAAATTTAAAAGCCTCAAGATCTATCCTAATAGATAAATAATCTAAGGTTTTGAACCTGATCATATATATGTATGTATATATATACTTTTAGGGGTCTAAAGTTTCTCTCTTAAACAAACAAAAAATCCTGCCAAACGGAGTTGTCTGCTTCAGCTTGAGATTTGTTTCTTTTTTTCAGCGTGCTCGTCATTAAACATTGTGCAGTCGCTATAGAGCGGCACTATCCAAATTTGTGTATTAAAAAAACTGTTGAGATCGGATCGTCAATGTCAGCAATTTATCTGTAGTCCAGTTTCTAAAAGGAGCGTTTTTTTATATTGTTCAAAAACACCCCAAATATTATTATCAGATAAGTATAGGAAATGATTTATTTATATATTTTTCTTTTCGTTGCAGGTGAGCTTTTAAAAGCGTCAATAAAAGTGACAGTTAAAAAAAGTGAGTTTTTAGCCTAGGCCTTGATTGAATATATTAAAAAAAAAATTAATCCTAAGCATTAACAAGCGCGTGACCTATTCTGAAGAAAAATTTGATAAGCATGTCATTCTATTTGTTACCAATGAATATTTGTTTGATCCCCTTCGTCCTTATTGGCTACATGAAATATGGCCCCACGAAAAAGGGCCCCAAACCAAAAATTAAAAATGGCCACTAAAATTAAAATAATTTTTCAAAATGAAAAAATGGCCCCAAAAATGTGTCACGCTCCAATGAAAAATTGTCCCAAATCAAATATGAAAAATGGCGCCAAAAATAAATATGAAAAACAATGCGGGATGACATAAGGCCCATGGACATTGTGTCTCCTTCAAACCGACATTAATACCATGGATCCATGGTACTGTTGCCATAGGCGCCTGCTTGACGAAAGGCACATACCCCGAGCGGTGAAACGAAGTTGCGTGGCAACAGTACTTGGGGTACCGCTACGCGGGATTAAGGGATTTCAACGCTCTTTCCGCAGGTGGCAGGTACCGCGCACGTAACTTTGTTGCCCCGATTTTGATGCCATTTTAATTTTTGGTTTGGGGCCATTTTTCATCCTTTAATTTTGAAAACTTTGTGGTAATTTTTCATAATGAAATTTGACCGCAAACTAAAAAAAATTAATTTTCGTGTTGTTGTTCTCCATATACATTTTTGGGGCCATTTTTCATATTGCCACCCTTATTATTGTATTTCAATCTGTAGAGCAACAATTTTCGACATTAATCTATACTTCAACGGATCTTCTTTTTCGGCGAAGAATTTTGGAAATTAAAAAAATATTATCTTTCAAGAGCCAGCTTTATGTCTTGCTCTTAAAATAAGTCAAAATCCATCCAATTACCCTCCAACGGCTGACATAAATATTTTTTAATCTCCTTAATTCCCATTTATGCCCGAAACCTTCTTTAAATCACGACCATATCAATTCGTTTGACCTTTTCGCTACGAAATTTCCATAAAACAAACCTCCTTTTTTTTTAAATTTAAAGCCACAAGGTAAATGTTCTCGTCCTCGCAAACCGAGGAAAAAAAAACGTATCCTTTAGAAAGAAATCTTAAAAGCTAAAACATGAAAACGACAAAAGATGTTCATGTAATAAAAATAAGGTTGTAAACGCAAAAAAAAAAAATAAATTTCATCTTCAAATTCTATCGTTAAAGATGCTCAGCACTCCGCCGACCGTACCTTCTGTCTAAAGGGAGGAGTTATTGCTGTGCAAAAATACACAACAAATACCCGTCCTAAAGCGTGATTTCTTGCAGGTTCTTTTACGGTATCTGTTTACATGTTTACGAGTTAACCTCCTTTCCCACACTAGCACCAAAGCCGAAACGAGTAAAGTGTAAAGCATTCCCGGCGTAAGTACATAAATAGATTACTTTCAACAAAAAATACGGTCCCCCAATACTCCCTTTCTGTCATTAACATCATCTTAGTCGTCATCATCAGATGGAATTTTTCCATAAATGGGGAGGGCTCAGGCTTAGGTGCGAACCAAGCACACAAACATGGAGAGATGACAACACACAGCCTTTTCCAGAGATTTCGTTCTCCTCTTGCTCCTCGAAAAGTGTGGAATCTAAATTTAGATATCGTGATTCACTCTGCGTGTTTCTGAATAAAACTATCCACACTTTGCAAGCGGACGAGAGAGACATAGAAGCAAAGGCACGGTTTTTCCTTGTTCGTGGTTGGTTTGGAAAGGAGGATTTCTCTTCTCTATGACGTTGCGTCGTGTCGTTGCTGTTGGACCGAAATGTCCGCAAAAGTGTTAAGTTGTTCCGTACATACGTACATAGGAACGATGGCATTGAAAGAGCGTGTTCGAGTACTTGCACTCGTATGCTTGGTGTTTTGGAATACAACTCTTGGCTTGGTGCTGCTGCATAGTTGATTAAATCAAAGAACATGTGCAAACAGTTGGAGCAAATTTAAAATGCAAATCATTTCCTGTTATTATGTGTTATTCTTGGACATATTTTTTTTCTTCGCGTGGTGCTGCATACGGCATAGTGACTTTTTCTTCTCTTTGAAAACTTAATAGATATGAAAAAAAACAAAACGGATGAAATTGCCGGCTGTGTCATGGTAAGCAGATAGGTTTCGCATTCTAAGTTGAATTGATGGTGTTATGCTTCTGTGATTTTGAGAAGCCATTAATGTTTATCACTACTTTAGACCAATAAGTCTTTCTTCATTCCTCTTAAAAACGCTGGAATCGCTGCTAGATATCCACCTCGAGAGTCTTCGGCGATGAACAACAATGCCTATCTCTAGGGCGAGTCTAAGGAAACTGCCTTATGTGAGGTAGTGGGCAAAATTGAGATAAGTCTACATCATGGGGAGTTCACACTTGCTGCCTTCCGCGACAGAGATGGAGGCTTGTTCTTAAAAAGCTGAAGGTGGAACAGGTTGTATAACATGCTTGGGACGCTAGGCTTTTTTCAACATTAGGGAACAGCTCTGTAAAAAAATCAGTAACTAGAGGTACCCTCCAGGGAGATGTAGCATCATCCCAAAAACACAAATGTTAAAGAATAGCCTAGTTCTTTTATTCAAAAAACATTTTTGGCTTACAAGTCAGCCACAAAAAGTACTGAGATATAAAAAAATAACGCAAAATATATTTATAAAAATATATTGCAATGAACTAGAATTAAGTTGAATCATAATTGTAGGACTTTTGGGGGCCGCGTTAATAGAAGTGTGTGGCTGCTACGCCCGCTGGATGTAAAGTCCCAAATGTTGGATTTTTCCCTGGGGTTTCTCCGCAAACCCTATTACTGTGCTAATTTAAAGGTTCTGCGATGATTCGAAGCGCTCCATAGTTTTGAAGATCGGTCAGTGAATCAGTGGTTACTATTTTTGCTAATTTTGGAGCCTTATAACTGAGGAACCGCTCATGTGAAACAGTTGAAATTTCTTATAGAGCCTGCTGCTAGACTTTTTATGTATCTAGCTTTGTTGTAAGCGAAGATAGAGGAGGGACTGGGGTCAAAATGGCCTGAGTTGGTTCTTGGAAATAAGGGTGTAGTGCCAAAGTTGCTAAAGTACTTGGCTGGGCACTACCGTGCCCCTGTGAAAGCTGCTTTAAAAAAAAACACTTACAAAATCGGCTTAAGGCTGTAGACTTAATTCAACAAATTTAGTACCCTCTTTTTCGCATATTCTCGAGGGTGCTCTTTTCAATTGTATTGGTTAAGAATTTGTCAGAAAAAATGTAACCATGGAAATATAAAAAAATACTGTTTTCTTTTATGGATTTCTTCTGTTTAAAACGATTTTTCTCTCCGTTCCGATTTCAGTTCATGCCTTAAATTAATTGGTTATGTCTGAACGATAAATTTATATTTGGTTATTTTTATGTCATCAAATTTTGCTGAAACAAAATGGAGGCCAGAATAAATATTTTTATATCCTATCCTAAGGGTGTATTAATTTTGACACATTAAGTTAAAGTATATGTTATGATCAGGACCAAAATCTAAGACTATTAAGCAATGTCCGCTTTTGTCTATCTACCACGTCTAAAGCTATGATATTAACCGTGTTGGTAACTCTAACGAGATTCAGCGCGTAGACCATTCAATGGGACAAATCAAGAGTACTTAAAGGTGTTATTCCACGCTGGAAAAATAACTGCGTAAGCTTCTCTATTGATTCTTCTCTAAGATTTGTCCGAACAAAAAGCGGAGTCCTTCACTCCCTCTTTAAGTAATAGAAATTGAATCCCGAAATCATTCACCAATATATCGTAGCGAGATCGTTGCGCTTTATATTTTAAAGGCATTTGACAGGCGCTTTTATCGAAAATGCATGCATTCGGGATGGATGATATCCTTCTTCAATAAGTTTAGAATTACCTTTCGGTTCGTTCAATTCATGTTTTTTGGATGATTTTAAGTCTTCCAAATAAGTGCTGGTTTCCCCAAAGCTCCGTTTCATCTCTAACTCTACTAATTTTTTAAACTATCTCTTTTCTGTTACTTCTAATTCTACTCTCAGCTTTTCATATACATTTTCAAGTTAACCCCCCTCTTCTTTGGATCAGAAACGCTTGTTAAGCTTCTTAATTTCCGACCTTGACAGCCTATTTAAGAGGGGGCAAAACTAATCGACTCCAAAACACAATGCTGCCTTTTGTCATTGATCCGAAACCCCTTTATTCTGCCATTAGCCATGAATGGCGCTTGGATCTTTGAAGTAGGAAGACTTTCTATTCTCGGTATGTGCGTTAAAGATAACCTTCGTTAAGATGACCAAATATTCATTGTAGCCAAAAACGCGGCGCAATGTCTATGGTTCTTGATCTGGCTATAATTTATAAGGAGCTAATCCGCCCTAAACATGGGTTACAACGCTTATATCTGGTCCAGTTCACCAATTCCATAATTAGAACTACTTGACAGGATTGACTCTCGGAGTCATCGTCGCCTATTGCTAGTGCTCAAATGAAATAGTCAGTTGCTTCCCTAGAATTCAACCCGTTGCGCCAAAAAAGTCTATCAGTTCACCATCATCGGTCTCATGTCATAAAATATTTTTTAGAGAATCTCTGTTAAAAAAAAACAGGTTACCGTCTTCGGTAATTTAACTCGATTAAGAACATCTGTCTAATTCCATAACAGTATCTTGAGTTGCAATAATGAGGACATATTATCTATTAAGTGACTAACTTTAAATAGGCTTCATTTAATTGAGTAATTTTCCAAGCTTCAAAAAAATGTAATTAAACAAGAATAGTTCATTTTACCTCTGCTGCATTCTCATCACCTGCATGCAACTAAAATGCTAAGAGTTAAAAGATAGTTACAATCTCAACTATCGAATACGAGTAAAATCGATGGAGATTGTTAAAATGGCAAAAAACTGAATTCCATATGGAATATAATTACCAGTGCGCGCATCCCCGCCTAGATGTTCTTATATATTCACTTCAGATATGACCACAATCGCATTAATGTTAAATGGTTATTCTTGCGAGCATGCCCATGTGTGTTTCTATGTTGGGGATAATTGCCTTGTCATCATTATCGCTCGGTAGTACCTGTATTCTATATTTTTTGTTGTTGCCGTGAAAATTATTCACTTTAAAATTAATTAGTTGGTTATTTGCAACGACTGGAGTAATGGAAAGATGGGTGAGAACATCCTTTGGGATACTAATTGCAGTAATTGCTTTGAGTTACAATCGACTTCGGCTGTGTCCTTTCAAAAAATAAACCATGCCACCGGAAGGAGGTGGAATTTGTATACTCTTCGATGTAAAAAGCATTTCTGATTTCAGAATATTCCATCCACCCTCAGCGATCCCCTCCTCGTATTCAGAAATACAATTAAATGGATGCGAGTAAGTGTTGTCGTCGTCGAGCAAGGGATGTGTGTTTTTCGGCGGAGCCCACACATAATGGATTGTGTTCAAAAAAGAGTGAGGGTGAGGGAGGGCATTGGTTAAATGGGCGAACAGGGGCTAATCATTTAATTTGCATAATATGAACCAAGCGCGATGTAAATGAGAGCGCTCTGCTCGATGGAACAAGCGAAGCAACGCAAACAAAAACGCTGTCGCTATGTTGGATTGTTTCGTTGTTTTTGTTTTTATTTTTGTTTTTTCGTTTAGGAAATTAAAGTCAATTTAATTTAAGTTCGTACGGAGAGAACTAGTTGCTGGAATGTGGGATATGTTACCAATTGTCAGGGAAATGGATAATTCATTGACCAGGGAGTCAAAGTAAAATACAAATGTGCATTGCAGCACCAGCATAAAATCTGCAAGGTACCGATCCGATACTGGGACACTTGCAGATCTTTTCTTAGGTCAAAACGCTTATCAATAAAAGTTTTGATATAATCCAATTGGGTCTTATTAACTTATTAAAATGAACGCTGCTTTAAATTGGACCGCAAGACACTTAGAGTAGGGATATGCTTCGATAGTTCTTCCACGATATAGTTCTTTTTTAAAAATGGGTCATATGGAACCTCGGTAATTAACATCTGCCGGTAGACCATCATATTAAGCGGCCCTATTGTTTAGGAATATCTTACGAACTGTTTTCTCTTTTAGCTATGTCAGCCTCTTTTATACTGCCTGTCGAGACGGTTTCTTCATTGACTCGAAGTGGATTCTACATTATGCCCGCTAAGCATCTGCTCAAAGCGCTGCTTTAAAACACATGCTAATCTTTGCGCGTCGTTGACTAGGTATAGGCCGCTGTTTCGAAGATCCTGCGTTGCGATCTTAAAGCCAGCAGCAAGTTACTTTCTCATAACACTTCTGGAATTTGTTTTGATCGCGAGCCTCTTCGATCTTTGTGAGCTGAAAAAATTTGTTCTCTTTCTCTGGCGTATTCGCAGTTTCTGATCGTTGGACTGTCCAGCTTTTAAGTTGACATTTTCGATGGACGATTTGGCTGTGCTTACAAACTAATCCGCCAAAGATGTTTTCCTCCGACCAGCATTGACATCTCAGGGCTTAACTTTGACTTCGTTTTCCGGACAGACTGGTGTTTTGTTGTTCTCCCGAAAGGTGCCTACGAAGGTCTATGCTTTGGAATGTATATTTAATGCGGATACAGGCAGGCGATCTTGAAGTCACATTAAAATAATTGACCCATGCCGATTTCTACACTACGAATGCACATAAATAATTAATGGAATTTTTGTGGCGACTTCAAAAATATCGTAATTCTGTCTTCTTATCGCTTATATGTCTGCCTTGTTCAGCGTGAGGACACACTCAAGCTTTTGAGTAGCATCTGGAGTCTAGAGTGTTAGCTCATTCCAAGTACACGCTTAAGTTATTTAATGGACAACTTTTTGGAAACGTTGGGAAATCTCTTATGCAAGCATTTCCGAACTTTTATATTGCTTCAAAGTGCTTAAAACCACCACCACCTGTCTATTTCCCATCAAATATCCCCCCAATATGGCTTACAGTTCCATGAAAACACCTATTCAACGCCCATGATGAATTAATTATCCGTGGTCTTAAAATTGCTAAAAAAGAAATACGAAAATTCAGTTTGTCCTTCTTCACAGTTGGCTAACCTTCCCACTTTTACAATGCAAACAAAGTCCTGCCTATTGTCTTAAAACATAGACAACGTTCATGGCACTCTTGTTAAATTTCTTCACATTTTACTTAATTTATTATTTCATAAGAAAAAAAAGAGCGTTTAATAAACTTTTTCATAGTTATTGGGGGATAACCAAGTCGCCAAGTGCAACCATTCTTGCCTAGACATTGAAAAAGGGTCATGAATGGCAACAATTGGGATTTTTTCCTACCATTTGCATTACGATATTCACTTGAGTGATTTGTTGCTTTTTGTTTGTAATGTCTGTTCTTTTCTGCAGAACTAGGTACCATCATTGTCGTCGCGTCGCCATCATCGTTTATTGTCCTCAACTCCTACTCCTTCGTCTCTCCGAGAGCTAGTACAAGTAGTAGGTATACGAACTTCGAGTAATTTGCTTGTATTTTTTTTTTTTTAAGTTTACACTACTTTGAGGCGCACTGGATTTAGCCTGCGGCACACAGGAAATTCACTCCACATTTTTGTTTAGTTTTTTTTATGGAATTCCATAGTTTTCTTACTTGCTAAACTTAAACTCTCTTCTTCTGGTGGTGAACGTTAGTGGAACAAAAAACACATCAAACTTCATTTGCGGTAATGATGCGGGTTTTCTGTTTATCATCTCTTCTCTCTCGGAGTTTTCTATTTTCTGTTTTTCTTTTGAGATTTTTTCCCCCCATTCTATGTTGGTCTGACTTTAGTGCGTTTGCTTAGTGCAGGCGGAAAAAACCACTACAAAGTGATTGACGTCGGCGGAGGGTTTTCCTCTTCCTTTTATTTCTGTTGATTTTTCGTCGACGTTGACTTTTTGCAGTCATATTGCCAACAGGCTGAAGGCAAGAATAAAAAAACATAGATAAATGGAGAAGAGGAAACTCGACGAGTATCTCTGCACTCATCAGTGAATAATAGAAGCTGATGGCGGATGATGATAGGTGATGATTTGCAATATTTCCCCCTAACGATGGTTTCCAGCAGCTGAAATTGAAGATATCTCTATTCCCTAAATGGAAAGACAGACGATGTTTGAAAAAAAAAATTGGAATCGTTGAAGCGGACTCTGATCATTTGTCAAAGAAAAATTGGCAATTTTAACGATGAGTGTCGTAGACAAAACTTTGATGATTTTCAACGGTAGAACGATGTGATTTCGATCACTTGGTCTGTGATCAGCATCAGACCTTAAAAACTTAACCGGCGTGGGTAACGACCGACGCGGCTAAGAGCCTTACCATGGGCGATATGAACGACCTCCTGGGCGGAGCATGTCCTGTGTCGAAAAGGAAAAAGAAGATCGTCAACAAGTTAGAGCCTCCACGAAACGACAACAAATAACGACTTTCCACTAAGTCTTCCAGCTCAAAGAGATCGAAGAGAGTCGCGATCAAAACAACTTCCGTAAGTGGAATGGCTGCTGCTTTAAATTCGAAACAGTGGCCGAAATGTAGGCTAAACAGACAGAATGATAAGGCAAAAAGAGGACCCGCCAATTTCAGTCAATAAAGAACCAGTCCCGCCACCCAATATAGAAAATGATTTTTAGCTATAAAAACGCATAAAAACAACAAGGCCGGCTCTATGAACTACTCTCAAATACTTAGGTAATTGGTAGGGCGCATGCATCAAGTATTCATGTAGAAGGAAGAAATCAAGTCCTATGACTACATCATCAGCTCCATAGGTGAAGAAGAACGATCCTATGTCTTGCAAGAATTATCGGGGCTTATCCAAATTCGAGGCTTCTAAGGAGTTCTTACACTTCGGTGAAAACATCAGCCCTGTGAATACCAACATCATGGAGTTCCGTTATAATGTTAAAATTTGCTCTAACAATATTTAATCCGGAATTCTAATTAAAAAAAACACTGCTTTCCAATAAAATTTCCTAATAACATAAAGAAAACTTTCACAAAGCAAAAAAAACTTTGCTTAGACAAACAATTTAATGCAATAAAACAACAAATTTGTTTACTCGTAAATTCTAAAAATTCAAAGTGCAAATAATTATTTTTATCTCCAACCAAACATCAAGATACAAGGTCATTCGCGTTATCTAAATTAAATTTTAAAAAAATATTCCTAGATTAACATAGTGCTTTTGCTTGACACACGTCAAATAAAGACAATATTATATATTCAAAGTGCGCAATCAAATCAAATTCCTGTTTTTAAAGATTAAAGAGTTGTCAAAGGAAAAAAAGTGGTAGTGGTAGCCCCAATGCAAAATTAGCAACTTCCTGTGAGACAAAAAAAATAAATTTGTTTGCATTCGAATTCAGCACAGCATGAAATTGTTACATAAATATAAAGTTTGTAATTTTTGTCAAGTTCAATGTTACTCTCATGTCAAGTGGCATGCGTGAAGTACATTACGCATGTCACAAAGTGGACGGAAATTACAATTAACATGTCAACTTGAGACTTCTTCAACTTCATCACAGGTCAAATAGAAAATTATAAACTGTGTCTGCCTGGCATGAGGTGGAGATTCTTTGGGTAATAACAAAAGTTCAAACGAATAAAAACAAACGACAAACTACATTAAAGATAATAGGAAAAGACAAACAAATATCTAATGATGATAAAGACAATTCTTATATTCACAATTGTAAAGTGCGATGTTAGCTTTGTGGAGGTGGCGTGTGTGTTTGTGGTGGAAGAGCGCCTACATTTTGTCATTGGAGTGACATTTAGATATTTACGTGTGCAGATACAATTTTCTGTGCTATTTCAATCAATAGATTTACGTAGACATAGAATAAGAACAAAAAAACGAGATACGACGTGCATACCGAGATTCGACCTTGAGGCTTTGCGAAATTGTTTCCATTGATTTTATGCGGGGTACATTGTATGTGCACAAAAGAATAAAATTTAATTAGACGGAATGTCACGTCAGTGACTAAGTGCACTAACTGCTGCTTTGACATGGATTCTATCTACGTCCGTCGTTTACATAAATGAGTTGGTTTTCAAACCAATTGCTCCAATTTTTTCGAGATGGGTTCTTTGATGTGAAGGCTTCTTCGGATCTTGTAACTTCTAATTCGATCAAGCTTTGTTACTCTGTCAACTTGCCATTATACTTTTTTACATTGTCCAGCATTGTGAACCGTATGTGAGTGCCGGACGCAAGTCCCTTCAGCTTAGGGGACATTTTTCAGAAAATGGCAGAGTTTTCCTGCCACTTCATCCACCCTTCGCTTACACGATGATTGATGTAGTCATCAACGGTTGCTTCGCTGTTGATCATTGATCGCAGATATTTGAACTTTTCACACTTGGGAACCACCACCTCGTTCAAATAAATGTCTGTTGGCTTGGGTCAGAGAGCGGGCAGTACAGATACTTTGTCTTTTTTGGCTAATACGATACCCATTTCCTTCTAAAACATCTACCCGAACATCAAGTGCTCGTTGCAGGGAAGTCTGATCATCACTTATGATGGCGATCTTCGGCAAAGAATAACTGATGCACTTTAGGGTCCGCCACTTTTCCCTCAAGCAGATAATCAAGGACTGTAATAAAGAGCAAAGGACTTAAGACATTTCCTTGGTGAATACCGACTTTTATTGGAAATTCATCGGTGACTCCTGCGGGACATCTGACTTTTGTCAGATATCATGTCCATGATCATCTGTACGAAGGTTTCAGGAAATCCTCTTTGTCTTAGCGCTACCGCAGATCCTTTAAGGAATCACGATGCTTTTCCATTATGATCCTTATACTTTGGATTGCATCTGTGGTTGATTTACCCGCGACAAACTGGTCATCAGTTTGTATTATTTGCCGTATTATTTGTCTGTGTACAATTTTTTGGGCCTTGGGCATTGTTAATGAACTTCGGCGAACCCGCAGTGGTCATCAGACACCCCTATTATTTGTCTTAGGCGACCATCTAATACCCGCTCAACGATCTTCATGGTGTGCGACATCAACTTGATTGAACCGTAATTATCACAGTTTCGCGTATCTCCCTTCGCGCATCACCTCTCATGAGTTTGGAGGTAAGAATCATCTGAGCCCAATGTCTCCCATCTTTTTCCAGAACTCACTGGGTATCTCATCCGCCCCAACCGCTTTTCTCTTCTTGGAGTTCTTGACCGCTTTCCAAACTTCTTCTGACTATTATGTCGGTCACTTATTCTTTGTTGGGGCGGCTCCTGGAAAATATAGCCGGGGAAACTGTTCGTTTAAAAGTTGTTCCCAATACTCTCGCCACCTGTGTAAAATTTGTTCCTCGTCGACAAGTAGTTAGCCTTGAGCATTGTTAGTGAACTTCGGCGAACGAATTTCCTGAGCATTTCTTTACGAATGACATCTTAGTGGGCTTCTTTGAAGACCAATAGGTCCTGTGTGGAGAAGACACAGCAGCGAACTCTATGAGCTGTACCAAGATGTGGATCTAGCACACCACGCCGACTACATTGGCTCAGTCATATCGGGCAATAATGATAAAGCTAAGAGGATCTTCGAATCCCAGCAACCTGGTTCGTGACGAAAAGGAAGACCGTTCATATTTTTTAAAGACCAGGCCACCGATGATTCCAGAGCGCTTGGTCTGGATATCTGGAAGATTCGTGCCCGGAATCTCTGTGAATGGAAGCCTGCCGCGTCTCATGCAGGAACTCTTCACCGTTCGGGAGCCCTTTAATTAAGTACATAAATCACTATAAGTGGCTCGAAAATAGTGGGTAAAATATCAAAATTTAGGTAGTAATTAGGGAGAAGAACGAAGCAGAAAGTTGATCAAAAGCCAGAACCTCATCCGAATTGCTAACAAAGAATAAATCACAGTAGTGCACTATTACTTTTTGTATAGTGGGTAGGTGTTTACGACGTTACGGAAAAAAAATTTAAAAGTTCTTATACAGCCAACGAGATTGAATCTCTAGGAATACCGGGGACCTCTCTCGAAGCAGTCTAACGGACTTAACCTATAAACACCCAATGGTTTCCTTCGTATAAATCAACTTTTAATATAGTAACTTACAAATAGCCAAACCTCTTATTCCATCAGCTTTGAACAAATTGAGTTCATTAACAGCTTAAACGGCATCATTAAGTTTAGTTTAGAGATACATTATGTATTATATCTACTTCAGAGTCCTCAAAATGGTATATAGGAATTGATCTAGCCAACTATGAAGACTTTGCATCAATATGACACATGTACAGTCCTGAACAACGATTAATCAAAGACTAAAGATGCCACTTTTTATCTCGGTTAAAGTAGCATATTACTCTTACAATCATATAAACCAATCGCCCGTACAAGTGCATTTATTATTGTATTTTTCAATTCCATAGAGTTTTGAAAACTTAAAATTTCAAAATATTCATATCACACTAAACAAAGAGTTAACAACAAAACTAAAATCATCCATCAGTTGGCCCTTCAGCAAAAACCTTTGTCCATAAAGACGTACGTACTTGACTCTGAAAACTCCATGAAAATGTATACTTAATAAAATATACTACACTTCAAGTCACTCACTGCAACGGTGTCACTCGAGTGAACACCCCTTCATGGGGGCCAAAAGGCCAATAAGACGATCATTTCTTTTCGAATAAATCCCGAATGCATCAAACTGAAACCTCTGCATGCAATTTATTCACTCCAAACAATACCCCACGTTTCTTTGTAAATACTATGATCAGCGGACCGGTAAGCTATAGCCACCGTGTGCCGCTACCAATGATACAATGGAATTCCCACGCAAAAACAAAAAAATTAATCATAATCATCCAGACATCGAATGGAAGAATCTTTACGATTGCTGCACAAAATTAGTTCAAAATGTACTGTACATTTTCCTTTGTCATGACACACAAAAAAAGGACATCAAATTTCAATCTTCTCCTGCTCTTAGTTCTCTGTGTGATATGGCGTGTCCAATATCTATTTCAACATATATACTATCTTCTACTTCAAGGAATCTATATACTTACATATATATGTACACATAAAAGATGCAAATGATGAAAGATACCAAACAAAACATATACCAAAAAAAAGAAAACTCCAACCGAACGGATGTCTCGTTTCTTCTGACGTTTCCGTTTTGTTGAAATCGCATTTTTCTTATATCTTGGTTCTTTATTATTTTTTCCTGTCCTGCACTTCTTTCAAACAAAATATCATGAATAGAGTCGTAGATTAAAAAAACGGAACAATCTTCATTTGCCAAGAGATATTGGAAAACATAAATGCCCAACCTCAATGACAGCAGCGGCAATATTACAAATTTGTAAAATAGAAAATCTATCCCCTGGTCTTGTTGTTGGTACTAGTCAAAGTGTATTGCAGAAGGAAAATAATCGTAAAAGCAACTCTCCAACACAGCTAGGGTGGATAGAAATTGAAAAGAAAGGAGCAGTGAAAATATGTACACATACATATATATATTTATATATTGTTTGATTAAAGAGACTCCCTTCTTCTTCTTGAAAATAACGACTTTATCTTTTGTCACAGACCATTTTGTAAATTTTATTTCTTGTGACCGTCGACCATCATCGTGTGTTTTCTGTTGCAAGGCCCAGATTGGAAAATCTCACACCATTACCATGTGTTTCAGACATAAATCACTTTTGTGGAAAATATTACAAAATCTTGTGGACGAAAACCAAATGTTTGAAGGCTATTTTGGGCTGAAGCATTGTACTTATTTCTTATCATTAATATTGATCGAAATGTTAAAAGTACCCAAATGTTTTGTAACCAACAGAAATTCTATTAATTAAGATTGAAGTGTCCTTGTACAGTGATTTTGCAAAGGAGAATCCAATTAGTGATGGTTATTTAAGTAGAATTTCAGGAGATGTATTACGTAATCGTAATAGACACAAGACACAAAACACACGCAGGCAAAATGGTAAAATCCAATTAATTGTTTCCTTAATGTCATTCACTGAAGCCCACAATTCCTTTTGAAATAGACAAGGTCTGGTAGTTGTACCTTGACCGCTAATTTGAGGGGATAAAGTTTCAGTGCTTCTATCCTCCTATATAGAATAGTAGGTTATACTGCTATACATACTAGTTTGATTTGAATAAGTTGTCGATTTAGTTGTCGATTTAGCAAAGACTATAGCCCTGCGCCAACGAAGGACCAACCCAGCAATCGAATAAACTGCATTATAAAGGGTGTTTTTTTAGAGCTATAAAACTTCGAATTGAAATAAAACACAAGAAAATCGCTTTAATGTCCATCAATTTGGCTTTATTGGAAGGATAATTTTATGCCATTAATGTTTAAATATGATTTTGCGGCTGGTTCGAATGAAGACAACGTTTCCCCTAACGTTTCTGGTTTGTTGGCGCAGGCAAACGACTTCACATATACCCAAAGCAAATAATCCAATGGTGTCAAATCACACGATCTTGGTGGCTAATTGACAGGTTCATTCCGCGAAATTATGCGCTCATCGACTGTTTCCTTCAATAAATTGATTGTGACGTGCGCTGTGTGGCATGTAGCGCCGTCTTGTTGGAACCACATCTCATCCACATTCATGATATCCTATTCGGTTATCATAGCTCTATACCGGACTCCATTAACGGTAACTGACTCTCAAGCATCATTTCGGAAGAAGTATGGCCCAATGACTCCACCAGCCCATAGAGCACACCAAACATTATTTTTTTGTGGATTTAATGGCGTTTCAAGGGTCTCATGAAGATCCTCTTTACTCCAAATGCGGCAATTTTGCTTGTTGACGTAGCCATTCAACCCAAAATGAGCCTCATCACTGAACAAAATTTTTCGAAGAAACTTCGCGAAATAAATTTGCACGATTTGCAAGCGTTGTTCATTTGTCAACCTGTTCATGATGAAATGCAAACCAAATTGAACATAAATGACTTTAGAATTGCCAGATTTGACCACAAAATGTCAGTTTTATCTCTAGTCGAAAAACCAACCTTTAAAAAAACACCCTTTATTAATCGATACGTCCGTTACGTCCATTTTGGTAAAGTTTAAGAGTTCGCAGTTATATCTTCTCCTCCATACGCCCTACTCGCACATAGTACCAAATGTCCATTAAAGAATTTCTTAGAAAACTTTCCTGTATAGCAGGATTTGCAGGATAAGGGCTCTATAGAGTATATGTTCTATCTTTCGAGTCAGGAGTTTAAAGCCTCTTTAAAGTCGAAGAAGATATGATGTTAGGATGTGTTTCGGCTTCAAATTCGTTGATCTTTTCCAGGTTTTGCTTTTGTGTGAAGATTTGTTCTACAGCCGATCTATCGAACCGGAAGCCACACGCCCTTAAGCCGACAGCAAGTTACTTGGATTTCTTAATAAACCTCAAAGATATGTTTCTGGCTTCGACCCAAGGATAGCAAGCCAGTAACCAACATCGGATATCTAAGAGATGCCCACACTTTTCCAACATCTTGTTTAGGGTTGTAGATCGAAGCAGCTGTTATTGGAATGCTTGCAATATTAAGAGGTTCAAATCTCCTGACTTCCTTCCGAAATGCATACCTTGCAGAATCAAAGCCATTTTTTACATCGTAAAACTTGACAAAGGCAAAGTATAAACATATGTATGTATCTCTCAATGCACTAACTGCCCTCCAAAAAAAGAATAATTTCCCTCTGCATGCAGATTTCTTTCTCAGTTTAAGTCATATCAAATCGTTCCATTAAAAATAAGCGATTTCCCTTCAAATATTATGAAAAGATTTAGGTACCCTACTCAACAGCGTTGGCATGTATATTAATACTTCTCGAATTCGGAATAATATACCCAAACGAGGTTAATTAAACAACCACCTTTTACGTATTGCAGTTGCCTTAGTTGCTTATGCCTCTTGGTAAATAATTGGGTTTTATTTTCATTCAACAGATGATATGTCCTTGTCATTACGATTTGGTTTAATTTTAGAACTTAAGGGTCCTTCAAATAGGTATTTCACTTGGGAGTTGAAACGAATTTATACCAATCAAATGACGGGTAGGTACAAAAAGTGGTTGCGTATTATGATATCCGACCTAATTTAACACTTTTTACATTTAAGAAATGGCAGCCGGCAACCAATTGAAAGATGGATTATTTGGTCTTTTGATGTGGAATTGCTAACGTGAGCTAGTTAATAAAAAATTGCTGGCATTCCTTTCACGTGGCTATAAATACTTTCATGTTAATAAGATGACGATTTTTAAATGAATTTAGCTATTTTTAAATGGCTTTCTCTTATTCGAGTAAACTTAATCGTTCCCTTGAGTATTTAAAAATGTTTCTTAAGTGCTTTTAGGTAACATTTTCGTGTGGATAAAATAAATTGGTTTAATTGAATTTTAAATATTTCACTTCCGCTACCCAGGACGGGTAAATGTTGTCATGTAGTTCTGAAGGTTGATCGGTATCCAGTTAAAGGTGCTAGTGTCTTCCCAGAGATTCAGGTCATCGTAGTAACACTTCAGTGTCAAAGTGTTCACTGAGGTAGACGACAATATTTAATATTTTGGCGCTGTTGATATCTTTTTCAAGGTTTAACCTGTGGCAAATCCTTATGGCATGCTTTTTATTCTGGATTGCACATGCACTCCAAGACATTGATATTGGATCATTTTTGATCGATCCATCGATGTAGCAGACCCATTAGCCTGCAGAAATTTAATACCTTTTCCAGTGACTGACCTCAACAGGTCGAAAAGACTCGTACAGTACGCTCTAAAGGGAAGGTTAGAAGTCATGATGTTGAACAACCTTACTCCCATGCAGGAAACACAGCTTTCCTAGAGTGCTGGACAGTGGGGCAAAAGAGATGATTCAATCTCCCCCTCATCCTTCCAGCTTCTGCAGCAGTCAAGCTCCTAATAAAAATTCCTAGTCTTTAAGCAATGTTTCCAATGCTGCAGTGTCTGGTCAGTAGCCCTAAAGCCATCCGGATTTGGGTCCTCTTTTAAGGAAACTGGGTTTTTTGATCTTTGACCATTGATTACCACAGGCTACGGGTAATAGTGTTGCTTTATTACTATTCGGCCAAAGGGTCCGCCAAATAACTTTTTTTTTTTTGAAACAGGTCGCAACGCAAAACATCGAGTGTAGCTTCGGCTGTGTGGCACGTAGCGCCGTCCTGTTGAAACCAAATGTTGCCAATATCCTCCTCTCAATTTTTGTGAACGAAAATTCGTTCAACATGGCCCGATAACGACCACCATTGACTGTAACGGCCACTCCTCACAATATTTCCCAGCGTTGTTCAAGCATACACAACCATATTCCTTCAGCGGAAGGATAAAATTAATTATCTGTCAAATCAGACATGAGCTAAGTTACCATTCGCGAAATAAGCACTAGTTGAAAAAAATGTTAGATGGCGGACCCTTTAGAGGTATAATAGTATTGTTACTTGCTTAGATGAATCTTCATCCCGCTGATTCGGGTGATTTTCGATCCCGACCCTTCTAGCACATTTCCCAGCTGTGTATACTTCATTGGTCTGTACATCTTGAGAATCGTGTTCCGAGAAGCTAATGCAATGTTTCCTGGTAGTTAGTTTGCTGTCCAATACTTGTCTTCTTCTAGCCGCATTTATCTTGGATTTAATACTGAGACAATAAGCCGCTCTTTTAGATGCCCTTGTTTTCTTTTTAAACTCGCTGAATCTTTCGGTTTTTGGTCATTATGGCTCTTTTTAAAAGTTCAATTAAAAAGATTAACAAAGCAAGACACTTTGAAAAAGTCAGTAAGGATACCTATTGAAGGGAAAAGATAAATTGATTCGTTGACTTGCGTCGCGTTCAACAATTTACCTATAGGATCAAGCGAAAGTCAACGTTTCAGGGAAAGTGAAGGTCTTTCTGTGTTTCAAAGTTTTACTGGAATGATCTAAACCTTGAACCAGTATATTGGTAGTGCTACTTTTCTATCACCTATCACATTTATGTGGTTGGATATTGCCGCCTTCAGCTTACCGTTGCTTAAAAGATGAGAAAAATGAAAGTTAATTAATCGAAATGGGCTACATTGGGTTTTCTAGTAATTGAATATCCTTGCTCTTAGAAGTTTAAAATTTTCTGACGAACCTAAATTTTTAGGAAGAACAATTTTAGAAATTTTAGAATTTTAGAAATTTGAGCGGGAACCCGAATATTGAACAACAATTTAAAAAGGGAAAAAAACCTACAGAATACATTTATTATGGTTTGAACTTCACATCTCTCTAGTCTCGTCTCCAACGATTAACTTGTTTAACATTTTTAGCTGGCAAACAGCTGTAAGGGCTGAGGGCAGCATAATAAATGGATCTGCTTCTACACTAACTAATCAAAAACTAATAACCTGAATCTTCCACTATCCAATTTTGTTTATCTGGCTATTTGGGGTTAACCTTGGCAGCAATCAGGTAAACTAAAAATTCCTTTAGCCGCCTTCATTGGAATCTATTCAATTTAATCTACCAGCTTCTTATATTCCCTATTGATAAAAAAAGCCACAAAAAAAATCGTTTACTTAGGTCTGCGCTCTGATGAATGTGTAGTGTGAGGGATTAAATAGAAAACGAAACCAAAAGAAGGCAATCACACCACTCGACTCAGACATTTATAGGACTTCCTATATATAGTATTTTTTTTTTTTGTGGTCAAACACTGGCGAAAACAATGACTCAATACCCTCTCAAAGACCACCCTGGCAGCTAATTGAGCCTTGATATTCCTACAACATTAAGACCGCAAAAATAAAACAAAATACCCCATCCGCACCTTTTTTGCCGGTTTTTCTTCTGTCTATTGAGTTTTGGTTTTGGTTGTGTGGTTGAGTCTCAATGTGTTTTTTGTCAACCCCGCTGGCTGAATTCTAAATGCCAAAACATTGTTTTGTTTTGCATAATACCGTAGATTTTATTACGCATTTTCTGGTTACATTTGAAGGGTTGCTTCGGTCTTGAGGACAGCAGCAACTGTTGCTCGTATTGTTTGTTTGATATTGCTCCGACATCCATTTTCAACTAATGTAATGCATTATTCGTTCTCCACCGTATGGAATGTTACCCTTTTCCCTACATATACATATATATTAAATGTAAAAGTATTGATTTCGAGGTTGAATAATGGCTACGGGGGATTTATAAATAGATCAGCATAGTGAGTCTGACAGGTGATGCAACATTGAATACGTGACAATCTTGTTTGTTCTCAAAGAATTAATAATTATCATGGGCAAATGTGTACATATATGGCAAAAGCAACAACACCCTAGGTTCGCTCTTTGTGTATATTTTGTTCCCATAGACGAGCAGCAAAAACGTGTCTGATTTAGAATTCAACTTGCGGACTCTAGTCTATAATCTGGTTTTATTTCTTCTTTTGCAAAACGAGAACAATTAATCGGCGCCCATTATATTTGTTAAGCATTTTATTTGATTGAAAGGAATCATTACGTAAGGTTGTGTGACATTGATTGCTTAGTTTGATTGACTAATCGGTGACGGGCTGATTGCATCCTGATTGTAGTTAATTTGGATTATATTCCTTTACTTATATATATATTTTTTTTCAAAACAGCTTTAATACATGTAATAAGAAACCTTAAAGGTGTTGCCTTAATATGTAAGTATCTTAGAAAAAGGAATGGCTCAGTGGCTGGGTTAGGGCTTAAATGTACTGATCGAGCTTAAATGTACTGATCAAGCAGCCATGAGGATATCCTCTGCTAAAGGTTAAATTCTTAATTGCCTTTTAAGACACCTTAAGACATGGTGTTCATTTTTAAATATTTCAGATCAGCTTAAAGTGAAGACTAAACTTTAAGCAATCATTATGTGGGATCCCTTATTCATTATTCATCAAGAAACATCCCAATATGGTTAATTACTCCTTGTGAACTACGAACAAAAATCTACATCACTGTAGAGCTTTTAGAGGAATAATTTCCGTAACCACTTCTAAGAAGTTGGGAACCGAAATACTCCTCAATTTGAAAATCGCTTGAGATACCGTCTGAGTTTTTCCTTTCCAGAATTATAACAGGCGATCCAATGCCAAATGCTTTGCACAAACGAAAAAGGGATACGCAAAACTGCAATAAGAAGCGTTCTAACAGACTTATGTCACATACCATGATTATCGCATTCGAAATACAAATTTGATATTGGTGTCGCTAAGAGAATCATGAGTTCCTGGAACCTACGTACAGATGAACAAGACAAGCCCACGATGGAGCAAAAGCAATGCTTCTTTAAAGTCACCGTAGAGTTCTTAATTAAAGTCGGTGTGCAACAAGGGATCGTCTAGGTTCTTTGCTCTTTATTTCTGTCCTCGACTATAGTTGTTTTTTGATTACGATGAAGCCATCATCATATCAGACTTAAATGCAACGAGCACTTAATATTTGTGTGAATGAGAGGATCTCTAATTCTGACTATAACCTCGTCGACAACATCATAACAGCCACTACAGGGCCTAAATCCTTGCTTTTCCAACCATTGCTTCCTCTTCGATGTTTTGCCAGTTTTTTAACAACTACATTTTTTAGGAAATTGGTTTGAATTTGAACTACCATCGCACTATTGCCACTTACTTTCTTAAGTGCTTTGATGGGCGGCTTTAAAATCTTTTTAAAGATGTAGGATTTTTCCAGAATCCAGTAGTTGATTGCGTTCATAACAAAAGGTTTGGTATATATTGTACGTAGATAGTGTCTTGATAGATCGTAAGGTGCAGCTTAAAATTAGACTGATTAAGACCGGGCGCACTTGATGCCAAAAGTGAAATTTGTCCTATCAGCTTATATATTTTCAACACCGACTCGGATCTCATAAAACATTATTTTAGAATCTTATTAAACTATTCATTTATCTACAGTAGTTGACAAATAAAAGTTACCACCACACTATTTCACAAAAACTAAAATTGCAGCTCCGATTTGTCCATGAAGCGAACTACGTTTGCTTTTTTTCTGTCTTAGAATAAATTTAGAAGGGTAAAATACTGATATTTTGGGGTTATTCGAATCCAGAGAGTCTTAGCAAAGTTTAGTTGCAATTAATTTTTGTCAAATAGTGTGTTTCATCGCAACTTCATCTAGTTCCACAGACGAAAGTTTTATCAAATTAATAGAATTACGACCCTTCACATTATGTCAAATGTGTGGATTCTCGTTATCCCTTCGCAATGACACTCAAATGCCACTCTTCATATAGAAAGCTCTGTGTAAAATGTAATAAGCCTCAAATAGTTTTCAGTATACCACTCCAACAAATAAAACACTCTGGAATGCACTTACAAGTAGCTATATCATCAACATCGCTCACAGACACATACATAAGTTTGTTCAAATTAGTAATTTATTATCACATACAATCTATCAAAAGATTCATGTCAGGTGCACATCTATTCATAGCACTGCTCGTTTCAAAATGTAGTAGAAATTCTTTGAATTCCATTGAAACGTAAACAAATTCCACGTTTTGAATGGTGGTGTATCGGTGAGCGAATTTGAATCCAGATCTATCTGTTATGTAAATTTTACGATAATTTAGCGACCATATCGAACAAATTTAATGAGTGACATGTATAATGCCACAGAAATTCAACACAGACCTTTTGGTGGGCATTTTGCATAGAGGATTCTGGCATTTCAAAACAATGAGCTGTGCAAGCAACCACATCGATTATTAATTAGCAATCATTCCACGTATATTTTTAACGAATTCCATCCGCCCCTCTTTCGGGCCACACCGCATTCAATACACTCGGCTTAGACTCGGTGAACCTTGGTGTCCATGCGTCCATGGAACATGATATAGGTATCTACGACGTATAGATAGAGTCGTGAATTTTTATGTGTACACATTCGCCACAATGACAACGAATTCTCGTCGCTTTGATGGATGTGTATTGTTGCTTCTATAACTATAGCTGATGGGGAAAATGAGGGCGAATGCCAACGACACCATCACTTGTGGTGTTGTGTGAATGCGCACGGAGGTCGATTTTTATTGATTTTTCTGTCAATTTGTGTTCCTTTCTCTCTGTCAATGTGTTTTGGGATTTATTTTGTTTCCCCCCTTAAATTACCACTGACATTCGAGAGGTTTTTCATTATTTGTACCTACATATGTACATGTTGTGCTTTCTTTATTATCGCATTTGATTACTCAATTTCTCTGAGCTGCTGCTGCGTCACACGGCTCAGTACGACGCTTTTTGCAACATGTCAAAGCTAATTAAGGCCGCAACAATAATGGAGTGTTTGTCCAAAACTGGAATTCCTCTGTCGTTAATGTTTTATGCAAAATGGTTTGCGAGGAATTTGTAATTATCTACAATTATTTATATTTGGTCAATGGAATGTTTGTTTACTGTTGAAAATGGCGGGAAATTTCATTTTATTTTATATTTGTTTGGCATCACTGACACATAAATGACATTTCATCAACTGTCAAGAGATTATCGAATGGAAAAATAGAGAAATATTTTATATATTTCGTTTGAAGTGCTAATAAAAATGTTTAATTTAGTATTTATTTTTTCTATTTCCAGGTGAGAATTTGTTGGATAACAATCGACTTGACATTTCCGATGTGGTGAGAGATTATGGGTAACTGACATTTCTTGATATACAATTTTTGACCTTTTTATTCTTGAAATTAAAACCATTTAACGGCATTGAACGCATTTTACGTAAAAAAAAGGGGAAATATATAATCAATTGTGCATACATTTCGAGTGTTCTGTAGATTTATTTTAAGTTAACTAAGTTGAAAGAAAGTCATGGGTGGCCTATTCGGCATATGAGCAAACGTTTCATGGGACTAATAACCAAATGCATTGGCTGTACACCTTGGAGAGGAACTCCAGATGAAAAAGCATTACATATGTGCTCTGAGAACATCTAATACAGCGGAGCCTTAAACCATGTTCCCGTTTAAGGATGGCCACCAGCAAACCACTATGCCCTCAGTTTGCTCTCGACAGTGGAGAAAATAAACAAATGTCATGCCAAAATGCTCGTAATACTTCGCCATCCAAGCACTGCCACTAGCTTCTTGGCGTTAACCAACGACGTAACGTAATCCTTAACGTCGTTAAATTACATAAGCGAGAAAGCCATTGGACCAGAGCTATTTCTGAGTAGATTAACTGTTTGAACCACACACACACTTATGTCAAGTCCAATTCCGGCAAAAAAAAAGTCCTCGAAAAAATGCGGACCATGAAAAACGAAACCAGATCCCAAATTTTATTTTAGTTTTCTAAAGGCACAAATGTTAAAGGTTCCATTGCTGCCAGTGCTCCTAAGAGCTTCTGTAAGATTTTAGCAGGTGCGAAATCTTTACACTCAGCACCTCGAAGGATATATGGGATTAATGCTGTCAATAACGCATATTTTGCGTATTGACGAATCCATTAATGATTGTTTTTCGATGCAATTTAGGATATCCTTCAAACTTTTACATTGCACAGGCGTGAACAAGTATGAATGGTGTGGAATAGACTGATATGACTTAGCCCCTACGACTACTATATTTTCGGTACTCCAACCGATGTGTTGTCTCACTGGCACAGGATCATGCAGTAGTTGACTCGCCTGTCTGGTGGGACGATTATAACGATAGAAAATTGGAGTAAGCGTTCTTAAAGTTGCTCGTTCGTAAACATCAACATGATACAGACATGACAGATCACGAAAATGTTTAAGAGTGCGGTTGGTTTAAAGTACTAATTGTTCTCTATAGACAAACACGATCTTTACTTACTTTTAACGAGCTTCTGACTCGTGAATACTCTGCCTTAGCTCTAAAAAAGACTCGCGATTGATTGTTGTCTCTAAAATGAGGACTGGCATTCGATGACTGTCCATTTGATTGGTCGACGTGACAGTCAAAAGTATATCGACGTTTTTTGTTTTCATTGACTTCATCCACATTTTTTTACACCTCATAAACTTCGCGATTGTATCTTCTCTTATATTTCCCTTCCTTGTACATATTCTTCGTAAACGTTTTTCTCTCAAAAGAAGCACCTTCAATGCTACTCAATAAGCGAAAAATTGCAAAACATGTTGACCCCTCTTTTTGCCAAAAACCCCCACAGGGGAGAATTATTTAATACATTACATATTATCAATATCATAACAAGTAAACAACACGTTTACACCTGTCATTTGTTTATTTGTTCAACTTGTATTGCTGCAACACTCTATACAGCTTCATTTTGAGCAGACAATGAATAAGCTTACTTGACCTTGTAAAGATAAGCATCGAGTATCTAAAACTGTGTGTACAACAATATTTGCTCAAAGGCAACTTACAATTTACGTGTCTCTTCACTTAAACCCAAGCTTAAGTGCCTATCCATTACGAACTCGTTTCATTTCCCTAAATATTGTTACCTAATAACTGGCGTCAAGCAGATAATAACAATTTTATTTATGTATCTACAAGTGTTTTGTTATTTATTTATTTATTTTTAATTAACTTGCAGTAGGTACTACTTGTTAGAAATGTCTTCAATTGCAAAATGTTATGTTGACGTATAAATAAATATAAAACTATTATCGGGCACATGTGCATCAAGTTAGACATTTTTATTATTTTCACTATTTATACTACGTTTCCACCAAACGAAAGGTCAGTCTCTGTATGACATGTATGTATGTGTGCACTAACTTTGTTTTTATTTCGAAAGCGAAAATCGACATATTTAAAACTGTAACTGGAAAAGGATGTTCCGATTTTTTTACGAAATGAAAACAAATCGAAATCGATCACTTAGTTATCACTCCTCCGTGTGGGTGACGATAGTATGTCGTCTTGTTACGCTGAGGGTGTAGGTAGAGTTTAAGACCACTTGTTTCTTTCTTCCTTAGCCGAACTCATCATGGCATTGTCAAAGAAGCTCTTCGCTGTGTTGAGAGCAGGTAGTACCTACGCGTCCGCCAGCTGCAAGTCTTAAAGGCCAACCATAATAGACTTTCGTGAGCTTAAGCTGTCTTAATGAAATATCTAAATACTCGTAAACAGTACAGCATGACCATAATGGGATTATGCTCAGTTTCGTCAAATTTTCGTTGACTGAGTGGGATTACGAAAGTGTAAATTAAATGAGACTCAGTAAGGGAATTTCACAATTTATGTTGTCACTATATTCTCAGTAGTGCCTAGTGATGGTGGGTTTCTCTGAGTCCCAAAAAAGCCTCCCTTGATGCATTTCGCGTTAATCATCTCTCCGTACAGATGGTTATTTAAATTGCTGATTATTCCATCGCTAGGATGTTCTGGGCGGCCCTCTTAATAGAGTAGACCTCAGCTTAGAAGACACTGTACTCAGTCCCTGCCTTCTTATTTTTACAACACTATCAGATCTGTGTCGTCGTGGAGTGCTTATTACAAGCAGCTGTGCATCTTCAAACCATTTGTCAATATAGTTATGTACTTAATGATCAGTGCTAGGGGAACTCCAGTCCTATCTGTCAGGTATTAACACTTTAAACGTTTTGTCGAAGTAATGGAACTTTCTTGTAACCGGTAAGAATGGGTCTCAAAATAAATAATTGGGCTATAAGCCCAATTTCTTTCCAAAAGCATTCTTACAGCGCACAGCCATTCAACCCTTTCTCGATTCTCTTTTCTATGTATCACTTACTCTAAAAGTTAAAGATTCACTAGTATCGGCTTCACCAGCAAAAAATGATGCTACGCAAATCAACACAGACGCAACAAATAGTAATTAATCAATAAAATAGGCCTCACAATGGAACCAACTGGTATTCCACTTATTTGTTCAAATAATCGTTCTCTGTCAATACAATTTTCTTATTCAGTCATTATTAAGCATAATTTCCCGCGGTAATCAGGTCATTGCATATAATTTCTCATTTTGACTCGAGGTTTTCTTTGGTCGTATTTGACCATCAAAACTCATGTTTACCATCGCGCCGCAATATTTCCTACTCCTAAACCGCTAATCTGCACAACCTTTCCCACACATTTATTTTTTTTTCTCTTTTATACCTTTGCCTTTACCTCTGCTCATAACATAAAATATGACATTACAACGAATATACACACACACACAGAATAAATCTATAAGAAGACAAAAAAAAAAGTAAACCCCTGCGGCAGTTAAGTATTATTAAATAAACAAACATCTCTCAGCTCAGAATATGGTAGCAGTTACGTGCGTACCTACATTATGTACTTATATAAGAGGCCAACAAAGTGCTATGGTAACAAATTGCGGTCCGCCGCTTCCTTCTTAGCCATAGGTAATCCCACACTGTAAACATGTAGAGGTGTAGCTATGCGAGTACTGCGCGCTATAGAAGCCTAGATTTGGGTTAATTGATAAAAAATGGATTTAACACACCTTCTCTTCATGACGGTTTTCTTTTATGCCATCGAGCTCGTCGCTCTGCCTCTTCTTCTCTCTGTTTTTGAACTGTTCTCTTTAAGTCCAGATTATTGGACTCCTTTTTGCTGCTATGTTGTTGGTTACTTCATCCGACTTAACGTGAACCATTTATTAGCTTTTGATTAGTTTTCTTTAAATTAGAGAACATGTATCTCAAGGTCATTCGCCCTGAATTATACTAATCAATTACAACATGAAATTTAGCAATTATTCGTCAGAGAATTTCTATTTTCATAGTTGCCTCTAAAAATTCGTGTGTGGTCGGGTCGGACAAAGCAATATTCAACTCAGTGGTTCGCTATTAAAAGATGAACAATAAATTTTCAATTTAACAACACTACAGGAACAGCTCGCACGATGCACGGTGTTGTCATCGTTGTGTGGCGGCAATTATTCGCAAAAATTATTACACTCAGCATTTTGCCAAATTAAAGTAATTATAAATGTTGTGACGTTTGATATGTCCATGTGGTCGCGCTCTCGTCGCAAAAAAAAAATAAAAAAAAAACATCAGATACTTTTTTTGGAAAATAAGCAGGCGATATGAGAGTGGCTCTGTAATTTTATAATGAAAAGAGCAAACACGTGTCCCGAAAAGTACTTACGGAAGCGGGAGAGAAACACCGTTTCAAGGTTGCCAAACAAATGAAGTGGAGGAGCACAAGCAGTTTATTGTTAAGTTTATGCGTAAAGTTCGCTGACTGAGAAGAACAAAATAAAAAATCAATCGAAATAGTTCATGAGGTCATCGTGTAATTAGAGTTTTAAGGAAATTTGGGTGAAACATTTTTTTTGTTTTTTTGTGCTTTGCCAGTGCGTCAACCCTTGCCGGAACAGATGATTTTCTGATTTTTCTGTTGTCAAGTGAATAGAATAGAGATAGTGGGAGGAAGACTTTGTTCAAGTGAAATGAATTCATTATCTCATCTGAGGTGATTTAAATTGTACACAAAGTTTCTAAATCTTGTCGTAAATGACAGATATTGAGCTGTTGTGGAGCTTTAATTTGTTCGTTGTTATTTTTTCATATTATAATTAAATGGAGTGGAGGTGAAAAAGATTTTATAATGATTAAACTGCACTTGGCCACTAAAAAATTGTTGTTTTTTAAATTTGAAACACTTATCTCGACAGCGTCACAAGTGGTTCATAACATTTTAATTTTATCTATCTTTGTATGATCAACGCATGTTGAATAGCAAAGCTTTTTCATTGCATTTCTCGCTCAAAATGCCATAACTTGAAAATATGCTGGTTAATTTTGATTAATATTTTGGAATAATAAAGGGTGATCCATTTCGAGGTTCCCTACTTTTTTAAAGAAAAAAACACAGAAAATTCAAATTTAATGGAGAATGTTTATTATCATTTGAAAGAACATTCTTTGGCATTTATTTTTTGATGATTATGTCTATCAAATGTTGGCCGTTGCTACGTCGCAGATGGTCCATCCGTTGAGTCCAATTTTCGATCACTCGTTCGAGCATTTCGACTGTTGTGATATAACACGATCTTGGTTGCCAATCGACCGGCCCAAAACGTGAAATTATGTGCTCACCGAAATGTTCTCTCAATAAGTCCATTGATTGATGCGATGTGTGGGAAGTGGCACCGTCTTGCTGAAACCAAATGTCGCCGAGATCACGAGCTTCAATTTCAGGCATCAAATAGTCGGTTATCATGGCACGATAACGGTCGCCATTGACGGTTACGTTCGCACCGGCATAATTTTTAAAGAAATATTGACCGATGATTCCACCGGCCCACAAACCACACCAAACCGTTGTTTTTTCTGGATAAAGTGGCAGTTCTTCAATCTCTTCAGGTTGCTCTTCGTCCCAAATGCGGCAATTTTGTTTGTTTACATACCCATTGAGCCAGAAATGGGCCTCATCGCTAAACAAAATTTGCCTCGAAAACGTCGGATCTTCTTGGATCTTTTCAAGAGCCCATAGAGCGAAGCGATGTCGCTTGGGAAGGTCGAGCGGCTTCAGTTGTTGCACAAGCTGTATTTTGTACGCTTTCAATTTAAGATCTTGACGTAAAATGCGCCAAGTCGTTCCATACGTCAGTCCGAGTTACTGCGAACGGCGCCGAATCGACTTTCTACGGTCTTCGTGTACACTCTCAGCTACGGCCGCTATATTTTCTTCACAGCGTGCTGGACGTCGTCTATTCAGTCGAATATTATCCAATAATGAATGCTGGGTCTCAAAATGGGTGATGGTGTTGCGAATAGTACGCTCAGTAGGCCGATTATGTTGACCATAAGTTGAGCGAAGTGCACGAAACACATTCCTCACAGAACGTGAATTTTCATAATAAAGTTGAACAATTTGTAAACGTTGTTCACGCGTAAGTCTTTCCATTATGAAATGCCAATCAATACTAAACAAAAATAACATGACAGCATGACACGACTCACACGTGATCTGTCAAAAAAGGCTATTGAAAAAAGTATCTCTACTTGGATCACCCGTTATTTAATGGACTACAATTTGCAAATTCAATGCCTGTCTGCATGCAATGACGACTGAATTTGCTTTCAATTTGATTTCTTGTTTGTCTTCGGATCATAATAACTGTAAGATGACCGAATGGAAAGGAATTTAATCAGCCAAATTATTTAAACACGGGATAGATATAGTCAAATAGCTGGGAAGGCATAAAAAGAAAAGGTGGCGAGTCTCTGAGGTTTGCCTTGTCCAAGGTGGAAGGCAATTAGTATTTCTTCCTTGCTGCGCCACGAAATATCTGTGTCTTTGATGGCGTCCCTTACCTTTTTAGCTGAGTAGCTTCCTTTTCCCGTACAATTACACCGGTCGCGGCTCCTAAACCTGACAAGCAGACGGCGACTGCAAAGTTTTAGCTGATCTTCGAATACTTACAGGAAGTCGAAATATAGGTAACTTTGTTGTCCATTAGTGGATGAAAATCCACTGTCTTGAAAGTTTAGGTTAGCCATAAAGGTAGAAATTGCAACACACTTTAAACCTTAGCTAAAGCTATTGAACACTAAAGTTAATAGCGTTTGACCTTCATATACTTTGTAAATGTCCTGCTCCTTACTATTTTAGGTTATCTAACTTAAACTATAGTCAACAATCGCTACAAGTAGTTTTTGCTAAAAAATAACTACATCTTTTTGTTGCATGTTTTCCAATCGATATAATTTAAAAGCCATGTAAACCTCAACTCCGTTATCTGTATAAAGTGGGAATTATTGTTGAACTGTTTAACCGAAAGCTATGTCTATAGATTGTAACATATATTTATCTTAATTCTACACAATACTTGCACTAATCAATACCAAAAAAAAAAAACACAAATGCAACTATCGAACCAACATTGTTAGACGATGGGTCTTCCTTCCTATCGTGTACATATTCAGGTGGTACCCTGGTGGTACGCTTTTCCGTAATGAAGGGCACTTCCATGTAATGATATCCGACAACTTCTTCTAGGTCAGCTAAGCTTTGTGTTCGTTTTTATAGACTCCGCTTGCCGTTGACCTATTTTGGTTTATAGAAATAAACCTTTTTATCTTACTGTAGATTCAAAGAGAATACGATTTTCTCGAATTTATTGAATGTAATTTTGCACTACCATCTTGTCCTTAGTTCGTTAAATTTATACCTACAAGTCATTAACTATATATTTTAGCCGCTATTGATGGTTCTAGCCGCTGGCCTTGCCGTCGTCATCATCATTATTATTCTGCAGAATCCATAGAAGATAAGCTATTAAAACAAGCTGATAGACAATCAATTAGACCCTATTCCTATAGTCGATAATTATCACAAAAGAATAAAGAATTCAACATCTAATAAAAATTAAATGGGTACAGGTTAGGTCCGTTCAATCGCAGTTAATTTATTTTCACGGAAACCGAAAATAAAAGGGGAAACATATATATTACATTGCTGAGCGTATTTAATTAAATTTTCTTTTTTCCCATCATTTTGCCAAAGGCATAAAAAATTGGTGATTGTGATTGGCTCTTTTGACAAGAAATTTACCTATAAATTCAAAGAAGTTTATTGCTGGCATTTTACTGAATGAAATGAGCTATAAATTAAATTCAACGAAATGAAAGAAAGAGATCGGAAGGGCCTATGAGTTCTTTTTCCCAATGATTTTGTTTGTTTTAAAGTTATTTGTAGTTTTTTATTGAATTGAGTGCTCTATATAAGCCAAAGCCAGTTTTTTTTGTATATTGGCGACTCTTATATATTGTTGAAAAAAAAATATGCGCACACTGCGTTTTCCAATACGTAATATCCTACATATAAGGCAACATGTACAAAGCAATTTCAAATAGGACGGTACTTCTGGATTTCCAACGAAGTAGAAAGGGTGGGGTATACTTTTACCCCAATCCAAGATTGGGGCGGGATAGTGCCAAAGAAGGTTCACAAGAACCTGGTATCTTAGCCCGGACCTTACATGGTCGCCAATAACTTACACTCATCTGACTAGACTACAACATTTTGTATGTTTATGCATTTATACAGGTGCTGTGAGAAGAACTCCCACCTTTGCTTTATTTACCTCCCATGCAGATATTGCTTTTAAGTAAATCCATAAACGTTTTACCGCATGTGTCTGATACTTGGACAACAGATCATTATCGGCAAAGGGACCAAAGTTGATAAGTTTAGGGCGCCTCAAGATGGCATGCCTTTCAATCTAGGTGGGACACCGAATGTTCAGTTCTGATCTATAAGTGACGCGGTCGTTTACTCCATCTTGAGGAGGGGAATGTTCTTGGTGGATCAGCGTAAGACCGATTGAAAGGTGCTGTCCTATATGGTTGCGAAGCTTACCTTGCTGCTAAGATTACCTTCAAAGCTGTGGAGGAGTCAAAATCAAACTAAAGAGGATAGGCAGGTAACACGGACCGACGCGTAACCGGGGTAGCAAAAAAAAGCTGACACTCTTGCCAGAACCCTTATTGTTCGCTCATGCACAGAGATGAAATGACTGAGTATTTACGTCTACAGGATACCAAATACTGGAATGATTTTGATCATTTGCTCGGATGGAAATAGCGTGACTTAAATTCATTAGTTGGTCATGTCACTGTTTTTAGTCATCTCAACTGGCGGAAAGCTTTTGCGATTGCCCGGCTTTTGACACAGACACCCTTCATCCTTGAAGATAAGCTATAGAAACTTGAACCTAGCCAGTCAATTTTCATGTTCACCGCTATAGGCTCCGACTCAGACAAGTTCTTTAGGTAGCCTCGCTGAAGAACAATGGATAACGTGGTTCATCAGTGTTTGTTGTCTCCGAATTCAGTACAACATACGTTGCCGCCACTGAAACTTTCTTTTTACAATTCAGCTATAGATGCTTAGCACTCAGCAGATTCGATTTTAAAGGTCACACCTACCTTAATAGACTCGAAAAACGAACAAATCATTACCTCCAATATAAGTGAAGCCAAATTTTGCAAGGCCAGGGCGTTTTAAAGGATCTCTTCAAGCAATTTTATAATTGCAACCAGACAATAGAACCAAAACTCGCACCCATAACAACTTAGCTAAGATTTTATTCACACACTGCACTCCTCACATTCAACTTGTGCTATATTAATTGTGTAGTAAGGAATATTTTGTTTGACCTTAATTCAACTTGTGACATCCATTTCGCATAAAATTTCATTTTCACCCACGCCTCTTGCACCCCTCCGTGTTAATTTAACTCACAATGAAGATTTCATCGTTCACTCCAGTTATTTGTATAAATAGCGCAAAAAAAAATACAGGCGGGTGTTTTACACCAACACGAGCGCGGATGACACCATACGTTTAACGAGTGGCGGCGCATTTCAAGGACGACCTTATTGTGTGTGTATTTGCCTCGCTAATTGTGTCATAATGAGTTACTCACATGCGCCTCATTTTACTTGTTCTCTTTCATATCCAGAATAAAATAGGTTTTTTTTTGTCAATCCCCGCGACATCCACATTTAACACTGCACTCATTGCTTTTTATTAAATGAATTTTTTATTTTCTCATTTTTTCGCTAAAAAAATAAAAATAAACGAATTTCTAATAATTTTCATTTTTTCCTTTAATTTTCTTTGCGAACTGCATCTTCTTTTAGGCGACAGGACAGGCGACATGAAGTCAACAGTAATAAGTTGAGACAAAAGGCCAAGCAAGGCGCACACTACTTGTCTTTTAATGGTTGTGATGCACTATTTCATTTGAAAATAAAAAAAAAAAACTTTGCAAAAATGGAAAAATAACTCAAAAAATGAACTAAAAAAATTCACTCAATCAAAAGGAATATTGAAAACAAAAGTAACAAGAACTTGTACTCATTTGCATCAAAATTCACTCATCCACACTCACTCTGTAGTCACACTAAACATTTTTATGTCTCACTCAAAGTGCAAGTAGAAACCACTCCACCACACACTCGAACTCAAAATGAATTCCGTAATTTCGGCATTTAAAACGAAAAAAGTGTCAAACACCGGTGGCAGCGGCAATCACGGTAGCAGTGCCAATAACAATACCTCATCGAACGAGAAAAACCATCGATCTGCTGGTAGCGGCGGCAATAGCTCAAATCACTCAACACCAAATGGCAAAAAGCTCAGTTTGAGTCCCCAAGAGAACGGATACCAGTACCTAAGGCATATACGTGAAATCGATACGGCCACGAAAATGCTGTCCTCAGTCGCACTCAGTCCAGATGATCTGCTCGAGGGCGATAAAATGAACTTTCGACCACGAATGTGCGTCGATGTTGTGGATCATGCGACTGCATCGCCAGCATCTATCATCGAACCGCTGATTGTCGACGTGATTGGCAGCAATTGTAGTTTAAGTCAGCAAAATTGTGATACTGTCAACATATGTAGCCCTCATCGGACTAGCAGCAGCAATTGTACAGTTACAACGACGACGACGTCGACCGAGGATGATGATGAGTCCTCGTCAGCGGCTTGTACAAGTAGTTCGAGTGAATTGAGTCAGAGCACTGTAATTTTGCCGCCCCAAGCGTTGAGTACTAGTAGTCCGGCAAAAAGTCTGAGTGCCAGCAGTAGTTGTAGTAGTAGTAGCAATAGCAGTTGTGACATCACAACGATAGTGGATACACCATCTACAACTACCGAGGGTACGGTGACAATCGCTGGCGTTAATGGTACTCAAAATGAGTGGAACTCGAGTGAGGAGGGTGCCGATGATGAGGCGGCATCATCAACAGCAGCGGCGGCTTTGACCAATAACATTACATTGCCAATAATTATGCCCACTGAAAATAGTAGTTTGGGCGGGTGCAACGGTATTCAGTTGTCAAATTCAGCATCCACAACGCCGAAGAGTGCACGCTACACAAAGCCAAGATTGAGTTTAAGCCGATTCATAAATCACTCTATGCCCTCGGTTCATGGGCGACCAAACGCGAATGCAATGAATGCTGCCAATGGCTCCGGCAACGGTTATAATGGCACAGCGTCGAATGGGGGACAATCGAAGCGCCTGTCGACACATCAAAGGAATCTGAGCCTGGATTTCCGGTGAGTGTTTTTTTTTTTTTTCAAATTTTATGGAGTTTTTAAGTTGTTTTTATTTTCTTATACATAGTTTAATCTTCTTTCATTGGGCTAAGGATGGGCTTATCTGACAGATAGACACCATGACATTGTCATCAGCCAACTCAGATACCTACATTTTAGGTCAAATAAATATCCGTCGAAAGCTGACTATCAAGTTTGACCCAATTCAAAAATAGAATTAATTCCGCCTCAATTTATCCATTTCATATTCGTTCCACTTAAAGGACAAAACAACCAAGGCCAGAGATCAGTACAAGAACAGAAATGGAAAATTTCCAAGCATGTACTCAATGTTGTTACAAGGATGTCGGTAAATAACACAAGAATACATCCTTTATCTTGTGGTCCATTATGTGGGTCACACTGTAAATCACGTGCTAAGCTTTCTAAGGAGCAAAGTAAACTTGCTCACACACACAAGCTGTGTAGTAAAAATATTATCTCAACTATCATCCACTCAATCGCTTTCAATTTATCGTGATGTGTACTGTGCTCTTGTTTCTTTCAAGAAAAACATCAAAATAAAATCGAATAAATCAATGAAAAAGAGAGAAAGCATGTGCCTTGCACTTTCAGCAATACACTTGCCTGTATTTGTATTCCACCATTGAAATTGGCAGATGATAATGAAAAAGGAAAATAATAGTAATTGAAAAACGTCGTAGGGACAAATTAGAAAGAAGCCTTGACTAGGGAGAAGGCATTTCAACTTGGAATGCATTCCAGTACTTTTACCACCGAAAATCACTTCAACGGTTTCCTTCTCTGCCTCTGGCAACACACCTTCTTTTGGTATTTTTTTTTTTCTTTTTCGAGATTGCCTCATGCAAAGTATTGAAAAGAAAAAATTCAACATCAAATTACCCAGCAACAAGCACGGTCCGTCGTCCATGTGGGCTCTGTTCCACCGCGCACCTGCAAACAGCCGCCAGTCTTAAAGCAAAAAAAAACAACCTTTTCGCCAATTCTACACGACAATTAACTTTCGCTCTGCTGGCAGAACGGACTCACGACTGACTACCAAGAGCACGACGAATGACGACGACGACGTCATGCCAAAGCATGTTAGAAACAGGAAAGATGACTATCTGTATAGTTACCACGTGTCGTGTCGTCGCCACTTCGGCCATTAACATAACCCCCCAATCCACTGGCAAAGGCAGCTGTGTTTTTTCGGTTTGCAATCATCGCGTTTGTATGAGGTTGAAGCCGGGTGCAGTGGGGGCGACAGGTGTATCTCACATCAGTATGAAAAAATCCCTCTTCAGATCCTTTCGGTACTTCCTTTGTTTAACGAAACGCTGCTGGTTTCGTTGAAGTGGAGAGGTAGCCTGGAGTTGGAGCTGCTACTTTCTGTGGAAGCACGCAAAACTCGCACATGTGTGTGCGCTTTTGTCTGGGCGGTTAGGTACTGCTGTCGATACCATCGCCACCTGCGTTTCAATCAGCAATTTAGCTTGTTGTTTTCAATCCTTTTTAAAATGTTCCCTGCTGCACCCTGCTTGACGACGGCGCGGGTTATGTAGTCTATAATTTTTCAGCAATCGGAAGTGCCATGCAGGAAATATCGTCACTACCACCGCAATCCTCATAGAGAAAATTGAAATTTGAAGGGTTTGGGTGAATCCAGCTGTGTTTTGTGGGTGCGTTATATGGATGAAGGCAACAACAGCGACTTTATTGATTGCGACATTTTATGCCACAAGAGTATGAAGGAAAAAAATTACGCCAAGCCTGTCTTTATTTATAGGGCGGGTCCTTAGTGAACAAGTAAAATTCATTTACCTTTCGGTCAGATATGTCAAATATGAATACAGCGAGACAAACGGGTGCGGCAAAACAGTTGTAAAAGCTTTTTAAGCTCTTCGACTAATGTCGATTTTCATTGACCCATCCAGAACTGTCAGAGCTTACTTCAATTTGCTTCTTCGGTCTAAAACGACCGTAAGTACTTTGAAGTTACTTCTGGTTAGGGGAAAAGTTGTAGAAAAATGGGAATGCGTAGGGCAATATTTGAAGGTATTTCATTCGAGTACTCTATTTTTTCAGACCTTCCAATGTAGAAAAAGCGATGTTGTAGGGTGGCAAGCGCCTGTTAAGTCACTTCTTTTCGGAACACTTATTTCAGGTCCTATTACATTTTGCATTAAGTTGCTTTTATTATAACTGACAGTTGTGACGATGCTACATCATCATAACCTTTCTTTTAGGGCTCTTGAGTAGTATTTAGGGCAGCTTTGTATTTCTAATAATTTCAGAATAGGCCCCATCATTGACACTTGTGGTTTCTTTTGTTTAAGCTCCCAACATCCCTGAGGCTAACAATGTCCTGTTAAAAAGCAACATAGTATCTTAGAGCATAGAGTTCAATATAGGTTTAGGATAAGGTACTATAATTTTTTGTATCCCCTTAGATTTGAGCTTCCCAGTAGAGTGTTTACCGTTTGCTGTTTTTCACACTTTTGCAAGCTGTAGTGACAAAACATTGCGTGATTTTAATGGTGGTTTTGAAAAGTGTTAAAATCTAATATTTTTGAGCGTTTAAGTGGAAATTTTCTCTCCTTTTATCGACGAGGGAGGTTATGATCCGAGTTATAGGGATTATAACTTTTCCTCTTAACATTACTTGGCACGAAAACACAAGTAATTTTAATATTTTTTTTTTTTTTTTTTGTGAAAGTAACAATACTACATCATTGTCATGTTTCAGTAGGAGGCCGTCTTGCCAAAGTGATCGCTTCTCCCAATACCACGTCGGCATCTTAAACCCTAGGTTTCATGAAATTTGGCAGTGGGCTTTTCAGTGTTCTATTTTTGACAGCTCACAAATTCAAGACATGTGTCCAAGTCAAGTTATCATTTGCCATTTCATCAAGGCGAGACTTACATACATACACCTGAATAAGGCTTACAAATTATTGGGTTTTATTATCAAAATTCGTATTCTGTGAAAAGTGTTTTTTATCAAAAATTTGTCTTAAGCGGAGAGGCTCATATTTGGTTGAATGGCTATGTTAATAAACTGAAGAATTTGGTCCGATGAGCAACTTAAGTCAATAAAAGGGCTGTCAGTATTATTTTAAAAATAATTGTGGGAACAACGAAACTGTCAACCGCACCCGCTATAGTTCAATGATTGTGACGGAACTGCATGTCATACAGCACGGAAATCGATGGACCAATATTGAGAATTTAGTTCGGGAAGTAATTTATCTCTCGTTCAGGACCGTCGAATTGGGCGGCTAGATCTTGCGATTTGACACCTTTAAACTACTTGTATATGCCGTTAAGGCGGAATCAATTGCAGCTTTCTTAGACAATATTACTCTTGTTCTTAGCGCGATATCAAAGTGACTAAAGTATAAAGCCTTAATCGCGTCAAAAATATGAATTCAAAAAGTTACAAAAATCAATATAAATCAAAAACTTATATCTCGGTCTGGCAGATCGTATGCGCGAGCATGACAGTGCTTACTCTTGCATGTTTGTCAGCAACTCCCAAGAAATGGTGCTGTAAATAAGCACATGAGCAATGTGGTACTGAGGCTAAGCACTAGTCACTTTATCCACTATACACGTAAAATACCATTGAAAGAAATGGGTTGACAAAACCCCGAATTTCGACTTTTAATAATTATTTAATACTACAAAGATCACTGAACTGCTGGAAGACTCTTGTTAATCAACTTAAAAACGGACGTCCAAACTCCAAGTTCTAATTGAATTTTACAAGTTTTTCCCTTACTTGTGCACTGCACCGTCTAATGGGAATTTGTAATACGCAAGAAAAACTTTGACCAACCCTTCGAGGAAAATCATCATCTAAATTTAATTACCTTGTCTGAAATCTTCTGCCAACCCGATTCAGTTAGAGCGAATGTTTTTTTTTCCTAAAGTAGTTCATAAATCATGAAAGGGCTGCAAAGTCTACGAGTGTGTATAGAAATGGCACTCCATCCTGCACGGATGCACAATACCTGAATAATTGGTAACTTGCCATCCCAAAACAGAAAAAAAATGCTTGAAAGAATCCAAGTTCAATGGCACCTAGAGTATAGCAGTACCTTCAACTTCACTTTGTTCCCCTGTAATAGTTGCATTTGCTGTGCACTCGAATCGGAGCAGCACTTTCTATCCTTTCGCCTTTTTTGCCTTCGCGTTGTCTGCCTGTCGCTATGGTGTCTACTATGAATATACCTACTACTACTACGACACTATTCATATTGGTATATTGTTACTGTTCGCTCCGTGTGCCAGCCAGTTAGGCTGTGGCAGAATCATATACCTGTACATAGTATAGGTATAGTTATAGTTACTAGGGAAATGTGGTTACAACGAATATCCTCACTCCCTCTTGTGAGTAGAATGAAAATACTTCTTTGTAAATGGTCGGGCATAAATCAATACCCCTTAAAAAAAAAACGGCACATCCCGGAAAACGGACTAAGAAAAAAAAAACCCACCTCTCCCAGTGGAACAAGTAAATCAAACATAGTTTTACCCACCAAACGAGACGATGATTATTAGAAAGCTTTGATTTACGTTCAATGGCATGGCGGCGGCGAGCATGGGTGACAGTGAGAATACTTTCACCGCACAATGTCGCTTGCTGCGTCTGGTTAGTTAGCAAGCAGTCAATGAATGTGTGTTAACAAAACGGCAACCACCGACTCGTTGTCACTGTTGTCGGCTTGGCGAATTACATCTCCGATACGATTTCCGTATTCGGCAGTGGTTTAGATGAAGGCAAGTGACCAACGATGGCTTATTCAGTTTAAATGATTTCTATTTTTCTATTTTTGGTTTTGCTAACGAGTTGATTTTACTTGACCATTTGGCGCAATTGGTTTTAGTTATTCAATCACTTTGGATTAATTAATTAAAACCGATTAAGGTTAACCACAACTTTTGAGGGAATATGCCTTTAAATATTAAATGAGATTGATGAGAGGTCAGTTGGAAATACCCTGTATGCGTTTATTCGTGTTATACTTGTTGGGGGGCCTACATCATCTTTTAAGGAAAGCTGCAAATATTTGAAAGAAAACACCTACTCGCAGAATGCACGTGCTAAAACATTCATTGAAGATGTTCCATTAGCAACGGATATGACTGAGGCGATGTCCAGAGTAGGTTTAAAACGGATGAATTTTTAAGCGTAGTTTTTTTAAAAATCGAATAAAACACTCAAATTTGCATCAAATATTAAAAAATTTATTGTAATCGATAAATAGGCCTTTGCCTATGGTCTATTCGGAAGGTACAATTTTGGGTCACTTTTTCGAGCATTTCGGCCTGTATTCCACGAATTACGCGTGTTATGTTATCCTGTAAGGCTTCAATCGTGTTCGGCTTGACCACATAGACTAACGACTTTACATAAGCCCACAAGAAATAATCAAGAGGCGTTAAACCGCATGAACTTGGCGGCCAACTCACAGTGCAACCAAATTCATCCTTCAACATTTCCATTGTTTCACGAGATGTGTGGCATGTGGCACCGTCTTGATGAAACCACATGTCAACCAAGTTCAACTCAGCCAACTGGGGCAAAAAAAGTCGCGTATCAAGGCTCGATATCGTTCGCCGTTGACGGTAACGTTTCTTCCACGGTCGTCTTTGAAGAAAAATGGACCGATAATGCCACCAGCCCACAAACCACACCAAACTGTCGTTTTTTCGGGATGCATCGGTAATTCTTGTATGGCATGTGGCTGTCAGATGCCACAGTTTTGCTTATTTACGTATCCGTTGAGCCAGAAATGAGCCTCATCGCTGAACACAATTTTTCGATAAAACAGCGGGTTTTCACATTTTTCCCAAAGCACGAATTTTGATAATAAATTTCAATAATTTGCAATCGTTGCTCGTTTGTAAGTCTTTCCATGATTAAATGGCAGAGTACACTGAAAACTTTTCACTTTGACAGATGACGTTTGGACGCCATTACTAACCAGTGCTGCCAACCTCAAAAACTTAACTCTTAAAAAATCACCCTTTATTAAGGTGCATATCTTCATGAGCACACATTTAAAAAATATTAAAAGCAGATTTGGGACTATGATCAGTGTGTAGGACTACTTTTTGGAATCTATAAAAATCGGTAAAATTATAGGTATTGGTGGCAAAAAATATGTATAACTATTGACTCAAGTAACAGCGAAAATGAGGCGTATCATCGTGTCCAAGCAAAAGTCAGACAACTGCAGAGAAAGTGTTTTAAACACATTTAAGTGTTTAGCAAAGGCTAAGGACGCCTGCAAGCAGCCTGCAGTCGATTCTCCTAAGAGATAGAAGAAAAGACACAGACCTTCTGCAAATGTCCGGTCGCAGTTGTTTGGTTTTGTGTTCACGAGAAACCTAAGCATAAATGGAAGACATGACTTCAGATGCAGACAGCCCTCACACTGGTTCGGGTCCTGCGAAAACTTCTTCTGAACCTTGCCTAGCAAACTCTTCGGAGATCTCATTTCCCTGCCAGTGCGACCTGGGAGCCAGGCAAGCTTCTCTGTAGCCTCACATAGAAAGCTTGAGTTTGAGCACTAACTTGGGTGAGGTAAGAAAGTATAGCAGCGCTTTAAATGCAGCTTGGCTGTCACTGCAAATTCAAAAACTTCTACCTCTTCAACTGTTGTTCACAATTACATTACATATATTGACTGAAGCCATTCCGTTACCTGTGGAAAGTTGACGTTTTAGCGTTCACCCCATGATATATATATCGAGGGGGAAGGTTCATCAAAGCATGTAGAGCAGAGCCCGGGGCGCTAGGGAAGGCAGGCTGTTTTTTGGGTTTCCGCGAACACCCGTTCCACCAAACAACCGATGCGTTTGAAAGGTGTGGCTGTGGTCTAATCATGGCCGTATAGATCCAAAGGACCCTTTTCGGAGATAAGCCCGATGTCTTGCCAAGAGCGCCTCTACTCTGCCAGAAAGTCGACAGTGCTTTATCGGTTTTCGATTTAATATGCTTGGACCATAGAAGTTTTTTATCGTGGATTAATTTTAGATATTTGGCTTCACCTCTATTTGGTGACACCTCTAGGAGATCTAAAGACCTTTGCGCCTGAGAACAGACAGCCCCATTGGCATTGGTTCGAACCGACAGAAATAACGGCGATATTATCCACATAAGCTTGTGTATAGTTTGCAGGAAGATTAAGGGCCGTAATAATGTAGTTTTCTTTCAAAGATTATTGTCAGATATTTCGTACTCTCCGCCACCTTGAGGAAAAACCCCTAATAGCTGGTGGCTCGAATTATTTTATTTCAGAACAGCACAAGTTCGGTGTTTTTTTTCATTTATGTTGCGAGCGCTTTGTTAACGTTAAGCCGTTCTCGGCAGCCGGCTTAACATCATCGGTTCGAACAAATGAAACCCGGGTATATCTAAAATGAGCGCTACGCTACTACACAGCTCTCTAAGAACACCGCTTTTCCCGCCAAATATTCACTTCAAAAATAACTGCACAATTAGCTCCGAATATGGTTTTTATTCGCCTGTCTTGCACCGTGGACGTTACAAGACACATTTCACACAACTCCCCTAACATTATCTAAAACGACAGATCTACCTAGAGCACATCCTAGGTATACTACTGCCTTAGATTGTAGTTTTATCATCGATGTTACCTGATTGTACTCAAATAAACCAAATCACTTGAACCATTGACGACACATCATCCATACATTCAGTATGACTTTAGAAAAATCTTTAACAAATCACAGCCTTTTGTCTTCTACGACCAGGTTGACATCCTAGTTCCTCGTTTTTCTTTTATTGTTTCAAAAATTGAGAGCACTTGCAACACGAGTATATTGTGTCTGCTCACTCATGTATTGTTTTATTGTGCAGTGTCTCCTGATAAATACATACATTAGATACATACATATATTTTGTTTTATCCTTTTTTTTCAGTTTAACGTGTCAAGATCGAAAGATTGAAACTTTGCTTTGTATCCTTTATATATATGCTTGTGCTTGTCACATTCTATTCGCTTGTCTATGCATAATAATAATTTTCACTCTAGTTCCTGCTTTTGCATTTTTATCTATCTCCCTTCCCCCTCATTCATTTTATCGAGTCGCTGTGATAGGTAGCTGTAGAATATTCTAATGTGGCGTTTCTTTTTGTCCTTTCTAAACTTCGAATATTATTTTGAATACAAAGAAAACGATAGGAAAAAAACGTGACAAAGGAATTCTTAATAAAATATTCTCATTCCTTCTCGGATATGAATATATGTATGAAAAGTGACCTGATGGAAAGAAGGGCAAGAACAAAAAGCCAAGGTTTTCTTATTAAAGTGAGTTTGGCAAATTGTTAAGCAAATCAATTCAAATATCATTACGGTACGTCGACCCTAATTATATTCGAGGAAAAAGAATCCGATTTCGGAAAAGAATAAATAAAATGCGACGGCGCAGTAATTTGACATGCGACAAATGTTAGATTCTGATAGGGATGTACCAAATTTACCGAAAAGCCGATATATATCGACGCATATTTGTATTTACAGTACTTATATATGACGAGAGGAGGGAGACATTTCATACTTAATTTAAGAAATTATGCCAATAAGCTTGCGAGCCTAAGTTAAAAACCAATTTTTGAGTTACCGATATTCACATTCAAAATATATTGAATCGATAAATATCGATATATTTTCGGAATAGCCATCTTTATGTTTGAACATATATTTTAAATAACCGAGTTGACAACTCGTGCCAGAAATAAAAATTTGTGTTTTCAAAATGAACTACAACAAAAATGGATATCGCAGCTTTATTTATGGAAGCAGAATCAAAAGCATTAAGGGCGCAAAATAAAGACAAAAACGAGGATATCGAGAAAGAAAAGTAATATAAATGATCTGGCTGATGCGGCGTAAGTTATCCTATTATAGATCTTATATTTGGAAAACTTAAGAGTTTAGTTACATATTTAAAAATAAGCTTTCCCCTTAGCAAGTCTATATGAAAAAAAAGACTGGCCTGCTTGGGGTATTTAAATTGTATTGTATTTAAATAAATAAATAAATAAAAGAAGTAATTCAAATCAAAGCAAAAAAAATTCTAGTTGGTCAGCAACTTCATCCCAAAATACAGCAAAAGCTTCTGGTATCTCCTACATAAAACTGACCAGAAGTTCATATTGCCTGGGTCTTTTTTTCTTTTTTGGTCTGGCCCATAAATGCAAAAAAAATACTTTTCTAATTTTTTTTATTCCTATTGCTCAATTTTTTCATTACTCAGCTGAAAATCGGAAGAAAATTCAGCAACCACTTGTTGTCGGAGGATATCAAACAAAAAATGGTGTGAAACTGTCACAAATGTCACTGAAAATGCACATCATAGCACTGCATCGTAGATCGTAGGCGTGCGTTATTTTCTTTCGGAACAATGTTCCGAAGAATACCTCGAAGCAAAACTCCTCCGAATCATAGGAAATCGGAGAATTTTCCATTCAGACGGATACCTCGCTAGAGCCGACTATTTTCCATTAGCTTATTGCGGCAAAAGCAATGTATTCGGCGTGTTTTTGACTTTGCATTCACACTTTGGTATTGCTCATTGTGTTAGCAGTTGTATCTTCTTCTCCAGTCGACCTCCTCATACACAGGACAGTTTCTGAAGAGCATGCATTTTGCCCTTCGGAATCAGTTTCGAACCCATTTGCTTCGCCGGATCTCTACTTAGCTGCTATCAATAGCGATACATGCCTGTTTGTTTGTTGATAGTATACTCCTTGTCTGTATTTAATTAGAAGCGAACTAGTTTCTTCTTTACTTCAAAGCCGTGAAAGCCTTTAACATCAGTCGCCCTGTTGTCCGCTTACGCCAGAAGGTCGGCTGATATGTTGTAGATAATGGCTGTCTGCCTGTCTGATCAAGAACATAAGGAACAAACATGATAGCGCATCATTTTGCCGAAATAGTACTTGTTTTTACCGGGATCCGAAAATCTCTAATCGCCATGTAGATTAGACAATGACCATTATCATATGCGATTTTAATTTCGATGAAAATATGGTTTATCCTAAAATGAAATACGTTGATACTTCGAATTTGCTTAGTTTGAAAATTTTATCTAAGGTCGATTTACCGCATGCGTATGAGTCCGCATCCTAATACATGCCATCGCTTATTCAAGTTTTTCAGTTGCACCTTGAGTTTTGAACGGCCGCACAATTTCAGGAACATATTCTCACTTCACTCAACCCACTTTAGGGGTGTGACAGTTGCTTTTGGACCGTTCGTCCGCCACCATTTCTTTTTCAGAATTGTAAGCCATTAAAACTCCTTGCTGACCTCAGCTTGAAATATTCAAACGTAACGCACGAGAGCTATATGTAATCATGACCGTTAACCACACCATTGATTCTCATATAAACTGTCAATCAGGCTCTTAGACAGAGAATTATAGTGCTGCTATTTTCTTCTTGTTCAACATTCACGCTTAAAAGCTTTCCAAGTCAAGTTTGTTGGCTGTCACGAGGAGATAAAATAGGCACATTGCATGTGTAAATATTCTATAATATGTATCGGATTTCAACGTCAAAGAGTTACAGGCCGTTGTTTCCAAAACTGGCCCGCCAGTACCAGACAAATCACTGAGCCCAATCCAATGCTAGTGTTGTTATAAATATTTGTCTGATCCAGGGTCCTAAAAAATATAATTTAAATAACTTATCTCTTGCTAAATCACACCATATGAGTTCATTCAACGAAAAAACAAGAATTTGCTTTAAATAATTAAATCATCATTCAATCATTCCCTGCTACTTCATGTCACTAACGATTTCGAAATCAATACATACTCAGTGTAAAAATATCTGTGAAAAAGTTAATATAAAAAATATCTGCACGTTCATCGAAACCTAATAAAACAAAAAAAAACCTTGCACATCAAATATTTATATTCTCCTGTATCCTTTTTATTAAGACAAATATTTAAAAAAAATAAAAGTCAACCCATTTCGCGGGAGTGCAATGAATTTTTTATATTACAGCTGGTTAGTCAAATATAAAAAATATTTTCATTTCAAAAACATAAAAAAGAAACGCCATTTGTGGTATAAAAAGCGTTGACACGGGTGAAAAGCAAATACTTCTCACTGTCCAACAAATAACCGACAATAAAACACACCCAAGATATGCGAGGAGATTACTCGAAATCCGATTAAAATTCTTAACTCTCTCCCAGACAGAAGTCGTCTCGGGTAAGTCCATAATAAATCCGACTTCAATGGACGACGAGACACCCGCTGATTTCGGGTGTAAGCAAGGCAGACCTTTTAGACAAATGATGGTAATTTTGAATAATTTTACCTCACCAAAGGTAATTTCATATTCATGTGTGAGATGACAGTAAGGATATAGAGAGGGGGGGGGAGAGTCTACCCTCTCAAATGTGTCGGATGTGAATTTAAGGTAATTTGTTTCTGCTGCTGTTGCAGACACCTTCAAAGTAATTTATTTGCTAAGCCATAGTAAAGCCCCATTCATCATGCGGCCAATTGAAGTGACTATCTTCATCTATGTATGTGCACCTTCTCCTTCCTATTCGGGGGATTGTTTATGAATCGTATTACTCATGAATATGAGGTAAACATCACGACTAATAAATCATTTGCTAGCAAAAAGTCTAGGTGCGCGGGTTTGACTCAGACTCAGATAATATTAAAAGGAATTTTTTTCAGGAAATTGTGATTATTATCGATATAGATAGTTTCAAGTTCATTTGGACTAAGTCAATTAGCTAGCGCCTTTAATGAAAATAGTGTGGGCATCAATCAAGAGAGGACCCCCAAAATGCGTACAAAAAAAAAATTAATAAATTTTAACTATGACACACAGGTAGGTATAAATGGCCGGAGGCGGCCATCCAATCGAAAGTTGTTGAAGGTCATTTCAAGTTTTGCTCTTTTTTTATGCGGTTCTGTTTGTTGTTGTCTTAATTTGCATTTTTTTATGTTTGTATTCGAAATGGAAATAGAGTTTTAATTTTGTTGAAATTCTTGCTCTTGTGGGGAGAACTGTCACTGTTTTAATTTAGCTGGTGATGATAGTCGATGTGGGAGATTGGATTTGTTTTCTGAAGCGTTAATTATTCGAGTGTGCAACAGCAATTGTGTTGACAAACAGGTTGTTACTTGCAAGTTGCTGTTGTTTTACATTGATTGGATGAAGATTTTTAAAAGCTATCGGTGGCTCGACGAATTCTCAAGAAGAAATTCTGTTAAAAATAGCACCTGACACCACGCATACGTTTCTATTTATTTCACTTCGACCTTGAAACTTAGAAACAATTGTTATGTGTCAAATGAATGCTGCACTATCCCCAAAATCAACTAATAAATCGATGACGAAAATCTTTTTTACAAAATTGATAATGGACGCAGCATATCTCTCTCTCTCTCTCTTTATCTAAAATCAATTTTCTAAACATAGATCCATAACGCGCAAGCTGTTTCACACTGTAACGCTACTAATCGCCACTTACTACCTGCTTTATGACATGCCCGACAATTTCGGGCACTCCTAGGTCGGCAAGGTCTTGGAAAAGTCAGAAGAAGTGCTAACTTCAACGATTTTTTAGAAACCAAATGTTAGCTTCACGGAAGGCGAGGATGAAAGGGCATTACTGCTTTTATAAAGATTAGCACACTACTGAAAGGCTGGGCAACAGCATCAGCTATCTGTTACAGGGCAATAAGTTTCTTTGACCTCTTTCACTGGTTGCGTACGGCATTGCACTAGTTCCCCTTTAATTAAATGTTTTCCATGTATTATGGCTTTATGAAACACGACGTCGTTCAAGTGGCTTCGCAGAAGTGCATTCTGCTACTTCAAATTCCAAGACCTTGTTGATGGTATCGGACTGTAGCTCACGGATTGCTTGGATGATATTGACCTTAAGTGCTTGAATCGTTTCCGGTTCCCCACAAAAAAACAAAAGTCCAAATAGGCCAAATCGCAGCTCCGAGGCGGCCAATTGACATCACCAAAACCGCTGATAGCACTATTTTGGAATTTGGTGCGCTAAAGCTCGATTGTAGCGCGCCATCTTGCATAAACCAGAAACGTAGAAACGTTATTTCCAACCTCATTTTCGAAGAAAAATGGTCCAATGATGCCACCAATCCACTGTCGGCTACAGCAACCACATTCTGTCGGGAACCATGATTGTTGTCCACTCGCACACCAGTCTCACGAACTTTTTGCACAAACCTGCGTACAGAAGGCGCGGTAGGTGCTTCATTTTGGCCGAAACTTCTTTTCAAAAAAACGCTAAGTTTGGGCTTCACAGTAGTTGGGAAAGCGTAAAGCGATTAATTTCGCTCCGTGTAGGTATGATACTCACTTTCTGCCAAGATTTCAAGCGGGAAACAGCCGTCAGTTTCAAAGTACCTATGATTTAAATTGAAAAAAAGATGGCCCCTCCTTTTTCCCTACATCAACGACAGCATGCATACAGAGCGGGCAGATCTGAGAACAGAAGCCGCCCTGTTTCAGCTGACAAAGTGATTTGAATTCAACAAAAACTATTAGGAATATAATTGCCTCCCTTCGGGTACCACAATGGTCTAAATTAGCGATTTATATACATACAGCCTTGGTTTTTTTGTTCACCTTCCCACCTTCCTTTGTCTATCCCCAACATCGATTCCAACTTCGAAAAACAATCTCTTAACAAAATAATGATATTTTATAATACCCCAGGCTCAATATCTCTACCCTACGGAACACCGTAGGAAAAGAAAATCCATTTGTCTCGCAAAGAATTTTATGAGTCATACATCTTATCTATCCCTGAGCCACCCTAAATCACTATTATTCCCAAAACAAAGAACATAATATTAAATAAAAGCAAAGAGACAACGGTATCCTGTTAACTATGCAATACATGCAACCTACTTGCACAGCGGTCCTGTCGTCTACAAACTTTTATTTGGTTTGACGAGTTTTTTTTATTTTTTTTTTTTCGAATAAAAATCGCAACGTCAAATTCTGAATCTCACTTCCCACACAGACGATAGACAGTGTTCCTTTTAGTTACCCCAACCCTACCTAATAGTTTACACTCATCAAAGCCATTGTACAAGTATACATATATAAGGGAGTGTAATAATGGCATTGAATGCAAGGACAGAGCACAAAAATCGATAAGGAAAATATCAAATAAAATTTTCAGATACTCCTAGCAGTATATTGTTCTTTGTTTGTAGTTGTGAAGTAAGTATACATCCATATATAATCGTTTTACCAGAATCAATGCCAAAACACAAATATAACCTTTTCACTCTCGCATACATGCACTGCACATCCGTGCCTGTGTCCTTTTGTCAATTGAGGTAGGTAGGCAATAAAAACATTGACTCATTGCTCGCGAAAGTATGGAAAGTAAATAAGGATAAAGAAACTGTACACACACACCCGCTCGGTGGGATGAATGACTTTACTTGGACATTTCCGAGGATAATACAGAAATGTGAAAATTCAACAATGTGAATTTATAACACCCAACGGGTGGTTCTTTGCCCTTGGGTTAGGTCTGGGCTCATCGGATGTAGGGTTGAGCAGTTTTTCGTTGCTTTTGGCGAAGAATCATGTCAGGACAAATTAAGTCCGTTTTTTTCTTTCGTCCTGGGAAGGAGTACAAAATGTTTTTTTTTAAAGGACATTCTATTTGTAAAAGGGAAAAGGTTGACTTTGTCAAAAATGAGTTAAGTTTGGTGTTTTTTGGATTCTTAAGATTTGATGTCCTTGAGTGGCAGAAAAAAATGTACAGGAATAATTCGGAGATTGATGGTTGGCAAGTAAGTCTGTTGGAACACAATCTAATCATTTAGGGTGGAAATCGTTGGATTAAATTTGCATAAAAATATGTAAATTTCTGAAAGCTTTCTGTCCAGAATATACGTTTGCGGGATGTGGAAATTCAAAGATCATTAAAATGTTGGGATTTTCTCAGAAAATCTATTTTAAATTTTATTTGCTGATGTACACGACATGAATAATGTTTTGTCAGCCCAGCGGCTTTTCATCTGTATATTGCAATATCATCAACTGTCAGTTGCAATAACGTAAACGTGTCTACTAATTTCAGATTAGCTCTTCACATCACGGAATCAGTTCACATTTCTGCTCAGAATTCTTAATGGAAGGCAACCTCAGAAGCAGTTCGCCATCAACATAAAAAATAAAAAAAATATTTGGCGTAAACGGTCCATACAGGACCTAAAGCCTAGCTTCTTCAACCATTGTGTGTGTGAAGTTATAGTTTTTTACACGAATGGAGGGACCTGCAGTTTAATGCCGATTCCGTACGGCAATTTATTTTTGAGAAGCTTCTCATGACATTTCCTACTCTTGGATGTTTGTCAGACGTTCGCAAGAGGTGGGGCAGCGATTAAAAACTTTCAGGTGGTACAGGCCGCGATTTCAACCAGCGACCTCTCGCTTAGTGGTCCAACGCACTTAACCACTAAGCCACTGCACCCACTCCCATCAACATACGGTAAGAAAAAACCAAACGACTTGTTAAATACCGAAAGGCGAAAATATATCGGAACGGAACACTGACCAATAGAAGACCATGCCTCTTAATTTCTAATCGTGCGGCATTCAGCTTCTACTGAGCAGTTGCACTTACGTCCCTTCATTCCAAGATCATTAAACTTCATCATCCCGAAAACTTCTCAAAAACCGGCAATTTCTTAAAAAATGGTTTGCAACTCAAGAAATAAATGCTGGGGTTGTCCAAGACTCCGTTTTATCTCCGACTGTGAGAATCCGACCGAACCTTGGTATTTCATGTTGCACTACATTCGGCTTCGACTTCGGCCAAAAAATTGACGTTCGGTCTACCGACAGTCTTTCTCATTTTTGTAAATGATCTCCTGTCAGTTACTTCGGGCATGGGACTGAAATAGCAACCTGTATTAAGCTAATTAAATTCCTACCTTAACAGTTAACTTAAGTGGGGTAAAACTAATCCAGCACTATTTAATTCTTCAAAAACACAATACAATCTTACATTGAAGCGAAACCCCTATACTCTGCCATTACCCAAGTAAGACCGAAAGACTTTCCATTCCCGGTATGTGAATGATAAACGTCGTTGAAATGAACACCAATTCGATGTCGCAAAGAACGCAGCAAAGTGTCTAGGTCTCCTTAAGCGATGCAAAAGTTCTTCCCGGCTGATCTGGCTAGAATTTGTAACGCATTTATTCGAACAAAACTTGAGTACCTATTCATTCATTTCTGGTACTTTCACAAGCTGCATTCATCCTTGAAAAAGTTTCAACCCCAATACCCGTCTTCCCAAAGATGCACATAGCTTCGCCCTTAGGCCTTTATTCGGACGTACATTGGAATATAAGTAAATAACCATGCCTCATCTGTACGCCTGAGTTTCGGTTAAAAGAGTTTTAACGTAATTGCAAACTGTTGTTTTTGGGATATATTGCACATACGCCACAGTAACCAACAAAACAAATCCTAATTTCTGTTTACAGTTGAAAGATTTTCGGGAATCCTTTTTTCCTTTCTATTGTCAAAAATGAAGTAAGTTTTAATTTTCGAAATATTGTCTATGAAAAAATGTCTTAAATGTTCAGTACTACGTGTCAGCAGAGCGTCAATTTTCATTTATCAAATTTATCTCATGAGATATATAAAAGTCTCAAAATGGCCATTTTCAAGTCGTACACTTGAGTAAACAATTTAAAAAAGAAAAAGACTCAACATACAAATGCAACCTGCCTACAGTCGCTAAACAAAACCAAGAGGCAAAAAGAATTAAATTCAATCGACAGGAAAAGATAACCATTTAATATCCACCATCGCGTGATAAAATACCCCGCCAGCCATTATTTTTTTAAGTATATTTTATCAATCTAAAAAAACAAAAATACAAAATTTAATATAGATAAAAATGACTACCCTTACAAATGTGCTGGGTAATCCATTGAAATAATTAGCTTAACAATTAAATTAAATATTGTATTGTTTTTTCAAGGGAATACATCTGCTTATGACATTTTTATAATAAACAAATTAAAAATTATATACAAAACGATTAGGTAAATATGCATAGTAGGAAACTTTATTATTGCAATACAAAAATGAGAAGAGTAAATTGTGGAAAAAAAATTAAAACAATTTGCTTTTTCTCTTTCACTTTGATGACACTGATGTTTGATTTTAAATAATCGATTTGCTCATCGATGTTCATCATCCTCGCTGATTAAATACACAGCAACTATGCTATTTAGTATAATTAGCATAAATACGTATATATTAAAAAAATAATTAGCATAAATACGTATATATTAAAAAAAAATCGGCAAATAGGAGCTAACATTGTTTGTTTTGTGTGCAGATTGTATATCGATAACAATGAAAAGTCAGCAATCGGAATGAGAGTTGATGTATGGGGTAACTAGACTGAGTGAAAGGATATTGTGCAATTCAAATTGATGATTGCATTGGCTTTTTACTAATTTGGAATTAAGCTTATTGCGAAGTAAAATGGTAATGAATTAATTAAATCTATTTTTAAACAAAATTATTGGCTTTTGCCGCAAGTGAGGAACGATAAATTACCTTTTTTTTTGGTAACTAGATAGTATATAGAATATTTTCAAATAAACGCAAAGATCTAGTTACTCCAAAGCTTGTATTAATAAGTAAAAGAACGCCTTAGAAGCTGTATAAACCATACAAGAAAATATAAATAAGGTCCACACGACTTCATAAAAAAACGAAAATCTCTTTTAGTTTAAGACACAGGTAGTTGTAATCTACAAAAATTTTACTTAAATCAAGCAAAAGTAAGACAGAGATCTTCACTTTCCTTTCTCATGGAGGCAAGTGAAGACATCTTTTGTTCTTAAAATTATGAACTCATAGATGTTCATATCAGAAGTCAGTTAGAAATATCTTACCCCCTTTACTCTAGTCAATTTGCGTACAAAAAGGGAAAGTCCACTCTTCACTATCTTGTAAGAAAGATAGAAAAAACACTTATGTATATTAAGGAAAATTGCCTTATGTGCCTTCTTAGTCGTTGAGGGCGCTTTCGATAACACCGGATATGAATCGATTGCCAGGGCAATCAGTGGTCAACTCAACTCAAAACTCAATCTAACGCGCAGCTACAGCCAGTAGATGCTTGTATGGCAGGACTTGGGGTCTTAGTCCCAAAATGATACTCTGGCCGTATAGAATCATGGTCAGACCCATCATCTCAGGTGGCCCAAAGTATTTGAACTAACAAGTGCGATGCGCCATTGCCCAACAACCGCACTTGAGGCCATTGTTGACCTCTCACCCATACAGATCTTCATTAAGAAGACAACTGCCAGAAGCGCTATTAAGCTGCACCTTGAATATAAGTTTAATCCGGTAGACCATGTGCGCCACCTAAAAATACTTAGAAATCCCAAACATGGACATGTGTTACTGCATACCTGATATTATGGTTAGGGAGTACATGTTTGGGAATCTATTCGAAGTTTAAATATAAGAACGTTCTAAATTGAAAAATGATGTTTCGACACTAGATCCGAGAAGTCTGATCTGGTACACTGACGGAACAAAAATGGAATCTGCATTTGGAGCTGGTGTCTTTTGACCCAACACCAAAGTCTCGATACCAATGGGAATGTGTCCCACACTATTTCAGACGGAAATCCATGTCATTGAGATCTGTTTAATTTTGATCCCGAAAGGATCAACAACAACACTACAGGCACTATCATCTAACACTATTAACTCTGTGACAGTGAAGTGCTGCTACGATGCCTTGCACAACCTAGCCAAACATAACAAAGTTAAACTTGAATGGATTCCTGGTCACCAAGGTATTGCAGGCAACGAAACCGCAGACGAGCTGGCTAGAGCTGGATCAAAATCTGCGTTCTTAGGACCAGAACCCTATTGCAGAGGCAATTAGGCTGCTGCTTTAAGGCTAATTAACGATTGGGAGCAACAACTTCGTCTCCAAAAGATTAATCAAGGCCTACTCCTACAAGGAAATTTTACTATTAAGTTAGAAGAATATGAGGAATCTGGGGGGTACCTCACAGGCCTGAGATATCATCTTAACAAAATGAACTTGTGAACTGAGACTGAATGGCGGTTCTGTCTAGAGGATGATGAAACTTCGGAACTAACCAAAGTCCGGCCTTTCATTGGTTAAGACGACTAATCTTCAATATACCCTTCCGTACATCAGCAGAATTCAGAAACTGCAACTAAGGACGATGTGACATTCACTAGGAAAGTCACTTGTCTCTTAAGCTAACATCCCCTTTTTGATACAATAGACCTTTTAGGTCGCAGTGTCAGCCACGTGGGCAGGGTTTCTCTTTTTTTTTAAATTGCGTGATGTAGAATTTACAATTCCCCATGCCTACGTTCCAGCCATTCAGTGTTTTACACTTGTGATCGGTCTTGCAGTCCACGTGCTCCGAATCTCTAAACTTCATCGCACTTCCCGTTTTCCCAGTTGTTGCATCAGGAGCTGCTGGCTTCGAGACCTGGCAAAGAGCACCTCTTCTCTCTTTCGGAGCGAGTTGCTTTCTGTATTTTTCTTGTTTGAGGGAGTCGACCCAAAACGCACACCTATACGAAAGGATCGAGTTTGTTATTGACATTATCAGTCTTATCTTGCTTAATGTTTGTCCTTCGACATTAAAAATAAGCTTAAGCAGCGTTTTATTTTTATACAAATTCGTCCAAAGAGACCAAATCCACGAATGAGTTGACATTAGATGCAAAACTAAAATCGAAATCGCAGGAAAAGAAGAAACAAGAATACAATAGCGAGTTCGTCCGCCGGTCCTCATAATATCTCATAGAAAATAAAAAAAGAAAACAGAGGTTACCTAGGGTCATTCTTCTACGGATCTTCACTAGGTTGTCATTCGTAGACTTGATGTGCATCGTAGGGCAGATGAACTTTATAACTTTCTCGAAGTTACTGCAATCAATAGCGACGTTCTGCCCTAGGCGGTGAACCGATGTTTGATTGTTTGTTAATAGCATATTTTTTCTTTAGCACGTCGCCATCGATTTAGACATTCAACCAAGTTCTTTGGATAGGATCTTACATTAAACATGGACATGCCGTGTTAGTTCTTGCAAGATATGAGGCATATAAATTTGAAGATAAAATCCATCACCTTTGTATTTAAAGAGTCCTGCTCTGATAGATTATCAGGGGTGCTGCCTTGTTGTTCTTAACTGTTTTATATCTACCTCTTGCTTGTACAGTCGTTTTTCTCGCAGCTTAAGTATGTTTAAAGTAGCAAGCTTGCCTCTAATAAAGTGTGTAACCTCCTGCAATATTTTTCACATTATTAATGCTTTGTGTCCAAATCGGTGGCATCTATCAAAAATCAACGCTGTATGTTTAACCAGCTCATTCATTGAACATGAACAACCCTTGGCTACTTCAAATATTTAATTCCAATCAATGGTTAATGCTTCAAAGAATATTGTCCTCACAGCTTCCTTTCCAATTCATAAAATTTATCTGATATCAACGCCGCTCATATTCATTAAAAAGAAGTATTACTAATTACGGTTATATCCAGGATGGAAGGAAGTACGAAAATTACTTCATCTCAAACAAAGTTGATGCGCGTTCCCAATAGATTAAACCCTAATGAATTCTGTCAATCCAAAAAAAGGGACACGAATAATAACTGATTCAGGAAATAATAGCGCATTCCCCCAATGTCTTGATCTCAATTTGCTTATCATCATGAAACGGAGGTGATTAGTATTCCCAATAGCTGCCGCTATATCATTCCTTAACAAGGATTCACTTCACGATTTTTTTTATCTAAATTGATGTACGCCGTCTCCAAGAAGGGAGTGATAGACTCACAGCGATAGGTAAATTAAAATGATATTCTCGAGGATTTTTCGGCAACATTTTAAACCTCTCAATTAATGTTATGAGAGTTTCTGCTGAATCGTTGGTAGTTAATTCGAAGAGTAAAAAATAGAGTTACGGTAACTACCACTTAGAGAAAGGCACATCAGATAAAGGAATGATAATGTCGTCTGATTTGGCTTTGACTTTCGTTCGCAAATTATGTGAGAAAGTCGTTCAAGCTTGAACAAAGCTATGAAAAATAATGATGTTTTTTTGCATCAGTTTCGCAAGCGATTTAGCGTAATGATGTGAACATACATTTTATGGATATAGTAAAACTTAAGTATGTCATTTGAAGGTTAGAAATGTTTGCAGGCTTTTATTTGGTTTATTGTGTCGTGATTGCATAGATTTGATTCGTTTTGTCTGGAACATTTTGTTTACCGAACGGAATGTATTAAGGATGATGATGTTTTTTTTTTCTCTCTCTCTCGGAGACAAAATTGAAGATGAAAGAGAAAATGAACCAACCTTCCATCTTCTGATTTGACATCAAAGGAGGCATTTAAATTACAATTGGCAATTGAAACATCGACACAAGTCTGTTGAACTTATAATGAAAACACGAATTGTCAGTGTTATTAATCGAACGACCTTTGATTGCGACAGAAATGACAAGGACAATAGCAAATATTTTAATAAAAATGTTATCAACTTTTGAGGCAAAATTGATACCAAGAAAAAAACCATGTAGACAAGAAACAATTCATTTGTGTAAAATGTTACCGACAATATTGAGAGACATAGTTCTACAATATTAAAAATAAAGTAGCTCATAAGTCCACAAGTCGTATAACTTGCACAATGCATTAAAAAAAAAAAAAAACAAACAATAATTTTTTTACCTTCAAGCAGTACGTGGGTACAAATTGGGGACTTCAACAATCATTCCACAGGTGGCAGGTATTAGTCAAGCAGTTCATCGACATACAAGTTCATCGAATAGTAATATCCGGAACCCAGACAAAAAATTGCCTTCTTGAATTTCAAGGAGTGAGAAATGCATCAGAACAGCTAAGGAGCGACCCGACGCAATCTCACGTCACCGAGACAAACACGTTGATTTCCTCCTTCTCGTAAAGAGAACAGCTTCGGTTTTAAGTTGATTCACCGAAAACACCAATTCCACAAAAGTCACATTGTCAAAGGCACCATCTATATCAATTAAATGACCAGCGCCCACTCTTCGCTATCTGGAGCTCCGTCTCGTGGGAATTTCTTTGCTGATACGTTCTCAAAGACACTGCGCGTTCTCCAGGGAGATGGGATGTAAGATAATGCAAAACTTACCGTAAAGATTCTCTCAAGACTGATCTTGTTGTGTATACTTTTGGCAGTTTCTCCAAAATCTGCAATACTATAAATATTTGGCCCATTGTAGACGCTGCGGCTAATATATTATCGCACTAAAATATTTTTAACATATCGTAGATTGATAACAAATCGTTATCTCAAGTTTAGGGGATGTCCAGAAGACTGGTCTTTAGCCTTTTCTTGGTAACATTTCGGGAAATTGGTGCCGAGGTTCTACTCTTCAGACAAATGATAACTTTTAGAACCCCACAGTTTCCAATTAAACTTTGCAGAATGGATCGGACCTGCATATTGTCAGACGGCACCGAAATTTTCGCAGAAGTACTTTGATTGGACAGCTTATAATAACGCTTATTTGAGGACTGCTTGCACCTCATTAGAGACAAATATATGACTTCGAGTCATTGCGTTTAGATTTACCCAAACCTTGCCATGCGCTTATTACTTTGATAAATCTTTAACTCTTCATATTTAATTCGCAAGCACCTAACCACCTGAAAATTTGTCTATGATTAATAAACTCTTCTAAGTGATCTTTTCAAAAGCCAAACCTGTTCACACGAATGGGAAACAAATTTATTTCCTCAATCAACAATTTTGTTTTTATCTAAAGAAAATATTTATATGTCTACCATAAAACCACCATTTTCTCAATAAATTATTTTTTTTTCCAATAAAGAAACAACTAGGTATCGAATTAATTTTCACCAGAGCACCATAAAAACTGAACATGCAACTTAACCTCCTGTCTAACCCAATTAATCCGACTTCGAGCATTTTTTTTTGTTTAATTTTATCTTCTGAATATTGCACGCTCTCCATCTATCGCATCTTAAATTGGGTGCACCACATGGTTGCACCTTAAGTTGGTTATGTCGGCCGAATCATTGGCACATAGTTAGTGAAACTCAAAAACCAAATGAGAATGCATTGCCACGAATGCAAATATAGACGAGTTATCTTATACGTTGCCTTGTCTAGCAACTTAAATTGTTGCCATTGCTGTTGCTTTTCTCTACATCTCGGAACCTGCATTGGAATTTTCCCAATATCATGGTTTAGTATCTCTAACAGATACATTCCAAAAAAAAAAAGAGAGAAAAAATTGCACATTGCCATTTTTGCTTAGTGTGGCGTTTTTCAATTATTTTTTGTTTTCCTTTTTTTTTTATTATGGTACCGACTTAGAGAGAGAGACTTTTTTTACTTAGAAATCAACATCGGCGAGTGATAGTGGGGTGCGGTGTTGGTATTGGTGTTCGCCGAACGGATTGCATGCTTGCATGTGGCAAACCAAACCAGTCGACCTTCGGGTGAAAAAGGTGCAATCATGATTGCTGCCACTTCACACACGCAAAATACAGGTTAAAGCAGCAAACAGATTGTTTTTCTTTTTTCGCCTCCAATCAAAGCGATTGGAGTTATGAAGCATGAAAAAGTGTCAGTTGGTATATTGGTTTAGTAGGTACTGCGGCATGCTGCCGCGCCACCACTGTACGTACATGTTAATGAACTTTGCCTCCGTGCTCAATTTATGCTGGTTTTACTCACGCGTAATTTCTGTGTTTTTTTTTTATTGGCATTTGCGTTCAATTTGAGTGAATATAAATACTCAAGTGACAATGCAAGAATGTTAAAAATATATTTCAATCACTCAACGTAAAGGTCAATGACAATTGGCTTTATGAAAAGCATTGGTGGTTTGTTGTGAAATCACCTTAATTGAGTTAGTGATGGTCTTCTTTTATTTTTACCTGTCAAACAATCGTTCGTTCGTTCGATGACAGAAGAATATGCAACTCACGTAGCTAATTAAATCAGAAATGAAAATTCAAAAACAACACCTACCGTTTGTAATGTAATAGCAATGCATTGCCTTTCAAGTATCTACTTACACCCGCCGCACAGTGACAGGGCTTAGAAATACATTTCACATGTTCGTTGAACCTTGCGTTGGCTTGGTAAAGGAAACAAACGTACATTTTTATATGTAATTATGTCGTACGCATACATTGTGTCACCATTAATTGTCTCTCAATGTTTATTTTCACATTTTCCGTTGTACATGGCGATGACATTTCGAACTTTGACTGGCTTTGGTGTAGTTTGTGTTTGGTTTTTGTCACCGAAGAGGTGTCAAGAGTTGGAGTGAGACTTAAATTAAATTAAATGACATTTTCTTGGTATATCCAAATAACGTGGATAGTCAGATGACATTTGAATTAGTTTTTGATTGATTTTGTTTTGTCACTCTGATGCACGGGGCGCTTATTAAGATTAAGACTTTGAAATTAAGGTGATTAAGTTGACACATCGGAAATACATGTGTTTTATAAAAATTAATTTTGTTGACACATTAAACTATATAATTTTTTTTTCCTTGTGGAATCGAAGAAAGGACTATTGAAACAATTACCTCTATTAATAGTATATCGTAGCTGAATTAAAGTAAGGTCACCCTACCAACTTCGTTCGATATGAGAAGTTTTTCAAAAATCATCACGAATAAATGACGATGAGTAATGCTAAACACACCAGTAAGTGGGACCAGTACATATCCCTCCTTACCCTCAACAACCAACAGTAGCGAACTTCTGAAAGAGATTCTGTGAGAGTCTCGAAGAGCTTCCAGCAGTGGCTCTCAACAGGTCAATCAAACGACATGGGGTTGCTAAACAAGCCTGATGGCACTATCACAAGCGACCGGAAAGGAGAAACTCTAACTTATAATCCGTCTTGGAGCTAATTTCCCTCAATATTATTCATACACCTCTATCATATGATGGAAGAACAGCACCCAAAAGACCGCTATCATGAAACTGAACAGGGTACAATGCCTCGCGTGTATTGGTATCTCCGGAGCCACGAACCTCTCCCACGTCGAATATAGAAGCTTTAATAGGACTAACACTCCTCCTAATTTTTATAAAAAAAAAATGGCAATACGCCAAGAGCAAAACATCAGTAAAAAACAACCTTAACTAATGGAGTTGTTTTCAGAACTTCCCGAATTTGACATGATCTTAATTATGCAGTCACGGATCGCCAAACAAAGATATGCTTCAGCAAATGATTCTAAACCGATGTCACAATCAGAGAAGCATGGTATACGATGGCTCAAAAATGAACTCGGGTGTGGGAACAGGTATCCATGGACCAAAGAAAAAGGTCTTAAAGTTATCAGAGGCGCTAAAATCCGTGTATTCATGGACAGTCAACCAGATATAAAAGCCTTACCTCACTCATCATTGACTCCAAATCAGTAATACACTTGTTTGACACCCTCCAAAAGCTCAGTTCCAAAAAAACGAAATCAAAATATGGTGGATTTCCGGACATGTGGGAATTGAAGGAAACGCAAAAGCTGATGAATCTACCGGAAAAGGCTCGGCGACCCCCTTTAAAGGACCCAAACCTTTCTGCGCAATAAACATATCAGTTGTAAATTTGGCTTTCAAAAGGGTCTTCGACAGACAATATAGGTTACTCAACCTCCATAATCACCGGAGTGCCGACTATGTCATAAAGAAGACTAAACTGCTGAAAACAACATATGTGCATTCTCGGCCCTGTACGTGCCTCACGTCGATCGCAAAATGATCTATTTGGTTGACCGTTTGATGATTTTGGCATTGAGTTGAGCAAACCATGTGCTTACGAAGACTTTTGTTTTCTCTCACGTCATCCGTATTAAAAACATAAGGATAGGCTACAGCCCCCTTGGAGCGAACAGTGTGATACCCTATCCATATCCCTATATGCCCCCAAGAAAAAATACTAGAAAATACTAGTAAAAATGTTGGTTTCCATAGTAGTTTTTATGAAAACCACATATTGTTTAAAAAAAGGCCTTCAAAAAGTAGGCGTGCCAAACAATATTATATGGTAAACTTGCAAAAGAATTCAGTGTCTCCATATTTTATTAAGGTCCTAACCCTTCATTTCGTCAACTACAGCAAGGCCCTAGAATAGGGTATAAAAAGGAAAATTCATCACAATCTACATGTAGAATATTCTGACTTGAAAACTATAAAAAAATTGGTCGATAACAAAATCAAAAACTTCTATTCAAGCGCATTATATTCAGTATATTATGCAATGGAATTTTCCCAGGTCATAGTTCGGAAATTTGAGCTACGTTGAAATTGTTTCTAATGATAGACACAGATTAAAAACACCCACATCATTTTGACTGCCACAGTGCATGTTTCAGAACAAATATTTTCGGTTAAAAAGAAACACATTACTACTGGTATAACCACAGAAATATTGACGTTAACGTTAAACCTTTACGCTGAAGTCGAAGTTGATATGCAATTCCTACTAAGACTTTTCAATTGAACCAACATTGAAATGTATATTTTAAGCGATTTTGCTGTTCGTTCTTCAGGGTTGTATATTGCTGAGCTCAACTGTTGAAAAAATAGCTCCAAAGTTAATGTTGCCGTGTTAGTCTCAAGAAAATTAAAAAAAGGCATTTAGTCTCGCAGTTACGTTAGTTGATAAGCTGATAAGCAACCTACGAATAAGTCCTACTACACTATTTTGATAAAAAAAAAATTAAATCCCTCTGCACATTTCGCCTACTCAATCAATGTTGCTATTAAAGTTGCTATTAATGTTTATTCTAAAAATTATTTTCCCTCAACGTGCATCGTTGCACTGCGACGAATTCGCTTCTTACATAAATATGAATATTTTATTTTCCACTGGAAATGTTAATCACGTTTTTATTACATTGTCCGACTATCTACATCTGCGCCATGCGATCACTTCTGATTTGCATATCAAACCAATTTAGCAAAATGAACACAAAACCAAAATGTAATTTTTCAGTTTTATTTTTAGTTCAATAGAGCTATAGTTAGGTTTTACAAATCAAAACAAAAATATTGCGTATACGCCCCGTAAATTAAAAACGAAATTAATTACATATGTACTTCATAGGAAAGCTTTTTGTTTGTAAAAATAAAAACAAAATTTCCTTCAACAAGAAATAAAAATCCCAAAACAAGCAACACTATCTGCTCGAGTGGGTGTATTTGCTATCGATTCATAATGTTTTCTATTTTTTTTGCTCTACGTCAATCTGCTCTCGTTCTTTTGACAGCTGATAACGGTATTAGTGTTTGTATTTTTATTTTTTATTTTTTTCTCTTTGCACTCATTCTTTTTTGGATGACACATTGGGTTTGCTCGTACTTCAAACTGATAAAAAACAAAAATAAGTCTACTTTAGATTGCGAATTGTGTGTGAGTTTGATTTTTATTATGTCAGTATGTGTGATCAGTTATATAGTATTTAACTTTTTGCGAGAATCAAACTGTCAGTTGGTAAAAAAGTATGAGACGAAGTTGTTTTCATTTATTTTTTGTTGTGAGTTGGAGATGATTTTTTTGTTTGTTCTCTTTGAGCTAATATTCAACTAATTTATGTTTTCTTTCTTTTTTTCTTTGTTATAGATCAATGGGAATTCTCTTGCCACCTGTATCGCAAGTGACAAATACTCGCATCAATCTTACGCAACATCATCGAAATCGTAGCTTAGATAGCGCCCTACAGCGAATACCTGAGGTGAGTTTTATATTTCTTTGTTGTATTAGTGTGTCTTTTTTTTCTAATTAGTATTTCTAAATTGCATTTGAATAAATTAATATGTTGAATGCTGACAATGCAAGTTGGTACGATGTAATTATTTGAGCTGAAAATGTTTCATTAATGTCAGCCTGTAGAATTTGTGTTATTTATTTTATTTTTATTATTGTTTTGTGTTTCCACTTCAAATCAAGGAATTCACAAATAAACCAATTTATCGATAGGAAAACTTTTTGATTGTTATCGAAATTTGATAAATCAAACAAAACTTCAATTATATTATGGAGAGAGAGAGAGCTAAATTCATACATGTGGCACATGTTATCTATCTCTTGACTGTGCCTCTGTAATTTCAGAGGGCCTTGTAAATGCAATTTTAAGCCATTTATAACCTATTGCAATGTACATTAGTTGTTATTTTACTTACAGCTAGGATTGCACTTGATATCATCAAGGCAACGTTTTTTAAGGTATTGAAGTGGCTTTCGACAAAGTCTTAAGTGCTTCATTAACTATTGAATCACTGAACTGTCGTTATGTTTAAAAATCAAAATTGGGATATGGAACACTTTACCTTCTAACCCAACTTCTGATCTATTGCAATATTTTGTGATACCAGTCATGTTGTTTCCAAATGTCCATACTAAGCATCCTGGCCCTCTCGATAGCTTGATATTCTTTTGAAATATTCGTTGTCATGATATTTAATGTCTAAGCCGCACCAGTTTTTTCGCAATTTCAACTTAAAACTTCGGTTTTACCTTCATCATCGAAACATAGCGAAAATATAATGAGAACATCTTAAAGAGTGTCGATTTCTCATTCTTAAAAAAAGAATAACTTAAAAAACGTCTATAGGACTTTATAGAGTTAAACCTTTTTGCGGAAGCACTGTAGTCGAGGTATTTTGACCCAGGGTGCTGGTTGGTTTAAGTGGCTCATCTCTCCGGCGACCACAACTAGCGCTATAATGTCATTTTTAAACCACTACTTGCGAGCAATTGATGTAAAGCGCAAGAAGATCCCTCAGACTCAAGTTATGAAACCCTGCGAAAGACAGATTTTCTCTGCGAAGTATTTGCAAAGAGTGGAGCTACGTCATTCTCTTCAATGTTCGTATGGCCGGGAACCCAGTGAAGAGGGATTTCGAAGCGACGACTAGCCCAAGCCATTACCAGTACTCAGTCCACCTACACTCGGAAACCGTGTAAATAAGTTTTTAGAATTCTGTAAACCGCATTTATTTGTACTTTACACTGTACAATATAATCTTGTGGAAGAATAAAGAAAGTACACATGATAGCGCAACGCCTTTCTGAAATCTGGTGTATGTTTTGAATGATTCGGAAGAATTATTTCCAAATTGATATAGGAATTTTTTCCCGGGATGCCGAAATCTACATGGTCATATTAGATTAGACCTCCTACCATATGAAAAGTTGGTGAGTGTCGACTTGAAATCCATTGACATTTTAAACCTCTATAAAAGTTATATAAACAAGGGTTTTTCAATTGGGTCTTGACATCTTTGAACTTTCACTGTGAACGCTGCCTTAAATGAGTAGCCAAACTTCCAATGTCGAAACATTCAGTAAAAACAACATTTTCATCATGCTAAAAGTTCACGAACGAAGAACATTTAAAAATAGTTAAAATTTATTACCAAAATTAAAGTTGGTGACGGAAACTTTAAGAGCATAAACGTCATTTTGTTTTTCATAGAAGTGCCTTAAAATATTGCTGTCATTCAAGTATCCGTCGCAACGAACCAAAAAAGTGGATTCCATGGCGGTCTTGATTGGACATCGCTAAGACCACACTACTGCGAATTTTGGTGAGAAAGAATCTTCGCCTGCATGCTTGAAAGATGAAGTTAATTCAAGAACTAAAGCCACTAGATCATATGAACCGACCTACGTTCTCGGATTGACCATCGAAATATTGGAAGAAGATCACCAATTTCATCGCGAAATCTTCTTAAGTCATAAAGCGCAATTGTTGCTAAACGGCTTCGTCAGAAATGTGCGTTATGGGTCAGGTGAAAACCTTCTAGTGTTTTAAGAAGGACTACTTCTTATTGGAAAACCCGATATAAGTCTGGCGCTGGAATTCGAACTTAGATAATATGTATTAACAAGTGTGGAAAGGTTTGTCCATAGGAAGATAAACAACTACATTTTGGATACTGACCAGAAATGAACCATGCGCTTGAGTTGAAGCTAAGTCATAAATTATGAAAACATGCATAATATCGAGAATGGAAAGTTTTTCAATTTCGGCGATGTAAATTATTTACCATTCATAGATGATGACGACTAATAGTGTTCATGTTTCTCTTAAATAATAGATGACATCATTCTATTTTGACAGCTTAACTGGTTGCTGCACTCCATTGAACTACATATAATTCCGCAGCTAAGAAACGTTATCTGAATCATTAAACCAATGAGAACTGAAGTTTTGTACATCTATGACTTTCAGCACCTAAAACAAAGATAGTTTGTTCCTGTTTCATCCCTGTCAATAAATCGAAGTAGATTACAACTGATATTCTTGTTTTAAATTTTTCATTATACTCGAAGCATTCAATATTTCTCCCCATTCCGGATATTTTGCAATGAAATGTATTTTATTTTCACGTATCCAATAAACAAACTAAACCTATGCAAACAGTCTATCAGTCTTAAACTAAATAAATTCCAATTGAGTTCTCTCTTCAACATTTAAGTGTTTGTTTAGTGTAAAAAAAAATTTGAAAGCTTAAACATTCTCCAATTGATCTAGCCAATAACAATTTGATTGTTGATTTTAAATCAATGGTCGCGCTTCTTTTGCATAGAAGCGAAAGAGACGAAGCTTTACACTACATTTTTTGTTGGTACTGGCCTTTGTGTTATTCGGATCATTCTTTATCTAAAATTCTATTGGAAACCATTCTAACCAGACACAATAAAGAACAGAAATGAAATTAGTGAGCGAAAAACCCAATTCCAATCGCTTAAAATAAAACAACAGCGCCAACCTCAACAAATCGCCAAATTTATATCCTAGTAATTAAGTTTATCGCAACCGGTTTTTTTTCTTTTGATTTGTTTTATGTGCGTGTGTACGTCATTCAAGGTATATATATGATACGTCATCGTAGACTACTTTAAGAAATGTGAATACTTTAAGTTGGCGTCTTTGTAATACATTCTTAGCGCATATGTATAGTTCATTCAATTGAACGCTTATCATTTCCTAATATTAATAGTTCTTTGTTGATGTTGTTGTTGTTTTTGCTATTTTATGGGGAATTAGTTGTTTTCGTGAGGAAACGAATTTTGGGAAAAGCTCTGCAATAGTTATTGCCTAATCACATCAAAAAGAACCGTCACATTTCGGAAATTGTTTGCTTAGTTTTGTCAATCAAATTTCAGTGTTAAAAGTGATTAATTGTTGCACAATTTTGATGGAAACACTTTCTAGCAGGGGGTGAGGGAATTGGTTGAGTTTCTGTAATCGGTGGAATTTGTTTTTTTTTTTTTGCTTGGCACCGTAGGCAAACGTTTAGTAAACAAAACTGGGATTAGCAATTGGTATGGCACTTATTGGTATTCCTATGTTATTCTTGACTGACTTAGGTTAAAAGGTGGATGAGAAGAGCAGACATATAGACCCCTGAAGTGAGGCAGCAATTGAATTCAAAAACTCAAGATAAAAACCTATGCAAAAAAATAAATTAAATGACTTTAAAAAAAACTGCAACTAGATTAGGTTATGAAGGCGCTGCGGCTAATTATTCATCACACTGATCCATTTTAAGGCTCACCAAAGGGGGCCTTTTTTTCATAGCCTCGTAGGTCAAAACTGAAAAAAATTTCAGTAAACCCAAAAATCTGAGTGAACATCTTAAGACTTGTACACATAGAAAGTCTTAAAACTAACTGCTGAAAGCGAATACTTATATGATAGAGATACGAAGTCTTGATAAATAACATTTTTCATAACAGTAACGGCTGAAGCTAAGGCAGTGGCATTGAAAGTGGAAGATCTCCCCATATATTTCTTTTTCACCGCAGCCACTACATGGCCGTCTTTAGTAAGGTTATGTCCATTAAGTATTCCCACCACCATCGAAGATAAAGAAAGATTTTTTGAAGAAGTTTATGATTGCATGGTTTCGTTATCATGTATAACATGTATACCCATGTGTCCAAGGACTAAGCCGAATTTAATATTATGTTGGCGGTCAAGAACCTTCAACTTTTTGCGACACCTTTTCATCAGCATAAATTTTATTTCGACAACGGAGATTGCTTCAATTGCAGACTGGCTATCAATAAAAATTATGACAACATCGCATGGTATTGCCGCCAGTGAGACAAGATTGATCCATCCCTAGATTGATACGATGTTAGGACCCAGTTTTCCCGAATATGCGGCTGCAATAGTAAAAAGCTTTTGTGGCCTTCGCCTGTTAAGTTCGCTGAAGGTATAAATTCGTCACTTAGGCCAATCAAATGCTTGTGTTGTATTTGTCTGAACCAAAATACATACCCACCTGTGCCTGTGGTCTGTAACTTTTGAGAACTCTACAGCGCAGAAGTAGGTCCTACGAAACTTTTATCTAGTTCTTAAGCGGCATAAATATTTGAAAAACGTCAGGCATCCCAGATATCGGCATCTACAGTTTTGTTCGGTTTTTGTATTTTGGATATGTGGAATATGTGACATTTTTGTAATATTGTCGCAGCTTTTTGCCCAGACGTACACATTACATTTTATTGCTGGATACGTATCGTAGGTAGATCAGCGGATTACTATAACATTTCTCTACCGCTTTAACATTCCCCTATAGTTATTTAATCAATTCAGTGCCATCTCGTTCTTACATACAAAAAACAGGTTAATACTTTTTGTGTTCCGGGAACATCAAACAGATAAAAAAAATCTTTTTTTAATTTCCAGGTTGAAGTATCATCACCAAATGCCGAAAGCGAAACAACATTCTGCACAAATTCCATTCTCGGTTCGACAATGTGCTCGAAAATTGTAACATCCACAGTGAGCAGCAGTAGTCCAATCTCATCCACAGGTATTGTTGATACACAACATCAGTCCATATTATCATCATCATCATCATCAGTAGCGCCATCATTAGCATCAAGTGGAAATTCTAGCGTAATAGGTGCGCTTTTAAAAGTCACTTTTGACATTGCGTTATTTTGTTAGAAACAGTTTTGTATATTATTTCTTTTATCTTTTTATTAATTTTTTTTAGTTGAACTCAGTCCGAGACCGAAATCGAGTGAGAATTCCAGCTACAGTAATTGCAGTGGTAAACCTCCGACAGGGATACAACAATCGTCCAAAGTCGCCGTGCCAGAGAGTAGTAACAAAAAGCGCGAAGATTTGACTAGTTTGGGCTCTGACGATTCAGGTAAGGCACTCGGAAAACAGTCGACAAACTAATGTCACTTAAATTTTACTAAGGCACTTTCATCCACCTATTTCTCAGGCATCATCTGTGGCTCTGAATCAGATCAGGTTTCACTGAATCGTATTCGACATTCGCACGAGAGTCTGGACTCTGGGGAAATGGACGCCGAAGAGGAGTGCATTGAAATTCTCGACACAACGTCGATGGATGAAGAGTATGGTATGCTGCAGTTAGACCTTAACTTCTATCAATCACCCGAAACAGACTGTCACACTCTGAGGCCTCGGAAAAGGCACGATGATTCAACGACACCAACTGTTGATTCACTGACAGAGGAGCGTACACGCTATCGTGACCAAAATATGTCCAACATGGCGATTCGCATGGAAAGCAATCGAATTTGTGTGCCAATTTGCATTGATAGTCCAACGCCACCAGTGCCTGACGATAGTGGTAGCGATTTGGCGACTCCAACGCCGACATCAACTGAGGATAATCAACTGCCACTGTCGGCAGGTGGTAAAGCACAAAAGGGCGACGCCCTAGAACCGGCCAATAAATCTGAGCATATACGAAACGAGGTGTTGTTTAAGAATTTCTTTGGAGCAACAAAGAATGCAATATTCCGCACTGCACAGAGCATTATTGAGAACCACGAGAAGAAGAATGCAGCCAAGATAAAGGCGGGAGAAGAGGGCAGCAGCACCGCAGTGACAAATGATGTTAAATCACCCACTGACATTTCCAAGAAGAAGGAGTTCTTTGGATTGATTTCGTCCAACGCTAGTAAAAAAGCGGCAGCCGCAGCTAGCAAAGTCAGTTCACCAACTGACGAAATACAATCGTTACCAACACTCACTGTGACACCAGTTACCACGACCCCGCCAACAACAAACGAATTAGAAGTGAAGCCTGTTATGGTGAAATCAGGCTCAGTTTCATCGCTCAACCGACTGAAGGCGGTGCCGGGGGTCGTTAAGTGTTTTGTGCGAGAAAAGGAGCCACCAAGTGAACCAACCAAGACTGAGAAGGGTCCAAGCGGGCTTTTGCGTTTCTTCGAATCGCCCGTCTTCAATATACACTTTGCTATCCATTATCTATTCTATTCCAAGGAGCCGGGTGTGCTGAGTTTTATCGGTAATAAGATCTTTAGTTTTCCCGACCAGGAGGTGGATCTTTATATTCCTCAACTGATTGTGATGTACATTCAAATGGACGAGCTGGCCGAAGTGCTAGATCCCTATCTGACCATTAGGTGCAGAAAATCAGTTGATTTCTCTCTAAAATGCCTTTGGCTTCTGGAGGCGTACAACTACCAGGTGGATGCAAACTCCATTTCGAGCAAGAAGAACCAATTGGCTCTGATGAAGGAGATTTTTTCAAAAAAAGAGCGCAAACATCTCAAGACTCAGCAAATCGTATCCACGCCCGTCAAAAAGACACATCATCGCTCACAGTCGGATGCGACAGTACTGCTTAGTGGATCTCGGCTGTCAGCGGCCAAAATGCCATCCCTACCGTTCCCCTCTACCCCAGCAAAGCTATGCTTAGGCGATTTGACCTCCGGTCGTGCATTCGACAATGGATGCACGTGCTTCGAGTCTGTTCGTGGAACAGTGAACGACTTGCGGGGCCAGAAGACAGTCTGTTCGTGTGGCGCTCCAAAGACAGCTCCTCAAAAAGAGTTCATGAAGGCGCTGATAAACGTGGGCAAAAACCTGACCTCCTTGCCATCGAAAGCTGAAAAGACCAGTGCTTTGAGAATGTTCTTAAACCTTATTAATAAGAATCTACCCGCCCGCGTATGGTTACCACTTTATTCAGACATTCCACACCATGTGGTTCGCATAACTGAGGAAAAGACTGCCGTCCTAAATTCTAAGGACAAAACACCGTACATCATTTACGTAGAAGTGGTCGAAGTGAATGATATCTATTCGTCGCCGGTAATTTTAAAGATGATGCCCAGCCTAAGGCATACAAAGAGCGAGGAGCACTTAGATTCGAAGGATAACTGTTGTAATGCGGCAAGGAAGAACGATAAAGTGTCGGAATCCTCGTCGGATTCACACAACGGACTGGAATCTGTGTTACATGTGACTGAGGATGATGTTTGGTCACAGGAGGATGACGAAATCACGGCGCAGTATTTGAATATGCACAAGCACTTGTGTGAAAGAGATTCAATATCACAAATGTCCTTGGACTCTTGCGACTCAAGGGATCAAGGTAGGGGTAAAGATATTCATCGCATTCCTTATGTACGCATTTACTAACTTTTCTCGTCCTTCGTGTAGCAATACCAGCGTTGTTCAATATTGGCGATGTGCGAACAAGGCATTGCAACAATCTGAGCTGTGAAAATACAAAGTCATTCAGCAACGACCCAGAAGATCCTTCAGCTGCTGCATTAAAGGTTTGTGTTATTCGAATTTTGCATTTCATTTACTAAATTGCGTTTGTTTCTATCTCAAATAGGAGCCATGGCATGAGAAAGAGAAGCAAATTCGGGACTCCTCACCGTACGGTCATCTCTCGAACTGGCGTCTCCTATCGGCGATTGTTAAATGTGGTGATGATTTGCGTCAAGAGCTGATGGCGACGCAACTTCTTCAGGTAAAGCTCACCTCCACAAAAACAAAGTGAAATAATTTTCTAACCTATCTCTGAATAGATGTTCAAAATAATCTGGGATGAAGAAAATGTCGATCTCTGGGTGCGTCCATACAAAATTGTCTGCTTGTCCAATGACAGTGGTCTAATTGAACCCATCCTAAATACCGTATCGTTGCATCAAATTAAAAAGAACTCTAATAAGAGTTTAAGAGATTATTTCATCGATGAGTATGGTGATGCGGAAGGTGAACAATTCCAAGCAGCACAAAAGAATTTTGTGCAAAGTTGTGCAGCGTATTGTCTTATCTCGTATTTGCTGCAAGTTAAGGATAGGTAAGTAAAGTTGTGGTTTGTTTTTAATTTATTTAGTCACTCGTAAATGTGTGCTCTTCTCGGACTGTCTTTAAATGACATAGCAAAGTAGATAGAAATATTGTACTGTGCAAACTGGACCAGTAGGCAGGGGACACTAGACAACTGTTTAGGTTTACCAATAGAGAAAGCACGGAATCGAGAATTGTATCTGACTTTTTGGAGCCAAAAGTCTACATAAAAATGGAAAAGTCCAGACCTGTGTCAGGTGCATCCTTGCCTCAAGGGCGATTTTACATCAATTTAGTCTGGCAGCACTTTAGCACACTCTTCAGCGCTGAGAGGAATCTAGTCAAGTGCAACAACAAGAAAATTCCATCGGCCTCAATGACGAATGACCCAAAACCGGACTGGCTGGCTAATTCTTTTTAAAGTCGAACTGGCGAGCTCAAGTTAAATGCGAGCATAATACTTTTTTTTTAGCTTCTGATTAGCCGATGCGATAGGGATTGCACTTTGACCTAGAAGATCTTTTGTGCTAAAAATCAGAATTATTGCTTAGGGAAGTAGCGCCTCTACTTTCCTAATGTACCTGATGATGCGATCAGCAGAAAGATTCTTAATTGCATCAGTGTTAATTACTTCTCTAAGAAAAGCTGTCCTTATTATTAAGTAGAGGGCCGCGCACTCACATATAATGTGCTCTGCGGTTTCGTCTTCTTCAAAACACAGTCGGAACTCCGGTGAGTCGACTATTTTTGTGGAGGTGATATCTTAATCTGTGGTTGCCGGTTTTTTTTATATCGTGCCTAGATAGATCTGGAACCCACCAGATTTTGGTCTTGTTCCTGTTACTTATCGACTGAAGGGTTTGAAAGCAGTGTAGTACTGACTTGGAGTCAATAATTGACGAGCTAAGGGCTTTTATAGCTGCTTGACCGTCCGTGAATATATGGATGTTGGATGCCTTTAATACCTGTGGTGTAAATTACATTCGCGCAATCCTTAATGGCATGGAGCTCTGCCTGAAATAAACTGGGATAATAATACTTCAGTCTATAGCCGTGTCTGCAAAGAAAGAAGAAGGAAATTGCGGGTATCGAAATTGAAGTGAACCAACTTACTTACTTACTTAACGGGCTGCCGACCCGTAAAGAGTCCCTGCCTGAGATACGGCAGCCTTCCACCATCTGCGATCCCGAGCACGCTGCTTCCAGTTGTCCAGACCAAGCGCTCTGGCATCCGCGATGGCTTGGTCTTGCAGAAAGGTTTGAGACGTTCACACAGTACGTTGGATAGGATCTGAAGTGAACCAACAGCCGGCTAAAATGTCATTCCAAAATAACCAAATAACTTACTGAAGCACTTGTTTTCTTTTTTAATCGACAAAGAAATGATTAGCATTGTAGGGATAATAACCCTACTGTATCCATACTGGTCTGCCTGTGATTTTCGAGGGCTTGACATTAACAATTATTTGCAGGCCTACTAGTTTGGTATTACGTCTTCACTAAGCCCAATAAAATGCTGCTGTTTTTTGCATATGTGTGATCCAGGAGTTTTAAAGGCTACCTCTTCCTTAAGCTTGTGTAAGTACGTGGATTGGCATAGCTTTTTGGACAAATCCCTAACCAACTAAGCCGAAGTTTTAAGGCTGCCAGGAGTTTTAAAGGCTACTTCGTCCTTATGCTTGTGTAAGTACGTTGATTGGCATAGCTTTTTGGACAGGTTTCGTGAAATCCCAAACCAACTAAGCCGGTTTCATAGTAGCGGCAGCGGCTGTCTTACTTAAGTAGGCGGGATGGTGTACAGAAAAGCAATATCAGATACTAATGACGTTGTAGTATTCGGGTTTTCTTTGCCTTATGGTTTTTCACTCAAGATGTTTGACAAATCAGTATTTGCTGCCTCTTCATTAATCTTTTTAATTGCATTTCCTTTCCTTCGAAAATCGAATATAAGTATATGTACGTCTTAAACTTCCGTCTTTAGTTTTACATTTTGTATGCAATATTAATTAGGTATGCTAAACACCCACGATCACTTTATCATCGTCTGGCATGTTGTGTCTGGCGCGTGCTGACGTAGGCCTCTGTTAAATATTAAGTTTTTTACTACTATATGCTTGATCACCATTCTAGAAGTCTATCTAATACTGTTTGTTAACGCCTCATGCCCCGCATACCTCCACTTCGACCTTGCAGTCTGTGTGGCTATACCGGAGACTCTTTTCTGCCTTTTCTCAGAATCGACCTCTCCATTGTTATCGGCGCTACCACGAGTTAATTGGTCAGTGTGAATTAATCAAACACTTTTTTTTCAGACACATAACTTTGTACAATGCTTTTTCATTCTTCATAATGCTGCCCCTTAATCTCGTATTTCGAATACAATATTAATTAGGGCCACTATACCTTCCTTGGGGTCCGACTAAGAGTTCGTAATCCTATTTTAAGTTCGAAAGAAAATAAATTACTAACATTCTGTTACCTCTATCTTTCCAGGCATAATGGTAATATTCTCCTGCATTCAGATGGTCATCTGATTCACATTGACTTCGGTTTCATTCTCAGCATATCGCCAAAGAATTTAGGTAAGTTCAAGAACTCTTATTTCCATTATTCGTCGCTTACTTACTTACTTTCTCCTTTCTACAGGATTCGAGCAATCACCATTCAAATTGACTCCGGAATTTGTTGACGTCATGGGTGGTACATCATCAGAATTATGGTCTGAATTCAATCGTTTGCTACTCATCGGTATGATGACTGCCCGCAAGCACATGGACAGAATAATAAATTTTGTCGAAATTATGCGTAGCAGTAAGTACCATACAATTCAACACTTAGATCCGATTGTTTTTAATTGATTTGTTCTCTTTTGGTTTAACATTAGCAGACGCCCAGTTGCCATGCTTTAAGAACGGTTGCTCTGGAACCGTACAGAATCTCCGCAAACGCTTCCATATGAATCTAACCGAACAAGAAATGGAACGTAAAGTTGAACAACTTGTCCAAGACTCACTTAAGAGTCTATCAACGAAACTCTACGATGGCTATCAGTACTACACAAATGGGATATTGTGAGAAAGGTTTTCCATTAAAATCTAAACACCCCAAAGGATAACAAACTAAACAAATTCCATCTTGTATGCATTGTATTGTAATTTTATTGTAAGTGCGTTTTTTTTCTCGTCTGCGTGTCTCTGCTTGTATGGAAGTGTATGTAAAATAAATAAAGCAAAACAAAAATGCTCTACTTGTATCCATATAAAAATTGTAATCTCGTGTACGATTCTTTTTTTATTTTCTACAAATCTTCTATGAGTGTATGTCTGGCTGTCGGATGCTTGTATGTGTGGAGAGTTGATCTCTCAAAAGTAAAACAAATATTATACAAACATAAAATGGATCCCCCTTATGTGTAATTTTTCTCTCCGTTTAATAAATTGTCTAAATCAAAACCTTATTATAATAACTACGATTTTGTATGTGCTGTTTCTTATATATATAAATGAACAACTAAGAATAGATAAAGAAAATAAACAAATTGTAGTTAGCATCTACTTCCATTATTGTAAAAAAAAAATAAATGTTAAGTAGGCGCGGATATTGATATATGTAATATTATAAGAAGCCACTATAAATAAAATACAACAATAACATCAAGTCGCATTTCTTTTCTAAGCCTTAGTCTACTATATAATACACTTTCTCCTTAAATGTTCATCAAACTAACAGTGTACAGTGTCTCATTGTCTCTTTTAATAAAAAAAAAAATCAACAAATTGAAGTGCAAAATAAATAAAAAAAAAAACAATACAATCTCAAAATTAAATTTGTATCTTCTTAAAATTGTAGTTTAAAAAAATCGGCGAAAAATAAATTTATAAAAAACAAAAAAAAACCTTTAACTATTTTTTCTGTGAAAAAGTAAAAAATTAAATGATTGCAATTAAAATAATATAAAATAAAAAAACAAATATTTATATATACATACATATATTCATAATATTTTGGTTAATAATATAAAACATATATAAAATAACGTTATACATCTAAGAAATGTTTAAAAATTAAAAAAAATCAAACAATTCCATGGAATAAAAAAGAATATTTTTCAAAAACGAAAAAAAAAACTTTGTTATGAGTGTGTAAAAAAAATTATATAAAACCAAAATCAATTCATAACAAAAGAGGAGAAAAAAAACCACTCGTATTTATTGCCAAATGTATAAAAACAAAAAATTGTGAATCCCAAAAGTTTTTTTTTGTACACAAATCTTATTTAACTGATTTTAAATCAACAAAATAATAGAATTGCAAATGAGAGGACACACGAAAAACAAAAAAAAACCGAACATACATTGAAAGAGAAATATTAACGATGCGCCTTGAAAGTGATCGTAGTGTAAATTTAAATAAATTCATTTTTTTAATCGATAACTATGCAAATTGTTACATAAATAGTGTTAATAGATAAGAAAATTACATTTAAATTTTAATAATATTAATGAATTATGATTATTTGAATTAATTATTTTTTTATTTTAGTTTGTTTTTCGTTTTTTTCCATTGACTTAATCGACTGACTAAAAGAAAAAAAAATAAGAAAAGCTTCTTTACTACCCAAACCTGGGATATAAATAAAAATACATGTTACGAGGTTGACGCAGGTAGGATGCCTCTGACTAAGCCACATTTCGATATTTATATATATATATATATATACATATTATTATTTTTTAAATTTATTAATTAGGCTCGTTTTGATTTGAATGACTTTTTTTTAAATTTATTTTAAATAGAAATACATACCTATATACATATTAAATATAATAAATACAAACATTATATAATACACACACATTTTGAGTTTTCTTTATTATTTTATTTTTGTTTGTGATTTATTGTTTACAAACAGCGAGCAAAAGTACAATTATAAACTTGTAAAAAAAATTTGAAAATTGCGCCCTTATTATTGTGTTATTATTTAGTTCTTCATAGAATTGTAATATGACCAAAACTTAACTTGAAAGTTTTTAAAACTATGTTTTCTTTTTCACTGCAAATGTTCTGCACTAAAGTAAGGAAACGTTGCATGTCAAGTGGTCAAATATTTTATGTTCAATGAACCACTTCACACGTTCATTAACGCAAACATTTTGCATCACGGGGAAGGCATTTCGTTCTTTTATTAAAAGTTCGTATTTTTCTATTTATATTATTTTAGAATGCCCTTAAAATGGTTACAACGCAGCACGAGTAAAAAACAAAGAAGATATACACGTTAAGGGGAAAAACAGGGTGCTTTAGCACATTTCATAAACGTGTGGTATGACCTATGAATGACACTTTATATTGGACAGAACGACCGAAGAATTCTTGGGGTGAACTGATATGTATTCGACGAAATACGAGTATTGCGGGAAAAATGTTGAGAGGCAGAATGCAACTGATGGTAAAAACAAATCGATAAAACACGAAAGGACAGGAAAGGAAGTTGAAGTGACACAATGGTTTGCGTTATCCTCCTATCACCTATAAGTCTTATTGCTGGTTTTTGTGTTCTATCTCACAACTAGTTTTCGGTGGATCAGAGTCAAGTTTAGGGCGGATTTGTAAATATAATACGTTCTCATTCCTACGTAGATAGTCATTTTCACACATGCAGAGAATGGAAAGCCTTTTTGTAGCGATGCAAGTGACATTAATGGATTCCTGTCTTTCTTTCTTTAATGTATTTTCTCTCCTTTTAACGACGAGATTATGATCAGGATTAAGGGGGGTCATAATCCTGCCACTTCACTGCATTCCTACCGGTCAGCCTGTAGGGTTCGACGGTTCGACCTCAAAAAATATCTGTAGGCGATTTTGAATCACTTCATTATTGAGGCCAATCAAATGCTGGTGTTTCTGGATTTGTGTGATCCAGGAGTTTTTAGGCCTGCTTCTTTTACGAACGTTGATTGCCATTGCCTTTTTGACGGGTTTCATAGGATCCCTCCTTTCAACATGACATTACCAACTGAGTCGGTCGTGCTTACATTTTTTCGAGATAGGTTCTTTGACGTGAAGGCTTTCTCGGATTCTGGAACTTCTAATTCGATCAAGCTTTGTTACTCCTGCTGTCATGCAAAGCATCTTCATTTCAGCTGCTGTCAACTTGCCCTCTTACTTTTTGTACATTGTCCAGCATTGTGAACCGTATGTGAGCGGTGGACGCACAACTGCGGTATAGAGCCTTCCCTTGAGCTTAGGGGACATTTTTCTTTCTTTATTGTATTTTCAAAGTATTTAATTCTACACGGAATTAAGCTAAAAATTCCATCAAAATCAGAATTTTATAAGTATGAGCATACATTGCTATTTCATTTGCACCTTCGCAAATGAGAATCTGATGATTCTATCATCAGTAAAGGATTGAATTGGATTTGAAATGGGATACAGGACCTTATTTATAAAAATGAATGAGAGAATCGGAGAAAAAACAGAGACTTGAAGAGAATAGGACAGGGTGTTACAAGCATGGGGGTGCGGAAGTGGATTTGCCCATTGGGATGGTTGCGAAATGCGTAGGAAAAAATAGCTTTGTCCAAAGAGCTGATGGCTAGAATCGAGTTCGGACTCCTCTAAACTTTTTTCAGCTTTCCTCTGATGGATTGGGCCTATATGACCAAAAGTTCACCTTTTTTAGCGTGATTGCCTTTTACAGCTCACGCCGCACTAAACATTTGCCTTTGCGTTTGACACTCTACTCTGATTATATCAAAGAAACATAGTGACCAAGTGGGATTGTCAAAGGTTGTAACATCTCAACAAAGTAGTTATCAAGATGTGAGATGAGAATAAAAGTTCAAAGTGTTGGCGGTATGGTTTGTAATGTCTGAATTCCGAGTAGGCTCGCTCGCAAGCTGAGTTTAATTATGCAACTCTGCAAAGAGATTTCTTCAAGTGTTGTCTGTCAGAGTGGCGAAGCTTACTTAAATTGTACACATCGAAATGGCCAGCGATACCGATTTCAGTGCGAGGAATTATAGAAACAAATGGATTCAGACAGCGCATCAAACTCGTTAAGAGTCGAATTGCGGCCCAAGTTTTAGATTCCCAAAATCTGACAGTTTAATCTTTAGGTCCATTTGTTGCTGTTCAGCTCATCACCAGGTACTTACCTAAAAAAATGTTCCCCTTCTCTTTTTTATAAGTGTTTGCAGTTTTTCTCTTGAAATGTTTTCTAAGTACCTTGTAGAGTTCAGCACCTATTTTTCTGACCCTTTGTTGTTTCATTTTCAGAATATCTTTGGCTTGTTCATATGCAGTTTCTCTACCTATGTCTACGTTGCTAAGCATGCACGCTAAGTGTCACAATCTTTTCCTTTTCATTGAAGCTTTTGCACCTTTGTAACAGGCTTGTGGTGCTGCCGCTGCTATTATGGCACGGTCATCGTAATACTGCCCATTACATTCTCCTTGCTACGCATCTTCTGGCAAACGTTAAATCGGTGTCGGTATATTGATGAAGCAGAACTAGAAATAGGCTTGCAAGTATTGCTATAATGATCTTTTACTGCTCACGAGTTAAAATCTCCGGCTGCTATGGTTGGTTTTTTTCTCTAAAATGGGCTCCAAGGCTATTTTTTCATTTGTTCGAATTCATGCATGAAGCCGCTGAAGAAATAATTTAATTTTCTATTAGCGTAGACGATTTACTGTGGTCAACATATCGTTGTTTTCTGTTCCCATAACGCAGTCTATCCGACGGTTTCAATGATATGGCAAGTGAATGTAAGCGGAGTAGATAAGGTCCCGCCGCAGTTAATCTACCGGGTGCAATTATTGGTGTAATTGACAAAGTCTGGGAAAATATTTACATTAATTTTATAGCATTATGTTTGACATTGCAGGTGATTACAACGTTGTCAAACACAACGATTTAAAAAAAAAAACATTTTTGTTAAACTCTTATTTTTATAATTATTTCTGTTTTTTTTAAATTAATACTTAATAAAAAAATTGGGTGCCAAACATAAAATAACATTTCTACAAATACTACAACAAACTATTGATTTATTGTTTTAAGAAAACAGTATGTAATTTAAAAATTAATTTGTAGTTTAAAAAACTACACACATTAAAAGGCCTTAATTGAACAACTTTAAATATATTGGTTTAAGTTTGAATTTAATTAAATATATCTACAACAATAGTTTAAATATTAAGTTGTAACATTTACGATATAAGTTTGCGTCTGATATATTTACTTACATACGCAATGAGCTTTGTGTAGTTTAATTTATTTAATAAAATATACATAGTTTTATGTACCTATTTGTAGATAACTTGAAGTAACATTAGCATGAATCATTTTTTTGTACCAAATAATTGAGCAAAAATAGTAGTTTTCTTATAATAAAAAACAAAACACAAGCAATTAGTTAGTTACATTTTCAAATTGACAACTAACAAATTACAAAAAAAAATATATAAAATGTACTTTACTTATTTATATAGAAAAGAATAAGCAGACAACAATTCCATTTAAGTGTGAAAATTCATTTTACAGAAAACATTTGTAAAATAAAATCCTCTAAAAAATTATTAAAACAAAAATTATATTAAATTACAAAAGAAAACATTTTTTAAACATAATAAAAACAAATAGAATTTCTACAAAAAATATTTAACATAAAATTGTAATAATTTGTAACAAATAAGTTTTATGGGAAGCGGACATTTTTTTAACAAATATTGATATTGTCTTAACTAAACAAAGAGACACATATATAATAAATTTAATTCAATCAAAGGAATGGAAAACTAAAAAATTGATATAGTTATTTGTAAATTACAAACAAAATGAAAAATTAAATAATTTAAATATACAACAAGATTGCTTAATACGTATTTATTTTCTAAAAAAAATACTGCAGTCGTTAGACAAAGGATTTCTGAGCGCACTCAAAAAGCGTTACCGATCGCTTGTGATTGTGGTCTTACAAATATTTTCCTATTCTTATAAGGATTCGATTTCAATTCGACATTTTAACAAAACGGAAATAACTTTCCAAATGCCATTTAATTGTTAGGAGCCTGATGAGGGATGTTTTCCGCGGAGGATGTTTAGGTACCAAGCAGACGGATTAAGATTAAATGTGAACTAAGTATTAGATCGAATTTGCAAATACCTTTGTCTCAGGAAGCAAAAAAAAAACGGTCGGTCCTAATAATAGACTAAGCTTGGTATTAGTTTTTAGCAACGAAAACCATTGGAGATAAGGGCCCTTCCTCGCCCCAGAGAATTTGTTTAATTGTATTAGCTAACAGTATTAATTGTTATACGATGAGTAGGTTTTATCATATAAAAACCTATTTGTCTGTATCAATTAATTCTTCTTTTATTTTCGCAAATTTCGCATAATCATCTCAAGGCAAGGCAAGGAAATTCTTAAAATTCAAAAATTCGAAAAGCTGGTATAAGGACAATATCAACCATTCGACATCGATGTTCAAGGAATTGCATGTAATCAAATGAGGTCGTCATAGGGAGTAGGAAAGTTCGACAGATGGGCCTTACGAATGGGCCTTTCAAATGTGATATAGAGCAAATTTCTGTATCATAAGGATCCCAAAATCCTGATGGACGTATCTATTTGAGTTCGAAAGTTCAATTGTTTATCATACAAATATCATACAATTATTCTGAGTTCTCGCAGTAAATAGAATTGGGAAATAGGTTCGTTGTTGATGGGATACGTTTCAGGAGGAAGCGCAAAAAAATGTTGTTGAAGCTTATTCACATTAAATTCAGGAAAATATGTTTGGCACCAGGTTAAATATCTGTTAAAATCATTTTGGAATAGGTTAGAGTCGGAGCGAGAGGAAATGCCACTATACATTTTTTTGTCATCAGCTTGGACTGATAAAAAAAATTCTTTAATGTTTCTTAATAGAGTCGATTCATTGTGAGAGAATAGGAAAAATTAGTGGCTGTTGGTCATTAGGGAGGTGAAGAAGCTCCTGCGTAGAAACTTAAAACCGTTATGATTCATTTCATCGTCAGGAGATATACAATTCGATGTCCGAATGGATCCCAGTCAAACTAATCTAGCTTATCTTAACTTTTTCAAACATTGTCCGAAATGTTCCGATATTGCGAAGGGCAGGTGTCAACAAGGAAGGTACTATCTTTAAAAATCTATCCAGCTACTGGGATAGGCAGACGATTTTGGCATCCTCGCATGCTCACAGCGTAACGTAATAGATCACCTTCAAGGTAGGTAAAGGGTTCATCTTCTTTCAACTAACGTCAAGGGAAGCTGGGTATCTTACCAATGAGATTTATAGTTAAGCTTTAGTAATTAAGTACTAGCATAATTACTTCTTTATAGACTCCTATAAGGCTTGATTAGTCTTTTGGATTGTCTAAGCCTGAAAACATTTTCCCAGTAGGCTAGACGAAGTTTATACTCCAGACATCTATCTGCTTTAAATCAGCAGTCCAACTGACTCTCCAATCTGTTACTGGTCGCCGGGGACCCATCCAAGTTTAAATTCGTTGAGTATGCCCAAAAATTGCAACCCATCGTATCAGCTTTCCACTGTGATACTAAATCATGTGTTCCATTATCAAAATCTTAATCTAAAATGTAAAAATTAAGATTCCAAGATCGCTTTGGATGAACAAAATGAGTCGTGCGACAGTATTTCTTTTTGTCTGCTAAAATTAATACATAAATGTAAAGCAAATTCAAATTGTCCACCACTAAACTACTCTTTCATTCATATTAATCTGTTATCTGTTTTCATTCTTTAACCGTTTATGTGGGGAAGTAGTCCAAAGATAACAAACAAACATATTGGAGATTTTATCGTTTTTTAAGTTGATGTATACTATTTTTTTACTACTGATTAATAATCCTCAAACGGACTATGTATATTTATCTTCGCAAGAAAAACCCACTTATCGATTAGACAGTCGATACGATTATCGATACCAGTTTCTTTGCAATCTTTCCGACGTGACTGATTCGGTTGTAGACGGAATTAAATTGTATTAATAATAATCAGACAGCCTTTGTAATTACCGTGTACAACTACCATTTGAAGTAGTCACACTCGAAAGAACATCATATAAATATAATAATTAAGCCAAATGAAAACAAATAAAAATTTAATAATGAATTACATCCATAGGTATTAGATTGCATACAATTGACGAATCATGTGAGAGTATGTAAATAAATACATACCAATGGTTGCACTAGCTATCAATGCCCTTTAGGGGGGTGAAAGAAATCGTTCCCCTTGATTTGTTATTACAAAAACTAGACTAAACCTAATTAAAATGTTAACTAAGTTTCTTACTGTTCCCAGCTATGTAAAATAATATGCACGATGGCGTCATACGAAACTTTCTCGATACATGAGATGCGTTTCTGAGTCGCCTAGAAAAAGAATTGTAACTTTTGATCACACACCAAATTGATACCACATAAAGTTTATACTACTCAGCCGTATTAATAAAAATAACTTAACTCACCTCACGATCTAACTAAGCGATGGAATAAGACTTAACTCACGAGTTAACATTTCTTCTTATTCTCTACATTTAAGTACGAGATTATGATCAGGATTACAGGGATAATAACCCTCCCACTTCACTACATTCCTACTGGTCCGCCTGTGGGGTTCGCCGGTTCGACCTCAAAAAATATCTGCAGGCCTTCCGATTTTGAATCACTTCATCATTGAGGTGATCATTGATCTCAGATATTTGAACTTTTCACACTTGGGAACCACCACCCCATTCAAATAAATGTCTGGAGTGGGTTGGCTTAGGTCAGAGAATGGGCAGTACAGATACTCTGTCTTTTTTGGCTCATACGATACCCATTCCCTTCTAAAATATCAAGTGCTCGTAGCAGGGAAGACTGATAATCCCTTATGATGACGCCAGCAAAGAATAACTGATGCACTTTAGGGTCCGTCACTTTTCCCTCAAGCAGATTATCTAAGACTGTAATAAAGAGCAATGGACTTAAGACACTTTCCTGGTGGACACCGACTTTAATTGGGAATTCATCGGTGACCCCTGCGGGACATCTGACTTTTGTCTTCGCTCCCGCGTACATGTCCATGATCATCTGTACGTAGGTTTCAGGAACTCCTTGTTGTCTTCCTATTCTTTTTCAAAATCAACCAGAATCATATGCAGATACTTTAAGGAATCACGATGCTTTTCCATTATGATCCTTATACTTTGGATTGCATCTGCGGTTGGTTTACCCGCGACAAACCCGCTCTGGCCATCAGACAGCCGTATTATTTGTATTCGGCGACCGTCTAATACCCGCTCAACGATCTTCATGGTGGGTGACATCAACTTAATTGAACGGTAATTATCACAGTTTCGCGTATCTCCCTTTCCTTTGTGCAAACGAAGAAGATAACTTTCCCTCCACTGATTGGACATTTTTTATTAATAAAAATTCGAACGTTTAGTAATAACATTTACGCAAATCTATTATTTTTCTTTACAATCAATCAAATTTTCTTTGTCTATAGAGCATTTTTCAAATTTAATGCAAACAAATAAATGTTTTTTAGATACATATAAAAGTGCACATAAAAATGGAGAATCGTACAGAAAAAAAACCAAAGAGAAGTGACAAATTTCTGTAGGAATAACAAAAAAACAATGTTTTCGTTTGCTTGCTAAACCATCGTTAAACCACCTTCGATGGTGAGTTGAAAAACGTCAGTTAGTCTCAAATTTGTTTTATTAATCAAATTTTACACATAACTCATGACTTAAGGGTAACTCACCGTTAACTCTTGTTTATAAATATGGGTGCATTTTTATGATGTTTGATAAATTACAGGTGTCATTACAGGAACTCATGACATTTACAATTCCGGGTTTGAAGTGAGCACTCTTCTGCTTGGCTTTCTTAAAATCTTCGAAATCATGACATGCCGAACTCATGACATCTACAATTCCGGTTTTGAAGTGAGCACAAATCTACTTGGCTTTCTTATAAAATCTCCGAAATGTTGTTTCAATCACTAGATCTTTTGCTTGTAATCTCGGTTTATCTTTTGGTGGAAATGCAGCTTTAGGCATTATTAGAAGATTATCTACTCCAAGTGTGCTAAGGCATCTAAAGTAGAGTTTTTTCTCCTGAGCAGTTCAGGGTCGAAACTTTATCTTCGGAATTTGCGCAAGATCAAGATGTTAGATGCGTTCCTCAATCGATTAGAATATGTTCGATTTTGAGTGGTGGCCTGTGTGGATCCTAAACTTTGGAAACCCTATGCTACTACTGTAGTTATAGTTGTGATAGGTGCCGCCACACCATGCTAGAAAAGTGCTCGCAGCAAGGAAAATGCTTGCTGCAAGCGAAACTTGCACGATGTGACGACCCGTAAAGTATTGCTTGCATGTCAGCAAATATTTGGTTGCAACAAACACTTTCCTTACATGATTTGACTGCATGAACACTTGTGGCAAGCACTTTCCTTGAATTAGTGTGACGTGTGACAGCACCTTATCTGTTGTCGTTTCGTGGAGATGTTTTTTGTCACTTCGCACTCCGTAAGCTTCGTTCTTTAGTTCATAAAACTGCGCCGCACAACCGGGCAATAGTATGCCAAGTAATCGTATTTCCTTGGAATTCAGCAGACTTAAGCTATTGAGTAACTCTCGTCCATTGACGTTCCGGGTCTGGTTGGAAATTTGTATCCGAGTCTAATCTTGCTTTTCTCAAAACTAGATTGTCATATCGTGATGGGTAAGTTACCTTGACTTAATTCATAAAGTATTTTGATGTAATTATTTTATATTTATTGACGTTTTTATTGAGTTAACTTACATATATTTGATATAGGACAGGTTCCTTTATTTTTTCATTTATTTACTTACTTACTTAGGAGACGGTAAAGTCCGTTGATTTTTTAAGAGATATCGTTTTCAGATGTAATAAGAGAGCGGTGGTAGACAAAGTTTCTACTACCTCTAACTTAAGCTGGTTTTTGTGATATTCTGGCCTATTCTTTAAAGCTGGGTGTCCCTTTTTTCCGACGGTATACACTTTGTTTTACCCTAGTTTACCGCTAGACTCATTTTGTCTACTCGTAAACGAACCAGTGATAGCTCGCTGTGTTCTACCAAAAATATTAATATCGTCAGAGTATGCAAGAAATTTTACCTCGGCTGTTAGTTTGGGAGAAAATGTCATATGACAGCGCGTTGCTTTGCCTTCACATCAAAGGTCTCGGTTAGGTCGGTGCAGACGTTGATACAACGAGTTTTCTCTAACATCATCCCGCACTAGAGTTTGAGGGGGATGCCAAAAATAGACATGACTCGTCTCTTTAAAAGCTACTTCATAAAAGGGTCGATCTGAACTTGTTTTCTCCAGCATCAACTGCGGGGAAACATTTATTGATTGTTGAAAAAATGGTTAAGGCGCTCGCCATTTATTAGGCACACATTCTCCCGACCAAATATTGAAATTGAGTTGGTATTACGCCTTACCGAGTCATCTCCTGCTGCCTTAAATAGTTATGCGATTATACCTTCGACCCCAGAAGCCTTGTTTTTATATTGCTATCCTCACTTCATTTTAATCGGGTGGAAGGAATTCTTAACTTTCAAACACAATGTTGAATTTCGCTCTGTCTGTCAGCGGAATTTGTGTCGTCTTCGCCGTTTAACAGTCGGAAGAAATGGTTTTTCCATATTCATTCAATGCTCACTTAAAAATTGTTGGTCAGAATTTTAAATGTCTTAGGTGATAGACTGCCAACCTCATTTAAATTAAAGCTATACATTCCTGCACTTGATCTGAGAGTTATTAAATACTTTTCCTTTGGGTTCTGTTGTGATCTATATAATTTTAATAAGTCATTTATACTTACGGCCACTTGAAGAGTCCGACATTTATTGCCACTTTAATAAATTTATTGTCACTTAATTTTCCGCAATAAATAAAAATGTACTACTAACACAAAAACTTTCCAGCTAAGTGTTTTAAAGATTGCAAAATTGCATAGTTCAAGTTATTTATGATCTACGTCTGATAGCAGTCACTATGGAAGTAAATTAATAACGGAAGTTTAAGTGCTTATAATCAGCTACAAGTTGTACTCGCTAATTGTACGTCATATTCGTATGTAAATATTAGTTTGTATTCGCATATATTGTACATAGAGGGTTTTCCAATAGGGACTTGTCTTTCGCCGTGAACGCACATGGTGAACATGGTGAAGCTCACGAACGAAGAATGTTTACACTTACAAATAATTAAAATTTATTACTCTTACCGAGTGACGGCAACTTTAAGAGCTAATTTCGTCACAAAATAATCTACAACGGCTCCTTCAACAACTACAACTTTATCCACAAAATACAACGGTATTGTATTGTTTTCATGGCGGTGGTTTCATTGGACATTTTTTGTTGATGGAAATGACCGTTACGAAGCAGTCAATGGAGACCGCTACAAAATCAATTACAACCTTATTTCTCTGGTCAATTAAATTAATGATATGTGGATGCCACGAGCAACACAGCGAGTGTAACAATCAAGTAATTGAAATCTCAATTCTATGAATGTGTTGTATCGAAAAATGCCAACAAGACGTTTCCAGTTTTAAGACAGGTTGATTGGTTAAGATTTGTTGATTTGTCTGCGGCTTGCCACCACACTATACTGCTTAACTGCAATTTTAAGTAAATAACAAAATTTCTTGCGCCATTAATTGACAATATGATGCGTGGAGCTACTTATAATAATATAATAATATAATAATGCAAACGCTACTGCAAGTAACTTCTGCAAGACTTCCGCGAGTTTAGTTGTAAAAGGAAACGCGGCCTTAGAATCAATATTGAACGAAGGGAAGTATTGTAAGTTAATCTAAGTAATATCATCACGATAGTTCACTATGTTCCAGGACACTTTTTTCACATCAATTGAATGGAATCCGAGCTCGTTAGGGGGCACTGATTGGGGGAGGAAATCTAGTCACATTCTTCCATCGTTCTTAATGTTCAAGGGAAGTATCGACATCCTTTGGTTCCTAACCCGTTTCGCTTTGACAACCAAAGGAATATTGTTAACGATACTTGCATTTTTTACCGTAGTGGCGCTTATTCCTACCAAATCTTCTTTTCAACATTCTACTCTTGCTTTTCAGAGAACCCCGATTTTGGGGTGCATAATCTGTGGTTGAATTTTCGCTGGAGTATAAACGTTCCACGGAATGTATACTTATATATTTTTTGATAGCCTTCATTTTTAAACTGCTGGTCATAATAATCTGGGGAATAAAAAATAATTGTATACAGTATTCCCATTTGAATTTAATTGAAATTTTGAATATTAATTCAAATTATGTGACTTTTCCGCTTTTTCAATAAAAAAAAATATTTCCGTAGCTAGGCATTACATGTACTTACTTACAATATTACAGATTTCATCAAATAGGTACTATGTTTACCTTGAAAATATTGAAATACAATACGGGTGAGCTACTTGATACAAGTCAAAACAATGTAGCCTATCCATTCATTCATGAACGTGGGCAGTGCATACATAGTGCACTTGCATGTACATATGTTTATGTCTATGGCTATGTCTATTATATCAATTGTATTTAGTTGCCATATTCTACTTTGTGTTACGTAATGTTTGAATTACCCACCATAGCCACTTCATCTGATCGTGTTTTGTACAGGCCGCTGTTACAAAAATCCGCAGACGTTTTGGACCGTCAGTCTATCACAGCACGTCTGTCAGTCAACAATTGCACGTAATTAATCATAAAAGCAAACGCCAGTGAGAGTCACAGTTCTTTATCTCAACGAAATCTTGTCAATATTCCCATTGAAAAGTTTACATTCTGTGAAAATAAAAATTAATTATTGCAATAAACAAGTCAAACCTTCCCCTTGAGTATTATATTTATCAACAAAAGTTCAGAAAAAAATTCCCCAAATCTGAATCACAACGTAGTTAATTCATCAACGTTTATTCAGATCGCAACGTTTAAAAAAATCAATAAACGTTTTTAAATAAATAAAAGCATTCTTTCTGAAGGTATCTTTTGTTCCGATAAGTATACAAATACACCCCCTTCAATTGTTATTTTTTTTATAACGGGTTTTATGCAAAATCGTAAATTCGTTTGTACGTTACATACGTTCGGCGGTAATCAATAAAACAAAGTGTGCATGTGGCACCGCTTATCAAGATGTGGAGCGTGGTCACGTCTCCGTTATCAGCAATAAGTCCGCGGAGCAAGTCAACACAAGTGATTGTAAAGAGGAAAGAAAGCTATTTTCTCTCCGTCTAAACATTATAACGCTTATCGCATCGACCGGTCACGTATTCGATCAATCAGCACAGGGCTCGTATAAAAGTTCCCCACCTAATTCACTTTATACTCATTCGGCGGCCGTTAGAATCTCGAAACAGAACGTATCGTTAAAAATGCTAGAACAGACATATACTCCAGCTGAAGTGGCCAGTAACAATGGCAAGAATGGCAGTCGCGTTTGGATAATTATAAAAGGTGGCGTCTACGATGTCACTGACTTTTTAGATCAACATCCTGGTGGTGGAGAGTTGATCACCGAATTTGCGGGTAAAGATGCCACAAAGGCATTCAATCAGGCGGGTCACTCGTCCGACGCCTCAAGAGATCTCAAGAAATACCGCATAGGCACTCTAGCCGAGGTAAGTGAAGTGAAAACTAATAAAAACAAACCCCGTAAATTGAGGTTTTTTTCCATTCCAAAGAAATCACCAGTCGCCCCAGCAGTCCAATCTGAAAGCAACTACAAGCTGAACGCAAGTGATAGTCAAGCGACACTTACGAGTAACAAGTCAGAGAAACGCCGAAGGATAAAATTTTTCTTTTGTGTTTGAAAATAACTATTTTTATTTATTTCTAACGTAAGAGCCTTAGTTTAAGAAGACCTTAACATATGTACATAATTAATGTGTTTTTCTTTATAGTTTTAAATTAAACAAACAAAATAGAACTTTAAAATTATTTTTTAAAAAAAATACGTTTGATCTTTTATTCATATAAAAACAAAAAACCCAAGATATTTAACGCAAAATACCGTCTGAGACTTAGAACACTTAAAGTTGCTGCCTTAATATAAATAAATTGTAAAATTTTTTTTTTTAAATTATGTTTGATTGTGTCATCCGTTTCAATTGGATTGTTGTGACGATGACCCCTGCGAGAGGACTTCTATTTCAGGATCTGCTAAAATGTGGCATGCACTGTCAAATTGATCTGAAGATGAAAATGAACCGAGATTGACGCAACTATTGCGTAGATAGTGATAGAAGCGGGATCCACGTCGTTCGCAGCCTGATCGAGTTTTCTCACTTCGACAAATCGAACGGAGAGATGGTTCATAGTCCAGTGCCAGAGAACGGCACGATCGTAAAGATGTAACAGGTGACAAGTTCGTAAGGGTGATACTAGAAAGAAGAAAGTTAAACATTGGTAAAACAGTTGTTAAGTGAATAAAAGTTGATCTGAAACTATAGTAAGGGAGTCAATTGTGAATTAAATTAAACCGGTTGAAAATAAGGAGGTCGAAACGACGAACATCAGCAAAACGATCGATGCAGCGCAGGTAAGGAGTCAGCAAGCGCTGAAGAATAAAGTCGAGTAAGGAGTACAAATGTGGAAGAGTAGGTTCTCATGTTGTTTCCAATTCCAACCTCAATGTGCCAAGCACCGACCCAGTAAATGAAGCAGAACTCAACTGGACAGAAGTTAGAGTACGCGCAAAAAATCGTAAGAAACCAACACGCCCCAATACACTTGTATTAAAGCCAAATAGCATACTGCCGGCTTCCCGATTGAAACAAACAGAAGTGAAAACGCAGACACACGAACTAAAAATTGTGGTTGAAGATATTGATAAGGTGACATACAAGGAGGCAAGTCCTCAGCGCCATCAAGGGGCAAAGCTTTCTATCAGATTCGCTTTACAAAAACATTTGGGTAAACCTTCCCGCGGAAGTACAAAGGGTGGGCATAGAAAAGGTGAAGTCCTGCTTAATAGAAACATACTCCAGGTAAATAGTGCCAATGCTTAGAATTGTGCCATCAAGTAAAACCGTGCAAAATTTTGAACAATTGGTTAAAACACTGCATACAAGGAGAGGATGGCCATAGGGCGGAAAAAAAATAAACAGAAGTGTTTTCGTTATCTTGAAAAGAAAAATATTGATGGAAATCACTACACAGGAAGCAGGAGATGTCCATCCTACCGGAAGGCGATGAAAAAACTTCAATGTATATGAAAATTCAGGTAAATCTGAATCACGGCTTCCCAAAACTGACTGACACAACTTGTTCGTGAATTATGTATAGATGTAGTCGTCTTAAGTGAACAACACGGAAGAATGTGGAGATAAGAAAAGCGACTGGGCAAACTGCAGTTAAGATCCCACCAGAACTTTTTGCAGACGTTAAAAAGACATGCTTAAGAGAGGAAGTGTTTCCAGATCCATGGAAAAAACTTGCTTCTACCTTCCAATTAAGGAAAATAGTAGAATGCACCACAAATGCACCACCCGGTACTATGCCCGATGTTTGGTGGCATTCTTAGAATAATCATACCGGAAGTAGCTAAGGTGATAGGTTCCTTCCAGCAATGAAATCATCTATACAATCCGCGCCTGGGTGAAAACCGTTGCACTTAAGCAGTTTGATCAAAGAGGAGTTAACCAGTCAAAAACATGGAATTGCAGACTTCTATTTGGCAAAGTTCTTGTCAGAGAATGGATCTTTGAGGGTCCAGAGATACAAGCACTTGGATAGAAAAAAAACAGAGAGAAAAAGACCGGATTTCTTTGATTAAAATTAGTCAATATATTGAATTTAAAATTTTAAGAAATAAAAAGTCTATTTAAGAAAATAAAATTGTTTGGCTAAATTATTTCATAAATTTAAGTTTTTAAATTACAGCTTTGTAGCTGAGAATGAGCGCTTTCCTTCTTATATATGTACATATTACAGTTTACAATAAAAATAGGAACGGGATGAGTCCTTATTGCTGCCCTCTGTTCAGATGATGCATTTTTTTATAAAAAGAAAAATAAATATTAGGCGGTAACAGCACACACAAGTGTGCGAAGCTATATTTTTGACACGAATGAAATAGGTCCCTTTTCCATACCAAGAAGATTCTCACGGCAGTTCCTAACATATTTGTCAGACTTTCGCAAGTAGACCGAAAGCGAATAAATAATTTAAGGCGGTTTTGAACCTGAAACTATTTGCATATTAGTCCAAGGAGCTACTTTATGTCCGTCCGTAATCAATGTTTAAGCCATTTAATTTAAGATAGGAACCTGGACCAAATCACACATTCCCATCGTATTGAGGCTTTTCAGCAAAGGTTCCTCCGCTTCGCCCTACGTGCGCAGACCAATTTAAGCTACCCCCTATGAGGATCGCCTAAAGCAGATTAACGTGCAGACGCTTAAAAGGTTACATGAGGTTAGGGTAAAACAACAGACAATGGAATGTAAATGAACGGATCGACCGAAAAACACTCGACGCAGAGAGCTCAGCCTAATGCGGTGACGAATACAAACGATACAAAAAATGAAGCAGAACAAAAGTAACCAGATGATGAATAAAAAAGGACACTGAACCGCTGTATACACAATTCGCAACAACAAAAACTCGTAATTAAAAAAAAAAGTAGCTATTTTATCTAAATACAACCGTCAATGGGGACACAAAAATGTTATCTTTGGTGTCACGGTCTGACAACATGACCAGCCCGATACCATGCTCTGAAATAGCAATCTATTTTGGGATATTTGTGACAAATATCAAATAATATGTCAGTCTCAAGTTTAGAGTTGAGTTTCTCATGTCATTTTTGCTATTTAATTGATCACTGTTTATCAGATACGTTTACGTTTAAAAAAATTAAATAAAAATGGATGACGCACTTTGCTCCAACACAAGCAATGAGTAATCCTCGTGTAGCCCGATTACTCTTTGACACTCTAAGTTAGGTCATTTCTCTTTATAAAAACTATAAACAATTAACTAAACAACAATATATGAACTCACCTGCTTTCTGGACTGTCAAACAAATTATAAGCAAAATGTCCTGCAGCTAGATTTTTTTCAATTGCACGTTCTACCAGACAATGGGCCAGATCTTCGCTAAGATTCGTCGTTAAGCGATCTTCACACTCCTGGACACCGGCGACCATTGTCGCCACAGACAGGTTCTCGTAAAAGTCACTCAGAGATCGGGTGACTGATGGCCGATTCGCTGCACTCAACCACGCCTTCTTTGGACTCTTCGACTTTCGTCGGTTGGAGGCACTTGGTGCTAGCAAATTCTTGGACACATTGAAAATTTCCGGCAAATTGGTTCGCAATAAATTAAAGTCAAGTGGAAAAGGAATGCGACTCTTCATGTTTTGACAAACGGTGTAGAACTCAAACAATCCCGTGTGGTAGCTGAGTTCAGTGCTGTCTGTTTTGGGTTTTCCCTTTTCGACGGCGTCGTCTATTACAGTTTCGGACACTGAAGAAGATTCCTCAGAAAATCTACGCTTTGTAGGAGAGGCAAAGTATTGCGATTCCTCGGTAGTGGCCGTGGACGTTTTCTTCGTTTTGGGTCGGTCGCCACCACTCTGAATGTAGAATTGTAACTCGAGAATGGTTTTTCTCAGCTCCTTCCGATTAAGAAGATACAAACTGACGAGATCATCCAGTTCAATGGGACAGTTTTCGATTAGCGACAGAACAGAAAGATACTTCGAAATATTTAAAACATTCGGAGCGGCAAATTCGATTGTATTCTGGTTTATCAAGCGCTGTAGATGCTGGCAGTTGGGATTGGTGGCCACGATGATGACCGGTCGCTTAGACGAGGATGCCAGAGTGTAGAGTGCATCAACAAACCCGGCATCATGCTGCTCGAATACTATGTCGGCATCCTCTACAAGAATAAGCGACTTTCTGGCACTATGATCGGCGTCGTTTTCGGAACCACTGTTTTCGGCTGGTTGCTGTTTCTTTTTCTGCCCATTCAGTGTCATTTTGAGAAGCTTTTTTCCTTTGCCAACTGTGTCTTTACGGATTTGATGTGATTGAGTGGCTTCTTGCAGTTCCTGCAAAAGTGTCTTTCCCGAACGCTTCATGCCGGCATTAATTTCTAGCACGTTAAAGTTCATTTCGTTGGCTAAGGCAAAAACCGCATTGGTTTTCCCACTCGAATTCGGTCCCAGAAGTACGACAGAATTGCTGGAAAGTACGCTGCTGCTGTTGCTTGAATCGTTCATGTCCATGGAAGACTGATCAGCAGCACGATTAGCGCCACGCCACGATGAGAGGAACTCCTTTAGCTGATTAACTGGGTTTGCATTGACCAACACCTGATCGGAAGACATTGCTTTGTACTTTTCGACAAAAAGAAGCTCTCCATTTGGCGCCGACGGTGGTGGTTTTTCCTCCTCGGCATCTGGATCGAATTTAGCTTTCGTTAGTGAACGTCGACAGCTGCTTCGCGTCACAACAAATGACTCTGTCACTTGCTCTGCTTCCTGTTCTGAATCGATAGCACAAAAGTAGCGGTATTTCTCGCGCAACTGATTGTAACATCTAAAAGTTGGAAACCGATCAAATGTGACCTTCCAATCTTTGATGATTAATCGCTTATTTTCTATTTGTTGCAGAGGAACCGGTCCATTCTGTCCATCAGTTTTGTTTTTGTTTTGTCCCCGAAAGTCCTTAGGGGTGCACATCGTTAAGGCACCTATTGCACGTTTTTTTATCTTTCTTGTTGGCGTTTTCTGATCTTCATCGTCCTGGCGCAGTTTGAAGGATGCCACAAAACTATTTGCATTCAACTCATCCTGCTGCTGCTCTGCACTAAACTGCCTGATGTGACTTACCCGGGGGAACTCTGCAATGGTCTCTTCATACGATTGTTCGTACTGTTTTTGCTTGTCCATTTCTAAGCGCATTTTTTCCGGAACACCTGACATTAAGAACTTTTGCTTTGCTCGCAGCAGCTCTGGGTTCGGACTTGGCTTAGGCATTGCTTTAATAAAGAGTGGTGCGAGTTTCTTTGGAGTTTTCTTTGGGCTTTCGCTGTCCACATCGATAATGATTTCGACTTCAATCGCAGATTGTGGTGGTGCTTCTTCTTTCGAGGATTTCTTATACGCACGGGCACTGCCTCGGTCATCTACCTTTGACGTGGGAGGCGGTGGACTCAGTTCATGATCATACTTAGACTTTCCTGAACACTGTCTTTTGGGACGACCACTTGAAACGGCCGGGGACTCAACTACCACCGCTTCCACTTCTACAGCTGGAGTTCGAACTTTTGAGGGGCGACCGACTCGTCGACGCTTTGGTGTTACATCATCCGGTAATGATTCAAATGGTAATTGCTTTTTTACCTTGGCGATTTCCTCCGCTGGTGATGACTTCTTTGGAAAATATCCCAACAAACTGTCGCGCTTCTTAATGGGCGAGGAAAGTTTAGCCAGAAATTCAACAGGTTCTTGACTGCCAGCGTCGACTGATTCAACAGAATCGACGGAAGAAAGTCTATGTACATGCCTCGAGGTTCGTTTTGATTTGCGTGCAGTAACTGATTGCGCCGTTTTTGTGGAAGTTTTTTCATCTGCATTGTGAATAGGTGGCGGTTGTTCTTTTTCAGGCTTGTCCGGGTGACCATTTATTAGCATTGTTTTGAATCTGCAAAAAAAAAAAAAAAGTTGTTACAGGGTGTTTTTTTTAGGGGTATAGAACTTCGAATTAAAATAAAACACAAGAAAATCGTTTTAATGTCCATCAAATTGGTTTAATTGAAAGAATAATTTTATGCCATTAACGACTTCACATATCCCCAAGGAAAATAATCCAATGGTGTCAAATCACACGATCTTGGTGGCCAATTGGCATGTCCATTCCGCAAAATTATGCGCTCATCGAATGTTTCCTTCAATAAATCGAGTGTGACGTGCGCTGTGTGGCATGTAGCGCCGTCTTGTTGGAACCACATCTCATTCACATTCATGCCATCCAATATGATAGTCGGTTATCATGGCTCTATACCGGTCTCCATTAATGGTAACTAACTCTCCAGCATTATTTCGGTAGAAGTATGGCCAATGACTCCACCAGCCCATAGAGCACACCAAACAGTCAGCTTTTGTGGATGTAATGGCGTTTCAAGGGTCTCACGTGGATTCTACGTAGCGATTCAACCCAAAATGAGCCTCATCACTGAACAAAATTTTGCGATGAAAACAGCATCGATATCAATCTCATTTTCGGCCAATATACCAAAATCACGACGCATTGCATGGTCTCGCGGCTTTAATTCTTGCACAAGCTAGATCTTGTAAGGTCGTGGCTCTTGGAAGATGCGCAAAATCTTCCATAAAGTTGGAAAAAGCTCCAATTGCTGTGCACGGTGCCAGATTTGACCACGAAATGTCAGTTTTATCTCTATTCGAAAAACCAACCTCTAAAAAAACACCCTTTATTAGTGAAAGGTAGGCACGGCGGGCAGACTATCCATATCCAGTCTCCTTAGGTAGGCAGACTCTTCATTGTTTTAACAATTGAGCAACTTAAAATGATACTTCAGGTTAAAACGAAAATACTGCATTTATTACAGGCTCCAGAAAAGGAGGCACATGTTGGGATGAGAATTGCCGTACGAAATCGACTACGATTAAAAGTTATTGATTTTAGACCGTTAAGCGATCGCCCAAAAAAAAACTGTCCCGGCTACGATGTCCAAATCGTAGTTAGGGCGTTTTGCGCTTAATTTGGTCAAAAAACTCGATAACAGACAACGTGAGAAGCAGCACTCGGTTTTTTTTGAATCCACAAAGCAACCTGGCAATCCCGAGACGTTTGCCAAATGGTGCATAAAGGTTTGCCTTAAAGTTAATCCTAGGAAATGCACCATAGTTACACTCACCAAGAGTAGGAAGTTAGAAAGATTCTAAAATGCTACACTCTTCAGTGAAACAATAGAGTTATCAACGGACATTAAATATCTAGGAATCACTCTATATGAAAAACTTAAATGCAACACTGACATTACCAAGAAAATTGATAAAGCCAGGATCTCGTTATAGACCAGCAAAAGATTATTCAGTTAAAATTGGGGACATAACCCCAAAATGTCACTATGGATGCACAAGGCAGTAACAGAACCAATCAGTGCGTATGCCCGTAGAGGCCCGCTCAGGCAACAAAATACAGAGTCTAGCTTGCATCTGTGAAACCGGTGCTATGTAAATTACACCAACAGCTGCTTTCAGGTTATTCATAACTTCCCCCACTTCATTTAGAAGTTTGCACCAGAGAGAGTATAAAACGTTTCAGAAAAAACTTTTACATTCTGTCTAATAACAGGCAGCGCTGCTTACAATTAACGCCTTGCAAGTTGTCTGGATTGTCTACAACTCCTTAAACTACAACAACAAACAAAGTTCATCTGATTTGGGAGCCAGAACACAATGAAAAGCGTCCCAATTCATAGTGCCAAGACCGGGCTACCAACAAGCACTACACAAAGTTGCATTAAAATCTGGCTAGAAGGAAAAAAGCAAAATTTCTGGAGATAAACCGAAGGAAAAAGCCAAGTCATAAACTTGATGCTGAACAGTTCCCACAAAAAAAGAAATAACAACTATATCTAAGTAGAATTCAGATTCGACTGGTCACAGGTTTACTCTCTCTGCCGTATCAAAAAACATCTGATGGCCATTAGAGATAGCAGACGACAATACCCGCAGTAACCTGAAACGAAGACGTAGAGGCAAGAGAACACATAATATGTGAATATAACTGCTTAATCAAAACACGTCAACGTTACCTAGGTAAATTGTACTTCGAAGTAGCTACCAGTGTACCCAAAGAGCTAAACATTAATTAAGTCTAAAAAGCCATATCTACATTGGCTGAGCCACTTCTAGCAAATAGACAATAGTGTTCCAGCCATGTGGGTCTTTGCATCTCAGCCTTAAAGCTCGAGACGACAAGAAAGACCGGACATCTGTCCAATGCCATAACGGATACCATGGCGTTGTGTGCACATTTCAATTCACAATAATGGACAATATTCGTGACAACATTCATAGTTAAAGGATTGCACAGCTTTGGCAAAGTATAGATTGAAAGGGCAACCATTTTTAACCTGCTAAAAGTTGTTAAATGGGTAAAGACAAAGAGTTGTTACAAAAATGTTTAAATATATGTGGACATTGTACTGTGTCCACTTTAGGGCAAATTAAATGCCCATTAGGTTATGTTGCTTAAGCAACTCCAGTAGGAACCACATTGCCTAGTATTTCACCTGATAAACAAAACTTGTGTAGCAACAAAGCGGATTTGGCCTAAGCTGGATTTGAGACGCTCCAAGTATTTGATATCTTTAAAAAACAACACATCTGTTCTACAATAGGTGTCACTCTGGGCAAAGTCTTATTGGCAAGCATGTAACAAGGCTTGGTGTGTATTCAATGACTTATGCAGAAGCTACGAGGAGCTACGCTACGGACGAGGAGGGGACAAAGACTATCCTGCACTTTGTTTGTACCTGTTCTGCTCTCTCCCATAAATAGAAGGCTAGAGCCATGACAATTTTCAAGATCTGTCCACTATTGACATTAAATATCTCTTTCGCTTTTTTCAAAGCTCCAAATGGTTTAACGAGCAGAGTACTAAAAGTACGTATCTATGTGGTATCACAACGGATCTCTTTTTGGGTCTACTAAGTTTGCCACCGATTGCCACTTCAACCTAACCTAACTTAACTCCAGAAGGAGCTTGAGATGAAAAACACATCAATCACTAGTCTTTCTGTGCCGTCAAAAGGTGATTGATTTCTTTTAAACGTCTCGCTCAACAATCACAGTGCATGCACTGCATCAAAGAAAAGCGATGTATTCTCGGTTTGCTATTTTTTTTTTTACTTGTTATGATTCCAAAAAAGCACATGCATATTACGCTTACATTAAGTGCAGCGTAATGTAACGCCAGTTATCTTGTTTAATTGTATCACTCACAATGCTACCAAATAAAAATAAAAGACCGATTGCTTACCTCTTTGCTCGTTGTTTCATCGCTTTGTCAATGTATGCATCCTTCGCCTCCTCCTCTAAACGCCTTTTTTGGCCGCCCTTCTTCTCAGCCCACTCCTGCAACAGCATCTTTCTCTTCAGGGCCGCAGTCTTGGGCAAATCTTCAGAATCTTCTGCAATAGGATCTTTTCCGGGTGTATTCGAGCCGATACTCTTATTCCGCGCATTCATCATCACCTCAAAGGCATTTGCTTTCTTGGTGGTGACTTCCACTCCATTTAGATTCGCATTTACAGCTGGACTATCATTATTCAGTTCGGGCTCCTGCTTCTTCGGTGTCCTAACAAAATGATCCAAGATTGTGGTGCTCTTGATGGGACTCTTCACTTCAGTCACAAACTTATCCACATTCTTTTTGCTCTCCTGCAACGGATGTTTCGGACTCTTTTGACCCAACTTTGCAGCATCAGCGTTGGCTGCATTCTCTGCTGCAGCCGCTTCGGCCTCCTGCAGAGCCTTTTTCTTTTGTTCTTTCTTTCGGCGATGTTTCTGTTTGTGCTTGCGTTTAACCGAATTCAGTACTTCCTCCATATTTTGCAGAATAAGCTTACTATCCGCACGTGGTGTTTTGACTACATAGGGAAATGGTGAGCCTACAGGACTTTTGGGCGACAACGACAACTCACAGTCCAGTTCGGCTGAATCGGCCGTTTTAGGTTTCTCTGTGTTACTACAAGACTGCGATACTTCGCTCATTTCTTCGAAATATTCATCGAATTAATCCAGATTCACTGCAAATAGACGCAAACCGTGAGTTGTTTACACAAATGGCGAGACTTTCACGCATATTACCCCCTCGAAGTGAATTTATTTTGCTGGATTAACAATATTTTTCTGATGACACCACAGTTTTGAAGTAAAAATCTTCTTGGCAAAGCACACTCTTCACGGTGGTTTTCTTTTTTTTGGGGCTTTCTATCGCATTTAACTTAACGCAAGCAAGTAAAGTTTCGATTTGACTTTCAACAATGAATAGAAACCACTCAATCAATGAAGATTGTAAATTTCACTTATTTTTCGGGTTCAATTGATAAATTTAAGAATTTAAAATCATTGCTCAATCTGAATTCTTTTCTTTTTTTTATTGTTCGCTCTTTTCGTACGCTTGTCAAAAACGAATAAATAAAAAAGGTAAAATGGCGCCAAAACTTTCTGCCAAATTGACATTAGAGAGCGTTCACTCGGTGTGTTATCACATGAATTTATAAATGTAGTAGAGGGCCAATGGGTAAAATTAGGAAATGTTTTCACCACAACACAAGCTCGATCTTCCAGATTATAGATATCAGAAATATCTATCCCTATGTGTCACGATTCCCATGTGTAGTTGTAATTAACATTTATTTCTATGAGAGCGTGCAATGGAACACTACTAACATCAATATGAAATTGCCCGGTTTTATCTAATATATATAAATGAAACAGATATACTAGTTTAACAAGTTGTAAAATGGCTAACTATATGACCAACATTCACCAGTTAAATAAATATTAGAACATTATAATGGTAATGGTAGCATACTATCTTAACGCCAGAGTAAAGCATTAGTTAACTAATTTTTTATTTAAAACTAGAGCTCTGTGTCAGAAGCGTTATTGCACTTGCATGATTATTGCCTAAAATATTTTAATTCGTGGATTAAAACATTTCTTAAAACGTTTATGAGGCGTTATTGTAATGAATGTATGGACATAAATGCTTTGCCTTAAGATACATTTGTATTTTGGTGAACTGTCATATGTCAAAATTACAAAGCATTTATGTCCTTATGGAATTGTTGGTATGAACGCTTATATTTATATATATGCCAAGCTGTCAAATTATTATCCATTTCATTCGATAGAGAAATGGTCATTTAACTTGGCATTGACATTGATATGCGGTCTAATCTCATATTGAGTTTTGTAGCGTTAAAAAATGCATGTTTTATTATTTTTTATCACCTGATTAATAAATACGAGTTAGCGGTGTGTTACCCTTAGGCCATGAGTTATGTGTAAAATGTTTTTAATAAAACAAATTAGACACTAACTGACGTTAATCAACTGCGAATTAACTTAACTTACCATCGAAGGTAACGAAGGTAAACCATGTAACGATGGTTTAGCAGGCAAACGAAAACATTTTTTATTTTTATTTCTACAGATATTTCTCACTTCTTTTTCGTTTTTTTTTTTTTTGTACGATTCTCCATATTTATTGTCCAATTTGCACTTTTAAATCTAAAAAACATATATTTGTTTACATAAAATATGAAAAATGATCTACAGACAATGAAAATTTGATTGATTATCATAAAAAATAAATAGATTTGCGTAATGTTATTACTGAACGTCAAAATTTTTTATTAATAAGAAATTTTAACTCGTGAGTTAAGTCTTATTCCATCGTTTAGTAAGTTCGTGAGTTAGAGGTGAGTTAAGGAATTTTTATTAATAGGGCTTTATAAGTATAAACGCAGAACTATATATTAAGCTTTGTTTAATGAGAAAAAAGGCAAGGCAGAGAGCAGCACAAATTTGTGAAAAATGTCAGATTAATTTGCAATTACAACTGATTTTGACGTTTCTCACAAATCTGTTCTACCTAAAAAGAAAGTGCAAAAATTCTGCTCATGACAGGTCCCAGATAGAGTCATTGAACAAAAAGCGAAAGAGCTGTAAAGAAAATTTCGTCACTGAACACGAAAACCTGTAATTTACATGCTTTGGACTGAGCTGGACAGCCTCAGCTATTTTGAGTTCAAGACCTAATCTGGTAAAAACAAAAGGCTCGTAAAACGTTTCAATGTATCCGAACACCTGTGAAAGAATAAAAAAAAAACCTTAAATAATGCTAAAAATGTTTTTAAAAGATTTCAAGCCGCTAATTTGGGTGAGAAAGAAACACTACACTGTACAACAAGTGCATTTAAAAATAGAAAGTCTGTTCAGCCCATTTTCGACTAAGAATAGGTTTATTATAAAGTTTGACATCAAGTACTAACATTTAAACTGAAAAGGGATCTCCCAGATTTTTTTTTTCAATCCACAATTTTACATTACAGATCGTTTCTTTCCTCCAGAACGTTCGGAACTAAAAATTAAGAGTAGACACAATTACTTTTCAGTATCAGAGTAACCAGGGTTCGAACCTCAGTAGTAAAATTTTTCAGCAATAAAAAAAAAGATTTATTCACATGCATATGATGTATTCGTTGGATTGTCAGACTTTCACCATTTACGATGGCTTATGCATATTGTATTTGGCTCTTTATCATTTATTTTTTTACCTATTTGATAGAAGTAATTTGAATATCAAAAGATTCATAAAATTATTTTATAAGATATCTGTTCCAACCTGAAATAAAGAAATGCATGCACTTTGATTTTTGTTTGTTTCATTTCTCAACAATATACCAATCAAATATAAAACACATTATTTGCATTACATTTTTCTTTTATTATTGTAATAAAAAAAATATTAGCTCACAAGTTAAATAACTTATAATAATGCTTCACAACAATAAAAGTAATAATATATTCCAAGAACTAAGGGCGGTATTCATCGACCATTCTTAAATCAATTTTAAATGTAGGTAGCTCACAGTTTTAAATTTTTGCTACGTGTTCACCAAGCAATAATAGGGTTGTGTCTATGCTAATTCGAGTATGCGAAAAATTTGTTCGAACTCTCTCTCGAACATGCAACGTTAAGGTGCGATCAGACGGTCATCCATACTTGCCATCCGGATGACATGCTGACGTTAGAAAACTTGTTTCTTACAGACGGGTTAACCACTTTAGGAGAAAATATACGTCATAGTGACGTCAGGATGTCATCCGGATGACAAGTTTGGATGTCCGCCTGATCGCACCTTTAGAATCTCCATGTGAATAAGCACAATTATTTAAAATATATGTTCAAGTTTTTTTTGTGCGCCAAAAAAATTACACCAGGAAAATTACAACCATTGGTCGCTCAATTGAAGCTTTAATACGACATATGAAAGGTACTATAGTTATCTTTGAAACATTACACGGTTATTCGTTTTGCTAGTACGCTGCGTTTAGCCTAAGGAGCTTGTAGAAGAAATTTTTTTTATTGTCTTAAATAAAACAAAATAACATTAATATGCCGTACTACCATCTACAATAGAACCACCAATGGCCGTGATTCATCTACATAAGTTGTCTGGTGTTATATATATAAATATGATGCGATAATTACGCATTTCTATTGCTGTCTAGGGTAGCTGGCCAGATAATACAGATACGTCTCGGCTTTACACGTGATTTATAATAGATTTCCATTAAGAATGAATGCTCTCTATAGAGATAATTCTATTTTATTTTATGACGGAGACTACGCTTACAAAAAAACTTTATTGCACCATTAGGAGTATCATCAGCAAACTCTTGGTGTATGGCAGAGGTTTTCCAGCTCCAGAATATATCACCATGAGGATTCTTTTCATATTAATTGCAAAATATGTACAACATATTTATAATAAAATAAAATTTGAATATGACGTATCATATATTTCACAGCTAATTTCGAATTTTCGAAGTTGTAAAAATATTTTACTGCTCTCAACTTAAGAATGGTTGGGACCTCTCGTAATTCTTATGAGCGTTCGTAAATCTGTACTAATAGGGGTTGGTGAATAGGTTTACGCAGCTCATAGCTTACGAATGGTCCGTGAATGCCGGTCTAAGCGCTGTATAACATAAACGTAAATAAAAAAATAATGTAATCAATCTTATAAAAATTATAATTTGCTGAATTGAGCTTCAAAATGGCATTAAATTCATTTGAAAAAATACATTTACATAATTGGATTGTACATTAACCCTAACAATTTCCATGCGCAGCATTGCCATTTTTTTTGCTGAAATTTCAACTTTTGACAGCACATACATTTTTTATTTTCGTTATTTGTGAAATAAAAAGTTTTTTTCATTCTTCATACTCATTACTCCATTGTAATTGACTTTCACAAGAAAATTAAATAAAAAGTTATAGAGAACTGAGTCCCACTAAACAATGGAATCAGAAACCATAAAGACAACTGAATCACCAAAACTAAAATCGAAAGTGAGTGATGAAAATTTGCTAAATGAAATTGCTACTGAGGCGCGAAGAACTAGAAGAAGAAGGAAATACGTCAGGAAAAACCAGAATTCAGAGAGTCCGCATTCAGCATCTACTTCGATTTCTGAACACAAGAAATCCAAATCGCAATCTGAATCGAGCAGCACCAATTTGACAGAGAAAGCATCGGGCGCTGCAAAATCCAACAGCGCAGTGAATCTTGGCGATAATAAATCAAAGCCAAAACCTCCAATGCTACGTTCAGATCCGGATTTGCAGGAGCATGTCAAGAAACTACACGATCGTACAAAGCATGTTAAGGCAAAATTAGCGAGAATAAAGTTTCCGACCCCGCCATCAACGGATACTATTATTAGGAATGGTCCGTCCGAATTGACGGAGGAGGGAATCCTAATGGAAATTGATCGGCTGAAAGACTTAATGCGCAAAATTCGCTTGCAATCTCTAACAAAGAAGGACTCGGAGCCGGAAGGTGAAGTACAAAATGATAACACCGGTGGCAAACCGGATGAGAACTCAAACAAACAACGAGTGCTGCCGAGAAATAGAAAGAAGAAGAAGGAGTTGGACGACAATGAACTACAAAATTTGTACGAAAAGCATATAAATTGGGTTGTCAGCGGCGCCGATAAAGAAGAAGCAAAAAATGTTGACTTGAAGTTTAAAATTGGCGATGACTTGGAGAAGTTCGCTCAGAAATGCATGGATGAAGGACTCGGATGTATCATGGAAGGTGAGGTTCGCGTGAATGCTAAGAACAATCATCAGGCATTCATTACTATGGGCGATGGCCGGGATGCGATGATTTCATCGATGGCTGCACGGATGTACGCCATGGATGGAGACGTGGTGCGAGTATTTGTAAAAAATTCTCCAGAATTATCAGAGGAGAATGAGCAAACAGTCGAGGCGGCAGAAATGTCCCCAGGTAAGTTACCCATTTCAGAGACTGGCGGTGTGAATGAGTCCTCCGATGACGTAGAAGTACTCAAAGAAACCCAAGTCTATAACTCGCCGTTATCGCGACAAGCGTTCGTGATTCGCCTAGTCAAAGAGATCGGAAATCGAGTCTTTGTCGGTGCAATATCGTTCAATAATCCGACTAACTTCGACGGAGCCCAGTTCTTTATGTTAAAGCCACACGACTTAAAGGTTCCCATGATATACATTCCCGTCGAACAGTGCGAGGAAGTGCTGACGAAGCAGACATCTAAAGACGTGCTGGGATTCCTTTACCTCGCACAGATAACACAAATTAAAGACAATGGCCGCTGCATTGGTAAGCTGCAAGCGGCGGTGGGCAAGTGCGGCAACTTGGAAGATGAAATCAAAGCGATCCTCCTGCACAATGGACTTAAGGATGTGAAGCCGTTTGAGGAACGTTTCGAGAATATGTGGGAGGGTCCCCTTACAATAACTGATGCGGACCTTAAGGGCAGGGAAGACTTGCGCAAGGATTGCATTTTTACAATTGATCCACTCACAGCTCGTGACCTGGACGACGCGGTGTCATGTAAGACCTTGGAAAACGGCTGTTATGAAATCGGCGTTCACATATCTGACTTGACTCATTTCTTAGAGGAGAGTTCCGAGCTGGATGAGCTGGTAAAGCTGCGAGCGACAAGCATTTACCTGGTCAACGAAGTCATTCACATGCTGCCGAAAACCCTTTGCATGAAATGCTCCGTGCTGCCAAATGAAGATAAGTTTGCCTTCTCTGTATTCTGGGTGATGGACGCAAACGCGAAGGTGATATCTACGCGGTTCACGAGGAGCATCATCCGCTCCTGTACTCAGTTCGCCTATGAACATGCGCAAAAGATCATCGACAATCCAGACGAAGTATTCACGAATGACGACTTTCCGACTATCTGCAACGGATACGATGTTCCCGACGTGGTTCAGCGGGTAAAAACATTAAATTCTTTGGCTGAGACCATGCGTCGCAATCGCTTCGAAAACGGATCTCTATCCATTGACAAGCCGCAGTTCTACTTTCAATTTGATCCGAAAACTGGTGAGCCTATTAGCTTCGAGGTGGCGAGTCGGCTGACTGCCAACTTTCTGATTGAAGAGTTTATGCTTTTGGCAAACCAGTCGGTGGCGCAGTTCATTTACAAACGATTTCCGGATATTTCGTTTCTGAGATGTCATCAGCCGCCAAAGCTGAGTGCTATCAAGAGTTTGAAAGCGAAACTCACCGCGATTGGCATTGAGCTGGACATGAGCAGTTCCAAGACGATATACAATGGAATAAAGAGTATCTGTGGAGAGAGCAGCAGCCCAGAGGTAGTGTCAGCAGCCATGAATTATTTGCTGACCAAACCAATGATGCGAGCTAAGTATGTGACTTGTGGGTAGCGTGTAATGGCCATCAATTAGCTTGATTCCATTTTTTTTAAGATACTTTTGTAGTGAGGACGTGAAAAGCGAAGAAGATCTCTATCACTATGCGTTGGCTATTCCGATCTACACGCATTTTACGAGCCCCATTCGGCGCTATCCGGACGTTATTGTCCATAGGTAAGTTTTGTAGTTGATTGGTTCTGTATTGACCGCCTTAGACTCACCCTCATCCTATTGTTACCTCAACAGACTTCTTGCTGCCGCACTGGACTATACATCACCACCCAAGCGCAAACCGGAGGAACTGCATGATTTGGCACAGGTTTGCAATGACCAGAAACTTAATGCTAAGAACGCTAGCGAAGAGAGCGCCAACCTGTACTTCAAACGTTATGTCATGTCTAAGAAATCAATCGATGTTAAGGCGGTGATCACCGACATATATCGTCATTCCATAGAAGTTATAACTCTGCAAACCGGCCACTTGATTCCCATTCAATTTAAACTCCAAAAGGTTATAGTTGACGCCAGCAAAGCTCCCAATTCGATATTCATATCAGAGAAGAACTCTACTAAACAGCCAGTTGAATTGAGAATGTTTTCAGCTGTTAATGTCAAATTAACGGTGTCAGAGGGGAAACTGACTGGATTCTTTGTTTCACCCGATAAGAAGCAACGATTTGAAAACTCTATTGAGGCCACAGAGGTACAGCAGAGAAAACGTAACCGGCCCAACCGGAAGACGAGGGAGAAACAACGAAGTCAAATGACTGCTCAGTAGAATTTGTATTTGCGCATTTGTCTGTGATTTTTATTGATAAAATATGGATTACACTTCATTTTATATTACTTTTGAGTTTTTCTTTTACCTTTGATGGAATAAATACAAATTTTAAAGCAAATTTTATTGGATTTTATTTGGCGTATTAGAGAGAGAGAGAGAGAGTGAGGACGTGTGCTGATTTTATTACGATCCAGCATTATATTACAATGGTCACTAACCAATTGCAATTCACGAGATTTCGTGTGAATGTACAATGTAGACGGCAAAACTGGTGAATTGATGACATATCTAACCGAAAAGTGGAACCAATCTTTTCACCGTGGTGGTGAAAGTAAGGTCGTTGCGCTTGATGTTTCGAAGGCATTTGACAGAGTTTGGCATCAGGTTCTTTTATCGAAAATGCGTGCATTTGGAATCGATGATACCATTCTTCAGACCGTTTGGACCGCTTAATACAAGTCGTTTTGGACGGTTTCAAGTCTGCAACTCAACAAATAAATGCAGGTGTCCCTGAAGGCTCCGTTTTGTCTCCGACTCTCTTTCTCATTCTTGTTAATGACCTCCTCTCTGTCACTTCTAATCCAATCCATTCCTTTGCTGATGACAGTACCCTAAGAGTCGCATATTCGTTTTATGATTCACGTCCCTCATCTTAGGGCGTGGAGCTAGAACGGCAACGTATGTAAGTGGGGTAAAACCAATAGATTAGAATTAAATGCTTCCAAAACACAATGTTGTATTTTGTGATTAAGGCGAAACCCCAATACTCTGCCATTATCCATGGTTGGCACTAGCAACACTGAAACCGAAAGACTTTCCATCCTCGGTATGTGCGTTAACCACAAACTTCGTTGAAATGACCATCAATCAAAGAATATAAAACTACCAAAAAGGCGCATCTCATACAAATGTTCGTACTGAACAGTTTTTTATGGCGGGTTCCAACATTGAAACCAGCTTTCACAGCTTTTGCTGTTGCTTTGCTTTATCAACTTTAAAATCCTTTGCTCAAAGAACTTTATAAACCAGTCCAACGAGATACAATACCAGCAAAAAACTTTATATGACAAACTTATAAAGGAGGACAGTGCCTACATATCTTGAGAAGTATTACAACCTATCTCTCTAACTTTAGGATTAAAATGTTTTTTCTAAATTGTGGGCATGGCAGTGGGCGTGTTCAAATATTTACCCTTAACCATTTCGGAGCCCTAGGAAATATGTGTTACAAATTTTAGCTTCCTAGCTTAATTTTAAAGGCATAAAAAATGCGTACGGATGGATAGACATTGCTAAATAGTCTTAGGATTTGGTCCTGATCATAAATATATATACTTTTATGGGTCTACGACGAATATTAAGCGGTGTTACAAACTACATATGTCTCAAAATTAATACACCCTTAGGATAGGGTATAAAAAGGTACATTTTGAAAATGCGTATATCTCAGAATCAGACAAAGCAGTTAAAGATTTAATTGGTATATGATCACAGGTGAGTAATTATGCAGATAGTCGACTGAGAGGATTTTTGGCTCTCCCGTTTTTTTTAGCTAACAAACATATTTTTTGGGTAAAGATTTTTACGAAGTTTCGTAAACATGTTGGCAGTTATGCAAGTTAAAAATAAAATTATAAGTGTCATATTTTGTTTGCCAGTAATTAAACTAATTTAGCAGTTTTAAATTGTCAGTAATAATTAAATTATATTGTTGGTTGATTTGTCCAATGTCGAGTAAAATAATTAAAATTAAATAATTTTTAAATGGAGGGTGCGATTAATATTTGAGCAGTGAGTAAATGAAATATTCTGTAAAATTACTAAAATTGCGGGTAAAATAAATAAATGCTCAATGAATAAAATTAATGAGTAACGCGTGATTAGTTAACTGAACATTTTAGTAATTTAACATAGTATTTGATAAATTAATAATAACGTTATTAAATTTGTTCAGCGTGATTAAATTATTCATTATTAACATTATTCATCATTATGATGAAATAAATTTAATAACGTTATTGTCTTGGAATTGGAATAGTAAAGTTTAAATTTTGTGTTTAATAATGCATTAAAAGTTATTTCTTCGCAGTTTGTCCATTCGCTCGCTCGCTCTCATATGAATTCTTTAAAATTTATGCACAGTCTCAGCGAAATATTCGTGATTGTAGTGAAGTGCGATTAGAATTTCATTTTCAAAGGCAGATAACACTTTTGGTAAATTTATATTCTTTGCTACAACGTTAAAAAAAATTAAATTTTAAATCAACTGTCAATGGACACGTTTTGACAGTTAGTTCTTACTAGAAATATTCGTAAGTTTTTCAATTGAAAATCTGGACATCTCTCGCTCTCGATGCCGCTCTCTTGTAAGGTTTTTTTTAAATAAAAGGGAACGAAATTTAGTAAAAATTTGTACATATTAGAAAAGATGCCAAGGTATCAGGCTCGCATCAAACTGTAAGACGTCAATCTACTAAAGTATCTGCAGAACAAGTCACATCAATACAAAAATACCCTGCTAATGGCGCATACATTTTTCAACGAACTGCGTGAGCATCTTAAACCCGTCTGCAACATACTAATTGGCACGTACCGTTGTGGCTTCAGACCACCATTTTGACATTCATACTAAAGCAAAGATCAACGAATTTGAAGTCGAGGCATATCATCTTTTCATTGACTTTAAAACCGCATTGTGAGAGCATTCAATCATTCATCGCCAGGAGCCTTACATAGCAATGGCTGAATTCTGTATACCGGCAAAACCTGGCATAACTATTAACTGTGTTTCGTGAAGCTTGAGAACACGCTGTGCAGTGTGCAGTTTTCAGCAGCTCATCTGAACTCTTTCAAAAATACACCGAATTTCAGCAAGGTAGTGCGCTATTATGTGACTTCTTGACTCTTGTCGACTCTGACGTGTGTCAGGCAAGTTTAGTACGTAAGGAAGTAATGGCAAATCAGGTTTAGGATGATTAACTTGAGAACCAATTTTAAAGCTAATTATATTTTTGGGCTGGATTTTGCGATAACTTTGTCTATTTTCTAGCTTTATATCAATAGACACTAATTTGCATCCAACCATTCGCCATGTTGGAACTGTTCCAGCTGCTGTCAGTGCTGTTGTAACTGCTGTCAGTGCTGTTTTAGCTTTTTTGCGAGTACTGTTTCGGTTCACACTATCGCCAACACGTTTGACATATGTCCACGCTGAAAACAAACAAAATGGCAGGACGCGCAAAAAATATAAAATGGTGGTAGTGCATATATGTACATGTAATGCATGCTCTTTGGAAACATTTGGTTAGAACTACTTCGACTGGGTGAATGGAAATCGACATAAGTAAAACCTGTGCCGATTCAAAACTCGATTAATTTGATGATCAGATATGTTTATGAACTTCTATTGGATAACATGTTCCTTTGTTAACGTTTGAACTATTTTTATACCCTACCTAGTAAGTAACTATATATATTTATGATCAGGACCAAATCCTTAAGACTATTTAGCAATGTCCGTCCGTCCGTCCTTCCGTCCGTACGCAATTTTTAGGCCTTTAAAATTAAGCTAGGAAGCTGAAATTTGGACCACATACTCCCTAGGGCGGATGATTGAATACACCCACTGCCACGCCCACAATTTAGAAAGCTTTTAAAGCTAAACTTAGAGAGATAGAGCGTTATAACCTTCAGAAGATATGTAGGTACTGACCTTCTTTATAAGTTTGTCATATGCTACTTTTTGTAGGCTTTTTCTATCACATCGTCTATACACCCACTTTTTGGGGGCGTTTTTTTTTTCAAAACATATACTTTTTTTTAATTTAATAGAATCTTTATCTTCTTCTTAATGCTTTTTTCTTAGGGGCATATAGGGATATGGATAGGGTATCATACTGTTCGCCCCAAGCGGACTGTAGCCTTTTCTTTTTTTTTTAATTTAAGTTGTTACCAATTCATACCTACACGTCCCTTTTAATCTCTTCCAACTCCTTGCGCAAACCCTTGATTTGCTAGGGAAATAATTTATGAATTATTTTTTGCTAATTTAAATGATTTTTCTTACACTGTAGTCGGTGTCCTAGGTTTGTTGCGTTAAATATTTGCAACATGACGTTATTGCAATAACCACGAAGGTGAGTTCATTTTCTACGGACCATTTATTCAATTATCGATAGCAGGATTACACAAGTCTCTGTGCTGTTCTTCCAAAATAGCATTTTAACTTTGATAAAAGCAGCTTGTTCGACAAGCTAAGTTTGGAAAATCTATCTAGTAGCCATTCCTTTTATTATGTCTTGCGGAATATTTCGAGTGTTGACCTAAAATAGAAGCTAACCTAGAAGGCTTCTCTGTAAAACTTCTTACGCGATTTCTTCTAATTCGGTGTGTTCGTTTACATGCTTAACAAGGTAAAGACTTCTCTAGAAAAGAAGCTAGGATCTCACAGAATTACTTTGCAAAGGGTAATTTAGGCTAATTTTATTTTTATTCTTTTATTCTTTATGGTAGATGTCAAGAAGAATCAGAGTCACCTCCTATAATTGTTCTTTTCATACAAAGCGGCTAAAGGGAGTAGTCACTTTCATGTACTTTTTAACATCCAAGTGAGACTAGCAACACATTTATCATCGGCAAACTACCAAGTGAAGAGAAAAATTAAACAATAGAAAATTCTCCTGTTTAAAACAAAAATCGCTTAAATCACAATGGGAAATTACGCACAAAGAAAAGGCACTACTAATGCAGCGTATGATTAGGATCGTGGGACGAGAAGATGTGTTCGGTTCAGGACTATTCGGTTAACCCGGATGCCCTTGGACCACAAGTTGAAACTACAGAAAGGAACAGGGTGAGAACGGCGTGTGTCACCCCTTTGCTCCTTAGCTTGGGCAAGATTTCCACCACTGCTTCAAGAACATTCCAAAGGAAAAGCTTTTGTTTATTGGCGGTCATTTGAACTGAGGTATTGGCACTTGGTCACTTATAGAGCAGAGGCATTAATGAAACCCAGATTGACTACCATTTGGCGTTCAGTTTCATGAAGACTGAAGTGACGAAGTGACTAATAACAACTAATCTTATTTCCCACTTTTTTTAACTGCCTTGTTTCTATTTTGAGACTGAAAGTATTTCTCCGAATTCCTTTATTCATTAAATAGCAATTATTCACCAAAAGCGACCCATTAATTTCAAAAGTATTCATCAGCCGGTTATATGCTGTCCCACCTGTTGTCATGCGTTAAATGCATCTTTTTCTACAATTCCCTGCTGTTAAGCGTATCTTCGAATCCAGTATTCACATTTAAAATCAATTAAACACGCCCAGATGCATATCATAATACTAATACCGACTTGTTTATTTTCTTGATATCTGGTTCCACAATGATACAGACTCGCACAATCCAAAAATACAAGATGTGTTAATTTTTTATTCCGATAATCGCTTGCTCTCTGCTGAGTGGGTAATCCCCCATGGTAATAGTCGGTTATGTACATTAAAACATTAAAAAAAAAATCTTCAGCGGCTCTCTGATTTACCAAAAAAAGCACTTTGGTGAATAACAAACAAACATTGAATAGAGTCTTGTATATGACAGTCGGAGTTTAACCATTCAAGGCTTTAAGATGAAATTCTTTTGCAAATTTAATTCTCTTAACAGAACCTATTGAATAGATCCTTATTCAAGGAAAGGCTACAGTTTATTTGGGCGTATTGTTAGATAACCTATTGATTGTGCTGTATTGTTTTTTTTATATGGAAGAGGGGCAAAAAATAGCACTAAGACCTTGCCATTTTACTTCACTTTTAGCAAAGCGAAGAAGGTTCGCTAATGCAATTTCACTGAGATCATCTTCATGGAGTAGGTGTTGTCCTAGGATAGCTAGTCTGATTTTGTAAAAAGTTGTTTCGTCAGCTTCCAGGCAGCACTCAAAATGCACGAGATTTTTTCTGAAATGCTCATTAGGAGTACTGAAAGAAGTGCCAAGGCCAATAAGGGATCTTAAGTCACATCTCTCCAGTTCGATCAGATATTGAAATTCCAACGAACGCAATATCATGTCGCGATTCGGTGGACAAATGAGAAGCGTTCTCCGGATATCATGTGATCGCTTCCATCTTATTAGCAACTTGGATATCTTCACATAAGCGTCAGACAGCGCCATGTTCTCCACTCTCCAAAAGAATAGTCGCTGTAGTTGCGATGTAAAGATCTCTTCTTGAAAGAAAAGGATTCCAATATATCGATTATAGATCGAATTCGATTATAATCATTATAGAATAAACAGCGGAAGAGACCGTTCATGGAATTAACATTTTAAAACACGATAGTATCACGCTACCTTAGGCCAATACACATATTGCTTTTCCATTCCAAGCGGTCAGCAAGAAGCACTCGAATGCATGCCAACCAATAATGGAGGTAAACAAAGCAAAACTTCAATAGGGGGGTGGGGGTGCCTGTCATTGTAGCTTAGTTAGATATCTCCTGAGAGTTTTTGCTCTTGGCCACAGCAGATAAGGTCTAACAATACACATATTTATCGATCAAACCAGTCTGGAGCTACGAATTCGTAGGTTCTGCTAATTACTTTGTGGCAATGCCAAACGATGTTTGTCGCCTTTAAGGTTTAAGCCTCTAAATGTTGTTTTGGATAAAGGGTGATGCCCAAATTCTTCACTTTGCTAGATAATAAAATGTAAGTGCTCAACCGTCCACCTTGTATTTGGTATTCTTGTTCTAGTTGTGAGCAGCATCATCTATTCCTTGGTCGAATTGACCGACAGAGCATATTTACACCACTAACTCGCAACTTTGTTTAGCACTGATTCCATACGCTCAAGTCGGCAAGTTACATCCACTGACAATAGGGGTGGTCTTTATCTTCTCAACATGGAGTCGACCAAGAGATCCTATACGGTAGAGCACAGCTTTCAGCTTCCAGCAGTAGCTATAACTTCCAAGCACTTAAGCAATTTCAGGATCCATTTCACCAGTTTGGATTCAAAGACCTTAGATTTCAAGTCGGACCGCACATTTAGACAGTAAGGTTAAGGAACCTGGGTCAAGTGCCTTACGCAATCTGGGCGCTAGCAGCAATGATAAAAAACTAATCGTTCGGAAGTTTTTTTGGATGATCTAAAGTAGCCTCCACTGGCTTGGAAATGAAGACTGCTTTTCCATTCGTTCAAGAAATAGGAATATATCGCAGAGCAATATAAATCCATAATAGCAGTGGAAGCATCTTAAGGTACAAAATATTACACAAAAGATTAGAAAGGTACAGAAATTCGTGTTCCATGACGAAAATCACGCCCCAAAGTCTTCTTCTCTGACGTATGTCACTTTCTGTTCCATTAACAACAGTTATCCAAGTCAGTTCAATACGATATTTTCTGCACCTAGCTGAAGCAGTAACAACACAATTTGGCAATTGGCTATATCAAAGCAAAGAATATAAAAAAAATGCTTAAGTTCCGTAATATGTTCTACCAAACTACTTAGCAAAATCAGCAACTAAACATCTAGTATAGTCAGGTAGATTCACTGGATGACACTCAGATTTCAACTGTATGATTATAATTTTCTATTGGATTGGCAGGTTTTTGCAATGACAGGAGTCCGATTTAAACTCCTACTTGAAAAGCACTCTCTCCCTCTCTTTAGAACAGAAACTTTTGGATGGACATGGAATATATATATAAAATGATATTGGTCCCACAGTTAGTGAGTACAATCAAGCAGCTCACGCGCATCGTTTCGAATCTTAGATCACTTCACACAGAGATAAAGCTATCAAGAAGCCAAGATGATGACGAACTTGCAAGTGGTTCTCTGTTGTGGTAAGTTCAAGGCGAATATTAGATAGTTTATGCTTAGAGTTTTTATTGATAAATAAGTTTGTAGCACTTCTACTTCTGGTGACTGTTGGCGCTCGCCCACAGGTTTGGAATATTGGATTCGCTCCAAATAATCAATTGAATGGAAGTCGAGCACCTCCAGCACGTCCAGATGGCCGACAAAATCCGTTCCTTCCACAAATTGATGGTACGGGTACCTCCTCTTCAACAACAACTGCTGCTCCAGCGGTACAGGTGACAACTCCCTCGAGGGCATACTATGATTGCCTGGGACGCTGTCCATCGACATCAGAGTACAATCCTATTTGTGGCACTGATCGAGTGAGCTATCACAATCTAGGTCGATTGGAGTGTGCGGCAAGATGTGGAACAAGTAAGTTATGTTTGAAAAACATTTAAATGGTATTTTTATGGTTGGCTCTTATTTTACAGACGTTGCTATGGTGCGAGCAGGTGCGTGTTCAACTTAGATTAGATGAATGTACCTAAAAATAAGTAGTTAAATAAATATAAAATTAGAAAAAGTTAATTGAATAATAATATTAAATTTGTTTGTTTATACTTATCTGCTGCATAAAAGGTCAATCGATGCGAAGATTAAGTAATTATCATTTCTTCAGAATTAAACTGGTTGTATTGTGCTTCTAGTTTCACAAAGTAACAGTTAGTATATATCATGACTAAAAGCATTCTCTCTGGTTTCAATAACATTTTATTGTGTTTTAGAGGGCATTTGGTCTAAAAATTTGTATACATATATTTAGGACAACGGCGTCACTAAGTACATCCTTAATAATAAATATAAGACAATAAACGGATAAACGGATTTTATAAATTTTTCTATTGATAAGGTATTAACGTCCGCAACTTTCTGGAACAGCAATTTTAATGACCGTGCGCTTATGTAAGTTTGCTTATTTGTTGAGTTTTTTGCTACGCTTTATTCGTCTCATTCGTATTTAATTTAAATTCAGTTTGTGTTCGAGTAAATGTGTTACAGTCACATCAACTTCACACAAGTTGTGTACTTCGGCGAGGGTTTATCAGTGAGACAAAAAATGTAAGCAAGGGATTAGAGACGATCGGCAAAACAAATAGACGTATATATTTTTTAATGTCGATTTCATTCCTCCATGCATTCCTGCTGCAGCAGCTCTGACACCAGTTGGAGTAAGATCGGACATTGTGAATGGGTAAATGAAAATCAAAAAAAAAAAAATGGTTTATCAAAACACTCGTATCCATACTGCTTTTCGCATTATTTTATTGTTTTTTTATAGTCAAAAACTGAATAATGTTTTTATTTTTAAAATACTGCATTTATACTGAGAAAATATATGACTTTAATGGAACTTTAGAACGAACAATGGCAACTTGTAGCGCGTATAACTTCATTCAAACGGCGAATAGCGTTTTTTTCACGGCAATTCATTATATTTGGATTTCTGTCAATAAATGAATGTTTTTTAAAAAACATAAGAAAGGATACAGTCCGCTTGGGTGAACAGTATAATATCCTATTCATATCCCTATATGCCCCAATAAAAAATGCGTCATGGATGGGATTTTATTTTATTCTATGAAATTTATTACGAAAAACAATTTTTTGAAAAACGATATATTAGAAAAAATATTAGCTAAATATTTTGATATACATTTTTTTCTCGATTTCTATACAAATTTTTGAAGAGAACCACTATCAATAACACATTTTGTTAAGGTTCTAACCCTTTATCTCTTCAACTACAGCTTTAAAACGGTTTTTCTAAACTGTGGGCGTGGCAGTGGGTGGTCATTGCTAAATAGTTTTAGGGTTTGGTCCTGATCATAAATATATATACTTTTTAGGGGTCTTCGACGAATGTTAAGGGGTATTACAAACTATTTGTTAATATGAATATAACCTTAGGACAGGTTATTAAAACAACTACTGCAGAAGAAGGTATTGAAACGTAAGACGAAGAAGAATTTAAATATATAGCAAGGTTGGTTAATTTGCTTTGATTGTACTACTTGGTGTTTCTCAAATATCTGTTTATTCTGGAGAAGCAAGTTTTCTTACTCGTTTCTCGTATCGGCAGCGAAGAAGAAAATCAATTACTTAATTCACGAACCAATTAATTCCACTTTTGTGTTTTTATTAAGAACAACAAAAGCGAATAAAATACAATAATGAAAGAAAAAATTAAAAATTGTGGATTATAAATAATTGTGATGGGCTTTAGCGTTTCCTGTAAAGTTTGCTGCTATGCAACTAGCTGATTTGCGAATCAAGGCATCGAAATGTTAATTTAGTTAACCAATGATTTTGAATGAAGCGAATGATATTCATGCTGCCGCTTCTATGGATGTAACAACAAAAAAGAATTAAAGTGTCTTTAAAAGAACTAAGAGAAAAATATTGGGAAGCCATTCTCATAGCAGTATTTGGAAGCAAACGTTTTAGAAAAATGTTCTTTGTGATGTACTATAGCTGCAGAAAGTAAGGGTGGGCTATGGAATGCACGATTGTATGATTCCTCTTCGCGCTGGAAGGAAATATTGTTCGATGATCGATACGATGATTGCATGTTTATTTTCTGATTAACGTCGCAAGCAGTATACTAATCCATACGCACCGTCATACGTTCTGCTTAAATTGTAAACTTTTCTCATTCATGTTTGTCGATTGGCATTCGAACAGTAGCACATTTGTAAGATTTTGGGTATAAATTTCATTCAAATAGCAGCACTGAATAAATGTATATCAAATATTTTGTTTATAGATTTATAAAAAAAAATGTCCCCTAAGCTGAAAGGACCACAGCAGTGCGTCCGGCGGTCACATACGGTTCACAATGCTGGACAATGTACAAAAAGTATGAGGGCAAGTTGACAGCAGCTGAGATGAAGATGCTTCGCATGACAGCAGGAGTAACAAAGCTTAATCGAATTAGAATTAGAAAAAAATGCCTGCCTGTCATTGTTTTATCGGTATTTCCAACTCAAGTGCTCAAATGAAATAGCCAGTTGCATTCCACTCCTACAGCAAATTTAACCGCAATACTCGCCATGCTAGTGAAATACAAAGATTCGTTTCTTAACCGTACAACGCGAATGTGGAATGCTCTACCACGCTCTGTTTTTCCTACACATTATAGTTTACAGACATTTAAAACCAACGTGCATCGGTTTCTCCTTTTTCCTAATCCTTTACTTCCCTAATGCCCGCACTGTGTAACATCCATTATTAGGGTATCCAAAATCCCTTTTTTATTATAACAAAAAAATATTGGAGCACAACCGATACAAAATCGGGAGGCCTGCAGATATTTTTTGAGGTCGAACCGGCGAACCCCACAGGCGGACCATTAAAAATGCAGTGAAGTGGGAGGGTTATGATCCCTATAATCCTTATCATAATCTCGTCGTTAAATGGAAAGAAGAAGAAGACGATTTAGCTATAGGGAAGTAAATACATTCCTTTTTTTATATATATCTACAAACCTGGTATACTTCTACTTACAAATAAGATATATTATTTCTTTAGGTACATTTGTCTTGAGGACTCATACTTTCCTTCAGCGGTTTTATAACTAATTGTCGGTTTCAATGAGGCACATATTGTATTTGTAGATAATATATAATCAGATTCACGCAATATTTAAAGCCGTGGAATTGCAGTTATAGTAGTTTTTTATAGGTGAAGAAATATAATTTAAAATAAAACACGGAAAAATTCATTTAATAACCATTAATTGGGCCTTATCCTTTTTTATAGCATTAATACATAGTTGAATATGATTTCAGAAATCTGGCGGTCTAATTTTCACACACTTCTTCGTAGCACATAAAGCTTTATTATGCAATAAAACTAAAAACATAGATATGTATTTGCCTCCAAGATTGCAAGCTGTAAAATATTACAGCAACTCAGCAGTCAACAAAAACTTTTTTTCTTGCTTTTAATAAACTATCTTGAAAATCAGTTATTCCACTAACAAATGTAAAGTATTCAGCAATTTTTAGTAATATATTTTTAGTATAGTTCTTTATGGAACTTCATACCAAATATTTATTTTGTACTACAGCTGTTTTTAGAAAAATGTCGTTTACTAAAATTTTGTCAAAACCCCTTTCTCTGAATATTTTATCGTTTTTTTTTTGTTAAAGTCAGTATCGTAAAGTAAAGTAAAAGCATGAATCGAGTACAGTGCTGTCGAAGGTACTACGAAGGTACTACAGAATGACCACATTTAGTGCGATGATAACACACAAGCCATTGTCAAAACACCATTAAATCCAAAAACAGTAACTGTGAAATCAAAATGATTATGGTCAATAGTGAGTGGTACAAGGACATAATAACTAATTGTTCGTATCTCAAATGCTGCCGACATTTGGTCCACATGTTCTGTTCGATTTAATACCTTTAGATATGTTTAGCAGACAGACAGCTGCTACCACGGCCATTCGCCTCAAAGTAACCTCTCAATAAACCAAAAATTAAATCGGCCTCTCTGCAATTCTGAACACACTCAGAATCCTTCCAAAAAATGTAGATTACACCATACCCCTACAGCAGTTTGATTAAAACTTCCAGCTTACCATTCCCCCCATATCCTTTTGGGAGGATGGTGCCTTGCTGGAGGAAGAATCGTCCACTTCTACACGAGCGGGTCAAAAATGGGGTGGATGGAGGCGTCTTCTCAAACAGACTAAATCGTATTCTCTCTTTCCGTCTTCCTAATCTTTATGGTATTTTCCAGGCGGTAATTATGGCGATCAAGGAAGTCTTGTCATGGAGTCTGTCTCTATTAACTCTGTAGTAGCCCGAGACTGCCGATCATCTCTAAAGGATATGTCTAAGCAGTTCAATATTCACCTATGCTGCGTGCCGGGCCATAGAGACATTCGGGGTAACTGCTCGCCAAACTTGGAACTACATGCTCAATCTTGCCTAAAAAGGCTCCTCAAACAAACCAAGTGTCTGATAAGTGTCTGACAACGAAGCAGATTTGGCCTAAGATCGATCTAAGACGTTCAAAGAGTTTGATTACCCTCAATAGATTGCACATCAGTGGTGTCATAACTGGACACTGTCTGATAGGCAGGCATGCAACAAAGCTCGGAGCTTATTCAAACGACTTCTGTAGGAGCTGTATGGATGAGTAGGAGGTAGAGACTACGCTACACCTTCTTTGTGCATGCCCTGCTCTCTCCCGGAAACGAAATCTCCATATAGGAGCTTACTTCTATAATGATATTAATGATCTAAGCTCGTCCGACCCAAAATGTCTCTCACGCTTTATAAGCAGCTCAAAATGGTTCAACGAGTAGGCACGTACTTCAGATCCACGAGGTATCACAATGGACCTTACATAGATCTTAGTGAGTCGGACCTCTATTCGATTGCCATTTCAACCTAACCTAATTGGCCAACTCATTCTTGCGATTTCACGTAATAAGATTATCTTTTCAACTAAGCATATGAGACCTGTTTTGTAGAGCGTTTAATTTCCTTCAAAAGTGTGCATTATGTGCATTACAAAAGTCATAATCAATAAACAAATTTTTCTTAAAATAATCAAACTTCAATCTTCAATATTTTTTAAATGGTGAGATTTAGGATAAAAATGTAAGAACCGGTTCAATTTCCTACAAAATGGTATATACATTTTTGCTGTACGATCAATTAATGAGAGATATCGAAAACTGTAATGCGGCGGAGGACCTTCCTATTGAAATTCAATGCTCAGTTTTAGTGTGAATTTTCAAAGGTTTCTAGACCACTATCAATTTTTTGGACCCACCCTAATTGTCTACGACGATTGTCCTCAAACAATTGAGCACTTGGAATCTAACATTCAGCATTAAACTTGTTGATTATTTACATAGAACGCTTCCACTTGTCTTACAAATTTTCTTTTTTGAGGTCATTATAATATTATTAAGGATAAATTATGTGGAAACATTCAACACATTTACAGTAATAGCTAGAACTAGTTTGTTTTGAACAGAAATAGCTCGTACCAACGAGCACAAAATGTGGTAAATAGCGACTGTAGTCGCTTAGCAGTAATGTCTAGTGTTTTTTCTGCTTTTGTAAGAGTTGCCGCTTTCAACCGAAGTGTGGTAGTATATTTGGCATAAAACTATTACTATTAAAATCATTTATTCGCTCGGAGCTGGCTAACCAAATATTGTTTGGTTCGTGGTAAATAAAATAAACAATAGACGTCGTCGTAAATTAAAACAAATTTAGTTTTATTAAAGTTTGTTGTTACCATTGTCCAACAATTATTATTAGGACGAACACATTTTGTTGAGATTATGCGTTTAGAAATTTTAGATTCGCAATTCCGTCCCTGCATTTGAAATTATTGCAATTATTTGAATGTGGTCCCCATTACTGATTCAATAATAGGGGTATTTGATGCTATGTATCGAAAATTCAAAAACAATAACTCTGCGAAAAGCCTCAAAACTTTATACATATACATATGTAAGTGATATATCGTCAATTCAAAGATAAAACTCATTAAGTACAAAATTGTTAAAAATGATTTTCTTAAAAATGATTTTCTTAAAAATATAAATATACTTACTCACGTTCTATAACTGGAAAATATTAACGAGGCATAATTGTTATTCTTACAATTCTTACAGGATACACAAAATTATAATACTCACTAAGTGAAGGCATTTTGAGACCAAAGCTGTCTTTTGTCTGTTTTGTTAGTTAATGAGTTTTACCTTTAAACAGACGATATGTAAGCGATCTATATTATAAAAATGTGTTTAAATCAGATCGCAGAACGCACATACCCATTCACTTTTTTGTTCGGTTATTTCAAGTAAATTAAAAATCAAACCAAATGTAAATGTTAGTTTTAATAATATTCGCTAAAAATACCGCGTTGATAAAGTCCATATTTAGGTTTTTTTTCTTGCGCAATTGAAAAAGTCTGAAATATGGTTACGATGTGTTAGTAGATAGTATAACAGTTTAAATAGTAGTATTTCTTATTAACATTGTAGTCAAATTGAAATAGTACTTTAAATGTCTCTCCCTCTCATTAGAACAGAAATCAAACTTTTGGATGGAATATATAAAATATGATATTAGCCGCAGAGTAAGCGAGTCACATGAAGCAGCTCACGCGCATAGTATCATTTCGAAGACCACTTTCTACAAAGAAATAGTTATTATTTAGCAGCCAAGATGATAACAAACTTACAAGTGGCTTTGTGCTGTGGTAAGTTCAAGGCAAATATTATTGTTTTTTTTCTACATGTTCATTACTATACAAATTTTTAGCATTTCTACTTGTGACAACTATTAGCGCTCGCCCGCAGGTCTGGAATATTGGATTCGCGCCAAACAGTCAATTGAATGAAGGCCGAGCACCAGATGACCCACAAAACCCTTTCTTCCCACAAATTGATGATGACAGCTTTTCAACAACTACTGCCCCTTCAGCGGTGCAGGTCACAACACCCTCGAGGGCATACTATGATTGTTTGGGACGCTGTCCTTCAACAGCGGAATACAATCCAATTTGTGGCAGCGATCAAGTGACCTATCAAAATCTGGGACGTTTGCAGTGTGCCACAAGATGTGGAACAAGTGAGTTGTGTTTAAAAAAAACATTTTAATGTTATTTGAATTGCTGATTTTGTTTTTTACAGATGTAGCTGTAGTACGAGGAGGTACATGCTCGCCTTTGTAAAAAAAACAACCTAAAATTGGATGAATAGAGTACCTACGTAAGCATAGAAGTAGAAATAAAGAAAAACACATAAATTAAATCGGTTTTTTGGGGATTTTGTTTTAATTCGTGCTTATCAGCTGCCTACGAGGTCAACTGATGCGAAGGTTAAGCAATAATCATTGATGAAGAAACTAAGCTAGTTTTACATATTCGCGTTACTTACAAGCTTTTTGCTTGCAAGACTGATGTTATTTGTAATTTTTTAGTGATTTTTCAGAGAAGAATCAGTTATTAATATATGTACCGCAAGCTTATTGAGGCTCGTTTTGGGTTGAATGGCTACGTCAACGAACGAAATTGCCGCATTTGGGGTGAAGAGAATTTACATGAGACCCTTGAAACGCCATTAAATCCGCCAAAAATTAATGTTGGCTGGTGGAGTCATTGGGCCATACTTCTTCCGAAATGATGCTTGAGAGTCAGTTACCGTTAATGGAGACCGGTATAGAGCCATGATAACCGAATTGGATGGCATGAATGTGGATGAAATTTGGTTCCAACAAGACGGCGCTTCATGCCACACAGTGCACGTCACAATCGATTTATTAAAGGAAACATTCGATGAGCGCCTAATTTCGCGGAATGGATCCGTCAATTGGCCACCAAGATCGTGTGATTTGACAACATTGGATTATTTTCTTTGGGGATATGTGAAGTCGCTCACCTACGCCAACAAACCAGAAACGTTAGGGGACTTGGCAGCCAACATTCGTGGCGTTATTACCGACATACAGCCCTAAATGCTTGAAAATTGGACCTCTAGACTTGTCTTTATTCGAACCAGTCGCGGCGGCCACATGCCCGAAATCATATTTAAACATTAATGGCATAAAATTGTCCTTCCAATAAAGCCAAATTGATGGACATTAAAATGATTTTCTGGTGTTTTATTTCATTTCGAAGCTCTATACCTCTAAAAAAAACACTCTGTATGTATGTAGACTAAGTGGCCAATTCGTTCCATATTGTTGACTGCATATAAATTATTCTCCTATTCTCGCAAACGCACCAGCGATAGCTTACAGTGTTTTAACACTAATATTATAATTTTGAGCGCATGTTCAAGAAGTTCAACATACTCTTCAATGGTCGTACCTCTTGCTTGTGAGTTTTGCAAATTGACAAAGTACTTACTTGAGCTTTGGAGACTAAGGGCATTGATTGGCATTACCCTTGTGCCGGAATACGTATGATTCCAGATTTGAACATGACAAGAGCAATACCAAATTTGGCTTAATCACATTTTAATTCTTTTAAGATGGATTCTTTAGTTTGAATGTACTTTTGGGTTTTGACACTTCAAATTCGATCAAGCTAAAAGTTTTTTTTTTTGAGAAACGAACTTTATTGTATGCCTAGTTTGTCTTCTTTAATCTCAATTGTAAATATCTTATGGTATTTTAGAAACAGAGATATATGTATATTAATTTAATTTTCTCAAAAACAGCACCTATGATTTTAATGTAATTTCGCACATGGAAAACTTTTAAATACAATAAATGATCGTTAGATCCGTTTTTGAGAAAACGAATAATTTAATTTAAATTTAAGAAATATGTAATATGAAAATTAATTATAAATATTTTTCTGAATTCCCTTTATTAGTTTTTGAGATATTGACGGTATAATAAATTACCGATATTCGATTTTTTGGCACAACTCAGTAGTTAAGTATTATTTTTGGCTCTATCCCATCTTTAGTAAAAAATACCAAAATCCTTGTAAACTTTTTCTAGAAAAATAGTGGTAAGTTATTTTCACAAAAAAATTTGTCAGGTACAGTTATTTCAAACAATACAGCAAAAAATACAAAAACACAGCGAGATTTTACCTCAAAAACCTTATATACGAACTTTGAAGCAAATCCGTACGCCATACAGACATACAGACCGACCGACGGACGGTATTGGCAGACCCATACATCCCCCATACTCGGTTTGAGTTCGAAATTTCTGCACGATCTCAATAACATTCTCTTTAGTATACTAATATTTATATATGAGAAAGTTACAAATAGACTATTCCGATTTCAACGAAGCAAAAAACCACTTTAATTAGCTTAAAGTTGGCCAAGTGAAATTTTAACTTTGAAAGAGGATATATTAATTTAAATTAATTACAGTGCCAAATTGATAACTTTTTAGTGCCAAAGAGTGCCACAGTACCAAAAATATTTTAAAGTGCCTGTTTCTGCAGCGCTGCTAATAGGAAGTATCAAGTAAAATTCTTGGGCTCCCTCCAGGCCGGTCCAGGAAGGTGAAGAAATAATTTTAAGTTGCGATTTTTAGGAGACTGGTGCCACTAACTGTTTTCCTTCAAATCTTGAAAATGAGTTGGTATATTTTATCTACCAAATCATCTGCTGTTGCCTTCAATTATCCGGCGTTTTGACCGTCTGGCCCAGCAGCCTTGTTGTATCTTAGTAAATATCTATCCTCACTTCAGTCCGTCAGGGTGGATGTTATTCTTGGCTTTTATTAACAACGCTAAATGGTTCGCTCTGCTTTACAGCAGAATTTGAGTCGTCTTCTTTATCATTTCTACATATAAACTTTCAAAATATCAAATCGATTTTAACTAACAAATTGTGAGTTATCGTGTTTTCTAATATAACACAAAAATTCCCTTTTTAGTGCGCGTCTAGAGGGTTAGGAGAATATACCCTCCAAGTTTCATAATTCTACCCTTAGCGGGTTTGGCTGAGCACTGCCACGTCTCTCAGTCAGTCAATATGAACTATTTTATAGCTCTTAGTATGATAAACAGGAGATTTTTCAATATTCTTAATTATACAAAATTGTATTTTATCAATTGAAAAATCTCCTGTTTATCATACTAAGAGCTATAAAATAGTTCATATTGACTGACAGATTGACTAAGCAGTGTCCTATCAGTTGCAATTTAATATAAAAGGCCCAATTATAATTGTCGGAAGCGAAGGTATGACCGCACTTTCGAAAGTACAAGAGATTTGTATTGTTCGACCATCAAAGACATTCGCTCATTTACGTTACTGCTCACTCACGAAAAATTACTCTCCCCGCACTTTCACATAAAAGTTTGACAATGTCTTTCCAGTTTGTTTTCCAGCTGGAATTTTGGAAAAATATTTTTATTTCAAAGATACTTTTTTCCAATATGTCTTCTTTTCAGTTTAAAAAAATCACAGTTGTCTCTTATTAATGGGCAATTCTTAATTTTCTCGAGATTTCAGTTTTAAGTTGCTTCAAACGGTAACGATGACATGCATTTGATGCCTTACTCTTACAATTTTCACTATTCATCCCTTCCACCAAAACAAATGAAGTAGCAAAAATAAAAAAAAATTATTGATGCATGCCGCCCTTGACTTATTCAATTTAAAAATCTGTGTTCTTAATTGTCGAATTTGTATTTGTCTCAACAAATTTAAATGATTCGCTAGCGGTTTTTACATGCGTTCTTGTACATATAAAAATGTTACTTCCCAATTTCCAAAGCAATTAAAAATTTTTTTAACGACATAATGTTACTAGTTTTCACAGCAAGAAAAGGATATGCGATACAAAGTAAAAATCATTAATTCAAGATCAAGACTCAAATATTTATTAAAACGAAAACCGTTTTATATAATTTATATAACTAAGCCAATTTTAATATTGAAAGCGCATTCATTTATTTATGTTTAAAATTTTATAGAAAACACCGATTGGTGCACAGTAGTATTTTTGTGACCAGCTGTGTACGATTTGGAATAATATCGTTTTCGATTGATAATCCGGAAAAGCTGTCCCTTCCGAAATGCCATTCGAACAAGCAAACATATATTACATTTGAATTTGATATGTATTTGTCGTTGCTTTTGTGTATCTGTATTTCCAACAGCTTGTCTGGCAAACTGAAAATGGCGATAATGGGGATAGAAGAAAAATAAAATTACCTTTATTGTCGTTGTTGTTGCATTTGAATATGTGCGTATTTGAATTCAGAATCAAAACCAGAAGGAAATTTCTCTTCTATCTAGGAGAGTAACTGACTTTTACCAAAGTACCAAACGAGCACTTTCAGAAGAGTTCGGAAGACACACTTCCATTTAATTTATATTAAGGACTGATTACTATTAGTTTAGTTCGATTAAAAGTAGCGCAAACTAGTCTTTCAGCGACACTCAATTTATTTGTCATTAAATATGAAGTGTGTTCCATTTCTTATAATCTTCATTCGAAAGTCAGCCTAAGGAGAGGAAAATGGTTTTTCAATTAAATTGGCTAAATTTTTTAAATGGCCTGTTGAAATTTAAATTGGAAATATGTAATAATGTTCAATACGTTCAATAGTTATATGCATTTTTAACACATAGTAAAAAGTCAGCTCGTTAACCCAGATTTGTTCGCTTACTGAGCAAGAGAGGTGAGGTTGAGAAATTAACAAAAATAATTATGTTTTTTCATTCATTATTATGAAATAAGTACTCAAAACATAGACAAATACGACTTTGTTTGAAATCAGGGAATTAACATTGATTTTTCGGATATTTGACAGTTTTCATTTTCCTGTGTGTGAAGCGTAAACAGTTCCTAAATTTAAATTACCAAGTAAATAAACTCTATTTAAACATTCTTAAGATTTATAAAAAAATCGATTCTCGACAGTTTATCTACAAAACAAAATATATATACTTAAATCTACTACAATTTAATGGTGAATATAAGTTTCCCGTTTTTGTAGAAATTAGGTGCATATGAAGGTCTTTGAGTCTGCCTACAAGTGCTTCCAACCTATCCATAAAGTTCAGCAATCACATAGCCCAACAAATTGACCACTTCTCCCCGTTTGATTTTAATCATCTCGATGTGACGCATCATTTAGTTGTTAAATCTTCGTTGGGTTCATGGAAATAAATTAGCAATTAGCGACGATTAAGAGAAAACGAACAGAAAAGCTCTCAAGCTCTCCGAGTGATTATCTTTTCCGGCGTCAGCTTGAGTTGTATTTATTAAATGCTTACTTACTTCAGCAGTTTACGTTCAACGTCTGTTTACAAGTCATTCGCCGAATAAGATGAAGATCACTATAGTGCTGTTTGTAGTTTGTGGTAAATATTTAACGCCAATACTTTCACTTATTAAGTAACAAAATTAAAACTTTAGGAGTGTTCGTTGGACTTTTGACGGCTCGTGACATTCCCCGAAATGTAACCAAACCGGATCCGAGTCTGGAATATGAGATTATAAACCCTTCACAGGTGAAACCACTATTAGCAACCCCACAGCAGCCAAAACCACAACCGAAACCGATCAACCCTCAGTCGACTAACAAAACTTTCATATATGAGCCGGCAACTCAAACATGGACACCTGTAAAATCAAATGATCCGGAGCCAAAGGAGGGTACTCTTCTATGGAATCAAAGCAACGACAAGTGGCTAACACAATCATTCCGGCCGTAAGTGCCTGAAAACGACTAACACTTTTGAAATTAAAGTTGTTTGTTTACCTAAAATAGTTTATTTGTGTGTTTTATTGAGTGTTTTTGTTTTTACAAAGTTTAGCGAGTAAAAAGTCCGCCCCATGGATTGGTGCCAGAGCGACCAACATTTGGAATTGGAGTTGTTCTGCCACGATGCGATGGTGGCGTTTGTCCGCTTTGTAATCCATAGGTTAAGCTTGCATCTGGATTATATTTATTCGATGGTTGCCTTTGATAGACACCTCCAGCTCCTGCGCCAAATGGTGGCTGGACCGGTGGGGTGGCTGGCTTATGCGCCGGTGGCGGAGTCTGAGGCACTACCGGACGCTGAGTGGTTGCCGGTGCAACTACAGGGCGTGGAGTGGTCTTAGGAAGGTCTTGGGTAAGAGCACGATCAGCATCCGGATTCCAACCGAGTCCACCTTGAGATGCTGGGCTTTGAGGACGAGGGGGACTGTGCTGGCTTGGGCTTCTAGGAGGTGATGCCTGGTGACTTGGTTGCTGTTGCGCCTGTTGAACTGGTCGTCCACTGGGTGTCGATTGAATTGCAGGACGTTGCGCATTATTCACAGCATTTGGCTGTGTTGGTGCAGCATTTCGGGTGGGCGTATTCCAGCTAGCGCTTTGATTATAAGGGACATTAGCCTGCGAGTAGCCTGGTAGTTTGGTGCCATCTCTCCTAACCCACTGATTGTCGACCTTAACCCATTGGAATTGGGTCTGATTGTTGCTGTGCGTTGGCTGTGGCAATACCTGTGGAGCTGCTCTCTTATGAATCGAAGACGGGAACTCCACTCTTGTCATTGAGTGTACACAAATAGCAGCCCAAAGAAGGCATCCTTTAAATCAAGCAAAACACAAACACAAAACAAAAGGGATTACTTCGCTTGCCACAGCTTAATGAAAATACGATAACTCACCAATAAGAAGCGCTGATCTCATGATCTGGTCTAGATTCTCCGAAATGCAAACTAAAAATAACGATTTGATAATCTAGCGGCGATGTTAGAAGCTCGAGAACGCTACTGATCTCTTGTTCAAGTACGAATTGTAATCAACGTTTATTAGATCTTATTTGGAAGTATAAGATGCCGTTTGTGACGGTTATCACGTTCATGGCTTATCGCGATACACTCGTATGTATAGGAATATATACTTTTCCTTTTGGGATGTGGGTAAAAAACAGCAATTGGAAATTAAAAAAAGCTCTTAAAAGTTTCCCTAATTGTTTTGTTTTTCGTAAATCGGGTGTAGGTACTGCAAACAGATAGCACGAGGATTAGTGTGTGTAGGCAAAATCCAAGAAATTTGCCAGCACTGACTAAAGCTTAATTGAGATAATTTTGATTTGTGTCTTGTTTCTTAGTTTAAATGCGTAAATGTAATATCATAAGGCATTGAGTCATTAAAACGGATGATGACTTTGACCTTTTCTTGAGTTATTATGAATATTCATGCCATGATCACTAATGGAGGAAGAAAAACAAACTGAACGCTGATGATGAAATATGTATAGTTTTACTAAGGAAACGGCAAGGGAGAGAGAGATACCTAAGACACTTGATCTTGCTTCCACGGTTTAGCGGGCGAATTCTAAAGGTGTGATCAGACGGTCATCCAAACTTGTGTGTCATCCGGGTGGCATCCTGACTTCACTATGACGTAGAATTTGTACTAAAGTTGCCATGCAGAACAAAATCTACATCATGGCAACGTCAGGGTATACCTTTGATCGCATCTTAAGGATGCTAAGAACAGGGCGTCGAGGTTAGAAAATATTTTGTGTTCCCAGAGAGGACCTTGCTCTTACTGTGACTACCTACAATGTCAAATAAAAAAGGGCAACGTCATCATAGAACAAATATAAAAGTCACTGTTATACTGGAGAAAATGCGCTAAGTAATAGGCTATTAATCGACAAGAAGTTGCAAAAACGCTGAAAACGGCGGATTGCTTGAAGATAAGGTATTTCGTTTTTTTAACTAATTAGAGCAATAAAGTATTATTGGGCCAGTGGCTGTTCGGAAGTAATTACTTAAGTAAATCATTCATGCAAAAATTGCACAACATCATAGCCATCAAGGAAGTGTGAAGATGTGAATATTAACTATGATGATTCCTATAGGGAAAGAAAGCAGAGTTTATTTAGGTGCAGATGTGTTGCAAGTGGCAGACTAAGGCTAGAAGTATTCCGGTTTCGATATCTTAGTGAATTTGCCAACATCAGACTGATAAGCTGATAGCTTCTTTACAAGCCGGTTTTAATGGCAAAATAAAAGAGCAAAACATCCGAGAAGCCATAGGCAGCGCCGAACGAAAACCCTGGTTTAATGGCAATCACATGTAGATATGAACAAGGAAACTTTGTCGATGAGCGGCAATAGGTCATGAGGATATGAAAAAATAACCAACGAATTTCACTATCAGGTATCCGCGAACTATTCAAAGAATCCGTCCGACCAAAATGAAATAAGTATAGCAATATATAATCTTAAATCCAATAAGGCTGCTAGGCTGGCCAAACTATTTAAGATTACTCGGTAGAGACCGCACACCAACTCCTTCCAAGAATTGGTCAGAAGAAATTATGTCTGATGAATGAAACATCTGCATTATTTGTCTGGTTCACAAAAAAGAAAACCCTCTAAGCGGCTATTTTCTGCTGTATTATACAAGCGACTAAGACCTTTTTTAACGTTCTGAGCCCGGTAAGTCTACAATTAACCAAATATTTACAATACGGCAGATTGTGAAAATGGAGTTTAGATTGATACTCATAAAATTTGTATCGCCTTTCAAGCCGGATATAACAGCATCTACAAATATGAGCTATACAGAGCATCCCCGCCAAACTCGTCAGGTTACATAGGAACAGTAGCAGCAAAAAAACAAGACCAAAAGAAATCATATACAGTCAACAAGACGAATCGGCCGGTAAAGGACTAGTCCACATTGACTCTGCAATCAGATATGAAAACGACACCTTTTAGAAACAACCGTAGAATTACGCTTGTCAAACGGTGTTTCTTAAGGCAAAGAATGCAACTATGCAAACTCCTTATAAGACCTTGATTATACCAGCCCTGTTCTATGGATCTATAGCCTGATGAAGATATCCTAAGTCATTTCGAGAAAAAATTCTTCGTTGGATAAGAGCAGAAACAGAGTAATAAAATATAATTTATCTTATAAAAAAAGATGTGCTTAGTAAATATTTACGCAAAATATACCTAATTAAATTTGAATATTAACATCTCAAATCGAGCCACTATGACATTCCGATGTTAGTATATTCAAAAGAAAAGTTAAACAAAGAGCGAATTGAATAAAATAATCTTTCGTACATTCGAATTTGCATAAGCGCAACCCTATTATTGTTTGATGAATAAGTAGCAAAAATTTAAAACTGTGAGCTACTAAATTCAGAATCGATTTATGAATGTTTGTTGAAAACCGGCCTTAATATGTATATTATTTTAAAGTTAAACTTCTATTTACATTTAAATAGTGCTTCCTATAAATAATTGAATTCGATGACCCAAATAAGGCCCCCCTTATAGTTTTTCGTTAATAACTTGCAAACGCCTAAAAGAAAATTACTAAATTGACATTAGCATAAGCCTAAAGGTGCTATCAGACGGTCACCCAAACTTGTCATCCGGATGACATGCTGACCGTCTTAATCGCACCTTAAGTTCTGTTATAAAAACACAACATTTATTTGTTAAAACCAAATTTGAAATATATTTTTTTAACATTTTTAAAAACCTTACCTTGGGCCTTATTACGAACACATGTTCCGAATAAGGCCCATAAATTTTGTTCAATCACTGTTACGATTTTTTATCTCATAAAACAAATAAAACAACGTAGGATATTATTTATATATATATACATTATGTAAAAAAAACCAGAAAGAAAAATTAAAATTAAAAAACAAAAATGAATAAATTTGACTTCAATAAATTATTTTGAATAAGGAGATCATTATCCCAATAATTTCCGGATATAGTATTTCAAAAAGCGCAGAAGAAGCGAATGCAGTTTCCGGAATTATATCAGGATTGAAATTATACAATCCCGTTGCACGAAAGCCGCCAATGATGGTATCGTATGTCATGCATTTAGACCATATATTTGAAAAAATGACGTTAAAGCTGGTTTTACTTAATTTTCTTTGTGGATTTTTTGCGATATATTTCAATAGTTCTTGATCCCAGTGGTGCTCGAAAGATTGATAAACTAACTTATCCAGTGGTTGGAGTTCATGTGTTATCGTCTTTGACATTTTATCTAAAACGAAAATTAATATTTTCGGTAGGCCTTTTTAGGGACATGAAAAACTTTACTTTAAAAAAGTTTTAACGAAAATCTACTCAAAGGAATAAAATATTACATGAGCCATTCTAAACCTTAGTTTTATATGTAAAATATTTAGTGTCAAACTGGACTTACCCGAATAATTATTTGCAATAAAACTAATTACAAAAAAACTTTATTTTAAAAAAAGCACATTTGTGCATATTGACTAACTTGTATAGACTGTAAAAAAACCACGATTGCGTCAGAAGGAATTTTCCATCGTTTTTAGTTTGGACTTAGGTGGCCACAAGCACATTTAGAATATAATTCCTTGCTTATGCCACTTTTTGCACACACTGGAAGGATAATTTCATGCCATTAATGTTAAAATATGATTTCGGGCATGCGACCGCGGCTGGTTCGAATAAAGACAAGAGCGACTTCACATATACCCAAAGAAAATAATCCAATGGTGTGAAATCGCACGATCTTGGTGGCCAATTGAGAGGTCCATTCCGCGAAATTGTGCGCTCATCGAATGTTTCCTTCAATAAATCGATTGTGATGTGCGTATATGCACCGTCTTGTTGGAACCACATTTCATCCAGATTCATGCCATCCAATTCGGGAACAAAATAGTCGGTTATCATGGCTCCATACCGGTCTCCATTAATGGTAACTGACTCTCCAGCATCATTTCGGAAGAAGTATGGCCCAATGACTCCACCAGCCCATAGAGCACACCAAACAGTCAGTTTTTGTGGATGCATTGGCGTTTCAAGGGTCTCATGTGGATTCTCTTCACACCAAATGCGGCAATTTTGCTTGTTGACGTAGCCATTCAACCCAAAATGAGCCTCATCACTTTGCGATGAAAATCAGCATCGATATCAATCTCATTTTCGGCCCATACACTAAAATCACGACGCATTGCATGGTCTCGCGGCTTTAATTCTTGCACAAGCTGGATCTTGTAAGGTCGTAAGAAGAGATCTTTTCATAAAGTTGATGGACAAAGCTCCAATTGTTGTGCACGGTGGCAAATCGATTCATTCGGGTCCTCTTCAAAACTTTGCTCTACAGCGGCAATTGATTCTTTGGTGCGCACTGTTTGACATCTCTGCAGATGCGTATTATCACATAGAGTAAACGTAGTGCGAAAACGATCCATGGTTAACCGAATTAATTGCTCTCATGGACGATTATGTCGACCATAAAATGAACGGAGCTACGGGGTAAACTTCGCGAACTGAACCTATAATTTCGAAATAAATTTGCACGATTTGCAAGCGTTGTTCATTTGTCAACCTGTTAATGATGAAATGGCAAACCAAACTGAACATATATGACATTAGAGTTGCCAGATTTTACCACAAAATTTCAGTTTTATCTCTATTCGAAAAACCAACCTCTAAAAAACACCCTTTATTTCAGTAAACAAACGTTAAGAGACTAAGAATATTGACCTTTCGAAGACGTTGTGTAAAATTTTGTTAATATTAAAATTTCCAACTCCGATCTCTAATAAAGGAAAAATTGAACATATATCTTAATATATTTACTAGAAAAAAATGTAAAATAAATAATTACTACGGTTTTAGACAATTAATATGACCTATACCTATCTGTATAACAAAGATAGGTTCAAATTTATTTAAAAATAAAAAAATAATTATAGATATTATTTCAAGAATGTGGTGCTCATCTCCTTTTTGTCAAATACTCTGCTCCCAATACAAATAATGCAACCACGCCTTTTATTATAATTTCTTAGCCGGTTTTCAATTGAAAAAAAATATAAACAATCAATTCACCAAGCAAGAAGCTTCTTTATCCATACATCACTGAAACTATCATTGGAATGTTGTCTTGATTTTCTAGTTAACAAAATACGTCAATCGTTTGTTTAATTGTTTGAAAAAACGAAGACTGTTCTCTTTTTATTGGAGATTTTTATCTATATAAAATCTCAGCTAAGACTACAATAATTTTAAAGCAGATATCAATTCTGAGTTAAAGGAGAACTTAAAATAAAAAAAGTTATTAAACTTGACTACGAGAATTATTTAAATACATGTAGTTTATGTTATCATTCGTATCGCGCCAAATAATTTATAAAGCTAATTCATTTTCACAGATGATTCGCATAAAAAAAAATCCATTCAACCGGTCATCCTCTCATCATGGGGAACAGACCTGCACAAGATCCACGCCTCCAGACTCGAACCTCTATGGGAAAGATTGAATGAAGTATTTTTTTATTACTATTAAACTAAACAACTCACGTGCACCACATTTTAACGCACAGTCGAACTTCTGTTGATTGTAGTACAGCTGCTGGTTCGTTCCACAAATTGGATTGTATTCCGAGGTAGTGGGACAGCTGCCTACGCAAGATAGAAATTGTGGTGATGGAGTTGTGAGCGTTGAATCAGGAGTCACTGTCGAAGCTTCCTGTGGAGAATCAATATTTGCTGGAGGACCTGGCAAAATCGGTGTCGGAAAGGGTACACGTGATGGTGGCTGAAAAGACCCGCCTGCTGGTTGAGGATTTTGTTGCTGGAAGAATTGTGTTTGTTGTGGCTGTTGAAATTGATTTGCATTTTGAAATTGATTCTGTTTCTTAAAGTCATTGAATTCATCGGGAAAGAAAAAATCTTGTCGGCGTTTTCTGCTTAAACTATTACCACAGACACAGAAGCACAGTAGAATCATGAATCCTAAGAAAAATATACATATTTGTATCAGTTAATCTAGTTAAAAACAAAACCACTTTAAGCTCATGTACCGATCACAAGCATCTTAGCCGCAACACTCATAATCCACTTCGAATGAGAAACCATTTTCAAATGAAAAACCGTCGATGTCCACCATCGATGATATCAGCAAATAAAATTGAATCTGATATTGACAAAAAAAAAAAACACACAAAAATAATAGCAAAATAAAATAGTGTGACAACAACACTTAGTCACTTTGTGGATCTGAACTGAATTAATATCATTTCATTGCTCTGGCTATTCGAGTGAATTGTTGTAAGACCTCCATTTAAGCCAACCAGTAGTGATCTGTTATGTTTCATCAAACACTTAGGGGTTTATCATATTTTGTTATTTTATATCTGGCTGATGGGCCGGCGACGATTAGTTAACTGGTTAAACTTGTATCATTTTAAAACAACGATGTTTAGATTTAGATCAGTTAAATAAATAAATAAATAAAAGACAACAAATGAATTGAGAATCAGTAATGAAGGTCTTTGAGCTGGATGTAAATGTATTAAATTTAAAAATAAAATAAGCTATCATCAATAAATCTGTTTTAAAATCACATCCAATCAAGTGAAACGTTAACTTAGTGGCATTACTTGGAATGCAACGAGGGCGACTGATGAATTACACATAAGTGTTGGGATTTTTTTTTTTTTATTGTGTGGTTCTAGTTGACGTTGACGTGTTAGAAATTCCATTAGGTAGGTACTTAGGTTTATATTAGAAACTAGCAAGGATAGATCGATTTAAGGTTTCTATGACAAATGAGTTGCAACTGCATAAAATTATTAGTATAATTTCACTTTAACTCATGATGTTAATTTAAAATGATTCTTACTCATAATTTTTATGTTTATTTTTTATTTTATTTTTTGTGGAATAAAACATTTTGATTGAGTAGACAGTTTCAAGGTGTTATTCTGCGTTACTGGTAGAGTTTGTATTGTATTCTATAAGTCAGATAGCTGAGAAACAGTTCAGAGGAGTAATATTTCCTCGGATTTTCAGCATAACAACTGCTGCGAAAACGGCCAAATAGTTAGGCAAGGGATGACTGTTTTTTTTTTAATTTATTCACGAAAGGAGAAATCTAGAGTAAAGGGCCAACAATAAAAGACTTTCATGAGCTTAAGATAACTTAATGAAATATCTAAATACTCGTAAATAGTACAGCCTGACAATAATGGGAGAATGCGCAGTTTCGTCAAATTTTCGTTGACCTTGAGATTCTGCAAGGACATTTGACAATTGACACCAACAATTTATATTTTTACTTTACATCACTTTATATTGTCACTATATTTTTTAAATGCATTATACGAAACAATTATGGTAGTTTAAAAGCTAATTTTCCACATTTTTTCCTTTGCTCAACTATACAATTTTTGACAGTCTGCTTGATTTGCGTAATTTTGTTTAAGTTCATTATAGGTAACTAGAACTTTTGAGAGAAATTGAGTGAACTTTTCGTTTGGTTTCGGCATAAGATTTTCCGTTTCTTGAATTCCTTTAGTAGTGGGCTATTGAAAGAAATTTTAACAAATATGTATTCCGATTTATAGTCTTTGTATGGAAAAAAACAAGAATATAGTATCTAGAGAGCTTTTTTTTATTATTAGAAATTAACATTCTTATTTATAAACATATTTTAAGGCCAGCGTAACTTTACGCAATACTTAAACTCAGCACAACATTATTTAAAAAACTTAAGCAACGTTGCGTAGCGATGCGTAACCTAAACAACAAAATTTGCGTTTAGAGGCTGGGTAAGGTATGTGTAAAATTTGTTTTTGATTGCAAATGTCATTTTTATATTTCCATTACAACAAAAAAAGGTAAAAAAAGATATAAAAATGTCATTTGATTTCGTGGCTTTTGTGAAGGAATCGATTTAATCTGTCAAATGCAGCTGAGTTTCTGCACTCTTAAAGAAAAATGTAGTCGAATCTTATGTTTTTGGTACTAGTTTTTTCGTTTCGTTTATTTAAAACACAGACGAAAATCGTTTATAAATCAGAATTTCAGCAAAGATGTAAATACTTATGCGTTGTTTAACTAAGCAACCTCTGAGAGGTGTTTTAAGGAAATCTAATAAATACGGCTGTAAACGTACTCATTTTGCACGGTACAGAACTCTCAGGAGCAGGGTTTACCGAGTAGTTTATGTAAGTTTATATGTTTTCTACATGCTCTCATTTATTACGTCTGCTTTATAATATAGTAACAAACTCATAAAAAGAAAAAAATTTGTTATTCAAATTTTAATTATTTAACTCCTGCTGCAAACAATGGATTGGCGTTGTAAAACAGAAATAAATCAAAGAACCTTAATTGTTGTTTGCTGTGGTGTGAAAGTTGACGTTGACAGCCTTAAGACTACAAAAATACAATTAAGTGACGTTTAAAGAAAAGTTTACTGCAATGAACTACGTTAACTGCGTAAACTTCATTTGTTACATATTCTACGAAGCAGACGTAACATATATAGTTTTGATCGAGTTTGTTGTATTTAGCCGACACTGCTCAGGAGATACAAAATAATTAGAAAATGTTTAGGGAATACTTTTGGCTTGTATCCCTCCCTGGTACTTTAGTCATTTAGCAAACTGTTAATTGATGTAGAATTGTAATAATTTCTACGGTTAAAGAAGTTGAAGTGTAAATTGCCATTTGCAGTATTCTTCACTTCAACCAGTAATCAGTAAAGGATGATACCTACCCGTTTTCTATACCAACATAGGAGAATTGGAATACGTGGTTCCATGACGGTAATTGTTTTTGACTAACTGACCTGGACCTCACGTATTTCGGTAAAATATTCTCGTGTGTATTTCGGAAAGAAATCAAATAGAAAATTACGGTTTCTATAAAAGTGAAAAACTCGTATCGAATGGATGTCGTGTGAACGAGACCTTATTGTAAGAAATTTTTTTTAAATTATTTAACAAACATTTATTTCGCATTTAAAAGTTTTCCGATTCGTGGATCGACATTTAAAATACACAAAAATAACCGATTTGTGTATTTTGTTTTAAATGCCACCATAAAAGGGAAACGTTTTTCACAGAGTTAAGAAGTGGCAAACTCGTTTTTGTATTCGTTTCGCCGAGAAAGCCAAAACCTATTTAAATCTTGAGATACAAATTCTGAATGTAATTGTTTTCTGACAAATAATGGAGTAACTGATTTTTAACTCACTTAATCGTATCGTTTTCGAAATACGATCAAGGATACGATTTTTTGAATAAATATTTTTCAGTTATATCCAAAGCAACAAATTTTACTTGTTCAAGAAGAATGGTCCAGATACCTACATTATTATAAAAATGTAATTTTCACTGGCTTGCAAGCGTATATACAACTCATTCAAATGTGAAATAATAAAAATCAGTTGTTCTGATCCTTTTTTTTACAAAAAAAACGTTTGCTTGAGACAACCACCTTATTTCTTCAAAACAAAAAAATTGACTGTGTAAGAAAAAGTGCGTCTATTAAACTTTCTTTAATTTTGCTACGTAGCAGCGAGTAGAATAAGATTTTCTGGCCACACTTAGTGCTACCAAATAGGACGCTTTCTACCTTTCTTTGGGAATATAAGTTTGTCGGTTTTTTTTTTTTAAAGTGATATTTGTTTGAAATGTATACATCGGTATATTTTTAAAGATGGATTTAAAAATAATAATATATCTACGCTCAAAAATACAGAAGATAATAGAAACATTATAAAGGATTTAAAGAGTGAATTAAACCTGCACAACTGGCTAACGCTAATAAAGCTGTGGATTTAAAGAAGCAGAGTTTATATAAAAAACTTTAAGTGCAATCTAATTTTCAAAAATTCAATATAACAATATGGAATCGATTAAAAGTACACAACCGTAGCTGATCCATTTAAATTTAGCCAATTTTAATCAATCTTGATCAAATTTGATATCTTGAAATAGTGATTTTTTTCAATTTTTACATGCATCGTTAACATCAGATATGGTCTTTTTTCGCACTTTTCAGGAAAAATGCTGCATTTCCCAAAAAAATTAATGCCCAATTCGTGATAATCGGATTTTATTTTTTCTCAACGGCAACACTGCACAACACACGTTAGAAGTGTGCACAGTCGGTGACACGACACGCAAATCCCAACAACCCATTGTTTTTATTTAGAAACAATGTACTAAACAGAAAAAAAACTTATTGCATAAAATCTACTTATTTGTACGAACATAAACGCAAAATGTTATCCTTTGTTCTATATTTTCGTGATCGCTGTTCATTTGTTTTTTTACAACTATTTAGCAGAATTTTTGAAATATAAAAGACTCAAAAACTAATAAATGTAATTATCTTCGTAAAGTCTTGTATCCAGAAGAACATGGGTCCAAGTGTTCTACTATGTGGTAATTCCAACTCAACCAATTGTCTCGTCATTCAACCATCAATTTCGTCAAATGCTTTTTATAAGTCAATGAAAGTTGAATCTTTTTTTTAATGCGATGGCTATATATAATATCACTGTTGTATCGCACTATCTTTGTCTCAATTTGTTAACACCAGTTCTGCTATTGAAATAAATCAAGATTGTGCAAGAATTTAATGGTCTTTGCTAACAACATAAGAGGAATATCTAATGGTTTCCTGTCTTTATGGACATATCGGCCAACCAGCCGGCCGTTAAACAGGCAAGAAAAGGGTCTGCAATTGACAAAAATCTAGCACTTCCATCGATTAAGCCATAAAGGAACGAGTGTACTGCAATATCTCAATAAGAGTAGACACCTCGTGGAAGACATTGATCACTTGTGACACCAAAACATTTCTCATTTCAAACTAATGCCGATATTATCTGAAGAGGCTATGGTGATGAAGAGACACGACAATGCAACTCATTTTTTCTGTCACTGTCGGAGTTTTTGTCACTTGAGGTAAACTTGAAAGTTTCTACTACTATTTCCAATATTTTCAGGTTTTTCTGCAGTTTTTGGGATGACTTCGAAAGCATCGACATTTCCCAGAATGTGGTCTTAAAGACTAAAGCTCCTAAAGATTTTTCCTTTATTGCTTAGAAACGTAAACATAAACTTTGTACATTGCAAACTCAAAACATATTAATAAAGCAAACCGCAGTGAAATGGACATAAATATTAATATTACTTTATTGTTTTCGATTACTCATGTATGTGGTAAAGCTAAGGGCTGTAGCTTTAGTACGTACTTTACATTATCCCCTCATCATGGTAAATAAACCTTCACATGATCCACGTCGCCAGACTTCAACCCCTGCGAATGGATGTGAATACATTTTACCCATAAATAAACAACAAAAACAAAAAGCATCCGACTTACGAGCTCCGCATCTCACAGCGCAATCAAACTTCTGTTGATTCGTGTACAACTGCCGATTTGTTCCACAAATTGGATTGTATTCCGAAGTAGTTGGACACTGCTCTATGCATGCTTGAAGTCTTGGTGACGGGGTTGTAGCTACCGCATCCGGTATTACAGCTGCTGGCTGCTGTGGCGGCGGAAGATCGGCACGTGTTTGAGTCCGTTGTTGTGGGAAGTCGGGTTGAAATTGATTTACGAACCTATTCGGCGATTGTATTTGAAAACTATTTTGATTGCTAAAAGAAAACTCGTTCGGTATAGGAAAAAAACCGCGAGTTTGTGGTTGGAAAAATCCGCCTGTTGCTTCTGACTGTAGTTGTTGTTGTAAATTCAGCTGTTGCTGGAATTGTTGTTGCTGATTTTGTAAATGACCACGATTATAAAACGAAAGCACTTCATCAGGAAATACAAAATCTTGACGGCGTATTCTAATAAGATTATTTGCACTTACTCCACCGTAGCAAAAAAGGACCATAGATCCTGAAAAAAAAAATTATATATTGATACCTACGGTAAAGAGAATCAAAGTACTTTAAACTATTACCGATTACAAACCATTTGCCTAGCAATGCCATCTCACGTCTGTCCACTTTGGCTCAGTATACTTTTTCAAATGAAGCTGTGAACGCCAACTGGAAGTCGATAGCCAAGTCGATTACATTGGACTGCGGCCAAGGTTGTTGCCTTGTAAGAAGTGAACAAGTGACCTGGTAGGCATCTTGTTGCTTTTTGTTATTTTTGTGTTATGCCATAAATTATCGTGATATTTACTGGTTAAACTAGTATTTTTTTTGTATTATTATGTTTACAATTAAGGAATAAAGGAGTATAGTCACTGAAGTCAAGGTCCAGTCATGAGGATGGGGTTAATATTCGTATTAGAGTTTTTTTTACCCCAATGAGAATGAATGGAATACTTTATGGTGACTATTAACAATATTTTCTTATGCTAAGATATCTTTTTTTCTATATTCTGCGAAGTGGATAAAAGAAATACTACGACAAAAAAAGGATGAATTTTAAATTTCTCAAGGAGGCAGACGTTAGTTAATTTTGTGCGGGTTTTTTCCCACAAAATTTTTCCCTTTTCTGTTTGCATACTTAATTTTGAACAACGAAATAATTTTTTATTTTCGGTCTAAGTTAACAAACAAGTTTAAGATTTAATCTGATAGAAGACAGCCGTGGTATTGCAAGTAGGTTCCACGAGAGAAGTTAAGAAGAAGTGACCTTGTTTTGGCAATGGGTAAAAATCAAATTAAACTCAGGTGTAAATAATTATAGGTGTGCAGTGATTAAATAAAATAGGTAAGCACAGCACGATCGTTGTAACTTTCCCTTTAGTATACTAATGTGTACGAGAAAGTTAAAAGCACCAGGTTGACTTACTTTTGTTAAGCATGCTTAAAACCGTAAAAAGTCTCTGCCCAAGAAAAGGCAGCCTTCCAAATTGAAGCTAAACAAATAAGCTTACTAATGATAAACGAAAAGATAAATATTAACAAATAAGCCTTTATGTTATTAGAGGGAAATGCATGTAAGTTTTAAGAAGACAAAAGTTATCGCACATATAGCTGACGACAAATCCACTTTTATTGACAATACTTCAACCAATATTATTGGTTGTCAACGTCGATGGCAGTACTCTCAATTTTTACAACTAATAATAAGTTAAAAATTAATTTCTCTTTGCAATCAATGTCACTGATGGGTCACCTGGTGGCCTTGAGAAGGGTAAAGCGCACACAGGCTCACCACACATTTTTCGGTAATACGTAAACGAATAATGGATGCTCCTAACTTTATTATAAAGTAAAGGCTGGGGATTATTCATTTTTTCAAATTTAAATTTAAATAAAAACTGTAATACTTGGTGAAAGTTTATTCCTTTAAACCCCTTTAATTGAATTTCAACGAAATACCTAATAGAAAAGAAAAATCTAATTTTTGAGTAAAATGTCTGTCAGAAATTTTTTCTTTAAATCATAAATGACAAGGTCTTCTGTTCGAATTCTCAGAAATGAGACAAAACCAAACTATGGCAACGTTCCCCCTGTAAGGCAAATTCTGGCATAAATGTTTAAATAATTTCGTTGTGTGTGCTTTCTTTTCTGGCTAAAGGTTCGTTTGGTCTGTCTGTGTAGATTTAATCGAATGGAAAATGTCGGTAGCTCAACAAGAAAGAATAACACTCTTCACCAAAATAGGTAAACAGTCATGAGTACCTAGGTAGCAATAAGGTAGCTCGCCCATCATTGGCCCGGAAAATATTTATGAGTCCGGCAATAAACAAGCCCTGGGAAGCAACGACAAGTGAAAATAATAAACCAACCACAAAAACAACGCAGATTTACGTTGAATGGCAAAAAGAGAAGGGACGAAACCAGCGAAAGAAACGATATTATACTCGTAACATAAAAATGGCGAAATGATAATGATATACTGACGTAATTTACGGTGACAACAGTTGGGCATATTCCAAGGCCTATACGTGCATATTACGGAAGGATACACTGCAGCACTACTGTTTTCCATGGGTGTTATGCAGAGAAATACAACATATTTTTGTAACGCAGACAACAATGGAGCGCACGGTAGTAAATCCAAAAATACTTCGCAGGAAGTCGGTTAAGTTTATGTTTGGTTTGCAACTGGGTAGCAGGAAAGGATTATCACAACAGAATTCATACGAGAACATGTTGGCTGCCAACTTTACGCGCATTCCAATGCAGATGATTATTTTAAAACAAGCCTTTTGTAAATGGAGTTAATATTGGGAGCAGGGACTTAATCGGATGCTAAGGGAAATACAATTGTCATGAAGTTAATCGCACTCAAAAGTGGGTGCCTATGTACTCGAATTTCGAGATTTTTGTCAGAAATTTATTTGTTGTACTTTAATCTGATACACAAATATCATTTGCCGTAAAAGGCGACTAAGGAAACGATCACAGCTTAAACATTTCAACATGAAGCACACGGTGACGTGAAATATTGCAAAACGAAATAATGCCAAATTTAAATAAGGAGCAACAGTACCTTGGTGACACGCTACGCGGGCCGTTCTGCAGCCGTTTTGATTTTGGAGTGGAAATAATGCTAAATTTTTTGAATTTGCTTTATTTCATTTGGCGTTATTTCACGTCACCGTGTGCTTCATGTTGAAATGTTTAAGCTACCGAACGGCTACCGACCATTTGATTTTGTTGTTGCTTGTAAAACGGTAATATGAATCCATACATCAAGATTTATCATTTTGAATGTTCACACATTCCAAAGGGGCAAACGTCAAATGTGACCAAATTATTTTGCATCGAGCTCGACTGTCCATAGAAAAAATTTGACTTTTGACGTCTCAGCATACCTAGAGCCTACAAAAAGCGCATATGAGGAAGAGCTTGGGGTATGTAATTTAAAACATCGGATGCATATGTAAAAACGCTGCAGCGGAAAACAGGGAAAGCAAGGGAGAGAATTGAGCCGGTTAAAGGGAGGAGGGAAGTAGAAAAGAGAATACTCAATCACGCAGCTCAAGAAATTTAAGTGTCTTGAGACAACACCCTAATGTTTAAAAAAAAAAGTCATCCGACTGTCAGCTGGGCTTAAGACCGGAACGCAGGCTCTTCTAAACAGTAAAGAAAACTTAGTCATTAAAGCGCAGGGAATAGTATATGTATTATTCAAGCAGCATTTTCAGCTTCGAATGATCACAGCACTTCAAATACAAAGGTAATGGTTTGGTTTGACGGTTTCATGCCCGATGTCTGTACCAACAGCTCCATATGCCCAATTTTCGGGGCAAATCATTATAAAATGTGGAATATAAATACCTACAGATGTCAACATCCGTCCAGCTACTCGAATATGCGGACTATACCCATACCGACATCATCGAAATAATACTTGTTTACCTCATTTAGACAAGACGAAATATTTACTAGGGCAAAATATAACAAAACAAAACATCTATGTTCAAAATTCCTGACTCGAGAAACAATATGCATGCTCTACAGAATTCTGCTATCCTGCTAGTTCTTATATACGGTACCGAGTTCTGATAACTGGAAGCAGAGTGTTCGCTAACAACTTTAATAACTACAAATAAAATTTAGAGTGATATTATTCAATATTTCCTAGTTTGTTTTTAAAAGAATTCATCTTACATTTCACAATCGTAGGTTCTTAGAGGGCTGACTTACAACTAGGGTCACTGAATGAAAAGTTATTCTCCTATCGTTAATTCTAATTGTTTCTCCTTGTTTCCACTGTGTTCCTCCATACTTTTGATGATTTATTAGTGAGTTACTATTTTCGCTAATTGTATGACCAAATACCACATATTATTCATGTTGAATAATTTAAATTTAATTTGTAATTTATCTGTTAGTTTGCGCGTTGTAAGTAGTGTGGGGTAAGACACGTTTTGTTATGAGTTTGTATGCGAAACTCCTATTCTAATCTGAGGTGGACTGGTGTCCTACTTCAAATAAGGCATTGCTTCAGGTGTTTTCTTTTTTCTTTTAAGTGCACACAATCAAATAAAACTAATGTCTACACTCACCTTCTGACCGCAATACAATAACATACACTTCATCCGAACTTCAACTTATCCCAATGCAGAATTTCCTCAAGGATTAGTCCTTGGACCATTGCTCTTCCTTATTTATGTAAACTCCATATTAAAACTACCGCTAAACGGACATATAACCGTTTTTGCCGACGATCTAGATCTAACGTATGCTGCTTCTTGCCTAGAAAACGTAAAAACTCAAACGAATGCTGACCTAGCTTTTTGGCAAGATGGTTTAAGAATCACCAAATGGTTCTTAGCAATAAATCCAAAGTTATGTCTTTCTCTCCTTCAAACGAGTTATCTATCGAAGGAGTTGGCCTGCATACCGAAAATTGTGATCGTCGTAACTGCAATGATTCCTGCATGCTGCTAGAATCTGTTTCAGAATTTAAATATTTAGGAGTCGCTGTAGATTAAAAACTTAATTGGAAAGCATATATTTTTATACATTGCCTTGAAAAAATTGTTTCGCTTACGTAGACTGGTGCCACCTAATTTACTTACTTCAGTTTACTATGCGTTGGTCAACTCTCGTTTGGAATATGGCATCTCTTGCTGGGGTAGAGTTTATTTCACAAATTTGTAGCCTCTTATAGCCGCCCAAAAGAAGTTAATCAGAGTGATGCTGTATAGATCAAGATGGGAGCTCTCATTTTCACTATTTAAATAGAACCAAAGTATTGCCACTTAGGCATTTATACGTCTATAAAGTATTGAGGCTATTCTATCAGCGAGGTGGTTATAACAATTTTATTTTGTAATAATATAACTTATTCACTTATATAACAAATAATGTTATAGTTATTAGCACTGTAACAGAAAACTTTAGACGTTCAATTACTGTTATTGCAACACATATATGTACAAAAACTTCCTGCTGATTTATGCAGAAGTGCCAATTTTAACAAGTTCCTTGAAAGTATTAGAAAATGGCTAATATCCAGGTCAGGTGTTGAGGATTTGATTCTAATTTCAACTTAGTGGAGACAGTTTTAATTGCTTAATCCTTAATGTGATGTCTCATATAAACCTATTTTAAATTCATAAATTGCCTCCTAACGATTTTCTTCTTTTTTCTTTTTATGTTCTCTTTTTAACTTTCTCGTATACATTAGTATACTTAGGAAAAATTCATTGCGATCGTGCGGAAATATCGACCTCAAACTAAGTATGAGGGATCATATTACGTCTATAGAGAAGTCCAAAAAAGTGGATCTTTGAATTTTTTGCTTTATTGTTTGAAATAACGGTACCTGCCATACAATTTTTTTGGTGAAAATCACTTATCACTATTTTTCTAGAAAATAATTCCAAAGATTTTGGTTTGTTTTTGTACCAAGAATGCTTGGACCATCTTCGAGTAAATTAGTGATAAGTGATTTTCACCAAAAAATTTTATGGCAGGCATTAGCGGATCCTTTTTTGGACTTCTCTATAGTCGTAATATCGTCGTAATAATAATGGGAAATTAAATTCTGTTATGGATGTCCCAAGATGGTGTGCACAGCAGTTTGTTTGATCATTCGTAGCTAAATATGGTTAGGAAAAAAATTTCACAACAATTAAATCAATTGAACGCCCTTTAGAATGATTGCTATTAATGCAGGATTATTTAACTTTAGGTTTGAAAATTTTGCAAGTGTGTTTAATCAAATTTGCATACATTGCTGGGTTGCTTGTGCAGAAACAGGTGGATTTGAGTATTTGGTTGGGTGGGTTGTTGCTTTTCGCTGTCGCCTTTTTTCAGGTAGTGATTATCGTGTTGCGTGAGGTTGCTGATAGAGTTGCCAAAAAGTATCAGATAGGGCCGTTTGGCCTTCTGTTCTGCGGTTTGGCCCTTGGCCCGGAGCCACTTGGAAATGGCCTCAAATCACGAAATTCTACTAGATATGGATTCACATTGCCTCCTAAAAGGCCTTATTTTAACAAATCATTAAGTTTTCTTATAAAACATATACGACGTTGCATAGACAGGTTTTTTTGTGAAGGCGTTCGGTTTATGGAATTCCATCATCCCGACCAAAATTAAGTGAGAACAGCAATATATGAACTAAAGTCCAAGAAAGCGACCGGGCCGGACGGTCTACCCGGAGAACTATTTGAGGCAACAGGAGATGACTTCAACGATTGGCCTGATAAATGGAACTGAAGCATCGTTTGTCCATTTCACAAGAAACGTGTCCTTCTAAGCTGCGACAACTATTTGGTATCAGTCTCCTAAACATAGCATATTGACATTATCTCTTTAGACATCAAACGAAGAATAAGGTCTAATTGATGTTTTTTTTATGCTGGAAAGGCAACTATGTAGTCTCCCGAACAAATAAGGAAACTCTAAAAAATACCCTTCCAATTTATATATTCTTGGTCGTTTTGAGAGAATTGGGTAATGTAATCGACGGGTGGATTGGTGATAGATCATAGATGATCATCAAGTGGACCGCGTGTCCAATGAATTTTGGCGCAGGTTGTCGCTTGCCCTCGTGGGCGTTCTTCACCTTACGTAAGCGACTTGGTCGATCGATTAGATGCTGATAGAATAGAATTTGATGAACCTTCGGTCTGTGGCTTGCTTGCGATTAATTATTGAGGTTAAACTCAATCAAACCAGTCTCACGCTGTTGTTCCAACCCATATTTATGGAATACAAAATTGGATTTGGACTAGCTTTGCGGGTTTTGGAATGGATAAACAAATGAAATGCGAGCTATTAAATTAGGCGAGCTATTAAATTAGCTGTACCTGCCGATGGTTGTTATCGTTGACACGTGGGATGGTTGGTGCTATGTTACTTAAGAATCTCTATGTCCTAAAATGATTTTGGATAGACAGTACCACCATTGCCGATGTCAGAACTTGATAGGGGCAATTGATTGTTGTAGGTGGATTTAAGAAGACCGGCAGGCACTGGTTTCCGTGTGTCAAGTTAAAAGCGGTTTACATAGAGGTGCATAATTTCTGTTATGGTTTTTGTACCAGATAGATGTGTTTGACATATTTTGTGAATGGGTTGCAATTTAAGGGTTGAATTTAAAAATTACAGTGCAGTTCCCTACAATTCTGAGGGAAGAGCTTTCCATATTATATGGCCCACCACTGTAAATGGGTTTCGGTTACGCACAAAATAATAAACATATTTTTTTTTCCAGCTCCAGTCACTGAAATGTTTCTGCCAGGAAAGCACTTTTGTGTTAAAAGCAAGATGTATGGGGATGATTGTACTATGTATTGCCCAACATCGTCTGCAATTTACATTTATCGCCTTATTTTGCTAAGGGTTCCCATTAAAGAAATACTTATTTCCTGTAATCAACGTAGAATCACCAAAAATGAAACAAAGTGCGCAATCAAAGGCTCTTTCATAATTTTATTACCATCTTCTCCGTCTTTCTATCCAATAAAAATTACACTGTAAGGACGTTCTGTTACTTTATAGCCCGGCATTGTTACAATCGGTGAGACATACTTTGTTGATTGTTCCCATTCACTGTAGCGACTCTTAGGCCACCCTATCATCCCTGCGAAAGAAAAATACAAAAAAAAAATATCATCCTTATATATACGTTCATTCCATGATTGTGATTGTCGTCCCTACACGACATCACCCGATCCGACGATTGCTGATATTTCCTAGAATCAGAGCTGTGCACCGAAAAACAAACGAAAGGCCGTTAAATTAATTACCATTTGATGTCTCCGGTAGACGACGGCCGCAACCACCGGCACGCCTTTGATTGTAACCATTTAACGGTATCAAACTATCATCTGTGTCATTTGCGGCTGCTTCGCTGTCGTTTTTGCCATGATTCCCTTTGCCTGGAATATCATCACCTGCAGCTAGTGACGACATTGACGGTACTTCTCTATCGTTGGCATCGTTTAAATATTTGCTCTGCACTTTTTGCAGACATTTAATTGTATGCCCTTCGGTACGTTGTCGACCGCAACGGCATTTAGCCACAAGTGATTCATACATTTCTTTTGAAACAAAGTGTGAGTCGCCGTGTCCTGTGTATGTGTATGGCCAGATATCTGAAAGCAGATAGAAATGTGACAGAAATACGAAGAGCAATCCTCTGTGGTGGTGGTTACCTTTTGAAGTTCTTCCATCGGTAGACGTATGAATAAAATTATTGACATCATCTTGGTTGTAGAAACGGTTAATGTCTTTTCCGGTTAGCTTTCCCCATTTGTCAGGATAATGGCGTCGAGAAATGTTCTCCAGTTCGACTTGTTCCTTTCTGAAATAATATGTGTATGACCGAGAGAGTGAGAGAGAGAGGTAGAGTGCGGAAGTGAGCATACGAGTAGAAAAGAATGTGATTTCACTATCCAGGCAAAGTATTTTCACATAAGTTTCGAAAGGACTAAGGGGGGCAATACTGATAAATTAAGGTGGATAATCTAAGTTTACTTACTGCTCGAGGTGGTTTCAAGAGGATATTTATTAAGAGTAGTTGAGGTTAGGGCTGAGATTTTGGTAGTGATCTAATCTATGCATGACAATCGAAAAAGATTTCGAAAATGATTTAAAGAAATCGACGTTAAATGTGTACGAAACAGGGATTCTGGAAAACACGGGGCGTATGTGGAACATTTTCTATGATATTATTAGCGGTGCTAACGTAGATCAATCTCAACAGATAGGATGTAGGTACTTTTCTTAAATAAGAAAACGAACGCAAGTCGGACTAAGTGGAATATAGAATCTTGTATCTCTCACTGTTCAGTCCACACTTAAGGGGATTTAGAGTTAATATCCAGAGGGAAAGGTTGAAAGGCACGACCCTTCGTATCTTATATCCTTTTTAAAATTGCATATTTACAAGAAGACATGTCGTAGAACATTTTATTAGTATATTTTGGGTTATACTACTTTACCATTGCTTCGAAATACCTTAATTAAGAATCGCTTTCCAAATTTCCCGCTTGGTATCCACATACACATTGATTTCCTTCTAACTGTACCTAAACCTGTGCTTGTACTTTATAATCTCCATCCTCCGTCACCCAACCAAACATGAAAAATCAATTTACACCAAAAATAATTCTATTGAGACGTAACCATAAAAAAACTGCAGCAACAACAATTTATTAAAAGACTCCACTCTACAATACGAATTTAAATTTAATAAAAACTACAATTCATTGCCAAAAATTGGTTGTCTAGCCCGTGAAATCGATGCCAGCCATATAATCAAAGTACACAACACCAACACCACACAAAATACGACTGTTTATTTCTCTGCGGGATATTTGCTGGGAAAATTCAATTACTACACAAGGGTTGTTTGCCGCTTCAGTTCTTTGTTTTCGTGTAGTTCAAAAATCAATTTAATTTCAAACACTTTGTTGGACACTTGGTTAAATATTTTTATAAAAAATACCATGCAGTGTTTGCTTACATTTTTCCAATTTTTTTCGACGGATCCATGTTTAATTGGAAACCTTTGCACTATAGCTCACAATCAGTACTGGTTGGTGAATAGAAATGCTATCATTTATACAGAATATACATTGAAGTTGATGTGTTATTTATCACCATAGAAACGGACTGATAATATCACCTTTTCTTTTCACACATTAGGGGAATAAAACTACTCTAAATCCGATATCCTTATGAAACGAACCGTCATATTTAAGTTAATAATCGATGAAAAGTCACTTAGTCACGCCATCACATTAGAAGTGCTGATAGCACTTGACACTAGCCCAATTCGGTTTTTCGGAGTGTAAAAGAACGAAACGATTCAGAAATGAGCAGCTCGAGTTAGATCACCAGCAGCTATGCCTTTCGGCATAAGTCATAAAAAAGTCTGTTTTTCGAGACGTAAAAATGTTACCGTAAGGCGCTCAATATTTTGATGTCGATCGAATGTATAGGAAGTCGAAATCATCAATTCCATTGAAATCCGCAGTAACAGATAAAAACAGTAGTTCCGCTGCAATCGACACAAACAAAAGCAATGCAAAAGGCAGCAGCCAACGACTAAAATAACTGGACAACTCCGCAGCTCCACACCCTCTTGGCGAAATCTGGTGCATGTTTGTCTACGTGTTTTCAAGAGTCACGCGACACAGCTGGATCAGTTTTGACGGGATCCCGATCCCATGGTGTGTCTCGACTTAAAATTCGAGGACTTGCCTAAGTGTTAACAATTGGTCTTTTGTCAGTTTGCCTAGCCAGAAGCTACACTGTTATGTGGCAATTAGTGCGTGGGCGAAGGTCTTACGTTATTTATACAGTAGGTTGGAAACATCCTCTACGTGACATTAAACAGGGATATACTTCGATATACCTGGTCAGGTGCTCTTTGTCGACTTTGGCTACAGTTTTAAGATGTCAGATGCGGGCCATGCATCGAAGAGCACGTCGTCGATTTGTTTGGCGGTTTGATCATCTAAAGAGTGCAAAGTTGCTTTGGGGACTCGAGCTTTTTACGAGTTAATGCAATGTGTATTAGCCAGAAGCCGTTGTCTGTTGTCGTGTCGTGGAGGATAATTTCCGTGGCAACTAATCCGCCAAAGATATTTTGGCTTCTGAATTTAGCGTTAAAGACACCATATTCGATTTTGACACTGTACTCCGTAGACACCGTCCAGAAAGTAGAAAAAAACAACGTGGGCCCATTAGGCTAATCTTTTGGAAAGTAGTTTTGAAGCAAATTAAAGCCGACGAATAACATGTGCTTTATTTTATAGATTAAACCGCTCGAGGACCTATTTCAGTTATTGAACAATCAGAATCGTAAAACTTAAAAGTGGGGCAGTTCATATCCAAAGCTGATTTTCCACCCTAATAACAATCCCCAACTTGAAGGGTCAGATCCAAACCAATATTCGAATATGTTTTTAGAAATCGCCACCATATCTTTTTCAGAAGCCTGTCTATGTCTGGAGTAATGTTGAAAAACCATAAAGACCTTAGATCCATATGTGTCTAATAGGCTCATTTAAGTTGTCTGCCTTCATGACCGTTGATCCAATCTAGTGAATTTACGTCCACTTTCTGAAGTGCTCATTTTTATCTCAACTCTCGCCATTATAAGTTTAGAAAGTCAAGTCCAGTTAAACGGGACCATAATGGTTAGTATAGGGAACTAAAATAAGCACAATTAATGTGTTAACATGTATTTACTGCACTGGGCACTGTCGAGTTGTTACCAAAATATGTTATCTAAAGGGTGTTTCTTTAGAGGTAGGTTTTTTGAATAGAGATGAAACTGACATTTTGTGGTCAAATCTGCAAACTCTAATGTCATTTATGTTCAGTTTGGTTTGCCATTTCATCATGAACAGGTTGACAAATAAATAACGCTTGCAAATCGTGCAAATTTATTTCGAAAATATTGGTTCAGTTCGCGAAGTTTACCCCAAGCTCCGTTCATTTTATGGTCGACATAATCGTCCATGAGAGCAATTAATTCGGTTAACCATGGATCGTTTTCACACTACCTTTACTCTATGTCATAATACGCATCCGCAGAGACGTCGAACAGTGCGCACCGAAGAAAAAATTGTCGCTGTAGAGCAAAGTGTTGAAGAGGACCCGAATGAATCGATTCGCCACCGTGCACAGCAATTGGAGCTTTGTCCATCAACTTTATGGAAGATTTTGCGCAAAGATCTCTTCTTACGACCTTACAAGATACAGCATGTGCAAGAATTAAAGCCGCGATACCATGAAATGCGTCGTGATTTTGGTGTATGGGCCGAAAATGAGATTGATATCGATGCTGATTTTCATCGCAAGATTTTGTTCAGTGATGAGGCTTATTTTGGGTTGAATGGCTACGTCAACAAGTAAAATTTCGGCATTTGGAGTGAAGAGAATCCTCATGAGACCCTTGAAACGCCATTACATCCACAAAAACTGACTGTTTGGTGTGCTCTATGGGCTGGTGGAGTTATACTTCTTCCGAAATGATGCTGGACAGCCAGTTACCGTTAATGGAGACCGGTATGGAGCCATGATAATCGACTATTTTGTTCCCGAATTGGATGGCATGAATGTGGATGAGAAGTGGTTCCAACAAGACGGTGCGTAATGGACCTGCCAATTGGCCACCAAAAGCGTGTGATTTGACACCATTGGATTATTTTCTTTGGGGATATGTGAAGTCGCTCGCCTACGCCTAACAAAACAGAAACGTTAGGGGACTTGGAAGCCAACATTCGTGGCGTTATTGCCGACATACAGCCCCAAATGCTTGAAAAAGTGGTTGAAAATTGGAATAAATTCAGGCTCAATGCATTCTTTCGAGCTGTGGTTTCACATTTCTGAAGACTTACAAAAGAAAGGAATGAAATGGAGCGTTTGCTCTTTAAAAATTGGCTCGTCCGAATAATTAGAAAATGAAAACTGTTGAAATTTTGATATGTGCTCATTACCGCAGGTCTGTTCTTCGAATTGCCATCCTTCATTCCAATTAACAAGTTCACCATCTAAAGCAAACAGACAAACAGACAACCAGCCACAAGCCAACCGCGCGCCCACAGGCAACATTCATTATTATCACACGGGTTTTGCAGCCAGCAGACCATGGACGCTAATCGTTTATGCAAAAGTGAAAAACAACCGAAATCCAGTAAAAAGAAGAAGTCCTTCTTTTCTGCAGGAATCGTTGGCCCAGACACAATTCGTTTTGCCTTTTCTTTCGTAGAATTTTTTATTTTTTATGCCAACCTAAAACTGCAGCGAAGTACCACCCATTGCGAGACCACCACAGCATGCCGCCGCCGCCGTCGGCCGGAAGCAGGATAAAACTTATGGAAAACTTAAGAAACCATTAATGCATCGCTCAGCAGCATCAGTGAGATAGAGAGGAGATCCTCATCCTTACAAGTCAACTTGGAACACTTTAACTCTTTTTGGCTTCATCGCCCATCTCATCTATTCTGTTTGAGTGTTGGATGGGTCTTTTCTTCCCCCAAACCTCTTGCTTGTGTGCACTAAAAAAGATATCGGCGAACTTTTACAAAACTTGGTACCTAGTCCTACCTACTTCCTTGTTCGCTTAAGTAAAATTCCACTGTGGAAGAACAGCTAAGACTATGAAAACTATTAAAACACAAAAAAAAACTTCTTCTAGCTTAGACTTCGACTCAAGTTGGTCGTCTACTCCCTGTATAATGTTGGAAATGAATTCTCCTTCAGTTTTTTTTTCAATCTATAGGTAGGTGTATATATGTACATACTGTCCTGGAGAGAAATTAACGATCTGTGAATTTATTGAAATTAATTTACTTTCGAAAGTTTCTCCTTGATTTTTTTTTGCTTCGCTTTCTGTGTTGTTTCAACTTGTTGTTAATTGTTTTTCTGAGATGTTCGGAGCACACATCCTGGGAGAAATATTCTTAGTTCTCACTAAAAGCAATGTACATATTAAAAAAAAAACAAAAATTTAAAAACGTTCGTTTTCTTGAAGAGTATCATAAATTAGCGCTTCCTCTCCAAAAGTCTAGATTGTAATGAATAAAGTTATTCACTTGCTCCCATTTATGATAATGCAAAAGTTGACTACCGTCTCCCGTAGAATGAGGCCAGATTAAAAAATATTTATGAGGTAGACGCAAATTTCTGTTTTGAATTAGGAGGTTAAGTGGAATTCCGTTGCTTTACATGAAAGTTATTGATTTTGTGCATTCAGCAGTGTTGACAGGATGAATGTAATTGCAACACAACTAATAGATTTAGATTTTATTTATGTGTATGATTGTACTCAGTAAGATGCAATCTTATAAATTAGAGTACATTTCAGTATTTGTATACTATAAGAAAATTAATATAAATGCTACAAAGTCATCATTTAAATAAAAGATGGGTAAGAACAAACAAAAATAAAAGGAAGGCTAATAAAATTAGATTATAACTATTATTTAAACAACAGAAAAGATAGTTTAATTATAAATATTTGGCGATTCTATAATAAATTTCAAAAGAAATAAAAAAAAAAATAAAAATTCAAAAAGCCAAAAATGAAAGTATCATCACTGGATTTCTAAAAGTTGTTTGAGCATCCTCCCAAACCGAGTCTTGCAGCTTATCATTTTAATGGAACGAGGGTGAGAATTCCATATTCGAATGGCATATACAAAAACTGGCGTTCAGATACTAAATATGTGTAGAGAATTGGTGTGAGGTCACGAGATCTAATTAAGCGCGGACATTTAATTTTATTAAAAAAATATTCGGGTTGACGGGATTCAAGAATATTATGAAGCATGGTTAATGTTCTGAACTTAAATAAGTTGTCTAATGTGATACCATATATAGATTTGGAAAAGTTCGAGACACGGTCATATCTTCTTAGGCCATAACGCGCTTTGCTATTGAACGCAACCGTTAAGTCTCCATTTATATTCATAGTCACAATTACAAAAAATCTCGCAACAGAAAATAATAACTGGGACGATTAAAGCTTTAGCCAACATTGAGTGAATTTTCACGGGCGTTATATGGTGTAAGTCTAATGTGATTGTCCCAAGTAAGGGTTTTGTTAAATGTTGGTCCAAGATTCTTTGCAGATTCAAAAAACTTAATGACTGTGTTCTTGAGATACATTTTAGGGAAAAGGAAGTATCAATAAGGGTTCTGGAAATTATTAAGCATTTAGATTTCTGAGGATTTAGGAAGAGATCTTCATTGACCTCATGTACCCCATTCTCAACAAGACCCAACGGAAAACTGTTATACAATTGAACATTGTCTGCATACATGTACATATAGGAGTTCAGTAAACAAGTAGGAAGATCATTTATATACATGGAAAACAGTAAAGGGCCCAAGACAGAGCCCTGAGGAACACCTTTATGCAGTGGAAGAAAGGAAGACATTAAGTTATTATCATAAGCTGCCTGAAATCTATTGGTTAAGTAGGACAAAATTAGATTTGCTATCAAAGAGTATATTATGATTGACAGTGTCGAATGCTTAAGAAAAATCCAAGAGAATAAGAATTCTATTATCTTCATCTAGCTTGTCCAACTTCAATTAAGGCGGTAGTGCAGCTATGTTTGGGCCGAAAACCTTTCTGGTTTTGACGCCTTTCTAATGCTTTAGAGAACAATGGAAAAATGGCTAAGTCATCACATTCTCTGTTTTTAGGAACAGGTATAATTTTAGCCTGTTTCCAGGCTGTCGAGTAGGCACTTGTCATAAGAATACTGTTATATATATGTGTTATATATTTTAGCACGTATGGCAGTATGGGTTTTAAAAATAACGGATGCAGCTCATCAATTCCAAAAGAGTTTGATTTAATCACAAGGAAATTTTCTAACTCATCAGCTTCGTTCACAGCCGAGAAAAAAAATTTTGGCTGGGCCGGTGGGTTATCTAACGAAAGTTCAGAAAGTTGTGACTGATTCATTCGGTCCGCAGAATCTATTGAATATAACGACGTGAACTGTTTGTTCAGCTCATTGCAATCAATCGATGAAAAATTGTTGTTGTTTTGTTTGCCTACTACAATTTCTCTAAGATTCCTCCAGAGTTTATCTTTGGCAAGCAAAGGGGTCACTAGTGGAGCGTACAATCTTGTTTTTGCTGCGCGTATTTCAAAAATTACCCTATTTCTCAATATCTAATAGCACCTAAAAAGTTTCCCGCATTTCTATGCTAAGTCATGTTCACGTATCAAGGACTTAACACGTTTATTAAACCAAGACTAATTTTTATATAGAAATGGCTTAGTTTTAGAGCTAAGGTAAACCTGCTTTTGTAAGACATCATGACAGCTTTATCTATTGAAGTGTTCATAGGATCCTATATTATATATAATACACTGTATGCCTCGCTTCTCCATAATGGTCATTTAAGCTCTGCTGGTCATAGAATTCATATTCAGAGCTGACAAAAATCGATTCGCGATCCGAAAGAGTGACTTAGAATTAAATTGTAACATTAGTTCTTAAATTATTTGGTGCCCCTTGCGGTAATAAAAGCTTTTTGCTGGAGCTGGTTAAATGCATCCAAATATGCAAAATCTAGGCAAGGGAGTAGAACTGGCGGTCAAGTGTTCCAATCCCGAATTTAATTTAATTTTTCGCTTATTCAAGCTTTTAACGAGTTTGATGAGCCTTGCGATTATTTCAACATGCGAATTGTAACATTTCAACCTTCAATTTTAATATACACAATTCGAGCTGGCTTCGGCATTCTGGAGAGACAACACCCGAAGCCAGGTATGCTGAGATCTTTCACGGAGGTAAACAACTTGACACAGCATGTAAATGAACCGACATGACAAACAGACAAAGCCGCCAGCCAAACCGCCAACACCCTGCACTTGTTTCTTACCTCTCACCCCGTAAGCACACCATAAATGTATTTTAGCCTCTAGGTTAGACCATTTTGTCATATCCCTAACAGGATAAAAAGTATCAAGCCCAATGTGCGACTTAAACGAACCGAATAAAGTTGAAACGACCCAGAAATTACTGCAGTGCCCATATTAATTGTGTCTACTGCGACCAAAAGTTGAAGCGAAGAATACTACAAAGTCAGTGTGCTTTATCTCCCTTTGTACTCGAGCGCGTAGAATATTTGATGGGATCAAGATCTCAATACTTACAAATCCGCTGGCCTAGAATGTATTTCCATCGTTGTGAAGATACGTTATTCTACGCTGGTAAAACCACGAAAATCATGGAAACGCTGATAAATCGTCAGCTTATAAAATATCTTGAATCGTGAAAACTTCTTGATGACCAGTACGGTTTTCGCGGCAACAGGTCGACTGGTGATTTGATGACATATCGAACCAAAAAGTGCAACCAATCTATTCACGACCGTGTAAGATCGTTGCACTTGATACTTTATCAAGCTCTGGCATCAAGCTCGAAAATGCGTGCACTTGGAATCGATGATATATTTCTTCAATGGATCAGAAATCACCTTTCGGAAAGTTCAATTCAAGTAGTTTTGGACGGCCTCAAGTCTGCAACCCAAAAAATGATGGCGTTCCCCAAGACTCTGTTTTAGCTCCGACTCTCTTTCTTATGTTTATCAATGTTCTCGCGTCTTCTAAATCAATCCATTTCTTTGCTGGTGAAAGTACCCTTAGCTTTTCATATTCGTTTACGTCCGTCATCTTTGGGCGTGGAGCTGGAGCGGCAAAGGTCATTAAATTCTGACGTTGGCAGGTATACCAACAGAGTCGAATTTAATTCTTCCAAAACACAATGCTCTCTTCTGTCATTAAAGTGAAACCCCAATACTCTGCCGTTATCAACTTCCATCGCTGAAACTGGAAGTCTTTCCATCCTCAGTATATGCGTTAATGACCACCTTCGTTAGAATGACCACATATTCGGCCAATAGCGCTGCGAAATGTCTAGGCTTCCTCAAGCGATGCAAGAAATATTTAACCCCATCTGATCTGGCTAGAATTTAAAAGGCGTTTATTCACCCTAAACTTGAGTACAGTGCTTATATCTGGTCCGGTGCACCAATCACATACTTGAAGTTAATTGATGATAACATTGACCCTTTTAACCATCGTCGTAATGTCTCCTGCCTGTCATTTATCGATATTTACGTCGTAGGTATTCCGAATGAAATAGCAAGTTTCATTCCTTCCCTTAAACACTTCAATTATAATACCCGCCATGTCCGGAATTCTCATAAGTTCAACCTGAAGCCTGTCTTCGGACGTACTGTACCGTACCGTGCACGGAAGTGGAAAGTTTTACCTCACTCTACACCACTACAAATTGCAAACATTTGATATCAGTTTCTCATCTTTTCGTATAATTCCTTAATATAATTCCGAATTAATAATCCCTTTTCCACATGCAAATGTAAAAAAAAGAAGTTCTTTACGCACTCTGGCCCTAAGCACCTTTAATGCCGCCTCATTAGATTTACATTTTTCATAGGCATGTTGGCTGTCATAAATACCCATCGTAGGTGGAATACTCAGCTCAATCAATTTTCCGTTTGCAATAGTATGGGATAAATGCTATCCGACCCGGGTGATTTGAGAGGAGAAAAGGACAAGAAAGTTGCTCTTATCAAGAACTTACTCTTACAACTGACATCATTTAATGCATGTTTACAATAAACTGCTAAAGAAACAAAACCGCTCCTAGCCTTGTGCAACACATATGTCATTTATATAAAGTATGTCAATCTGTCACATTTCTTTAATTAATCTTAAGCTGACGCACGTCCAACTATACCTACTTTCCTAGATTACCGTCATTCAACGAGGGTTATTAAATACAACAATTAGGTACATAAACCTTTTCATCTTTTGTTTTTTTCTCCAAATGTCTCGCTTTCAATTTAAAAGTAGCAAATGTTTCTTTTGACTTGTCTACCTTCAACGTACCTACTTAGTACTTAGATCTGACCTAATTTCATTCCCCAGTTGGAATTGGAATTTCTTAAATCGCCTACTCCTGCCGCGTATTATAATACTCGTGAGACATCGTAATCGTAAAAAAAAGCAAAATAAAATAAATGAATACCTAACATTTATACAACCAGCAACGAACAATATAAAAAAACCTTTTGTAATGCCGCTGTGCGAATTGCTTTCGTCTAGTCGTCTGAGTGGAGCACTTATCCTCCCTCACCCTTGCGACGATTTATTCTACACAAAACACCCACAGCAAGAAGAAAAAAATTACGCTATAAGTGCGAAATTACACGAAGTTGCCGCGAACATTACGATTTTCTTTTATGTACGTGTTTCTATTTTTGTACACCTTTATCCGGCAGGATATGGAAAGGAGCATTGCTGCTCAAAAAGGTGTTTTCCCTGCCATTATTATTCCTTTTAAGGAGACCTATTGATTTATTGCCTTTCAGCGCAGTGAATGTATGTATGTATATTTCGTATTCATTTGCTTGATATGTAAAGGATGGCAACTCCGAACTAAGGGAGATGATGGTTAGAGATCAAATGGACAGTGACTGGTCAAAAACATCAGACATCGAGCGAGTGAGATGCGAAACTGTGGTTATGAAGATCATCTAGTAGTTTCTTTTTAAATCATAGGTTATTTTTATTTTGACACTGACAGCTTTTTCCCGCTCGAAATCTTGACAGAAAGTCCGTATCATACATTCGCGGAACGAAATGAGTCGGGAAATATTGAAAACTTATTTTCAAAGTGAGCTAGACAGCAACGAGTGCGTTTTTTGAAAAGAAGTTTTGGCCGAAATGAAGCACCCACACGCCTGCTGTAAGCAAGTTCGTGGAACTGTTACAGTTTATAACACTCATGATCCCTGTCGTACGAGACAGACGAAAATGTGGGTACTGTAGCCGAGAGTGTGCGGATTGTGGCGTGGTCGCATCATTGGACCATTTTTCTTCGAAAATGAGGCTTGGAACAACTTTTAGTCAACGGTGGGCGTTACAGAAGATTGAAATTGAAGACATGGATTTGGACGACCTTTTTTGACTGGTTCATGCAGATGGCGCGCAATGGCATACAGCGCATGCGGCAGATCGATCTGGTACCATGTTTTAGGTGGTAAAACAACTCCTCCTACTCACCTTCGCATTGGTGACTTTTGGGTACCTAGTGGCAGCGGAAGAAAAAAAGCGTGGCGTAGTGCCTTCATCGTACAATTTGATGGCCGAATTATAAATTTCGTCAAAACTGTGCGTTGTGTAATGCAAATTTGACCATGAAGGCCATGAAGATTGCCATGAAGGCTCATTGTTGTTCTCGACATGTGAACAAGAAAACAATTTTGATCTGCTAATAAATCGCTTTTTAGCTGATAGACCTACCTCAGCTTAATCGTCCAAGCTATCGAAGACACGTGCTACAATGCAGGATACAGCTTCTGCAAGGACTTCTAGCCTTAGCAATGTTTGCAATGATACAGTGTCCTGTTATTTGGGTCTTTGATCATTTCTTAATATTGGGCATTAGAAATCTGGTTATGGCGCACCCGCTAGTGTTCCGCCATTGTTCCTTAGCTAAATGTGTAGTGACACCGTCGATGAAGCTCTTAGCGGTGTTGGAAGGCGCTAGCAACAGTCCATCCGCTAGTAGTGGGTTCAGATCAGAGGCGTTTCTGACCAATCTACTCCGACGTGTCTGGGAACCCAGTAGAGTAGAACTGAGTGACAGCGTATAGCCCTGAGTGACATAAAGTAAATGCGGACAAGACGATGGTTGGGGAGTTTATCTGTGTTTTGCAATTTGTGTAGAGCAGTTTTGCTATTCGTCATTCGAGTCTGGAAATTTTAGTATTTCGAGAGAACAATTCTTTGGCGGATATTTATCTATGATTTGTACCAACCTGAAAATTTACAGCCAAAAGGATCTTCGATTATCAGCCCTTAGGTGCAATAAAAAACGAACATCCGTTTATAAAGACCAAGACGTCCTAAGCTTTTTGGAAGCGCTGAGCTTCGGTCTGATCGCGGAGCATTGAAGGCTTAAAAAAGTCACAAGTCTCGTGTATGGACGTGCTAAGGAGTTCCAATTCAAAATACGTAAAGTTAGTTTAACCTCAGGGTCGCCAGTTAAAACCAGATCAAATGGAAAGTGAGTGGTTAAAAACATCAAACATCGAGCGAGTGAGATACGAAACTGTGATTATGAAGATCATTGAGGGTGCTAGACTGCTGTTTGCAGAAAATAATACGGCTAGCCGATAACCACATCATTGTGATTTTTTAAATTATTTTCATTTGGCATTAGAAAATGGTTTGATAGAACTCAGTTAATGGCGCTAAGACCATGAGGGTTTCCCGATGCGTAAAGATGCTCATTAACATGCACGAGAGAGAAAAGACTGAAGTGAGATGCCCCTCTGAAGTCCACTTAGAGTTTCCAATAAATGTCGCTGTGCACCACGGAAGTGCGTTATGTTCATTGCTAAACATTGCGGTTGAAGAAAATCCACTTGAATGAAAAGTGATGGTATATCATAGTGCATTAGCTATTCTTTGCTAAGCTTTAAAAGCCATGACTGCAGCGAGCACTTGGGGGATAAAATGGACTTCATGTCCTGCTGATTACCTGCGACATATCCCAGGTAATTATTTTTATATCCCAAGTCTGGGATCTAACTATTATCAAACGCAGGGTGGATAGATAGGTGGCAGGAAGTTTCTACACAGAAATTGTTCAACCCGTACTTACATATTATGTTAAGTATAAAAAGTATTAAAGCAAAATTGACGGCGGCTGAGATTAGCCTTCACTATTGGAGCACTATCGGCTAAAAATTATTTTCTTCAACAATCAGAATTTTTTTTCTTCTTTGGATATTTATTTTATAAATTTAAATTTAAGTGAATAATAAACTTTTGCCAGACAGCGGATCCATCTAATTAATTGAATACGTGAAAATTTACATCGCAGATAATAATCAGACCTTCGTCGTGCGGAGAAGGACGTGCACCTTGATATTTTCGCTTGGGGAATGAGAATCAGCATTCTTTAGCCCACTCAAATAATACAACAAATGCAAAGAAATGCTTCTTCTGTTTTTCTGTATCTTATATTTCACAGAAGAATCATTCTGATGTCCTGTTGGAATTCTCGACTTTATACAGAACACACAGTCATTTGCAACATAAATCCAAAAGGGAGTGTAATCCAATCTGAATCCTTACGTAACCTTGGGTCAGTTGGCTCCTCGACTCCTTCGATAGTATGTGTACATTAGTAAAGCTATACGATGAAGGGAGTACAATCGAGACGACCTTGAGACATAATTCCCATTTCTTTCCAACGATATACGTCTCTGGAAGTGTTCGGTTCTATTTTTTATTTAGCAAGAAGGCAGATACAAAATAAGGACACAAATGCGCTTCTAAATTCCAAGTGTTGAGCTAAAGCTAAAAAAATACTAACGTGTGGGTTTAAGTAAACCTGCAGTGGGCTGATATGCCTTTTTTTTGGCTAAGTTGAACACGCCAGCGGGCAAAATATTCTCTCCAACTCTGTAGTTGCTCATTTGGGAATTGTTCAGCACAAACAAACCATTCAGTCGACCTAATGTCTGTCTAACCTTTTACATTTTAATTCTCTCTCCGCTTGCAGTCAGTATTATCCTTGAGACAAAAATTTCTTTTGAATAATATAATCCCCTACCTGATTACGTAAAGCATTTTGCCAAGTATGCCCTACGAACATGAATTAGAGCCAGGAGTTGGAGGATTTGTTAGGTTAATGTTGGCTTGAATTTGTTGAAGGTTATGATGGGAACGACAGAACGGGTTAACCATTGGATTAGACTGCAGGCAAAAGTGCGGTAATGGTAAACATTTTGGTTTATCTGATGACACGTGGAGATATATCCCGAAACTCAAAGTAAAAGTGCTTGGTTAGTAGGTATTGTGGGACAGGCAGCATGTGGATTATGATGGATATGGCGACTTTTCTTAAGCAAAGAGACTCTTCGTGTGATTTACATTTGAAAGCAGTGCTGGTGAATAAAATGGGTTTAAAATGTATGCTAATGTTTTTCTCTGTGTCTACCGTCAAGTAGGTTTTAAGAAATTTAATACCTAGGGCGTTGAAGAAAGTCTGTCATCACACAAAACAGAAAATATACTTACCTACGTCGCGTTTAGGATAAGGATTCAAATTAGTGTGCGCGTTACAGTCACCTTCTACAACCTTGTTAAATATTTGATATTACTAAATGCAGACACGTGTGCCTGCACGGAGTCTACCGTGACATGTATCATACAGTCGGTGCGTAGGGAGATGTGTTACCTAACGTCAAATCAGTGCTTTAGATAAATCTAGTGAAATGGATAAGAGTATGAATTAAAAAATACTGAAAATCTCGACTCTTCCAAGCATGCACCTGATTTAGGCAAGGTAATGGTACTATCATGTGACTTCTTCAATCTTGTTCTTGAGTAGATAGTGCGCAGGGTAGGTGTCAACACGAAAGGTACTATGTTTAACAGATCCATTTAGCTATTGGGATATGCGAACGTTAGTTGGTCTTGAACGAAATGAGAACAAGACTTAATATATGCAACAAACAAACATCTGTCACTATTGGTAGCAGCAGCAGCTTCGATGTAGATAAGAGTTCATATATATCGGTGTAAATATCAACTTAGTGAAGATCTGACGAAGAATTACCCTAGAAACCGCTGCTACTTCGGTTTGCCGAAACAAATGTGTTCAAAACTCCTAACTCGAAGGACAAAGTATATGTTCTATAGAACCTTTATGCTGTTATACAGTGCCGAGTGCTGGACAATAAGCAAGAAAGGAGGGCCAATACTAGGCTTCTTCGAAAGAAAAATTCATCGGCGGATATTTGGTCCTGTGTGCGAGGAGGGCGAATGGAGGATAAGATACAACTGCGAACTCTATGAGCCGTGCCAAAATTTGAATGTATTCCATAAAGCCAAAACTCGTCGACTACATTGGCTCGTCCACATCGAACGAATGGACAGTAATGATCCATCTAAGACGATCTTCGAATCTCAGCCAGGTTCGAGACAATGTTCGAGACGGCAAGGAAGACCGAACCTTCGTTTAAACACCAAGCCATCGCGGATGCCAGAGCGCTTGGTCTGGATAACTGAAGGCAGCGTGCCCATCGGTCGTAGAGGATGAAAGGCTGCCGTGTCTCTGGTAGGGAGTCGTCAAGTGTAGGGAGCCCGTTTAAGAAAATTTAGCTCTGAAAGAAAATGTTAAACTGTCACTTCAATCCGATCGATGCCTCAAAATAAGCAAACAAATTCATTTTTATTGTTAAAATTTAACTCATAAATTACCGACAAATTCTGTATCGATTTTTGGAGCAGAAATTTCCGCTCGTACATCAAATTCGTACACCATGTTAATTGGCACCAAAAAGCTAAGCTATAAGGAGCTCTGAATATAGCGAAGGAGATCTTTAACGATAGGTTGACAGATCTTCAAGATTGTAATGAAAGCAGGCATCTAGGTGGATCTTACGTTTATGGGAGAGAGTAGGACATGTACAAAAAAGGTGTAGGATTTTCTCCTCGCTCATGCAGCTTCTGCAAAAGTCATTTGAGTACATGCCAAGCCTAGTTGCATGCCTGTTTATAAGACAGTGTCCAGTGATTACACCTATTGTAGAGCTGACGTGCAGTTTTTTTTAGAGAGACCAATCCCTTAGAGCGTTTCAGATCTAGTTTAGGCCAAATCCGTTTTGTCGCTAGATAAGTTGTGCCACTTGTCCAACTAAGGTTAGTTTGCTCAATAGCTTCCGATTTTAGAATTAGTTTGAATGTAACAATTGGGTTGCCTAAGGAACCTTTATCAGCTGAAATATCAAGCTGTGTGCTTCCGTGCTTTGCGAGTTTATCGGCCTTGCAGTTCCCTAGGATACCCCTATGCCCCGGCACCCAGCAGAGGTGAATGTTGAAATACTTAGAGGATCGGTTTTCTAGGGCCACTATAGAATTTAGAGGAACTGAGATTTTAAAGCCGCTTGGCTATCAGAGAAGATTCGGATATCTCTAGCGGATATCACGTGTTTTTCAGCCAAGACAACGCTTCCTTAATCGCCAATTCCACCTGAAACACACTGAAACGCTAGCACCAACCCCTTCATCAGTTTTCATTCACAAAAGCAATACTTTTCTCGCGCAAATGACGTATCTTAAAATGTGTTACAGAGGTATGCATTTTTTTGGCTGTTTCACTCTTACAATCCATCTGAATATGTCTGTCTCTACCGAACTAGGCTCAATGAAGAATGATTGGGATTTCATTATATTGAAATTGAATGGAGCAATACAAGACTTACATCTGTCATTAAATAATTGAGAAAAATTAGCGATTCTTTGTTTTAACCAATACTTGAACGATTCGATCATAACGATTGACACAGCTCTACGGAGTATGAGGGATTATAAAGGGTGATCCATTTCGAGGTTCCCTACTTTTTTAAAGAAAAAAACACAGAAAATTCAAATTTGATGGAGAATGTTTATTATCATTTGAAAGAACATTCTTTGGCATTTATTTTTTGAAGATTATGTCTATCAAATGTTGGCCGTTGCTACGTCGCAGATTGTCCATCCGTTGAGTCCAATTTTCGATCACTCGTTCGAGCATTTCGACTGGTAACTGGCGAATGTCACGCGTGATGTTTTCCTCCAAGGCCTGAATCGAAGCGGGTTCGTCGGCATAAGCTTTTGACTTTACATATCCCCACAGGAAAAAGTCTAACGGTGTGATATCACACGATCTTGGTGGCAAATCGACCGGCCCAAAACGTGAAATTATGTGCTCACCGAAATGTTCTCTCAATAAGTCCATTGATTGATGCGATGTGTGGGAAGTGGCGCCGTCTTGCTGAAGCCAAATGTCGCCGAGATCACGAGCTTCAATTTCAGTCATCAAATAGTCGGTTATCACGGCACGATAACGGTCGCCATTGACGGTAACGTTCGCACAGGCATAATTTTTAAAGAAATATGGACCGATGATTCCACCGGCCCACAAACCAGACCAAACCGTTGTTTTTTCTGGATGAAGTGGCAGTTCTTCAATCTCTTCAGGTTGCTCTACGTCCCAAATGCGGCAATTTTGTTTGTTTACATACCCATTGAGCCAGAACTGGGCCTAATCGCTAAACAAAATTTGCCTCGAAAACGTCGGATCTTCTTGGAACTTTTTAAGAGCCCATAGAGCGAAGCGATGTCGCTTGGGAAGGTCGAGCGGCTTCAGTTGTTGCACAAGCTGTATTTTGTATGCTTTCAATTTAAGATCTTGACGTAAAATGCGTCAAATCGTTCCATACGTCAGTCCGAGTTGCTGCGAACGGCGCCGAATCGACTCTCTACGGTCTTCGTGTACACTCTCAGCTACGGCCGCTATATTTTCTTCACAGCGTGCTGGACGTGGTCTATTCGGTCGAATATTATCCAATAATGAATGCTGGGTCTCAAAATGGGTGATGGTGTTGCGAATAGTACGCTCAGTAGGCCAATTATGTTGACCACAAGTTGAGCGAAGTGCACGAAACACATTCCTCACAGAACGTGAATTTTCATAATAAAGTTGAACAATTTGTAAACGTTGTTCACGCGTAAGTCTTTCCATTATTAAATGCCAAACAATACTAAACAAAAATAACATGACAGCATGACACGACTCACACGTGATCTGTCAAAAAAGGCTATTGAAAAGAGTATCTCTACTTGGATCACCCGTTATTACGTCTATAGAGAAGTCCAAAATAGTGTTTCCGCCAATGTATGTCTGTCTGTCTGCCCGGGCGCCGTAAGGCGAAGCGGTTCTACCGATTAGCTTCAAAGTTCGTATATTAGATTTTTTGGTAATAACCCGCGGCGTTTTTTTTTTATTTTTTGCTTTATTGTTTGAAATAAGTGTACATGGTACAAATTTTTTTTGTGAAAATCACTTATCAAGGATTTTTTCATTTTTGGTACTAGGATACTTGGGATGGGGCTAAAGTACTGCGTACTCAGTTTTTGGAAAATAACAATTTATAAAAGCGCCAATATCTCAAAAAGTAATAAAGGGAATACTGAAATATTATTCTTTTTTTTTATAATGTTATGTTGAACAAATCTGCGTACTTGGATTTTTGAAATATTTTTTTTTTTATATAACGATTTTCTTAAATTTAAATTAAATACGTTTTCTCAAAAACAGCTCTTACGATTTTGATCAATGATTTAAATAAATTTTGTATGTATACCATTAACACCATTCTTTTTGAGACGATTCAAAATGTCGTGAGCCTTAATCTAGTATATAACCCATACAAAGTTTTGACTTTTTTCAAATAATATTTTTTGTTTGTCAATAAATTTTATACAGTGAAATACAATGTCATCCATCATGTTCTTAACGATCTTTATTTTTGGACATATAGGGATTTGGGGTATCATACTGTTCGTCCCTATCGGAGTGTAGCCTTTTCTTATGTTTAAAAATTAAGAAAGGTGAACTAGAAAATGAAAACTAAAAACACATGAAAAGACTGAAGGGCGCAGTGCTTTTAATGTTGACAAATATAAGCTAGCTATTTTAGTACTGTGCCTAAACTAGGTTTGAGTGAAATTAGATTATTCTTAACTCATACATCACTGTTTTATTTATAGAAGCCCAAATTTTAAATTGGCTGACTCGGTATTAAAAATTTATTGTTTTCTCACTTTGAAATTATTATCGCGGACATTGCAAATCGTACCGCCAACAGAATGGGCTTGTTTATTTATATTACTGATATCGATAAACAGCCTGCTGATACGAGTCTAGGCTTATCGGCGCATTTCGCAATCTATCAAATATCTAGATTTACAAAGGTCTTGAGTGACTGGCTGTATGATTTTGAAGCAAAAAGTCCACTAATGATTCGATGGTCTATCTCACCGATAGTGGAGCTAATCTCTCTATTAGTTTAATGAATTAAAAATGTTGCACTTGGTGTTTCAAAGGCATTTGATAGAATTTAACAACCCTTTTTTTTTGGATTGATTATCCTCTTATTTAAGGATAAGAAATTTTCTTTCCAGCTATTCAGGGCTATCCAGGCATTTGCAATCCTATTCACTCCTTTGCTGTTGATATTTCCTTTAATTTCTCATAATCGTTTGAGAACTCACGTCACGTTCCTCTTCGGTGGAACAACGTATGCTAAAGTCATAAAAGTCTGGCCTGAATTATGAGAGGGCTTAGTAAATCGTATAGGGGCAGTCAATGGTTAAGGGTGTTGGATCAGGTTGAAATCCGCCTCATACCACCTAAAAGTTTTTATTCGCTGCCTCACCCACCTCTTTCCAAACTCACAAATATCCTAGAGTAAGAACTGCGATTAAAACCTATTTCCGGTAAAATATTATGTTTCTTTTTTTACCCACTCAGGCCTGCATCTGAAAGGCGAAACCGATGCACAATTCTAGATTCTTTAAGGTTGGCTTACATTCGTGAATTGAAATATTAGTCAGAATTTTCAAAAAAATCAATTTTTTTTTTGTCTTTTCAATTGAATTCGAAAAAAAGTTGTCCCATATGACTTTACGTAAAGTGGTCCATTTTAATCATACATAACTCCCAGTACTCCCTATATTGGGAAGTTCTTTATGAGAATAAAAAATAAAAAATAATAAATGTTATAAAAAATTCCGAAACTATCAAACGGATTTGAATGCAAGAATTTTTCCTACAGATAGGTACAAAATTGAGTGGAAGTAGTCAATAGAACGAGAATTTAGGAATAAAAAGCTGCAACAACTTTCGAATTTGATTCGAACGTCATATTGCACGTTTTTGAATCCTGTCAAGTGGCTCCAAATATGTAATTGAAGCACCAGACAAGAGATGAGCGTTATATTCAATTGTAGCCAGATCAGAAGGGGTGAAATATTCCTTGCATCGAAGCCTAGACTTAAGGAAGCATAGACGCTTTGCAGCGTTCTTGGCGACATCGAATATGTGGTTATTCCAACGAAGGTTGTCATTAACACACATACCGAGAATAGAAAGTTGTTCGGATTCAGCGATGCAAATGCCATTCATGCATAATGGCAGAGACTTTAAAGTATACTAAAAAGATATTGCATTCGTTCTGAAATTTCGAACTCAAACTGTGAATAGGGCTTATAGTACGACTATAGAGAAGTCAAAAGAAGTGAATTCTACAATGATTCACATTCAAGGAGGCATCTAAAGAAGCGTTAAATTGGTTAACATGAAATAAGCAACCCACGTTTTCCTGAGTTTAAAAATAGAGTCACCTCAATACAAGGCAATTGACCATGTATTAAGTGTCAATTAACCTCATGAATTTCGTAATGCTCTCAACCCAGCAGGTTTTAAAAATAAAATTTTACAAATTGCACAAAAACAATTCTAATTAGAAACTTCAGTCCCGCAAACCTTTGCACTGGCACACAACTTCAAAAACTCTGCTTCTTACTTGACTCTGCCTAGAATTCCCATGATTCCAACTAATCTTCTGTTTCAGTTAAGACGGTTGCAGTTCCTCATTAAAACATGATGATTAAAAAGACTGAGGGGTTGAGCTAAGTGACAATATTTGTTCGCATGGTCAGCGCTACGTCGCCTAAGAGAAGGCTCAAAGAAAAATTAGTGAATACTTTGAAAATGCCTATTTTGCTGCTTGGGCCAAATTTTTAAACTATATTTTAATGCAATGTACTGAACTGCTAAGTTGATGGGGGAAGAAGGGAGAAGTACCATCTTGTAGGAAGTCAGCTTAGGTCAAAGGTTATTGACTTCAAGTCGATAAGTGATCGCCAGATCCGCATCAGAGCTACATTCCAAAATATAAGTATTATATGTGCGTGCCTCTACCGACGAGACTGTGGACCCTATCAATCAGGAAATTTATGACATCCTTGACGGACCTGTCCTGAGTAAGATGTCAAAATTGTATTCGGGTTAGTTGCAGTAAGTAAAGTAAGTAAGTACTGAAATTGCTTGCCATAATTTCATCTGGCCTTGAGGTGATTTTGTGAACTGATAATCATTGAACACTTTTTGTGACAGACAACTGGACATAAAACAAAATATTAATTAAATTTAAATTTTTCTTTTATTTTTCATTATCACAAAGGTTACAATTTGATATCGTCGGATTTTTTATGGGCTGCTTCTTTTTCGTCTCGAATAATACTTTTTCGATTCCGATCATTGGCGACTCAAACATTAAATATGCAGCTATTGAAACTAACAGCGTTATTCCGAAATCTCCCCAAAAGCGTAATATCTGCAAAAGAGTTAACATTCAAAGCTAAAAATAAATAAATAAAAGTCGCTTTCATGTCTTACCACGTCGTAATCGGAGAAATGTACATTGACTTTGGTCCGTCCACCATTAACACTTTCCACAAACAAATGGAAAATGTACATGCAGTACGACAATCTGGCCATGGGTTGCCATAATGTCCATGAGAGGAACGTATTTACAAAGCCACCATAACCATTATAGCACGCAAAAACTATCCACGACAAAGCAAGTGGCCAACCCACTCGACTCAGGGACAAGTAAAAAGCCCCCTCAAGAGATGTCAACGGTACTGCTCCGGACAATGTTTTTGTATACAGCGCAAATATTCCAGTAGCCAGAAGTGCCAGTGCAATCACCCATCCAACAAAAACGGTTTTCTACAAAAAGCTAAAAATTAAATAAAGTTCAATTCGGAAGGGTAACATTTACAAACTTTATTCATTCGGATTCGGCTATTCTTACTGTTGTACAAGAAATAACCAAAAACTATGCCAATTATCCAAGGTGAGGCTCGCACATGGGTAGCGTAGTAGATTTTTCTCATCTCTTGATTATCTGCACCTAAATTGCTAATAAACAAAAAATGTATTTCCATGACCAAATAAATCTTAAAATATCTTTAAAAAAAAAACAACATCTACCCAGTTGTACTAAAAACTGAAAAGTTGTTCAGCACAATTGATGTGAAAAGGCAAGCAACCAATAATAGTCCTAGAACAACCACTCCAGCTACAGCTTTCTTCCTCCACTTGAAAATTGGTATCAGGATCAAGGGTGACAAAATGAACAGCTGCATATCAACGGCTAAATACCAGGTGTGACCGACGCACTGCGTATACAAAAAATTGGTCAATGAATGAATAACACATTAAGAATCTTATGCAGGTCACCATTTTACCGGCAGCAGCATAGTTTTGAATGTACAAAAGTGTGGCCCACCAGGTTTTGTGGCACAATTTATATGAGCTGGTGAAGCCATCCCATAATGGACCATCTCCCATATGGCGATATAGACTAACAAAGAACAACATAGCCGCTGCAACTACTGGAGTTAGGCGAATGTATCGATGCACATACATGAGTCCAACATTAAGCTGGCCTGCATTTCTAAAAAAAAGTGTTAATTAAATAAATATTGGATATTAATATGGAATTGAATTAATTCTTGTACTATAAAATAATTTAAAATTCAAAACGAAGACGATTAGAAAGAGAAATAGTCATATAAAGAAAATAATTTGCTGCTATCGAAAAACTTTAAAAGATAAGTGAGTTGATTGGTGACGTGAAATAACGCCAAGCGAAATAAAGCCAAATTCCAAAAAATTGGCTTTATTTCCATTGCAAAATTGAAATAAGACCAAATTCCTGGTTTGGCATTATTTCGTTTTTAAAATTCTAATTCTTAATGATTTCGTGATGGTTAAAAATATGCGGGGGCGGGGCGGTATATCTTTGCATATACCATTCGATACATTCGATTTTTTTTTGCTTTATTTCCATTAATTTGTTGACATTATTTCACTTTGTGTTTAGAAATAAAGCCAATTTGGTCTTATTTCAATTTCGTTTGGCATTATTTCACGTCACCGAGTTGATTATCAACGCACTGTGGAAGTTATCCAATAATACATTTTAAGTTAGTTGCGGTTTCACTGCACTGATGTGGTGTTTGGAGATGGAAGTTTTTCGAATAGAAACTGCACAATGTTGCCCTGTGCAATTGGTTACTAATTTTATGCAATTCGAAAAAAAAATTACTATTGCTCGTTTGTGAGTACTAAATAGAGATTTTATTAACATAAGACTTCTTCTTCTAGTAATTACAAGATTTGTTAAACAAGTAAATGTCTACATTTAGTGTAAATTCAGTAACGCATCACTGTCATCATGATGCTCTTGATAACTGCTCTTGTAAACTGTTCATTAATGCAAATATTGGCATCACTCTCTACGTCAAGTGTTCATTATTGCAAACTTAGGAAAACTCATACGCAAACATTACAAACAAAAGCATCACCAAATAGCTCGATGCGTTGTTGATTCGGCAGGCAAAAAAATGATATATATCAGAAGAGAAAGAAAAGTGAGTAAATACACTATTTTAACCGATGAAACGATATTGTTTAATGTACAAATATATTTAAATAAATAAAAACACAAAAATTTATTTTTGATCGAAAAAAGTAAAACAAAAATTTTTACAGGAAATATTTTCCACATATGCAAGAAAAAGTCCAGAAAATATAAATAAAAGAATTAACTTGATAAAAAAAATTTATAATTTATATTTGTAACGAAATGTTCAAACAACAAAGCATCAGTTTCAGGTGCGTATTGCATTAGCATCGCAAATAAGCGGTGATGCCGCATCACTGCATAAATATTTGACTTTTCTGAATTTAGGCTTAATCACAAAAAATACTCATATATATTTTTTCGATTACAAAGTCTCTCTGAAATGAATTTCGTTACAAAAATGTGGGAACTTTGACACCATGTCAGATAGCCCATATTAAAATATGCCAAATCGCAAAAAAAAAAAAATTGGGCGTTTTGTTGTATTTCATTTACAGCCCTGACCAAATTGGACAGATTTAAAAAAAATGCAATGTCAAAAACTAGCAAAAATATATTTTGATGGCTTTTTTGCTTTAATTATGTCAAAATAATAATTCAATTAGTTTTTTGTAATTAGCTTTTTAGCAGGAGTAACAAAGCTTGATCGAATTAGAAGTTCCAGATCCCGAGGAAGCCTTCACGTCAAAGAACCCATCTCGAAAAAATTGGAGCACGACCGACTTAGTTGGTATGGCCATGTTTAAAGGAGAGATCGTACGAACCCCGTCAAAAAGGCAATGGCAATCAACGTTTCCCTACAATCGCGTAGAGAGGCAGGCCAACAAACTCCTGGATCAAACAAATGCAGAAACACTAGCATTTGATTGGCCTCAATGATGAAGTGATCCAAAATCGGGATGCCTGCAGATATCTTTTGAGGTCGAACCGGCGAACCCCATAGACGGACTATTAGGAATGCAGTGAAGTAGGAGAGTCATGATCCCTGTAATCCTGATCATAATCTCGTCGTTAAATGGAGAGAAGAAGCTTTTTATACATATACACTAGCTGAATGTCCGGCCTAGTCCGTGTTAAAAGTAATTTATTTTGCTTTCCAACTTAGACAATATTAACAGCTATAAAATATAAATATGTTTGTCGTGAGAAACTATGTATATTTTAAGTCAATAGGTTTATATCGATATTAGCTCAGTCAAGACCTGCGAACTTGGTCCTTATAAACCGAAGGTCTCCATAGACCATGTAGTTGTAAGCGTTTTGAGTGAACTACAAATACAAATTTAAGACCATGTTTTTTGTTTCTTTTCTGGCATTACACGTTTTAATTGGCAGTGGTGCAACCATTTCGAAACTTCCAAAAACAAAACATCTCCCTTTTAGAATCTACATTATATCAAAAGTGGCAATGCTCTGACCACAATAAAAACAAACTAAAGTTAACCCAACTGTTAACCCATGTATCGTAACAGTACCTACATTTTCAGTGAAACGAAAATAAATAAATTCAATTCTTCTTTTCCTACTGAACTTAAAACAATTGAAATAGCAATAAAAATGCTTTATAGAATTTTACACTGCCTGGCGCTACACCGGATGCAACTATTGAATCAGAAACTTTGTCATCGCTTAAAAGTTACATGCAGATATTATTAATAGGATATGAAATTCAACTCAACTCAAAAGGAAGAATTTTAGCTCTATGCTAACTTACTATTAAATGTATTTCGTATAATTTATATAGTTGATTCACATTCCCACGTTGAACATATAAATTAATTTCGATTAGTGGAATAATAACTAATACCAACAATTTTATAATGAATTCTCCTTATTTTTGAAGATAGTCATCGATAAAAAAAAGATGTAACATATTGTTACCGTTTGACTCGTATTTGAAATGATAAAAAGTTTATTCCCTTTGACTAATTCTTATATATATTAATAAGTCTTAAATTTCCCCTCGAATATTTTAATTATTTACTTTTTACGTAACACAAATCTCTATGTTAACTGATTTCCCACTAATTTACGATTTCAATTTTGTATTTTTCACCAACTATTGCAAAACGTCGCACTTCCATTATTACTGTATGAAAAGCAATAATGTGTTGCCGCTTTTCAGTCGCCTTTGCTCGCGCTACATATAGCATCGATTCATAATTATACCCTATCCTAAGGGTATATTAATTTTGACACATAGTTTGTAACACCCCTTAATATCCGCCGTAGACCCATAAAAGTATATATATTTATGATCAGGACCAAATCCTAAGACTATCGTCCGTCCGTACGCAATTTTTAGGCCTTTAAAATTAAGCTAGGAAGCTGAAATTTTGACCACATATTCCCGAGGGCTCCGAAATAGTTAAGTGTAAAATTTTTTTAATACGCCCACTGCCACGCCCACAATTTACAAAAAACCGTTTTAAAGCTAAAGTTAGAGAGATAGTGTGTTACAACCTTTACAAGATATGTAGGCACTGCCCTCCTTTATAAGTTTGTCATATAAAGTTTTTTGCCACGCCTACTTTTTGAGGGCGTTTTTTACTAAAATGCTGTTTTCTGTTTTTTCCTTTGGGGCATATAGGGATATGGATAGGGTATCATACTGTTCGCCTCAAGCGGACTGTAGCCTTTCCTTATGTTTTTAATTACGGTTAATTAATCATCCACTCCAATCTAGATGGCGCTATATTTTATGTGTCACTTCGATTTATGCCACAACTTCTTCTACATCGCGTAACTCTATCGCTATCATCTCATCTACCGTTTATTTCAAACGGAGTTTGAAAACTTTTAGTATTAGTCAGAAATCCATAAACAGTAACTTAATATAGGCACTGCATTGTCAAAAAAAAATATTCTCGCAACAATATTTTTATTGTTTATTTTGTGCCGGCGGATTCAAACTTGACGATATGGTCTGACAATAATCTACTTACGGAATGAGTACCCTGCGGGTGCGTAGATCGTAGACGTGCTTTTCCTAAGCATTCTGGATAGTTGAAGGAGTTGCTTAGATCTTTTTAAAGAAGGAGATGTATTTGGGCTCTGTTGGTGTTGGCTAGTGTTGTGAGAAGTTTGAGCCCATCACAAACCAAAGGCGTTTATAGCAAGCCACAAGAATAAGACTGTATTTTTCATTGACAATCTAAATCTGTTTAGAAACAGATGATCCTTTCCATGCTAGCATAAAGGGACGATTTTGTGGGCTATCCGTAGGAAACAGCTTAAACTGCTCATGTGGAGTCCATATGGAACCGTCCACATACCGGGTCGTTACCTCTGGAGCGTACACGTATAAAGAGAGGTTGAACCAATTGGAACTTCTGGCGAAGCGAAGAAGACATTTGATGTTAATGTTTGTAAGATCACATATGTCTTCATAGAAAAAAGTTCCTTTTACTGGAGAGAGCAGGGCATGTATAAAGCAAGTGAGGGATCGGTTCCGCCTCCTCTTCGTCCATACAACTTCTGCAAAAATCGTTTGAGAATGTTTGTATGTAACACTCAGTGACAAAATTCAAATGATCCCTTCTCGAGTTATGAGTGCTCACACGGAAGGCAATCTCTTTTATATATATAGATGAAAACAATTAATATGTAAATCTATTGTGTGAAGGCTAAAATTACACGAACGAATTACAAGAAAATAGCCGCGTTGTTTTAAATACGCAAAGTATGGTCTTAATAGAACATAAACTGAGAAGGTAATCATACAGCGAACTACAGCGGCTGTGAAGTACTCAAAGCTAAAGACAAAACAGACGTGATGTACTATAGAAACAAAATCCTTACGAGTCGCAACAAAATCGAAGAATAAACCCATAAGGTGAAAAAAAAAAACAAAAAAAAAACCGAACAACGGAAGAAGGATCTTATTTTTATAAAAGCTAATCAAAACCGTGCCAGGTAATATCAAAATAATTACCGTTCACGAGAAATATCTGGCAAACCAACACTTTGTACTTAAGATACCGCAAAAAGTCCAGACATTATAGATTATACAGATTTATATATTGCAAAGGTAAAACCGAGAGGATTTAGGTTGAGGGATGCTTCGATCTCTTTTCTGATAACTCGATTTTCTCTTGTCTTTTTAAAATATGGTGCCTGCCTTTCAAAAGAGGAGGATCTACCCAGATTTACTAGTGCAGATATCAACTAACTAGGGCTCCCTTAGAAAAGACTAAATAGAATTCGTCTTAAGGTCTCTTATCAAACACCATTTAAATACGACGGCAAAGTCAAACAATTAAACGGAGCTTAACAAAGCTAGTCTGATATTTTATTCCACTCCTTGAATTATCAGACAAGCTCTGAAAATTATCGAATTTGTAAGAGAGAAAAGATAAATACTAAAAAAATTTACAATAATCTCGTCCTTCGCAGTATAAATCAATCTTAAATAATCTGTGTAGATAAAAGGTACAAGACTTAAAAGATAGCGTAATGTGTTGAAATTGATCATGAAGCCATACTACGGATAAGAGTATCGCTCTGGAAAGATATGAAAGGTATTATAAAGTCAAAAACACTACCGTCTAAGCTCCAATAAGAAAAGGTGATGGTGAATGGGTGAAAGGAGACAAAGAAAAACCTGACAACTCTGCGAGCAATAAGAAAAAAGCGCTAGTCTTTAGACATTGAAGATTGATTCGCAACAACTTTTTGATTTGGAACTGTCAATTTTAAAATAAAAAGTGCATCCCTGTCATCAAAGATTTGCATCGTTGGGCAGTAATCATGTTCGTTTATCTCGCAAGGTAGCTGAAGCCATAATTGTTTTAAGGCCGGAAAAACCTCCAAGAACTGTTATATTGGTCTATAGCGATTATCAAAGAGTTCCGATTGATTTCGGATGTATTTATTTACCGTTAAGCCTTTAAAAAAATCACACCGAACTCACAGAAATTGCGGCAAGAGTTCCAAAATGACGCGTTCTAGGTCTGCTTCTAGTTTGAATCTACATTGGAAATATTCCCTAAGACATAAAAAAAGGCATTAGCATGCTACTTTTGGCAATATAAGTTAGTTCTAAAACAGGGTTGGAAAACCACTAAAATTTATACAATCTTTTAAAATAGATTAAAAGGTTACGAACAATTTTAAATGCCCAGTTTAATTGCCATATCCACGGAGACTTCGAAGTCAAACATGATATGAAAACATTTCTACGAAAGCAACAGACTCTCCTTTACAATCAATTTCCAATAACGCCATTCATTAATTTTTAACAGAAAAAATCTAGAGACCTACAACGGATTGAACCATTTGTATTAGAGCAATAAATTCAACTGCGTGTCGGCGATATAAGCAACGTAACTGCCTGTTAAACGCGAATATAAATTATTAAATCGAAACTAGCAGATTGCAGGCGTGTTTGGCATCTAACATATGGCCAGGACTCCTTTCCTATAGAAGATTTCCAGCCTACGCTTAAAATTTTTTTTTTTTAAAAACATGTTACTCATTTTACTTCTTACTTTTCCATTTCTTTCAATGCGGTCCAAACGAGAAGTAATCCACTGAGAAAGAAGAACGAGTCCACCGAGATGGTTCCACTCTGAAGAAACATTGAAAATGGAGTTCGGGCCCACTAAAACGATGAAAACAGTTTGCTAGCTAAAACGATATTAAAAACAAATTAAACAACATACCTCAGCAATTTTTATGGAATTAATACTTGGTAGAAACATGCTCATCATGTAACTATGGCCAAAAATAATCCACACAATCGACATACAACGAATTCCATTCAGACAGCCAATGACATTGGTTGACTTTTTTGATGTAGTTCGAAACAAAAGCGCCATATTTGCAGAAAGAGAAAACGCCAAAAGCAATTGTCTGGGATTATCTTAAATTAATAATAAAAAAAAACGAACCGTCGCTAAAGTTATGTAAATTTGTTTCTAATTAAAAATTAACATACTGTTGCCATTGAGTTTTGTAACAGCTTCATACGTTGTGCTACACACGACTATCAAACCTATAAATGAGAAAAATGCTCTAATCGTGGTTTGTTTAATAATAAATCGGCATCGGCATAAATCTGTCAAGTGTTGCTTACATTGCAATCCAGTCGATTATATCAAAGTTAGACGTTTGGGTTTTGATGCACTTCTCCTGAGTGACAATGTCCGTTGTAAAATTTGTCCCAAAAACGCGAGACAATATTAGTTGGCCCAGTTCATTTGCGAAGGATGCATCACAGGACGATGGGATGCATATTCCGAGTTTAATATGTGCAACTTGAGAGAGTTCATCTGAGGCATTTTTCAATAGTGCACCAAATGGAATGTTCGCCATGCAGTATTGTCCTTGGATGGGATTTACATTTTGATCCGAAATCGAGGTGTGCACTATACTTAGACATTGTTCGAAGTTGCCGAGTTCAACCAAATGACCGAACATTATACCCGAAGGGAACTTTCCCCAAGCGTCGAAAACTACATGTGTACACATGAAACACAATTAATTTAGTTAAATAATGCAAAAGTTTAAATAACTCACATTTAAGGGCGGTGATATCACCCATCTGAGATGCGGAAATTATTTCATTTATTTGGCTGAGGCATTCGGTACTTGTAGAATCCTTCGAACTATTACCATCACCACCCAACTGCTTAATTTCGGTGATGAATTCATTTTGCAGAAATTCCAAATTTGCACGCTGAAATATATTTTCTTTGAGTGCAACTTTGTAGCTTTCGCGCGGATCAACACTCGCGGTCACACTCCATGCGACTATTAAAACACACGTAAAAAGTAACTTCCGCATCCTTAACCAAGTTAAGTTTGTTGTCGCGAATAAAATTCAAATAACCTTCTACAATCACCGGTTATGAATCTCTGCCAATCAAACGGTGTCAATGGCACATTAAGAAGTTTTTTTTTTTTTTTTAATTATTTTCTTTAATCAATGAACCAACCACTCTATCAAACACTCAAATCAAATGCCGTCAACAGTGTATTAAAAAGTTTTAATCAATGCACCCCTCCAGCAGCGTTCTAGCCTTTATTACTAGCGTTTTCGTTTAATTAAGGTTTATCAATGTTTAGCACAGCGATTATCGTAATAATGTGTAAACACGCGTGTCGGTGAGTAAAAAAAGTTTAATTAAATTTCCCAAAATGACAAGGGGTCAATAAACTTGCAAGGTACCTACTGTCATATGAATTGCGATGTAAAACAACAACAAAATGAATATGTGGGTTAGGTACTTTTGACTGATCAAATTTTAAAATGTTTATTTAATTTGAGAGAGTAACACTACGATTGTTGGAGTACAATCGTCGTATTGGATGTTAAATTCAGTAATAAAAAATTATAGCAACATTTTTATACGCCGAAGACATGCATATGCTGGGAGTGGGAGTTTTATAAAAATAATTTTTTCAAACTGGTTATTAAAAAGATATATATACACAGATGGGTGTATTTATTGACTTTTAGAAGGGGGAATTTATTTTTTTTGTTGTTAAATAACGCAGCATTTTGCTGCGTTTTTTGGTACTTTCCCATCCGGTCCCAAATTGAGCATCAATTATACTTTCTTTGAGTGGGTAGTTCCCCAAACGATGTAGGTAGATGATACCTATGAAATGTTGAAGTCAGTCAAATGAAAGCTTTTATACTAGTTTTTAAGGTCACTCGGACTCGGACACATACATTTGTATACATATATAATTTTGTTTATCTTCCAGTGGGTTTGTCTTAACTTAAAAATTATAAAAATACAGATTAAGTCAAAAAGTTGAATAGAAAGTTATGAAAGCACTCTATATTAAGACATCTTGTGACAAGTTTAATTTGGAAATGCTCCTCAATTAGTTCGTACTGCATACGAGTCGTTCAACAGTATTACATACTAACTATCTGGAATCGGTCAGATTGGCTCAGAGATACTGTGTCTATTTGAGCTAATACGATACGTATTCCCCACCAAAACATGCACCAAACGCGTGCTCATTGCAAATTACAACTGAGGTACTTTAGGGTCCGTCATTTTTTCTTTAAGTAGGTTATCGAGGGCAGCATTAAAAAGCATAGGACTTAAGATGATACCTTGTTGCAGATCGACTTTGATTGTGAACTGCAGATGAGCATCTACTTCCTGTCGTTGCTGCCTGTACGTAGTTTCCAAAAACTCCTAGTTGACTAAGCGATACTTTTTTAAAATCTACCAACCAATGCTATTCCCTTAGGATTCTTCTTATATTTTGGACTTCACATTTGGTTGATTTACCTGCGATAAACCAGCACTGGTCACTAGATAGCTGTATGATTTGAAACGGCAGTCTGATCCCCATTCAACGACCTTCAAAGTATGCGACGTCGGCTTAATAGAAAGTTATTTATCATAGGTCAACGTGTCTCCCCATTCTTTTTTGTAAAGTAAGAATATAAATTTTCCTACACTACTTGAAGTTTAGAGATAAGATCCGGTTACGTTTTCATAGTTAAGAGTGGTTCCTAAAAAGTATAGCCGGGGACATTGATCATTTTAAATACCCTCACTTATTTTTCCCAATAATTTCCCAATAAGTTAATGCGCGACTTTTTCAAAGACGGTTATACGGTGGGTCCGTTTCAGCAGGTGAAGTAGATATTTGTTAAAGCTGTCGATACAGTCTCTTAATACACTTTGCTTGAATTTGAGCACCCTTCTTCTTCGTGAATCTTTCTAGTCTCACTATTCAGATCCAGTTTCAAATACAGTTATATCATTCGCCCTTGGCCAAAGGTTAATATAATATTAATTCCAAGGTTGGCAGAAGATCTGCCTCCGATCCCAAGTAATTCAGGTCAATAAGCCTAACATCTTTTTTCTTGATGTTAGGCTTATTGACATCTATGGAAAAAGTAGTAGACTTATACGAATTTCCTTTCTTTTAGAACATCCCATAAAAAAAATTAATTCGCATATCAATCTGGTCAAACTACTATAACAGCTCTACATCATCTAGTCAAGAAGATCGATCGAAGAAGACTCCAAAGAAATTGCTATCTGTTCTTTCAAAACTTCGAAACAGAAGTTTAAGCCAACGAACTATGCACAAGAGAATGCTTAAGACGAAATCTCCGAAGATTACAAATCTACACACACAGCACTCAAAGCTCTTAACTCGCACAAGTTCAACTGTCTAACTATTCCAAAACAAATCTCCTCCCATAACAGAGTGACTCTATACTGTATCCCAGGACTCGATAAAATTCTTGGTAATGAAGCGGCTGAAGAGCTAGCTTGTAAAGCCTCTGCATCATTGACTCAGAGTCCCTCTATGGGCTACCCACCAGTAATATCAAATTAGCATTCAATACATGGAAAAAACCAAATGCGTATATCCCACTGAAAATCCAAGGATTACGCCATGCCAAAAAATTGATTGGCCTTGCCAACAAAAAACGCGCTCTTCAGATCCTCTTTACATACACGTGATGGTAAGATTGTACCTTTCTCACAGCTCACTGCGCCCTGCACCATATTATGAAAATGGGGAAACGTTCTACAGATTTGTGTAAACTCAGTCATGAACAAAGGTAAATAACATATACAAAGAATTGCGACCACTTATATTATATTTTATATAAAGCAAAAACTGTTCGATATTTAAGTACAGCATCAAAGGAGCACCCATTTATGCATCTATCATATACTGCAATATGGTCATATCGGCTAAGATTAAATAACAACTCAAAGGCTAAATTAGAAACGCACAATAAACTACGATAATTAGGTAGGTAGGTAAAGTGGTCGTTGCCTGTCATAAGCCCGAGCACGCAATTCCCGCTATAGCGCAGTTTTGATACCACCACCCATGAGGTCTTTGGAATAGAGGATTGAAAGTGTTGCAGTAAAGCTCAGATCCACCCGGTGGAATTGAGGCTAATATTCCTATATCATTGAGACAGATATGTGGTATGCCAGAGAGATTGTCAAAGAATGGTCCCAAGCACTCGGAGTCTGGCACTAGCCAGAGTGGGAACTAAGCAGGCAGTGAGGGCAGAATGTATTCCGAGCTCGGCAGCGTGGGTATCAACTGCCCAGTGGTCCATAATAAGGGCCTAGCGAAGTCCGCGCGCATTCTGTGAATAAGGTCAGTGGTTTGTTGTATTTTGGCCAAATCTTCCTGGAAGTGCAGCAATTGGTCAGGTTCCTCCACCTAGAATCTGCCCTCGACGAGAAGTGTGATAATCCCCTTTATAAAACCTAACCGCGTAGGACTCGGCAAGGGAGGAGCCGTGTCTTGCAAGCACAGTCCATTTTGAAACCATCAGTGAAGATGGTTAGAGGGAACTCTTTGATAACAGTGTCTGCCTCAAATTCGAATCTGGACGGGAATACTGCAGAGAAAGTTTTGTGGGTGTTATGCTGTCGGTAGATATTAATCCTATGCTCATGAGTAGTGAATCAAGGATATTGCAATGCCCGCAAGGTCTTGCGGACCAACAGTCGGCTATGTCTTACTGCACAACGGGATACAATTGATTTAATATGCAGATGCAGGTGGGAGTATGCCCAGAATCACATTGAATGCATCGGTCGGGCATGGCGCTAATCTTACCCAGCCTCTTTCCATGATTTCACTGATTTCCATGATTTTGGTAACATCCTCGATACTAGTAAAGGGTGATCCATTTCGAGGTTCCCTACTTTTTTAAAGAAAAAAACACAGAAAATTCAAATTTAATGGAGAATGTTTATTATCATTTGAAAGAACATACTTTGGCATTTATTTTTTGAAGATTAGGTCTATCAAATGTTGGCCGTTGCTACGTCGCAGATGGTCCATCCGTTGAGTCCAATTTTCGATCACTCGTTCGAGCATTTCGACTGGTAACTGGTGAATGACACGCGTGATGTTTTCCTCCAAGGCCTGAATCGAAGCGGGTTTGTCGGCATAAGCTTTTGACTTTACATATCCCCACAGGAAAAAGTCTAACAGTGTGATATCACACGATCTTGGTGGCCAATCGACCGGCCCAAAACATGAAATTATGTGCTCACCGAAATGTTCTCTCAATAAGTCCATTGATTGATGCGATGTGTGGGAAGTGGCGCCGTCTTGCTGAAACCAAATGTCGCCGAGATCACGAGCTTCAATTTCAGGCATCAAATAGTCGGTTATCATGGCACGATAACGGTCGCCATTGACGGTTACGTTCGCACCGGCATAATTTTTAAAGAAATATGGACCGATGATTCCACCGGCCCACAAACCACACCAAACCGTTGTTTTTTCGGGATGAAGTGGCAGTTCTTCAATCTCTTCAGGTTGCTCTTCGTCCCAAATGCGGCAATTTTGTTTGTTTACATACCCATTGAGCCAGAAATGGGCCTCATCGCTAAACAAAATTTGCCTCGAAAACGTCGGATTTTCTTGGAACGTTTCAAGAGCCCATAGAGCGAAGCGATGTCGCTTGGGAAGGTCGAGCGGCTTCAGTTGTTGCACAAGCTGTATTTTGTACGCTTTCAATTTAAGATCTTGACGTAAAATGCGCCAAATCGTTCCATACGTCAGTCCGAGTTGCTGCGAACGGCGCCGAATCGACTATCTACGGTCTTCGTGTACACTCTCAGCTACGGCCGCTATATTTTCTTCACAGCGTGCTGGACGTGGTCTATTAGGTCGAATATTATCCAATAATGAATGCTGGGTCTCAAAATGGGTGATGGTGTTGCGAATAGTACGCTCAGTAGGCCGATTATGTTGACCATAAGTTGAGCGAAGTGCACGAAACACATTCCTCACAGAACGTGAATTTTCATAATAAAGTTGAACAATTTGTAAACGTTGTTCACGCGTAAGTCTTTCCATTATGAAATGCCAAACAATACTAAACAAAAATAACATGACAGCATGACACGACTCACACGTGATCTGTCAAAAAAGGCTATTGAAAAAAGTATCTCTACTTGGATCACCCGTTACAACCACGTCGTCCGCATATGTAGGGCTGTCTCATTGGACAATCCTCTGAGGTATTCATGTTGAGAATTGCATAAAGGCTAGTCTAGTATACGTTCAAGTGCTTTCAGTAAGAAAGATGTCCAGCTGATTGTTCTGAAATCCTTATGAGTCCGCTTGTCTACTTCTGCTATATAAATTACTCGTACATGACTGTCACCATGAAGGAACTCTAGAGATTCTTCAGTGGATTCCATCCAAGTACCATCCTCTTTCCTTATGAAAGACGTCCTGGAGTGTGCTTTGGATAGAACCGTACTGAGTCAAGCTGAATCTTTGAGGGTTTCAATGGATTGACAATAATCTGATCAAGCATGGGTTTTGGTTGATCTTATTGCTCTTTGGTAGAATCTTTGTAAGGTGCCAGGACTTTTGATGAATGATCTGTCGAAATGTTGAAGATATCTCTAGTCATACTCCGAAGGCGGTCTTGGTATTGGTGGTCTTCGTGGTAGTGTTTTTTTTCTGACCTTAACTGGGCACGACATCTTAAATGCTACACCCATGGCCTTCTCGAAGATATGAGTTGTATTGTCCAGTTCTTCAACTAAGTTTAGATTCAAGTTGAGCAGTAAATTAAGTTTAGTTTATATTTTTATTGATCTCACTCGTGGTCCGAGAAGGATTTAAGGTTGCAGACTCTCCAATTTTCAACCCTGAAACTTTCATTGTTTGTCTTGAGAGTGATGTCTAACACTTCTTTCCAACCACAAAAGTGCAGTGCGTATAAATTAGCAGTAAGAATGAAATCGAACCGCTCTCGTTCACTTCCGAGCTGCCCCATAGATGATGTCATGCATTTGCATCGCAACCTATAAGCAGGGTACCTTTCACGGCTTGTATAGTACTTGCGAGCCACTTCAGGTCTTCTGGCGTAGACGGCGCCAAGTAGGCCGAGGATATGTAGACGGTCTGCTCCATAGAGTCAATCAATTTAACCACAGCTAAGTCGTTCGTGCTAAACTAAGGACAAAGAATATATTTTGCATTAATATATTTTTTAACTAAAATGCATGATCTAGGCTTACCCGTGTCGTGTATGTAAAAAAAGGGTGTACTTGTCGTCTGGGAGGCCAGCTTTGGTCGATTTCCTGACCCAGGGCACCCGTCTTATGTCGATGTCAATATCTTTCTTCCTGCAATTCTTTATTCTTTCAAATCTTCTCACAATCTTTTACAGAAATCGATTTATTTAAGTCTTTTGAATGCATTCGATTTACTTAAGTCGTTTGGATAGTTGAAGTCTTATAACTGCAGTAAAGTCTTTTTACTTGTGGAAATCTTTCAATTGATTGGAGAGTCTTAATGCTTCACAATTAAGTCATTTTATTTAAATGACTGCAATACTCAAATGATTGCAGAATTTTACAACCCTGCCATATGCCTACATGTTCGAAAGACATACTTTTATTTCTGATAACAATCTTTATTGTACGTACATAGGTACTTGATTAAAATTCATTTATTTTGAATGTTACGATAAGAATAATTACAAACATAAAATTTTTAAGAAAAAAATATTTTTTAAGAACATTATGGAATTTTTAATAGAGTTCTTACAGATAACCGGCTTGGCAACCGATGATAGCTTTTGCGAGTCTACTGTCTTCGCATGGTATCTTCTGTTTTACACATTTCGCAATGTGTCGTAATCCAGAGTAATCAATCAAAATCCTATTCTAATTCTTCGATTACTTCCCATATCGCCGTGGGAAGGCTCAGTATAAGAATTCTAGACACCGTAGGGCTATTACAGTAGGGTCTTCTATGCTGTAAGGTCTTTGGAGGATGGTTCTAAAGTATCAACCCAAATGCCAGAAAGATTGAGGATTTGAAATCAGCCTTAAACGAGCTCATTCTGATGCCAATTAGTGCATTGGACCACTAAGCGAGAGGTCGCTGGTTCGAATCCCGACCTGTACCACCTGAAAGATTCTATTCGCTGCCCCACCTCTTGCGAACGTCTGACAAACATCCAAGAGTAAGAAATGTCATGAGAAGTTTCTCAAAAATAAATTGCCGTTCGGAATCGGCATTAAACTGTAGGTCGCTCCATTCGTGTCAAAAATATAACTTCGCACACACAATGGTTGGAGAAGCTAGGCTTTAGGTCCTGTATGGGCCGTTTACGCCTAATATTTATTTATATTTTTTTAAACAATTTTGTATGGAAACTATCAGGCAAGCAGTCCCAGTCTAGAAATAAGATGATTTATTTCCCAAAACCATTAGGTTAAGGTTCCTTCAAATTCTTATGAAAAATAACGAAGATCTGACTTGTTTAAATATAATGCAACTGTCACAAATTGTAATTTTTCCTTAGGAATGGGTTAAATTAATATATAAAACTTTGCTTACAACCATCTCACCCACTGTGTAAAATTACCTTTGTACTGAGGAAAATAATGATTATATGAAATGCTCGCAAACTGTGTAAAATTACGATATCTCTAAGGTAAATGTTAGAAGTACGTAATTATCTGTCAAAAATGATCCTTAAAAGTGTGCATCAGTTTCTAAGGTGATAATAAGGTAACTTTACTTATACACATTTTAATAGAATACTTCCACATCAAACTTAGTATCTAAGGTAATTCGACAGAAATAAGGTAACTTTACATAGTCAACAAGGGCTACATGAAATATGGCATTTTCAAAAATAAATGAAAAATGGCCTCAAATCAAAAATTAAAATGGCATTAATATTGTTCAACCTTCTTTCCGCGACAAGTACCGCTCACGCAACTTCGTTGCTCCGCTCGGGGTATGTGCTTTTCGTCAGGCAACAGGCTTTCTATGGCAACAGTCCCCGCGTGACACGTGGGTTTAAGGGATTTATAACATGTATCCATGGTACTTACGTCTATTTAGTATATGAATTTGAAGCAGACATAATGTCCGGGGGCCTTATGTCATCCCGCCTTGTTTTTCATATTTATTTTTGGGGCAATTTTTCATATTTGATTTGGGGTAATTTTTCCTTTTTGAAAAATAAATTTAAATTTTGGGGCTATTTTTCAGTTTTGGTTTCGGGCCATTTTTCGTGGGGCCATATTTCATGTAGCAGTCGACAGGGTAAGATTAACCTTAAGGACTAAGGGCAACACATTACGTTCATAAATACCAGGTTTAAAACGCTTTAAAGACTTAGGTGCTTCGTCCCGCGATCTAGGCTTATCTTACGTCGGTTTTTCTCTGTGTGTACATAGTTTCCGATGAAATATTGCTCACATACACGAAAACCAATTTTACTCGTTTTTCCACTCCCTAAATTTGCTGTCGCCACTTAGACTATATGACTCCTATCAAATCGAAATTAAATATAATAAGCAATTAATATAATATACTCAGCGATCCGAGTTTATAGTGGAAGATATTTTTGTAACCAAAGGTTAAATATTGCAACTTTGCATCGACCAACAATTTACGGTTTTAAAAGTCTAGAAAGTCGCGTAAATTTATGTATACCAAAGGTAAAGCTATGCAAACAAATGGCATATATGTATAAACTCTTCCACTCCACTGGCCTCGCATCTAGACACCTGATGTGGGATGAGCTATTACACCATGCTTATCCTCCATCTTTGCCTCATTTGCAACCCTAAATGTTCCAATTCCTACTTCAGAGTACTAGTCGTCCAGACAGACGAATAAAAAAAAAACAAAACCAAACAAAACCAAAACCGAATTGTAAAAAGCATTCTCATAGAATACCCACCCAGATGAAAAAGCTAAGAAATTTTCTCTGAAATCAGTCGAATGTGAAGCTTCTTCCGAAAACAACCCGCCTGCCAATGTCCTCATTCTCAATAGAAGCAACTTTAACCTTATGTCGTAGCATTTTCATAAAACTGGGATCTACTGATGCATCTCATTCTCTGGATACTGCAACATAGGTTGTCTTTACCGGGGGTGGCTGTAAAATTTCGATTACAAAATGCTAGTTAGGGGTGGCGAGTTCATATAGTCAGATACCAGCGCAGCGGCGGCGGGTGTAATACGAATACAAACACGTTTTGTAAAGTATACAACACGCAAAAAGCGAAGAGGAGAAAACAAAAAGTTACGAATGCCTTGGTTTGGTCGCTTTAACCCTCCTCGTAGTTATCATCTTTTTGTTGCTGCTACTAGTGGTATTTTGCTGCTGCTGTCTAGCCGTCTGCAATCGATCCGAATGAGTTGAGTTGTAGAGAGGCGAGAGGTTCCATTCTTCCGACCTGTCCTCTGTCTCTCTGTACTTTGTTTTGTCGCTTTGTCTGTGAATTTGGACTCGCTATAAACATGTGAATGTGTACATTGTCTCTGGCATAGCCATGGCCGTTGCCGTATGCTAATAGCATTACAAAACGGCCGTGTGGCATGGAAAAACAAGGCGATTAAGACGAAAAAACGATTAAAGAATGCACCCATCTCAACAACCCCTCCCACATTGGCTACCCGACTACACTCTTAAGGATACTCGTAAGATGACTGGAACTGGAACTCACCATCAAATCATCGCCAATCGGAAGAGGAGGCTTTCAAGTTTTCTGTTTGTAGTTTTGTCCGCAAAGATGTCATGGGCCCGGAGCGAAGTGGGTATGAGATTGGGACCAAGAATAAGCGCATTAAGGAATCATTTATGCTCTCTTAGCCAGCACTTCGGAGACATTTGCAAAAAGACGAACCGAGGCATTTTCTGAATAATCGTTCAGGATACAGGAGATTAGCATGTCTGGCATAACGAATAGTACTAGACCACCTCAAGTGGTATTAACGATGACAAGGTATTGCTCGTTATGTGGTTTAGATTTTAGTTTTTCTTTTCTTTGTGTACGAAAAAGGCTATTCCAATGGGGACAAAGCAATTTGCACTCGGTAATCGGTTTGAGTTCCATATAAGTAGGTGGTGAAGGATTGGTTAGCGGTAAGGGTTTCAAAATAGTTTAGTTTTAACATTGAAACGGAAATGTGGAACAGATATCCATTTAAACTTATATAGGGTCCGCCATTTAACGTTTTTTTTTTTCAACTAGTGCCTTTTTCGCGAATGGTAACACTTAGCTCATGTCTGATTTGACAGATAATTAGTTTTATCCTTCCGCTGAACGAATATGGTTGTGTATACGCTTGAACAACGCTGGGAAATATTGCGACATAGCGACATAGAGAAGATGCCGATTTGGCCAAAAAAATCATCTTTTCAGATGAAGCTCATTTTTATCTTGGCGGGTATGTAAACAAGCAAAATTGTCGCATTTGGGGCACAGAAAACCCGCACGCATACATTGCAAAGCCGATATAGCCGATATAGTCACTGTTTGGTGCGGATTTTGGTCCAGAGGCATAATTGGGCCATTTTTCTTCGAAAATGAGCAAGGAGTGGCCGTTACAGTCTATGGCGATCGTTATTGGGCCATGTTGAACGAATTTTTGTTCACAAAAATTGAAGAGGAGGATATTGGCAACATTTGGTTTCAATAGGACGGCGCTACGTGCCACGCAGCCGAAGCTACACTCGATGTTTTGCGCCCTGTTTTTAAAGATCGCATTATCAGCCGCAGAGCTGATCTCGTTTGGCCACCGCGGAGCTGCGTTTTGTCACCGTTGGACTATTACTTGTGGGGTGCCGTAAAAGATAAGTGTTACGCCGACATGCCAGAGACAATTGACGCTTTAAAGGACAATATTCGTGAAGCCATTGGTGAAATACAGCTGCACACAATCGATAATGTGCTTAAAAATTGGACCGATCGCGTAGGCTACTGCATGGCCAGCCGAGGCAGCCATTTAAATGAAATTATTTTCCATTATTAACCGCAAGGATTGTACTTTCAAATAAAAAATGAAATTTGAGAAAATATTCAGTAGTTTTTTTTTATAGCATTTTCAAAAAACAAAAAAAAGTTATTTGGCGGACCCTTTATTTATATTACTGAGGTGTATCCTTACTCATTTTTGAACAACTAACAGATATGTTAATAATTGTTTGCGAATGATAAAAGCATTGATCAGACTTTTGTTGTGTTTAAAACAGAGTGCCTCCAAAAATGTTTACCTTAAAATATCCCCTTTTATTTGTATGTATGGATCACAACCGAATATCACAATCCAAATATATGATCGTTAATTTTGTCGAATAAAACACAGTGTTACCTTTGGGTATATTCGCATTTCCATTCAAGATAAAAGCCTTCAAAGTATACATTTCCGATCTTAAGACATAACTACTCTAAATGATATAATAGCATAGCTACAAAAGGTACTTAATATATTATATAGACCTAATTTAATGACACAAAAAATATTAAAATCATCGTGTATGATTTATCTATGAGCTGTACCAAGATCAAGATGTGAATGAGGATACAAATCCAAAACACGTAGAATGCATTGGCTCGGCCAAATTGAACGAATGGAAAATAAAGCTCCAGTTAAGAGGATATTTGAATCCCACCCCCCAGTGCCAGGCGGCAAATAAGGCCAAGCCACCATTCTAAAGGCCAAGCCGTCGCGGATGCCTGGATAACTGGAAGCAGCGTGACGCTGGATCGCAGAGGATGAATGGCTGCAGTGTCTCAAACATCCCCTGGCTTTACGGGTCGGGAGCCGATTAAGTAAGTAAGTAAATCAGAATGTCAAAGTTTGGCAACACATCGAGAGAAAAATTTGAGAGTAGCGTTAGTCAATATTGTGGTCGATTGTTGCATATAATGCAGCGTAATGAAATAAGGTTGAATAGGGATTGGATATTGAGTAAAGCGCCTAAAATGCTGCAAAACATAGGTACTTAATACTCATATGTAAACAGTGAGTGATCAGAGAAGTGTGCCATATTGTAATAGCTTTGAGATAAATAAGGCAGAATACGCATCCACTTTGTGTTCTAACAAACAATTGTTCTGATGTACACGTAAGAACAAAAAACTGTAGGTTATTATGGAGCTGGTTACAGTGCCAGCGTTTTATTCGTGCGAACCCACAGGAGTTCGTCACAACAGATCAATCAATATTAGAACTGATGTTTGCACAAGTTTTTATGCGAATATAGTGTTTGGTTCTATTTGCTTCTACGAAAATTGTATTTGTGTTCTGATTACTCATTTGAAATAGGAATGTGTTTGTTAAAGGTTAACTGCATTTTCTTTTTATACCCTAAAAGTATATTAATTTTGACACATAGTCAAAATAGTAATATTCATCGTAGACCCCTAAAAGTTATATATATTTATGATCAGGACCAAAACCTAAGACTATTTAGCACTGTCCATCCGGAGGACCGTATCAACGTTTGAGGCCTTTAAATTTATGACAGGAATCTGAAAAATATACTCCTTAGGGTTACGAAATAGTAAAATACGCCCACAATTTATAAAAAATAGTCTTAAGGCTGTAGTTAATGAGATGAATATGGAGACACTGTACAAGTTTGTCATATAAAGTTTTTTGCCACGCCTTCCCCGATGCTATCCATCATGTATGTATGGGGTATGTATGGATATGGATTGGGTAACATAGTGTTCGTCCCAAGTGGACTATAGCCACTCTTATGCTCTTATGCTTAGTCCTGAACTAATTTTCGTTAAAAAAACGGATTTTCTGGAAAAAGTTTATGCTAAGTTACTTAAACCTACAATCAATAAAAATTAGGTTCGTCAGCTCATGGATTCACTATAACCATCCCTTTCTGACGATTGGTTCTGGCGAAAACATCGAAACATTTCTTCGTGAGAAAACGCATCCACTGTAACCGCAGCCTAAGACATTTTAATTGTGAATAAGTGGTGAAATCGATAAAAAGTTTTAAATTCACGAAGTAATTTGTCTTCGGTTAAAATTTAATAGTAAGAATAATCAATGAGGAAATAAATTGAAGTGGAAAAATAAAGATTATTTATTTATTTTCGAATGCGAGAACAATTTTTTGTTTTCCTTGTTTGTTGTCGACAATTGACGTTTTGCCTTAACGCAAATGATAAGAGTGTTGGAAGTCTTAGTACGATTAGGGATGCCAAACAAAACCTGCAAAGTCAGAAGAAAAACAAAAAAAAAATTTGAAATTTGAAAGTCATTCAAAATTGTGTTTATAATGGCCAAATTCATAGATTCCGAACGTGTTCCTATTGATATATTCCTCTCAAATTGTAACAAAAGGAAGCTAAAGTGTTTACTATATATATAAGTTTCCAAGACAATTTCAAAAAATTGTATACAATACAAGCAATCTATCATTTAAGTTGAGTAGAAACAATGAATTTAATAGAAATCCCTGTTCAAAGTGTGTATATATTTAGACGTGTAACAAACATTAATTAGTTTACTTAAATTTGCGAAATGCTCTATAGATAAAGTACTGATTTAACTGATTGTAACAGTATAATACTAATTGCATTGCGAAACATTTCTTACTAAACGTCAGATTAGTTATTCCATGCAAATATTTTTATTAATGTAACCTTTTACTTGTATAAAAAAAACCTCTAGAAAACAAAAGAATTAAATAAAGTACGATGGACGAGAGAAATACAATACATAAAGAAGCTAAAAATGAAAATTGGAAGAATGACTACTTCGAGAAGTTAATGGAAAGATTAATTAAAATAAAAATATAGTTGATAGAGGTTTATTCTTCTAGTGCAGCGGTGGGATATAGAAATCCATTTAATTACAAAGAAATATAATAATATATTTAAAATAAAATGGGAAAAGAAAAGGATAGAAATAGAAGCCATGAAAAATACCCCAATTACGATTGCAGTAGTGAAGACAGCGCTCATGATAATGATCATGAAGAAAACAGACGATATTGAAATCGCTTGGAACCATATCGCAGAGAAACTCGGAGATCGGAATCTAGACCTTCAGAAGATTTAAATGAAAGAATCGTTAAGATTGAAAAACTTATAGAAGACTTGACGAATCAAAACTCTTCTGTGATGAATACTGCAAAAAAAGGTATGTAGTTAAAAGTGATTGTATTCCTGTGTTTGAACCTGGAAATCTGATTATGTCAGCGGAAAAGTCGGTTGCAAGAATTGATCAGCTTTCATGTGTAAATGGTTGGAATGAAAAAGACATTATATATCACATGCAAAATCGTCTCGTTGGATTGGCTATGGTATGTTATTCTAATCTTCCAAATTATGTTCTTTCATGGACAGATTGGAAATTGCTTTTGATTAAATCCTTTCCTAATCATATTGATTTTGCTTTCACATTACGCAGACTGATTAATAGATTCAAGTAGCCTAATGGACTCATTACAGAATACTATTTTTCAAAAATGAGTTTAATTCAAGAATGTAAGATTACTGGAAATGACGCAGTATCTTGTTTAATCGGTGGTCTTAATAGCGATACAATAAAAACAGGTGCAAGGGCTGGAAGATATGAAAGTCCTGAAGATTTGTGCAGTGAGTATTTATCAACACTGTCGTTTGAAAGTAAATACATACCATTGAAAAATACTCAACATAATGAGGTCGACTTTCGTACTAAAGTTGATACTTTCAAACGAAGAATTAATAATGAAGAAAAACCACTTGTAATAAATAAAATTAAGTGCAACGAAATGTCCACGGCCCAAAACTGAATGCAAAAGTTGTAACAGATTGGGACACACAACGGAAAATTGTTTCCGTAATAAATCGAAACGTGTACTTAATTGCTTAACAAACCCAGAAGAAAGCAAAAGTTGCTACTTCATTGATTGTTTGGTTAACAAACAAAGTACACGTGCATACCTCGATACAGGCTGCTGTGCAGTAATGATCCCTCAAAGTGACGCTAAAAGGCTTGATTTAAATGTTAAACCAAGCTCTTTGATTATTATTGGTTATGGTGGAGCTACTGTTAAGGTAATTGGAAAAGCTAACTGCTTATTGGAAGTTGATCTGGCGAAAGCTGAGGTTGAACTTCTAGTCGTTCCTGACACAGCACAAAACATTCCACTTCTTATAGGACAATCATTTCTTAGCAAAGATAATGTCGCTTTAGTAATGAAAAATATGGAAGTGCGAATTTTTAATAAAGATTTAGCAGTTTTACCACAGATAGACGAATTTCCGGAAAAAAAAGTTGCTTTCTGTGCTAAGAAGTCTGCTATTATTCCCCCTAATCAAGCTGGTTTTGTAGCAGTGTATAGTGAGAATGCAGTTGGTAAAAATATTTTTATTGAAGAGCAAAACAGATACAAACCTAATCAAGAGTATTTTACACCCGGATGTATTGTAAAATCAAGAGAAGCTTGCGTACTGGTGGTGAACGAATCAAAATATGATCTAATTCTGAACAAAAATCGAATTCTAGTGAGAGGCGAAGTATGTGAAGAAGATTATGATGACAGGCAAGTAGAAACTGTAGATGCTTTAAAGAAATTTTCTAGCAAAGATAATGTCGCTTTAGTAATGAAAAATATGGAAGTGCGAATTTTTAATAAAGATTTAGCAGTTTTACCACAGATAGACGAATTTCCGGAAAAAAAAGTTGCATTCTGTGCTAAGAAGTCTGCTATTATTCCCCCTAATCAAGCTGGTTTTGTAGCAGTGTATAGTGAGAATGCAGTTGGTAAAAATATTTTTATTGAAGAGCAAAACAGATACAAACCTAATCAAGAGTATTTTACACCCGGATGTATTGTAAAATCAAGAGAAGCTTGCGTACTGGTGGTGAACGAATCAAAATATGATCTAATTCTGAACAAAAATCGAATTCTAGTGAGAGGCGAAGTATGTGAAGAAGATTATGATGACAGGCAAGTAGAAACTGTAGATGCTTTAAAGAAATTTACTGAACAAGAAATAAATTCGCAAATAAGTTCTTCTTTAGACAAAAATAACAAAATTAAATTGCTTAATCTAATAAATAAGTACAGGCATTGTTTTGCACAAAATTTAAGTGAATTAGGAAAAACTAATATAACAAAAATGTCGATCTAATTTGGCAAGTAATAAACTTGTGACCTATAAGCCATACCGTATGTCCTATTCAGAGCATGAAAAAGTCAGAGAAATGATAAATGAACTTTTAAAAAATAATATTGTTAAAGAGTCGAATTCTCCATTTTCAAGTCCGATACTATTAGTCAAAAAGAAAAATGGTGAGCAACGTATGTGTATTGATTTTCGGGCACTTAATGCTAATACTAAAGGTTGTTGCTATTTTACTAGTTTGGATCTTGCCAGTGGATATTATCAAATACCGATGTCCGAAGATTCTATTTCAAAAACTGCTTTCATTACGCCAGGCGGACATTACGAGTTTATTAGAATGCCTTTTGGTTTGGTAATATTGATGATTTTCTTCTTCCATCAGACACAGTAGAGAAAGGTCTGAAAAATTTGGAAATTATTTTCACAAAATTATTTAATGCAGGGATAACTTTATAATTGACGAAGTGTTTCTTTTTAATGAATGAAATTGACTATCTTGGGTATGAGATTAGTAAGGATGGAATAGGGCTGGGAGCAAGCAAAATAAATGCTGTAAAAATGTTTCCAGAACCCAAAAAATGTACATGAAATTTGGCAGTTTTTAGGACTCTGTAGCTATTTTCGAAAGTTTATTTACAATTTTTCAATTCTCGCGAGACCACTTAAAAATCTTTAAAAATAAAATGTCCCATATTAGTGGGAAAGTGAAGAAAGAAAATAGTTTACTGTCTTAAGAGAAAAACATATTCAGCGTCCTGTCTTGGAGTTGTATAATCATACTTCGGAAACGCAATTACATACTGATGCGTCAAAGTGGGGAGTTGGAGAAATATTAATACAAAAACATAAGGAAAGGCTACAGTCCGCTTGGGGCGAACAGTATGACACCCTATCCATATCCCTATATGCCCCAAAGGAAAAAACATTAAGAAGATGATGGATAGCATTTTATTTCATTCTATTTATTAAAAAAAAAAATTTTTTTTTAAAAAACGCCCCCAAAAAGTGGGCGTGGCCAAAAACTTTGTATGGGCGATATGTTGGAAAAAGTATTGGGTAAAAATCTTGTTAAAAATTTTTTTTCGCTTTCTATGAAAATTTTCGAAGAAAACAGCATTTTAGTAAAAAACGCCCTCAAAAAGTAGGCGTGGCAAAAAACTTTATATGACAAACTTATAAAGGAGGGCAGTGCCTACATATCTTGTAAAGGTTGTAACACACTATCTCTCTAACTTTAGCTTTAAAACGGTTTTTTGTAAATTGTGGGCGTGGCAGTGGGCGTATTAAAAAAATTTTACACTTAACTATTTCGGAGCCCTCGGGAATATGTGGTCAAAATTTCAGCTTCCTAGCTTAATTTTAAAGGCCTAAAAATTGCGTACGGACGGACGGACATTGCTAGATAGTCTTAGGATTTGGTCCTGATCATAAATATATACTTTTATGGGTCTACGACGCATATTAAGGGGTGTTACAAACTATGTGTCAAAATTAATATACCCTTAGGATAGGGTATAAAGAGTAGACTATTTAGAAAAACTGGTAACGTCCTTAAGTTCCAAAGAAAATACGAATCTGCTGTTAGTAATAGATGGGTTTACTAAGTATGTATTTTTAAAAAGCAGGGCAGAGTACCAAAGTGGGACCTGTGATTGAATTATTTCAAGTTGTTTCACCTGTAATAAATTTAAAGACTATTGTTCAAATTTAGGCATTAAGGTAGTTCACAATGCAACTGCAACACCTAGAGCAAACGGGCAAGCTGAAAGGTACAACCGAACTATTCTCTCGGCAATATCAGAATGTGCTGATGATGAAAAGAAATGGACAGTTATATACCTTCTGTCACTTGGGGACTAAATTCTACTGTAAGTAAGTCAACCAACAAATCACCAAATGAATTACTTTTTGGATATGTACCAAGAAAGAGAATGATGTTTTTTTTGAGTAATGAGGTTTGCGATGATTTGTGTATTAAGAATAGATTAAATTTGTATAAAGAAGCAAGCGCTAATATTAATAAACAACAGATTGTACAAAAAAAATATTTTGTTACAAAAAGAACAAACGATAAAGTATATAAAGTGGGACAATTTTTTATTGTCAAAAGACCAAAGGGGTCAAAAGGTGGATCTAGTAAGAAACGTTTACCAAAATATCACGGACCCTTTGAAATAGTCAAAGTTCTTGAAAATGATAGATATGTTATTAAAGATCGTACCTAGTGATTCAAACGTTGAGTCATGCAAACAAAAAAAAATAAAATAATAATAATAAACAAGTGAGCTTAAATTGTGTCAGTATCTATGGTAAAGTACCAATGTAAAGTGGTAATACATAAGATCTATATGTTAAATCTTATAATTTTAGATTTTACATAAATATATAATCGTATACATATTATACACATAATATATTTTTTTTAAATAACTTTTTAATTTGTTATTTATTTCATACACAGAAAAGGAATTTCCCAGGTCGTCAATAATGGTAGCAATTCCGAACTGTAAGTTTTTACTTGTTTAAAAAAAGCTGTAGAAAACAAAAGAATTAAATTAAGTACGATAGACGAGAGAAATACAATATATAGAGAAGCTGAAAATGAAAATTGCAAGAATGACTCCTTCGAGAAGTTGATGGAAAGATTAATTAAAATAAAAATATAGTTGAAAGAGGTTTATCTTTTATTAATGTCATTTTCGTTTGGTGATCCGGGATGCCAATCGAAAAAGCAATCTTATTTCATTCGAGTTTGAAATGTATTTGTGTTGATGGTAGACAAATAGTATTAGTCATTGTAATATGTTTATATAACACCCAATATTATTTTTATTGACATTTATCGATTATTATGTTTTTTTGGTTTTTGAATGTGTTAGTGCTTCTGGTTTTAATTTTGAATTCAAAGTCAGAAGCGAATTTCTCTTCTTTCCAGGAGAGGAACTGTCATTTACCAAACGAACAGTTCCAGAAGAGTCCGGAAATCTTCCGGATTACCAAACGAAAACGACATAATTGTCGCTCGGTAAATTGATTTCCGCGCCACCTAACACGATTTTTACGTACGTGAGTCCCAGGATGAGTTTTGTGTCAACTGTCTGTCATTACAAAAGTTCATATTAAAATTATAGATTGGAATATACGCGCAAAGTATTTTTATACCCTATCCTAAGGGTATATTAATTTTGACACATAGTTTGTAACACCCCTTAATATTCGTCGTAGACCCATAAAAGTATATATATTTATGATCAGGACCAAATCCTAAGACTATTTAGCAATGTCCGTCCGTCCGTCCGTCCGTCCGTACGCAATTTTTAGGCCTTTAAATTCAAGCTAGAAAGCTGAAATTTGGACCACATACTCCTTAGGGCTCCGAAATGGTTAGGATTTGGTCCTGATCATAAATATATATACTTTTATGGGTCTACGACGAATATTAAAGGGTGTTACAAACTATGTGTCAAAATTAATATACCTTTAGGATAAGGTATAAACAGCAGCTATCAAAAGCTCTGGAATGTCCAACAATAAGATCTAAGCTGGTAAAACAATACAGAGAATCTCTAAACGATATTGCCGACAGATGCGAAATCTCCCTATGCTGAGTTCTCGGGCACAGCTGGATTCCAGGCAACTGCAGAGCCTATGAAATAGCAAAATCAGGCATTAGACAGTATCTATTTAAAGACAAATATGCACTGTCCGCTCCCATACGAAAGATCAAATTCAACTTATCCGCTACTGCACATGTTCACATCATTAAGACTAGTCTGGACTAAATTTATGTGAAAAAAACCAATCAAGGAGTAAATAAGTTAGGTTAGGGGAATTCTTTTCTAAGTTTTAAGTGATCTTTACATTCAATTTCTACAGTGGTTTGGGATGTGATATTGAAATCTGGAGTTTTAATGCATGAGTTACTGCTCTTACTGCTCGTATTTCATTAAATTTTCAGTCATCTCGTCTGGGTTGAATTGCATCAGTCACTGCACTCTTTTCCCCTCCAAAGTTTCAGGTTGTTCGGGTTTGATTGCTTCAGGCACCTTTCTTTATTCCCCCTTAAAAGATTTCGGGAACGCCGGAGACGATTATGGGGGTGGTTAAAAGCCCTACATCCGCTCCTGGTAAAAACTAAAGCAATCAGAGTTCCACAATAAAACATGTCTGTTGCCATACAAGTCGAGTGAACGTCTATGCGGCAGCTGATGATGATACAGAAAAATAAATTCTCGCTAACAGCCCTATTGACAGTACATAAATAGTGTTGTTAAACCCAGTACAAAAGACTTCACAAAGATATAATCCAGTTGTCAGTTGCAAACTTTCAGCGTCAGAGCTTCAAAAAAATTATTGTTTGCGCCCGGCTATAGTTGTTAAAAACGAAATATTGTATCCAGCGACAGTTCCAGAACAACAGTAGCGGTGCATCATAAAGACATTTTAGACACTGCCTTGGGTAGGCAAAATATTACGATTTAAATACAACTTCATGTAAATGTTGTCCGCGGCTGCGTTTCAAATGGTCCATTCGAAAGGTCTAATTTTGCGTCACTTTTTCGAGCATTTCGGCCTGTATTCCAAGAATTGCGCGTGTTATGTTATCCTGTAAGGCTTTAATCGTGTTCGGCTTGTCCACATAGACTAACGACTTTACATAAGCCCACAAGAAATAATCAAGAGGCGTTAAATCGCATGATCTTGGCGGCCAACTCACAAGGCCATTTCGAGAGATAAGCTGCTCACCAAATTCATCCTTCAACACTTCTATTGTTTCACGAGCTGTGTGGCATGTGGCACCGTCTTGATGAAACCACATGTCAACCAAGTTCAACTCAGCTATATATCGTTCGCCGTTGACGGTAACGTTTCTTCCACGGTCATCTTTGAAGAAAAAATGGACCGCTGAGGCCACCAGCCCAAATTGTAGTTTTTTCGGGATGCACCGGTAATTCTTGTATGGCATGTTGCTGTTCATCACTCCAGATGCGACAGATTTGTTTATTTACGTATCCGTTGAGCCTCATCGCTGAACACAATTTTTCGATAAAACAGCGGATTTTCACATTTTTCACAGAGTACGAATTTTGATAATTTTTTTTATTAAATACGAATAAGTTTTTTTGTAGTTTTTATTAGGCTAGAGTCTTTGCAAAGAATAAATAAAAAACATAAGGAAAGGCTACAGTCCGCTTGGAGCGAACAGTATGATACCCTATCCCTATCCCTATATGCCCCAAAAAAAACCTTAAGAAGATGATGGATAGCATTTTATTTCATTCTATAAAATTTAGAAAAAAAAAAAACATTTTTTGAAAAAACGCCCCCAAAAAGTGGGCATGGCCAAAAACTTTGTATGGGCGATATGTTGGAAAAAATATTGGGTAAATATTTTGTTAAACAGTTTTTTTTGCTTTCTGTGAAAATTTTCGAAGAAAACAGCATTTTAGTGAAAAACGCCCACAAAAAGTAGGCGTGGCAAAAAACTTTATATGACAAACTTATAAAGGAGGTCAGTGCCTACATATCTTGTGAAGGTTATAACCCTCTATCTGTCCATCTGTAGCTTTAAATCGGTTTTTTCTAAATTGTGGGCGTGGCAGTGGGCGTATTCAAAAAAATTTTACACTTAACCATTTCGGAGCCCTAGGGAGTGTGTGGTCCAAATTTCAGCTTTCTAGCTTGAATTTAAAGGCCTAAAAATTGCGTACGGACGGACGGACGGACATTGCTAAATAGTCTCAGGATTTGGTCCTGATCATAAATATATATACTTTTATGGGCCTACGACGAATATTAAGGGGTGTTACAAACTATGTGTCAAAATTAATATACCCTTAGGATAGGGTATAATAAAAAGCTAGTTCAACGCAAGAATAGTGAAAAATAGAACAAAAAATAATAAAACAAAATTTTTTAAGTATCAAACACCTCTTTACACGAGTGTTGTTATACCCTATCCTAAGGGTATATTAAATTAATACGCCTACTGCCACGCCCACAATTCACAAAAAACCGTTTTAAAGCTAAAGTTAGAGAGATACAGTGTTATAACCTTCAAGAGATATGTAGGCACTGCCCTCCTTTATAAGGTTGTCATATAAAGTTTTTGCCACGCCTACTTTTTGTGGGCGTTTTTTAATAAAATGCTGTTTTCTTCGAAAATGTTCATAGAAAGCAAAAAAAAGTGTTTAACAAGATATTTAGCCAATATTTTTTCCAACATATCGCTAATACAAAGTTTTTGGCCACGCCCATTTTTTGGGGGCATTTTTTCAAAAAAAATTTTTTTAATAATAGAATGAAATTAAATGCTATCCATCATCTTCTTAATGCTTTTTTCTTTGGGGTATATAGGGATATGGATAGGGTGTCATACTGTTCGCCTCAAGCGGACTGTAGCCTTTCCTTCTGTTTAGAAATAGAATTGTCATCAATTGTTGAATGACAACATTCAGCTCTTACTTTTAACATTTGACACTTTGACAAATATACATTCTTCGGCATTGGTTTGGCTTACGCCTGGCTGCATGAGTATTGTATTCGTGAATGCAAAAATTAATTTGGCAATATTAATGCTGTCGGGCAATGATATGAGTCATTAATTAAATTAATTTAATTCTATTTACACGAGTTTGGTTGATTACGCCGTCGCTGTGGTTTTTATTTTATGTATACGGATTCCTAAGTGGATTTTGATTTTTTCAGCTCTTCTCTATTTCCGACGATGTTACGATTAAGAATGAGAAATCATAAGTTTCCAGTTTTTTGACTGCATCTTTACCGTCGAACTGCGGGATCGACTTGTTCTACTTTAACAAATTTCGTCAGACCTCTTATTTTGACTTAAATAGGTAAATCGAAAGCTGTTGGTGTTATTTTTATATGATCTAAGGGTTCTTAAAGCGGGCTTGAGATTTTATTTCGAGAATTCAGAATTCGCATCATTATTATTTAAGCTATTTTTGATTCTTCTATTCAGGATGTTAAGGAAGTTGTTTGTCATTAAAGATATTAAAAATATATCCAAAAATGTTTGTAAGGTCGTGTAAACCTTTAGAATTATTGCGCGATTAGGATTTAAAAGTCACGGGATGAACAAGCAATCTTGTAGTATAGGTATGTGTAAATTTCATAAATGCATGGTTCCGCAAGTCCGACCAATGCATAGCATTCATAATTGCAACCAACAATTGTCTCGCTTTCATAAATGTATAATTGGGAACATTTGCAGTGCGACTGGGCAAAAGTTTCGAAACACTTGCGCTTTCATTTTCTAAAGTTAAACTTATTGCAAATGATCGCATGTAAACAAAGCAAGCAAGCTTGCATTTATTTATGAAAGCACCCATAGACAGTTCTTAGTTTCCACAAAACTCTCAAAGCAGCGTTAATAAAACATCAAGGTGTATTTTTTTTTTTCATTTAATGATTTTTTATTTATTTTGTGAGTGATTTCACTTTCTTTTTTGTAATAATTTTTTTTTCATTTTCTTTAAATTTTTATTACAACAACAATATTTTGTTTTAAAAAAATTTCACTAATTTGTTTATACATACATCAATATTTTTTTATTTTTTTTGCATTTTCTTAACTTTAGCTTGTAATAATAATACATATATGTAATATACATGTAAAGATTTATTTATGCTGTTTTTGTTTTATATACTGTAGTCCCCCAATTTATTTATTTAACCATCTTCAATTTCCTTTGATTTTTTGTTTATTTTACAAATAAATATTTTGTTTTTTTTTCATATATACCTAATTATATAAATTTATATATATAATTTTTATATAGAAAGAAATAAGAACGGATCATAAAAATAAATTGCATTTGATGAATTTTGTTTGCTCTACGATTTTTGAGTTTAAATAATAATAATAATAATAAATTTGAATTGTAAAATTGTAATTTATATTTTAATATGTTAAATTTTTTTTAAACTAATTTAAAATAAAATTTAATTAAATATATCTATATAAATTTTGTATTTACTTAAATAAGTGTTTTTTTTTATGCACATTTATTCTTATATGGTAATACTTTTCACATAGCATTTTTTGTCGTTTATGTTTTTGTTTGTTTTTTTTTTATAAAAATTTTAAAGGTTGGTTTTTTTTACATTTAATGCATTTGTTTACATATACATATATATATATATATATATATATATATATTTTGTTTATAATTATTTATTTAATTTTCTTTGTTTTGCTTACACGTTGTTTCGGAATTATTAACATTTCATAAAAATATCAGTCGACGGCTTGGATTTTACTTTTTTTCAAAGTTGTTATATTCAATATTTAATAAAAAAAAAAATAATAATAAAATACCTACAACAGATGAGAGAAATAAAATAAATTAATTTTTAATAATTTATGTCACATGTAAAAAAAAATTAGTTTTTTCTTTAGAAAATAAACGCAAGCGAATTTTAATTAGTTTTTTTTTTTAACTTTAATTTTTTGTTATAATTAGGAGGTAGTTTGGCTAATTTTTTGATGTAATTTTTCTTTTCTTTTATTTAAATAAGAATTAATTGTACAATCTAGATTTAGTAGATACTAGATGAGTTCAATAAAAAAAAAATAATAAGAATAAAATATTAAGGAAAAAATAAAATATAGTATCTGATGCACCTCCATGTTAGTATTTAGTTTATATATTTGTTTATATATCTGTAGGTATGGGTTTTGTAACAAGCTGTACAATATTAACAGAAGAAAAATGATTTGTGTTGGACTTTAAATAAAATTAAAATTTATGTATGAGAAAATAGAAAAATATATATATATTTTTTATTGTTATTATTCTTTTTCATTTTATATTTATTTATTCTAAATTGTCTACTATCGATAAATTATTTTCAGAAGGAGTGTTTAGGGGTTGTGTGTATGAATGTGTTTTTATTTTATTTTTTCTTTCTCATTGGTTTTTGTTTATACATATTGAATAGGTTGATTGATTAATATTTGTTGTTTATATGTACATTGACAATGAAAAAAAAATTAATATCTCTTTATACATATATGTATGTAATGTATATATAATCTAATGTTTTTTGTTTTCTTCTTGTGAGTTAAAAATTTGTTATATACGGACACCATAGATATACATAATATTTTTTTTTTTCTTCAATGAATTTGTTGTCTTTTTCTTAAAACTGGATTAATGTTGTTTTGGTATTATGTTAAAGTTTATACTTTTTGCGTGTAAGGAAGGATTATGAAACATGTATGCAGATTGATAGTTAAGTTAAATATTAATTTTTTTTGGGTAGGAATTTCGCTTGATTTCTTGGGTGGTTAACATTTTTATTTACTCTAAGTGTAGTGAGAGGATTATACTTTTGATTACAATGTTGTCTTATGTATTTTAAAAATATAAGCAACATAAAGTGAAATAAATTTGTAAATGTTTGAAACCTTTTTGGGGCGAATTTAGTATGTCGCTTATGTAAAAAATATATATATATATATTCACTAGTAGATACAATTTAATGGAAATTTTTAAATTTTTCTTTCAACAAATGGAAATAAAGTTAACGTCAATGTAAGCTGAATTGGACAAAATTGAGACTGCTGAATATATGAGTGAAGAACGCCGAGACGGTCGTCTAGTAGGTGGATTGCAAGCATTAAGCAAAATAAATTTCAGTTAGCTAGGAACAGAGTCTGTTCCTAGCTTCTACAGCCATTTTGTGTGCGAAGATTTATTTTTGACACAGTTTTGACTGAAAGGGATGACAGTTCAATCCCAATTCTGATCGGCAAAATTCATACTTTTGGATGTTTGACAAAAAGACTAGTTTACAGCTATCAATATAAAAAAAAATTGCACATTGCAACCGACCACGGTCGAAATAAAATGCAAAAACAGTCAACTCGACGTACACAGTTACCGATGGGACTATCAAACCTGATGAACGCATCTTTTGAGGATTTCAAGTCGCCAAGCTCCAATAATTAACGTATAAACCAGCTGCTGCCAATCTTGAAGACAATTTTCAGAGATAGCTTCGCACTGGCCTACATCCAGCGAATGGTTAGAGTCAATTAGTCTGGCGTGCTTTTCGGCGCATGGTAGATTGAAAAGGGTGAATCCTCTGATAGCAAGCTCACTTAGACCAAGCATGCAACTTTCTGACATTGAAAGTATGTCTTTGTCAAATTATTAGGATATTGTGAACAAGTGTATTAACAATTTACAAGTGCCACACCTAATTCGAACTTTTGTAATTGTAAAAGAGGCAGTTATCTACGGTTAGCTGATTATGATAGCTACTTACGCAAACATTTCTTAGTCTTATTTAAAGCCATAACAATGAAAATGTCTACATAAGATAAGTTATCAATTATGATGTCGTCTGTGGTGGACGAAATTGTATACCAGATATGCCGTTCGTATATCAATTTAAAAGCTCGACTTATTATGAGGTTCGTTTCAGAATATATACATATATACAACTTGCATGTAGATTTATGTTAAAAATTATTCAGCAGCCTTAGTTCCTTTTCAAAACTTATCTTATCAGTTAGATTATACCGCGATTCTGCTAATATAAAATCATTAGAAATAATTCAATTGACTTCCTAACAAAAATATAAGAATTGTTTTAAACGATAAAATTGTCTTTGTTTTATTTTTACGATACAAACACATACAGTAGTGATGCAAAGTACTAGGTATATCATTTTAGAATTCAGCCTTATCTATTATGTGCCGTATTTTTATTTTCTGTTAAGTTTATCTGCATTTAATTTTGATTTAGTTAACTGGTTGCTAATACATATTTATGGTTTCATTTACATTCACCGAATAGGATACACATTTAAAGGATATTTAAGAGGAAGAGGGATATTTTTTCCTTTTAGGTATATAAATTCTACGAAATGAACAACTTTGAACATAAGCATGTTCGCCACTGAATCGTTAGCGGATTCGTACAGCTGAGAAGTCTATTTGTTTGTGGTGCGGTTGAGGGTGCGGATGATTGATAAAATTACAATTACTAGGTTTAGTATTTCAGCTAATTATAACTACATTTGTATGTTGTCAAATATGATGTTGGTAGGGTCTAGAACTCGACATACTACTATTACTATTACTTATGCTAGTGTTACTGCTGCTATTACTATTAACACAGTTATCGATTGATTGTTGCTGCTGCTGCTGAGATGATGTGGGTGATATTGAAGATGTTGCCTGCGCATAGCAACAATCTATTGATGTTGTTCCATCCACTGATGCTGCGACGGCAGTGGACGACGATGGGGACAGGGAGCATGGAGATGTGCTACTGTATGTGGGCGATAAATTACAACTACTGCTCTTTATCAAGTGCAGAGAGGTCGATGATAAGTTACTGGAATTTGTACTATCAACAAGAAGCTGCATTTGTTGCTGCTGCTGCTGTTGTTGTAAATGGAATTGTTGTTGTTGTTGTTGTTGCAACATGTTGCTGGAACATGCTGAAGCCACAGGAACTGTTACCACCAATGGAGGCGACGGTGAACCTCGTGTGGCGGCCGTGGCACCGATTGTCGTCAGAAATGAAGAACTCGAGGTAATGTTGCTACTACTGGTGGGCATTAGATTATTTTGAAGTGGCACTGTCGATCCCAAACTGCATGTGGTTGCAGTGAGTGTTGCAGCCGTTGATATTGGAAGTGTTTGGGCTGAGCACAGTGATGATGATGACGAAGATGTGGACACTGACGATGACGAAGGCGATGATGATGAAGACGAAGCTGTCGAGGATGACGACGATGATGCGCTCGACGACATTGAGGAATTTGACGATATAGACGACGATGAACAGAGCGCAGTTGGTGACTTGGGGCTACTTTTGCGCGAGAAGAGTTTCGTTATTACACTAGGTTTTGATTTTTGTTGTTGTTGTTGTTGTGATAATATTGCTGATTGTTGTTGGCTGCCACTTGAGCTTGACTGCTGTTGGTGGTAGTTATGGTGGTTATTAGAATGCGGATTCGTCAGATTAGCTCTTAAATTGCACGAAATACCCGAAGTGGCAGCCGATCCTGTCGAAGACAGCGTCGTTGATGAGTAAAAATTATAGGATTGTTCTGGAACGTCTAAAACTGTTTTATTTGGAGGTGGCTTAATGTATGAACGTGTTATCTCCGATTGCTGAAAGTTAAAAACATATATTAGCTTTACACGTATAACATTGAATAATGCCTTGCAGCAATGAACTCACCTGATACCGCGTTCGTATCTGCAAGTCACGATCTTGACCCCATTCGCTATCTGGCAATGGAACATGATGAGGGCATCGAATTTGCTGTTGCGGCTGATGATGATGGCGATTATCATTTATAATTGGTTTTATTTTTGCAGCGACTGCATGCTGCTGGGCAGTCATAATTGTCGCCGCATCAATTCCAACACGAATATTGCTACTATTACACATGCTATAGCTGCTACTGTTGCTGCAACAGCCAACACGATGGTAATGATGTAGATGATTATTATTTCTTATTTGTCTATCACTGAGCAGTGTTGTATCTCGCACCAGTAGATCACGAGTTTGAATTGTATCAACGCGCATCCTTCGACTTATGTGTCCTCTAAACATAAACCAAAAATCAACTGTTAGTTAGCTACAGTAGAAGAGATAGAAACTCAAGGAGTTGGTTGCTTACCTGTCGTCGGGTGGTGTGTTTAACGATGTGCGGGCCGGAACGCCGAGCCGCTCCATTCCCGCGCAGCCGGCAGACTGTACCGATAGCATCTGCAAAAGACAAACAAAAGAAATATTAAAGTTTTACTCCATTAAATTCTTAAAAAATCTTATAATAAAACACAAATGATTGAGTTGCTGGGAAGGGATTTTGGGACAACAGAGAATGTGCTTACAACATATTTTGAATAAGAACGGACTATATCCTGGTATCCGTGGTTTGAATCACAATAGGTAAATTCAGTTTTTAAATCCCAGACCGGGAAAAACTTAAGTATCCAATTAATCAGCTTAAATCCCTACTTACTCCAGTGCCAACGAACAATCACGACCAGTTCTACAAATGAAATAGTAACACAAAAATACATATATCTCCACCTCGTGCCGGCCACCAACCCAAGGTGTTCCGATTAGAGCGGCAAAACACACGCCAACACTAATGTTGTTTTCTTTGCTGTTGTTTTCACCACCCTCGCTTTTTTTTGCATAGAGTAGGGTGACAATTACCAATGCGTCGCGTATGGGTATGGCTGCGTTGCGTCTAAAGCCTACAGGTGTACATTTTCAAAGATTCGAGATGTGTTTGGTATTCCAAAGTGAATTAATAAACACCGAAAATCGCACACGTGTGGAACGTTTGTTTGTTACTCGTTTTTCTAATCTTTTTGGCAACGACATGCATATTTGAGAAGAGATTTCAACACCTCAGGGTGACATTTGTGTGTGGTTCCTTGACGAATAAGTAATCAGCAGAGGACACACCCGTTTGAAGAGAGCATTTTTTCTTGATGACATAACATAAAACAAAAGAAAAGAAAAGAAAAGATTGGGGAAGGCCCAATTCCAAGAGTATGTGTTCAAAATATTGTAACTTGAAATGAGGAAAAATGGAGTTAAAGAACAATGTATTTTTTAAATTATGTAAGCACATATTTGACTGGGGCTGAGGTTATTAAAAGATAATTTGCATTGATGCTGTATATCTTTATATTTTAAGAGAGTGGAGTTTTTTTTATACCCTATCCTAAGGGTATATTAATTTTGACACATAGTTTGTAACACCCCTTAATATTCGTCGCAGACCCCTAAAAGTATATATATTTATGATCACGACCAAAATCTAAGACTATTTAGCAATGTCCGTCCGTCCGTCCGTCCGTATCAACTTTTGTGGCCTTTAAAATTATGCTAGGAAGCTGAAATTTGGAACATATACTCCCTAGGGTTCCGAAATGGTAAAGTGTTAAAATTTTCAAAATACGCCCACTGCCACGCCCACAATTTAGAAAAAACCGTTTTAAGGCTTAAGTTAGAGAGATAAAGTTGTACAACCATCACAAGATATGTAGGTACTGCCCACCTTTATTAATTTGTCATATAACATTTTTTACCACGCCTACTTTTTGTGGGCGTTTTTTACTAAAATGCTGTTTTCTTCGAAAATTTTCATAGAAATCGAAAAAAAATGTTTAACAATATATTATGCCAATATTTTTCTCAATATATCGCCCATACAAAGTTTTTGGCCACGCCCACTTTTTGGGGGCGTTTTTTGAAAAAAATAATTTTTGTTCTATAAATTTCATAGAATGAAATAAAATGCTATCCATCATCTTCCTAATGCTTTTTTTCTTTGGGGTACATAGGGATAAGGATAGGGTATCATACTGCTCGCCCCAAGCGGACTGTAGCCTTTCCTTATTTTTTTTTAAGAGAATCGATATTCATGTAGAATCTTTTTATAGTCACAGAAAACTATCGCAGTACTTTTGTAAGCCCATTTACTACGCACTTCAAATGAGTAAATGATAGCTTCAATGGCTTCAAATTTTGTATACAAATCCTTAAAATTTGTAAGCACCTATTTTGAAGGGGTTAAGTTTATTAAAAGATGATTATACAGATGCAGTAGCTGTTGAATAACTCTTCCTATTTCAAAAGTTGATATCACCGCATTAGAAAATTTAATTGCTGTAAAATATTGTAGTACTTCAGTAGCTGAATTGATAAAATACATAAGTGAACTTATCAAAATATAAATTCCCAATTAAATTAAAATAGAAATCTCTCGCTCTCAAATGTCATTGTTCGCCGAATTTTTTTAATTAATTTCCACCACTGACTTCAATTTTTTTAAGTTCAACGTCAAGCAAAATGCATACATGTACATCCAAGTAGAAATCAGACGGCAAAATATTCAGCAGCAACAAATGGCGACACCATGCATCGACAGCGATATCAGTTTCCTTATTTATTAAAATTATTATTTTTTGCTACATTTCTGTAAGTCATTGTTTATTTTGAGCTTCATGTTCTTTCTGTTCTTTAAACAAGGCAAACAAATATATACCTACAATCATTATTTTCCATATTTGTTCGTGTATAAGAGCGTTTTGTTTGTCTGGACTGCAACAGAGACTACAATGTGGTCAGATTATAAATTGGAGTAAAGCAAGCCTTTAACGCTGAATGCATTCGTATTGAAATAACAAAATAATCATCCATGCACAGACAGAAGAGACAGACAATGTATTCGCAAAAAAAAAATTTCACAAGATATTAACGTAAATTGCACTGTTTGGGGATAATTTAAGTTTATTTATATGTCTGCGCTGCCATTCGGTATCCATAAACAGAAAAGTTTCCATTTCAGAGTTCGCCTTGTGTTTTCTTTTTTTGGTTGTTTTTAATTTTATTTATTATGTAGTTCGCCGCTTTTAGTTCTGCTGTTTTTTTTTTTTTTATCCCATACTGTGTACGACCTAAATTTCGCAGTTTCGCGTTTGCTTTTAATGCAACAACAACTGTGGTAAACAGCCAAAGGAACAGCAGCAAACTCCACCGACAAAACAGCGCGCATGCATGAGACAGTTGGGTTTGGTTGGATTGTATCTTTAAATAAATTTCATCGTTGTTTGAACTTGAAATTGAAATTTATATATTTGTCAACGACGACGTGGAAAGTGGGCATGTGTAATGAGGATGGCGCATCGGTAAATAGTTTACCGGAATTGACTTGAGATAAAATTAAATGAGTAGAATAAATTTCCGACGAAAGTTTTAATCTGCCAAAGTTCTTGTTTTTTTTGTTTTTCTATGCGAATGAAGTGCTTACAAAATTTGTAAACGTTCTTTAATAGCATAATGTGCCTACGAAAATGTTTACTACCATAACATGTAATATGCCTACTCGTGGAATTGAATGCGTGTCGCATTAATCTTTACCCCATTCCGCTTATGTCATTTACGTTGGAAAGACACGTTCAGCAATGCCAGCAGGGCTGGTCCCCTCATACATGAAAACGTATACGTCATTTAGCATTTTCTATCACCGTCTATCAGACGTTAAAGCACAACGACAGCGAAACTCTTCTGAAGGGTTCCTCCCTGGTAAGCAGCAACACCTTACGCGCAATTTTCCCTAGGCCTGCCTCACATGTTATTCCCGTGTCGGGTTTAATCATTTCCCCCCTAGTTTAGCTGTAAAACATTTATGAAAGGCCTTTCAAGGACTTTTTTCCTTTCCTGGTTGTGTTTCATCACTGCATGGTAGAGGTAACCCCTTTTACTGCAAATACAGCAATACATTATTATACATTTTTTTCTTTGTGCTTGACTCATACGCATGGAATAACAGAATAACAGCCGCATCGCATAAAATGCCGTGAACGGAATTTGCATACCCATTTTATGATGCTTGCTTTGTGTTTTAGGCTAAAGCTTAACTGGGAAAATGTGTGTAATCAATTTTATAACCGCACACATCAACCAACATCATCAGTCACATGGATTACATTTCAGATTCTGAAGGAAGGGTTATGATGAACGATGAACGCATATAAGACGGGACATACTGCACGCGTAACCTTCAAATGACTCTCAAAACGAAGGACGCCACACAGTCTCCCGTAGTAGTTATACGATAACGAGAAGACGGGTGGGAGGGGATACCTTTCTTCGTCTTCAAGCGTAGGTAGTTATGATTAATGAGGCTTCTATGTCTGAAGTTAACTCAGAAGACGAATAAGGATGATGATAAAACGCAAAAAAACATGGAAATCCGTGTAATGCGATTGTAACCTTGCAAACACCTTGCTGATGTACAACTTACTGTGGGCAAATATTGGTGTTCTAGCGGAAAAGAAAAGCTGAGGTGCACGAAAGCGAACGTGGAAAGGGGAATTCCAAATCCTATTGCGGCCAACAAAGTAATGCAAATTGTACGCCAAGCAGCGCTAGTTATTTAATGGATTAGGAAAGTTTCATGCACACGTAAATTGGTTAAGCTTACCAATTGCCCTATAAATTATATTATATTGGTCAAAAAATTTTGACCAATCAAAAGACTCAGTGAGGAGATTTAGCTTTGAAAAGTCCTTTCTAGCCACCATCAATTGCTGAATGCCAGTTTTTTAGATGCCAAAAAACCACCACAAGAGAAGCAACTAAGATGCCTTCTACTTGACCAAGACCACAGATGAGTAATTATACAGATAGTCGACTGAGAGGATTTTTGGCTCTCCTGCCTATCGTTTTTTATTTGCTTCAAAAAGGCGCAGTACTGTGTTCGTATATGTTTTTACAAGCAAATCAAATTGAGCCAGCTCACGCACACAATAGCAGTTCTGCGCCTAAGAATCCATTTTGGAAAAGATCTCATGTTGACATATTAAAAGTCAAAACTGGGCTGTGTCCAATAACATCGTAATAACATGCGACGATTTATAATGAATTTGCAACAGAATAAAATTTTGCTGAATGTTTTTAATTATTATGTAAACTAAAATAATAGTTTTACCAAACAAGCATATATTTTGGGTAAACATTTTTAAGCAGTTTCGTAAACATTTTGACAGTTGCGCAAGTTAAACGTAAAATAAGGGTAATCATAATTTGTTTGCCAGTAGTTAAACTAATTTAGCAGTTTTAAATTGTAAGTTTTCAATTGACTTATCGAATGTCGAGTAGAATAATTAATATCAAATATGAAATATATTCTGTAAAATTACTAAAATTGTGGGTAAAATAAATAAAAGCTCAATGAATGAAATTAATGAGTAACGCGTGATTAGTTAACTGACCATTTCAATAATTTAACATAGTATTTCATAAATTCACTGCTATTTTATTCACCGCTATTCACTATTCCAATTCAAAGATAATAGCGTTATTTAATTTGTTAAACATGGCGAAATAAATTTTACAACGTTGTTAACTTGGAATTGAAATAGTCAAGTCTACAGTTTGTGTTTAAAAATGCATTTAAAGTTATTTTGTCGCAGTTTGTCAATTCGCTCGCTCGCTCTCATATGAACTTTCCGAATATGTAGGTATGTAAATATATTAAACTTTCATATGTTCAATAAAAACATAATAAACAACCAAAGAATTTAATATACATGAAAAACTAATCCAAAACTATTAACTATAAATATTTTGCACCCAAACATTACTAATTTAGTAATATTCATGCAATTATAAAATAATATATACATTAAATCTCACTCAAATAACCAAAATGGAAAAAATATAACAATCCAAGTATGTTTATTTTAAGGCAGATAAAAAATTGAGAACTATTTCTTATAAACACAAAAAATATTCGCATTTAATTGCAACAACTTCATTATTTATTATATACCTGACTATTTTATTTATAAACATTTCAATTATAATATCTATTAAACTTGAACTACGTTAACTCAATACTTCGCAGCACTTCCCCAACACATCCGCTATAATCAGCTGTTTTTTGTTGTCATTTGGAATTCTTGCAAAACTGCCCGCGCTAATGACATATTCTTGACACATCAACGCCTGCGTACTTTATTTGGCTGGCTCACACGTATTCACAGATAGAACATTTGAGAGAGGATTTTTTCTCCATTTTTAAAAATTTTTTGCGGGTTCAAAGGGAGAGAGGTATGCTGAGTCGACTATCTGTATAATTACTCATCTGTGACCAAGACTACGAAACCCCGAGTTTAATGAAGAGTGCCAGCAAGCACATACAGTAAAGCAATATATATAGCAGCGCTGCAAAAAGAAAGGTCATTTTTATAATATACGCGGGCTAAAGGGACTTTCGATACCCTTATAAATGAAGTGACACTCCGAGGACCTTTCGGAAATGAAGGATTAAAGAAAGAGAGATACCGAAACACGTTAGTTTTAAATGTCTGTAAAATATGATGTGTAGGAAAAACAGAGCGTGGTAGAGCATTCCACATTCGTATTTCACAGTTCGTCCGAATACAGGCTTAAGGGTGAACTGATGTGCATTCCTAGAATGGCGAGTATTGCGGTTGAATTGCTGGAGGGGTGGAATGCAACTGGCTATTTCGTTCGAGCACTTATGGAAGTAACCATAAAACAACAACATGTAGGAGAAATTGCAGCGACGACTAAGAGAGTCGAGCGATTTTGCGATGTCTCTATCACCAATAAGCTTAATCCTATCCAGTAGCTCCATGTAATTGATGGCGCAGACCAGATGTGAGCGTTATACTCTAATTTGGGGCGAATAAACGCCTTTTAAATTCTAGCCAGATCAAAAGGGGTGAAAAATTTCTTGCAGCGCTTGAGGAAGCCCAGACATTTCGCAGCGTTCTTGGCGGCGTCGAATATGTAGTTGTTCAAACGAAGCTTATCGTTAACACTCATACCGAGGATGGACAGCCTTTCGGTTTCAGCAGACAGCATTGTGTTTTGGAAGTACTAAATTTCACTCTGTTGGTTTTACCCCATTTAAGTATGCTGTTATAAAAATAATAAAGAGTGACGGAGACAAAACAGAGCCTCGGTAAACCAGCATTTATTTGGTGGAACACGACTTGAAACCGTCCAAAACGACTTTAATTGAACGGTCCGAAAGGTAATTTCTAATCCATTGAAGAAAATAATCATCGATTTCAAATGCACGCATTTTCGACAAAAGTCCTTAATGCCAAACTCTGTCAAATGCCTTTGAAATATCAAGATCTGCTTAAACTGATTATTCAGCGCCTGATTTGGGACTTATTCAGCGCATTAGAGTCCAAGATTCTGCGTGCTGCAGCTCTGGTGTTCATTCGCTCTACTCAAGCGCCTTTATCCGCATTTTTGTGAACACACTATCACACTAGTCGCCTCAATATGCTATCATGCGATAAATGAAAACGCTGATGAGGTGAGTATTATGAAATGCCGAATAAGATGTGCAATTATTTCCAAATGAAGACGCTTTGATAGGAATTAGATGCGCTGTATAAGTAACAGCAGCTGAATGCAACTGCGTTTGCTAATTAAAGATACTTCATGTAATTATTATTTTGTTCAATTAATGTTGAAGCTGAAAAAGAAAGATAGTCACGATGGGATTGTTTCAATATAATGGAATGCACTATGTAATCAAAATACAAACAAATGTTGGTAAAGATTAAATTCAAAAATTATTAAAATCTGCCGCAACGGATTAATTCAGAACTAGAGATCAAAAACTAAGATGATAAGATTTGTGCTACCTATAAAATTCACAAGCTAAGGTCATTTGATTTGACTCAACGTTGACCTCAACGAGGCTAAATATTATCATATTTTTTTCTTAACCGTACCTATCTATCATGCAAAAAATGCCACGATTTCGTCATTTCTAATAGTAAAGGCAAATAACAATTCGCCTTTTAAATCGAAAAATAAAATAAAAAAAATATTATATATACTTTGCATGCACATCCTCCTCAGACAAAACTTCTGTGGTTTTTTTTTGCTTTGAAGTGGGATACTTTTTTACACAGCGTGAAGAAAAGCAACAACAAAAAACAGAAAAAAAACCACCAGCAATGAATTGAAAATGTAAAAAAAAGGAAGATGAAGAAAATGACAAGAAACAAAAAAAAAAAAAACAAGAAGAAGAAAAGAAACAGATTTCATTCAAAATCACCAGACTCACAAAAAGAGGATGACAACAACAAAGCACAGCCAGCATCATGCAGTCTAGTCTAGCATTTCATTGCTCCGAATTGAATATTGGCAACGATCCAAGTGAGGCGACTGCTTTTGCTGCTGCTGCCGTCGTCGTTGTCACTTTTCTGATGCTTGATATATGGTAATACTGAACTAACTTATCAGCAGCAGGCTTCTCAAATGAAATCATCCAGGTTCCTAGGCGGCATAAACATTGGAACGAATTTGCAACGCGGAACATTGCAACGTTTACATGATGCGCTCTCTCAAATTATGATGATAACAGTGGTTGTTCGGCATCACCTAGACCTTGTAGTACAATTTTAGATATATTTTTAAGCAGCTCACCTATATAAGCAGAAATTTTGTTATTTAGGGCGACGACATCGACAATGTAAGAAGTATTTTTCAATGCCAATTTGCTTCAGTGCTTGTCGCATTTTTCTCACACATTAAAAGCATAAAAGGCTAATGCAAGTGCAGAAATAATTTACCCATTTGATAAGCCGGATGCTCACAGGTATTTTTTGAATACAACAATTTCATCTCTAAATACAAACTTTGGCCCAAATCTATCGAACTGTTTCGCCATACCATACCATTCGTGGACAGACGGAATTGCGGGACCAACTTTTTGGGCTTCTCCAAAGTCGTAATATCATATCTGATTCAAAGTTTAAGTTCAATCTGTAATGTCATATCTGATTCAAAGTTTAAGTTCAAAATTTCAGTTCATTTCTTATTTAATAGATAAGAAATGTAAGCGCAAGATATTGCTGTCATGGCTTACATTTTGACGCAAATGTTTTATGTAAAAATCTGTCAGTTCGACTGTTATTTGTGCGGGAAACTAAATCAGGGGATATGTCGATGCCGCGCTGACAAGCGAAAGTGTGTGAAACGTCATGTCGCCAATATACATACCAACACTGAATAATAAGCCAGACAAGCTAAAGTTCAAATTCAATCTTTAGCCAAGCAACTATCGAGTTGTTTGGCGTATTTAGTTTCACAAGCCAGACAACTAACGAACGACAACAAGACGATATGACATACCAGAGCGGTGGTACGAGAGAACATGCAACAATGTCAGAAGGGTTTCCGGTCCCCGTCGATGGAAATATATGTTTTTTTTTTCTGAATCTGAAATTTGACACGTATACCTTCACTAGTATTTCACTTCGATGGATACCGACTTGATCTAGAAAAAGCCTCGACACAAATAGGGAATTCCCCTTGTGATTGTTGTTTAGTTTTCTCTATAATGCACAAATGTAACTACAAACCACCAATCCATACACATATATGTATGTACAACTTGTATAAAGATCGTCATCGATGCGGGTTAGCTCAGTTTGGACACTCAATGAATCACTAGATCACGGCTGTCATTTGTGTTCGCAATAACAGGATGTTCGGATCGTTTTACACAAATGGCTGGCGCAAAGTAGAGCTTAGTTTCATTTATTTGTTTTTGATGTGTTTCGGTGCAGAGAAGTGAACATATTAATGAAAGTAGGTTAAAACACAGGACCTTGAGGTTTCTTGTTAATGTCTAGTCAACTGGAATTTAGGTGAGATTAACCTCATTTTTTGGCATTGCTACACTTTTGATGAGAAGACGAGTAACGGCGGAAGAAAAAACAACGAAGTGACATGAATATTTATATAGGGACGAATAATTTATACTATGCCGTTAGTCACTTGACAAAACAGCTGGTGATGTAAACAAAATTAAGGCTCCATCCAGATGGACGGGTTTAAGTTTGTAGAAAAATAAATATTTTATTATGTGACATGTGACCGGAGTTTTGTAAGATAAATTGGATATCAGGTGCGAACTGTTAACTCTAAAAAAAAACGAAAAAAAAACTATAAGCACTCGACTAATAATTTTTAAGCAAAGAAATTTGTAAGCACATTGCTGATGAAGAAGAAATAAGTTTACTTCAAAATTAAAGGTCACATTTCACAGTTATCAAACAAAAAAAGTTGAAAGCAAAACGTTAGTGTGAGTCGGATTGCGGTTTTTGTATATGTTCATGGTTATTCATAAGCACAAGACAGCACAAATAGTTATTGCAACATCAATTAGTGGAATGTGAGATGAGGCCTATGTTATCAGGAAGGCTATACTAAGCCGGATCAGGCTTTGAATGGCTTTCTTACTTTCCTGTGCGTGTAGCCTTACGGGATCCTGGGACATATCGATTTGGAAACCTCAGGACACGAGTCGATCCTGATAGGGCCTATATCAATAAGACTATAGCAAGCAGGATCAGGCTTGGAATGTGAAGCTCTAGTTTCACCTGGACGTTGAAATTGCCTAGATGCGATATCTCTCCCTTTGTCGCCTTTTACAACAATCACTTTTGACATATTCTTATCTATTTCGTCCCTGCCGGTGAAAAAACACCAATTTATTTTCATATCGATTGGTAAAGACAGAACTAAATATTTACATACTATGATTAGAAGTGATATAAGAAAGGATTAACCGTAATCTCAAATTTAAATGCATTAAAACTCTGCTATTTTCACAGTACACACTTAGATACCATTGCAGCTTTAGAAAAACTCAATTTAACAAAATAAAACTCCTTCTCACAGTAGAAGTAACTACAATAATATCTTCTACAAAAATCGATTTTCATCTTCCTCAGATGTAGTTGTGTGCATGACGAGGATATAATATATAGATACATACTCTCTTGAATACAATTTTGTCTAAGTGTGTGTGCGTTTATTTTTGCTTCGTCCTTTTTGCGTGTCTACTCCTTTTAACGCAGCAGAGGGAGAGCTAGTGAAATGTAATAAAATTTATAGGAAGAGCTTTATTATTCTTCACAATAATAACGACGACGACGACAAAAACAACAAGGAGACGACAAGTTTCACCCCCTATTTTGCAATAGCATGTCATCGTCTACCACCGGCTGTCTTTTCTTCAAGTCGAGCAGGAGTGTACTCCCGCCGATGACGCATGTTTGACCTAGTCTGGCATATACAAGTTCTTTCATAATACTCCTAATAAGGATGCTCCTGAGCACACGTATACAGAAATACATAGCCGAACGAAACGAAACGGTACAATACATAATATATGTCTAACATTTCCCTTCACAGATCCCTCACAGCACTTGCCCAGTCTCTTTCTTTCATTTTATTTGACTTGTCTTTCTTCTGCAGAAAGTATTCTTTTTTTGGGTGGGGTGCAATTTCTTTAGAAAATACGAACTAGAACCCAAACATGCTACGTGTAGTCCCTACGAATATACCCCTATAAATGCCACCCTTTTGGTAGATATAGATATACTTTTTTTATATGTATAGTGGACGATTCTTTTGGGAAGTGCACACGTGCTGAATTTAGTTTTATTTTACAGCAGCAGACAATGAGGCATGATGTTTGCCTTCCCATTGCTTATATGTGCTGTAATGGGTTTTTCAAACATAATCTACTATGTGCCCTAGGTATAAACACATATGTACATATAAGAAAACAAAATAACATTTACACATACAGTAACAGATGCAGACAGTGTTGGGAATGGTGCAAACTGAAGAACTTTAGATATTTATTTTTGCTGTTCATTTTCTCTGAATGAAATCATGCACGTAGACATGGGCATTATCGTTTTCTTTATGCTTTTGCTTTGTTTGATTACGTCCGCTCTAGACAGAGGCTTTTCAATCATTATACTTTTTTTTTCTTTCTGTTTTTCAGAAGGGTTGAGAAGGTGGATTGCAAATGGGGTAATAATACGAATTGTTTTGCGTCGAAGTTATATAATACAACTTGGTTAAGTTATTTTATCCAAGTTAATACAAAATTGCATCATCCGAGCTTACACGATTTTAGTTTCAAATTAGGTTAATAATGTTACGAGTTAGTTAATAGTGTGAATTTATTTCTGTTATTTGAACTATTAACCTTAATCGTTTTCTTAAGATTGTCTCATACAAAATATATAAAGGGTGATTTTTTAAGAGTTAAGTTTTTTTTTAGGTTGGCAGCACTGGTTAGTAATGGCGTCCAAACGTCATCTGTCAAAGTGAAAAATTTTCAGTATACTCTGCCATTTAATCATGGAAAGACTTACAAACGAGCAACGATTGCAAATTATTGAAATTTATTATCAAAATTCGTGCTCCGTGAAAAATGCTGTGAAAATCCGCTGTTTTATCGAAAAATTGTGTTCAGCGATGAGGCTCATTTCTGGCTCAACGGATACGTAAATAAGCAAAACTGTGGCATCTGACAGCCACATGCCATATAAGAATTACCGATGCATCCCTAAAAAACGACAGTTTGGTGTGGTTTAATGGCTGGTGGCATCATCGGTCCATTTTTCTCAAAGACGACCGTGGAAGAAACGTTACCGTCAACGGCGAACGATATCAAGCCATGATACGCGACTTTTTTTTTGCCCCAGTTGGCTGAGTTGAACATGGTTGACATGTGGTTTCATCAAGACCGTGCCACATGTCACACATCTCGTGAAACAATGGAAATGTTGAAGGATGAATTTGGTGAGCAGCTTATATCTCGAAATGGCCTTGTGAGTTGGCCGCCAAGATCATGCGATTATTTCTTGTGGGTTTATGTTAAGTCGTTAGTCTATGTGGATAAGTCGAACACGATAGAAGCCTAAAAGGATAACATAACACGCGCAATTCTTGGAATATAGACCGAAATGCTCGAAAAGTGACGCAAAATTGTACCCTCCGAATGGACAATTTGAAACGGAGCAGCGGACAACATTTACATGAAGTTGTCTTTAAAACGAAATTGGCAAAGGCCTATTTATCGATTACAATAAAAATTTTGAATATTTGACGCAAATTTGAGTGTTATATTCGATTTTTAAAAAAAATACGCTAAAAAATCACCCTTTACATATCTAATTAAATACTGTCACCAAAGCTTGTGAATATACATATATAAATTAATTTATTCTTAAATGAATCCCTGCTGTGGGGAAAATCTAACAAACCAAAGAGTTTTCCATTAAGCGCTGCCTATTTTTAAATGTGAATAAAACAAACTGTTTGTTGTGTTGGCTTTGTTGTTTATTGGCATAGACCTGTGACTTAAGAACACTCCACAAGTAGAAGTTCGGAAATCCGTTTTAGAAAACCCTATAAAATCCGTTTTAGATTTCTAGGAATTGATTTTATGATTAGGTTAATACAAAAAGTGCCCTCGAAACCTAAGTACTCTAATGGACTACATAAATAGCATTTTATACTACTGTACTTAACATAACATAACTAATAATAAACATTTAAGAGTATGTGGATGAAAGTCATTGGATGAGATATTTGACGGCGGGATATCATCCATTCATACGTACGTATCTGTGACTGCGCCGCTTTTGCTAGAACCGGACTGGCTGCTCTCGGCAAACACTTTCTGTACGAAGACGAATTAAATAATTCGAACTAGCTGACGTCCTTCGCTTCGCCAAAACCAGTGGGAGGTTAAGTACCTCGAATTCCGATGTGTGCTAGTTGTTCTGTTGTCATTTTGGGCAGCCTTTCACTTGTACTCCAAAAGAATGGACCGTTAGGTCTAAGTGCTTGTCATACAATACGTACGTAAAGAAATTCGGAAAATTTTGATATGAATTGAAAACCGCGTCAGGAATGTTATTGATGAATAACAAGACGATAGCCAGCCTTGAGGTACCCTAGAAGTAACATAAACTGGTTCCGACAGTATGCCATTTTTGCGATCATTCCGAATACGATCAGTAACTTATCCACTTTAGTTTAGGATGTGAAGCAATGCAATTGCAGATATTAAGTATTGAATCGACGAATATCATACTAGAATTATATTTGGGATAACAGTAACTTGGCCAACGTCGATAGCTATGGCTGGTTGAGGAAGGTTTTTTTTTTGACAGAACAATGAGGATCGTACTGCAGCCAATATACCAACTCGTCTCTAAAAAAAATGTTAGCACATAACAAGTTGGTTCCTACAAACCTATCTCCTAACCTAACTCTAACCACGAAACACTTGATTTCTACTGTAGCTCTTCTCACCCTAAACATGAACCAGGCTGTAATTCAAACCTTCAGTTCACGTGATTAGCAATCACAAGTTGTTGTTTCATTCAAACACAAAGAGACACTTCTATTGTAGAAACATAAAAGTTAAATATTAGTGTCATTTTAATTAAATTTGAAACACCGCTAATGATTAACGCACCAAATTGATTAGCACTCACAAATTCATTCGGAACAACATTAAGGAATAACTGCGGAAAAGGTTGCACAGAACAGCAGACCGCGGAACATTTAATTTAATTAGTTTGACGCCTATTTAACTAAAAATAAAAATAAATATTAGGCGTAAACGGCCCATACAGGACTCAAAGCCTAGCTTCTCCAACCACTGCGTGTGCGAAGATATATTTTTTAACACAAATGGAATAAACCCACAGTTCAATGCCGGTTCCGAACGGCAATTAATTTTTTGAGAATCTTCTCATGACAGTTCATGCTTTTGGATGTTTGTCAAACGTTCGCAGCGAATAAAAACTTTCCAATGGTACCGGTCGGTATTTGAATCAGCGACCTCTCGATTAGTGGTCCAACGCACTTAACCACTAAGCCACTGCACGCCTCTTTAACGACAACTTTTAAACAATGTATTCACTCTTAACTGTACAAATTATACATTTATCTTCAGTCAAACCATTTTGAGCCACTAAATTAAAAAAAAACGCTGTCAGACGAAATAAAACAGCGAGGATACTTTGAGACCATAATTAGTTTCAGTACCAAAATAAAAACTTTAATCAAATTCAAACCCCTTTTCAATAATACAAGCCTCAATTGTTGCAGATACATTTAAACGTTTTATTCTCACTTTTACTCGTGTTTTTATTTTTATTTTATTTTTTTAATATTATTTGCATCTATTATTCAGCGCGCATGCAGACTCTTTTGACAGTAAAATAAAAATTTATCATTCGTGAATATGAGGCACTCGGAATGTTTGTTTTATATATTAAAAAAAAAACTCAAACACATACATTCACGTATTTCAAGTGCAACCAATCTTCCCTTCTATTTTTTGCGCGTGTTTTATTTTGTTTTTGTCACAAATTGTGCATGTCCGACCTCACGACCCCAGAACAATTTGTCAAAATAAAAACGTTCATGCTCATCGGCGGCGGCTCGCTTGGTAGGTGTGCGAAAGAAGAGAATAAAGCACACTAGCTTCATAAAGAAAAACAACATTTATCTTAAGGCACATCAAGGCACTTCTAGAGAGGTTCGGATTGGTGTAGCAAACCGAAAAGAATATGCAATTTAAATAGAAATCACAGTTCGAATGACTTTTTACATTGAATTTGTATCTTTTTGAAAGTTGTCTATGTAGGTAAGTAAAGTTGGCGTTCTGGCTTACCTCGAATGAGTTACCTAAATGATACGATTTCAGTGCAATTTGATTTACATACAATTTTCTATCTCACTTTTTTCTGTCAGCGGGAGCGGTAGTCAAATTTGTGAATTTGCACTAACAATAAGTTTAGTTTCTAAGCTTTAACAGCCTCTAGCTTCATTGTAACCATTGTACGGCGTATATTATACTTGTCTGTTCAGCTGTTTTGTCTTCTTCAAGACAAAGTCTGCACTACAGAGAGCCGACTTATTAAATATTTTATGTTGCTGATTTAATGCTAAAAGAGTTTTGAACTTCTCCCGGAAGCAGACGGGTTTCAGGTTTAATTCAATTAATTTTTAGAGCGCCTTATTGCCAGTTCGTCGGCATTTGTTCTTGCTTCTATAGCTGAGTTTTTAGGCGGGCGTTGTAGAAGTGCATCAATTGACTAACAAAAGACTAAGCCAATGGTATGCGAGCCAATGACATTTAAAGCTACTTAACTATCCGCGGATGCATGGAGGTTTGTAGGTTTATACCAGAATTGTAAATATAGTTGGCGCATGCTCAAATGAGTTCTCAGGAGTTCTGCTTATGTATTTTGCATACATATAGAGGCTTCGTTAGCTTCTTGGCCCCTAATAATGATGGCGACTAAGTCATCGGCACATTCAATTGCAATGTAGGTTTAGTTGCTTAGCTTATAAAGCAGATCAACAAAGACGGTGATGGTGATGGTACACCTCCTTGTGAACAGCCATTTACGGCTGATACTAAAGTCAGCCCTGATACTCGGACGGCTAAAACCCATCGCTTTAAGTAGGTTTATATAATAGGTTAATCCGTATTACTCCGTTTGTCACTTCCTTTTCTTAAACAATCTTTGATATACATATCAATAATTCGTTCTTTAAACAACATAAAATAAACACACAACATAGTATATTTGCAGCCGTCTACACTCTCAAGACCCCAACACCAAAAAGCTATTCGGATTATTATATTTCATAAAACCAAATAGGGAAGATATTCATACAAAAAAGGCATTATTTATGAAAAATTTTTGTCTGCTTCCTTCTTGCCTTACAGCCTCTCCCTGCTCACACCCAGACCTGACATTTATAACGAAAAATGTCTAAGGGCATGGTAGAAAGTTCTACTCTCCCCAACATATTCGTCTTATGTAAGACTCTCCAAGGACGAAAAGTTTACGCACAGACAACCATCGCATCGTATTGCGCGCCGCAACAACACGAGAAGTAAAACTTTTATATCTCTTCCTTTTTTGTTGCGCTATATAAATAATGTAAGTATATAAATCCCTTTGTGTGTGCGCGCCTGTGGGCGAAGTTCGATTGTAATGACGATTTCTGAAAAGAGATGTATACACAATGACACCATCTGTGTATCTTCCTTCTGATACCGCTGAATGTAGGACAAATCGAACTCCAATCTCCATTATTCAGTCAAAATGTACCTCAAACTTATATCCTCTGAATGTGTAATTTTTCTATGGCGTGGAGGGAGGGAACGGATCTTGAAGTCATTCTAAGGATCTCTATAAAATTTACATTTTAATTAAAATCTCCAAATTTCATGAATACTTAATTTCGAAATACAGTCGTCAAGATATAGACGCAGACACAAAAAGGGATTGTAAAACCTCAAGGACATACGAATAACTACCTTGTTTACTATATATGTATAGTCGTGCGTCTGTCTGCATGAAATTTTCTAATTAAAACACAAAAATAGCCAATCATGCTGAATCGCTGCTGTTCTTTTGTCCGCACACAAGTGCCACAAAGAGATAGAGATGTGCGGGTAAAAGAGAAGCGGCGAAATACGATTAAAGGACTAGTTGGTTGATGCTGGTGGTTGATTCTTTGATTTTTTTTTTTTGTGCTTTTATGTAGTTATGTATGTGGACGACAGACAAGTAAAATTTTCAGTTTTACCCATTCCTGATGGGAAAACCCGAAACACGGCACGTGTACTCAATTAACTACCACTATACCTTTCGTTTCCTTTGTGTTGCGGTTATGGATGGTATAGGTACGGGTAATGGCGTTCCATCTTAACTTTTTGTGGAAAAAAGTTCAACTTTGGTATTTCATTTGTTGTTGTTTGGTACGCTGGTCTTTAAAAATGTATTCTATAGACAGAATAATGCTAACAAATTTCATTCTTTTCGACGTAATGCGATGAAACAGGATTTTGTAATCAGATATTTGTAAATGATTAAAAAAGCTTGTATAACTTCTTGAAAAGGAAACATGTCGCAAAATTTGTAAGCCCGCAGAAACTTCATGCGAAGGTTCGCCGTGACAAACAACACATCGTTAGCCAATATAAAGCTTTTCCGGAAGAGCGTGGTGGTCCTTCAGAATAATTGCAAGGCGCATGTTGTACCTTTAATCGCTAAATTCAATCGAACTAGTTTAGTATGCCTGCAAACGAAAGAATATAGTGTATTTAGAGAGTCATCAACGGAAGCCCTTGATATGGATAAATGCAGACCCAACACAGGCTGAGGTCCTAAAAAAAGTTCCGGAACCCAAAAACGACTTGCGAGCGTTCAGTCTAATACGACTGAAATCAAAGCGTTTTCAAGTTCAAAGTGGTTAAAGGATTAAGTAGAGACTTGAGTGCAACTTGGCTATCCAGGTAGGTTTTCCATACTTATGGTTAAACGTTGCATATCGATCAAAGTTGATGCTGAGGCCGTTTATTTGAAGAAGCACAGGACAATCGCTATAAAAACAATATCAACCACTGCACTTGACGTTGTTCAAGGCCTTTATCATAAGGAGGGCCACAAAGCTTTGAAAAGCTTCGATTCGATAGGGGAATGACACATTCTTTTTACTAGATCCCCATTTATTTGAGATCAAAATTTCAATTATGGAACACAGAACAATTCTTTTTGATTTAATACATACTACGTTCTAGGAGGGTGCGCAAATGATTTACGGGTGAAGAAGTGCAAGAGTGCATCTATTTCAGATACTACGGAAGTTGGTGTACAAGATTTTAGACACATATACTTTTACCGTTCCTCCTGTTCTTCACAATACAATGCATAGCCTATGACTACGAGGAGCACCTGAACCCTGAAAGGTATTGGAACCATTGGTGCAAATAGGTTTACATTGTTTCCCAGGCACAGGTCCTAAGCGAAACCATTCTTGAACATGGCAAAGTCAACTTTGCAGCCGAAGTTCCGATGTATCATTACATCATGTGGCATATCTATTCCAGAAACTCGAGTGCGAGTTCTAAAAAAAACACATCTTTTTAAACGAGAAATGACGTTCAAAGTGTGGAAGATTCATTAAAGCATATAGAGCCGATGAAACCTAGATAGCTTATTTGCTGGAAAGCTTTTTCCACCAATCAACTGTGGAATAAGCCCTGCAAATTGACAGTGGATTTTAAAGAACCCTTTAAAAACGTTTTTATTAAAAAAAATCTTCAACCACATTTGTCAAAATATCTAGCACAAGTAATTTAAGACTTACAAAACAAAAAAGTTCCCCCTTAACATATTACAGCTATTGTCATGCGTTGTCACATCCAATTATTGAGCAAATCTGAAAACAAACGTACCTACTACACATTATCACACTCCGGGCGCTGTTCCAAATTAAGAATGTCGGAGAAAAGGAAATCATTTTTGTTACTCTAAAAACCAAACACAAAACTTACCGAAAGAGGAACGCGCGCGAACTAGTAATGAGAACATTATTATTCCTTTGTTTAACAAAACGAGAGTGCAATTACCTCTCACTAGGAGGAACTATTTTAATTTTTTTTTTACTTACAAAAGTGAAAACAAAAGGAAGCTCGAGAAGGACTTTCATCTATTATTCACTGAAAATTATATTTCCCCGTGACAGGGCAGAAAAAGTTATTAATCAAACAAAGCCATACTCCAATGGAAAAAAGCAAGAGACTTGTTACTTAACAAAAAGAACATGCTGAACATAATACCAGTTATTATTGTCGTCCTGATTTGCATTGGAGCTTGCGATTGCTATAGCCACAGATACAATGAATCAATTTTCATATACGGCAACATTACAGACTATTGTGATATGAAATGTGGAAAATCGAAACATACATTGTGCCAGGAAAAAGTGATAATTTATTATCTTCAAGGATAATAAGATTTGATTTTGTTGTTGGTTTTTTTATAGAATGAAGCTGAACTACCATATTCCCCTACAATTCTTATCTACGATCTTCAATGTACGATTTTAAAGAGAGATATATTAATAGGACTCAATGGGCTACGTGATCGTATAGCTGAGAAAATGGGTGTCTCTAACATGATTAAATTGGTAAGGATGCAATTTTTTTTGTTTTATATATAAATTCGTTTTCAAACAGACTTGGGATAATGAACTCGCTCTTATGACACAAATTTTCTTATTACGTCAAAATCCATTTGATAAGAATCCGTGCACAAACATGGGCTCTTCGATTAAAGGATCAGAAGAGTTTGAACCCCGATACTATCATATTGCTGAAACTGTGGGATACCGCAAGAGTATGTTTTTGCACTACCATTTTGTGGCTTCGATGCTGCGCGACTGGTATTTTGAAAAAAACATTATGGATCCACCGGAGATATACAAGACTGAATACGGAGACTTGTATGGAGAGCTAAGTGTGCACAATAATTTTACACGTTTGGCAAACCCGCGTCTTTCGAGGGTGGGTTGTAGCATTTCAAGGTATTTCAGAGTAGCATAAGCAAAGATTTTGAAAAGTCAACATGTTTTTTTTTTTTTGCTTTAAGGCATACCGAAGGATTTGCAATGCTTTGCTACTATTTTCCATACTTTCAAAAAAATGTTCGATTTGATCGAGGTACACCGGCAAGCAGATGCCCAAATCTATTCCCATTGAAAGGAGCTCTTTTTCAAAATCTTTGTACTAACAAAGGAGAAAAGCGGTGTAACAAATTGCCACCTATACTATTTTTAATAGCTAATGTTTATTTGTTGAATATCGGCGGATTATTTACTTACGGGTACAGGATGTTCCGGCTCCGCGTGCAAGAGGGTCTGATCTTCTGGCAAAAGCGGAATTGGTAATGCCAGAGCCCCAGTGGTGGCTCGACGTGCTGCACGGTAGCAATGTGTAACAGCAATTAGAATGCTTATAGTTATTCCACTGATTGTTATTCCAGCGCCAATTGCTAGAATATGTCCTGTAAAGAGAGAACAGAACGAATATTGTAATAAAATTGTACAATCAGTGAGTATATTATAATATTAATTTAAGTCGCCTTACAGAGGCAATCATTTCAATATATTTCAATTCAGCAACTTCCAGACAAGTGCTTACAAGTATTTTTTATTATTAACTTAAAAAAACCTTTTTAAATTATATTTCAATTCACCACGCAACGCATGTGTGTTGAATGTGTTTGACAATGATATGAGTTCTAAACTTTCATCGTCCATATATGAAAAACCAGCAATTAATCAATACAATCAATCCAGCAACTTTAAAACAAATAAAACGTTCGCTTTGCAAACTTCTAGTAAACCACATGTTTGTGTTTAATTTTGTGCTGACAATGATTAAAGTTGAAAATATAGCCGTATAGAGGCAATCATATCAATATATTTCAATTCAGCAACTTCCAGACAAGTGCTTACAACAATTTTGTATTTTGAACTTTAAAAAAACCTCTTTAAATTATATTTCAGTTCACAGCACATTTGTGTTTAATGTGCTGACAACATTTTTTAAGTGCCGAAGGGACAAAAAAAATGCACATATTAATTTAACATTGAACTTGAAGTAGTTTTCGTCTTAAAGTTCAAGTGCGTATGACATGTGAATAACAATTTAAATGTAAATCTCAGAACACATACCCAATTGATTCAAATTTGAATTCAAAATGGTCCACTGACCCCGATACTCCATTAGGCTTCTCCTGCCTTTGTGGCTTTCCCCACTATATATGTACCTAACTATTCTCGAGTGGGATAAATCTAAGCACAAACAAAAACATTCGAGATTTTTATTAGAAAATTACAGTAATCTTTGCAGAAGCCCAGAGGTCACCTAATATCACTCTAATCTGGTCAAGTTCAATGGCATCTCTATTAACTCACAAGGCAAAAGTACTAAGAATATAAAATTTGTTTTATTTTTCTCTCTGATTAAACATTTTATGTTTGAAGCATTCTCTCGCGTGAGCACTTATCACTACTGAACTGTTTTCGAAATTAAAAAACCAGAAGAGTCGTTAAAGCAAGTTCAAAAGTTTAAAATGAAAAAATTCACTAACACTATTTCCATAGAATGGGAAGTGAATGAGAATTAAAATGTAATAGGGAATCCTATTGGGGAAATAGTTATAACTAAACAAATTTTAGCGAAAATCGATAGAGCACACATAACCCACATATAGGAAGCCGAAATACACTCATGGTGTGATGGTGTGTTGTTTTTTTTCCGATGATTTTTAGACTCAGCGCACTCGGTGCACATTCTAATATCCAAACATATAGCTTAGCTAGAGCTGTAGCTGTTGGTACAGCATGAGGAAAGCAACATTTGCTATTTTCGTTTTGAGAACCATTTTCTAGTCATGTCTAGTACCAAGTTCGCTGCTTGGCAAAACACCTGCCTGGTATAATAGTTGCAATGCAATCGTTTATTCGTTTGGGTGATGGTGGTGGTGTTGCACCGGAAAAGTTTCTCACGTCCCAATTATCGATTTTTTTTTGCATCTAAAATCACCAGAGGCAGAGAGTCTGCTGTTGCTGTGCGCTGGCTGCATTGTTGCAGGAGTGTTTTATTTTCATACAATTGATGGCGATGTGTGCGTGAGTGAACATTTCCCGGTGATGTTCTTACTTTTATACCAGCTGCAGAATTTCCCTGACCTCGGTGTGGTACGATGTGTGATACACAATACTGTTGTTTTTTTTTTTTGTATTTGTCGTCAATATATGGAAGCACATGGTGAGTTTAAGGTGGTGTATAGGCGGGCAATTTGCCAGCAGGAAAAAAAAGCAAATAAATAAAACACATGCAAGCGTTCCTCCTCTGGTTCAATGTATTTTAAGTTTCAAGATGGTATTCAGCACGTGAATCGTTGAATTTGCTGAACTTATTCTGATAAATGGAATAAAAAATGTTCGCTACCGGAACAAGATGGGAGTGAATGAATGGCGGGTTAACAACTAAAGAAGGGATATCCTCTCCCAAATTTATGAAATTTCAGTATGTTGACGAGGTAATTTTTCTAAACTACTACCTTCGGTCACTTCAATAGGTACAACTCTTTCTTTTCAGTACGTGAAAACTTTTTTTTGTACTAATAAAATTACAGGACGTATTTAAATGTATTAAGCAACAGTTGCTTACAACATATCTTATATCAAAAACATCAAATACCAATTAAAAGACACAACCGCCTTAGTTTGAACAATTTTTAAAATTTTTAAAAAGAATAGCAATCAACTGGAAGATTGCGATAGATATGTATTTATGGTCTGAACTCACAAATGTCTGAAAAGTAAAATCAATAATGAAACTTTATTAGAATTCAAACAATTAAAAATATTGAATTTAATAGTGACGACAACCAGCAAACCGAATCACCCTCGCCATCGCCATTAAACCGCTAAGCGCTAATGGCACCCATTAATATTAAGACACATCCACAATTAAATGCGGATAATGAGTGGGAATACCCTCAGTTCAGTCATTAAAATGACATTACCCTGCCACACGTGTATTGTAAATAAAAGCAAACAAACACTATTCCAGTCAGTGCAGTGCAATAAGGAAATAAAACTTAATTGGGCTTAAATAATACACAAGTCGTCGAAACCCGTGCCGACTAAATGTTACATCAGTTCAATTCTGTTTCACATTCAGTCTCTATTAAAGTATTGAGTCCGTTTAATTGTTTGCCAATTTATGTACATTCGATGACGCACTCTGGTTACTTTTATCACCTGTCTGTGGCCCCTCACAATAAGCCTCAAAAATTTCCCTTGTTTGTGTTTCGTTTGAAGTTACATGTGTATTGGGAAAGAGGAAAACCCCTTAAAAAAAATTATACACACTACAATCAAGAACAAAAATTACGTCGCTGTCTAGACTGAAGTGTTTTATTATAGCAAATAACCTTCACAGTAAATTGCAATTGCATAATGAAATTGAAAAATTAGCAAAAAAAAAACACAATTAACCGACAGAACCGGAAGTCGTCTGATTCATGAACTTAACACAGACTTTCGAAAAATAATCTTGAATCGAAAATCCATTTTTAAAGGTTTCGAAAAGGAAGAGCTAAACAACAACACACCTACCTTCCCAGACGAATTCTTAAACAAATTAGCATCGATGATCATTTATTTTTTTTTATCTTAAAGATGTGTATACATTGTGTACGTCTGCAAAGTGTATCTACTAAACCTTGACTATACATATCTGTTTTATTTGAATAGATTTTCCAAAAACTTTTTTTTTTTTATGTAAATACCATTTGAAAACTAATTTAGATACCACGCAATGACGCAATTTCACAGTAGCGAAAGATAATTTTGATGAAAAATATAATAGAAATAGTAATAAAATAGTATTTCATTGAAATAGAAAAGCCAGCCGGTATTAGCCAAAAATCGATTTGCCATACCTAGACGCGTCTAATGTGTGCTGCTAGTGTCTGCGCCCACCCTTTTTTCATCTTCTTGTGGCTATTTTGGGAAAATACTCTTTATTTTTTTTTTCAGAATTGAAAATGTAAATAGGTTTGTTTATTTAATTTGTAAAGTTTATCTTTAAAAGAGAGAGAGAGAAAGACAGTATTAATGATGGCGGGTTGGTATCTATCTATCACATGATCAAGGTAATTTTTTTTTGTATTGAAATTCAAATTTTATTAATTATATTTTTTGTGTACATTTGGTCTACCGACTTATTTATTTGTCTAGGCAAATTTGTGGGCGCTTTGATTGGTATTAATTATAGAAATGATGGTCAAAGAGGTACTAAATTTGATTGCCCGTACTCCGCTCTCTCTCCGCGTGTTAGTTTTGAACAAATATTGCATTTGAGGTTCGTGAGTAGAGTTAGCAAGTGCACGTTCAAAGTCCACAGAAACTAGTTGAATGTATAAATACATACATATGTACGTTTCGTAGTTACGAGCTGATACTGATGTCAGTCTGAATGAATAAAGCAAGTGAGCTATTTATCTGTCTGAGAATGTGTAATCAACAGCCATACCGCGACTGCGACCAGTTCTATATAATAAAATAGCCATTTAATAGTCAATGCGTCAAATGAGTGATTCTGATTAGAAAGGCGAGAGAGAAAGAGAGAGAGAGAGAGAGATAATGAACCAGAGGCAAACAGTGAACGTGAATATTTGTCAGCAATTCTTAAAGAAATTTTCATTAGACTTCTGCATTGGGGCAGGGGCTGAAGATCACGTGAAGGAAGTTTACAAAAAAAAAAAGTGATAACTAAAGCGTGGACAAAACCGATTAAGAACGACTATATAAACAAATTTATTCATTCTGATTTCACAATTTTAAATTTAATTTCATTATCTGTAGATGAACTGCGGGTCATTTATGGACCCACTTTTTGAATGGGTCGTGACTAGTGGGTGTTACGCCTTTAAACTAGCACGTGAACTGATTTAAAATGATATAACATTTATTTCGATTGGTGTTTGATTGAAACTTCAACATTTGGTTCGGATACTGCTTGATCAATGACAAAATTGTCTTTAGTTGGAGTTACTAAATATTTTATTCAATTAAGTATTGAGTAGTCGGACTAATTGAGCTACTTTGTTATAAAGGCTTAACAAACAAAGTTTGCTTCAGCTGAATTGTGGCATTTGAAAATGTATTTAAAGACGATTAAAACATATTCAGCTAGCTCAAGCTGAAATTGATTCTTATTAAATAAAAACGGCTAAGTTAACATTAATTCGGAAATTCAGTTATTAGAAGTGCTTACAAAATGTTTTGCAAAATATTTCAGTCCTTGTCTATGTATAAGAGGTTATAAAAAATACGTAACATATTGCTTACGATTTGACTTAACTTGTTTGTCCATTAGTTAAGGATTGTCACAATACAGCAACTATAAATTGTTCATGTCCATAACTGTTACAATTCAGCAGCTATAAGACATGTGCTTACAAAATTTGCATTCAAAAATAATTGATAAATTTAAATTCGATGGTAAAAATAGTTTATTTTTATTATTACCTGATGTGCTTACAGCATAGCTGCGCAATATTTTAGTAATGGTCCGCAACATTATTGACATATTTTTTGCTTTTTGCCCTTATGTTCATAAATCTTCGATTAGATTTTTTGACAAAAGCTTTGCTATTTATTATAGTTTGTATACCATGCCAAACGTCGTATCCGTCAAAGTTTGGCAGTGACGGTATCAAACAAACATTTAGAAATGATTCAAATGTTTGGCATTTTGTCAAGCAATCCTATCGTAACTTTAGAAAAGGCCAAAACCAAAAAATACCACTTCACACATTTTTTTGGAGAAGTGACCTAAAAGCCATGAATTAAAATGGGTAAGAAATTAGAAACTGACTTAAAAATGTAATATCTTTTCAATTTAAGTGACATATTTACTTACGTTAAACGAAGTTGTGAAGAACCTTTTCTGTAAATGTCCACACATCCTTTCCTTAACTAATGAGCTAAGAAGATTAAATGTCTGCACAAATTTGAACAAATTCTGATTTTATACCCTTGCAACGACTACAACTGCGCCTTATCCCATAGAAAAAAAAAACATCTGCAACTAAGTTGCAAAACTGTTTTACTGAACATAAATCGTATTTTTGAAATTATGGCAAATTTTGAAAGCAAAAGCTTACACATAGCATGGCTTGGCTAGAGTGTGTGTATGGACTGTCTGTTGCATAAAACATTTTATTCCCCGGCTGGCCACACAGAAGACTGAGAACTGCAGCCGTAAATCAAAGCTGATGGCACTTTAATGAATAACATTTTTCTGTTAAATGTCCATAAATAACAAAATGTACGAATCCGCTTCAGAAATACCTAAATATAGGTAAAATATTTTTGTGCTATAGAGAAGCAGATTATTTTAATTAATCCTACCATTTAAGCAACAATGTTGCTGAGAAAAATTACCAGTGGGTGTGTTCAGTTTAAACCTTTTTAAATTATTATTAATAAACACCAAACAATGGCCCACGCAATGCAAATTTGAGTTTGAGGGTTAGAATTTCTTTTTTTTTGTTCATTCTTATAATTTTCTATTGTCCGATTGTCTGTTGAACGTCTAATTTAAAATCAAGAATGCCAACGAAATGAAAAATTCAAACAAAATTAGATTGATGGCTTTAAGGTGGTGGTATGCGGGATAGTATGAAATGAAATTGATGCACAAGAGAAAAAAAAATCTCAGTGGCAGTCAGTATTTTAACATAAACACAATCCATCCGCACGATGCCAACGAAAATATATAAATATATACCCAACAATGAAGGTCACTTCTAAAGAGACTGAAAGGCGAGACACAATCAGTCAGTCAATCAGATTGTTGTTTATTTAAAGTTGATTGCTGCTGCTGCTGTTAACTGAATTGTGTGTAGGTAAATTTGCAGTAAGCAGAAGTGATCTAAATGATTCGAAAGTATGGTTTTTCTTTGAGATTTATCTGTGGATGCTTGCGAATTTAAAAGATATCTGAAAGATTCTCAAATATGCGAATGTCGGTTGTTACATGATCGAGTGAGAATCGATTGAAGAGATAAATCCTTTTTAATGCTTATTGTTGTGTTTACACTTTATCAATCAAATATTCAAAATAGGACGGCTTAGTCTAAGACGACTACATAGTGTAAGACTTAAAACTCATTCGTCCCGGTGATTCATTCATATCCGGCGCTGACGGTAGCCCCGCCTTATTTCTTAACAAGGAAAATGTCCCCATGTCCCCCCTTCGATTTGCTCTTCGTGGTTTACCCTAGAACGGCCCTATTATGTTGAATATCTATCAAGCCCGCCTCAAACTTATAAACTTGAACGAACGTAGGGATGTAGGAAACGTTCTCTTCATTGATCGGCTCCTCTGAGGCTCCGTCCATCTTACGTTTATTTACAATTATACATATTTCTTTAACATTAACCCTCGTAATTTACGATGTCTTCCTCTTTTCCATTTACCGAACCAGCGCACCTCTTATGGGTAGAATGAACCAATCTTTCGTATGCTGCGGATGATTAACTCAAGCTTACCGTTTTTGATTGCCTGCCTTAAACTAGATCTCCTTCGCAATTTTTTCAATACAAATCTTAGTTTTAAAGTTACTAACATAAATATCTAACACAGCTTGCAAATTTTAAAGGGTTTTCGTGACAGTTCCTATATTAAAAGGTTAAGCAATGAAAACACAAATTGAACGCAATAACCCCATTACTGGCTTCACAAATTTGTTGGGTTTCCCATTGTTTAAATGTCATATTAGATTGTTTTCAAGCAACACTTATTTTACGTTTTTATTTTAATCAATTTTTAATTTGTGCTAATATGCAAATAATTCTCGCAAAATATTTACACATCTACCACCAAACCGTATTATTAGACCTGACATATCTACTTAATGGAGAAAGATGTGTGATTTTTCGTTTTTAATTTAATTAGGGCGTGGACAGGTAGCTAGCTTATGGTTTGTTGTGACCTTAAAACTAGTAAATAATAGCGTAAACAAACGTTTTTTTGCAGTCAAAAATTAAAGTTGACAAATAATTTAAAGGAGCTTTTCTTATAGGTGCGAAACTTAGCTTATTGTGTCGTAATTGTAAAGAAGAAAAAAATGACAGTATTCACCTTACAACTGACAACGTTGATATTTATTCCATTCTTTTGTTAGCAATTTAACAACAGCCGCATAGAAAACTGTCCTATCATCATAACAATCGACGACATGTTGGTATCGCTCGTGGTTGCTGACAGCGCCAATTGACACCATATGAATCATTTGACAACTTCTTTGTGCATGCAAGTAGGTAGGTAACTATAAGTGACTGCATAGTCTTGTACCACGCCTACATCGCAGCTTACCTTCTATTGTTGTGCCGCATGGCGTACCACATTGAAATTGCGTTGTTTTATATTTTCTGAACATGCACCAACACAATCCCATCTATCATATTTTTTATGAATATTTAAAGAACTTACGCGAAGGGAATTAATCATTGTCATTAAGAAAACAAAATAAAAAAATTGTTTTGCCTTTGTAAATATTTACATTTTGAAGTAAAAGTTTTTTCTTAATTTTGGGTCTGTCGTTGTAGAAAAAAAAGAATTAAACGCATTAAATTATCCCAAAAATAAAACACTCTATCCGCAAATACCTTGACCCATCCTTATTCGACCTGTCCCAACAACCGCAAGTCCCTTCCCCAAATTTACTTGCATAGCTAGTCACTCACAATATATATGTACGTCGACCCACAAGAAAATCGATATTATAGCCCCCAGTCAGTAGACACACACACAAAAAAGTACAACAAAGACCATATTGTGGCGGGGTTCAGACCGTGCAGAGGGATTCGTTTATGACCAGCGAGGTATGTATATCTGCCCATGTGCCAGTTTCAAGAGCTGACCCAAATTCAATTTTCACCCATCGAATATACAAACTGTGGGATTGTGCGCCTCTGTGTGTGTGTTTGGGTTTATGCTATAGAGGAAACCCAATGGCGATCCATCATAGCATTAAGAGAAATGTATATATATATCTACATTTCATGCAATATATATATATATATAGCCAGAAGGACCCAGATTACAGAATCTCTTCAAAGGGATGATTAATGACAAAATGTGCGGGTAATGGAATCACAGAATAGGTTCTGGTTGAAAAAAAAAACAAGAAAAATAAAATTTATCGTCTTTTTTCGGCCCTCTTCAGGTGGAAGGAAACTCGAAACTTTTCCCTTTTTCCCAAAATACCCATTTTAGGTTGTGTTATGTAAAGTTAGATGTTATATAACAAAATACGGTTCTAGAATCTGTCAAGTAGCGAGTGGTGGAAATGGATGGTACCTACACATAATTTAGCAATATCCCGTGGCAATTGACTTTTATGCCGTGATTTTGATTGGGGCGGGGTTTACGCACACAATGGCATGCGATATTTCGAAAGATTAATACGAGCTTAGCCTTTGGGTATGATATCTGCGCAAATCGATTAAACACAGAGTATGAAAATTTACTAAACCATTCAAATTGTAGAGGAAATATTATGATAACGCTAAGTTATCCTTGTTCTTTGTTCTTTTAGGCGTTACGGTACTTTTCCACTGAGGTTATGATCAGGATTATGGGGCTCGCAACCATTCCAATTTGAAGCACCCCAGCTTGTCCGAAATTTTACTTAAAATTGGATCTGGCGTTTGGTATTTTTTAAATTTGTTACACCTTACTTTAGTTCTCTAATAAAGCCGAGAATGCCTCACCGCATCAGACCCTGAAGCGTAAAGCTGACTACAAATAAATGCAGAACATTTAAAGAGCAAATACTCCGCGGTATCTTCGCCTTATTCACAACCGTTGTTCGTTGAGGTATTTCTGTTGGCCCGTCAAAATACCTAATAATCTAGTTAGTAAAAGCAAAAATGCTGCAGTTCTTTCCACAGATAGTCGGTCGAACTTCGAGACCAAAGAGAGCCAGCCAGCAATTTAGGCCTTACAAGGGATGCTACCAGACCCAACACAGGTTCAGGTCCTGAAAAAACACTGCGATCCTGTGATTCGAGAATTATCCGAAAGTTCAAAGAGCTCCTAAGTTGACGAACTTACTAACAAGTAGCTGAAGAATTAAGTAAGTCCTAGAGTGCAGCATCACTGTCACTAGAGACACATGTACTTTGACTCCTTCACCTCCAGTTCTTAGAAGACCGATACATCTAAGATATTTAGCTTCCCCTAATAACTGCAATGTGACGCCCAACCAGTCTTTCTATGCAGAGAAATGATATTAGACTAAGAGGCCTAAAGTTCCATGTGATGTAGTGGTCATCGTTACCAACGTTTCATATCAAGTATACCATTCTAACCTATCGCAATTGCTAAGCTGGCCAAAACTGGAAGCAGCTGCAGACTGAGACTGCAAGTCAAATACATAATACAACCACCCGACACAACTCAAGGCTGTTACAATTAGAAGCACAACATTGTTGCACAACTTAACTTAATTACACCAATCTTTGCTGGTTATGCCAAGCGGTTTTGACGTGTGCCATGTGCCTGCAACTTGAATGTTATTTCGCGACAAAAGTTTCTTGATTGTAATCAACATGGCTTATCAGACAACCACCTACAACTGTCTACATTATTTCGTGTCTCACCATATGCCTTTGTCTTTTGAACGTCTTGTGCAAGAGGTTGCGACACATCAAAGCTGCATGCAGATGGAGTTGTTTTTATTTTTGCTTCATATTGCAGTTTTTCGCTTTGGCAATCGCTTTTCGTTTTGGTTTTGCCTTTGGTATTGCCGCGAAAAGAAAACTAAATAAAACAAGTGCCATAGAGGAGAGGGCACAGAGCGGAATATTTGTATGTACTTATTTTTTTTTTTTTGTATTTTTATAAAGCGAATTTTTGTTTTTTATCTCTCTTCCAGTTGAGAGAAAATCGTTTGACAGCAGCGTGCCGGGCTGGCCAAGTACAGGTAACACTCTGTAGCAATCACATTTTCAGTACTTATCCAACTACAAATGCAAGCCGCGCCGCCATGGTGATGTAGACGATGACTGCACTGCACTGAGCACCATGGTATTTGGGGGATGCAATTGGATTTGTTTTTCTGTATTGCGTGAGTGGGGGAGGGGGGAGAAGTGAAGGTGAGCACGTCTCTTTGTAATGATATCATGTTGTGTCTGCTACAAATTATAGGGAGAAGGGGAAAACGCTTAAATTGTCTGCTTCTGACATTTGACGTTTTGATTTAATGCGATATCATTTACGAGGATGGCAAAAACTGTGACAAACAAAAGCAGCGGCCGCGGCGGCTACAACGACGACGACGACTGGGTGCTGCGCTGATGGATTATGTTGTTATTACTCGGTCTGTATTGAGTCTATGATTTGCTTGAATCCGGATCGTGTAGGGCAGGAGGTCTTCTACCTGGACAAATTGTTGACTGATTGCTCGTAAAGCATGAATAGTGTCTCTTGAGCTTGTCTATGGTATTGTAAGTGGGCAAATGTAATTCCGCGTAATGAATTGCACTTAAAAATGAATGCAAAACAGAGATGCGTAAGTTGTTGTTCTAAAGTAATTTGTGTCGTTTTTAATTAAAGTACTTGTCGCGTATCCTTTGACGACTTGCAAACAAATAAAAAAAATAATTCTCAAAGGACTTACTCAAAACAACATGAAATATAGTTAAAAAGGCTCGAGAAGTGCTCACAAATTGAAGGCTTTTGTAAATGAATGGCTGACGAGACAAAGAATTCGGTAGTGGAAATCCTTTGAAGTTGCAACTTTAGCCTTTGATCCTTGGATGATGACAAGTTTTTTTTTCTTCCATTTGAATTAGTGAAAGAAGGAAAAAATCGTTTTTGCTGTCTGCGCTGTAATAATGACTTAACGTAGACGAGGAATGTAGATATAAGAGAGAACTATTGAAAGAAAGTGTAGATTTACATCCTTTAGAATTTCAACTATAATTCTCTGATTAAGACTTGTTTATGTTTTTCTTATGGTATTTGCAAGATTTTAAATAATATGGAATTTTTGATCAAATTTCGAATTCGCTTATATTAAGTTTTATATTTCTTTAACAAATTTTAGGGAACACAAAAATAGATCAAAGTGATTTTTTTTACTCTTTTGTGTATTTAGAGCTCAATCGAATTTTAAGACAAAGTTCCTATACCAAAAGCGGCACCCTTATATAAAACTACTTTACAGTTATTTTCTTAGGAATGGTTTAGGGCGCAAGCGATACACACACTAATTATATGTGATGCGCATGTGGATCGACATGAGGTGTAAACAAGAAGGAAATAATTTTCGAAGTTTCTGTGTCTTTTATAAGCAGTATATTTTTTTCCAAAAATTGTTTTCGCTCCCAATTGAGTAAGGCTGCATCAGTTAAATCGCTTCGTGAAACTTGTCAATGCAACAAATCAAGCATTGTTTAACCTCTGAGTGTCTAAGGATTGAAAAAGCCTTGTACAATTGGTTCCAAAAACAATGAGGGCAAAACTTTCCCATATTAAGATTTTAAAGAAAAACCAGGAAATCATGGCTATCGCTATTCTGTTCTTTTATAACGAATATAATTTTTTTATTTTGCACACTCTGATTTTCGTCTTTTTGTGACTCGGTTGTTGCAATTGCAACAACATCAATTAGAGCAACTGTTCGAACTTGCATCGGTTGCTTTTACCGTTATTTTTAAATGGATTTTTATGGGTTTCGAATCCTTTGGAAATCACATTTCGAGGACGAAAAACAATGACACAGGCAGAGAAAATCTTCATCAAAAACTAAACCTTTGCAACAATTAATATTGCCACACCTAAAATTGCATCTTTTCCGACTAAAGTTCCACATTTGCACAGGAACTGAAAGTAGAAAAAACTATACAGTACGCATCGAGATGAAATGATACAAAAACAAAATTAACTCAACATCTTCAAGTCAAAGAGAAAACAAAATATTATGTATCTTTCCTAGGTCATGGCACAGATCTTATTATTTTTTGTTGTGTGTGTGTCATCGCTTTATTTCTATCTTTAGCGCTGCAAACAAAATATACATATTCAATCAATTTTTCTAGTCAGCGTTGTCTCAGTTGGTAGTGTTCTGTTCCTCTACCACTGTGTCAAGATACGTCCCACAGGAAATTCATGCATCTATATTTTTTAGTGTTATTGTGTTTTTTTTTCTACTGAAGATTCTGTGCTGTGCTGCAGGCAAGCAGCCAACGAACCAGCCAGTCTGTGCCAAACTACGTACAGTTTGTGTGTCGAGACTACGACGATGAATCCCTTCCGATGCAAACGATCAAAATAAGAGACTTTTGGCTGCCTTAAGTCTAATTTCCAAGAAATTTGTCTCCGCTTTTTTTTCGTCATCGTCTTGATGCGATGGTGTTGTTGTATTATAATATAGCATCACTTTGCACCGTTTTTTTTTCCTTGAAGGACTATCCAAAAAATAATGTACATAACTTTTTTTGGTTGGTTTGTTGTTTGTTTATTGTTCATGTATAGCTTTGGCTTTTGTATTTGTGCCTTAGTTGCGTTCTTTTTGTTTTGCGAATATTGTTCGACGTTGCCTAAAAATGTAGGTCACGTTAGGGTTTTTGTTGTGTGCTATCCTTTTGAGCTGTTGTTGTTTGTTTTATTTTTTGCTGTGCATAGCGACATGTGCAGAATATGTAAATTTGATTAGACAGGAGACAAAAGCAAAAAAAAAATATCAAATTATGTTCCACATTTTTGAGCTTTGTATTCAAATTGGAGGAGTTTTATTTTGGTAATGCGAATTTTGAGAGTCTTTTTTGTATTGATGTGCATCAGGATATGTCAAATTAAAAACCATGTTAACTACGGCAGTTCAAAGTAATTTGAATAATTTAAATAAATGAGGTCCGAACAAAATGCTTTGTGGAATGTCGTTATAAGTTGACCATGTTTGGAAGGGCACATCAAGCCCTTTATCGACAAGCCCTTTTTATTGAGGTGCGGGAATATATTTGTAGGTATTTTGTTGCAAAACAAACATTTAAGTCTGTCCATGTTGTTTTTCTGTCTTAACTATACTACATATATATATGTGCAGTCGCCACTTAATCCGCTGTTATCCTTTTCTGAGATTTATTTATTAAGAATTAATTAAGACTTGAGATCGAATTGTGGCCAAACCACTTTAGAAACCCTTTATCTGCCTTTGCCCAGGTTTAAACGTCTCAGGTCAGTCGCCTTTGTCCACCTTCTCTAATTTAGTGGTGCATTGCCTCAGCGGTTAGTGTTCTAAGTTTAAATCCGCTCAGTGGCACTTAAAGCGGCTCCCCCATATCATGCCAAAGTCTGATAAACATACATGAGCTAAAATTATGATAAGAAGCTTCTTAAAATTGCGGTTCGGAAGCGACATTAAATTGTAGATCTCTTCCTTTGTAAGAGCCGCCTTGATTTATCTTATTTCTCTTAATTCTAGCTCCCCTCTCCTTCTCGTCAGTTGATTCATTGCTGCTTAAGCCGTAGAGGACTGTTTCTTATTCTTACTCAATTCTGACTGCAAAATGCCTCTGTCTTTTGCATTGCTCGACAGCATCTGACTATTCCTGAATTGATGATATTATTAGACAGATGAAAATTTGGCCTAGCTATTTCTGTCGCCCGATGTAGACCCTTCCCGGTAGTAATTCGTCTAGAATGGTGAAGTGCTCAGAATTGAAACCCTAAAAGCAGCCCAATTTGGAGTCGAACCGCACAATTTCCAGCAAGAAGCAACTTGCAACTTTAGCAAGGCTAGCGTTCTAAAGTGCAATCAGGTGTGTGTTGGCTACGCTAGCCTCTTTCGCTGTACCGCTAATTTCCCAAGAAAGGTTTCCTGCTTGTCAATTTCCACTACTGTACATTGGTACTGAATTTGTTCCTCTAAAATTTGTGAGGTTTAATTTAGATGAGACATCTCGCCATTCTTTCTCGTATAAAGGAAAAATTTCATTTTAAAAAGATCAATTTCGAGGTCGCTGTTTTTTTTTTCGACTCACCAGCATTTGCAGTGGCACTTTTTCAACCACCTTATTTCGGAAACAGATAAATTCATTACTTCCATGAAAAACAAAATTACTATGCTAGCTTTATTTATTCAAAAAATTAAATTCAAAACCAAACATCTCTTTTTTCCCTAAGTAAAATCCCCTCAGATCCTCGGGGAGTTATTAGAACACTTCTGGAATAGGATATTTATTATAACTTGGTAAAGATTATAATTCAATTACCATAGCAGAGCATAAGATGATTAATTTGTTTTGTTGATCAAGAGCCACAGAATGTATAAATAATTCACAACGCAAAGAAGTGCGCGGGTGGATAGCAATCCTGAATACGCGAAATGATGTTCTCCTTCTTGTGTTTCCTACTTTGAGGACTCAGTTGTTGGCTGGATGGAATTAATTTTTTTTCTATTAGGTAAATGTGTGTTTTTTTTTCTTTTGTACGTTTAATAATCGGTCTTAAATAATTTATGAATCGCGGAATATAATGAGATTCTTTAAAAACCTTATTTTTTCATTGAAGTAACTTGAAGACAATCGACCAATAATCTTCAAAACGTCAGTCTACATGAAATATATGTAATGACTCGCTTGATAATTTTCATATGTATAATTTACGAGAATGAGCGTACAAATTATTTTTGTTTTTTTATTTTTTTATATATTTCAAACATCTGAACTAAAAATATCCCAATTCGCAGAGAATTTCTTGATGTTTTGCATCCGCAAATAGAAATTTTATTTTTAACAAGACGAGTGAATTTATTTACTTTCCTTTTCCGTTTTATATATATATATATATATGTATATTTTTTTTCTTGGTTGTTAAGTTTTTAAAGAACGCACGAGGAAAGTAAAATATGCGAACGCAGACTAATAAACGAGGATCATTTTGTAGTTTGTTTTTTTGTTCGTGTATAATTTTTTTTACTGTTGTTGTTGATTCTAGTTAACTCAGAGCATTGGTTTTGATTTTTTTGCATTCCAGCAAAAGATTGTATGTTTTTAAATTAATTTTGAAAATGTTTTTTTTTTTCTGTTTTGCATATTTCGAAAGGAAATATATTATATCTACTTGTAGGATTTTATTGAGAATTACAAAAAAAAAATCAATTTTTCAATCCCCAAATTTTAATCTCATTTAGCAAAGCCTCCACAAAAACCTTGATCGCTTTATTCACTCCACGGTTAAAAAATTCAAACACCGCCGGTCGCATATAGCCGAATTGCCTTTTCAGCTTTATCAAAGAGCGGTAAACGATTACGTGAACAGAATCATTTTCTTAAGTTACACAGTCTAATATGGTCCGGCCTTTAGCAAGTTTATATGTTCAGAATTTAAAGATTTGAGTTTCAAGAACCAGTTTATGTCTGCTACAACCGCCTTAACATTATTAGCTTGAAATCGAATTCCCTTAACGAACATCTGAACGTAACCTTCTTTCTCCTCATGCATTGAATCCTTTCAAGTTCTGTTAACTTGTCGATGTCTGATCATTGATGACAGTTGAGTCACAGTTTAGTAACCGACCATAATACGATCAAACGTATGAATTTGGCAGGGATGCCAAAACTAGGCATATTTTTGTGTAGCATAGATGCTGTTCAATGCGGCTTTAAAATCGATAAAGAGATGCGCAGAGTATTGATCCGAACTCTCTGTTTTCCCCAGGAACTGCAGTAGTGTGAATATTTGGTCAACTTTGGCACTGATAGGGTGTGATCCGATCTTTAACAAATGGTTTCAATAGCTAGCACAACATAGCAGACAAGATTTCTATGTTGATTTATATAGTTGACTCAGTTTAGAGAGCCTTTTTTCTTATGAACCGGGCAAAACGACCGTCCGGCTTGTTGGATTTAAGTTGAGAAATTGGTATCTTCACTTCATGTTGGTCGGGTGGACGAAAGTTTTGGCATTCATCGTCATTGTTGAATCGTTGGCTCTGCCCGCCCGCGGAATTTGTGCTGAAAAGGATTTCTTATATCTTTTGGTAGATCCTCCGAATATTATTCCTGCATATCCCTACTTAACGAGCCGCTGACGTCCTTCTGTGCAGCGCCGCTTTGTAGTCTGGAGCTTCAAATGGCTTCTCAGGATCTTTACCACTAGTCTTCATTGAATAATCGTACAAAGAGATTTTAACGTCATACATACATCGTCTATTCAGGCGTGAGCACATTTTAGGCTAATGTTGGTGCGCGTACGCGTGCCGTAAACTCATTACATCTTGAATAAGTCTGTCGCACACAACAACTCCGCACCGAAAAAGACACTGCTTTCGTTCGCTTTAGCAATCACTGTTATGAACATCTCATGTATATTTATTTCCCTTGCCCACCCCTGGATGGCGGTAATGTCAGAGCCTCCGCTAGTTGTTCGGCTGAATGCGGTTAGGGTCCGAACACTCCACTTGTGGACTCAAAAGTCGCATTTTTTTGTATGGTCGTCAGTCAACCCCACAAAAAATTCCCAACATGGAGGGACGGGCCAGGCCCTTTACGGACTGAAAAAGCCGGATTAACTTTGGCCCATTAACGCTTTGTCAGCCCTATAGACTTGGAACTCAAATCCCAACCGCAATTGTTCACAACGAGGCGAAAGTAATAACGCTTGTATTTCTTAGATAAAAGCATATTTCGAATCGCGTTTCACAACTTCATATGACGTAGGAGTCAACTTGAGCACATTGTTTATAAGTTAAATAGTTTCAGCACTTTAGATTAGAATAAGCAATAATCTCCCCATAACCAGAATAAACCAATATCTGTTCACACTTGGGTGCTATAGTCGACCACCATTATTGGCTCTAACAATAAACAAAATTCGTGTCTTGTCTCACTAATTAACAACAGAAATACTGTTTACACAGCCGTATTATGAATGAAATCTCGATACCATTACAATCGTTCAAAATTTTCGTCAATCTCTTCCTGTGCGTCATAGTACTATTTGTACCTTAGACTAAAAACCAATGCACTCGAACTTTCTGCTTTTAATCTTTGTCACAATTTTATATCTAAAAAAAACACATTAATTCGTTTCCCTTGGAAATATAAAAACAAAACAAAAAATGGTTCGTGTGACACCCGCCAATCAGTCCTAACAAATCATAACCAGTCAAGTCCGGTTAATTATCAGGACTTAAATTAATTGCTCTGCAAATTTTTATTTTCCTTCATAGTGTTTATGTTTGTCAGCCAACTTGCCATCATATGCATGCATGTAGAAGTTTTGTTGCTAAGTCATAAAAACTGAAGTCAAATGGTTGACATTTGTATCAAATCATCTGGGTTTTGTTTCTTTTTTTTTCGTTTATTCTTTTTAGCAGTAGAGAAACATTTAAGCCTATGTCTGTTGTAATTTATGAGATAAGCACCTCGTCACGGTCACATTTAGTCCACATGCCAAGTTAATGCGCAAAGTGTGTGAACAGTCTCTAGTTACGATGACATAGCAATTCGGCAGCGAGATAGCAAAACATTAGTCGTGCGCTTACATTAATTAGTCGCGTTTTTCTTCTCTGTATTCGTCTGATTGACATATAGTGTCGAAATGAATGTGTTTTTGCATAAAATTGGTTGATACGCGCCGTTGACATTTTTGTGTTGATTTTTTTCTTTATCACACTCAATTTAAGCACAAACGCAAATTTATTCAAAATAAATCATTTTACTTAAAAGTTTAAAGAAAAAGAAATGAAAAAAACATACAACAACAACACATATGACCCAGGCAAGAGGGATACAGCAGCAGCTTTTAGCTACGTAGATACTGTCAACATTAAGTGCTAGATAAATTTCATGATCGCGCACAAATATTATTTGTTTGTGGGACATAGAGAAAGAGAGAGAGAAAGAGAAAGAGGAAGAGCGAGGCAAAGATGTATGGATACAAGGAGTATTGCGTAATATTAGACATGCAATTGCGGAGGCGCACTGATGTGTGTCCACGAAAAAACACAAATTTTGCAAGAGACATTCCAATGGCGAGCACACCACATAGCGAGTATAGATACAAATGACTGATCAGCACAAGTGAGCGAGTGAGTAAGACAAACTGGACTATTTGCGGAGGATGTTGTTTATCGTTGCTTAATTCCAACCAATGTTGTGCTGGCTTCTGATGTTTCTTGTGAATGGTGTCGATGTGTTTTCGTCGGTAGTAGAATCTCATTGATGGCCACAAACCGCTACACATATGGATTTTGGGGATCTTTAGGATTTATTTTTATGTTTTTACGCTATTTTGATGAAATATTTGGCGGGAAAAATCTTTGGAATGTTTTTTTTTTGTTTTTGCATATTATGTACAAATTCGTAGATAAATGAAATAGGTACGTGGAAGATATTAGTCATGAAATATAGATTTCATGATATACCACTAGGGCGAGCAGGATGGTAGGTATTTTCCATTAATGTGTCAATGAATGGCCGAACAGACAACGAACCGAATACAGACAAATGGAATGGAATAAGTGTGGAACAAGGGCAAGTCTAGGTTTAAATCTGTTCCAAGAGAGATTGAATTCCAGCAAAAACAAAACAAGAAACATTCAATGGCAATATACAAATTTAACCCCATTTACAAGAGGAGTAGATCTTTTTAACAGTGCCAGCTAGAGTGGAATTAATATACATCGCGTATAGGATCTTGTCTGTATTGTACCGGAATCCAAATGATTTGATTGGACGCTATTGGTGAGGTTTTAAGCAGCAGATTTTTACCGAATTTAAAGACGCCCTATTTTTTCTAGCATGTCTAGTTTTGGCATCACTTCCAATTTCGTTTGTTTGTGCAAATGGACAATGTAATGAGCACGCTGCTGCATAAGGCCGGTAACGACTAAACTGAGACTTGTCTTGCCCAAAATACTATGTGTCAAGGTCCTCTCCATGAGAACTGTGGACAATCTTTATAAGAACTTAATAATCCCAGTCCAGCTGTATGGATCTGAAGCATTGACTCTTCCTAAAGCGGAAAAATATATTCTTGCCCGTTGCTAGATCGCTTACATGATCGAATCATATGAACCGAGCCACAGCCACAACCCTAACTCGCACTGAGAAATAAATTTGGAAATAAAATTGAAAATTGGAAGTCCTTGAAAATATAAGTCGTGCATTCTATTGCATTTTAGTCTCGTTCAAATGTTTTTTTTTAACCCAGAGATTGGTTGGGCAACCAAATTCTAAAGCTTGTCCAAAGACCAATAAAAAGAAACAAAAAAGATGTCAAGTTATCCACTATTCTCAAGTCGTCAAAACTCAGCAAACTTATAAATTTTACCCTCTTTCTACTCTTCAGTACCCAATTTGTATATCCCTTAATAATTCACCATCACCATACAGATATACAATTGTATTTCCGCAAAAGATTCAGCTGTAATCTCTCGTGGAAAAAAGTTGCAAGTTTTAGACAAAGGATTCCAACCTAAGAGCAAGCAACAACAAAAACCAGCACACCCGAATTAAAGTCAAGGATTAACAATTCAACACGACTTTTTCATCTGTTTTAATTTATTTCTCACTCTTCCACTCTGAGCCTTACAGCGATTTTATTGTCATCCTACGAACTCATTCCTTCTTCAATTTACTTCTTTCCTTTTATAAACGGAACCAAAGCAATGTAGGTACCTACCTACATACTTTTTTAGGGCTCTCATTACCATCTTCATCGAACCATAGGGATTTAAAAAATATAACTCGTCTCTGAACACTGGTGGTAAGCATAGCAAGCACATCCAACACCACATAGAAAAAAAAAGCAGGTCAATGAGTCATTGACCGAAAGAAAGGTGGTGGAACGCTTCTAGGGTAGAGCAAACGATCCTCTCGCTACACAGCCATATATAGTCGACAAAATGACACAACCACTACAACAATAGTTTTTGCGGCATTAAGCCCCACGTGTAGTTATAGTTATATACATATATGGATAAGGACGAAGACGGTGCGGGTACATACATTATGGTGAATAACAAGAAGGACGATGCCATGGAGGACAACAGAAAAAACATAAAATACTAAATGTAGGGTTTTTTTCTATCTAGTTTTGCCTTTCATTCCTGGAACTGTTTGTCCTGCGCGCAGCATAACACTATTCGGAGGATAGCACTTCAAAGCTATCTACATTTATATATATATAATATATATATATATATGTTTTGCTTTTTTTCTTCTCTTTTCGTACGACGATAAAGATTTATATACAAAAAAAATGTTGCTAGAGTCTAGGGACGCTTTCCTGTTGTTTTCTCTGTTACACGCTCTATCGCAACTATTTTATAGTTTTTGTTGGCTTTGGTTTTGTCTCTCTTTTCGACTCTTCATCTATTGCGCACTTTTGGAGCTTACTCAATCATAACTATAAATCAACGGGGCAAACAGAAAAAAATGGGTTGTTTCCTCCATTTTGTCGAAATCTGCTTCAGCTAACTTTGGCATGTCCCTGTGTTTGTGTTGGTGGTTCGGTTAGGTTAGGTTATGTCTATATAGTTTCAAAGAGGGAAATCAGCGAACAAAGCAAGAGTTCTACCGCGAAGGCAGTTTCTTGTAATTACCACACATTGCGAGGCTTTAAGTCGAATTAATGCTGAAGGTTCTCTGAAGAATGTTTATACGTAATATGTTTGCCGAAATAAGAAGCAAGTAGTTTCAACTGAATGGAAATAGCAAACTTCCATTATGGGGTCAATGGCTTTGTAAGGTTGGTCGATATACCTATATCCACTCTTTCTCTCTCTCTCTCGTTCGCTTTGTGTCAGTCGTTTTATGCTCTGTGGTGAGCTCGAATAGAACAAATATTAAGCTTTTCAATGCTATTACTACTTGGTTTGTCGATAGTGGTGGTGGTTTTTCCTTCTGGTTATTTATATCGCAGGCCAAGTAGAGCTAGCACGTTTTGAAATTGTATATGAAAATATTGTCCTCGTTTGCCCGATGCTCAAATGAGATTTGTTTTGTTAGATTGTATAACACAGAAATATGACAGGTTATATGTTTCTACATGGAGAAAATCTTGTTTCTTGGGTGACAGTTATGCTTTTGTTTATGTTTATTATCTGAAAAAATAACCAATGTTGTATATTTGCTTCTCATCTTAATTTTTATTTTGAAATTTACAATTAATTTCCCACATAGATATGGATCAAAATTTCTGATTCGAAAGCATAAGCGACAAGCAAGACAAATCATCGTGTATTTTCATCGGCTTCTTGTTGGGCGCCAGTTTCATACTTTTTACATTTCCATATTTTTCATACAAATTTGAATCTGCTTTACATAAATATAAAAATAAAGTAGAGTACAAATTATATTTGAAGGTAAGGTTCGGTTTGAGACACAGCTAAATCTAATCACAGAAGTAGCAAGCATGATGTCAATGAGGTCAAAACCAAAAAATAAAATGTTTTACAATATTTACTGACAGCCAGACTATAATATAGGCAAAGTATGATAAGTATGATAAAAGCCGGACAAAAAAACTTTCACAAGTTTTGCAAAAAAAAATTTTCACCAGCCCATTTTATTTTTCTTAGAAACCGAAAATAAATTGTGTAATAAAAAAAATTTTTCTAAAAACTAAAACAGACATACTTATTTTTCTTACCATGACCGCTTTTTAGGGGCGAAATATTTCTTAATTGTCGTAGATACCTAAAAGTATACTTGTGATAAGCATAAAGTTCAAATCCACCTCACTTCCACCTGTTTAAGATTTTTATTTGCTGTTCCTTCTCTTGCGAAAGTCTTACAAAAATCTAAGAGTAAGAACTGTCATTAGAATCTTCTCAAAAATTAAATGCCGTTCGAAATCGTCATTAAACTGTAGGTCCCTTCCATTTGTGTCAAAAAATATATCTTTGCACACACAGTGGTCGGAGAAGCTAGGCTTTGGGTCCTATATGGGCCGTTTACGTCTAATATTTATTTTCACTTTAAAAGCAATTGACATACCCATAAATGTAAGCCTTAAACTATATTTAAACTATTAGAGTAACGAAATGAAGAATTAATGTAACGTAAAATACAAATTTCATTGATCTGCCAAAATGCAAATAAATAAACCCCATTCATAGTAAAAATAAGCTAAAAAAAAAACTTTCCACTTTGCATAAAAGTTCAATTCAGTCAATTTAGCCCAAAACATGAAGACACTGAATGTCAGCATTCGACCATAACTTCAGCATACAAAGTTATACATATATCTCGAATACAAGAGTAGGTAAGCGAATAACATAAAAACAAAGCGAAAGACCATTCACGCATCACTCATACTCGTACTTGTAGTTTTTTTTTTTTATAATAAAGTCCGAATGAATATGACATTTGAACATACCATCCTTGTCCTCTTCACCGGTGACGTATTTAGCATATGTGTGTAAAACTCAAACAACTTTGTTTTTTGTATTATATGGGCAGGCGGCGAAGAGAAGGAGACCCAGGTCAGGCTTGCTTCTCGGGGTGCAGGTTATCTGCCTGTGAACTTTTTTGCGGCTTCCATAATTATGTTGCTGGTTCCGTGCTGGCCATACAAAGTGGTTGCGCATTTTTTTTATTTTTTTTTTGCGTTTTCAGCTTACCGCAGCACCTTCTTCTTCCACATATTTGCCACGCTTTAGCATATATACTTTTTCCTTTGTTTACCCCACATACGTAGATATGTAAATAACTATATGTGTGAGTTGGTGGAGTATAGTATGTAGATGTATCTATTATCTAGCGCTATGAACTATTCTCCCCATATTCGCATAATTTATATTCCCTCCCTCTATTGCTGCCACTCAGAGTCTATATGTTGTGTGTGTGTGTGTGTGTTTGGATGTGTGTACAAGGAAACAAAACACAGAAAGAAGAAGAAAACGCAAAACCTTACACGCTTACGCATGGGTTCATTGAACGGAAGTGATTTTGTGTGTGAATTTGAATTCGCATCGTGAATAGAAGCAGCTTGGCGCGAGTGGCGTGGCGGTATGACCAACAGATATGGCAGGAGCCTTCTCACACGCCTGCTGCCTTGGTTATTTGCAGCAGCGAAAAACCCATTCAATGTGAGAAGATCTTGCGGTGGCAACCAACAACGACGACGACGATAGAGGTAACCCCTTAAGCGTGAACGCTTCTTTGGAGTTGTGTTTCGCTGCTTGTGCGTTAGTAAATGGTATGTTTGTTTGTTTGCTGCTTGCTAGCTTAGTGGTTGGTAATGACTGCGATGACGTTGTACCATTTTACATTATAATGTTATTCTATTGCGGATAGAATTGGGTCGAATATATACATTCATTCTCACACATACAGATACTTGGCCAAAGCTGAACATGGAAGAAAAGAATAGTTTTTGTTTTGAGTTCGTAAAAGTTATGTGAAAAATAAGGAAGGCGAATAACAAGGTGAAAAATGTAAGCTTATTGTATAGACTTGGTGGGTCGTATATCGAAGTTTGTATCTTGGTTCAGTAATCGCGAGAATTCCCCACGAATAGAGGAGAGTAACGTTTGCGTCTTTAAAGTTTTCGATAAAGAAACCCCTTAAGCCAGCTATTTCTTTTTATTACAATTGAATTGAAACGATAATGATTTCAAATGAATTAAAGCAGTAATGAAGTAGACACCTTCTCTCGTTGAGCGCCTGTTTAGAAAAATGTTTTCGATCGATAAGGAAAATCATTGGAAGCCTCCTGTTGGGCGCCAGTTGTAACTATTTTTTATTTATGCAAAAAAAGAAGTCGATGCCTTCTTGTGAGACACCTGTTTAGCAAAAAATTGTTTGCTCGATAATGGGTGGTTGGTTTATTATCGATGGCCTTGGTAAGGTACGATTATAGCAAGATAAGTCAATTGTGATGTAATTTGCAGATGTGGCAAGTGAGGCCGCACACAGTCCGCTCCTCAAAATTGACTTGTCCTATTGAAATTGCTGATATCAGAGAAGCAGGCATCACAGGTAGCTCTTCTAATGTTGGCAGGATTGTTTCTTCCCGTTCCTCCTACCCCTAAGGTTTGGAAGAAATCTTTAAAGGGGCGTCTTTGAACAGGCAACCTAACACACAAGGATCTGGTTATTGTATTAGTTAAGGAGAGGGTTCTTAAGCTTAAATGGTCCAACTTTGGTCGCAATTGCCAACGGCGGCGTGGATAAGGTACTTTGTAACCGCTTCAATGGTTGTGCTATCGGCAGAACCAATTCATCTTTCAAAAAAGCATAACTCCAACTCAGCTTTAATAAAAATGTTGGCAACACCTAGACAAATAATTTCATATTTGTTTACATTTAAGTAGAAACAACCTCACGTCTATTTGGGATTCAATTTATGCGGAATAACCACATAGATGAGTTTAACATTCCCAGTATGATCGATGAGGAAAAAAAATCGTCGGAAATCGTAAGAAATAGATACACACGTACACTATGTGTGGCATAAAAATCTTAAAAACAGATCGCAAACATTAAATGTGATACGATTAAATGCTGATTGCAATTTCCAGATTTGGATGGTTATTCCAAAAAAAAAAAAAAACACGCGCAAATCCAAATGGTATTTGGCATTGAAATGAAAAATGACGTGGCACCGATAGACAAACACGCACGCGATAGCTGATTGCTGCAATTCAATTTATTGTTTCATATTTAAATGATTGCGTGATAGAGATAAGCAAAAAAAAAACAAGGAAACAAAATGCATACGCACTGAGGTGAAAGTTGTCGTACGACGTGAAGTGAGAATAGTTTCCATGTGATTTTTCATTGGCACAACTACTAAATAATGACAACAATGAGAGCCTTTTCCACGTTTCGTTCACAGCATACGTGAACAAAACCACTTAAATAAATTATAATTGCTTCATAGATGTCAATAAACAGGAAGAATAATTTGTCCCTTTTGACGTATAACTTACGTCAGATGGCTATACGTCAAAAGGAACATATTTAATTGATCTGTCATTTCAAAAGATTGACGTTTCAGAGCAAATGTATTTTATACTTAGTATTAGTAGAAGATAATTTCTAGGTAAGGTTTGATACGACAACTCATTTGACCAGGACGTTCAAGCTTGGAAAGACTCTAGATCCATTTGAGAAATTCAAGAAAGTTATTAGTTCCTTAATATCTCTCTTTAAAACTTCTTCGAAAGATTAGAAAAAGGATATTCATAATGGTTATTCTCTGGCCCTAGCTAAGAGTGTACCGGGTAGGCGCATAAGTATTGAATGCGAGTTTCTCTTTCTGTAGTGACATTGCAACTGCGGCATGGCGCATCAAGTGGGATGCCATCGACCTGTTTATCAAAAGTTGATAAACGATGTTAGGATTTTGGCGATACCCTTTTGTGTCCTGTTAAGAATGTCAGTTGTTTTTGTTTTGCTGTTGTTTGGAGAACATCATTGTTTTCATAAGACACAACTCGTCAGCCTTCCCCATTTCAGGTTGGCTTAAACTAGGAATTCTGTGGAAATTGTTGCCTTAACTTCGTTCAGAGGATTGTGAACAGGTGACTTCCCGCTTTATGAATGAAAACTACTTGTATGCTTACTAATTTTTTAGCCCGAGAAAAGGTTACATTAAAAAATAACCCCACTCGTATCCACAAGGCTCCTAAAAATAGGTTCGAACTCTGGAATTACTAGGACTGGCGATTCGGTCTGGCGATTTATATGGAGGAAAATTGTTTATGGGAATGGAAGTCTAGTTAATCTAAGACTGGCTAAGCCCATAGGTACTCGATTTGTCTGGCAGTATTTTTGCCTGTGGTAGAATATCCTTAAAAATCTATAAATACAATAATTCCACCAATATCTTTACATATAACATATACTCGCAAACTTTGACGTTTCAAAGCAAACTGATACCTTACTTTACCACCTTTACCACTTCAATGTCTCATGTCTCATTGCAACATTCTTCAGTTTTGACAGTTACTTTATACCAATTTGACACTGATAAGTTAATGCGACTTTTGCAGACAAAACTGTGTTTACCTGCAGACATCAACAGTTCAAATACATACAAAATAAAAAAAATATTTAATTTTATTTTATCAACAAAAGTCATTTCATTCAGTTAAAGTTCCAAGTCCATTCCGATTAGTAGCTGCGTGCGACCATAAACCGCCTCCACAGTTTTATACTACTCCATGTTATCAGAACGAACAGATTCGTTGTATGTTGCCTGTATTTGCCTGAGGTCTTATCACTCAAATAAAATGAACAAAAATGTATATAAAACACAAAAAAGTGTTAGTGTAAAATATTTGTTTTCTCTGATTGTATAAGATTTTGTCTTTCGTATTGCTGGCTAAGCTCTATGTTTGTATATTTTGTCTAGCCTTTGGATTTTCTGCTCTATAAAGCTATGTCGATGTCGACATACCAACATCAATGTCAAAGCACAAATACAATCATATTTTTTTTATCGTTAAGTATATTATTAAGAAATATTTTTGCTCTTATCGCGTTAAATTAATTAAAATGTGAATGGAAAACACCGTCTGGCCTGAATATGTTTTTTTTTTGTCTCTAATCTCTATCGAGTCGAAGATATCTTATAAAGATGGTAATTTGTGACAAATTGACATAGTCATGTGCTTGTGTGTAAGGATTTGTTTTATGTCTTCTGGGTGGCTTGATCGCACGACCAACACTGCACTCCTCGGCGGTTCAACGAGAACGAAAACTACGAATGCGAATCGAATGTGAATCAATTGTTAATTGCAACAGCGATTAGCATTAATGATGTTATCTGGAATGCAGCTTGTTGCAATATTTAATGCGATGTAATGGTCTGCTTAATTGCGTTTGACACGTTGGCTGAACTCGTTCATTTGCACTTACTATTCACAAGGTCGAAGAATCAATTTGTAGTGGGGTTCATCGAGTGCAATTTACCATTAATGCAGATATCAAATCGGAAACGTAACATTATACAACCCTTTTTTAAAAAATATTCGATATTCAAAATTTGAAGTATTGGATTGATTATAATTGAAAGAAAACTGCTTGACTGTTCAAGTTTGCTAGCATACTCATGTCAATTTTGACGAATTTAATTTGGTCATTCAGTGTAACCAGAAATAAATGGCGTATCCCACCGAATGACCGCATTCCATATACTGAATTTTTTTGGTGACATATTCATGCATTATGCTGATTCAATGTTGTATACGTCCAGATTTTGTCAGATTTGACGGCTATTTGGTCATTCAGTGTAATCGGAAACAAATTACGTATGTCACCGAATGACCGTATTCCAACTACTGCATTTTTGTTGTAGTATATTCTTGCATACGCTTATTCCGTTGTATATGACCACGTTACTTTTGACAGTCAGTTTAACCGTCAATTCAGTGTAATCAGAAATACAAGGCGAATGCCACCGATTGACCTGTATCATCTACAGAAAATTTTGGGAAAAAATAGCTGTCGAAACAGTTCAAGGGTGCCTTATCCGATAAACGGATTCTGAAACTTATTACGGCGGTAAAGCCAAATGTTCTAATCATTATGAAGTCAAGTGTTATATTTTTACTGACGAAATGAGTGCATTTGAAATCCTTAGATAGTAATGCAATCTAAAATTTACTACAGACACAATTTGGTTTATTGTGGCAGCAATCTTAACATAATTTCAAATCAGCTCCAAAAACATTTCCACTGATGTGTGACAACTGCCATTTGGTTATATAAATTAAAATAAAACTCTATCTTACCAGGGAAAAGCAAAGACATGTAGTTACATACAAGCTTTCAAAATTGATCACACAACAAATTTGTCCACAATCTACTCTATATAGCTGTCAAAAACTATATATCGACTAAATGATGGAGTTAAGTTGAATTGCTGTCAATTTTTTTATTATTTTAAATTCTACTATGTGCATGACATGTATGGTCATGTGGGAATTTTATTCGTTTCAACATCTTATTTCGTTTTGCTGCCGTTCATTAATAACCTAATCAAAAAATGTTTTTTTTATATATTTTTAGATTAGGTGCCGCTAAACGAACAATAACAGACAGTGCAGTAATGAAACATTGCCAACGACAAAGTTGTTTTTTTTTTTTTTAAACACAACATTATTGCCACTTGATGAGTGTATAAATAATGATTAAAAAATTTGAACGTTCACACTATTTGGTCATACATATATCATTTTTTTTTCTATTTGGTGAATATTGTTAGCATGACTACGGCTATTCTCTTCGTATTTTTTTTTTTAGATTAGTATTTAAAAGTTTCATCAATATGATTCGCGTGAGTGACATCAAGTAGACAGCAGATTTGGTAATTTTGTTTTTATGTGAATGATGATCTTGTGACAAGTATACTTGTTGCTGTAGAAGAAGAAAAGTATAGAAACTAGATCGAAGAGACAGAAATATTGAATTACATTTAAAAACAATATTTGGGCTTCTAAATGCAGCAGACGACTGTTAGCAGAAAAACGCCATTTTAAGGTCAATTACGGCAGTTTTCAGAGCAGGATATGTTTTGACAAAACATGCATGCAGGCGAGACACCTATATTTTTCTTGGCCAGAGGAATACAGAAGATTTAAATTTTACATAACTAGAAAAAGTCGAATATAAAACAAAAAAACAAAGAATCTTAGTAATGCATTGAAATTTCGGAGTATAGCTCGGAGACTTAATGTCAACAAATATGTTATGAGTCGTGCTCGAAGACCAAACATTTTGCGAGCTCCATTTTTCCAAATACTCAACCATAAATATATGCCTTTTTCAATATGGCGATGTTATTTTAGACTTTCCTATTTCTTATTCGCTCTGAGTGTTTCTTATTTTACCCTATTCCCACCGCACTTAAATTTGAGGTTTCTACAAGAAGATTGCAAATTACGTTTAGGCATTCATATCGAACACTACATGGGTTTTGTTTGACGTTTCAGTCAGGCATCGAAAAATAAAAGCGTACAAACAATTACTGCGTTCAAGTTGCAAATGCATGACAAGTCTAATGTCTCTATGTTCGAAGATTCACTTGTTCATCGTTCAAGGAATCGGTAAGCTGACTCACAGTTGTCTTGTAACACAGTTAAAAAGCTGTCAACTGATATGTGGAACTTGTAGAATGTGTTAAAAGGTGTGTTTGTTTCGAAAACCTCAGATTTTGGGGTTTTATCGAAACCTCGCATAACAACGAGGTTATAAATCCTGAAAAATGTATGGGAAACCTCCTGTTTTTATGGAGATTTCAGGAGTTTCAGGAGTTTCCAATTAATTTTTCTGTTAATTTTAATTATTTTTATTCCATCCCGTATGTATTTCTTATCCATTTAGTTGCTTAATCTTCTTGCAATTTGAATGCTACAACCACACCTATTAAATTAAAGGTCCAACTATAATTGTCGGATTGCCTACAGTGTTGCCTTAACTTTTGTCTACGTAGGAAAGGTGCGATCCCAACCGAACTTTTCGTATGTATTTGACATTTGGCTGCATAGTATACCTATGTAGTGTGAGTTATTTTTAATAGAAATAGATGTTTGAATTAAAAATGTTATTGTTTTTTGTTTTGTTTTATTCATTCGCGAATCTAGCGATAGTAAAACAAATTTCATCATATTGTTTTTTCAATGACATAAACTTCCAATTGCTTTCGACGATTATAGTTCAGCGTTAAATTTTAATTTCTTAAAATTTGTTTGTTTTTCTTATTGACATTTGTAAATTAACACATACCCTGCATGTTTCAGGGGCATAGTGTCAATATTTAGACAGCAGACGATTTGTTTTGTTCTAATCGGAAATATTTTCACATTGGCCATGATCGCTTAAGTAACTATAGCAATTTCATCATCTTTTAATTTTTATAGTAACAGTAATAAAGTCTGTCAAAATGGTCATAACTCCATAAACAGTTTTTTTGTTTCTAAATGTCAAACAAGGGCTGAGCATCGATGTAAATTAAATACGGTTACTTAAATGGATTAGTGACGGTATTAAACATTTTCCAATAAATATTGCAGTGACAGATGACAATTAAAAATTAAGTGACAAGAGTAGTATTATGTAGCAAACAAAAATTAACGAAAATAAAATGTACTTTCGTTAAGTCTTCTAAAGTTTTCATCGCGCTGAATTTCGACTGTAAAAGAATAGTTACGTATGTAAATATAAAGAATGCGGTAAAATTTTGCTAAAAAACAGCAAAGGTAACCTTGAATGTCTATCATTTTACTAGCAAATAAATAAATCCGTTAGATCTATAGGTATATTTATAACTGAAAGCTAAATACTGGACAGATTGATCCACCACAAGCAATGAATATATGACGGGCATAGTTGGTTAACGCTATGCCTCTATATTAATTGAATTTTTTAACAACCGATTGAAAGTTCACACATTGAACGAAAAGAGCAATACGAAACTGTCTTGAACATGCTATATGATAGAAAATGTAAAAAACAAAATATTTCTCTTAAAAATGTTGACACTTCTTCTTCTTCTGACCTTCATTTAATTTAAAACATCATTCCATTCCGTGATTAACAACTGATCAAGTAAATAGTTGTCACCAAATAACTCACGTGATTATGAGTTAAGATCATTTCTCGTGATATTATTCCACATTAATATATACTTTTTTTTGTCAAAATATTAAGTCAGGTATAAACAATGAGAGATAGTGGAGAGAGGAAATGCGCACCGTCTACAGTCAGCCGCGACAAGACGATGACATGCCCCGGCCACCGATGGAAATTCATAAATTAGGTGGTCAATCAGTTAAACTTTAAACATATATGTATGTACATATGTAGGTGTGTAAGATATTTAATAATTTAATAATAAATATTAATTTATCTCTCGGGACTGGATCCGATAATAAATAACACTTACAGGGTGTTTCAGCTGAATTGTAGTATAAATTTACTTTTGAAAACAGTTGATTGCGATGATGTTGTTTATTTCTTATTAATTTTAGATAATTCCACAATTTTTTTTTTAATTTTTATCACTTAACTTTTTGTGAAACAAATTGATTTATAAATCAAAATAATAAATTATATGTATAAATTTTTTTTAGCACAAAATTATACGTATACGTCGACTACATACGAATAGAATAAGAAGAAAAACAATAATTTACTAAATTTCAAATAAAATTAATTATTTTGCTATTATTTATTTCCTTTTTTTTAACCACTTGTTTACACTTTTTTTTCTCGTGTGAATGAACCAAGAATATTGAATTTTTTTCACAAAAATTCTCTCGTCCTAGACACAGACGCGCGCGTACACACAAACACTCATGCACACATATAAACGATATAATTTACCTAATTTGATTATTTTTATCTTTCAGCGCGTTAGTGATTTTTGGCTTTACAATTTTTATATGAAATTTGTTTATTTTCATTGCACTTTCGCAGTGTAATCAGAGTGCTAGCATATTTTTTTGACAGATGCACTTTTCTTAACAGGACGCGAAGAATTTCTATTTCTTTTTTTTTATTATAGTAAATTAACACTATGTTGATTTTACTTATTTAGCATTTGGGTAAGCAAAAAAAAAACATCACGATTATTCTTTTTATTTTATTAGAGGGCTTCCTGTGCGTTGCTTTTTGATGGCAGTTCATGTGACATTTACAAAATGGTGCTGCTTGCTGTTTCTTTTTGTTAATTTTGTAGGAATGATTATTTTTCAGAGGAACGTAAGCAAAACTAATAAAATCGTTTTATAAAAGTGTTTTTTGTTTTTTTTTTTTTTTTTTGGTGACAGTAAATAGAAAGATAGAATGTAAACAATTTTCTAGTAGATGACGCTGTATGAAACTCGAATTGAAAAGGGATTGGCGAGATCGTGAAACAACAGCGATATTGACTGACACTGACACCAAATACTTATGAATGTTTTTATTTTCGTTTTTTGTAAAAAACACAAAACTTAAAGTCAACGAGAGAGAGAGAGGCAGAGTTCTATTTAAAAATTTCTGAATGATATTTTGACGGATATAGTTAAACTGAGCTGACACTTTGACAATTCCGAATTCCGAATGACTGTGTGGATGCACTGATTCGTTTCATCTTTACAATGCTTTTCTGTTTGGTGTAATGAAAAATGTTCATTTCCTTTTTACTTGCAGTTGAAATCAAAATAAAAAAATTGAAAACAAAACGGAAGGCGCAGTCATCCCGTTCTAAACGAAAAAATGCGCTCACTTGGGTGTCTGGCAAGCAACTGAACCGACAGACGGCTAGAGTTGGTTGGATTTTAACTTAGTGGTGTTTGTCAGTCAGACATTGAGATAAAAAAATTATGGCGGCTGATGGCGTCGTCGCACACAGGCTGTCGTTGTCATTGCCAGTGCCAGGCCATTCTCTGTGGTAAAATAAAAGCTTTTCTTGGCATTTTGTATGATGTCTCATTTACTCGCATCATTTTAAAGCAGCGCAGTTAAAGACGACAGACTGTATGGTGCTAAGACACAGTGGCAACGACGGTGACAACCAGACAACCACATGTTAAAAGGGGAAGTGTGAACGCGTACGGCTGTCTCTGTTCCGCTACAGAGTTGGATTAAATCGATTGACGAGTTCGCCGAATATTCGCTGCAAAGCGAGAGAGCAATGACAGGCAAGTACAAAACAAGAGCGTAAAAGCTTTCTTTATGGGGTGGGAAAAAATAGGGGAATGTTTTGTTTTGATCTCTCAATTCTTACGAATGAATATTTGGGGAAATGCGTTTGCATTGCAGTTTAATGCATGGTTGCCATATTTCGGTTTGGGAATTAAACTTTACTGACTAGTAGGTACCTAGTAGGTACCTACCTAAAAAACAAAAAAAAAAAAATAAAACAGATAACAAGTGCTGACTAGTATTCTTAATTCATGAAATATGAAGTTTGTCCTCACTGACTAACTAATCAGCGCACAGCCGGAACCGCTATTGTTAGAGTCAGTGTCATGATAGCGGTAAAATAGGGAAAGGGGCTATCTCTGAAACTAATAGACCGATTGTAAAAATGTCTTTTAATATTGCAAATTTTTATAGTGATAAACGTGGGTCGGATAAAAGCGTGGAGGGTAATGACAATGTCTGGAACTAGTCTGCCGATTCTCAAAAATCTTTTAACCCAGATTTCATATGATTGGATAAAGTATTCCCGAGTTAAACAGCGTAAATAACAAAATTTATGTATAGGGCAGCAATAAGTTAGGCTTATAGTGATTAAACGAGCAGAAAAAATAATTTTATTGAGAATAAGTCTAAAGAGTTAAGTGCGACCACTGATATTTTTCGAAAGTTGAGGGCTTTCTCAGAATATTACGAGCTTTATAAGAGCTATGATCAAACCGATGTCGGCCGAATACAAACCGGGAGATTCAATTAAAAGATACTTAAAGTTTTTGAAGCGAGTAGGAAGGAGAATAGACTAATAACTTATCCCAAAAACACGGATTATTATGGCTTGTGAGGTTATTATTCACGGTGAGATAAAACGGACGGCAAGTCATTATATATTAACAGCGAAATCAGAAACCACTATCTCCAGAAACATATAAATACAGTTAACCATTACTTGGAAAAGCTTGCTTTTCATATGCTAGTTTTATATGCAAAAATTTGTTCTTAGAGTTGTCAGAAAACTTTAAATACGTCGCAAGTTTATCACAGAAACCTTCTAAGAGAGCTTATGTGCAGCTACGTTCGGATTGAAAACCTGACTGCAGAAGATTAAAACGCCTTATAAATGCCCTCTATTTGGATAGGATACATGAAATATGGCCCCCATACCAAAAACGAAAAATGGCCACAAAAATGTGCCATGGCCCCATGAAAATTGGCACCAAACAAAAAATTACAAAATAACCCCAAAATTAAAATAATTTTTCAAAATGAAATATGAAAAACAAGGCGGGATGACTAAGGCCCATGGACATTATTTCTACTTTAAACGGGCATTATGTTTATGGCTATTTAAGCGGAGCAATGAAGTTGCGTGAGCGGTAGCTGCCGCCTTCGGATAAGCAGAAGTAGAGTTCCTTCGGAGAGAAATTGTTTCGACGGATATTTCGGATATTTCGTCCTGCGAGGAGCGCGAATAAAATACAACGGCTAACTCTACGAGCTGTACCAATATGTGGATGAAGTCCAGAAACGCAAAACACGTCGACTAAATTGTCCCGACCACATCTACCAAATGGATAATAGCGTTCCAGTCCAGAACCTCCGTTTTTAATACTAAGCCACCGCGGACGCCACAGCGCTCTAGATGACTGAAAGCAAAGTCCCCGGTATCGCAGAGGATGGAAGCAGGCAAGGAATCTACGGGTCGGGAACCCGTTCAGTAAACAAGTGAAGAATGTAAAACAAACCGATCTTCTATTCTTCTTTTAGCTAAGAAAGGGAATAGGAAAGCCTAGCGATGCAGACTTCAATCTAATTTGCGCAACCCAGCTGATAAAGAAGGTTCTATAAGTTTGTGCCCTTCTTTCTGTGTATCTAAAGCAGTTATCGGTTGTTTTTATTAAAAATGATATTTTGTACATGTCCTTTTCTTTCACCTACGAATATATCGTTTTGCATGTATATATATGCATGTATTTCATCAACGGCACTTAACGCAATAATGTATGACAATACAAGACCACCACTTGTAAACTGAAAACTTCAGACAATTTTCCGGCACCAACTCCATCCCTAACCTTATAAAGGGGATAGGAAAATAAGATAAGAAAATGAAATACAAGAAAATATTAGGAGCTTTCGCCGCGAAAATTGCACGAATTCGGTGACGCTCTCATTTGTTGGCATACTACCCCTTCGTGCATGCATTTGCTCATGTATTGTTGTTTTTTTTATGTCAAATATGTGTTATGCGCGTGCATACAATACCCGAAGCCGCGCAGTTCTTGGAGCAGTAAGTTATTTCCTTCCTGATTTGTGCAAGAGTCGTATCCTAGTTCCTTTTTTAGTCCCGACTGATGTTTCATGATATCATTCCTTTTTGAATTCACCATCAAAGTGGAGATCTCCCTTTTCCACCATATCGGCTGTACATGAATGAGTACATCTGTTATGGAATATTTCATCTCTTACTTTCGCTAGACCTGAGTGCGGGGTGGTCGTGGTAGTGATTTGATTGTGCTTTATCAAAGCTGAAGCTGTCGTCATCACGAGTGACTGTTATTTTCCACTAAGTGAAGGGAAAAACCCCAAACGTATTAGACCTACTTACATATACATATACAATCTGACGAATCGTTGATAAGAGACTCTCTAGTTCCGAAATGCTAACCTTTATTTTTGTGATTGAAATTGAATCATCCATCATCAACTTTTGCTTACTCTCGCATTATGAGAAGTAGACAGATGTGCGCAGAGACACGCAACGCAATTTCGTAAAAGCAGTGATTTTCCGTTGTTTTTCTTCTTCTTTTCTATTGATATCTATCATACCGTTACCAAGCGGTAGCCGGCGTCTCCTGGTGATATCTCCCTTTCAAGACAATCAGACGACCGACGCGACACGATGATTACATGGGAGCAAAAGGTGGCATTACTGATTGTATAATTATAAAACATCGAAACTCTTCTGCTGAGATACCTGTATGAGATTATTTATTGCTTCTCGTCAAATTTAGATACATTTTTTTAATGTATGCTTTTTTAGAAGTTAGTGGATTAATATGAGCATTGCATATTTTCATTATACCTCTTTATGAGATAGATGTATTCGTGTTTAAGGGTCAGGGACAAATGGTGTTCTATAAATAAGAATGCAAAAGTGTTATATAAGTATCACATGGATACCCAACAATATCTTCAGGTTAACTTGTTTAAGAATGTACTATCAACATTTAGGACTGTGTACAGAATGCAAGCAGCAGCGCACTGAGCACTAGTGCATTGAACATTTGAACAATTACGGCCTTTTGTGAAATACAAAAATGAGTTTCGTGCTTACTCCTAAGTTTTTGGTGCTTACGTAAATAGGTAAGAAATGTCTTTGCTTACACGTTATATATTTAAATGATTTGTCGTGATTTAACATAAAATTTGAACACTGAACGACTTAAAAAAAAAACAGAAGCAGGTTATTCTTTTGATATGGAAATCTGTCATCGCCGGTGACAGCCGATTTTACAAATAAAAAACAACACAAAATACAGCTGTCAAAGTTCAGACGGATTCTATGGGACGGCTAATGCGTGAATTTTAACGTTTTAACGCACGCACGGCAGCGATGGATTCTATGGGTCGGAGAATTTAGTCACAAACCTACCGTGCTGTGAAATATCGCTCATCTTGCTGCGTGCATTCTGTACACAGTCCTAAATGTCGATAGTTCATTCTCTATATATACGTTAACCTGAAGATATTGTTGGGTATCCATGAGATACTAATATAACACTTTTGCATTCTGCTTATCAAAACTGGATTGTTATTTTTTTTTATATGGACTATTCCGGATTTGTATGAAAGGTCTATTCAACTCGGGGTTTGTTTAAAAATTCTACACACATCTTTTTTACGGCTATGGCCAAAACAACTTTTTCAGTACGTCATTTTGGCTGAATATAAGCCCTTAATGCTTAAGTAAATAAATATTCCTAAAGTTTAGACGAAAAAAAATTCGCACAGTAGTGTGGTCTACCAGCACTCTTACTCAAGTTATTTCAAGTTAAATTGAGTATTTACAATTTTAAGGTTCTAAATTAACTCCAGAAATATTATATATAGCAATATATATAGCAACAAAAAACTGCTTAATACAATTTGCTGACCTAATTTAATAAGACAAGAAATGTTTATAAGCTCAGAAAAATGTTATAATCATTTAAGTAAAAATTCCGTTTTTCAGCTTTTCATTTCGAATGCATTTTTTTCAAAACATTTACTACACGCAAATTTTGTTGCTACGAAAAATTCATATAGAATTTATCAGAAAAACAAAATAATAACATTTGATTCATGGAACATGGAACATGACTGGAATGACTACAACTTAATGTGCTCTGCCAATGATTTTAATAGCGTAATGTGGGTTTCGGACAATTTTCTGCGCATGAGAGCAAATGTCCTTGCCATTTTTATTGATATAAAGATTGTTTCCACATTAAAGGAGCAGCGAATGTTCTTTGTTGCCAGTCTGAACAATCTGGAGAGTTTTTCAGAAATACTAAAACAAGATTTGGCTCTTTAATCTGTAAAAATGTCCTTAAATGGGATACAAAAGGAACAAAGCGAACTGGTGATAAAGAAGTGTACAAAAGAAAATTGGAGTTGAAGAAGGATAAAATAGGAAAGTTGATAAAAAAGGCTACATAAGAGAAATGGGTATAAAGACCAGCAAAAAGAGCTAGAGATAAATAAGGCTGCAAACGCGACCGATGGTAATTGATGTATGACAGATGACATCAGATTACAGTTGACAGATGGAATTATAGCTGACAACTGTCAATAAAACTGGGTTAAAGTGTAAAGCTGCTAAGTCCACTTTAAAACAAATTGTCAAACAACACGACTATTTAGTTGACAACTGACAGGTAGAAGACCACAACATAGTAACATAGAACAGTCGGCAAGTGGCAGATACTAGATGAAGAGTGACAGGACAGGCAGACCAAGTTGATAAATAACAGATGATAGACGACAGATGAAATATAATAGAAATGTACTAGGGTTGTTCACTGAAAAAGAAAAACATTAAATGAGTATTATGTGATAAAAAATTAAAAGAAAAGTAGTCAGCAGAAAATTACATATTTAAAGCATTTTTCGTATCTTTGTAACTATATTTTTCACGTATTTTGTTCGTTAACTTCTAGAAAAACACTAGGAGCATGAAAAAGGAATCATAATCGAGATAAGGTGACATGGGAGATGCCATTTTGACACCTTTACTCTTCAGAAGACGTGTAATATACATAATTAAAAAAATAATAAATAAAATACCAGCCTGCAATAAATTTGCAACAACAAACAATTTTTATTTATAATAGTTAAAAGTATAAATAAATATATAGCGCGTTGCACTTTGACAGCAATGTTTAGTTGGACAGTGTGATATGCCATAGCGAGAGGAGCTGGTATATCCTTGAAATTAAAGGCAAAGAGAAAGTATCCAAAAGAGTGCGTTACGTAGACGCATTAATTATGTCTTGTCCTTGAGTTCTTTATTATAATTTTATATTTTCTTGCTTGAGGAGCTATGAGTTTTAAATATTTTTTTGTATTTCAGGTATATTTTTGTTAGCGATCCTGTTGCTAAGTGCAAGCACATGTATGAGATATTTTTACAAAGTCGACCTAACAGGATTGTGACTACCTTTCCAAAAAATACGTTTCAGTTCCCTTAACATTTTTCTTTTACACAAAATGACTAGCCCAACTGAGACTCCAATAATATTGTGGTAGCTAGTTGAAAAATTTTTAAAAATGACAGATCTTAACTGCAAATAAACATAATACGATAACACTGTTTGGCAAATTATTATGATTTTTATTCATGTCAGTAGCTACCATATGCAAAGATAACGGACGTTTCTTACAAAGAAAATTTGACGTTTTCACTCCGCATATGGTTTTTATTCCATTTTTAAAAACCAATCGATAGACAACAGTTTTAATATGGGGTTAAGGTTGGTATGCACCAAGAAAGCATCTTAAGTACTTCGCTTCTGATTTCAGTTCTCGATTATCCGCTTGAAAGAAAAGGGACAAACCCAAAAGTACAGCAAACGTACTAAAACCATAAGTGAGGACTAAACTTCTCTGCAAGCAACCATTGTTGACGACATCAATTGTCGTGAAAGCATGAGGTGGTTATAGCGAAGAAATCTTACATATAAGCTGAAGGGAAGATTTAACATCGAAGTTGTGCATCCAGCGCTCACATACAGTTCGCAATGTTGGACAATGTACAAAATACATTGATCAGTGTGATACCCTATTCATATCCCTATATGCCCCAAAGAAAAAAGCATTAAGAAGATGATGGATAGCATTTTATTTCATTCAATTAAATTAAAACAAAACAAAAAATTGGCCACGCCCACTTTTTGGGCGTTGCATGGGCAATATGTTGGAAAAAATATTAGCTAAATATCTTGTTAAACCTTTTTTCGCTTTCTATGAAAATTTTCGAAGAATACAGCATTTTAATGAAAAAACGCCTACAAAAAGTAGGCGTGGTAAAAACTTTATATGTCAAACTTATAAAGGAGGGCAGTGCCTACATATCTTCTGAGGGTTAAAACACTTTATCTCTTTAAGTTTAGCTTTAAAACGGTTTTTTCTAAATTGCGGGCGTGGCAGAGGGCGTATTCAAAAATTGTTTACACTTAACCATTTCGGAGCCCTAGGGAGTATGTGGTCCAAATTTCGCCCTAAAAATACGGACGGACATTGCTAAATAGTCTTAGGATTTGGTCCTGATCATAAATATATATACTTTTATGGGTCTACGACGAATATTAAGAGGTGTTGCAAACTATGTATCAAAATTAATATACCCTTAGGATAGGGTATTAAAAAACAGAGCTTTGCTTTACTTGGCTCCAGACCCGGGAAGAGTTCCTACCTGAGACCAGGCAGCCTTCTTGCTTCACGATCCCCAGCAAGCTGCTGATAAATGAAATATCAATAGCAAGCACTCTGGCATCGGCGATGGCTTGGTTTTGATGTTGGGTCTTCCTTATCGACTTCAAACTGGGGCTACAATTCGAAGATTCGCCATTCGCTAGATGTTATTTGAGGGAAATAATTAAAACTAAAGGCTTTTGACGTGTCTGAGAGTTTATCCCTTGGAGGCTCCTTGGGCCTAGGGCAGGTCATTCCGGCACATCGAGAATCTGAAAGCTCCCGTTATCTGCCAACACCAAGGCTCAGTGCTGCAGATTCATATTAATTTGGGAATCAAATACGTCGAAACAGCTCTTACGGGGATAACACTATTTCGGCCTGGAACTTTAAACACCTCAATTCTTAATTTTATAAAACCGAAAGCTATAGGTCTATTAGTTTGCTTCATAGTTTAAGTAAAATTTATGAAAAAGTACTAAAGGAAAAAATGTTGAAAATAATTGATGACCATTTCATAATTTTCCCTAATGAACTGTTTGGTTTTAGACGACATCAGTGGTAGTTGCCATCAATTTAATATAATTTGCAATACAAATCGTGATGGAGGAAAGGCGACGGGATTTTTACTTCTCGATATTGAGATATCTAAAGCCTCGATTCGGTTTGGCACAATGGTCTTCTATACAAAATGCTTGAGTTTAAATTCCCCGTATTTCTATAAAATTGTTTTTAAAATTGTCAAAAGTTTTCTGTCCGGTCGTTGTTACGAAGTGAACCTCAACGACAGTCGCTTCAATTTGTTTAATGTTACTGTCGGTGTTCCCCAGGGCTCAGTTCTTGGACCGATTTTGTATAACCTGTGTACTTCAGATGTACCATTGTTACAAGATGGTGAAATCGTGATGTATTCTGATGACACCGCAATATACTCTTCGCATGAATTCGGTCTCAATAGAGACAAATCTACAAAATGCGCTAGAAATATTAAGAAAATATTACAGTGAATGGAAAATAAAAATAAATGCGGGTAAGATTCAAGCTATAATTGCACAAGATAAGCAAAGTCATGCGTCTTAACGCCTAATCAATAAGTGTTAAATGGCAATAACATACACTGGGAGCCAGTGGTTAAATATTTAGGCGTTTATCTAGAGAATAAACTAGCAATTAAGATGCTATATCCTTTTACTACTACTACTACTACTACTACTACTACTCTTTGTTATCAATTGATAATAAAATATTAATACACAAAGTAATCCTTCAGGAAATCTTACTATATGGTATCGTACTATACAGTCGGCCTTGGCAATAACTCATCCGTATTCCAAGCAGAAGTGTTTGCCATTAACCAGTGCGCTCGAATTAACTTAAGTTCTAGCACACTAGGTGAAACTATATTTATCTTTTCAGATAGCCAAGCAGCCATCAAATCTCTTGACTCATCTGTCATAAGATCGAAGCTTGTTCTGAAAACCTTCATGGCCATCTATGAACTTGCTACGAAAAACTTAGTCATTCTTCACTAAATCCCAGTCAACAGGGGAGGGGTTTTGCTGGTAACAAAGCGGCTGACTCACTGGCTAAAGTCAGCGCAACAACACCACTTGTCGGCCCTAAGCCCTTTTGTGGTGTTAGCAAAAATCATCGCCGGAACTAGGTTAAAAGCCTATCCCTGACCGAATCCAATGAAGTCTGGCTCAATTCACATGGTCAGAACTGTACCAAACAATTTTTCCCTAAAATCCACCCCAGGAAATCCAAATTTTAAATCACCCTGGACAGGAAAAGTCTAAAAATCCTGACAGTATTTAATATTCAGTGATCATTGTCTCCTGAAAAAACCCCTTCACAGCATTGGCCTCTCACAGGACCCTACATGTAGACTTTGTTTAGAGAGTGACGAATCCTCCCTTCATGGATTGCCCGGCTCTGTTTCGTCTCAGGAAGAACATCCTCGGTGAGGAAATCATATCACCAACAAGCCTCACTTCCTTACACCCAGAGAAGCTTATTGTCTTCCTGACTTCCTCCGGAGTTAAACCATTGCTCTAGGATCCCTCCAGGAAAGGCACAATAGGCTACACTTGGAGCCGCATGTAGGTGTATTTCCAAATTCTGCGTGTTTTCGACAGCACATTATTTATATGTTCCTATGACCTAGTATGACCTGTTAGTCCAAGAGCTAGTAAACGATTTGAGTAACCTGTTTTTACAAGGTAAAAATTTGTTTTGATTATTTATTTTGGACCTACTAATCAAGAAAAGAAAATAACGGTCTGGCATGGATTCGGAGGGTTCGTCACTATGCACCAGATTTTTTAAAATGTAAAAAATGGGCGAAAATAAACTATCTTTCACAAGGCTACAATTTAAGTATGTTTTACTTAACGTATATAAGTCGAACGGAGCCTGACTTTGATATAGGCTTGTTTTCCTATTGAGACCATGACTGATTATAACGTAGAATGTAGAATGAATATAGAATAAATTTAGAAATGCTTTAAGCCAATGCAGGAAGTCGTTAGACGAGTTATCAGCTGTCAACGCAGTAACCCTATGCTGGGAGACAGGGCGCACTGATATCCCGGGTAACGAGGAAGCGGACAAGCTTGCAAGAACAGGGACAGAAATGAATGCGTCACTGGCACTTAAAGGGAGACCAAAATTCATGATCGGGTTAAACCACAAGGACACCCGAATACTCACAGGAGACCCTACGGGTCACTGCGCTGTGGGTCTACATGCGCAACTATTGGGCATACTGCATAACAACAACTGCAGAAGCTGCAGGGACGTTGAAGAAATTGAATCTGTTCGCCACCTGCTATGCGATTGCCTTAAATAGCATAAGCCTTAACGCCCTCGGCAGATACTTCTATGATGAGCTGCAGGATGTGGGCAAAGTTGAGCTGAAAGATATTCTCAGATTTGTGTACAAATCTTTGTTATATTTTCAGACGATTACTTTTAAGTTCGAGGAAAGGTACCCAGATGGACACAATGGACCCAATTGTTGGTCTACGTGAGCTGTGACTGACGTCACAGGAGTATCCACTACCCTACCTACCTACCATTAATTTATGTGCTAATTTACTTGTTAATTATAACTATTTTTGTATAATTTATTGTAACATACAACTCCTGTTTATTCAAAGTATTTTTTTTCGCCAAATGTGGGGTTTTTTCGTTGTTTCCCCTCAATAATACTAATCTCAAAAGTGTATTGAATTAAAAATTGTTAATTTGTTGTTGTTATTTCAGTTGTAAGATATCCTATATATCATATCTCTGTATTGTAAATTGTGTGGTGGCTTATCTTTGTAATTGAAATTGCAAATAAAGGGTGTGTTTTTTAGAGGTTGGTTTTTCGAATTGAGATAAAGCTGGCTTTTTGTGGTCAAATCTGGCAACATTAATGTCATTTATGTTCATTTGGTTTGCCATTTCATCATGAACAGGTTGACAATGAACAACGCTTGCAAATCGTGCAAATTTATTCCGAATATAATGGTTCAGTTCGCGAAGTTTACAGCGAAAATTTTGTTCAGTGATGAGGCTCATTTTGGGTTGAATGGCTACGTCAACAAGCAAAATTGCCGCATTTGGAGTGAAGAGAATCCACATGAGACCCTTGAAACGCCATTACATCCACAAAAACTGACTGTTTGGTGTGCTCTATGGGCTGGTGGAGTCATTGGGCTATACTTCTTCCGAAATGATGCTGGAGAGTCAGTTACCGTTAATGGAGACCGGTATGGAGCCATGATAACTGACTATTTTGTTCCCAATTTGGATGGCATGTGGATGAGAAGTGGTTCCAACAAGACGGCGATACAAGCCACACAGCGCACGTAACAATAGATTTATTGAAGGAAACATTCGATGAGCGCACAATTTCGCGGAATGCACCTGTCAATTGGCCACCAAGAGCGTGTGATTTGACACCATTGGATTATTTTCTTTGGGGATATGTAAAGTTGCTCGCCTACGCCAACAAACCAGAAACGTTAGGGTACTCAGAAGCGTTATTGCCGACATACAGCCCCAAATGCTTGAAAAAGCATTGCCCGAAATCATATTTAAACATAATGGCATAAAGCCAAATTGATGGACATTTAAACGATTTTCTTGTGTTTTATTTCAATTCGAAGTTCTATACCTCTAAAAAACATCCTGTATAAATCTATCTATCTATTTTTAGTAAAAATAGAAGGGACCTTAATGCAGTTTAATGCCAATTTCGAACAGCAATTTTCGAAAAGCTTAACTCTTAAATAGGTACCTATCTGGAGTGTCTCAGACTCTGCCGATATTATTTGTTGGTGTTTTTATTGTTCACGCGTCATTGTAGCATCTTTCTTCCACCTAGGTACATAGGTAGTTATGTATCCTTAAATGTTATACTGTGCTTTTCTACACTATAACATATTTTCATTCTGGAATGCTGTTTAAGTTCCTACAAATTTGTTTGTCTAAGTTTTTCCCTATATTATTATCGCTGATTAAAAACATGTAGGAGCTAAGCTATTGTAACTGATGCGTCATTTCGTAGATATAAAAATTACTAACCACAATACGGCCGTGTTTATTCTTTAAACAAATTGCTTAACGAAAGTCTGGTACAATTGTTTGCTAAGCGATTGCGATATTAAATGACACAGTTAAAAACAACGGGTTACATGTGCGTGCATGCTTTCGTTTTGGGACTTTGAACCCCCACCAAAAAATATTGACTCAGTAAATGTTTAAAAGATATGTTAGTAGATGTGTTACTAAGTTTTGCTTTATGTTTTTGTCAATGATTTTTTTTCCAGAAGCAAACTTATTTTCAGATGAAAACTATTTAAAGCTTAATAAAACAAAAAAAAAAAATTCTTAAAAAACCTGCTGTACGCGTTTCTTTTCAATCAAATATTTTGACAACTGGTCTTTTATTGACATTTTATATTTTTAGTTTCATAATGCCAAACAAATTTTTGACAGACATTTGTATTGCGTTGTAGGCTTTTTTTGTCACTGCGTTAGGGAAACTGTAGCCATCTATATATAGAAATAGAAAACCACCCTTTAATTAATCAGCTTTTAAAAAGAAAAAGTGTAATCACATACAAGAGTTTTATTTGTGTCCTTTTTATTGATTGTCCTACCTACCCTACTCTTATAAGCTACCATAAAAGTATGACAAAAACTGCAATATGTAATTGTTCAGACATAAATTATCGTGCGAATGCATCAACTGATCTTTTTTTTCCCCGACATCATTAAGTGACAAGCACCGACGCCGATATAATAGCTCAGCTTAGTCTATTAAATATAAAAATGTACCTTAGCTAGATATTAACATAAATTAAGTTGGCACTTCAGAGCCACAGACTTCAGACGGCCACGTTTCGATCCGATGATCCTTTGGAAATTCACTGCAACATTGATTGCTTGGACTGACTGTAAATATTATGCCGCGCCGATCTGTTTGGTTTAAGTTGGGTGCCTCGTACGGAATACGGTAGCACGACACCAATAACACGTTAGTGTGAACGCTAAAAATACACAAAATTTAATGAATGTTGCTAGCGAACAGGTTTGCTTTTTTGCCAGAGTCTGTGGGCCTCAATTTTTTCGTGGAACAGATATCGATTGGTGTACTTAAATTTTATGATTATGATGACAGAGAGACTAATGAATGGCTTGGTGTCTAGAGTTTGGCTTGAATACGATATTTGTATGGTGCAAGGTTTGGTGCAAAATTGCCGTGACCATTTGGCGGGTACATTTTAAACAAAATGCTGTAGAGAAATTTTGACTCTAGAACTTAGCCAGTTTCGATTAAAGCAATAAAAATTTGGCCCTAATTTAGAATACCTCAGAAGAACCTCAGTGATGCAGTCATAAAATATGTATAAGGCGTTAACGGTCCATACAGGACCTAAGGCATGGCATCTCCAACCGTTGTGTGTGCGAAGACATACTTTTGACACGAATAGAAGGACCTACTACTTTATACCAATTCGGACTGGCAAATTTAAGAAGCTCCTCATGACAGTACACAAGTAGCGCTATAGTGCCTTTTTGATACCACCACTTATGAAATCTTTGGATAGGGTGTTGTAGTTCGACCGATATCTGAAATGTCAGAAAGGTTTTCAAAGAATGGTTTCTCACGCGTTCGGTGTCTAAAACTAGCTAAAGTCGGCTTCACTTTCATTAGCGTCACAGCAGTGGGCGTTCTGGGGTATGCCGAGCTTTTAAACGTGGGTGCTACTGCTCAGTGGACCGAACTTTTGACCACCGCCTAGTGAAGTCCGCACGAGTTCTGTGTGGTTCTAGGTTTTTTGTATTTGGGCAAAATATTCGTTGAAATGACGTACTGGATAATAGGTTTCTCCACATAGACTCTGTCTTCGGCATAAAGTGTGAGGAGTCAATTCCCTTCACAAAACCTAAGAGGTGTAAGTACAATCCGCACTTTTTAAAAGAATATTGCCTCATTCTCTAACCACAGCTGAACCCTTTTAGGTTTAATCCCCCACTTTTTACAAAAAGCTTTACTACGCGTGTACGAAACCATATAAGCTTTCTGGTGTTCGATAATCAGCTTCCAGTTGAGCTATTATCTAAATTGGATGTTTGTCAGACTTGCACGACCTGTCTCGCATTAGCGGCAATCTGTCCGTAGTCTCAACAAAATGAACTCCTTAACAGATGGCTTCTAATTTTGTCGGCTTCTGTAAGGGTGAAGAAAGTGATGTAACCAGATTGAACAGCCGTAGTGTAATGCAACTTGAGGTGTGATCTGTGCAGCTTTTGAGGCTAAAAGAACCCCTATAGCGGCGATTTCTGGTGGTCAGTAGGAATACAAGGTGAAAGGAGAAAGAGATTCTAATTTAGGTATAGTGGGTCCTATTTATTTTAGGGAAGTCCATCTTTACACCGAAGGATAAAAACCTAGTAATGGGGTGGTGTATGGTGGTTGCTCTGACCAATTAAATCTTAGTTCTCCCTTTTGTCTTCCTGACCGTTGTAGAGTGTTCCAGGCGGAAATAATGGCGAATAAAGGATGCAATATTTCGCACGACGAAGGCATAGCTGTAGGGACGCAGTGGCTTAGTGGTTAAGTGCTTTGGACCAGTAAGCGAGAGGTCGCTGGTTCAAATCTTGACCTGTACCACCGGAAATTTTTTATTCGCTGCCCCACCTCTTGCGAAAGTCTGACAAACATCCAAGAGTAAGAAATGTCATGAGAAGCTTCTCAAAAATAAATTGCCGTTCGGAATTGGAATTAAACTGTAGGTCCCTCTATTCGTGTCAAAAATATAACTTCGTACACACAGTGGTTGGAGAAGCTAGGCTTTAGGTTCTGTATGGGCCGTTTACGCCTAATATTTATTTTGATTTTTTTTATTTAAGATACAGCCAACATTTGGTACAATCCCAAAATGTTTCACTTTAGTTTTCTACAAACATTTTAACAACAAAGTGATATGCACAATTTTAACCCTCTACTGCCTGAATTATGACCCACTTGCTAAAACTATGAATCGAATGCAACAGAAAACCATTGGTAAATTTAACCAACAAATATAAAGTCATATATGGCCTTGTATTCAGTAGAGCGTTTGGGATATATTAGAAACTACAGTATTCTATCACATTCCATGTTTGCGATAGCTAAGCTGCATTAAAAGCGCTGATAAACCCTCTTAACTCGTCCAAGATAGTACCAGATTTCAAGCTTTCTCTAAAATTGGTCTAAGGCCTGAACACTGGCATTGAGGGAAATAGGAACTCCTTAGACAAGGTTCAGAAGATGTCTTCGCTGGACCCGAACCAGCTTTGGGTCTGCTTACATCTATAGTCATGTCTTTCATTGATGCTTGGGTTTCTCGTGACTACAAGTTTCGGTGGCGGCACTACGATGCATACAGACAGACCAAACCACTGCGCCCGAACATTTGGGAAAAGTCTGTTTCTTACCTTCTATTCCTCAAAAAAATCGACTATAGGCGTCCTTTTGGGCCACCATGCTTTAGCTATACCCACAATGTGTTGGGCTTGAGCGAGACCAACACCTGTCCTGCTTGTGGTGAGAAGTATGACACAGTAGAACATTTCCTCTTCCTCTTAGTTGTCCTGCCTTTATGGCTACAATCCGCCGCCTGATGCGAGCAATCTTCCTTCGAAAGACGGGAAAACTAAGTACATTCAGGTAACGTACCTGCATGGTAGTACAAGTAGTTGTATCTGAGCGCTCCAAGGGATAGTGCAACTTCAGACATAAAAAAAATTGAAGCCCCAGATTTTGGAACATCTAGAATGCAAAATCTGGATGTCATGACCATTAATTTTAGTTCATAAGTGTTACGACAGTAAGCCACAGCAATGTTCATCCCAATTCCTTTTTATATGCTCATTGGAACAGCCCCGTATTAGATGGTGTCGGTAGTTTCATAAGACATTCCGATGAGAGTAATACATCGGCACAATCCCGCTTCCCGAAGAACTACTTAGACACCAATTAGTTTCAAGTTGATATTATCTTCCTCCCCACACCTGTGCTGAATATAACACGTAAAACGCTCTTTGCTTTAAAATTATTGGTTTCAGTGAATTTCATTGTTCTAACCTCATACACCTTCATATCTATGTACAACAATTACTTGAATTCTAATTTGCGAACAGACCTCAGTATCAGAAAATAATAATAAGTATACATTTCATGAAATTAATATTCTAATTTAGTTATCCTTTGTCAGGAGTGAGGAGCATCTTGTCTTTCAATGGTAGATTGTATAGTCCTCTACCGGTCTTTTTCAATTTTCCACTCTTCAAATTCTTATGAGTTTCTTGATGAGTTTCTCTGCAGCGATATTTTTTTTTCTTTTCATTTATCAAGACCAACGTAGCCGTCTCTACTCGAGTTTTCTCATTTTTCTCCCTTCGTGTTTTTCCCTGTGCTACTTCTTTTGCGGGATATATGTATGTACATCCAGCCAACAACGTTGCCCAGATGTTGGTAAATAGCTTCGCTAAATTAAAATTACAAATAAAACTCAACATAGGGAGGGTGACTTAGTTTCCCAAACCGGTTGGTAGCAAACCAGGACGATTGATAAAGTCACATTAGTGGCTCCAGCGATTGTAATCGAATAATTTTCATATTCTATGGGTACTGAACTTGTGAAATGATGTCGAAGGATTGTAAACTCATAGATATGAATGGTTTTGTAGTTGAACGCTACGCACTTGCACATGAAGGACAGCACAGAGCATATCAGCATCATTCTAGTGCAGAGAGAAGAGTCCTTCCAGGCATATGCACTTTTAACCTCGTTCCTATCCTAATAGCTACTCTTGTACTTGTACGCAACCCATTAGGCGACACCTCTGAAGTATAAGTGAAGTATATAAGAAGCACTAACGGCTATATCAAACCGCGCCTCGTACCGACTATTTTTATGAAAAGCCGTTATGTATGTGAATACATAGATACAACGCACGAGAACACGAACGCACACTATAGTTTTATATCCTTAAACATTGTGCCAATAGGGGAAGAGATGGCTTACGCATTTAAAAGTCGGTTAGCAACAATGAATCGATTGTAGATTCCTGATCAACCCTATATTGAGTGTCCTTTTAAAGCTGAGTTCTTGTTCAGGATTCTGCAGTTTGTTGTTTTTTTTGTTTTTGCTACTCTATGTACAAAAACATAGGTCTATGCAATTTGCGATCCGTTTTTTTGTATCGCAGCAGCAAGTGATGCATGTGAATTTTGCCAAGTATCCTTGATCATCTGTGTGCAATGGTAATGTGCAAGATGCACTTTTGTTTGTTTGCTGATTTAGTGCAAGGAAGTGGAAGTTAATTCCCAGGAAACTAGTGAATAGCTTATAATTTCAAGGTCTACTGATGCAGCATACCAAGAAAAATGCATTATGAGTTGACCTTGGACTTGTTCCTGGTCTACATTAAAATACATAATTTACATACGTAGGTAGAGGAATGTTGTAAATAAAATAGAGTTAGGGCCATTGTTTTGTTGTGCTGTGTGCTTTAACAAATAAATAGCTAGGTAGGTACATGGGAACTTACGCAATTAGTAAGCGGAATATAATTTACACGGTTTAGTACAACTGCTTATGTGTTTGTTGGAATCCAACATTTAGTACGTTGTAAGATAAAAGGCTTACAGGCGAAATATTCTTGGAGCATTAGCTTAGAGACATACCTAGTGCCAACCGCAGGTGCACCAGAGTGATGCAATTAAATAATATCATCTTCAACAAAAGATAATAAGAAGATGAGATATCAGAGAATCGGTAGACTAATTTCATAAAATTGATGTCAAACGGCGGCATAGTTCTAGCCAAATAGTAGCACTAAGAGGCTCGTTCTCTATACTAGATCTGGGTGTTACACATGTAAGAAGTCCATTACTGTCCGCTTGTCCATTTACTCAAGGGGTTACATGGGTTTTTTTATTGTCTTATTAATTACAACATCTCAAGAATATTATTCTAAATTTTCAAGTAATTCCGAATAAAAGTTTCGGAGATACAGCCTTGAGAAGGTGCTCAATCAATTGAATCACGAGATTTATTTGAGGTGATCCAAACTTTAAACGCGTTTTTCTCGAAACTTTGTTTTCAAAGTCGGTTGTCAAACGTACTCGAAAAGCACTCAACCGATCTTGATGAAATTTTACACAGGATTCCGAGATAAATACAATTCACGAGGACTTGGACAAAGAATTTTTTTTTTCAATCACTTCTATAAAAAAATATTAAGCAAATTTAGCATTTTTTTGTAAAACTGTCTGCAAAAATCCAACACGATTTTTTTTTCACTTCTGATGCTCCTGTCAGGAGTTCTACTGTCAACGCGGACGCACCTTTTTTCCGATGGATCACCGGAAATGACGTCACAATGACAGAGTTTCAAATATTTATCTTTGAAAATTTCAGAAATTCTTTTTCAAATGTATATCTATAAGACAGTAAAAAGTTTGAATAAAATATTTTATTGTTTAAAAAAAAAAATTTTCATAATACAACTTTTTTTCACCGAAAAAACCCATGTAACCCCTTAATGAATCCGGATTTGATTTCGATTAGTTAATCATAATAATAGGTGCATTTATATTTCCAGTTCAATAGGTTCAATAGGTTTCGCAATCTTAATTTTAGAAGATTGCGTGACGCCCATTTCCGCCCTCCCAAAATTGTTCAACAAAAATATCTTTTCCAATAGTAATTGTGCACGAGCCCACTCCTAGCTGACTTGTCAAATAGCTGCATCAACTTGCTGCCTTGAGGAATTTTAGTTCTGTCATTCTTCGCATCCGTTTGGGGCTGTGCGAAGAACTGCCCAAGATAAAATCGCAAAAAAAAAAAAAAATAATCGCCCAACAAATTATGAACCCAAAAGTTGAAATGAACAATCGAAAATGAACAACCGTCCAAAGACAATTTTTTGGGGATCTCAATTTTCTGTCCTTAAGCTTTCCGGCACGTAACTTCAAAAGGGTGCCATGGCAACAGTACTTGGGTAGCCGGCTTTGCGGGATTAAGGATTGCAAATGTCTTTCTGCAGGCGGTAGTGGTACGTGAATACACACTGAAGAGTCTCTCACTCAAGCGCTCCTTGTAGTCTCTGGCTACTCCAAGTGTGCTAAGGCGTCCGAGAGTTGTACTCCTGTCTCTCTCATAACTATATTTTTTCACACACCCCGACGGTCTACAATTCCGAAAAAACGCGAAGAAATAAGGTCCACGTATCCAAAAAGTAAATGTGGCAAACAACTTTATAAAGAAAAATTGAAAAGGAGGCCAGTGTCTACATATTTTGTAAAGTTCTTAGACGTTTATTCCATCAACTTAAGCTTAAAAACAGTTTTTTCTAAATAGTTGGCGTCTCAGTAGACGTATTAAACAAACTTGTATACATTTCGAGATCATAGGGATCATATTACAGTTTGCTTGCTTAAAATTTAATGCGAGCGTATTTTTGATAAACATTTGAGTATGCACTCGCGGCACTGTCGGCTGCCGCAATTCTTCACTATATTTTGCATTTGGATTGCGTAGAGCCCTCTTGACATCACCTAAAACATTTTCTATTGGATTCAGGTCTGGAGACTGTGGGTGTCGGCCATATCGTAACGTTGATACCTATTGCTGTGTTGGAAATTCGGTTTTGATATTGAAGAAGTGTATCCCTCTGGTAAGTTCCACGAAAAGGCATCTCTTTAATTTTATAATGAGTAAAACCAATATAAAATAAAATATATTTGTATTTTATTTTCCTACGACAAGTTATGGTGACCAAGGAATCGTCATTCGTTATTCTGAGACAGACGATGTCTCCAAAGAACCTATCTTCTCATACATATCTACTACGTTCTGGTTCTTGTATGTGTTTCCTGTTTTTGGTGGATACTCCTCTAGCCTTATCACAACTCGTCATTGCGGATCATTGACGACGGATGATGATGTTGAATGTTAATTTATTTTTTGTTTTATAACTTTTTTTAAAAAGCTTGGCTTGATCGGTCTGTTGTTTTATAACTTTTTTTTAAAAATCTTGGCTTGATCGGTCTGCTTAAAGGCTTAACTACATTCGGCAAAAAGTGGAAAAAGTGACTTTTTCAAAGCTCACATACTCACGCTGCTGCCCCTCGTATTCAAAAACTGGATTAAGTAGCTATTTTGAGTTTTAAAAGCTCTAAGAAAGAATGAACAAAAACAGGAAGAATTTGCCAACGAAATAAAGAAACTTTGGGTATCAGCCATAAGCCAATCCCTACACTTCACTTTTTACAATGACAGTTCAGTGGTTCCATGTGATGCAGTAGCAGTTCAATGGTTTCATTCTTTTGGTATCTTACTGTACAGCTTTTAAAGTAAACGTTTAGTATCGTTTTCCATTTTCGATTCTTTAGTCGAAACACATTCTTTCGCTCCCGTTCAATTGTTCACGTATTTTATATTCTAAATTCATTTTTAATAAAGTTAATTGTTGTATTCAATTTCTGATCTTAATTATTCTTTATATGTGTGGTACCCTTCCCCACATATATGGTGACCCCGACGTGATCGGGCAAGCGAAACAAATAAAGAAAAGAAACGCCGCCGACGTAGTAGGACATCCATTTTCCTTGTTACCAAGAGACACTTTTCGGTGTCAAATATAATCCGATGGAATCAAATGCAGCTGTGCCGAAACCTGAGGACGCGAGCAATGCATCATCATCAGCAAAAAGCACCACAACGCAAGACAGCAACGCCAACACAACTGCACCAGCAATTAGCAGCGTGGAACGCCTCACAGTCCCGTCCTTCTGGACCAAGGAACCCGAACTTTGGTTTGCGACATTGGAAATCCAATTCCAATTAAACCGGGTCACATCAGACCAGTCAAAGTTTAATGCAGTGGCGTGCAGGCTAGACCAAGAGATTCTCACACTCGTGAAAGAAATCGTTCTCAATCCACCGAACGAGAACAGGTATGTTGCCATTCGACAAGCGTTACTTAATCGTTTCTCCATTTCCCCAGAACAAAAATTTCGCAAATTGGTATCCGGTTTGCAGTTAGGTGACCAAAAACCTTCGTTTTTACTAGCAGAAATGGACGCTCTAAACCAGGGCAAGTTAGACGCTCGCTCTGTCCGAACTTTGTGGCTCGATCATCTCCCACAACAGCTTCAGGTGGCAATAGCTCCGGGCGACACGCTCGACAACACAGCCATCGCTCAGTTAGCGGATCGCGTATGGGATATCTATCGAGCCTCTGACAGCAGGTTGATGGCAATTCACGACTCAGCCACATCCTCTGCAACGTTGGAACAGAGAGTTAATGAATTGTCATCCCAAATGGAGCAGCTTTTCAAGGAATTCAGAAATTCACGCTCTCGATCCAGTTCTAAATCTCGTCCGCAGCATCGTTCCCGTTCTACCAACAGCAACAGCCCATCAAACAACACCAAATTTTGTTACTATCACCGCAGATTTGGCTCTAAGGCCAAACGTTGTACACCACCATGCGAGTTTAAAACCAACTCGGAAAACTAATCGAACCACCAGTGCAAACGGCGATCGCTGGTGGCTCTGAAGGACCTCGCCGACTATTTTTGTACGACCAGATCTCAGGACAACGTTTCCTCATCGATACCGGAGCTGACCTTTCAACCATTCCACCAACCCGTAACGATAAAACCCGAGCTTCAAATTTAAAACTATACGCCGCTAATGGTACGCACATAGCAACGTTCGGACAGAAGGCTCTCACACTCAATTTAGGCCTAAGACGTCCTATCAGATGGGTCTTCCGCATAGCTGACGTTCCGTACGGTATAATCGGCGTTGATTTATTGCATCATTACCAGCTGGTCGTAGACGTTAAGAAACGCCGCGTCTCAGATGGTAAAACGGGTATTGAAGCTAGTGGTACTCTCGGTTCTGCTTCATTAATCGGCATCTCCCAAGTGGACAAAGACGACGCAGGTGCAAGTCTCCTTCATCAGTTTCCTGACATTCTCCAGAGTTCTACACAACGTAGCTCTGCGAAGCACAACATTTTCCATCATATAGAAACAACAGGACCACCTGTCTACGAAAGAGCGAGAAGATTATCACCGGAGCTACTGAAAAGAGCCAAGGAGGAGTTCGACTACATGCTCGAACAAGGGTACTGTCAACCATCTAGTAGCCCTTGGGCCAGTCCATTGCACATGGTCCCAAAAAAATCAGGCGATTGGAGGCCCTGCGGCGACTTCCGTCGGCTTAATGCACAGACCATACCTGACCGTTACCCTATCGCTCACATCTGTGATTACGCTTCAATTTTACACGGCAAAAATATTTTGTCTAAAATCGATTTGGTCAGGGCGTACCACCAAATACCAGTGAGACCAGAAGATGTACCCAAGACTGCAGTCATCACACCATTTGGTTTATACGAATTTTTAGTAATGCCATTTGGCCTGTGTAACGCCGCTCAAACCTTTCAAAGGTTCATACGACAAGTCCTGGAAGGTCTTGAGTTTGTGCACGCATACTTAGACGACATACTCGTGGCTTCAGTCAGCAAAGAAGAGCATACCGAACATCTAAAAATCGTTTTCGCTCGTCTTTCCAAATTTGGATTGACCGTTAATCCTGAAAAATGTAAATTTTACGCAACAAGTGTCGAATATTTGGGACAACTTATATCACCTGAAGGTTCACAGCCATTACCAGACAGAGTCAAAGCTATCACATCGTTTAAGAGACCTGAGACACTCGAACAACTCCGACAGTTCCTTGGAATGCTGAATTTTTATAGACGCCACATCAAAGATGCAGCTGACACTCAAGCATCTCTCCATGCACTCCTGAAAGACTCCCGCAAGAAAGACCAAAGACCGGTTGAGTGGACTGAGGAAACAACATCTGCATTCGAACAGTGCAAACAGGATTTAGCTAACGCTGCACTTTTAGCACATCCAGCCGAGCATGCACAACTTCGTTTGACAACCGACGCTTCAGGTAGAGCAGTTGGAGCAGTCCTCGAGCAACTAACCAACAACACCTGGGAGCCATTAGGATATTTCTCGAAGAAACTATCTCCGGCAGAAATAAATTACAGTGTCTACGACAGAGAACTTTTCGCGATTTACAGCGCCGTAAAGTTTTTTAGACCTTGGATCGAGGGTTACAACTTCACCATCAGAACCGACCACAAACCTTTGACGCACGCTTTTCAACAGCGATCTGAAAAAGCGTCCCCAAGACAACTTCGTCATCTAAATTTCATCAGTCAATACACCACCAATATCATATCGGTGAAGGGAACAGACAACGTCGTGGCTGACACTTTTTCAAGAATAGATGCAGCTTTTAGCACACCAGTACTTCGACTCGACAACGTCATCGACTTGGTAGACCTTGCAGTTGCACAATCCAGCGACGAAGAAATCCAGCACCTAGTCAAATGCAACACAACATCTCTGAAACTTCAGAAATTAACGTTCGGCCCGCAGCTTCAGGATATCTATTGTGATGTCTCGCACAACGAAATCCGACCACTCGTTCCGAAAGCATTCAGAAAAAAGGTGTTTGACGTATTTCACAGTTTGTCACATCCCGGAGGCAAGACTACTTGCAAACTAATTTGCCAACGATATGTATGGCCGTCGATGAACAAGGACATAGTGCAATGGGCTCGCAGCTGTATCCCATGTCAGCGTTCGAAAATCGGACGACACGTTCATCTTCAACCATCGACATTCTTGGAACCTGATCAACGATTCGACCATATCCATATGGATATTGTAGGCCCACTACCAGTATCCGACGGATACCGCTACTGTTTGACGATGGTAGATCGTTTCTCAAGGTGGCCGGAGGCGATTCCCATCAAAGATATGACTGCGAACACAATAGCAAAACACTTTTTCACTCACTGGATCTCACGCTACGGTTGTCCAAAAACAATAACAACAGATCAGGGATCCCAGTTTGAGTCCGTTTTATTCAAAGCAATGACACAACTAATTGGCAGTAAACGAATACGTACAACAGCTTACCACCCAGCATCTAATGGTCTCGTGGAGAGGTGGCACCGAGTTTTGAAAGCCGCTATACGTTGTCATCAAACAGCTCTTTGGACCGACATCCTACCAGTCGTATTACTAGGACTGCGTTCTTGCTACAAGGATGATTTAAAAGCTTCCGCTGCGGAATACCTTTATGGTGCAGCAATTCGAATTCCAGGTGAGTTTTTTACTCACGAGGACCCACCGTCGGATCCGAATATTTTCCTCGAAGAATTTAGGATTCACATGCGAAGTTTAAAACCAACACCAGCTAGTCACCATTGTAAAACAAAAATATTTTGCCACAAGGATTTGCACACATGCAGCCACGTATTTCTCCGACAAGATGCGCCAAAACAAGGACTTGATCAACCATATTCCGGACCACATAGAGTTCTCAACAGACTCAACGATAAAGTTTTTACCATCGATATCAATGGGAGGATCGCCAACGTCAACATTGAGAGACTGAAACCAGCACATCTAGTAAAGGAAGAGTTAGAAAACACTAGTAACCAGCAACCATCAAAATCAGAACCACATACATCTTCAGTACAGCCGAACATCTCATTGCATCCAACAACTTTGCGTACATATCCAGGAGCACGCAAGAAGGTACAATTTGCCGATGGACAACGAAGAATTCCAAATTAATTTGACGTTTGTTTTCAATTCGGAGGGGAGTACTTTGGGTATCAGCCATAAGCCAATCCCTACACTTCACTTTTTACAATGACAGTTCAGTGGTTCCATGTGATGCAGTAGCAGTTCAATGGTTTCATTCTTTTGGTATCTTACTGTACAGCTTTTAAAGTAAACGTTTAGTATCGTTTTCCATTTTCGATTCTTTAGTCGAAACACATTCTTTCGCTCCCGTTCAATTGTTCACGTATTTTATATTCTAAATTCATTTTTAATAAAGTTAATTGTTGTATTCAATTTCTGATCTTAATTATTCTTTATATGTGTGGTACCCTTCCCCACAAAACATTTGCATCCAGAGTCATCTATGCGTAAGATCAGTAACTAGTGACAGCTTTTTTGTGTAAATGAATTAGTTTGTTCGAACTTTCCCAAAGTGTGCCACTTGAAAGTTAGAGGTATGCCTAACTTTCAAGAAAGTCACTTTGTGAAAAGTTGAGAGAAAAATACAAATTGAAGTCGGTGTGGAAAGAGAAAAAAACATTTTCGTGTGTGTACTTCACTTTTTGCCGAATGTAGTTAAGCCTTAAGAAGTGAATAATTGCCACAGTAATCCTGCCTATAAGTTTGCTACTCATAAATAAGTACCTATGCATTTATATTTACCTTTTGAAATATTCCCGCACAAAAATATTAATGAGAAAAATTTAAATCAAAAAACCTCCTCAACTCAATAGCGCTGACATTTCAGATTTCAATTAGGAAATCTAAAATTTGAAGAAGGCGCATTCGGAGAATGTCCGCCATGCATTCATTCGTCGCATACCGCAATTGCGAATATGTATTCATATTTTTTATCCAAAGTACATTCCCCTTTCAAGGTGCATATCTTTCGCTAACAGCAACACAACTGTGCACTGTGTGCACTTCACATTAGCAACAGCAACAAAACTATATAAGCCCGTATAAGTTGCCAAGACATTAAATTTCCAGCTTAACTGTTGGAAGTTGCATGTATTTCAGTCGTTGCATTGATTTTATGCTCCATCACCCTCTCGAAACTGAGCAAGCAAAAAATAAAAGGCACCAACAATGAAATGAATTCGACGATGACATGCGGGTCAGACGGCTTATCATAATTATGTGCGCAGACAACCAGACAGAGCATTTCGAAAAAGACCAAACAGCCCAGATCCAGACAGACAGTCAACTGGAAATGAAAAAGCAACCGGCCGGTCCGAGAGAGATGATAGGCCCTAAGCGTGAGTTCTGTTACCCATAACACCGAAGTTGGATCTCGTGTTGATGACGAGACGACACCAATGCGACGCTATACCTACGCCAAATAGCACTCGAAATCGAATCCATCGCGTGGATACGTTATGGACAGTATACCATGCGGGACTCTCTGGCAGGGTGGTGAAGTGGAAATGATACTTAAACTTATGCTGCTAAAATTTGCATTTGACTCCAAGCAAACTGACAAAAACGGCGACAGCACCAGTCACTGGCGGGCGATAGTAGGCACAAACATACATATATTCAAAATTTTAAAGTATGATTCAAGTAGGTAGTTCTTGATTTGTTCGTGTGGTAATCGTTTGCTGAGCACTTGTGATAAAGTCCTTGGAAGATGGCTTTTCAACACGATGTCAAGTGTGCACAATTCACTATTGTGAACAAGCGAACACAAGTCATTGTCGCCCTCGACTCGATAGACGTACATACATATGTATGTATGAATGAACGAGAAGAGTTCATTAGAAATTTGCTACTGCTAAATGAATTTTTTAGCTATGGAGTATGTATTGCAATGTAGGATGTATTCCGATTGAAGTACATATGTTCCCCACGCCTTAACTATTCGTACACATCATCCTAGGGACTCAGGTACAGTACAATGTGTGTTGCGTCCTTCACAAAATGTAGCACTTAAAGCATTTCCATTTAAATATCCTTCTATTTTAGGCCAAGCATCCAAAATATAATTCCAAAATCGTTAGAGGCGCTTTTAGGGAAATCAGAAAAACACTCAAAGTAGACAAAAATAAATAAAATGTCCCCCATTTCCGCTACATAGAAAGGAAAGAGGTTGGTTTCTTTATTGAAAGCATTTATATAGGTTTTCCCTCCTTGCATGAAGCACCAATAGTCCATGGGTAGGCCCGGATTCCTACTGGCTAAAACCGCATGCTTTCACGAACAAGTCGATATGTGTCCCCCACTAAACCGGCGGCGTAAGGCATTACCTCGTGGAGGTCGGTATAAGAACTAAGCTTCCTTTATTATTGGCACTAATTACCGTTGGTATTCCAAGCGTTTAAGGTTGCTGAGTATGCGCACCTACATTGGTTCAATTTTCGTACTTCCGAAGCATGTAGTTTATTACATCGGGAGTGGCCCACTCCCCAAATTGGTCCCGAAAGTTGATCCTCTCGGTTTCGTATCGTGGGTAATGATGAGTTCCGCGTTTTGGATGCGTTGGACAATTTGGGCTGGTTTCATGTCCGCGTTCAAAGAGATATTCCCTGTCACAGGTTTAAAGTTTCGTTACATTGCTGTTGCCAGGGTACTTTACTATGATACGATCTACTCGACCATTTTAGACTCGCCCGCCTTTTTATTTAACCAGTTCTTCAGCAAGTGTATCGATGGGTAACATTGAAGATAAGACGAGTATAGCAACGCTCGAAACTGTTTGCACACGAAACTGTACGCACAGATTTGACTTCCCGCACGTAAGACTTAACTTTCGCTGCATTTGACCATATTTCTTACTGCATACATGAGCAAAACGTCATCAGGAAATGGTACCTTAGGTAACTTCTACAAGAAGGAGGCTCTTGGCTCCCGATATTAATGATCAGCTTTAAAAGACACAGTTTTTGATGACGTTTTGCATAAAGATTCAAGATGATTTTTAATGCTCAAACGATCATCAATAATTACTCTATAAACGGTTGGGAAACTACTTTTTGCTCTGCTACTCTAAGCGTAATCTTTAAGTAGGTACTTCTTTTGTGGTCGGCAAATTGCAAACCGGCGCAATTTAACCATATACGTATAGTTACAACTGTTTCATTGCAGTGTAATTTGACATCTTGTACCGTTTTTGCCACAACCAACACGGCGATGTCGTTTGCAATGCCGATTATTAACGCTTCTCTTGGAATTGCTAGGCGCAGGATTTTGTCATCCGTAACGTTCCACAGTAAGGTGCCTAGAACCGAACCTTGTATCATACCGTAAGTTACTTTATACTCCTTTATTTCATAAATAATTCTATTCCAAAAGGTACACGTTATAATTTTTCGAATATAGTTCGGTACTTCGATCCGCACAGCTCATGATACGTACCCAATTCGCTAAATTAAACGCTTTTTTTACATCATGCGTTATAATGGCGTAGAATTGTTTGTAGCACCTTTCCAGCTGCTCTGGCTTTCGTTGTTGACACATTGATTATAATTCGATGAAAGGAATATAATTTACCAGATCTAACATGCCGAACGCTGGTTACAACTCCACTGCAAAAGATTCGACTGTTTAAGTAAAGTCTGTTGAAGTAGTTGCTAATATTTTCAAAGTTTTTAGGTACATATGAAGTAGGCAATCTGCGTGACAGTGAGCACAGCTCCCATTAACCGGTGAATTTTAAAGAACTTGCAAAGAAGTGCGAATCATTAATTTAACACGGCTTGCCCGCACGCACCTACATACATACTTGTAAAATGCAACATGTTAGGCCCCTTCTCATGCTATTATTTCGCAACAATGTAAAAGACATGGTTGTCTATCTTCCCATGTTTTGTTCTTTAATTCTTTTTGCGTAATTCAAATGCAATTACTAACTGACACCCGACGCACGGCTATTATATTGCTGTAGATCTGGCTCGAGATTATCTGCAAATAAAAACCAAGTAGCCGTTTCTTCCAGCCCGATTGTTGTATCACGCATATCCATGCGCAACGTCTGAAAAGGTAAGAAATTCGCTGCAGAGTGTCGGACTGTTTTCTTTTCTTCTTTGCATTAAACGCAGATACGTGCCAACATACCTATACTACACGTATGAATGCTAAGATAACTTTCATTCCTTTTCAACGACACAAAATGCACAGTAGCATAACTTATGCCCGACCACAAATCGTCCAGACAGTTGCATGTCTTGGCTTTGGACAACCATTCAAAAATCATAATCATTGAAATAATATCAGCAGCGGCGACGTACGGCCGATCTTTGGTTCCTTTCGTTCAACTTCATTTGAAGTTCTCATTGATCATTTTTAACTAAAGAGATAGATATTGCAATCGTGCAGCCATTTTTAACTCAAATTGAAAATAATGGTATTACGACTATAGAGACGTCTGTCTGTTTGTCTGTCCAGGAGCCGTATGGCAAAATTGTTCGGCGGATTTGCTTCAAAGTTCGTATATAAAGTTTTTGGGATAACATCTCGCGGGTTTCTTCAACGTTTGATTTTTTTCGTCTTAAATAATGGTACATGCCCTACATTATTTTTTTGTAAAAGTCAAATACTTTGATTTGAGTCTTTTTTTGTGCCGTGTGTAGTTTCGGGGAATATGAAAATTGCATCGAAAAAATTTGCTTATGTAGAACCTGACTATATGCAGCTGAAGAATGATTTTATCTAACCTATACAAGAAATGTTATCTTTGAGTGCACACCTGCAGTAAACAATCTCCACTGCGCATTCACTTTCCACAGAACAAACGCAAACACCCAGTTCTCTCAATTCTGAGACAACACCGGAATACGGTGACAAAAATTCACATATACGAATGCTGAAGCATCAAACAAGGGCAGCGTGGGAAGAGTGTGAAGCCAGGAGAAGAAGGACGTGCATAGGAATGTACTTTTAACCAAATCATCCACCAAATATGTGTGGAAGCATGAACTGTGATTGGACCATAAGATCCATAGCATAGGATCGTCTCTCTTTACGATGCATCATATGGAGCTGATGGTCCAGTTGGTCGGGTATGCTTTCTTGCACCCAAACTTGGTTAATGATTTGATGCATGCGCCCTAAAAAATCAGAATATCACCCCCATATTTAACGGCGGCCTTATTGAGCTTAAACTTCTTCTTCAATACTGGGTGGCAGAACTTCTTCTTGCCACACCACTATCTCTACATGATGCACGTTTAGAAGCTGTTTTACTATTCCCTGCGAGTCGGTGACTAGGTTTCTATGGCTGTTTCGAAGAGCCTGCATTCCTGCATTCTTAATGTCAGCAGCTTGGCTTTCTAATAAAACCATCGATATTATTTTATCTATGCGTTAGATGGTCAGGAGCTCTGAACATAGAGGAAACAATAAAAGGGTCATAGTCGCCGTTTAAATTGTTCGATGCGGGCCTCGCATGGATTAGCAATTAGTCCGGAAAGCGACAGGTTCCAGTGTCGATCCGTAGCTTCGGAAACCAAGTTTTTGAAGGCTGAGCTAACCAACTTACCCGCGAAAGATGTTTTCCTTTTCGATTAAAGCATTGAGGTCATCGAGCACAATTTTGGCAGCAGCCAAACAAAAATGGGGCCTCAGCCTCGTCGGTAGGGGCAAGTTAATATAAGAAGCAAGCACCCAGATGAGAAGATGAGCAATTTGGGCTATGCGATTATGATTCAAGTCAGTAGAGCAGAGTGAACATTCCTAAAAATATGCATTTAATAGAGTCATTCTGCAACAATCTAACGTGACACAGTGTCACCATCAAAAGAGATACAAAAAACTCTTTGTATAAGTATGTACCTACTTCTTAACCATTGCAGAACCTAACGCAGTCAACTGTTGTAATCCAGCCAACATGTCTTTGCCGACAATGCCTACGTTTATTCTGCCCAAGCGCAGCAGCTGCTTAGACAGAGTCTCAGATGTCGTTGTTTTCTCTGCATGTTTATGTGCAAGTGTCAACTGTCAACTATGAATGCATTTCCTTTCCCGCGATTTTAGTTAACCATCCCTGGATCAAGGCTGCAGTCATTAAATGTTTATCGACAAACATGTATAAATTCAACAGCGTACAGAAGCGCACACATACCAATACTAATAAATTAAGAAGAACAAAAAAGTCGAAAAGATATCATAATGTCAAGGTGAAGTTTTGTTGCAAAATACAATGCAACTGACTATATAGCGTTCTTTGTGCATTCGTCTGTCATTTTGTAAATTTATGCGAATGGGCTAGGCCCAGGTGTATGTTCGTTTTCCTGTTTTGGTTGGATTTTTTTTCTGTCTTTCTAACTTTGCATGGGCTGCAAGGCAACTTAGCAATCACCATTATTGTGAATAGCAGTCGTGTGCGCTTTCAAGGACGTTCAAGCCCATGGCAATAAACTTGTGATATTCCTGAGGCCCGATATGTATAGTTACCTATAAAAGTGTTAAGAGTCTTCTCTCATACACTCAGACTCATTTAATCTTTTCCCAGCGACGCGACGGCGGGCTTACACTGTTCCCATCGTTCCTGCTGCATTTAACAGATACCTGAACATCAGCAGAAACTAGACTCGATAAAGAGAGGCGTCATAGTAGTTCTTAAGGCGGCCTAGCCCACCCCATAAAAATGTCATAATAGAAGACTTTTAGTACTTTCAGTATTTTCTATATGCAAATATATTCGAGCTCCGTTACATAATTAGCTGTCATCGTAGCCGCTGACGTTGTTAAGAAAACTTTCATTGTTGTTCGTAGTTAATGAAAATTGCAATTTAATTGCTACTAGAGGTGGACTGGACTGAAGCTCGGTAAGAAGGGGATTGAAAAACCATCATCAGTGCGGAAGTTAGCAGCAGCATATGTGTAGTTACGAGACGGCAACATCGTCGTTGTCATATTCTTTGCGGCGTATGGTGGCCGTATTAATTGAATTCGCTGGTAGACGCCACCACCATCATCATTATTGGCAGCAAACTCGGTGCTTGATGATGATAATATGATAGGAGAGCTACTTGCGCTGCTGCGGGCTGCAGGGCATCACCCAGCCAACAACATTTTGATGTGTTGCAGTAGTAGTCGCCGCAGCCTCATTCGCTTGGCTATTTCCATTCATTTGTTCCGTCTGCCACGCAACGACAATGGTAAGCATGGGGAGAGTCTACATGGTGACGCCGCCGCCGACAACGGTGGTAGTGACAGGATGTGGTTTGGTGCGGATGTCTTGTCTACTGCTGCTGCTGCTGAAGTTTTGTTGCCGCCGTTTGGGGCGCCTCTTGTATTATGGCACTACATAGTTTGGCCGTGTCGTACCTTGATTGCCTGCAGGGATTTGCCGTGTTATGCCAAGGATGATCATCGTAATGATGGTAATGATAGGTTTTGTCTCCGCAGAACAACTGCGGAAATGGGTTTATCATGAGCTAAGGATACTGAAGTGGCTATTAATTAATTGACGATGATTAGAGATTAGAAGCGGTTGCGCATGTCGGTCGATGATATGACGGCAATTTAATTATTGCGCTAGCGAGAGGTTTGGTAATATCGAGAGGTTAGGTACCTAACACTGAAATAGAAAAAAAAATTCATAAAATCCTAGATGGTCTGCATTTAAAAGGCAAGATGGATAAGTGAAGAGTGGACATTTTATAGTGGTTCCTATGTCATTCGAATTTCAAAAGCTAATTGTATGCATGTACCGTGGACGCATACTATTACTAGGTACTATGACTTCTAATAAGAGGTTTCATTTAGGTTTATCCGATTTTAAACTAAGTAATATAGCATGCCAGACGAATATAAATGAATTCAGGCTTTAGCTTTGGGGCTTTATTTTAGGTTTTTTTCTGTTCTTAGACGCTCAATTCTCGGAGTGTTTGCTTATAAAATACGCTCTTAATGAAAGAAAATTTATTTTTCAAGGGATTTGCACCCTCAATGTCTGGGAAGGTACACAGCGGTCTGTGACCGCGCACTATGTAAATGGAACTATGACAGCCTTGCAAGGGTTGATAGGGAGACTGTCTTTACTACCCTAGTCAAGGACTATCTTAAAAGCGCTTTGCATACGGGTTAATACGCCGTTTGCTTCTTTGCCCCTAACTATGATGAACAGGCTATCGGCGTAACCAACTACATGGAAGCCTATATTACTTAAATTTTGGGTAATTTATCTACATATATCCAAAGACCATAGTAATGGTGAGACAACTCCTCCCTGTGGGCAGCCTTTCACGGCTGTTACTGATACTGAGTCAGTGCTGACGAAGAAGTTTATATTACTACTCTCTAGCATCGCTGTAATCCATTTGATCGTAAATTGATCGATTCTTCAAAGTGTCCAAGAGTTTGATATTAGTATTTGCACCCTCATTATTCAGGCAATCTCTGATGTGTACGTCTATTATTCTACCCTCTCTTCTTATTCTCTTCTGGTTTGCCTGGTTTAGGAATAAATACCACGTTTACCTCACTCCATGTTCATGGTATGTATTCCCAGTTAGATTAACTGCGAGTCACAGAAGCTCCTCCAGGAAGCTTTTTCAGGTCTACGTAATTATTGCCTGTAGATGGTAAACAGGGTAATGTATTTGTCCCATTTACCAGTGTGTTTAGCGTAATTATGTCCGAACCTAACACCGCTTGATTTACAAATCAGAAAATTGGCTGGCAACAGCGCAATACGACTCCTTTTTTGGGTCACTTTAAGAGTCGTAGCTTCATCGACATAGTACGGACTTTTCGAAGCTACTGCCAGGCAGGCAATCCAATCATAATGAATGAAATTTCCCTCCCCCCCCCCCCCCTTTAGTTAACTTCGACACATTCCATATGATGTTATATAACCGGAAATGGAAGGTTGACAAAGAACTGCAATCATCAAATCAAACGAAAGTGAAATTTTTACAGATGGCTCGAAAACGACAGAGGGAATAGGGATTGGGACTTTATCAAAAGATGCAGAACCAAGAGTGTCTACAAGACTACCGGGCACAAGAAGCCTCTTTCAATCAAAGGTTCTGGCTATTCTCAGTGCGGCTGATCGAATGCAGGTGATATTGCTATCGAGGGGGGGGGGGAGGAGGTTGGGTATCTGTCTCTTGCGAAAACATCTGCAGATTCTGTGGTGATCTGGAGGATATACACATATTGTTCGAATTCGAAGCAATCTCACGTAGTGATAGAAAATTCTTAGGGAGACGAAGCTTTGAAGGAAATGGACGGTACAAACTTCAAAGACCTATAAAAGGGAAAGAATTCAGGTTTTTTGCTGTCACTGCAACTTTGGAGGTGCTTCATAATCTCACACCATTGGACATGTACTGCAGCAGCAATGCGGCAAAAACGGCCTTCAGATTGTGTGTGGACTCTGGCTCATTCAATACCAGAATAACGGAAAGAAGCGAATGAGATGAGAAGATGGTTGTAAGTGAGGATGAGATCGCCATATACACTGACGGCTTCAAAATGTCGGCACAGACGACTGACGAGTCTGTTTGCCACCCGTTATGCGAATGTCTAGCCATAGTACTTCGGCAGATTCTTTTACGATGAGTTGGAGGATTTAAGCAAAGTCGAGCTAAAAGACCTTACATTTGTGTACAAATCAGGGTGGTTTTAAGAGAGCGACACCTTGAGCCTCCAACTGCGTCTTCTTTTTGTATATTTTCAGGTGTTTCAGGTTTTTGTTTAAGGAAGGTAGCCAAATGGACACATTGAACCCAAATTGCTGGTCTAAGTGAGCCATGACTACAGTCACAAGGGCATTCTCCAACCTGCCTACCTTCCTACATCTGTCCAAACTTTCCCGTCTGTTAGCTGCACTCGAATTTAATAATATGCAAATAACAGCAGCAGACAGTAAATCTGATCCAACGTCCTCAGAGATTAGAAAATGATAAATATATGAATACATATTTGGAACTTTTCCTTTTGACACCACCTAATCTATCGCATTTGAGCTCGTACTACGATTGCCAAAGTACGTTCATTTAAAGCAGTTCACTTTGGTTGTGTGAATCGCTGTGTCTCTCAAAAGGAGCAACCAAGCTTTCCCAGACATTTTTTTTTAATGAACCGTTGCTGTGTTCGACTGCTAAATCCTGTCTGTCTAAGCACATCACCAATGCTCACTACGACTCCCATCATCATCAGTTATATCTGACTAAAGCTGGACACTACACAACGACAACGCATAACCATGAGAGATAAGCCAAAAATATAAAAAGAAAACAAAATGTTTAGGACAGACGATGCGACGATTGAGAAAGGGTCCAAAGAAGCAGGCGGATAGCGACGCGACAACTGGTGGTTATACATAGTATAGAAGGATCGGATGCGGCATGAGTTCCATTCACAGCACCTATGTCTGGGGCAGGCAGGTTTAAAACTTTTCGTCGTCGTAGTCTGTTGCTTCTTTGTTTGAGTGCCTCAACCCAATTGGCGCGTCGCTTCATTCTTTTACTCTTTTTGCTTATGTTTAGGAAATTACCGAAGGTGTTGTATGGTTGTGTGTTTAACAGCAGCTCGCATCAAATTTATTTTTGTTGATGCGCCCAGACAAAAGCCAGTCAGCCACGTGATATGCTTTAGCAGAAAAAGAATGGGGGAGCAAGAGCAGTCTGTCAGGGTTTAGTTGTGTGAGTCTATCTGTGTATATTTTGTAGTCGAATATTTTTCAAGGTCACGCATGCAATTTTTTTTTATGAATCAGAATTTAGTTAGCGACAAGGATGCCTCTTTGAAGAGCGTCACCGGGATTGGTGTAACAGACATAGCAGCTTTTGTTTGCTTAAATTAAATGGCATGTACCTACATGTGATCAACGGACCAGGCGAGAAGATTTCAAAAGGAATATGAAACTAATGCCGAAGTGGGTAAGTACTTCTTACGTGGGCATAGAGATAGGGGTTTAATTTTTCAAATTATTTTTGTGTGGTTTCATTCCGGAATGAAGGTTTAAAAGAAGCAAATGCTGAATCGTCAAATGCTTACGTAACATACACAGGCCGCCATAAATCTACTTTTATTTGAAAGTATCCCCTCTTATATTTACGTATAAGTCACATCAGAATATCTCAGCATTGAAAAAACTTTTTTATGATGAAATTAATGGGAATCCGACGATATTAAAATGGTAATTACGATTTTTAGCTTTTCATTTCAAATCCTTTTTTTCTCCAAAAATTGACTGCAATTGTCTCTAGCAGGTCGGCGTAACACTTATCTTTTACGGCACCCCACAAATAATAGTCCAACGGTGTCAAATCGCAGCTCCGCGGTGGCCAAACGACATCAGCTCTGCGGCTGGTAATGCGATCTTCAAAAACAGGGCGCAAAACATCGAGTGTAGCTTCGGCTGTGTGGCACGTAGCACCGTCCTGCTGAAACCGAATGTTGCCAATATCCTCCTTTTGAATTTTTGTGAACAAAAATTCGTTCAACATGGCCCGATAACGATCGCCATTGACTGTAACGGCCACTCCTTGCTCATTTTCGAAGAAAAGTGGCCCAATTATGCCTCTGGACCAAAATACGCACCAAACAGGGACTCGTTTTGGGTATATCGCCTTTGCAATGTATGCGTGCGGGTTTTCTGTGCCCCAAATGCGACAATTTTGCTTGTTTACATACCCGACAAGATCAAAATGAGCTTCATCTGAAATGATAACTTTTTTGGCAAAATCGGCATCTTCTCTAAGTCGATCGCAGGCCCACTTAGCGAAGCGACTTTCGCACACATTCTGCAACATTACCATGATTTTCAAAGTAATGTCGCAATATTTCCCAGCGTTATTCAAGCGTATACACAACCATATTCGTTCAGCGGAAGGATAAAACTAATTATCTGTCAAATCAGACATGAGCTAAGTGTTACCATTCGCGAAATAAGCACTAGTTGAAATAAAAACGTTAGATGGCGGACCCTTTAATTGGTGAGGTAAGCTAAAAGCAATTTAACAAATATTTCAATAAAATACCTACTCATGCAGATTGATATTCCTCGAGCTCAGAAGAGTAAATAGTGATACGGTAGTGGTTTCTACCAAATGTACTAACTAACACCCAAATCTATCAGCACCTGCATTTGATTTATTTTACCAACATTTCCAGTAGATGCCCGATTAGCATCATGTGGATTATCTTAGATGGGGCGGGCATATGCAGGTGTCAACACGGAAAGCATTATCTTCAACAGATCCGTCCAGCTACTGCGGACGATATTGACATCATCAGTCGCTCCCAGCACAGGAAGGTGGTTGAAGAGGTAATGAATCTTTAGGTGGATATCAGTCGAAGAATTATCGTAGGCAAACTTTGCTATCTCATTTCAACAAAACAAGTTGGTTCTATAACCCCTATCCAGTTCTATTATACGGCAGCGAGGACTGGCCGATAAGCAGAAAAAGAGATTGAATACTAGGCTCCTTTCGAAAGAAAAATCTTTCGGCGGATATTTGATCCTGTCGAATAAAGGAGCGAATAACGGAGAAGATGAACTCTCTGAACAGTATCAAGATCTGTATAAAGTCCATAAAGCGAAGACACGTCGACTACATCGTCTCCGCCACAATGGACAATGTAGCTCAAGCCAAGTGGATCATCAATTTACACCCTCATCGATTCACATCTCTCAAGGTTCGGCAAGTCCTTGCAGACTTCTTCATGTGTGTTCTTTGGCATAAGAAAATGCAACAAACTTAACAACCGACGGACAGACGGGCGGACATACTCAACGAGGGCTGAAATTGCTATAAAAAAAATTGGAACAAACACCTAGTCCTAGGTGTTAACTTAAGTCACCGAAGGAGCGGATTTTTTTTTTGGGATACTATTGAAAATAGAATTTTGTATTGATATGTGTATTTACTTTCTTACTAACCTAATAAGGCCACCGACGCTACAGCATGGGTTGGACCTGGGCTTTAAATAATAAGTCTCAAGTTAGTTGCGTACCTCTTTCACTCAAGCTGCCATTTAAGACGAGGCCTTCCTCTGCCTAACCCTTTGTTAGTGACTAAGTGGTTTGGACTACTAAGCGAGTTGTAAACAAGCTTTTATTCCTTGTCTCACCTCTTGTGATAGTCTACCAAACATCCAAGATTAACAACATTCATGAGAAACTCCTCAAAAACAATTTGCTGCGCGGAATCGACATTTCGTTCCTCTCACCTCCTTTAGCTGGGCTGAAGTTGAAGAGAGAAATGTATTTTATAGCCACGGAGCGATGTGCCGTGGCCGTACTTTGAGGTTGCAAAAAATGGAATGCTTTAAGAATGGAATAAGACAAGCGCGGTCAACCAGCCCGATTTAGTAATCCTATTTGTTCTAAGGAACTCTTTAACTAAGATACTCTATAAAATGTTTAATCTGGACCAGCTTAACCTCTGCATGGAACCTTATTAAATGGTTGCTGGTTGGGGACTTTATTACCCCATAAATAGATTATCGTTACCTTAGGTAGTAAGACCAATTCCTCTGTATGGGCGACCATAGTGGATAGGAATTCCACCCTAAAATGAAAAATCGCTCAACGAGGCCCTGTCGAAGAAAAACTGTCAAAAATATTTCAGTACTTTCAGCATTACGACTAAGAGAAACAATGGCTGTTCCTTAATACACTTGTTGAATCGAAACCTATTGATGTCGACTCAGATTTTTGGCCTCTAACGCTCAATAGTGAACAGATTTGAGTGATCAAAACACAGTGGATGTTATACAAAACAAAATACGATGACAAAAACTACAGACAGGTCTTTTTGCAAGACGGAAAATAAACTGTAACGCAAAGTTTTATTTCCATATTAAATGTCCAAGATTAGAGACAACGAAAGTCTGCCGCGTATCTCCTTACGATAAAGCCAGACAGTTTACCATCACAATTCCTCGATACCAGGGCATAACGACGCCATGAAGAAATGGCGAAGCTGATGAACTGGACCTTCGAACTGGAGAAATAAAACAACCATTTTCGGCATCGATCCACCAATTGCGGTTGCGAACTATTTTAATTCAAAGCAAGAATCAGGTCACTCGATTCAACCACGATTAGGTACATTCAATCTCGACTAGGATGATAATACATGGATCACTGGCACGGGATAGCTTGTTTTAATAAGACTCTCCAACTGGCCAAAAGTACCTATATTTTCCCTCGCTAGGATTCATGAAGGGAGAAATCTTGCACTGTACTTTAAAGGCTTCAACGATTGCACTATTAGCGTAGAACAAAGAACTTCATAAATAGAAATTGCGCAGACGTCGCTTACCCGGTGGCGCATTAACAATAAGTTCAGGATACTGGCCGATATGCACGCTCGAAGCCTTATTTTATTTTCTGTAGGTGACCGGCCGGCGTTGGCTAAAGCCACATATTTTGCTGTAAATGATTGAATTAATCTGCTCTCCTCTAAATGTTCGATGTTTGATTACATCAGAAAAATGTTAGGGAGTACTTTAGGTTCAATTATTTTCTAACACTCCGCAGTACGTCGGTTATAACTTTCATAAACCATACATTTCACTTCTTCCTCTACTGCGGATTAGAATTAAAGATTCTGCGTGATCATTCGCTCTAAATCTTATCTCAAATACGTAATGCGCAGTTTTTTGAGCGGCTTTATGTTGCGGTACAGCTCGTAAAGTTCGTCGTTAAATCATAAACATTATTATATTTTCTTAATCTCGTACTTCTCTTGATTTTTCTTTTTAAATATAAAGACTATGAGCCTCTATTTTGCTTTTATGCAGCGCCGCTTTGAAATATTCTTGTTTTGCAGCTTGTGCTTGCAATAGCAACAAATTAGAGAGTTTCTGGTGGTGGTCAAGTAGAAAGTTAATGATAACTTTAATCGCAAGTTTGTTTGTTGCGATAGAGTATCATAGGGACGTAATTCAAATTAATATTTACGTGGCTTAAATACATACTTTCAGCCCCTTGGCATCAAACGTTTCAGCTCACTTTGCTAAACAAAAAGACAATATTCAAACACAAGTTATCCCAGACATTAATGATATTTTTTTTTTTAATTTTCAATAACATAAAATACCACCTCTAATGTATAAATTACACTCACTCCATTGGTTTGACATTCACGTGCCCTTCACAATATCATGTTGCAGCATTAGCAGTTAAATGCAGCCTCCGACCGCAGCGCCATTGAAAACAACAATCGCTGCGCTGTCATCCCTAATCGTGCCGGCAACCATAATGAAAGGGTTTATCCCCCATCCATTTCTGGATCTATACTATATACCCTCGCCCCACAAGGGCGCGATGTCTGTGTAATGTACACACATAATTTCGTGCATTGTGAATGTCCTGAATCCATGAATTTGCTGCCGCTTTTCCGTCTGTCTGCCTCTGTATCCTTACTCAATAAACAGTACACACTCAACGCCTGTGTGTATATTATGTTGTCTGGCCCTTTACACAACACAAACCCGTTGCCGTCGTCTAGCAGAGTAGCAGCTACGGCTTCGAATCCAGTTTTACCCACCTACTCTTTCCTTTCAGCCGAATGCACTCTCACTTTCCTTTTGGAGGACGTCTGTTAAGGACGAAAATTTCCCTTTTATTATTGTCGTATCGTTCGTCTCCGTCTCTGTCTCTGTCGTCGTCATCGTCATCGTTTGTGTTCAGATATATTTTTGGAGAAATTTACTTCAACCGAATACATGCATACTTGTATGGAGAATGAAACAGAACCAACCGCTCCGTAGACCATTTCAATTCAGAAGAGCCTTCTTGCGGAGCTAAAGTCTACACCCATCCTCCAATTGTCTGGCACTCATTAAATGCAAGAACTAGCTAGACATCGAGAAACAGAAACCAACGCGAAAGAGGTAGAGATGGAAGACGCATGCCGGTAGAAGGATGCGTGTGTACCCGAAATGTTGAAGCACTGATTTTGGGGTGGAGTGGGCATATACCATACATACCTACATACTTACTTCAAGGGTTGACTTTGCGGCGCGCATTATGGGTTGGCTATGCACGAGAGTGCGATAGACTTACTACATACAACTGTCTACCGCTTGCATCGGGCCATAAATAAATTTGTGCGACAGAAAGTGGATTCTCGGTTTCCATTTGTCTTTTTGGCAATGATTATCATTAAGCCTGTAACAATTGAGGCAGGGATTCGTTTTGTAACAATGGAACTAGTGTTGCCTCTGTCTGGAGATGTAAATGAAGGATGAAAATATCGATGAAATGGTTTGTAGGTAGGTAGCACTAGGCTGGGGGATTCCATAAAATAACTGGATTACTGCATGTGAACAAAATGGCGACATTTGGTTGGATGAGTGGTTAATTGAGGACACACTTTTGCGGGCCTTCAGCGTTTAATGCTCGTTCAAAGCTATTCATAGAAACAGATGATAAAAAAAGGCCAACTGCGGTAATATAAGGAGTGACTTGTGAATAAGATTTTATTTGTTAGGATAACGCAGTCGCGGCTTTTCAATAACCATCGAAAGCAAGGAAGAAAAATACTGTATCTGGAACATAAATAAGGTCAATTGCACGGAATTGTTTCTTAGCTAAATCATTGCTTTATATAATTTCTAAAAATCCTCCCAAATGGTTAACAAGAAAGCTCTCGACCGTATCGCTCGGCAGTTCATAAGATCTTAAATACTTATAAGCTAATAAGAACATTATTATTGGTATAAAACTATTTAGCCTTAACAAAAGAAACATAGAGATGAGATAAAGGACGGTTGAGCTGTAAAGTTTTTAGGTTTCTATCACTTCCCCACCTCTTACGAAAGTCTGTCAAACAACCAAGAGTAATAACAACAATTGCAGTGCGGAATTGGCATTCGTGTCAAAAAATATATCTGGCACACACAATGGTCTTACATTTTTTGTTTCCTCTACTGCGGTTAGAATTGAAGATTTTGAGTGCTGCAGTGTTGGAGCTCATTCGCTCTAAATCGTATCACTTAATGTGTAGTTGATGTTGCGGTACAGCTAGTAAGGTTCGTCGTTAAAGCACTTTGCCTTGACCAACAGACAACCAATCGGTCTTGACGGTCGAAAAAAAGTCAAAACAAGACACACCTTCCGCCTCCAATAACGCTTGTTGGAATTTCAGATTATACCAAAATTTATGATATTCTAAAGGCTATCCTAAAAACAACATTTAAAGTAACAGCTCTAAATAACAATATTTGGAAAATTAATGTTAGCGATCCGGACAGCTATCGCGCAGCTTCAGAAAGACTAAATTCAGAAGGAATCCAATGGTACAAAATAAGTCTGAAAGGCCACACCGAGTTGTGGCCAGAGGACTTCATTCTTCGTGCCGCAAAGACGCCGTCGTGCAAGATCTTAAAACTAAAGGTTTCAAGATAATCGATGCCGTCAATATAATATAGAAATAAAAGCGACAAGCTGAAGGAGAAGACGAAGTTATAGTTAAGCGCGGACATCCGTTATTCATTCTAAGCCTCGAGAAATCCGAAAACTTAGAAAAATCAGGTATAAAAAAATCGGGTTAAAAAATTGAGCTTGATGAAATGCAAATAAGCTCGGTTAGCGTAAGCATTAAATGCATTACATATAACTTTGCGTCTATTTATTGTCCTCCACGAGCGACGTTAGGAAAAAATGATTTTAGAGGCATATGACTCACTTGGACAGAACTTTGTAATTGGCGGGGATTTCAACGCAAAACACACCTTCTGGGGCTCCGGTATGGAGTCTGGGGTCGACTTTTACTCGTCAGCCAAACCCACGTATTGGCCTTCGAATAAGGCAAAAACACCAGACCTCGTAGACTTTTTTTATCGCAAAAGGAGTATCTAAAAACTCAGTCAAAATTGAAGAGAGTTTTTATCTCTCTTCTGACCATTCGCCGGTCATTCTGATAATTACCAGCGGAGGCTTACGCGAAAAGGACGGTCCACCAAAACTTACTAGCAAAAGAACAAACTGGGACTCCTTTAGAAAAGACTGCATAAATAAAATCGATCTGAAAGCAGCCCTTCGAACACCATACGAACTCGAAAGTTCAGCATGGAACAATACTCCTCATAAAAAGAGAGTAACTACAAGTAACGAATTAAAATATTCCCGCGAAATTACTGATTTAGTACAGGAAAAACGAAGAGCGCGTAACAGATGGCAGCAATCTCGCGCTCCGCAGGATAAATTAATCTTAAATAAACTTTCCAGCAAACTCAAAAGAGACATTCGGGACTTTAAAAATCGTGAAATCTTAATGTATCTCGAAAGTCTAACAGCGCATAAAACTTCTAACTATTCGCTTTGGAAAGCTATGAAAGGCATGAGAAAGCCAAAGATGCAAGCGCCACCCATCCGGAAAAATAACGGGGAATGGGCGAAAGGAGACAAGGAAAAGGCCGAAATATTTGCCGAACACCTTGAAGAGACGTTTAAACCATTTGACGGTGAAGCGTTGGTAGAAGATACTGTTCCTACCACGGTATCTGACAATTTTCAAATTAGACGAGTATCGCTGGTGGAACTCTGTTTTGAAATAAAAAAACTTAAATTAAAAAAAGCTTCTGGATATGACCTAATTACGGGACAGGTCCTTAAAGTGCTGCCCAAAAAAGCACTACTTAAATTTGTTTATCTTATAAACGCTTCTATTAGACTTTTGTACGTTCCCCGGCAATGGAAGATAGCTGAGGTGATAATGATTCCTAAGCCAGGTAAACCTCCAAATGACAAAAAATCCTATAGACCAATATTGCTTCTGCCAATAATGTTGATTAATACCGGACCACCAATTCGGATTCAGAACGAAGCACTCTACAATTGACCAGGTTTACAGAATTACCAACGAAATTGAAAATGCACTAGAGGAGAAAAAAATTTGTTCTGGCGTTTTCCTTGACGTCTCTCAGGCCTTCGACAAAGTATGGCATACGAGATTAAAATATAAACTAAACAAAGCTCACCCAAGGCAATTATATGTGATCCTAAGCTCTTATTTAGATGACAGACTCTTTCGTGGGAACGAGTACTCCGATTTTATTCCTATTAAACACTCGCGATATCGCGCAGGAAGAGGATACTATCGTAGCAACTTTCGCGGATGATACGGCTATTCTAGCTGTAGACAATTCGATTCAGTCCGCGACAAATAAGCTTCAACGATCTATCGACAGAATATGCTTGTGGACAAAAACTTGGCGTATTGTTCTCAACGAGACAAAATCCACGCACGTTAATTTTACTTACAGAAATGTAAGCAATCTACCCATTTATATTGACTCGGTACAAATTCCGTACGCAAACGAGGCTAAATAGTTACTTGGGAATGACGTTGGATGCTAAATTAAAATGGAAATCGCATGTTAAAAAAAAAAAGCGAGGAGCTCATTATCAGATTAAATCAAATGCATGGGCTGATTGGAAGATTTTTTAAACTCAGCATGCAAAACAAGCTGCTTTTATACAAGCAAGTTCTAAAACCGGTTTGGACGTACGGAATACAACTTTGGGGTTGTACCAAACCAAGTAATGTTAACATTTTGCAAACTTTCCAAAATAAAGTGCTAAGATAAATCGTAAATGCTCCGTGGTATATCAGAAACGCCGATATCCACAGAGATCTAAGTATAACTACCGTTGAAGACGAAATACGAAATGTCGTGCGTAAACAACACACTCGCTTAATTGGCCACTACAATGATGCTGTACTACAGATTCTAGATCAGAAAAATCTTGTGCGCCGATTACAAAGAATAAAACCTTTTGAATTAGTGCAATAAAATGTAACCGCAGGTTATTGTCGGTATAAGCAGGTTCTTCCGCTGGGAGGTTTCTTGCCAAACGTAATTAAATATTTAAATTAAAACTGCTTGATAGGCATTAGCCTAGTTGTAGTATAAAAGTATTTTGTAGGGAGGTGTTTTTAGTGAGTAAGAAACGCACACTATTATGAGCACGCGCAGCCGGTCCTCATAATGTCTCATGGAAGATTTTCTACCTACCCTCGGGAAAAAAAAATCGGTCTTATGATCGAGATGTATAGCCAATATAACTTGTCCTCTAAGATGTAGGTATTCATTTAGGTTATTTCGATAGGAGAAGAAGAGTCAATATGTGAAATTTTGAACATGTTCACCACACCGATCTTCCCAGTTTGTTTGCTGTTTGAGGTTGTATTTAAGGAGTTATTTTAAAGTGCTTATAAGTGTTTTCTTTAAATGCCAATTGCAAAATCATCCGCATAAGCGATAACATAGCATCCCTCCTCTCCAATGCATGTCAAGAGTTAATTTACTACCAAATTCCAGAGGGGGGAGGGCAGAGGATACCATCATTACCGACAGCAAGGAAGAGCAAATCAAACCAGTTCAGTTCCTTAAACGAATCTGAGAATGAGTTCGATCTATGCTTGTTAAATACTTATCTTCAATTTGGGGTAATCTCAAATATTTGAATCTCTTTTGAGTCAGTCAGCCCAAGTGTCGTAGGCTACAGAATCTGGAGAGACCTTCATCTGAAGGACCAAACACTACTGCACTAATGAAAGGCTACTTAAACATTTTTGTCTTTGGAAGAAGCAAACTCATCAATTTCTCCACTCAAATCTATTTGGCGTGCTCTTCGATTTCATTTTATATCAATAATAAAATGCTTCGAAAAAGATCTTAGAACCATCAAAAACTAGCCAGTTCTGTAAAATTTTTAATATAATCGTTCAAAAATATTGGCCTGACAGCCAGCAATTGATATATCGCCCAAAACTTTTTAAGAAAAACTAATAAGCTTTTTCTTCGCGTTCATTTTTTGAGGTATATAAATCCAGAAATAAGAAGTACTAGATAGGAATAACAGAGTTATAGTATGGAGGTGTTTTCAGTGAGTAAGAATCTCACACTATTATGAGCACGCGCGGCCGGTCCTCATAATGTCTCATGGACGATTTTTCATTTACCCTCGGTAAAAAAAAGATAATCAAATATCCCGTCTTCGGACAGTTAATCAAAGTGTATCTTGATCTTACGCGATCTTCTTTCGACAAACTTCAACAATCGCAAATCCTTGATACATCTTCCTGTAATGAATGAAACCCTTCCATCAACTTCTTGATATTTGACAATGCATTTCAAAGAAATATCTTGGGAGGCAAAAATTAATGATTAGGAAGATTTTATCTTGAAGTCAAAGGTATACATTTTTTTTTGTTATAGCTAAGGCGGCGTTTCCCTCAGTACATGTTCTTGTTTCTGGTATAATTTGGCTTAAGCTTTTGAGAATATTACAAAACCTTCATTTCAGAGCATGGGCTGCCGGCGTCATATGTCCCAGAAAAGCGTGTCGGATTTAAGGGTTTTTAACTGAATGCACCTCCATCATAATGGCTTTGAACCTGAACCCAACGACTGAAAATTCCATAAACATATTGCACAGTTTCGAAGAAAGGCTACCTATTTCTCTTTTGCACGATACTGCAGCTTTCGAAATAAAATTTAATTTATTAAATGTGCATACGGAGCTAAATCGATGATTTTTTTTTTGTAAACCTGCTAAAGCGCCGCCGTTACACTTTCATATTCGTGATTCCCACATTTTTGCAGATCAATATTATTTTTAAAGAATCTATCAATCAGTTTGAAGCTAAATGAAGCTTACTTTAAAAAGTCACAACACTGTTTAAAACTATAAATACGGAGATCTCCAATGGGGACCCTTTGGTTCAACGCTACGGCCTTCACAGAGCCATTAAATTTACAGCTAGCACGTTAGACAACTGGGCGAATTTTTTCCATCCATTTTCTCCGACAAATCTGAGTAAAAGCTTCTTGACAACGGCATAAGTGGCGTGTCGTCGTTTATCAGCTTAAAATTAATTTCCATATCCTGAAGCAGAACTTTATCAGAAGAAGACCCATCTTCTGAATATTCGAACATAAATTGTATAAAGTAAAACACTTTGAAGACTCGCATAATATTAGATGTGCTGATGTCTGGTGGCCTCGTTTAGAAAATTATTCGGGTATATCGAATCGCCGCTCGCTTATCTCACCGCCTATGTGTGACCACGTCAAAGTCCAATAAGCTAGTTAATACCCCCTTTGCCGTAATAAATTGATTCCATTCGTTCCAACACCCTTTGAATTCGACCCTCCATCCCGACCCGACGAGAACTTATTTTCAATTCAATTCCGTCATAAAACCAAAGGATATGACATTTTAAGACTGTACAATCTGCCTCCTGCTGTTGCTGCGTCCCAGGCGAACTACTCCAATTTGAATATACACATTCCAGCCAGGAGCACCCCTTTTTTAAGGCAACGCGCTGGCGACCGGCTATACTAAGGGTGGACGGAAACTGAGGCAGGCATTTGTGTGTCGGTTGCATCGACTACTTTATTACTTTCGGAAAGTGCTGGCCGTTGGTTTGGCTGGACAATAGCAGCAGGACACAAGCACACCCGCACACACAGGACCTTCGTCAGACATTTGGTCACTGGACACGGGGAGAGCATTAAATGTCATTTGAATGAGCACCCCAGACAGCAAAGCATGTCTGGGCAGCGGGAGTATGTGTGCCGTGAAGAACGTATACATTTTTTTTTTCGTTTGTATTTTTTTAGGAATGATTTTGAAAATGGTAATGGCCATCCGTTGTTGGTGGTTCGGTTTGCTTTTTAGTGCCCCGTATCCCGTGTGTATCCTGTGAGTGTGTCCTGAGTGCACAATTGGATATGCACATAAATTTCATGTTGCAATCTCTCCTGCTCGGTTGCTGCTGCTGGGCATTGGTCACTAGTCGTATGTAGCTCGTAGTCAGTCCCAGCCGGAGGAACTCGAAATCAGACTAGGGTTGGTTTTGTACGTTTACGACTCTGCATGGCTGTTGGTTTCGCTTGCCACTCGTACCTCTGCCGCCACTGGCAGCAATAGTTTATTTTTTGTTCGCCTGTCTGCATGCAGTTTTTGTCTGCCCAGTGTCCGTCCTCCGTTCGCATACTCACACAAGTTGTGCAATGTGCTAAACTATTTTGGGTCAGACAGAACTTACTTTGACCACCACCGGGTGGTCGACGAAAACGACGACACGATGGTGGTAACCACCATTTTTCACTGGACTGAGTGAGAGAGTCAATTCGAACGGATTCTGATAGTGAAGACAGGAACACTGAGCATGGGACACAAAGGAACAACGACAACGTCGAGGACGTCGAAAACATCATGGATAGACACAGACTAACTGTCATTTGGAGTGGATAAAAATCGATTTCGCATTTTATTTTATTTTATTCTCTGTCTGTCTGCGCACAAAATGCCAACGCCAATTATGTAGGATTACATCGCGGGGGCCGGACAGCCCACAGCCGATGGCGACCAACGAGAAGTACTAGGTGATTGAGCAAAAGGGAAATTGGATTGGGGTGGGGAGTAACTATTGCTTTACTATGTACTCGATAGCCAGTAGTGGGTAACGAAGTGGTGAGACAGCTTTTCAAAAAAAGACTTAACAGTTTTGTTATCATGCTTTGTACCCCGTATAAAGTATAACGCTAGCATAGGTTAACTAAAGTAACAATGACATGTTCTAAAATACTTTCTTTACTCCCTTGACTTAGAGGATTTATTTTATGACGTTTGACTAGACATAATGGGAACAAAAACGACGTTCAAACTTATAAAATTAAACAAAACTAAGAACTTGAACTCATTACTTGGTAACTAACCTTGTTGCCATGAGATTTGCCTTATATTATAAATAAGGTTGAGTTACGTTATGTAGCGTTGGCTATTAACACTTACATCGGTTTTCTATGATACCGTATTTACCTGAAAGCGGTATCATGGAACTGACGTTCGGCCATTTTGAGAGATGAGTGTCAAAGTTCATGCTTTCAAAAAAACTAAACTGTTTAATAGCAAATTCTGTAGATATGTTTTCAATTCGCGTACAGATAATTAGACCTTAGCCTTTTTATCTGCATCGGATGATCCAGAGGTAAAATCCTCCATTAGAGTGTTTTTTTAGAGGTTGGTTTTTTCGAATAGAGATAAAACTGACATTTTGTGGTCAAATCTGGTCAGTTTGGTTTGCCATTTTATCATGAATAGGTTGACAAATGAACAACGCTTGGAAATCGTGCAAATTTATTTCGAAAATAATGGTTCAGTTCGCGAAGTTTACCCCAAGCTCCGTTCATTTTATGGTCGACAAAATCGTCCATAAGAGCAATTAATTCGGTTAACCATGGATCGTTTTCGCACTACGTTTACTCTATGTCATAATACGCATCCGCAGAGATGTCGAACAGTGCGCACCGAAGAAAGGACCCGAATTAATCGATTCGCCACCGTGCACAGCAATTGGAGCTTTGTCCATCAACTTTATGGAAGATTTTGCGCAAAGATCTCTTGTTACAAGATCCAGCTTGTGCAAGAATTAAAGCCGCGAGACCATGCGTCGTGATTTTGGTGTGTGGGCCGAAAATGAGATTTGGGTCAACAAGCAAAATTGCCGCATTTGAAATTAAGAGAATCCACATGAGACCCTTGAAACGCCAATGCATCCACAAAAACTGACTGTTTGGTGTGCTCTATGGGCTGGTGGAGTCATTGGGCCATACTTCTTCCGAAATGATGCTGGAGAGTCAGTTACCGTTAATGGAGACCGGTATGAGCCATGATAACTGACTATTTTGTTCCCGAATTGGATGGCATGAATGTGGATGAGATGTGGTTCCAACAAGACGGCGCTACATGCCACACAGCGCACATCACAATCGATTTATTGAAGGAAACATTCAATGAGAGCATAATTTCGTGGAATCGGCCACCAAGATCGTGTGATTTGACACCATTGGATTATTTTCTTTGGGGATATGTGAAGTTGCTCGCCTACGACAACAAACCAGAAACATTAGGGGACTTGGAAGCCAACATTCGTGGCTTCCAATAAAGCCAAATTGATGGACATTAAAACGCTTTTCTTGTTTTTTATTTCAATTTGAAGTTCTATACCTCTAAAAAAAACACCCTGTAGTATGATAGCATCACGTTGGTGGCTATTATGGGTGAGAGGTAAGTGAGCTATCTTGTGACGCAGTTAAATACCCAACGGGGTGCAACTATGCAAACCACCGATTATTAATGATTAATGAATTAATATCAACCAGTTTCCCAAAGTCTTGAAGTTACAATGAACCGTCAACCGAGAGCAACGACAGCAACAAAGTACTCAACTGTGTAATGTCTTGCCCTATTTGTTAGCAAAACCTTTTCGAGACGTAAGTCAGAAGGCCTTTCCTGTTTGGTCGAATAGAAGATGTCATAAAGATGGCTTGTCAAACAGAGAGAAAATTTCACACAAGTCGCCAAGACGTCACAAAGATGTTTCGAAGCACGTGTAAGGATTTATTCACATGTTTAAACATGAAAACGAATGAGAAGTAATCGAGTCGCTGTAGAAAGAAATAGAAAATGTACTAAGAAAAGGAAATTAAAAAACTCTGATAACTTTGCAATACCAGCTTCCAGCTCTGTGCAATGCACAAACAACTATGGCGGAAACAAACTGTATTAAGTCACAAGTTATACCTATCAGTGAAATGCCTTATTGAACATTTCGTTTTCCGATTTTAAGATGACTTAGCAAACAATATTGGCTTTAAATGATATCAAAATAAAGCTAATCACTTATAGAATTTTTCTACAATCAAAATTACTTAATTCTGATTTAAACTTTTCTTTTAAATCTATTTTGATTATTTCACTGATAGAAATTGGTTTCAATGAACATCTGATATTCGTTTCTACAATTTGGAGCACAATTGTTTCACTGATGTGTTCGATTTTCTTTCTATTCTCCAGGGCTACCAGTCTACTCCTATAGCAGTAGATCTACTGCGTTTTGACCCAAATAAAACTACTAAAAAATCTACTACTAATAAAGGATTGGCGAAGAAATTCGAAAATCAGATCGAAATAAATTGCGATTCTTACAGATGGTTCGAAAACAGGGGAAGGAACAGGTTCTGGTATCTTCTCAGAAGATCCAAAACTGAGTGTGTCTATACGACTACCGGACACAAGTAGTGTCTTCCAAGAAGTGCTGTCTTTAAAGCGGCTGAGCTATTGCAGATAAGATCGGTATCCGAAAGAGATATCTACATCTACATCGATAGCCAAGCTGCACTCAAGGCAATAGAATCAACCAACATAAACTCTGATACAGTCCGAGCTGTAGAACCATGCTTAAAGCACTATGCAGTCACACGACACCCAGCAACCGAACACTGTGGTATTGAGAGAAATGAGCAAGCGGATGACCTTGCAAGAATAAGATTTGAGGGACACAGGATATCTAAGGCCACTTTTTGCCAGTAAAATATCTATGGAGTTAATATAATTAAGCAGGGATAAGCCTCCTCCGTCTTCCGTTCTTCCTTCGTCTCCTGCGGAGGCAATAGCGTGTAGTTGAAGAACTTTTTTAGGAAAACCCAAAAATGAAAATAGATGGCATGGACTTCAAGGGCCTTTTAGGTTTTTGCAAAGAAATTGGGTTGATATTATTTAGGTTTTTGAATGATCGCGATGGGCGCTTTAGTGCCAAATGTTCTGTGATGATTTCGTTTTTACCACACCACACACCACACCTAACCAAGCTCCAGCCAGTTACAAGCGCGTCACAGGACCTGTACCAAACAAAATATTGTAAGTCATTATTTTCATTAAGATCGTAATAGTTACTATTAAGAATAGTGCCAGAACTAACACGTCACTATATCTTATATCATTCATTTTTTAGTTTTAACCATAGGTATTGTAAGATCAACTGCACTCAATTGAAATCTACTGCCCTTTTTTTTATAAATATACTGCGCTTAGACATCCGCAGTTTTGCTTTTCATTGATTCTTAGTGATTGCTATAACTGACTTGTCAAAAAAATTAAATAAATATTCCAATGATTTGTTTAAATAATGCATTTAAATGGTAGTTATACCCACTAAGTTCTACAAATATGAGACACTTAGACGAATAAGAACCGTGAAGTACCACTGTTAGAGAAGTTCGAAGAAATGCTAATAAGTCTGGTTTTTAAAAATGGTTTGCATCATTAGATTCCAGCTGTCCAATTATAGACGAAATATAATTTTTACAATCATCCTTCAAAAACGATTTACCTTAAAAAAAGTTCATGTTGAATTTACGCAGGTTATTAACCTGTAGATTGAGCTTTCTTTCTCAGAAGCATTGCTAAAGCATAATACGTATTCAGCAAAAAATAAGAAATTGTACTTTTTTATACTCGATATATAGAGGTTCATTATGTTCAAATTCACAAGTTGGGCATCTATCTCGAACGGAGAAATGCTTCGAAATGGAGGGGTAAGACATGGATGCACTTTAAGCCCTTGACTATTTGCACTTTTTATAGATGATACATGAATCATAATAAAGGCGTACACTTTTTCAGACAATATGATTTCATTTTTAAGAAGGATATGAAGTACGGATAAATGGATTAAAGATGGATGGCAAGTCGAGGTAATTAAAGAGTACAACTACGTAGGCATGCTGTTCACTCAACATATAAGCATGCAAGACCACTTTAAAAGCAAATCGTCAAAGGCCAAGACCGCTATAAATACAACACTAAGTAGATGTTTCGCCAACGAATATGCAGCACCCAGCAGTAAGTTTCGCGTTGGGAAGCAGAAACCTTGTCAGCTAAGCTGCAGGCAGACCAGGCATGAAGTGGAAGTGGTTATTTTAAAGAAGTCAATCACTAAACACTTCAAGCCAGGGATGTGATCCGAAACGAAATGGAACTATTGAGGATAAATTCGGATCACGACCCCCTAAGGAATGAAAGGTATGAAAGCGGTGGAAAACTAGCCGTAAGCCGGGTTTTCTACACGATCAATTGTTCGTAGATCTAGAGTATCAAGTCCTTTTGCAAAATGCTTGTACGTATCTTTTAAATAATAAATGAGTTTATATTATTGTTTTATATTAATTTTTAATGGTTTTGCTATTGTATCTTTGTGAACCTATCAAAATTTATAATTATTTAATTCTTATGTAAAAGCCATGAAATTTATGACTGGTGAAGCGGGCAGCTAAGTGCAGTGGCTTAGGGGTTACTACTAAGCGAAGGGTCGCTGGTTCAAATCCCGGAACGTACCCTTAAAGTTTTTATTTGCTTCCCCATATTTTATTCGTGTCAATATATACAATATATCTTCGCACACACAATGTTTGGAGAAGCTCGACTTTAGTTCCTGTATGTGACGTTAACGCCAAATATTTATTTATTTATCCGAAAATAACTGGGCCGTGGAGCAAGATACTCTGTTCTTACTCAAGTATAGCTTTCACATTTTGAGAATTTCTCGTGCCTTTTTATTTGCGTGTAAATATTACTGATTATTTGTTTACTTAATATTTCAAAAATTTCGTATGCGAGAATAGCACCGTAGGTCCCAATGCAATACAACAGATTGCCAATGTTGTGTTAAAAAATGCAATCAAGCAAGCATCACTCGCGGAATGACCTCCAGACATGTGCAAATAAAGGTTTCTTTCCCTTTACTGCGTTCAGATGGCAAAGTCCTATCGTCAGAATAGCGCAGCTTGTGCTATCAGGCACTTAGTGGGGCATGTGCCTAGCTTTATCGCATGACAAAATTGTTAATTTGTTTTAATTTTTTTTCCTGCAAGCGATTATTCTATCTGACATGTCTTGAAGATAGCGTCAGCAACGCTTTCGTCTGTTTTTTGTCGGTCGCTTATCAACTTCATTTGCCAGACATTACTTGTTCTTTGTTGGAAACTGAAAATATCATCATAAGAAATATATATTTAACACAATAAAAATAACAAAAATTATGAACGCATGAATGGATGATATAGTGCAAAATAATGACCCCATTTACACAACCTTTTCAAAATTATGAATGAATTAGCTATGTGACAGTGCTTCGCAACGGAAATCTGTAGCAGGAAAGTATTAGCAATCTAGTATTTGAGATTTGCAAGAGGACGCTTCTATTTGTATTTTAATTCTCCACTTCCCCCCTCAAAAGGGTTAAATTGCTTTATAGTTATATTAAAAATAAGTTTTACACTGTTAAGTGTGAACACAAGTTTTAAAACTTCACAAAAGTTTGATTTGGTATAGCTTTGCCCGGTCTATTCGTACTCTGTTTTGATACTCTTAAATTAGCCCACATCAGCTGGTTGTGTGATATGTGTTGTATTTGGCTGAAGCGCATATAAAATAATCACATTATTGCGGCAGAAGTCACTGAGCTCCATAGTGAGGTGTAATATTTGACCATCGACAAGAAACAATACTGGCCGTTTTATATTATTTTTGGTCAGCCAATCATCGAAACTATTAGCCACATATTCGAAAAAATTTTCCGATCGCATCCAGCTACTTTCTGATCTCCTTAGTAACCAACCATCATACCCAAGCATACTTTTAATCACGGCTTGAGGTGGGCGCCGGATTTTGGAGATAGATTGAACAATGCTTAAACTCCTTTAAAGGTTCTGGAAGGGTTTTCAAAATATCGGATCCATTTACATTTACTGTAAACGTTCCTTTAATCCTCTAAAACCACTTTCTTAACGACTCTTCTGTGACAATCGCTGCTCCTTTCGAGAGTCCTTCAGCTGTTGTCTGAACAACATTTCTGGATGACACTTGAAAAAACCGTAGTACCAGCCGGGTGGGCCATCTTTAAAAGGTGTCTTCCGTTTCTCATCCTGTATAATTTTTTGTATTGTGTTTAAAAGGTCCGATGGTTTCTGCGGAAATACGCATTTTGCCAAATTTATTAGCCAATTAGCAAGTTTGTTCTTCGACTACACCCACGATAGTCTCGCGTCCCATTTTTCTGGGTTTTTCGACAACTTTGCCAGGAATGCGGTCTTGTAGAGTGCCCCTAGGGCCATTGAATTCCCGACTTGCTCTTCGAATTGACCAATTTTCATGACGTATTTTGTTTAAAGCTTCTTTACCAGTGCCAGTATTTATAAAATGTACTTTTTTTAGTGCAAACGATAAAGAGCATTCCATATCGTGCTGAACGTCTTACTTCTTAGGAACGAATCCTTGTATTTGATGGCTTAAGGGTGAATAAATTCGTAACATAAAGGCTTGCTGTTGAATTGCTTAAGTGATGAAAAGCAACTGACTATTTCGTTTGAGCTGTGGTTTAAGCATGTTTTTTTTAATCCTGTCAAGTAGCTTCAAATATGTAGTTGTATTACCGGACCAGATATGAGTGTAGAACTTAAATTTGGGGTCAATAAACGCGTTAAAATTTGTAGCCAGATCAGAAGGGGTGTACTATTTCTTACAACGGCGGGAAATCCCGTAGCTTTAATGGTGACATAGAATATGCGGCTGAAGAGAATAGAAGGTCTGCCATTTTCAGTAATTCAATTGGAATTTATGGATAGTAACAGAGTTTAAGGGTTACGCATCACTTTGTTTGGGAAGCGCTAAATTCTATTCAACTGGTTTTAATTATGTTTTTATCAAGATCGGAAGTGAATGAAGTTTATTAACTAGTGCCAAGTTGAAGTTGAACGGTCCGACAGGTAATTTCAAATCCATTGAATCAGGGTCGTTGCCAGATGTAAACGAAAAAGCTTTATGCCAGACACCGTTTTGCCAAAAATTCTTTTGAAGTATTCAGTGCAACGATTTTGCCTTTACCGCCATGGTGAAATGATTGTTTCCAGTCCACTTTTCAGTTGGACATAAAGCCGACTCTCGTTAATTCGAAACTGGAGGGACTCTTAAAACATTACGAATTATCGAGTGTTTGAAATATCACAAAATAAATAAAACTTAGAATTATTTAGTGTTGATCAATTATTATTAACTGCGATTCTTTAACAATGACAAATGTTTGGAGGTAATTCGTGTGCATATTCATGTGAATTATATAATCTTTCGAAAGAACTCTGTTATACTGGTTTGCTTCAAGGCACATTCCCGCTGCTCAGACTGCTCAGTAATTTTTTTTAAGAGAAAAAGTGCCTGAAATGCTTTTTCATCACTTTCGTTTTGAAAACAGAAGCTTTGTAAGGTATCGAATGAGGCTCTTCCTTCCTTAACTGACACCTCTGCCAAAGGTTGTGATGTATTGTCCTCATCTTCATCTTTGCTATTTTTTCATTCGTATCTGTCGCAGCAGAAGTTTCGCCATCGGTTAGTGAACATGAGACAGCAACATCTTCATCCACTTGAACAGAGTTAGAAAAACTCACACAGCTATTGTCAACTAGTGGTTCTATTCCTGGTTCTTCGTTATCCATAATTATTGGAAGATTTTCCTGATCTTCTTTTATGAAACCGGTTTTTTTGAAACAGTTGAGAATTTTTAGAGGTGTTACAGCTCTCCAAGCATTGTCAATATGCAATTTGGAAGTTGTATTCGGCGAAAAGAAGTAGAGCTCTACATTGGACCATATACATCGAGAGTTTTACATTGCACTTGTGTGCGCCCTTCACTTGCGGCAAAGTTTTTGGTGGATGAACAGTCTCAAAATGTACTTACAATCTTTCTGTATCTTTCTCTCTGAAACTTTGAATTGTCGAATGTTTGACGCCGATGAGTTCGAATTAACGTGTCGTTTTTTTATGTAGCAATGATTTCTTCGTTCGAATTACCAAGTCTATTATAATTTATAGATTTAGTTCGAAATATAAAGAGATTATATATAGATAGATATAGATATTGAGTTATAGAGAGGTTCGGATTATCGCAGGTTTGAATTAACGAGAGTCGACTGCAATCACCAGTTCATTCACATAGTCATGATGTGGGGAATTCGCTATGCGCATGTTACCCGAAATATTTGTTTATGCATTTGACATCTACATACATACGCCAGACGTTGCTAATTTAGCAAGGCGGCCATTAAATAGCTAAATATAGTGCAAACTAACACAATTTTTGTAATAGCCTTCATAGCCTGCTACGTTACTATCTTTATTTGCGCACGTACAATAAGATGCATTTTCGTATGTACGTAAGTGCTTATCGAGGTCGGTTGATGCCTTTTAATTCATCTAAGCTGCATCATCAGTGGGGTTATTGCATCAGATTGCGGAATTGTAACGCAAATCTTAGGTCAGACTAGAAACACTATGTCGTGTTAATGATTAGATAGCCGAAGATGAAAAAAAAAGTTAGTCACGAGACGTCAAGATAAGTAATTGGAGCGTGCAGAGAAACAAATAAAAGCTTTTTACATCTCACATAGTGCATTTGGATTCAAAGCCTTTTATGTATCCGCAAGTTGACTACATCTTCGATATCCCTGCAGTTCCCACTTCTTTTGCACAATATTGTACGATATTCGATTTCGCAAGTAAGCCAACTTGCCAAAAGCACAATCTGTTGAACTGTACTGGCGTTTGATAATTGATATCAAAAATACCCAACAGGATTTCGTTTAAGATATTCCTGGTTTCCTGGTGAGCAGAGCTAATACGGAGTTACACGCAACTAAGTACAGAGAAACAGTTAAGTATTGCAAAGCCCTCCATTCTCTGATAGCCTGGGGCTGGTACAGTAATCGTATTCTTGTCTCAGTTTCATGGTTTCTGGTTCTAATTGAATTTATTTACTCATCTAATCGCGAATCCTGCAAAAATAGAACCACTAAATATAGGTGGGTGTGAGCTGAGGCAGAATATTCCACCGTTAACGGAGTACGCATGATAATAGTGCGTACGATATTTTATTTTGTGGGAGTGGTGGCTCAAGCTTAAATTCGCCCCAGTACCACCTAAAGTTTTAGGAGCAGAGCCGGATGGATTTGAGAACCCTAAGTTTGTCCGCTGGTTGTGAAACAAGTTGAAAGCTGAGTAAGGTGTCAAATAATCAGTTACGAAATATAAACAAGTGGTCCCGAAATTCTTTGTGTGGGAGAGAGGGGGGCGGGGGGGGGGGGGGAAGCGAAGAAGTCGTTGGAAGCTACATACATTCTGAGAGCATCCGTGCCTAACACATATAGTGATTAGGAATTTGCCTGGAATATCGCTGTACCCGTCGGTAATTTTGTTGAGTTGAGAGACTCTTTGCATTGCTTTACTTAAATTACTTAAATCTTATTGTTGGCGATTCCAGGAATTTAATTCCGTCTTGATTGTCGGTTTTAATCGGTTAATCGGTTTATCGGTTCCATATAGAACCACTTGTAGCTGCTTCTCATAAAGTCATAACTACCGTGGGCTTAGAACCCGCAGGACGACATTGAGCTACATTTTAAGAAACCACTTCTGCAGTGTTGGACAATGTATACCAGTTCGTTGAATTGTTTAAAATCAAACCTTCATCTCAATCGCAAAATGGCCACCTTCGTACCGCCTTGGAACCAACTGTGTATACCTCTGTAGTGGAAGTGCTTAGAATCAAATCTTCAATTCAATTGTATCGGCCTACGATGGCGGTTAGAAGAATTCTTATCTCGAAGACGAATGTGCCGGTATTGTAACTACACCACATATCAGACTCTCTCAGCCTTAAAGCTATCTTAGATGTCAATTGGAGTTAAGTGCACCAGTATGCCCACTCCAGTATAGACTGTGTGGACCTTAGGGCCACTGTTGGCTTACGACTTCTTGAGTAGTGGCGTCAACGATGACGATAATCTCACTATCTTGTATATATTTTCTATCCAAATGCATACGCATGTAGCAATTGGAATGCCTAAGGAACCTTTATCAGGTTCCTTATCAAGCAGTGTAGTTCCGTGCTTTGCTAGTTCATCGGCCTTGAAGTTCCCTAGGATATCTCTATGCCCGGCACAAAGCAGAGGTGAACGTTGAAATGCTTCGACATCTCCTTAAGAGAGGATCGGCATTCCACCACTATAGATCTTAGAGAGACTGAGTCTAGCGATTTCAAGGCCGCTTGGCTGTCAGAGAAGATTCGGATATCTCTAGCGGATATCACGTTTCTTTTCTGCCAAGACAAGGCTTCGTTGATCGGCATGACTTCCGCCTGAAACACACTGCAGTGGTTGGGTAGACGAAATGAGAGACTTTGATTTAGACTGTGAGAGAAAACGCCGCCGCCAACCCCTTCATCAGTTTTTGATCCATCTTCCGCGAGATCACTTTTGTCCCACAATGATCTGGATGGAATAGTGACTAGAAATTTTTTGTCAACTGATACTGAGGTGTGGAGTAATCTATGTTTCTAGGAAGGGTCTTAAATAGATTTAGAATAGCAGAGTGGCCAAATACTTTTTCGTTCCACTGTGATGTTGCTTTGAGGCGAATGGCTGTCATATAATAAGGCCTACATCAGGAAGGTTTATGATTTACATAGACCCTAACTACCCGTGTCTGCAATATAAAATACAGATTTATTCAAGCAGACAGCAATAGGTACAACAACAAAAAAATGCTCTCAAGTCCAGTCACAAGTCGTAATTATCAAGTCAACAATGCATATAATAAATGTAATTACTACATACTTTCCATTCGATCAAAAAATAAATACATTACATACCTACTAATTCGATTGAAACCAACTTCAGATCAATACTCATTCCGGACAAGAAGAAGAGTAGGTATCTTTTAACTTTACCTTATTTTCCCAAACACGTCTGCTTAAACCGTTTTTCTAAAGCCCATTCATCTGCCCCAGAAAAAGCGTCTGTCTGTTCACCAAAACAATTGTGAATCAATCTTCCACGCAGTAGACAGAGTTACGTCTGCGTCTACTATAGTCTAGCACCACAACAGTTCCCAAGCAAAAACCCAACAACAAGCACAAGCAAAAAAGGAACATTAAACCAACAAAAATAAAGTGAGGAATTCATCGTTGCTGTTAAACCCCTCTTCCGACAAGGACGTACCTACCTACTTATACTTGCAAACCATCTGACAAGAGACCAAATAAAAACAACATAAAATAAAGCTAAAACGCAGGATCTGTTATTATGGGGAACTCTGTTCCGTCACACAAGCGCTACAAGCTACGATGCGGTGCGCTGCTCTTGTTGAATCATAACAGGGTTCGAGCATCACAAGTAGAAGCGATACTGGCGCAGACTTCATAATGCGAGACAATTTCCTTGAAAAGTTAATTCAATTCAGTTCCAGGTCCCAAAAGCAGCTATGTGTGCGCGTGGAAAAAATGTGTCCTTCACAAGAATTTTATTAGCCAGACAAAAACGCGTTCACTCTCACATATTATATTTGTATGTAGATATATTTTGTGCACGCAAAGCGATGTATGTATGTGCCTAAACTTATTTGCCATGTGTGAAGAAAAGGACGTCCGTTGTGCTGGTGGCAGGAAGCGGGACATAGGGACTGGAGACAGCCAGCCCCAACGAAATAGATGTGGCTGGCACTGGCCAAAAAGAAAAAGGCGTTTAGATGTGGATGGACAAAGCTTATTGCTGTGCGCGGGAAGGTGCAGTGGCGAAGATAAAAATATCCATCAGCGAGGCACAAATTATCGGTCTATACCTACTCCTTTAGCCGGATGGTTTGGCTTTTCGTTATTTATTTGACAGGCAGGCGGGCAAGTTTCAATTCGCTTGGCTTCTAGACTTACACACTACGACACGATGATGATGTAGATAATGATAATGATGATATGGCAGACGGCGACTGGGGAATGCGGTGATACTTAACTCTATGTAATGTGAAATAAATGTACGGAAAAGGCATTCAGAAGGAAGCACATTATAGCAAATTGTGTTAATACGCTTTATAACATACTCAGAGCTATCGTTGGTAGATTCCGACGGATTTATTTCTATGCTAATAATAGTTTAACAAATAACAAGCAGTCCCAGGGGGAAATTTTCATGATAGGCTTAAATGTTTCCAACATCTTGAACATAAACGTAAATGGTTAAACTTGTAGTTAGAAGTAGCAGTAGAGAACTGCGCATAAAAATAAATTCTAGATCGCTTTAGCCCAATTGACGGAGTCTTAAAAACCCTGATGGGCGAATAAGGAGAACGCGTGAGTGCGAAATTCTGTCCTACGAAAGCAAACATTCAGTATTTGTATAACATTGTAATTAGGTAGGGGTCCTTTGGACTTCAGTAAAGGCTGTCCAAATTTACCACAGAACTGTTAGTTCACAACGGAAATAAACTTACTGAACCTGCCAATACTTTTGGCAAAGCGAAGGTGGTTGGCTAGTTCAATCTGATTCAGATCATCTTCATGGAGGAAGTTTTTGCCAGTCTGGTTCTTACAAGAGCCGGACATGCACAGATAAAGTGTGATGTCGTTTGCTCATTTTCCAGGCAGCACTTACAAAGGCCCGAGTTTCTAACCCTAATAGTTTGAGATGCTCGTTGAGAGGACTGAAACCGGTGACAATGCCATTTAAAAATTTTAAGTCATCTTCTGGGTTTCGGGCCGGCGATCAACAGCTTTGAATGTCTGCATGATACGAGATCATGTATTCGTTGCATGCAAACTAATGCTTTGGACCGATGAGCAGTATCATCTGAGTGGTTGTGCGATAAAAAAGGCAGGCAATGGGTCCTGTCCGGCAAGAGCTTTAGCTCTTTCATTACCATGAATGCCAGTATTTTAGGGAACACAAAGATTAGCAGAGTTTCATCTACCCACAATTTCGGAGGTTATCGTAGTAGCAGAGCAGGCTTTAATAGCAGCTTGGCAATTGTGCAATGTAACGCCTTCAACTCTTTTTCTTAATAGCATATCTGCAGCAGTCGCCATCGCGAAGATCTCTGCTTGAAAGACAGTCTTATAGTCTACCTAAGGATTCAGATAATTTGACCCGATTATCTCTAGAGCAAACTCCGGCTCCGGAGAGACCGTTCATGAGGGATATACATATATATACAATTGTATCACTCGAACTTAAGCGAATCAAACCATCGCTGTTCTATTTCAGGGGGCCAGGAAGGAGGACTCGAAACCAGTGCTCAATAATCTGACACATGGAAGCACATTAAGAACCTAGCACCTCTGGTTCTTTCGCCGATATTGTTCATTAAGTGGTCCATCCAAGTACTGTAACATTATCAAACTGAAATCGTTAGTAAAAGATACCGTTTTGTAATGATGAGGAAGAAAAACTCGAGACTCGAGGTAGGTAAGGACTGAAAGAATATAGAAAACAAATCATATATTTAGCTACAATTTCTCCACTCAAATTATACCCCTGCTTCATGTTGGAAAGAAGATCTTGCGTAATATACTGTGTGAAGTCTGAAGTCTTTTGGCGACGCCTAATCGGCAGACACCAATGTCGCTACCGGCCCTGTAAATCAATAATTGATCAAATTTACACCTATGCCAAATACCAAATCGATTTCAAAGCAGCATACGAAGCAGACTGCCACTTTTTCCTTGCGAATATTTCAAGCCACATATACAAATAATTGCTTAATTTTTTTAACGCATGAACTTCAAAAATACACTTAACAGCAGCTTAAGATGCATGATTTATTTTTCTATCGAAATATCAAAAACTTTGCATGTCATTTGAAACTAGCTTAATGCAAGTGCTTTGCTACGGAAATGATTTTTATATTCAAAACAAATAACTAAAACCTTACCTGGCGTTTGAGATTTGCAATAACTATTCTTCATTCCGTCTACAAAAAAGTATTCTCTCCCCCATATAATTTTTTGACTTGACATTTCAGCACATGTCGATGTCTATTTCCTTTCACCATGTTAAACTGTCACATCGATTGGTTAGCGACATTTTAATTTCAGTCTTTTAGGCACATACATATTACATCCATTCAAAGGAAACTTGTGCTCCTTGAAAAAACAAATATCCAATCGCTGTTTTTTTTTTTTTTTTTTTCTACAAACGTGCAAAGTTTAATGCCCTCTAGGGGTTGTGCTATATGGGCACTTCCCGATCATGTTAAAAATCTATCTATTAGTTATTAGAGAGACACGGCTAACCTCATCCCGCTCGGCATTAATTTGTTCTCCACCTTTAGGCAGGCTGGATTCTGTTACCACTTTCTGCCTCATTACTCACTAATTTGGTGGAAATTCAAAGTCATGGATATACTAAATTTAAAATCTTACTTAAGTGAGCGAGAGATGGTTTTTAGCGTACACACCATGATATATTTATCAAGAAGGGGACGGTTCATCAGACCATCTAGGGCAGAGCTACCAAACGCTGTACAGCGAGACAGTCCGTTCTTTGGAGTTTGGCAAAAGAAGCAGTAGCACGTTTCCGCGAAAGTCTGTTCCACCAAACAGCCGATGCGTATGAGAGTAGTGCTCTAATCATGGCCTTATAGATCCAAAGGACCATTTTCGGGTATAAGCCCCATGTCTTGCCAAAAGCGCCTCTATAAGCTGCCAGAAAGTCGACCACCAATATTTTAACTAACGTGTTATCGATAACCACGCATTAGCAAAAGTAACTTCAATATCCACGAAAATGTTTCAGTCAAGAGCACTTTTAATCCTACTAACAAAGTTTTGAAGCGCAGTAGGCGTATTGCATCTCAGAGAAAGGATCCGATCGAAGAACAAAATTGAACCAAACTTTTCAGCAAGAAGGAAGGCATATTTATAGGTCTGAAACTTTAGACTACAATAAAGACGGACTTATCAATTTGTAGTATGAAAACGACTTAAGCCATACGCCAGGGAGAAAGTAAGTACATATAAAGGCCAAGGTCAAGTTTGAGGCAAAAATCATGTTCAACATAGCTGTGCAAATTCCATCCGGACCAGACAACTTGAAACCCTCAAAAGATGCATTAGCATATTTGATAATGTCATAATTCACCACTACAGATGCAATATATGTTGCTACAACTAAAGAAAAACGTAGTAATCTGATTTCCTAGGAAGTGAGTCTCAAAGAGGAGACTAAAAGTCTCCGCCTTTATCTCAGTATACGTACGGTCAGGTTTAAGGATTCCATTAAGTTTGCTTGGGGTGTTCCTATGGCGGACTTTAACAAGCCTACTAGTTGCACTTGGAGATTCGACCTCTTCAAAAAACTTTTTATAGGAGTCATTTTTCGACTTGCCAAGAACTTTCTTAAAATCTTTTTGTTGCGATCTATAAAGATTCCAGTCTTCTTGGATTTTAAAGACCGATTTAGAAGCTTTCTAGTTTCTTTACGATGACACTGCAGTTCGGAAATCCAACGGCACGGAAATTCAAAGCAGCGGGTGAGGACGCTGTTCAGATCTTTAATAGACCTCTCCACTCTCCTGTGGATTGTGACAGAGTTCACAACTGTGCCCATTTTTTCGGAATTCGTCTCTCTTCCGAAGGTGAAAATTCACAGTAGATTTGACATTCGATGTATCTGTGTTGATAAGGTGCTATCTTGCGATACCTTCCAATTTATGATAGTCTCGCGAAGTATTTAATTTCACGTCCAGTCAATGGAAAACCAGTCTCGTTACCCGGTCGGTATACAAGAAGTTGGCTAAGGTGTAAAAAAATGCTTAAGAACAACAAGGCCTCCGGTTCTGGTAGTTTAGTATTAACACGTTTCCAAATAGTTCGCATTCTTTTGTTTATATGTGCCTATTTTATTCGTTTTATACATTGAAAAGTTTAGTTATTCGCAGAAAGTCTACAAACAGCTTAACCCTTCCACAAAAGGCAATACCTTACAACAGTTCTTAACAAAACACTAAAATGTACTTTTTTGGCTGATTCCTGGGTACTTTGTTGTTTTTACTAGATTATTAAGGTGTGCGTGCCTGTCTGTGTTGCAATGAAACATGAAGGACGTTTAAACGATTTACCAAATTATTTCAGTATCTAAAAAGTTTTTATGTTTTTGCTTGCGAGAATTTCAATGTCAAACCATATCCATAGTCATGGAAGGGACAACCCTTGAAAACGTAGCTCATTTGGTTTATTTTTGGTGTGTAGTAATATGTATTGGAGAGACAAAAGTGCTGAGTTACAGAAGTGGATGAAAATAAAGGTCACGCTAAAGTTGTCGTCGTTTCTTAATTCCCTAAGTGTCGTCTTTAAAATGTCATGGCACCACAGGTGGCCAACATACGCAGGTTTTACTGTAGTATGTCTTGGAGAGACAAAAGTGCTGAGTTACAGAAGTGGATGAAAATAAAGGTCACGCTAAAGTTGTGGTCGTTTCTTAATTTCCTAAGTGTCATTTTATAGATAATGAGTAATGAATCGATATTGGACCTCGTTTAGAAAATAGCGAGGTTTGAGAATCGATTTCAAAGTCAAAACCAAAGATCCTTTTTATTTTAGAAATATTATTATCAAAACTTTCCGCCTGCGGAAATACCTTGATCTCGTATAGCGAGACACTAAGGTGAAGAGTAGTAGCGTTAATGAATGATTTGTAAGCCTAGATGTCGTAGAACTCCTTAAAATCGTTTCGAGATTAGAATGCTAAACTTGAAATCATATCGAAATGACTTAATATTTCACAGGCGAACCAGTTAAGGGTAGAGGTAATAAGTAAGTCCAGATCGTAACCCCATCAATAAAATGAAGTACAAAATACGAAGTAGGTTATAACTGTTACTGGTATCAAATAACGATAAGGAAAAGATTTTTTAAGTTTATGGAAGGGTCTTATGGTGGTTTCGATTTCAAAGCAGCTAAGATTTAAACTCAAGTCCCTTTCTAGAGACAATTTTTAAGTGGGCTGTGAGCAGGTCGCAGAGATATGACTTTATTCTTTAGATTTGGAGTTTTTAATAGCAGCTCTTAAGTGAACAGATATGTAGATCACTCCCTGTTACTAACTATAACAGCTTTCACTATAGGAGTTGTATAGGCTTAAAAATCACTTTAGCTTGCACGCACAAATAAATGGAGACCTCAATCAACTCAGAGTGCAAGGCCAAAAACTAGTTAAGTTAAGAGCTATGCCCATCCCTGAATATGTAACTCCACTTAAGTAGGTTCGTATGATTAGAGTAGAGATTAAATTATTATTAAGCGGTTCAAGACTTCTGAAGTTATAGTTTTTAAAGTATTTAATTTAGCCTAACAATTGGATATGTTGTCTTTAAAGACTTTTAACCTATATTTTAAGTTAAGCCTCTAAGCATGGTCTTTGGCTAACTGCCTTCAATTCCTCCAATGTGATTTAGGTATATTGGGTGTACATGTCCTAGCTTTCTAATGATCAATACCTCAGAGCTTAAAATTTCAGACTTATTAATAACATGGAAAAACCGTACTGAACTGTCGTGGAACCGCTTACTGTTGAAGTAGTTGTGAATTACGGCTGTAATAAAAGGAATAAACAAGGCTGTCCAATGGGCACGGTGGTCGAATCTTTGCTCAATGCTCAATCAACGCTCAACGCTTCTGATCTCCACGCGCAATCTGATGCTGATGAAGACGCTGTGAAGTCTTTCTGTCAGGTCAGGCCTAGTGAATATTAATGTGGAAGCACAGAAGACGTTGGGCATGATCGACGATTGTTGTAATTGAAATGGGCTCTTGGATAATCCTCTTCAACACGATATTAGTCGCTTTAGTCGAAGGAGTCGAAGGGTCTGTCTTGTTACAGCTAAAAAAGGAAGTTAAATATTTGGAGGTTAACCTCGATAGTAAGCTCTTTTTGAACAATTATGTCGAAACGAAGACTTTTAAGACAGTGTCGGCTTTTTGGGCAGTGCAGGAGTATCTTTGGAAAAACATGGGGCTGGTCATCCAATAGACCTACCTATCTTGCCATATACAACGGTTGTTTTTTTTTTGTTGTATTGCTAATTGTACCAAACTCCAAAGAACGTTATGTTTAGGTCCCCTAACTTTCAAGAATCTTCAGTCACTTAATATATTTAGATAACTATCCATCAATTCCTGTCTACTGGATGTGCCATATGATACAATGATACCGGAACTTCGACTTTTACGAAGAACTAATGAGGGACAATCGGTACTTTGATACTGAACCCTTCCGCATTGTGGTGTTTGTCAGTCAGTCAAGTCTCAAAGAGCAGTGCCGGGACAAAAGCCTGAAAAAGCCAGTGTCTTTCCAGTACATAGAGCCTTTCGTGTAATACAAATTATAATATACATGACCGATTTCTAAAGCATGCCAACATATTCAAAAAGAATGTCACATATTTCCAGCCACCACTGTTCCCGCCGAAAATGCCATTTGTAAAATAAAATAAAAATCTGCAAAAGCGTACACCATTTTCATCAAAACAATGTCGCACAGTACACACAAACTCCCTCGGTTTTGGTGTACTCACATCGTAGAGCCATTATTTTGCGCGCCCTTTATTTGCCTTTCATTCGCTCAGATCAGAGTCGTCGTTGTCGTTCGTCGTCTTGCTCTTGGGATAACTTTTATCACTCTTCGTCCTTTGCCTTTCATTTCATTGACTGAACAGAACGGAACGTACCGTGCGTCGGTTGTCGTCATCCCCCATGCACATAAAGAATGTTTCGTCTAAAAATACCGTCTGGACTATTTTCAAGGTTAACCCATTTAAAATTTGCGCCACGCCAGCATACCACAAAATTGCTTGCTATATTATAACCGAAGGGTGTCTGCTAACACACACACAACAACAATACTGTTACGTTATAACAAATGCGTAGCCCTATATTATTGATGCATTAAGTCAGACGCTAGGAGGGTGGGGTTTCATCGTCGTCGTCGTCGTCATCATCGTCATCCTGCCTGAGCAAAGTAGACTTTATGCATGCAGGTTGGCCCAATACAAATTCGAACTGGTGGTAGTGGTGCTTGGCTATGGAAAAGTTTTGGCAGGAGAGTCGTAATACCAGACAGGAGGACCTCACAGAGGAATTTTTTGTATTGTTGCTTCGTTATTCCTTTTTTTGTAGCTAACTTGCTTTTGTGTTTTTTTTTTATTTTTTTTTCTTGATCCAGTCTGACGGTCTACGAGCAAAAGTATTCAAATGATGTGCGGGCGGCGGAAATTCCACGCCAATAAAGGCTAACTTCAGAAGACATGGGTTTTTTTGTTGTTGTTGTTTGTTTTTTTTGGAGAGGGAAGTGATTATTTGTGGGGATTTTCTTATATTAGTCATAATTTAAGGGTCTTTGTAAGTTACTAAAGGTCTTTGGATGCGTTCGACATGGTGGCGGTTTAAGTTCGCTGGTCAAGGCGACATCATCATGATTACCATTTTCATTTGCACAAGGACGCTCGAAGATGCCGCCGGGGGAAGGCATGCTCCTGACATGTACACGACATGACAGTCATAAATATGACGCCGACTTGGTGTGCGGCGGAAAAAAAACCGAACGATGATGAATGCGACTGTGGCGAGCGCCGTGACAGTGAGTTAGTTGTGTGCGTTTGTGCTGCTCCTTCTATATCGCGTACTGCTGCTGGGTGGTGGTGAAGCTGGAAACCATTGGATACCCGATGGATATATAGCTGAAGGGGAATGAGATCGTTGTAACACGATAGGCAACAATGTTGTCGCGAAATTCATTCGATTCGCGAAGGTGGATCAAATCTTCATGACTGCGGCGATGATGTTGATGGTAGAGAACAGATGCTGGTGCAGTCCGCCGGAGTGATTTAGTGCAGGGAGTGTTTTATGTGAGTGACGTTCATAAATGACAAGAACTGCGAATTTGAGCAGCTGGTAATGGGCTACTTACTTTGTATGTGGAAAGCAATGTAACTAGGTATTTATCTAGATTTATTGTGTTGAGTGGTTAAAGTCTTTTAATCTTCATGATGCTGATGCATGTATGTATAAAAAGTAGAAACCTATACTACTACAAAAATGCACAGTCGCAAGGATTCGAAGATGTGATTCTTTTATACTTAAGGAGTTTTCTTTTTGGCTTAGATTTACAATGGCAGCAAGGGAAAAGCCCCGAGCCAGGAGAAGGAAGGAGCAGAATATCCGGGATTGAAAGAGTAGGTACACAGTCTCCTAGATTAAGGCGACTTAAGGGCCTCGCGATCAAAACACCAAAAGAAGGTTTTATAGACAAGCTAAGTAACTGTCTGGCCTTCTGGCTTTAAGAGCGAACGCAGCCTCTTTGAAACAGCGAAGGAAACAGCTAGTAGGGTTAAGTAAATGCTGTAAAATGCCACTATCGATAACAGTTTCGGGGTAGTAAGGTTAGATTTATGGGTCTTTGAAGTTTCAACCTTTCAAATTTTTATTAAATTGAAAAAATTATTGGGTCGATATGAAATAAACACTGAAATCTTATTTCTGTAAACACATTTGTTATCGCGTGGAATGCTAATAATATATTCAGAAATACAGCGGACCGAATAGAGTTCCTCGATGACAGTTGATAGGTGCCAAAGACAGCTAATACAATTCAGTTGACAGCTGAAAGATGCCATGAGTCGTCGGTTTACGTATAGAGTATAGCGAGTTACCAATGAAAAAACTTTTAGTTGATGTTACTAATGCCGATTTTCTGAAAATTCATATTGTTTTAAGTACCAATGGATAGCTGGAGCAAAGCGTTTGATATTTCACGCGTCCCTTTTAGCTTTCATTTCAAAGTTTTGTTGTTTATATATACATATGTCGATATTTTCTTCTGACAATGCATCGAAATTACATTGATTAATAACAAAAAGCACTATCTTCAAACATTTTTTTTTGTCGGTGGTTGCTACTATCCGTTGGAGCGCTGAGGCACAAAAAGGGGTCCATTCTACTACCCTTCAGACACCTTACATTAATGTACTTAGCTTTCCTCTCTTTCGAAGACAGATGAGAAGGAGCTTCAGTGTTGATAAGCGTAGATGTTTGTCACCCACCACGTCAGCCCCGAAAATCCGACACCTGATGCGAGCAAAGGCCGGACAACTGCAGGGAAAGTGTTCTGCTGTGTCATCCTCCTCAACGCAAGTAGGACAGGCAGTGGTGTCGCTTAAGCCCAACACACGCCTACAAGCAGCCTACATTCGATTCTCCTCAGAGATAGAAGAAAAGGTTGAGACTTTTTGCAAATGTCCCGGTGCATCGCAGTCGTGCCACCGTGTTCACGAGAAACGCAAGCATCAATGGGGGACATGACAAAAGATGCAGGCAGACCCAACACAGGTTGGGGTCCTGAGAAAACTTCTTTTAAGCCTTGCATAGCAAGCACTATATATAAATAAATAATATATAAATATCAATAATATATAAATCGAGAGGGGAAGATTCATCAAAGCGTCAAGAGCAGAGCGCGTCGTGAAAGGGAAGGCCCCTGTGCAGCCAAGACAAGCCGTTCTTCGCCCCTAGGTTTGAACCGACAAAAAGAACGGCGACATCATCCGGATAAGCTTGAGAAGAAGATTGATTCATTATTAACTACTTTTACACCTTTACAAGTAAATTAATTATATTTAATTATTATTATAACAAAATTAAACATCCCCACGAAATGTAACCATGCCAGCGTGTCACTTGCTACGATATTTGAAACGTTTTGGTAAAAAAAAATATTTTTTTTGGGCGAATGGAAAGACAAAACTTGTCTGACAGTAGCAAAATGTAGTAAAAATCTTACAAAAAAAAACCGTTAATAGAAAACCACTTAAAATTGTTTACATAAAAACATTTTCCAACTTGGGACATTAGTTCACTTTTCATTGGGGCAGTCATTTCAGATAAAAATATATATTTCTGAGCTACTTTGAATGCAATCTAAGCTACTGAACTTGAGCTATCGTATATGTTTTTCATGTTCGTACTTCGCTATCTTTTTGTTGGTAAATATATAGTTCACATTTTTTTTTTATTTTTTATATATGTCACCATTAAACATAATTAAACGATCATAGTTACCTACGATAAGTTTCTCCAGACATTCAATTTTATAATGGAATATGCGTAGAGGAAGCTCTTGCCACAAATGAAATCCAAGAGAGTCCTTTAATTCGCCCTTAAATGTTAACTCAGCTGGTTTTACCTATATAATTTGCTCCACCAATGAAAAGAAGAGCGTACGACATTCAGTTAAAAGACAACCACAAAGTTTTAAGCCGACTTAAACTACTCAAACTATAACAAAGGTTAAAATTTAATTATTTTATTTGATTACTATTTAAATAGTAACAAAAGTTAAAAAAGAATATGAAGCAAAAATAGTCACTAGGTCCAACTATAAACCACAAATGCAATCGGTTGGCGAAGGATTAGGTTTGTATTTGAGAATTGGAATATTTACTACATTCAAAACGTTCATACTAGTCCTTTAAGTTTTAATATATACATTGATATAACCGTCATATATCTCCATGGGATATATAAGATTCAAAACATCGAAGGACTGCCCCGTATATAACGAGATAACCAGAAAATGTAACATCCCATTTGGCTAGAGGACGCTCTTCCTGTCGATTCAAGCACCTCATCAACGATGATGCATTTGGAAAACAAAATTGACAGCGCGAATTGGCGGAAGCTAGACCAAAGAAAGTCAAAATGACTTCTCAGACTTAAGAAATAAAACTCTGTCTACTTCCACAAACGCAATAGCCAGACAAAGTGCAATAGCATGCACAGCAAAGATTTTTTCTGAAACTGCAGAAAGAAGAAAGAAGATACTGTAATACTGTACCCAGTATTACCGAGGCGGCTTCTTTTCAGCATTAGGTTTGATACCTCATCAAGAGATGGAAATTGCGTCAAATATTTTCTTGTACGTAAAAGACCAATGACCTGATGGATTGATTAAATTTAAGAATTAAAGAACTGTAGTGGTTGAAACTAGAGTACAACGCTCCTTTATATTGGCACGCCGTGCTTCGCGCTGCTCAAGCTCGTCGGATGGGGTGGGTTCTTGCACTTTATACCACTGAAAGAAATAATATACGTGCCAAAAAAAAATTTCAAATTGCGTTTCATTTACCCAGGTTTCCCTTATGGTAGTCGCCAATGTTTTTGACTACCTGTATATGCCCTCTTCCTTCTGACAATCAACAGCACCTGTACACCTAATTATGCGATCGGCCCCTAAAATCTCTTACGCTTCCGCTTCACGCACGTCCGAGTTTCACCCGCATTCTTTCCTCCTCCTCCTTAAATCCAATAAAAGTTTTACTTGTAACAAATTAAAATGTTTTTTCAAGGATTGACGTTAATTCAGGAAGCCCTCTCAATATAGTTACTTAAATTAAAGTAAATAAAAATTGTTTTTGTGTACATTTTTACATAAATTACGAAACTATTTATTTGTGTATTTGTGTATTTTAATCCTCGTATTGATGTGCGCACATTAATCCGGATGATAGAGCTGATGATATTAAATATAAGCCAAAAAAAAGAAACCGCTTCAACTATACCCTCACGTCGGTTCAAAGGTAAAGCTCATTCAAAAAAAATTAACAATGCATAATTGTCATTTTTACAATTTTTACAGGATGCACAAAATTATAATATTCAGTAAGTGCAGGCATTTTGAGATCTAAAGCTGTCTTTAAATTAAATTATCTCCTTTTGCCTGTTTTTGTTAGTTAATGAGTTTTACCTATATCAATATAGATAAACTCTATATTGATTTTTTTTTCCTTTTTTTCTATTCTGAGCCAAAAAAAAAAAACTCTTTCACTGAAGTTCGATCAAACTTTAGCGGTAGATTCTACTGCGATGCTGTGCAGGCGAAATCACTCATGTAAACTGAGATTGCGGGACAAATTAAATAATCTTTATCCATTGGAATGCAATGTTGTATGTGCTTTTGCACCCTTTTTTATATATACATATGTATGTGTAATTCTTAAGTATATAGATGTCATTAACATAAAATTAAGTGGGTGCAGTGGCTTAGTGGTTAAGTGCGTTGGACCACTAAGCGAGAGGTCGCTGGTTCAAATCGAGGCTTGTACCACCTGAAAGCTTTTAATCGCTGCCCAACCTCTTGCGAATGCCTGACAAACATCCAAAAGTAGGAAATGTCATGAGAAGCATCTCAAAAATAATTGCCGTTCGGAATCGGCTTTAAACTGTCGGTCCCTCCATTCGTGTCAAAAATATAACTTCGCACACACAATGGTTGGAGAAGCTATGCTTTAGGACCTGTATGGGCCGTCTCCGCCTAGTATAAATAAAATACTAAAATTGGTGATGTGCCTAATGTGCACTTAGCAAGTAACGATAGCGACACAATGAATAAAGATTGAACTTTAATGAAATTATAGGTAGTCCAAGAAATTACAGTGGACCCCAGGTAATCCGACAAACATTTTGCAGGGCAGGTTTGGCCTATCGAATTTGTTGGATCATAGAGTACTGCCTAAGACCCCCTATAGTTGGGAATTTTTTTACAAAAGTGAGGGACCTTGTGATCCGACAAATTACAGATCCAATGATAAGATTCGATATGTTATATATATGTACTCTGAAGTACAAATCAAATTTAGTAAATTAAACAACACAATAGAGAGCTTACGTTTCATTATAAAATTAACATCATTAAACTAACAAAAAATTTATATTAGGAAATACAATGTAATTGTGTACAGACAAATGTACATACTAACATACGCAAAAATTATGGATCAATCAATTTAAGAAAGATGAAAGTATGCATACTTTTTTTTTGGTTTAACATTGTTGAAACGCGCGGTCCCTCAGTCTTCTCAAAAGTAGAAGTTCGTTGTAGGATGCACCATTCTCTTCAGCCCATTGCAAACCCAGCTCAAAGGCGTTGATTGCATCTTGTATTATCCCTTGCGAAATAGTTGTAATTTCTTCGTCGTCATCGTCCTGATTCATTTATATATAACTAGAAATCTCTTTTATAATCTCTTCGTCAGACATTTCATGAAAAATATTTTCCTCTTTGTTTATTCCATGGCACCAGGTTTCCAAATCTTCAGAACTTTTAGCAATTTTCTATTTCCGAAGGTACACCGATTTGGGGATCATTGGTATGAGTGGCGACTATATCTGGCCATAACTTGTTCCAATAGTTGATGAAGGTAATGCATTCCACGACTGACAAAGAGCAAAAACCAAGTCTTTTATATTAAATTATTTCAACGTTTTTTCTATTGGCTGGTTTTTTTTTGATACGGCTTTCAGAAGTAGGTTCTTTTTATAATCTTGCTTTATAAACTGAATGATATGCTGATCTATGGGTTGAATCAGTGCAGTACAGTTTGGCGGAAGAAACATCGCAGTGATGCATTTATTCTCAGTTGTCAGTTCTTTTTCAGACGGATGACCGGGAGCGTTATCAAGAAGCAATAACAATGTTTGGGTAAATTATGATTAGCGTGCGTGTACCTGCAACGTATGCCATGACGACTTTTGAAACGTTCTAGCATCTTCTTTATTATTTCCTTATACAAATATTTAGCTTTCATGGCCACCATGGGTCCCGAATGGGCGCATGCCTATTTCTTCCTAAATTACTAAAAGATTCGTTACGCTTACGATTAAGGCGGTCTAAAAAATCAAATTTTCCACAATAGTGGTGGTGCATACAAGTTGTAACTTGTTCAATCATGCATTATCGACGATTGTTAAAAAAATATTCAATAATAAATATGTAATAGACCATGACGGATTACAGGGGGTGCCGGGTTGGTATAACTGTATAGCTACCTCTGTTCTCTACATCGACAGCCCGCAGTAAAAATATCCATTTATTTGAAGATGCATTTCTTCGAACAATGATCCGACAAACTAGGCCAAGGATTGCAATAAAGCAAACGCTTAATTATACTATTGGGTACATTTTCAATGAGAATTTTGAATAGGAATGGAATGTAGGTAACTACTACATAGTTACTTCTTTAAATTAAAAAGAAAACTCTTCTTCCAGCTGTGGCGACAACCCCACTCAAATGCCCGTTGCCATAGCCACAAAACAAAAATTCTAATCATCCGCCGCTGCCGGCAGTCTGTAGGGAGACACCCTAATTGTGTGTAGCTGCAGGTTAATTTTTTTTTCATTAGGTCTGCACTTGTCCATCTCTCCCGTTACTATGTATGTATTTCTTTTAGTTATTTTTTTTTTCAATTAAAATAATTGCACCCCGAGCGCAAATTGGTTTTATGATAATGCCAGGCGAGCTCACAAAGCGTGTGCAATAGCTTCAATTGTTGCTCAATTAAAATTCTCGCAGTCGCAGTATAGCCATCGACAATTATATTGCGGGTCGGGTGAGTAGCCAAAGAGCAAAAGCAATACTGCTGCCTCATGATTACCCCCATATGGCTAAAGTACCGGTATTTGGGTATTTTCCACAGTCCCACCCGACTGCAGCACGATACGTGATGCAAACGCAACAAGATTACAAAATTGCAAAATTTACCTACTCGCACTGGCATACATCGGCTGAACTTGGCAACTTGTTGCGGCGGCTGCTGCTGTGTTGGCAATCTGTCTGGGAATGTATATGTACAGGCACACACATGTGCTTCGAAAAGACCGTCAATTTTGACTTGCATCACATCGGCATGGAAGGCATTATGGGGCTTGTCCGTCACACAGCATGTTGTCGTCTGCTGGCCCTAGCCTAGATTTGGAAAGAGACGACGACGCGACGGACAGCTAAATCGTTGCCGCCACCGCATATATGTACCCACAACAAAGTCATGCATGTATCGTGCGCGCAGTATAACCAGGTTCTGCTGCTAATTATGGGCGGATTGAGATTGATAATTGAAAACGCACTTAAGATAGTGATTGCACGCCGACGACGGTCTTGGCTACAGCTACATTGTAGTCGATATTAGCCGATCTGGTTCGTGCTTATCGCTACCGTAGTCGTCGTCGGCCGATAACCATGGCTGAGAGAACAAAATTCAACGTTATTTGAGGGGAGACACACTTTGCTTTTATTTCGCATGCAAACACAGCAGCAAGGTGGATTCAGTGGAACCACCCCACCACCGGTATCTGGCGCGTTAATTATTATTTGCTGTCTGTCTACGGTCTGGTGATAGGCCGATGTCTCGCTTGGTACCAGCAGCGCAGCGGTGACAAAACTTAATCGAGGCCGAGGGTGTTATGTTGTTGTTTTGCTGCTGTTGCCGGTGATTAAGTCAGCCAGCCATACCCATTTACCCATCGACAAACTTCAAAAGCTAACACCTGTCATCGACACGACAAACCGAAGTCAATACAATTATCGGCTATTGATTGCGGTCAGTAAAATGAGATACATTTGCCAACAAATTTGCATCAGTATAAGCAGTATTGGCTGGCTTGTTGTGGATGTGGACGGTAGACTGTGGGGGTACGCGATTGGTGCGTCAAATGAGCTCAATTGTCAAGAAGATGCGAATTGGATGACATGGTGCGAATCGTGGCTGACATCATTTGATGGTCGGCTGACGAAAGTCGCTGATTATCTAATCATTGCTGGAACGAGAATTATTTTATTTGGGCCCGCGCGTATTAACAGCATAAGCAGACACTTACAGACGAAAGTGTTAAGTGATTTAGAAATCACTTTGAGTCGACACCTGCTAAATTTATTGTACCAACAGCCGCAGAGCAAATAGTCTAGCTAAATGACCGCCAGTCATGAGAAACAACCATTTAGGTACCTACCTAAATTGGATTTGTATATTTTGTTCACATGTGATTTCGTGTCAAGGTGCTTCCGTGGAAATATTTAAAGGTTTTTCATTAGAATTTAGAAAAGCCGTACTGCTAATCAATTTTCTGTAAAGGTAGGTATGTTTGTTTACGTATCTTAATTTTGTGGCTAACTATCTCGATAGCAACCCATTTAATATCTGGAAAAAGTCAGTTGACTTTACGTAAGGAACAATTTTATTATTGAAATTGTGGAAAATACTGTTTGAAATTTACAATTACCGTTTCTTTAAGAGCAGCGCGTAAAGCTAGGTTAGGTTTCGAGAACTGTTTGCATCAAACGCAATTTAACCCAGAAGCCATAAAAGGTCTATTGGGAGTTTTCTAGTTGTCCATGTAACAGTTAGATCTCTTTGTAAATCTTTAAAGATCATCCCTGCCAGGTCGCCCAAGCTGTCGAAGAACCATGCTTTGTAAAGACTCCTTTCCTATTAGCTATGTTCAGTGTCAGGTTTTATCTTTTATCACGAAAAACGATGTGCTTTGAAAATCGCGGTTTTGGCACTAGTGTTGTTTCATTGCTTAGCCAAATGTGTAGTGACACCGTCGATGAAACTTTTAAAATAAAGGCTTGAGAGCCGTATTTGGCCAGCTCATTCGCTTTTTAATTCCGTTCAACTCCAACGTGTCCGGGAACCCAGCAAAGGTAATGATGACTTATAGTGCCAAGTTGCAAAGCCTATTGGGTTAAGTGCCCCTTGACAGTCCACACAGATAGTTATTTTCTGGTTTTTCCATCGATTGAAGAACTTTCTGTGTTGTTTTCTTAACCGCATACATTTTAACTTGAAAGGCAACGCAGACTGGTTAAAACCCAGAGCTACTGAGAAGACGCCAACTGCTCTCTACAGCTATGTAGAAGACAGCACAAGTTGAATTCCAGTCAAAATAAAAAAAAGCTAAACCATTCTAAATCACAGCTTTTACGCAAAAGGCTTTTCTGCATGCCTAAAAGTTTTTAATTTTTTCATATTCTTTCTTTCTTTAGTATTCCGTTTCCATGTAAATTTAGAGGTTAATACCACATACTTGGCTGTCAGATTGAGTCGGACATTTTTTAGTATCGGTGGGCCGCATTCAGGCAGTTTATATTTCCTAGTGAATAGAATGAGTTCTATCTGTCAAATGACAGACGATAGAATGAGTTCGGTCTTTTCGCAAGACCGTTTTTGTCTGTTCACCTAGAAAAATACTTTCCTCTTATTATAACAACTTTGTCATCTGCATAGTCGACTTGAAATGTTCCACATGAATGTGAAGTTACGATATACGAATTTCTTAATCACCTGTAGAAATGCAGCCAACGTGAACTCTTTGCTATTAAGGGATTTATCGACCTTTCTAGCTCAGATGTTTCCACAGATGTGCCCTTGACATAAGCGTGTTGTGCTCTACATAAAGGACCAGTTTCGAGAATATTGCTGAAGCGCAGAACCTTATTTCCCCAATATCTCACTTTGCGCTCTACAATTTTTCTAACAAAGAATTTCAAATGTGAAAGTCCGAACTTAAAATGCAAAATTTCCTTATAAAAAAAACTATTAAATATTCTTTAAAAAGTGGGCTGAAGAAATGCACGATATTCGGCCGTCGAAAATATATAACCCCAACGCTTACATAACCTAATTAGGTTTTTTTTTGCTTTTATTTGCATGCAACTTTCTTTGTCTATTAAAAAAATTGCTCTTTATTTTTCTTGCAATGCGCTATCCTATCCTTCACTATCCTTCAAAATAATGCCTAGTTGTTTCCAAAGAATTTTCTGGGCCCTAAATTTTTGCCTATTGATGTACAACTTCACAGAATAAAACTTTACATATTCTGTGAATTGTTGGGAAATTGGTTTTTTCAAAAACATGCTTGTCACTTTGCAAATTTGGCGAAATTATTTTTTCAAATTGATAACTTTCTCATTCCAAAACGACTGCGTTTGGTGAAATTAAATTTTCACAGATAAATTGAGAAGTTGCAAAGTGCAATGAGAAAAGTGGTTGGAGAAGTAGGGCCAAGGCCCAATTTAATATTTTTAAATGTTTAAATATATTTTAATGTTACCATAATAGTATAAGGGTAGGTAATTAATCGAAGCAAAATGGTGTGTTCCCCGAAAGTTTGAAGCCATCCCTTGTGAAGCCGATTCAAAATGTATCTGAAAAACGAAAGGAAGGGAATTTCGTTAGAAAACTTTCTGGAAAAATTGGTATAGGTATTAATGCGCAACTATTAAACTGAGTGGAGGTAAGTAATGTACTCATTTCAAATCAGTCAGAATTAAGAGAAAAGCAACTTGCATCGAGTTTTCGAGACGGTCGAAAGAATGTCAAATGACAGACGATAGACGATTTCAATATACAATTTTTAATAATGCATATTCAGATGTCATGAAAGTTAAAATTGGAGTACCACAAGACTGTGTTTTAGGAACGCTTTTGTTTATATTGTAAATAAATGATATGAATAAAATTGTGGAGTTCTCCAATTATGGAGTTTAAATGGGGGCTAATTGAATGGCTTAAAATAAATATTAAAGCTCAATGCTAACAAGGCTATGAGTATTATCTTAGGGGATCGCAAAAGGGGGATTTATTTGTTGAAAATCAAAAAGTCGAGATAGTTAACATGGTTAAATAAATACGACAATATAATTGACGGCAATAGACTTAAATTGACTATCTGTACAAAATAGGGTTAAAAAAAATGTTACCCTACAAACAAATAAAGGTTACTTTGCCTTCGAACTAAGCTGATATTGCAGTCCAATAAGATCCGATAGATCTAGATAATACCTGGCTCGTGTATAAGGCAACTACCCGATGTGTAAGTTTGCCTTACGAATGGGTTAAAATTGCATACAACATAACGTGTTGTTTCAATGCAAATTGCTTAAAGCCTAAGATCCTGTTAGTCCTAAATTGATGATCCCGAGTTATTGCCAATATGTAGTATAAGAAAATTGAATCTGTATACCTTTAAAGAATATTTCTTCGACGGATAAAAAGGCCCCGGATGTCTAAGCAGACAGCATTGCATCGCAAAGGATTGTTTATGGAACAGGAACTATTAGTACTTAAAAACTTCGACGGGACGCATTTTACCTTACAAAATTTATCAAAGCTCTCAGAGCAATGATAATGAATGAACTATACCATAAATAAGCAACAGTCAAAAACTACTTATGTCAAATTTAATGGCAACTACACGACTTACATATTTGGCAACCCTAAGTAGGTAGAAGCCACTTAGAAGTCATTCGAAATGTCATGATTGCTCCAAATGGCGCCATATCCAAATACAGTTAGGCACTTAACTACCTAAACTATAATTTTGTTGTTATTTTTATGTGTCTGTTAACGTTCAGTGGCGCCATATTTATTTTTCTGATGCTTCTTAGCAACAGCAACCCACGATTTTTCCTAAATTTATGGTCCACAAGATGCGAGTGCATATGCATATCTACCTAAATACTTAATTTAACAACACACGACGGTTCGAGTCAGACATACAAACCAAACCAATAATGATACATCCCGAATGAGTTCACACTTTATTTGACACTAATAACCAAACAACTAACAGCCAATTCATATAAAAAGCGACAGCAACTTCAAATTTGGGCAACAAGGCCACAATATTTGTATTTCAAATTCAAGCAGACAGATACCATCGCCTCCATCCTTGGCGATGACAACGACTATACGACTGATCCGTCGCTATATCAGCGCAAACAATACAATCACAATATGATATTAAAAAAAAAAATAACGCGAGCATTTAGTCACGAATTCATTGCAAATCGTACGTGATTTCGGGGGAAACAAACCTAAAGCCGGATTAGCGTTTGTACGGTGACTAGGGCGACTTCGTGACTTGGCCTCTTTGCCTCTCTTAACTAAATTCGAACATTGCTACTAAGCAGAGACAATCAAACATTTTCAAAGGAACACCCCTTTTATTCTGGCGGGGCGCGGTGGTGCGGTGAGAAATTAAAATTTTTACGACACACATTTTAAATGTGTCATCGTCATTGTCAGTGTAAAAGTAAAGTGTCAGCCGAGACGGATCTTTGAAGAACTCGCGGCATCTAAAGCAACAACCGACGGCGGCCAGCCAGCTAACTTATGTTGGCAGCCAGACAAAAGCCATAAACATTTCATTATTATTTTTGTTGAAAGTTGTTTAATTTTTTTTTTTTTGGTTTTTCTGTCTTCGTTTTTATTTTTTTTGGTTCGAATTCGGTTGCAATTTTTAATTCAATTCGGTAGCCAAAGTAAAGCGCAAGAAACGCAAGGCAGCAGCGGTATGGTTCTCTGGGAATGGCGCGAGATTGTTTGACGACGAACGACGGATATTTTTGGCACGAACTGATGAGGGTAATAAAGTTGAAGGAGCATTCACGCGCTCTTCAGCGACAAGTCTGATGTGGATTGTAGATATGAAGTGATGATGAATTTTGAATGTCAATTTCGTCTATAACTTTGCATTGAAAACTCATAAAGTTTTAATAAACAATGGGACTTTGAATTTTATTTTAGCGCTAAAATAAATAGTCTGAGATTGTCAAGTAATTTTAGGTGGATGAGCGTAAAGATTGATTAACGAACTACACGTCTAGTACTAATAAAGTGTCAGCTCGGTAGAAGACTGGTATCTTTATCAATCAAAACAAATTTAAAGAGACTTTTCGACAAGTCAAAAAATTACTCTTAAAAAAAGTTTTGTGAAGAGGTCGAATCTCTAAGTCCAACTAGTAGGCTTGTTAAACTCCTCCAAAGGAACATACCGAGGAAATGTGATAGTCTGACGATACGTACACGGAAGCAAAGGCCGATACTTTTAGTCTCCTCCTTGAGACTCACTTCCCGGGAAATCAGGTTGCTGCGTTTTTCTTCAGTTGTACCCGCAACGGTGGCCACCACGCGGCATAGCTTGTATATTGCATCTGAAGTGGTGACTGATGACGAAATCAAATATGCTAATGCATCTTTTGAGAGTTTCAAGTCACCTGGTCCGGATGGAATTTACATAGCTATGCTGAAAATGGTTTTCACCTCAAACTTCTCCCTGGCACATGGCTAAAGTCGCTTTCATACCAAAAATTGATAAGTCTGCCTTTATTGCAGCCAAAAGTTTCCGAAAGGGCTTCAAAACCTTGTCAGTAGGATTGAAAGTCCTCTTGATTAGAAGGAATACGCTCTGGGAATTTTTGCCGATATTGAAGTTACTTTTAATAATCCTGCCTTTGATAGCATGTGCAACTTAGCTAGACAACCTGGTGTAGAAGAAGCTTTGATGTGATTTTGATGTGGTTTAAAGTAATGCCTAAGTATAATGTTTATCTGTCTCCCTTATGTGGTGTATGGTGGTAGACCCTCTGTTAACGGCTCTCAATATTGCTGGAAACTACATTCAAGCTTATATGGATGATATCGCCGTTCTTTCTGTCTGTTCAAAGCTAGGAGCTTCTATTCTCAGGCGCAGGGATACCTTAATTTAACAGATGTTTGGTGCACTAGAAATGGGCTTTCAGTAAATCTTCTTAAAACTACTTTGTTCTCTTCACGAGAAAGAGCGAGGTTACTGGTCTGACTCAACTCGTGCTTAAAGGTGCCACCATCCCGATCTCCGATGAAGTCCAAAATCCTGAAGTCAAAACTTATTTTTTGAATCTTAAAACCAATATAGCACTGTCGACTTTCTGGCAGTTTAGAGGCGCATTTGGCAAGGCATAAGGCTTATCTCCGAAAAGGGTCCTTTAGATATATACGGCCATGATAAGACTACCCTCTCTTACGCATTGGTTTGGTGGAACAGGCTTTCGATTAAACAGTCTCTTTTGCCCAACTCCAAAGAACGACCCGTCGCGGCTACAGGGACATTTTTTAACAAGCCGAGTCTGCGATATATGACAAAAAGAAAAATATTAACAAAATTAACATGGTATTGTATGCTGGTATTTCCGCCAAATACTATCAGTCATCGACCGCTGCCGATGTAATAAGGGCTTGCTATAAATCATCGACTATGCGGTGCTATGTGAGCAAACTTTAGCTGGCATAGCATGGATATCAGGAAAGCCATTTGTCAGTCAAAACAAAAAGCATTTACACCCTTTGGACTGGGACTTATCATGTGTTTGTTGTTACTTATATTTAAGTGTTTTAGTTCTATAGGGCTAAGAGAATTTGCATATTTACATAGTTTATTGCGGTGAGTTGATGCTGCTCGATTGGCTGCCAAAAGGTTCAATCTGAGAACTGACGACACAACTAACCGAACGCTGTTTGCTCAGCGATTTCAATCCGCTTCCATTCACTTATGGTTTTTATATTCTTTTGGAAATGCCTAATAATAATAAGATTCTAACTGCATTTTTAGTATGTCTAAATAGGTTTTAAACACACAATTTATTTTTCAACGGCCAATCAGACTTTCCGAATGCAATATGGGTATATTATCGATAGAATAACAAAGCCCCCGACTCTGATAGTCTACCTGCAACAGAGCTTTTCAAATACCGAGCTGATGTTTTGATAGGGTGCATGCACCATATCATCAATCGAGTTTGGGTGGAGGAAAGCATGACCGATAACATCCCTCATCTACAAGAAAGGCAATCCTATGTCTTGCAAGAACTATCCAGCCATATCCCTGCTAAATGTTGTGTATAAGATCCTCTCCAATGTTCTGTGAGAACATCTTATACCCTTCTGCAACACATTAATCAGCACGTATCAGTGATGTCAGATCGACCATAGACCAAATTTCCACACTTAGACAAACCATGGAAAAGACCTATGTACATGCTTTTAACAAACAAACACGTAGCGGTCCAACAACTAGAATGACATCAGTTTCCCTTGGGTTCAAGGCTCTTAAATAGAAAGATAAAGTGCATGCTCTACAGAACACTAATCCTGCCAGTTTCGCTATACGGCTCCGAGTGCTGGACGATAAGCAGGAAAGGAGAATTAATACTGGGATCCTTCGAAATAAAAATGCATCGACCAATATTTGGAGAAAATTACATTGTCCGGGCCCCACCGAGCCCGGATGGACAATAGAGCTTCACCTAAGAGGATCTTCGAATTCCAGCCCCAAGGTTCGAGACGAAAAGGAAGACCAAACCTCTGTTTTAAAGACCAAGACATCGCGGATGCCAAAGAAGTTGGTCTGGACAACTGGATGCAGCGTTCCCGGAATCGCAGAAGATGGAATGCCGAGTTGCCCGTTGAGTAAAGTAAGTAAGTACAGTTTAATTTGGACTCTAGTTCATGTGATTATAACGTTGGCAACGCTTACACTGAGGGTTGAGCCTACTCCAATGAAGCAAAGTTTCTTTTCTTAGGTGAGGTCCTCGAACAGAAATCACATTCCCGATTTTTATTTTGTACAGTTATCTGCCATGTTGGTGCCATTCTTGTATCGTCTGCGCGCATGTGCATGCTTAAGTCGTGATTTTAATTTTCCGTCGATTTGACATGCCACTCACTTCTTTAGTTTTGCAATCTGCTCTCTGCTGTTGCAAATTATTGCAAGATGCAGACAGGCAATTGTTTTTGTTTTGTTCGCCTTTCTCTCCGTCGCTATATGTATGCAGTTTGGTTGGTCCGTCTTCATCACTATCTGTCTGGTTGATTATATAGTACCATCCCAAGCACTGTTGCACATCTGTGTGTCTGGTCATGCCAGCAGAGAAATCCGTGCCACAGTCATCATCATCATCCGCCGTTCCTTTCGCAGCGTCATCATCATCACTGCCAGAAAAGTCGCATGAAACGCTAAACAAAAAAAAAAAAAATAAAAAATAATAAAAACCGATGGAAGAGCAACATCTTTGACTTGTTGCTCATCCATGTAGTGAATCGTGTTGCAGCGATATGTGCGGTGCGGACAGACGGACAAAAACAAAATTGTTGTCCGGCAAATGGACTAACAAAAACTGCATAGAATGCACACATCGCAAGAGGCTGTTAAAGATGCATCGAACGAGATTAAGTGAAGGGTTCTTCCTCGAATGCGTTTCTGTAATGTTGCTTTGGCTTATGCTACTCAAAAGTCTCCACGTCGCGTCGGTCGGTCATCTGGACACCGTAGGCATCTTCTTTTGTTTCAAGGATGCGCGCATGCATTCTAATTTTTCCCAAGAGGCAACAGACACCGCGTTTGTGTATTCTGTATTTTTGTTTTCTTTTTAACTGCACTTACACATCCCTACAGGCGACTACAGCCATCTGAAGGGCTCAGCATCTAGATACGTGTTGTTTTGCTGCATGCGTTGCGCCCCTTTTGCAGTTCTTTTGGTGGCATTAATAAATTCTTATGCAGCAGGAGGACACATCCACCAAGCGATATCAAATCCCAAGCGAAACAACAACTTACTAACAATCAACGACGACGAACATACATATCTGTATATATATATGTATTTCTGAGCCAATCCTGCAGAGGAGAGCCAAAGAGTGTTGTTTATGTCTAACAGCAAAAAGGTTTAGATACATGAAAAAAAAACAAAAACCTAAGACAAGGCTCCGACAACAGCAAAATAGCTGATGATCCATGGATATTTTGATTTTTTTTTTTTGTTTTTTTCTGACGTTGTGTGGTGTTACCAATCAGAGGGACGGTTACAAACCGGAGCCCTTCGGAATCTTACTTTCCTGTTTTTGCAGCCTGCCAGCCAGTTTGATGATGCGGATGATTGTGGCAGAAGATATTTTATGCACTTTTTTATTTTAGCACGGTGCACCTCCGCTCCGCCATCCACACCGCATGCCTGACTGCGATTGTGTGTCCTTGGATTCTCCAGATTGCAAATGCGGATTCTATATTTTTTGCCAATACTCCTTCGGTCGAAGGCCAAAAATAGACACGTTACAGTGAAGCCAGTCAGTGTGGATGGAGCAAGTTTTTGCTGCTCAGTGTCCAGAGCAGGTGTAATAAATTTAAAGGGATTTAGGTGGATTTAAAAAAAAAAGGATTAAACTTTGAAACAGACAAAAAGGATACATTAAAGACATAATGCGCTGGATGGCGTTGTAGTGGTAAGGTGTTTCCTCACTTGGTTTCAGGGCCAAGCCTTCGTTTTTATGTGAATGTGTCTAGGCGAGTTTTTATACTTCAGCCAATATAGATATTTACTTGAATCGCTGATGGACCTCGGACTGTGTGCAGCTGCTTTTGGTTACCTTGTACGAAAATGTATGGATTTTATTCAGTTTTAAAATATTGTTGTCTGTTTTTCAAGGCCGTTTATGGGAACAAGATTGTTATTTATTAATATACATTATATTGGAACTGGTTCGAACAGTAGTGGGCTTAGGTATGTTGGAATGTTGCCCAACGTAGTTATATAGGAATACCTAATGCAGCTTTTATAAAGGGATTACTTCATTGAGTACATCTTCATCTGTATATTTAGTGGAAATTGAAAGGCGGACTATTTGATACACCTTACCATATTGTTCATTGCTAAATAAATTTAAATATTTTCCTTTACTAAGTTAGGCCCTCAAAAAGTGGTTATAGAAAATAACTTTGTCATCTTTTTTCGTTTTCTAACAAATATTTTAAAAAAAATGTAGTCGTGAAAAAACACTTAGTATGTTTAACTAACCCTTAATTCCGCCAACTTCAGCTTTTAGACTGTATTTTCTTAATTATGGCCGTTGCTGGTTAATCCTATAAACTTGAATATTTCAGTCAGAGCCATACGGTTCAAAATGTTTAACACATAACACGTATAAACGCCACTTGGGTTGGTTTTTAATTAAAACTATGTTATGTTATCGATTAAGGTCTTAAAGGGGTAAGAAAGACGGGTTTAAGGAAATGGCTATGAATCGAGCTACTTGCCGGATTTTAAAAGTTCTCTTACCCTCAGGATATATAAAGGTTACTTAAGGAGTGAGATGTAAAGGACACCAAGTGTGAAATGGAAAGCAATAAAAGACTGAGGTTGCTGTCTCTGTAACTACTCTTTCGATTTTGAAAATTCTTCCAACCTTTCTACGCTGACACTTACCGGATCAGTAGGGCCTATTGAAGAGTACAATTATAGGTGAGCGGAGTTGCGGGCAGTTAAAAAGCTAAATGCAGTGTCATAAAAATCAATCATTTCGGTTTGTAGAAATTATGCAGCCAAAATGTGGATATGCGAACAAGAAGCATACCCCAACATTCTGCAAACATCAGCCTCTATATATGACTATGTGGAAAGTGTAATCTTCACTTTTACTGCACGTCCATCACACAGAAATCGGTCATTGTTGCTGGCAAAGTATAAGCAAAATGGATCGACCTAAACAGTGAAAAATTGGGAGACTATGGTCATATGGCCGAGAACAAGAGTCCGGTATTTAAAAAGGCTTCGACTAGCATTTAATTACGAAGAATCTTTAGATCCAGTGAAATCACAGGTCACAAGACCTTGACGCTTTGGCAAACCATTATAAAGCTTTAAATGGATGTAGGGAAGTCTTTTAGAATATTGTGGACCCGGCTGCTGCGGTCGGCTTTGTCTGTGCAAAGGTAAATGGGATGCACTTCTACAGCTGTTACTCCAATTCAAGTCAATTCGATCAATACGTTATCAATTCTAGCAAAAGAGGCAGCATTGTTTCCACATCAAACGCCAAGTTCGAGGAATTGTTAAAAAATTGGTAGAGAAAACCACCAGCTTCGGATGCAACTCCAAACAAAAACCTAACGAACACTCTTAAGGCTATGTCGGATATCTTTATTGGCTTACCCCCGTATTAATAAGCAGTGCACAATGATGGGTTAGCACTAACACATCTGTTAACTTATTATTTTCATTAACGGATAACTTATCTCACTGAATTTGGTAAATAAGGTACGGATATCTTTTTTGAATTTTTCTTTGATCTGTTCTACGACCTCCAAGGATGAAGGTCTTATGAAAAATCGACAAAAAAGCGAAGCGATTCCAAAAATCTAGAGACTGCAAGTGTTGTCTTCGCAGAGTAAAAAAACAGATGCAATTCTAATCAGCAGGCGTAAGGTCGTGGAATATTCCCTTGGGGAACAGCGCTTGGGGCTGTTCCATGAAAACCAGCAATAATATATTATATTCAATAAGAGTCTAAACTTCAAGCGTCTTACCTGGCATGCTCCCAATTTTTCTCCTATGAGACGAAATGAAGCGAGAGTACATGAGGAGGTTTGCCTATTGGCAACATAGGGTAAACAGCGAAATACGAAACAGCAGTGTCACTGAAAAAAGATGGCAACACCGCCGGGATAAGAACTTTGGGTAAAAAAGAAAGCAGGAGTGAGCAAGCTCAACTCCTAATTGATTATGGTGGATACAGAAAATATTCGCATTAATTCGTCCACAGCCACCAATTTGGGCCAGAAAGAGATATCGAACATGATATCTTTCAATGCACACTCTGAAGGGTAATATGGCTCGTCATTGTGGCTCTTTCTAACTTCCTTATAGTAGCAATGAAATGCCATCATTATTTGTGCTTTAAAGAAATTAAAATGTTAGTTGGATTGAGCATCTAAGTAAGCAGGACGTGTCAGACCTTAGTGGCTAGCAAGCCCTAGGAAGTACTACCAAACGGCAGTCCCGCGGTCAGAGTGGTTAAATGACTATTTAGTACGCTTGGTACGTAGGGCTACACGTCTAGGATCGATTATTCAGGTTTAGCGAATCGTTCATTTTGCTAGCCATCGCATCTTTTAAAGACTGTCACAATCACCCATGCTCCATGATGTGCGTACACGGAGTTAACTTTTATGAGTGCCGTTTCCGTTCCCTGATAAATTTCGAAAATAAAAGGCAGATAATATGTTGCTACAGACAAGTGTGGATGTTAAAATTGCTAAGATATTTTTTTTTTTTACCGAGAGTAGGTGAAAATCTCCCAAGGACACTATAATGATAGCAAGCGCATGCTTATAGTAGTGTCAGATTTTTACTGACTAAAAACACCACCCTTCTATAGAATGTTAGTTACTGCAACTAAGATATAACTTATCAAGAAATTTTTCTATCAGGAAATAAAAAACCTTTTGACAGGTTACTTTCCTCTGAAAGATCCTACATGTTCCGCAATTAATCCTTATCTTGCCAAGTCAAAATGTTTAATAATAAATAACAATAAATTATTCTCATCCAAAATTTGTCGGACTGCTTCTAGTTTCAGCTTCGATTGTGAGAATTCCGAGAATTGAGCTCGTTTGCAAAGGGTATTCGGGCCAAGTTTAGAAGAATTGGCAAGTCGTTAGTTTTCTTAAACGTGAAATTCATGTGAACAGATTTAGTTTCGTTGCGGGCGATCCGCCAGTCCCTCATCCATTTATTTACTTTACTCAGTGCGGTTTGCAGTTTTGCAGTTACTTCGCTCGCATTACCTACTGCAAGGATAGCGATGTCGTCGGCGAACGTAGCGAGGGTAGTGCCATCTTCTCTTGGTATATCGCGAGTATAGAACTAGATAGAGAAGTGGCCCAAGGGACTTGCGATACGTCAGCCGAAATTTCTTTAAGCGCCGAGTATTGCTTTCCATGCCTAACACGGAAGTGTCTATTCCCGAGATATGATTCTAAAATGTCATATAGCCTTACGAGGAGAACTTCGTAATTTATATTTTAAGCCATCGTGCCAGCCACACCAGCTTGTGAGACGTCAAGGAATACGCTTATCTTTTTTTCTTCAAATGCTTTCTCGATTATGTCAGTAATTCTATGCACTTGGTCAATCGTCGAATGCTTGGTTCTGAACTAGTGGTCAGGGATGAGATTATTATCTTCTATAACCGGACGCCTAGTAATATTCTCTCGAAAACTTTGGATATGACTGGGAGAAGCGAAATTGGTCTATACGATTTTACTTCATTGGCGGTTTTCTTGGTTTTAAAACCATAATGACTTCCGCAAATTTCCATTGGATCGGCATGCGTTTTAATCTGAGCGCAGTATTTATAATATATAGAAGCCTAATTAAGTCTTTTCTAGGTAGCACTTTGAGAACTTCTCCGGTGATCAAATTTAGCCAGGATCTTTCTTAGGTTTAAGAGATTCAACTTCACGTGAGCCGCTACATCGTACGGTTTAAAGGTTTCTTCGAGATGGGCGGCAAAAAGGTTCGCTTTCTCTTTGTCCATTCCCTTGCCCATTTATTTTGATTTATTTTTATTGGCGGCGCGGCGACCTTTTGGTGCCTTTAACATCTTTCCAAAGTGAATACATGTAATCTTTTTTCGCTATTAAACTTTCAAGCTGTTAAACTGCACAAACAATTCACATAGCCATGGGATCTGTGGCGTATTGAACCCTGTCACATAGAAATGAGGTTCCGAAAATCCCGGATTAAGGGCATGTTTCATGCATGCTGCGTTTTGTAGCCATTAATATTTTGATTTAAATAATGATGACACTTCCAGATTGTAAGACAGAGGCACGAGTGGTGGCCTTGTGTGTTATCAGATCCAAGCTATTTAGGACTTGTAAGAATTTTCATCACAATGTGCGCCACCACTTGTTTTGGTATGTTTTCATTCGTGTTTTTTTTTTGATTTCCCGGCGGACTCAGTGCGTACAAACGTATCAAAAAGGTAGTTACATACCTAGCACCATTGCGCCATGCATTAAATTTGATCTGTCAATAAGAAACCCTCAAGTGCATTCCCCGGCCAACAGCGACAACCAAAGACCGACTGTGACGACGAAAGGATGGAACAAAAAATTATTGTTATGCACTTTTTGTCAACGACAACGGCGACCATTGCCAAAATAAATGTAAAAAAAAAAAAAACAAAGGGACTCGATTCGAAGGCAAGCAGGATAGCATGGCAAGCCGCAAGGATACGAGAACGAAAACAACAATAACGACGGCGACGCTGATGACATCCTGCATGCAATTGGTATCAAATTACCCCATTTTTTTGTTGTTGGGTTTTTTGTGCACTGAAATGCCCAGCTAAACTCTCAAATTATTATCGACGACAAGGATGACGCTGACGACAACGGGGAGAACAAAAACGAATCATGCAACAACATATTTTTTTTACATATATGCTGGCGACATTCGACGGCGGCGGCAGCGACGACGACTATAATGATGATGATGACGAAAATGCACTTTTCTGCTGCACTAAGCAGACTGCATGCAACGCCCTCCACGCAGTGATGCTTTTATGAATGTGTGTGTGTGTGTGTGTTTGTTTTTTTTTTTGTACCATCTGTGGGAGCGTTATGAAGCGACAGGAGATTGACGTCCCGGCGCGAGGCGGGAGGTTCATAAAGATGGCGGAGAAACACATTTCTGTCCGTAAGTGCATTGGTAGGACATAATTTTATGTTGGTCGTCGTCGATGAATGCACTTCGAAGTGATTAACAACGACAGTGCTGTAAAAATGCATCATGACGATGACGCATTCAAGTCCTTTCCTTTCCCATGGTAAAAGAACACACTATAACCACATGTATTGTTGGATTTGGGTTTAAAAATTGTAGAGCCCAGCAGCAGTCCGCCTTAGACTGCGCAAAGCATTTGAAAGTGCATCTCAGAGGGATATTCTTTTGCGGGCTTAATTTTTTTATATTTTTTTTTTTCGTTCAAAATTTTAGTCAAATGAAAGATTTTATCGACTGGACCTGTGGTCGACTTCTCCCCCTATTCGATAGAGACATCAGCATTGGATCGGATGAATGCAATAAAAATGCATCACCGGTTGTGCGTTCTTATGTGCACTTATAAAGGATATTTTTTTAAAAAAATGTGCAGCAGTGGATAACCGAGAGGATTTGTCAGATATCATATTTCAAAGTGCATGCACATAGTAAATTTGAAACCAACTAGAGCTTGAATTTCGAAAAAAAATAGTACGGGAGTAATGTAGGGATGAAAATGTGCATTAAAGAGGATGTTTTTTATAGGAACTTTTAGAATGACAAAATGGAGGATGTCATTGTGCAGTGGATGGACGTAGTAATAGGGATTAATAAAACTTTTTAATTGCATATGTTGCCAAGGCCATAACCAGAAACCAATAAATAAATAGAAGCCCATACTGAACATAAGGCCAAGCTTCTTTAACCATTGTTTGGACGGGATATATTTTTTTTACAGGAATGAAAAGGATCAACAGTTTGATGCCGATTCCAAATGTAGTTTTATCTTTGAGAAGCTTCTCATGACGGGGTTTACTCTTGAACGTTTGTCAGACTTTCGCACGAGGTATGGCAGTGATAAAAACTTTTAGGTACCTAGTACGGGGCGGACTTGAAACCGAAACTGAAACTGAAATTTTTTCTCGAACGACCAAGGATATTATCATTCGCTTTAGAAAGGATCCATGCTTCGGAACCATAAAGCAGGACTGAGATTATAATGGGCCTTCTATAAAGTTTCCGTAGTTATTCGGGAGAGGGCTTGACGAAAGAAAAAGTAATTGGCAAGAATAATTCTTCATTTGATTTCTGATTGTGATTTATATTCCAGCGTTCACGTATCCCGTTGCTTTCTGTATTTCTCTTGTTTAAGAGCATTGGCCAATATATCCATACCCATACAGAAGGATCAAGTTTGTGATTGAAATGAACGTTCTTCTCTTGCTTACTATTGGTCCTCGCCCGTTTGTTTAATGAGTTGCTTGTCTTGTCTTCACAACTATGCCTTGTTTTACTGGCTATATTTGAGGTTAGTGATATTTAACTTTTTGTTTTGCTTGTTTAGTTTCGGATCAGACTTAGAACTCTTTTCTAATTCTTGCTTCCTTACTTAAGACTGGGATACAGCAGTCTTTCATTCTGTTTGCGGTCCCCGACACGTTGCTTCCAGTTATCCAGGTTAAGCGCTCTGCCCAAGTATTTAAAAGAAAAAATGGGAGCCTTGTTCAACTTCCTTGTTGACTCGAACCAATGTAGTAGACGTGTTTTGGCTTTTTAAACTACATTTACATCTTGCTAGAGCTCATAGAGTTCGCGGTTGTATCTACTCCTCCATTCGCCCTCCTCGCACACAGGACCATATATTCTTCGACGAATTTTTCTCTCAAAGGCGTTTAGTATCTGCTCACCTTTTCTGCCTATTGTCGAGCACTCAGCACCATAGAGGAGAACTGGCAGGATTAGTGTTTTATAGACCTTCGTTTTTCGAGCTAGCTTTTAACCCTTCATTGAATCTCCTCCAAGGTATCGTATGGGGAGTTGATGTTAACCTCGATGTAGGTAATATCCTTAACTACCTCGAAAATTTCTGCTTTCAATAGTTACGTTTTGTCCAGCCGGTGGACAGATGTTAGCTTGTTTGTTAAAAACATGTGTTTGGTTTTATCCCCGTTAACTCCAAGATCAACAGGTTCGCCTCTTCTCTAATTGCCTTAAAAGCCCCTATCACGGCACGTTGGGAGCGGCTTATGATATCGTCCGCATACCCAAGTAGCCGATCTGTTAAAGCTTCCTTTTTTACACCTGTTCTGCGCACTATTTGTTCCAGAATAAGAATAAACAAGTCAGTAACATGCCGGAATTTTTCTAGGGTTTCTAACAACTTATTGCCGATTGAACAAAGTTTTACTTATAAATGAAAGGATGTAGGTTAACTGTGAAAAAACAGATGTAGATGCAAATTCAAAAATAAAAAAACAATTTGTAATTTAGAAACCTATACCAATATAATTTAGGACAGACTGAAAAGTCCTGCATATTAAGCATTCGTTAAGGTTGAGCTAATTTCTTAACACATTCCTTGTACACATGTTTTTCTTGCGACATCAACAGATAAATTGCGAAATGAACAACCAGACAAAATTCCGTGACAAATCGATTTGCTGCAAGGAAAAACTATTAATCAACAGCAACTGCAATCAACACTAAGAAATCCATTCCTGACAAAAGAAATTGCATAGCAACAAAAAAATATACCAACTCTCAAATGTTCAAGGGTTAAAAAAAAAGTCCCCATGATGAAGAGGACTTAATGAACTTTTTAATGGCAAGTCACCCTAATACACACACACACGCAGATAAAATCAAATGCAACAAACAAGATTTTCATCGCAAAATGCATTTCCTTCCTTTGTTCCAATCGTCCTTCCGGATTTGTGTTTACAGTTTTTTGTTAAATTTTTTGTGCGCTTTGTTTCTTCTTTTGCTTTTTGTAGTTTAGTTTTACTTACTACCGATGCACGACGATGCAACAACAACAGCAATACAGACATTTCTCTGCATGTTTTGGAAACGAGAGGCTTATTAATCGTGTGTAGAAACAGGAAGCCGGAAGTAGACTAGACCGTTTGGCTGCTGTCCGAGGGTAGTACAGCTGTCAATTCCTTTTATATATAATTTGTAGCATTAAAATTCCTTACATAGTGTGGCGAAGAAAAAGAAGTTTTTGTGTTCCTCTTCAAGTCCTTAATTGAAAAATGTGACTACAAATACGATCGGATGTGGGTACATGGAATGGTTTGAAATGAATTTGCGTTACAAACTTAAAGCATGGGCTGATAACCCAAGATAAATAGTTTTTAAATTTTATAACAAGGTAAACCTGGTAACTAAGAGTTAGCATCTCATAAAAACTAAAATCTTACACTACATTTACTCTACCAAAATACAATTTCACAGGACACATGCGCCCTTGCTGAGTAGATACGATCTGAGAACTGAACTCATTTCGTCTATCACATACTTGGCGAGCTGTGTGTGCAATCATATCTACAAATACATTGGTGAGAAGGAGGGATTTGCCTCCTCAGATAAGGTATGGACTTTGTGTATTTTTAGGTTTACAAACTTGAATGACTTATAAGCGTTCTCTAAATAGAGCACCTGCACAAAATTCCAATAACTCTCAGCTTATGTTGTCGAATAAAAGAAGATTCAATGCTTTCAGAGTAAGTGAAATCTGATGCAGACTTACGATTGTGAAGCTCTACTTTGGGCCTATTTAAATATATTCCAATATTCGTTCCATAACAGATCAACCCAAGATAGTTAGCTTCCTTAACCTGTGACTACAAAGTAGTTTGTCATAACTACATGTTCTGAATCGCACATCCCACACCTCAAATGGGGTGTTCATATTAGAACCCTTTCCAGGGCAATCAGTGGTAATGGTATCGTAGATTCTACAAACCAATGGATCAGAGCCATAGTGTCTGTGACGGCAGTTAAAGGCTACCCACAAGGAGGGATACGCTCCCCACAATCAGTGGTAATGGTATCGTAGATTCTACAAACCAATGGATCAGAGCCATAGTGTCTGTGACGGCAGTTAAAGGCTACCCACAAGGAGGGGTACGCTCCCCACTAATATGGTCACTAGTCATTGACAATCTGCTAGTCAGCCTAGAGAGACTAGACTGTAGTGCCATTGGTTATGCAGATGGTGCAAACAGGAAGAACTTTTCATAAATCCTATCAAAACCATTCTAGTGCCTTTCACTCGAAAAAGAAAGGTCAGTCTCCAACCCATCACTCTAAATGGTACCGTGATGAGCTACTCTAATGAAGTCAAATGCCTTGGTATTATCCTAGATAAAAAACTTAACTGGAATTTTTAAATAAAATCCGCCACCGAACGCGCAACTAAAGCCATGTGACCCATTCGACGCTTTTATGGCCGAATTTGGAGTCTTGGTCCCAGAATGATACACTGGCTGAATACATCATCATCTCGCATGCGGCCGTCGTCTGGTAGCCCAAGCCCAATGTACTTGAACGGGCAACGGCAAATAAGCTGCAGAACCTACAGCGTATTGCGTTTCATGGCACTACAGGTGAGATGCGCAACTACCCAAAAATCGCATTTGCGGCCATTGTTAGTCTCTCTCCCATATATATCTTCATTAGGAAGACACCTGCTAGAAGCGCTATTAGGTTGCAACTCGAATATAGGTTTAATCCGGTAGACCATGTGGGTCACCTGAAAATACTTAAAGATATCTTAAACATGGACCTGTCTTATTCTATTCGTCTATTCGAGGTTGAAACATAAGACCGCTTAAAATGGGAAAATGGTGTTCCAAAACAAGATCCGAGAAGTCTGATCTGGTACACCGACGGATCAAAAATTAAAACTGCGTTGGAGCTGGTGTCTTTGGACCCAACCCAAAAGTCTCGATACCCGTTGGAATGTGTTCCACGGTATTTCAGGCGGAAATCTGTGCCATTGAGATTTTGTGACATTGAAGTGCTGCTACGATGCCTTGCAAAACCATTGTCACCAGATCAGCGAACCGCCGATCTGCGAGCGACGTAAGGCAATCCTCAAGTATTTTAGATATCCGAACATTCCGAGTGGCCAACATATGTAGATTCGGATCACTACCTAGTCTACGGAGACGCCACAACAACGGGGAAATACTATGAGGAGTTTTAATATGAGCGGTTGCAATCGCACCAAGTCACCAGAACATTTGCCGATCGCGTATCCCTTAACCTCTCGAGAAGTCCTTCGCAACCAGCATCAATTACCATCAGAAATGCCGCAAATGACGTGCTGGGATTCGGGCGGCCTCCACCCAGAAACCTGTGGTCTGCACATGCAGCAAAACAGCATAATTTCAAAGTGGCCCTGCACAAAAGGAAGAGAGCGGCTTCTGAGCTCTACGAGCAAAAAAAGAGGGAAGAACATCGCTTTCTCCGAAGAAAAAAGATCGGGCATGAGAAGTGCGCGTTTCCTTGTTCATCTCTACAGGTTTCTGTTCGGGTCTTGTTACTCTGACATGTTCTTTTTACCTTTTTTACCTTCGGCCTACCGCCGAACTATTCAACTTATTTACAAGATTTGATGAATGGAACGTCAGCACCGTTTAATCGGTTCACAAGAAAAGAGACTCTCCTAACTGCGCCGCCAACTATAGAGATATCACTCTCCAAAACCATCGCCTATAAGATCTTGTCTGCCGTATTGTGCGAGCGCCTGATATGTCAATGATTGGATCCTATCAGTGCGGTTTTAGGCTCGGTAAGTCCACAATTGACCAAATATTCACACCTTGCAGATCCTTGAGAAAACCCAAGAAGTTCAGATTGATACCCACCACCTTCTTACCAATTTTAAAGCCGCGTAAGACAGCATCTTTAAAGACTAACTAAAACTATGTCTAGTTTTGGCATCCCTGCCAAACTCGCCCATCGGTGCAGAATGGCGATGGAGAAAGCTCGCTTTGTTTGATGTCAAAAAAGGATTCAGGCAAAGCGATGCGCTGTCATGTGACCTCCTTCTCATTACACTTGAAAGAATTGTGCAGAACTCACAAGCCAACACAATAGGTACGATCTCACAATAGGTACGATCTTTCAAAAGTCTGATCAATTACTTGCATATGCCGACGATATTGCTGTCATTGGAACAACACAGCGAGCTGTCACTGGTGCATTTGCGAGTATAAAAACAGAAGCGGTAAAAATTGGTTTAGCGGTAAACGAGGGTAAAATAAAAAATATGCTGGCAACAAGAAGGGACACCCAATCGACGAAGGGACACAATCGACAGCTATAACTTTGAGGTATTAAGGACTTTATCTACCTCCGAACTGCTATTAAATCTGAAAACGACATCTCCTAAGAAATCAAACGAAGAATAGCGCTTGCCAATCGCTGTTTCTTTGGGCTGAGAAGGCAAACAATATAGTAAAGCCCTCTTCAGGACAACTAACAACAAACTCTATACAGGAACCTCAAAATCCCAGTCCTGTTTTATGGTTCCGAATCATGGACCTTTTCTTATACGGATGAAGATATTCTCGGTCATCTTGATATCTTTGATTCCGCATGCGTTGACGGGTTAAGTAGGAGACGACTCAACCATGTTCTGCACAGCGATGCGACCTGGTCAAAAAACTGCGCATTGGGCGTTTAATATGGCTGGGACATGTATAGCGAATGAACATCAACGCTCCAGCCCGCAGAATCTTCGACTCTAATTTGGAGGGACAACTCAGTGCACTTTTAAAAATTCCTTCTCATCTTATGCGGTTTATTGAAATTTTTTTTTGTCATAAATTTCCTGCATCGATAATTTTAAAGTCTTCTCTTCATCACGAAGATTAAGGTGTTTGTTCCACTTACTCCGCGAAATTATCGTGTCAATTATTCTGCATTCGGACTGTTTTTGGAGCTGGCATTATTTTAGTACTTTGTTTTCGACTTTAAGTTGATCGAATATTCTATTTAGATCTTTGTAGAACTATCCATTTTTGTTAAGCTTGCAACGGAGTTTATTTATTATTTTTCTCATCGTAGCGGTCGATAAACTTTTTATACTTTTGAAAGGGTCGAATGAATAAGTAGAGCCTGCCTCTGAAGAATGTGGATATTCCAGTAGAACTGGTCTGCCACCAGCTGTACTTAATGTTGTTGTTTTGTTCAGTGCATGTTTTGTATACGCTACTATTATAATCGAAGAAAAAGTGCTCTAGATCTAAATATAATTGTTTCATTTTTCTTTTCCAGAATACTAATTTCGCAAAGCAAATAGTGACACCAAGAAAAAATAAACACTGCTAAATCCAAGATATTGCGCACGTCTATACCCTAATGAAGTGCGTCATACGAATAAAATCGAAAAAACCCGAAATTTGCAAACGTAATTAGTTCAACCGAAATCCAAATGCTTAGTGGTTATACCAACTGTTAGAAATCTTAAATATATGATAAATACAAATATGAGTGCACCAAAGGCCGGTATGATAGGTCTTTTCGGTAGAACTCCTTAAAAGAAACTCGTTAATAATTTTTCTTCTTTAATCTGAGTTTAATTTTTCAAAGTAGACGAGGTGTATTGGTACTCACTTTATAATCTGTATCACAAGCATCATATATGGACACGCAAACGAAAAAGTTGTTACAATCTGAAAAATGAAAGTGATATGCTTTATAGATACAATAAAGACAGCTTGACTTAATTCCTACGGAAGTTACAGCGATAGTAGGTAGGGCGAGAGTTTATATGTATGTTTAAGCTAACCTTCGACTTGAAGTGTTAAAATATAAGAAATACTTTGAAAGAGGAACCACTGTTAAGTTCATCAGGAAAGACAGTTTTCAATGACGGCTTAAACTGATTATTGGCATAGCAGATTTGTAGTTTTTTTTTAGGGTCTTCAATTACCAAGAAGCACTATGAAATGGTGTATGTTTTAGTAAAGTAGAAATTCAAACATTTTTATGATTCAGCTTTGGTTCTAGCTTACAATGAACCCTATGCCGCCCACTGTTAAACAAAAGTAGGCGCTGCACGAAGCAACTAACCAACAGCAAGACATTCCGATCTTATGTACATGGACGACATCGAAGCCAGTAGATTCAAAAAACTCTCAAACGAAATAAAAATCGATTGCGACATCTAGAAGTGCAAAACAACCCACATTATAAGAGGGAAAATGTGCAAGGTGTTCGAATCTACAACCACCAAGAACCAAGCAATCAACATGTAATGGAGGAGGAGGAGGAGAATGTTCACAAGTTACTGACCAATCAAAATTAATGAGTTATGTATCCGCTTAAAATAGCCTGACTGAAACTTTGACCAACCGCCTTTTGAAAAAGTAGTGAGGGCACAGGTAAAGTCAATTGCAGTGAAACCGACTTGGAAGAATTTAGAAAGATTGAAATGGTTATAACTATTAAAGACTATTTTTCTTTAGGGATAAAGAAGGAAGACTTCTTATAAGCAAAATAGCTTTTAACTAATAGACGTATAAAATCAATTTTTGCCAAAATGGGTGCTTAGCTCGCAAGCCATTGCCTCAAAATCAGTCATGCACTGCGCCAACACCGTCTAAAAACTCAGCTCAAGGAGCAAGACAATATTCTGGTGGGTTCCTGGCCAAAAAAGGCTGCTTAATTCCTTGAGATAATTCCAAATGTATTTCCTATATGGGAAGGCATCTCGGTCCTAAGAGAGACCCATACAGCTCTTCTAAGTTGGCATGATCTCAAAAACTTCGAAGGCTACCACAATGACGGAATCAAGGCGGTTGCGTATGCGGATCTGGGATGTTTCCTAACGTAGTAATTGAAATCATGGAAGAACCGCTTGGGCGCTTACCCGGAGCTTACCCAAAACAAAACTGAACCGATGCTCTTCACCACTAAAACCAAAATACCAACCTGCAGACTGCCTTACCTTAAAAATCAACAATTAATCCTATGCTTCAGTGCCAGATATTTGAGCTTTACGTTAGACCCTAGACTAAACTGAAGGTTAAATATTGAACATAGGTTGAGACAAGCCAACATTGCTTTCAACGACTGCAGTAAAACCTTCAGAAAAACTGGGGACCTAAAAATGGTTATCTTGATGTACCTACACAAGTTCTGGTACGCCCCAATCTTGCCCTTGGCAAAGCTTAAAAATTCACCAAACTAAGCAGGGTCCAAAGAACGTCTCGAATAGGAAGCCAGCAAGGCCGACCGAAGCCCTAAATGCGATTCTTAAAATCCCACCCCTGGATCTGCATATCATGTAGTGCAGTGAGATTAAGTGATTACAAACATAACAGAATCGTCTCTCTCTCTAGAATCGTCTTCTAGGCGGAGGTACTGGCAATAAGGGAAGCAGGGAGAATACCCTATTGCCATATTCGTAGACAGCCGTGCGGTTAAGGCGTTTGATTCAACTGCGTCAAGGATGGACTGCAAAGAGATCTCGGGCTAGTTGTCGATTCAACGTCACTCCTTTCTGGGTTGCTGGACAAATAGAGGGGAGTGAGAGGGCAGACGAGCTCGGAAAAAGTTCATCCACCGCTATAGGCTTGGTAAAGAGAAATATCATTACCTAAATCAGAGACTAGCTGGTCTAAAGGTAACAAATGTCGTTATTTTCAGGAAGATGTGGCCCACATACAAAACACAGAATCTCATTCAAACACGTCTCTGTGTTTCACGTACTGTGCGGATAATCAGCTCAAGCTAAAACCAGGCGACCTTTCATAGATCTCAGGCATTAGTTCTGGAAACATTATTCATTTCATCAATACCACAGGGTTGTTTTGAGTTCTTACTCAAATTTCTCTTTTCATTTAGGTCGCATGAGCGTCAGAAACCGGCCACTTATTACGATGATCACCTAAATATAATGACGCTAGCCAATATGATGAGTTCCTTTCGTGAACTTTAAGGTACAGGTAAATCAACAAACTGATCTTCTGGTGAAGTCATCAACTTCATACGAAAAGTAGCAAGCTGCAGTTCTCTGAGAGCGGGACCTGCCGGTGTTTGCTGCTGGTATGCGGGTACCGGCCTATGCGCTCGTCTGACGGAGCGAAGTCCTTAACCCAGCACGTAACAAAGAAATCTTTAACGAAAGATGGAGAAAACCGTTTTAAAACCTATCCTACCTGTATTCACTGTTCATTCTACGATTTGGCTGTATGTGCCTTTACCAAGGCCACAAATGCCAAATACAAAATTGCGCCCTAAGCCATGACGAGTCAAGCTCTTCTTAACTGGGAAATGGAGTTCTTCTATATTAATCGCACTCTTCATGTGTTGGTTAAGTAATTAAATTCCTTTCAATATCAAGAATTCGATTGGAACCATTTCGTGCAATATTCTGAAATATTTCATACATGTAGAAATGTAGGTATAGATAGATGCCTAGGCTTTCATACAGTGAGTACATGTGAAGGTTTCATATCTTACGTAGGATCGTCACCTGCCATCTGTTAAAATATATCAGCGCAATAAAATAACAATTTTTAATGCAGACTATCTTATCTTTTTCTTTCAAAAAAAATTAAAAAAAGTTACGTATACAGCGAAATAAAAGTAAGTCCTAAGTAAATTAAGTCGGAGACACCTTATTGCCTAGATTCAGCAGTTTCAGAAGATTTTTGCATGAGCGTGCCTGTGTATTTCGCAACAGGTTGTCGCACTAAGTTCCGCTTTTTATCAGTTTACACCGAAACGCCATTAATTGCACCATCGGAAAAGTACAAATGAATCACTTTGCGCGATGAACGTTTCGTTTGTGTCTACACATGACGACAATTGAATGGGAACACAGTCTGACATCTTTTTTGTGTTTTTTTTTTGTCTGGCCGATAATTTTAAGTCTGACTCGTCGTCATTTCCAGACTTAATGTTTAATTATCAGCTGAATACGTAAGTATGAAAGTTGGTATGTAAGTACATTATTGCTGTTTCAGTACCGACGCCGCGCCGCGCCGTTTAAACATTTCGATTACACAAGCATTTCCGCAAAATTTTGTCACGCGAGTTACTTTGACACCCTGCCGAAATGTAAAGCTCCCTTAACAACCCCCTCACCCTACACTGTTGAAAGTGTCAAATTCGACGGTGTTATCGGCGAGTGCTTGCTTTCAATGATTGATATCGACGGTTAAGGTATTGTGTGAATCGGCAGCAATAGCAGAATACCGAATTAGCAGCAACCAAAAAAAAAAAAAAAACAAACCAAACGATTACGCCGGAATAATTCAAAATGAGTGTGCATTTTTTATTTTGGTTTTCCTTGTCTATCGCGACAGCCGAGAACAATGACTATATGACACGTGCTGTTGAGTTTTGAATGTCTGGCCGAACAGGGACATAGACATAGGCGTAACTCGTATCATGCGTTCCGAACGATAAGTGTTTGAAGGTGGCGGGCGATAAACGTTTTCGTTTAGGTGAATGATTGTGAACGGCATTTGGAAAGAGACAAGTGTGTTACTTGGAAATAACCTTGAATGACGGGAGCGACGATAGGTAGTAAACGCTTTTGATTTCACATAAAAAAATGACGCTTTCAAGGCAGAGGGACTTACCTACCTAAATATTTTTACGGTTGCCGACAATCAGGGGCTCATATTTAATTACTGATATTACCTAGAAAACATTTTATGAAGCCTTCCAATTGCTAGACGCTTTTGGCAAATAAAGATTTTAAGTGGTTTTCGTTTAGATAAGAATTGACATTTCACGTGAAACTCGAGTAAACATTGCCCAACCGAAGACCGAATATGTTAGACAAGATAAGACTATCGAATGCTAATGGCCCATATGTAAGTACAGAAATTAGGTACCTACCTAGGTATACCGAGTTGGAAAAAACAAAATTGATAAGGGAAAATGAAGGAAAGTTACCAAAGTTAAGTGATTGATGGTAACTTGACTCACTCTACCTACGTACCTACCTACTTACATTCGTACAAAGGTAGGTCTACCCAATCACATTTTTCGATTGCCGAACATCTAAAGCGGAAGCAAGCATTGCTAAATGGAGTTTCTGGAAAGTTGGTTTCATATCAAGATATCAAAGGTTTCCCACGTAAGTTGATGACAATGAGAAAACAGTTTTGTCAAACTGTTTCGCGTGATGACTATCAGCAATTAGTTTTGGGATTTGATTGCTTTGATATGGGTATACCTACGTAACTATCGTATGATAAATAAAGCATATTAAAATTACTATGCGGTACAGATGGTCTTTAAAATATTAGAACGCTGCGCAGTGGGGTAACATAAATGTAGCATCTTCATTTCAATGTGGAAGATGAGTAATTACAGATACCTAAACGGTGGGCCATCTAGTGGTATTTTTTTAAATCATGGGTTATTTCGACACTGATAGCTGTTTCCGGTTCAAAATCTTGACAGGAAGTCAGTATCATACATCCCGGGAACGAAGTGTGTCGCTTTACGCTTGAACAACGTTGGGAAACGTCCACCTTCAAACTTGGGCCCAAAGAGTGGATTTTTTGAAAAGAAGTTTTGGCCGAAATGAAGCACCTACCGCGCCTTCTGTACGCAAGTTTGAGCAAGAAATGCGTGAAACTGGTATGCTAGTGCTCCCCGTCGTCGTACAGTCGAGCGCACAGAGGAGAATGTGCCTGCGGAAGTCGAGAGTGTGAGACTCAATTTACGAACATAAACTCGCCATCGATCTCAACAGCTCCACTTATCACTAGCCTCAGGATAATTCTGGACAAAGATCTCGAATTATTCGCTTACAAAGTCCAATTGACTCAGCAATTGAAGGCGCACGACCAGTCGCTTCGTCATCGCTTCGGAGTTTGGGCCTTAGGGCAGCTTGAATTGGACAAAGATTTTGGGCGAAAAATCATATTTTCTGACGAAGCACATTTTTATCTTGTCGGCTACGTTAACAAACAAAATTGTCGCACCTGGGGCTCGGAAAACCCGCACGTCATCGTCGTGAAGCCAATGCATCCACAGAGAGTGACAATTGGGTGCGTATTGTGTAGTGGTGCCATCATTGGACCATTTTTTTCAACCGTGGGCGTTACAGAGCCATGTTAGCCGACTTTGTTTTACTGAAATTGAAGACATGGATTTGGATGAGCTCTGGTTCATTCAGGATGTCGCGCCATACTATAATCGATCTTTTGTGCACCAAATTCCCAAATCGTATTATCAACCGTCTTGGCGATGTCAATTGCCGAAAACATAACTGAAAATATTGCCTCTATAGCTCAGTATGGGGTGTCAGGAATTTGGCATGTAACAACCGTTCACAAGGCTTAGGCTTATAACGCTCAGTTAAAACCAAACCCTAAACCCTAACATCGTATTTCAGTAAATTTATATATATTGCAGCACTGGTTAATACGAAAATTTATACACTCTGTCCCAAGGTTATATTAATTTTGACACATAGTTTGTAACACCCCTTAATATCCATTGTAGACCCCTAAGAGTATATATATTTATGAACAGGACCAAAACCTGAGACTATTTACTAGTGACCGTCAGTCTATCCATTCCTTGGTATAAACTTTTGAGGCATTGAAATTTGGAAAATATACTCTAGGGTCCCGAAATGGTTAAGTGTTAAAAAATGTTAATTACGGTGCGAGAGTTTGATTCTGATATTCCATTAAGGTTAAAATCACTTTACCTAATTCTTAGACATTGGCATTTTTTTTATAATCTTTAATTTCTTTTCAATAAAATGTGAATTTGCTTACACTCATCTCCGGTCTCTAAAATACTCAAAAAGCAAAGAAAAATTCAATACAAACTCTGAAGCAACTCCGATAAAGCGCGCAAAGTCTTCTGGACAGACGGACGAAGGGAGTTGTCAGTTGAGTGACCCTCTTTTTGTAATATTATCCCTCATTCACTTCGGAACTTCTCCAAAAATTAATTCTGTGCGTTTAGTAATCTTTACAGCTTCAAGGCTTGTTAACTAGACGATATCATTTCGTTCCAAAATATAGGAATTATTTCATTGGGCTTTATTTTATTGAAAAAAGGTTTTTGAAAAATGTTAAGGAATGTACAAGGACCATTTAAAGAGACCAATTAAATTAAAAGGATTTAAGATGTTTACAGTTTTAAAATACATTTCAAATCTACAGCCATTTTTTCGTATCTACCACGTAATTACCACTCTTTTTTATTAAACTTAGCTTAACCTAATTCAATTTGTTGAATTTTTAAGTGGAAACAGATACAGTGTTGCGAAACTGCGAAAATGTTTTGTTAGTGGTATCAATTTGAACTTTATGGGTTTTCCAGATTGATCATCTATAGTTTGCTCAGTTTAGAGGTTCATCCCTTCATTGTGAACAGGCATAGACCAAATCTTGGAAATTATTTGTTAACTTAAATAGTTCGTTGGGTTAAACATTCGACCCAACAGTTTTGTTGAACTTTAGTTAAGATATTGCTATTGTAACTTCATTTAGCTCGGGTTGACCAAATTGTTAGCTTTTACCTTTAATGTTAAATAATTTGCTCTGCTTGACAGCGTCTGTCTCGACTTCGTCATTGAACAATTTGCAGCAATGGTTTCCTTGTTCATCTGTCTTGTTCCTCCGACACATTTTTTATTTTTATACCCTATCCTAAGGGTATATTAATTTTGACACATAGATTGTAACACCCCTTAATATTCGTCGTAGACCCATAAAAGTATATATATTTATGATCAGGACCAAATCCTAAGACTATCTAGCAATGTCCGTCCGTCCGTCCGTACGCAATTTTTAGGCCTTCAAAATTTAGCTAGAAAGCTGTGTAAAAATGTAAAAAAAATTTGAATACGCCCACTGCCACGCCCACAATTTAGACAAAATCGTTTTAAAGCTAAAGTTAGAGAGATGGAGTGTTACAACCTTCACAAGATATGTAGGCACTGCCCTGCATTATAAGATTGTCATATAAAGTTTTTTGCCACGCCTACTTTTTGTGGGCGTTTTTTAATAAAATGCTGCAGCCATCATCTTTTTAATGCTTTTTTCTTTGGGGCATATATTGATATGGATAGGGTATCATACTGTTCGCCCCAAGCGGACTGTAGCCTTTCCTTATGTTTTAGCAGCATTTTCTCTCATCGGCTTTTCATTCTCATTCTCTTTAATGAACATTGTCCGACTGATGAGGTTGAGAGATAATATCTTTTCAGTTTTACTGGCGTTTGAAATATCATTGGCTGCAAGTAGATAGCTTTCCTTATCTATGTTGTCCGGCCGATATGTTCTGACATCTAAATACTTACGTTGATTGCCTTACGTTGATTGCAACCGCAACTGCAACATGACTTTGTAAAAATTGAGTTTGGTTGCGTCGTCCTTTTCTTCTGTTGATGGTGAGAGTAAATCAGGTTGATATCGATACGAAGGACACTCGCGTGTTGAAAAGTTTTCCGCTTACCAATATCTACCAATATCTACAGCCGTTGACAACTAATTAGAAACCATTACTTTGTTCTGTGTCTAGCCATATTCCGATGGCTATTGATAACATAACGTTGCATTGTCTGTTGTTTGTTATCTTCTTTCTTTCTTTCTTTGTCTTTGAAGCAATATGCTTACGCACTTTGATGGCTTGATCTCCATTAAGGTGAGATTTTAGTAAAAAAAACAATTGAATTTTTGATTAGAAACGATTTAGAGCCAAACATTATTGATTATTCCAAATAGTTTGGTAAGTATTAATTTGTTTCCATTAATAAACACAAAATTGTCCGGGTGTCAAAAGCGGACCCCAAAAAGGTCGCCGAGAACATTCAAGGTGATATAATGGATGGAACTGGCGTAGATATATCAAAGAGAACAGTCGCACGTCGTTTGGTGGAAACCGGACTTCAGTTTGCTAAAAATCATAGTAGTGGAAAATGAAAAATTTAATGCTACCATGGGCCGAAGAAAACATGCCAGTTATTTGGTCTTTCCAGCAAGACAACGACCCAAAGCATACCGCGAAACTTACAAAAGAGTTTTTTGAATGAAACGGCATGTGAGTACTTGACTGGCCATCGCAAAGTCCTGATTTAAATCCCAGCGAACATTTTAAAAATGCCGGCAGTTCGCAAAACATTACGTGGAGAGATGGCGAGGCCTTATCCAATTAATGCAAAGACGATGTGGAGCTGTATTGAAGCAGAGAGGATTTCCGACAAAATAATAGACGTTCAAAAAAACACTATACTAAGTTTTATTATTTTATGTTAAGTTTTTCTTACATTTTTGTTATTGTTTTTCTCGCGTTTCTAATTAGGTGTCTCAGTCAAAGCTGAGACCTTAGTATAAAATAAGGTTTAAAACCAAACGTGCAGTCCGTCAAAGTGCGTAAGCATACTGTTCCAAAGAGATTGACAGAAAGAAGATAACAAGAGCAAAAAATGCACCGTTATGTTATCAATAGCCATCGGAATATAGGTAAAAACAGCAACAAAGCAATTTTATCTAATTGTCAACAGCTGTATAAAAGCCGCACAAAAATTAACGTTGCACTCTTTTTATACCCTATCCTAAGGGTATATTAATTTTGGCACATCGTTTGAAACACCCATAAATATTCGTCGTAGACCCATAAAAGTATATATATTTATGATCAGGACCAAACCCTAAGACTTTTTAGTTGTGTCCGTCCGTCCGTCCGTACGCAATTTATAGGCCTTTAAAATTAAGGTAGGAAGCTGAAATTTGGACCACATACTCCCTAGGACTCCGAAATGGTTTTGTGTAAAAAAATTTTGAATACGCCCACTGTCACGCCCACAATTTAGAAAAAAACCATTTGAAAGCTAGAGAGATAGAGCGTTACAACCTTCACAAGATATGTAGGCACTGCCCTCCTTTATAAATATGTCATATAAAGTTGTTTGCCACGCCTATTTTTTGTGGGCGTTTTCCAGTAAAATTCTGTTTTCTTTAAAAATTTTCAAAGAAACCTAGAAAAAATGTTTAACAAGATATTTAGCCAATATTTTTGCAAACACATCGTCCATACAAAGTTTTTGGCCACGCCTACTTTTTGGGGGCGTGTTTTGAAAAAAAAAAAATGTAATTTTTAAATTTAATAGAATGAAATAAAATGCTATCCTCACTTCTTAATGCTTTTTTCTTTGGGGCATATAGGGATATGGATAGGGTATCATAATGTTCGCCCCAAGCGGACTGTAGCCTTTCCTTATGTTTTCTTTGGGGGCGTATAGGGATATGAATAGGGTATCATGCTGTTCGCCCCAAGCGGACTGTAGCCTTTCCTTATGTTTTCTTTGGGGGCATATAGGGATATGGATAGGGTATCACACTGTTCGCCACAAGCGGACTGTAGCCTTCCCTTATTTTTTTTTGATAGCAATTACCGTGGTAAACATTAGAGTTTTGGCGGACTATATGGTCATTCCACTTTCCATATGCTGATCTAACCACAAACCGATTGTCAAAACAGTGTCTATATCAAAAATACTAAGACCATACATTTTGGTTTCGTCGATTCTCAGATTACTGGATTGGCTGCAATAAGTGCGGATATAATTCATAACTACGCGGAAACAAGATAGACGAGTACCTTAGTATCCTCAAAAGCCTTATCCCCACCAGAAATTTATTCCTTTTCGATGTTAATATATAATTATATTTCTTTCCAAATCCATATCAAAAACGTCGTCAAAATTCGTATCATTTAAATGTTTTTTTTTTCTCCTCACAATTTAATTATGCTTACCTCATACTTTTCCCGCATTTCCGTTGGATTTGAACAGAATTTACTGAGAGTTCATTATTTAGTGTCAACCTTATGTTTGTATGTTCGAACTGATAGTGCGCTTATCGCCCAACACATTAAATAGGTACTTTTGTGATCTAATTTTTTTTTTCCTCACACACCGGCTGGCTGACAGAATATCGCCATATCAGCGGCAATGTGACCAGACGCGCACAGATGCCGGTGATTCATTAATTACGTGGAACTATCACCGGAGTAGGTTCAATGATAGCATATGTGCTCCCTTTCATTTATCGGGCAGGCATTATTGTGTCACGATTCGTCTAGACGGTGCTATCTTTATTTCTAGGTATTTTGCAATTAACGCGCAATGAATCAGGTTTTTTTTTTGCTTTTATTGGTTTTGAAATATACTGATTAAATATTATTGAAGGGACATTAGGTAGAATGTATTTCGTTTTTATGGTTCGAATATTGACGTAGGTATAAAATAAACGCAGAACTAGCGTGACCGTTGTATTATATGATAGGTACCTACTGTACTTTAATCTTTTGATTTCATCGTGATTTTCGCCACGTGCAATACGGGATCCTTTAATAAACGTTTACAGGTATGATTTTTATGAAATATTCATGGGATATGGTTTCATCTAGAAAGTCAAGTGCTGGGACGGAATAAAATACCCCTGCAGCACAATTCCAAAAAATGTACTTTCCCCTAAATGACTTAAGTGGAGAAGGACATGCTGAGACTAGTAATACACTAGTAATCTTTTGGCTATAAAGCGATTGGACATCTAGTGCGCCCACCGGAAACCGGGCTCGTTTTATACTTGCAATAAGTTCCAATTCAAGATACCTTCGATATTGGTATCATTCTTGCGGCAGAGTTACTCTGGAGTATTGTGATTTAAGCGGTCACTTAGAAATATCTAGCGTAGACTGACCGCAGGAATTCTTCTGGTGTAGGCATCCTAAGTCACTCGGTTTAATTGTGTGAATTAACATGTTTGTCAGTTCGACATTAAAAGCTTTGTCAAAATATCCTCCTAATAATGGAGATGTAAAGCTCGCCTTGACTTGGAACACAGACGTTGCCAAGATGCGTTAAAGTGTTGGTATCGAAGCCTGATAGAAGTCATATCTCCGTTGCCTGCTGATACTTCCCAGGCTCTCCATGAGCTTGAAAAAGGATCCTCTCCTAACTATGAATAAGTGACCCATTACAGTCAAAAAAGTAAAAACATGTCCAAATACCAGACCAGACGAGATACCCACTGAGTTTTGCAAGAAAATGTGAGACAATCATCGTGATTCTTTAAAGGATTTTCATATTGTGTTGGAGGATCTGATATGAGTGGCGTTAAGACGGAGTGCCTGAGACCAACGTACAGATGATCATGGTCATGTACGAGGGGAGAAAGACAAGAGTGGGATACCCCTGTGGAATCACCGAAGATTTCCCAATCGAAGTCGGTGTGAGGGACAATTTACAAGAAGTATGAGACAGCTGATGAAGCTTGGTCGAATTAGAATTTTAAAAATCCGAGGAAGCCTTTACGTTAAAGAACCACTCTCGAAATAATTGTAACACACCCTGAGTTCGTATTCAGTTCGTTCAATGGACGGATCAATAAACCCCATCAAAATATCAATTAACGTTCCTATACAAGCGTTAAAGAGTGGCAGTCCTAAAAACTTCTGGATCCCACAAATGGAACAACACCACGATTTGATGCAGATATGTTTGCGATGCAGGATTTCTTTAAATATTCGATTTTGGCACAGATCGCGATGAGAGTAGATCACTCTCAGTGTATGACTGAGATATTTTAATTCAAAATATCTACCTACCCATGTGGGACGTAAACTAAATCAATGCACTCAGTTTCAAAAATAAAATTAATAGAATAACCCTTGCCTATTGTGTATAGAGTAATTAATTCGCAGTAGGCTATTGATGTTTAGTCGAAGTCATGCAGTTATAGTATGTGTAGTCGTAGTGTTGTTGAACAAAAAATTAAAGAATATCATATTTTATGGAGTAAAGGAAAAGGGTTAGTTAAATCACTGAGCTATTTGCTTCATTTTTAACTTTCTTGTATACATTAGTATACTAAAGAGAAAGTTATTGCGATCGTGCGGAAATTTCGAACTCAAACTGAGTATGAGTATTTTCATTTTTTGCTTTAAATTTTTTGGTGAAAATCACTTATTACTATTTTGGAAAATATTTCCAAGGATTTTGGTCTTTTTTCGTACTAAGGATAATTCGATTAACGGTGATTTATAAAACCGCCAAAAAACTAACAAAGCGAAATCCAAAAAATTTCACTTTTTTTTGTATACTATTAAGTCGAACAAATTTGCATACTCTGATTTTTGATATAATTTTTTTTTTTATATAACAATTTTTTTAAATTTAAATTAAATTCGGGTTCTCTAAAACGGCTCTCACGATTTTGATAATTTTTTGTATTGTGAACAATTATGTTAAAAGTGTACAATGTGCGAAATTACATCAAAATCGTATGTGCCATTTTTGAAAAAATCTAATTTTTTAAAACCTAAAAAGTGATTTAAATAAATTTGTCACCATTCATTTTCGATTCATTTTGCGATTCAAAAACGTATCTCATGTACCGAGAAAATTTCGTATGACGCAGTCTTTATTTATATTTTTTTATTTATATACGTATGTATAGCTTTGTCAAATAAATTAATTATTTAAATTATTTAAGTATCTGCTGATGTAATTTGTATATGACCCATGTGCGTCTATCGTTTATTGGACATTAATTTTTAGATCTGTAAATAGTAGTTCTTAACCAGAAGTGGGTTTGGGGCGAGAGATGTAGTGGAAATATGTTGTTTTAGTTTTTTTAAAAGGGTTGTAGCCCTAAGTGTAAATAGATTGAAAAATTACAATCATCAGTGTGGGAATAGCGGTGCGGTGTTGCCTCCATATTGCTCGCCGGTGAGTTGGTTAGTGCCTTCCAACTTCACGGTTTGTCGACTCGCTGGATTTCCGCTTGTCAGGCCCACGAAGATATGCGAATTCCTGTTTCGTGGTCTACGTCGATTGTTCATTATCGTTTAATGTCTTAATTTTTAATATTCTAAAATGTTTGACTAAATGAACCAACACGGGCTTATGTTTGTTTTTATTCTTGTATTTTCAGTTGATGCCGACGGACCCAGCCAATCCATGATCAGAGTTGACCTTCCTTAAATTTATATATATTTGTGTTTAAAATAACTTTTAATAAGTATGTATTTTTTTATAATTTATATATAAAAACGGCTTATTTTGCTTATAGTTCTCATACTAGTAACCATATTAATAGTCCTAATAGGGTATAAAATGGATTCAATAAATGCCCCAAAGAGCGTAAGTTTACCAGTAAGAACTGTGCTGCCACCTGTTGTATTAAATAAATCGATTTGTTTAGTTAGCTTGGGTATCATTGGGAATGGGTCCTCTCTTTCGAGGTTGGGCCTATATATATATAAATATATACTATATATTTTCCACTAGCAGCAGAAAGAAAACATGACAAAGCTGGAATGAGTATGTGGCCGTATATTCACGGATGGCAATGGCAGGCTGAGAATATGCGAGTTAATTAGCTAGGGCTGGGCAAAGAATCTGTATCCTTTTAACCTAACCTGCTGCAACATGTTTTCGGTCGTCGCAATATTCAGCAAGAATCCTATTAATATTTTTAAAAAAAATTAACAGAAACGAAAAATAGTCCATCCATAGTGGCAACCAGTTACTGTTTGCATCTGCATCTCAGCGATACTAATCAGAATAATTTTTACACAATGTACCTCAATTATCCATGGAAAATGTATTTGTTGCACTATCGGCGCAAATCAGAATTATTCTTAATGCTGTGCGATGGCAACGACAAGTAATAAAATTCAATTTCATCGCTATCGCTACATTCCGGTCAGCAGTCAGACAACAATGACTAAGAAGATTACTGCAGTGCCGGCGCGCACTCCGCCGTGTCGTCGTCGAAAAAGGCTTGCGCAAGTGCAACGCATATTGTGAGGGACGATGTCGCGACAAAGAACACCACCAAACCAGTTGGACCAGTGTTCAGGCTTCACTCCTATAACCAACCAAGTGGTGCTTCTTTGGTGGAGCACTACGACTTTGAGAAAAAAAAACAAACCATCACAAATATTGGAAAAATTGCTAACAACATTGCGAATGTCCGTCGCTTCGTTCTCCACCTTAAGGGCACACTGCCCCTGTATTATGTCTGTGGAGTACAAAACCTCGCAACATCCCGAGACACACTAACAAATTGCGCGAAAACAGCCAACAATCTTTGAATTCGAAACTCAATCGATTGTCTGCTGCGGAACTGCAAACGATAACGATACAACAAAAAAAAAAACACAAAACAAGACGCGCGTCCAGAGAACCTCAGCTCTGCTGGGCAGCCGCTCGTGTGGAGTCATCGCTGGGTTAATGACTCTCTCTCGACCGGGTCTAAAAATAAATGCACCTAAGGATATTCCAGTAACTTAATCCATTTTATCTGCAACACAATGGAGTGGTCCAAGATGAGGCAGGCGGCTGTTTGGCCCATCCAGGTTGTAGCATTTCCCGCCCAATTGGTCATCTGTGGTGAGTGCTGTTTGAGTACGATGACGCTGGTAGCTGCAATAACGAGAACAACCACGAACGAAAAGGGGGTAAAGGCGTGCGCGGTGCAATTCCCTGAGGTGAATGAACACGCTATTCGCTGGATTGACCGCGGTGCACTTTGTAAAGTTAAATTTTACTGCAGACATGGAACTTTTTTTGTTGTTGTTTTTTTTTGCTGCCACATGAAGTTTGTTGATCTCAGCGCTGCTCTCTACTGGAAGATCGCGTCTGGAAGGCAAAAAAGAAGAGAGTCTTTTCGGATGAAGCATAAAAATGTTTGTTCACGTATCGGTAATACATTTTATGTTCGAGTTGATGTTTTGAACTTTGCGCCAAATAAAAGAGAAATAATCTTCATATTTCTTATGGCGAGCGATCATTTCGATGTTAAATACAGACCATACAGGCCTTAAGCTTACAATTGATTTCTTTTGTTGAAATGTTTTATGGCTTTATATCGTTGATGCAGCGATTATCCTTCTTCTAAAATTCCTGGGTGATCGACATCAAACAAGACCCTAAAAAAAATCCAGTTCTGTTAAATCACATGTTCTATTCGGGCAGACATGAATCTTCTAAACGAGAGCGTAAACGATCAGGAAATGTTGAATTGTTTCAATGGCGGTAGGACCATCTTGTTTAAGTCACATGCCTTCTCTCCATTTAAATTACGGGTTTATGTTCAGAATTATAGGGATCACAACCCCCCCCCCCCCCCCCCCCCCCCCCCCCCCCTCCACATCACTGCATTCCTACTAGTACGCCTGTGGCGTTCGCATGTTCGTCCTCAAAAAATATCTGCAGGCCTCCCGATTTTGAAGCAATTCATCATGCTGGTATTTCTGAACTTGTCTAATCCAGAAGTTTTTAGGCCTGCTTCTTTTACGCGATTGTAAGGAAACGTTGATTGCCATTGCCTTTTTGATGGGGCCAGTAGGATCCTTTGAACATGACAATACCAGCCGTGCTCGAATTCTTTCGAGTTGGGTTTTTTGACGTGAAGGCTTCCTCGCATTCCGGAACTTCTTATTTGATCAAACTTTGTTACTACTGCTACCATGCGAAGCATCTTCATCCCAGCTGCTATCGATTTGCCTTTATACTTTTTTTATATTGCCCTGCATTGTGAACCGCAAGTGAGGGCCGAACGCACAACTGCGGTGCAGTGCCTTCCTTTCAGCTTAGGAGATATTTTTCGGTCAAGAAATTTTTCGCTTACACGATGATTGATGTCGTTATTTTAAACCCATTAAACCCAGATATTTGAACTTTTCACACTTGGGAACCACCACTCCATTCAAATAAATGGCTGTGGTCAGAGAATGGGCAGTTCAGATACTCTGTCTCTTTTTGGCTAAAACGATACCCATTACATAAAACATCTATCCAGACATCAAGTGCACGTTGCAGGGAAGTCTGATCATTACTTATGATGGCTCCATCGTCAGCAAAGAATAACTGATGCACTTTAGGGTCCATCACTTTTCCCTCAAGCAGATAATCTAGGACCGTAATAAAGAGCAAAGGACTTAAGACACTTCCCTGGTGACTGACTTTTGCGGAACAGCTGACTAAGTCAATTATTGTTCATAACTGACTTAGCAACAAACAAACAAACACCCCAAATCGGAAATTGTAGAGTAGAATAGAGTAACGTATTTTGGAGGTTATGTTTAGAACTGTCTTTTTTAAAGAGATTGATTTTTTTTTAAATTATTTTTATTTTTTATTAAGAACATGATTGTATATTATTTAATATAAGCAAACATTTTGAGTTTAATTCCGATAAATAAATGATGTCCCTTCACATGGACAAAAACTATTAACGGTCGCGTCTATTGGAATGGACATACAAAATTGGTTCATCAGTGTGGACAGATGACAAAAAGTTATTATAAGACCCGAGGTTTTTTTGTGTAAATATTTGGAATCTATTTTTTAATAAGCGATTAGAATGCAATAACAGTATGTCTTTTAAAAAATTACTAAATACGTTCATAATTAATTGAGGTAGCAATTTTATTATAACGAAAAGGTTTCAATAAAGTTAATATAATATAATAAAGGAAATAAAATAAAATTAAATAATAAAATGTAACATAAATAGTTAAGAAACCCAATTTACCATATTAGATTGATGGAGAAATCGAGAAACCTGAGGTACTTTAAAGTTTTGATAATTTTTTATTTTTTTTGAAGCTATTTTGATAAGTCATTGCGTGTTTCGAAAATTTGTATTTATAAGCAAAACCAGCCACGAGCGCCATTTAATACTTCATTAGATGTCAAGGCACTAGTCAAAGACAAAGAGCTTTCTTGAAAATATAAACGTGGGATTTCTTGGAGAATTGGAAAAAACGCGATGATGTGGTAAATATTTTCATATTCCCTCCAAAAAAATACAAAAAATTATTTTCTTTTAACCGCTGAAAATAATTGGGGTCTGAAAAATAAGTATTAATTTGTCCTATTTCCACTTAAGATGACTACACTTAGGATAAGGCCACGCAGTGAGAGGTAAAGCGGGAAAAAGCAAGTGGCCATTTATTGAGCGATAGATTGTAAAAAATATCGTTGTCAAGTGCTGTTTGTTGCAGTGCGGTGTTCAAAAAAATTTTTTAATCTCTGAGCCTATGCTGCTATAATGGATGTACTTTTATGCCATGTTTATTTCTTGCCACCTGGACTGCACCGAAATAATAAAACAAAATTGAGAGCTGAACGCTCCTCTATTCCTTTACTCCTTAACCAGGAAAAAATATATTAAATGCGAAAACATCGGTAAACCAGTAAATGTTTAATACGAGTAAATGTTTGGCTGCCATAACACTTCAGCATAGCATCAAACCAACATTCGGTATATCCCAAGGCATTCATTTTGGACCAACTATCTTTATACTCATAATAAATGGATTTAGATTAATCTGCTTTTGCTAATGATTCGCGAATTTCTTTAATAATATAATAGTTTGGGCATACTGATGCCCCAGTTTGGTATCTTTATTAAATTTTTATTTTGTATTTCTTATGTATGATCATCGTTTGATGTTAATTCATATGGAATCTTTAAAACGATGGCGCGATGTTGCGGATATTCCCTTTACGCATTAACATTCTTTAAATTTTATTCTTCATTGAAATCTCAGAACATATTTGTTAGGCCACCGCACATGTCACCGCACTCACTCTCAAAAAAGGCCTATATTTTTGTTCTTAACCCTACTAATCGCAATTAGCTTTTAGGTGTGAACGTTTATTGACATTTGCTTTTTGCCGTGGTTCGTAGTTTCACATCCATTGAATATGACAATACTAACAGGACATGGTTTTGCCCCAATTTTTTCAAAGTTTCGGTGCTTCTGCGATAATGGGAAACATCTTTACTTCCGCTGCTGCCAATTCGATGCCTCAGACTTACATTTAGTGACATTTCGTGACATGTTCGCAGCTCTAAACTTGTCACCCGGATCGGTCTGATCAGACCTTTACCAGCCTAGAGTTGAAATTTCAGCTGAGTTTGGACGGCCTGTTCTATTCTATCATTCATGAGCCATACCGAAACAAAAGAGGTCTAGGAAAATAAAATGAATCCATACGTAAATTTAATGAACCCTTCAGTCTCACCATTTAGCCTTCCCTTATCGTTCTTATCATTCAACTCCAACCAATCCTACTTTTTTTGTTTTGTCCGAGTTACAGTCAGACATTGACTAGGCATGCATCACCTAACACCATCCATAAATTTATATGACAAACGATTGAATCATCGATTCAATTAATCAAATTAAATAGAAATTATAATAAAGAAATGCGAATTGTGCATGATGCCGGCAGAGTGCAGTAATTAATGCAATTTGAACGTGCTACATGGATGCCAGGGCGGCACCACAAACTCCCACTTCACCAAAGCCGTATGTATGTTGCTGCAGTAAAGAGATTTTAATTGCGCGACGAGCGACGCAGCAAAAAGACAGCAAATAATAGCAAAAGTAAAAGCAATGCCAATGACGAGGTTGATGTGAGAAAGAAAGAAGCGTAATGAAAATGGAAATGGAAAACTTGAATTACACAGACATTGGCTGGCGGAATCGAGGCAAAGAGTCAGAGAGAGAGCTGCTTCTTTCTTTATTACTATGCACCGAGTGCACTGAGCGCACTCAATAATATTTAATTAACTAATTAATTAATGAAGAAATCCGATTAAGTTTATTGGGAATGCATTTTTACTGACCATTCTGACATGCATCATATTATTATGACTCTGTCTATATGTGTCTTTATTGACGCTTAAAATAGTGTTCGTGCGGATGCCATAAAAGGAATCTCGTGATCGTGGGATTAATATCACATAACACTTTTATGACTAAAAGTTGTCTGCGAAAAACTAAAACGTTCTACTCACAAACGTGGCAATGAAATGTATGACAGCAATTTTAATAGGACTTTGGACATTGGCAAACCCATTATGGTTTCATTGCGCTGGCAAAGTATGATAAATTTTGTTTAATTAGATAAGATGAAGTGATTAGAAAGAAACGAATTACGCATTAATTGGTTCTGCAATTTCTCGCATATATTTCATTGCGCTCAAAGCTGTTGCCAAATCTTATTTTGTGTCACTTTTGTACTTGCAAATGGGAATACTTAAAAGCTTTGCACAACAGATTGGAAATCTGATCTTTCGCGGAGAGATTATCAGAGATATTCTATCTCTCGAAATGTCTGGAAGGTAGCTATTTGTCAAATAATTTGTTTGAAATTTTAGTACATTTGCAAAAACCTTTTCCTTTAGTAACCCAATACTAATATAAACTAGGAAGGCACAAGGAAGACACAACAACAACAAGTTATTACAAACATGTGAAGCGAATTCTGAAGGTAAGTCCTGTTTCCGAAGGTGCCGAAGCTTCTATCGTCGTACTAGAAAGACCAATGTTTACCTCAAGTTGTGGATTGGGATAATTGCCGAGTGAAGTAACTGTAACAATTAAATCTTAAACTCGTCGTTTTAAAGCAGGCCAAGTGTGGATGTGGCTTATTTCTTAAACAAACCCCAAATCAGTATCGAAATAGCCTAAAAGTAAATAGCACCAAATTGTCCCTCTCTGTGGATGCATTGGCTTCACGAGAATGACGTGCGGGTTTTCCGAGCCACATGTGCGACAATTTGTATTTGTTAACGTAGCGCCAAGATGAAAATGTGCTTCGTCAGAAAAGATATTTTTCGCCCAAAATCGTTGTCCAATTCAAGCTGCCCTAATGCCCAAACTGCGAAGCGATGACGAAGCGGATGGCCGTGCGGCATCAATTGCTGAGTTAATTGGATCTTGTAAGCGAATAATCCGAGATCTTTGTGCAGAATTCTCCACAGGCTAGTGCGTGAAATGTTGAGCTGTTGAGATCGATGAAGAGTGAATTGAGTTCGCTAATTGAGTCTCACACTCTCGGCTAAAGCAGCCACATTCTCCTCTGAGCGCACCGTACGACGACGACGAACACTAGCATACCAAAGACAACCTTTGATTTAAAAAGAAACCACTAGATGGCCCACGCTGTATGTAACCATTTAAAGCAGCGTAAGTACTCAGATGACGGTACTTCCATTCAAATTAAATGCCTGCCTTACATACAGCGAAAATGATATCTTTCCTACAAGTGTATGCGCATTGCAGTTGCTTGTTTAGAGATTCTCTGTATTGTTTCACTAGCTTAAATCTTATTGTTGGCGATTTTAGCGCTTTAATTACTGCTTTTAAAGATCAAGAAATTTCTGAAAGATCAGCCAATTGTTAGCGAAAATCTGATAGGAGTAAAAGAAATAACATTGAATAAAATGGAATAGACCTGTGCGGGCACTTAAAAATGTTTAGTTATACATCGCTAGACAATAGAAATAAAATTGAGCCCGATCTGAACTTGTGACTTCAAAGGCGGAAGGCTGGTCTATGATCATGTCCCAGCCACAGAAATTGTGTTTTTATAGAATAATAAACAATAACTAGCATGACGAACAGGATTCTAATGATCGGCAGTGGCAAGAAGAAGTTGCCGTCATCATTTTTCCAAATTCAAGTCCTCAAAAAGGTTGGGGCAATGGGTATTAGTGCCACGGCATATGCAGATGACGTGGTCGTAATAGTGCAGGGAATATACTTAAACACCTTAAGTGAGGTTATGGAGGTCGCTTTAAAGACGATCAGCAACTGGACAAAAAGCTGTGGTCTCAATGCAAACCCTTCCAAAACGGAACGGAACGGTTCATTTTACAAGAAAATAAAAGATACCACAATTCAAGCTCCCAAAACTCAATTCGAATTATCCCTTTCGGATAGTTCGAAGTATCTGGGCGTAATTCTAGATAGAAAATTGAACTGTATACAGAGGTGGTCAGGCCCATACTAACATATGGCGCACTAGTGAAAAGCAACAGAAATGAAAAGCATTAGTCGACTTCGACATTCCGTCTGATGTAATATATCCGAAAAGGGAGGATTGGCAAAGATATGCAGTTATCAAAACAAATGAAATTGCAATCCTTACAGATGCTTCGAAAACGACAGAGGGAACAGGGTCTGCGATCTTCTCAAAAGATCCAGAACTAAAAGAATCTATCAGACTACCGAAAACAGGCAGCGTCTTTCAATCAGAGGTTAAAGCTGTCCACAAGGCTTACCTCAGGCGCAGATGAGATCGATATCCGGCAGATATATTTCTATCTACATCGACAGCCAGGCCGCACTTAAGGCAATGGAATTAACTAACATCAACTTTGATATGGTCAGGAACTGTGGCACAAGGCATTATGCAATCAGAACCGATTGATACTGTGCTGGGTGCCAGGACTCTGCGGTATTGAAGGAAATGACCGGGCGAATGAGCTGGCAAGAGTGGGAGGGCTTCTCAATGGTGGTGATGTTGCAGTTATAAAACCTCCCATCTGCATAATAAAGGGCTCGATTGAGTAAATAACCCTAAGGGCAACCAACCTAAGGTCGTCAAGTCTTTGGGGGACACACGGTGTCAAAAGCTCTATGGTCACTTCTTGACTGTAAGAGTTCCAGGAAGTTTATAAAACTTAACAGGGGTAAGCTAGGAATACTAGTAGGAATCCTGATAGGGCATTGCCTCTTGCCAAAACATGCAAAAAGACTCGGACTGTCAGATACAGACATCTGCAGATTCTGTGGCGATCAACAGACTTTTGGGGATATACCGCACATATTGTGTTAATGCGAGGCAATCTCACGCAGTCGTAGGAAATTTTTAGGGAGATACTTCTTCGAAGCTTTGGAGGAAATAGACGGTGCAAACCTCAAAGGCCTTTTTGGCTTTTGTAGGGTAATTGGTTGCTTCAAAGGGTATCATACTGTTCGCCTAAGCGGAGCCTGTAGCATTTCCTTCTGTTCTTGTAGAGGTATATAACTTTGAAATGAAATCGAATTTTTAAAATTGACATGAAATTTACCTAATTCAAAACATAATCAGTCAGTCGTCATGTTGAAATGCCAAACCAAACTTAAAATAAATCACTTGACAGCTGACAAAATGGCCGCCAGTTAAAATAGTATTATCAACTTAAAGTTCTATAACTCTAAACAAAAACACCCTTTATATGATGTGTTGCATGTTACATCCCGTCTATCTCTTCTACTGTCCATATTATGACTGCTCTCGATGTTACCTGCCCATCCACGTGCTTATATTTATGAAGATACTCCACAAAACAGTTATGAATGGCCTCATGCGTCCATTTTTCGCCACTTCGATTCTTAAACACAAACTCTTGCGGCTCTCTATGTAGCGTCGACTACTCATACTTCCAACATTCTTATATGCTATTGCGACCCTTAGGTTTCGTCGCAGTTTGTTTATTATTTTGCTATCTCTCGGAAAAAGAATAGCTTTGACTCGAAAATGACGAGTGCGTGATGTTATGTTGCCTCTTCGGCGTGAGTACTTTTCTCACTGATTTGCATGGTCACTTGCTACACTCACCTGCATGTTAAAATTTTGTCATAAAAATAAATTTTTCAATAAATAATTTTGAAGGAATTAAACGACCATAAATTCGATACAGTTTTATTGTGTCCAACTCATGGACTCATACTAACTAGCGTTTTTGAAAAGCTAAGTATTTCTTCGAAGACTCAACACGATTCCACAGATCTGATTTTTCACAATGTCATTAGGACTGTGTCATCTTGAAGAAGTGATGGTCATCGTGTTGAATATGTTTCGTAGTTGATGTATCCTATGGAGAGAATATTGTCAATATTTCTTTATAATGAATTTAATTAGAATTTTATGCAGATCTTGATAAAAAAGGGAGTCTATTGGTGTTAAGCAGCGCTTCCACTTACAAGCTCATCATACAAGAACGAAAATATGTGTTTTTTGCCGTCAGCAAAGCTTACGCTCTTCACAACCTCATTAACTGGGGAAAGTGTAGGCCCTTGTTATATAAGTGGAAATATGGAAAACTATGCACTTACACTCACTTGCATTGGAAGTGAAACTACTTGTCCTCATTTGAAACTATCTGCTTCAAAAAATATTCCATTTAACTATACCTTACGTCATTTACTCCTGTAGCATTAGAACAGTTATTGGAATTATTGAAAAGTTACACTTATCGCAAACTTCTACGTGGTAAAACGTACATCAATTGCAATCAATATTTGCCAATGTTATTACTAACGGTATGGGCATTATACAATTCTGCAAATAGGGCTAATTATGTCATTCCGTCTATGCGCGCAAGGCAAAGCAATACAAGTGAATAAAAGTTGAATAGTAAGGACTTCTCATCCTACTCTTATCATCAAAGGCATATCCATTTACAAAATGAAAAAAAAAAAAATTTTTGCAAAGCAAAATTTACATCCGCATCAATTAAGTTAATTACATTAATTAAGACGATCAATGCACGACACAGTTACAATTACATACACTCTCGTCGCGTATCCCTAGTTTATCGTAAATTCAGCTAAAGTTAGCAGAAAAACAAACAAATATTCTATAACTCTTAGTTGCTTTCAATTGACTTATCCTCCATCAGGGGGATGATCCCATTTGACTAATCCATAGACAGCGACGACTATGTCCTCAATGCCATTCGACCAACCTCCCACGACCGACGACGTTCCCACATACATATATTTCAAATCGAGAACGAAGTGCATGGACTGAGAAGTGGCTAAAAGAAAACAACGCCGAAGCAGCGCAACAGAAAGTGAAGAAGAAGAAGAAGAAGAAGAAGAAACAAGGTCTTGGTGGCACTCGTTTCTATTAAGCTCCGTCGGCCGTCCTCCTTCGCACCAATCTCATCCACCCACTTATGAACGCAGCAGAACGGATTGGCAAGCTAGGAAGGGTGGTATTTATGCATCTAATGGCAATGCACCTTACCAACGACAAAGTAGGTGGGTAGGGGTTACGGCTACCCTGGGTTGTTTGCATCCAGTCTAGACGGAGGATAAAAATTCTCTATGTGGTGAAATTTTAATTCACGGTAGATAAACATATCTTCTACTCTTGCAGTACAACCCAAAATCGTACATATAAAACCAGACCGCTTACCGCTCACCACTAGCACACTTGCAGTGAACACAGTTTTTCCATCATCGCTCTGGCCCCATCATTTGATGGAACTAAGGTAAGGTGCTTGTGGTAGCGTACTGGCGGTGGTAGTGATGTTGATGATGATGATGATGATGATGGCTGTGGCTGTGGTGCCACAAACATTAGAATGAAAGCACTGCAATACCACATTCAAAATAAATACCAAGACGAAAGGCGTTGGCGCCTGCAGAGGAGGAGAGACGAAGCCACCAATTCAATTAGGTTTGATTATTCCAAACTGTTTGTGACTGTGGTCGTGGTGCAAGTTGGTTCTTAAGAAAATTGAAATTCAATTTAAATTTTGTTTCCGTTTTTGTTTTGATTGCAATCAGGGGTTGGCTAACATTTTTTTCTATTCCTCATTTGTTGATATTCTGTATTAGAAGACTTGCCCGAAATGTTATGAGTCGTATCAAAGAATTGTTTCCTTTCGTAATGATTTCCTTTCCCAAAATGGATTTTACCGTTGTTGTCAAAAGAATGTGTAAACATGTACATTTTTGCATATGGCCGCCTTAAATGTTCCCTTTCTAAAGATACATACATAAATGGTTTGTTTTCTTGTGGCAGCTACTTACTTTCATAGGCGGCTCATCGGAAACTCCCAATTCGCAGTTTTTGAACCAGGTCAATGTACAGCTCATCGTTGAGTCGTCTCTTCCATAACCTGTCAACGCATACGGGACGAAATTTCTTATGAATAATTTTTCTCTCAGAAAGGCCAAGGATATCTTTTCGCTTTAGAAAGGGTCCATTCTTCAGAACCATAGAGCAGAACTGGGGTTATGAGGGTCCTCTATAGAGATTCCTTAGTTGTTCGGGAAAGGGCTTTACTCGATAGTTGCCTTCTCAGCCCAAAGAAACAACGGAAAGTGTTATTTTTCTTCTGAGGAGATATCGTTTTCAGATGTAATGGAGAGGAAAGCCCTTTACCACCTCAAAGTTATAGCTATCATTTTTATCATTTCTATTATTCTGTTTAATGAGCATTATCAGCCGTTCGAATTAGCAACAATTATGATCACCGGTGAATTATATGTAACCTCGTAACATTAAATTTTTTAGAGGATGAATGGTCTGTCCCTTTGTACCGCCAAATGTGCATGGGTGTTCCCAAGCCTCGAGGAGTAAACTCTCCCAAGTAAACGATTTGAAAACCACACTGGAACCACATAAGGTAGTGTCATTTTTAAGTTCGTGAACGGACACCATCTTATGAGTCTTCTGTGGCTTAACGCGTCTGTGCACTATGAGGGTATGCTTGGGTCTTCCTCTCCATCTTTTGGTTCTGAGTGCCTTTTCTATGAAGAAGGATACTCGGATCCAGTTTTGATCAATGGGGTGATGCCTCCAAACAGAAATTCCAGCGCTCCTAGTGTTTAGCAATTAAAAACTCGAATTTTACCACGTTATAATTTATTAATTGAAACAAATCAAAATTACCAGATGGTTCGCTGGTTTCTACGAACGACGAGATGTTGACTGGGTGGCTGCTAGAACATAAGTGACGTGACTAACAAATTTACCGCGCATATGCAATTGAACATAATACACAAAAACTAGAACGGTAATGCTCTCACTAGCAAACACAGAATTCAAGTTCAAGCTGGTGATGAGCGATGACCAACGGCACTTGCATATGCGAGCAACAAGAAAAACAGCGGAATTAGATTTGAATAAAAGAATACAGAGAACTCAGTCGAACCATAGGGTATGCAACATTATGTTAGGTAGTTAATTTAGAAATATAATTTGAGTTTTAACAATTTTAGCTTTAAACAATTTTAGAATTAAGAACAAAGCAAATAATTTAGAATAAGGAAAAGAAAACAAACAAAATTGATTCCAAAACATGCCGGCCCCGCTGAAGGTATTCAGCAAATCGGTAAAATAGCTAGCTTGGTGATAGGGCGCTTAAAATTCCCGTTTCTAGTACGCAGTGTAACGACTCTAACGTGACCATCCTGGCCTGTATGGACCTCTTCGACTCTTCCCAAAGCCCAATGTGACGGCTGCTGGTTAGGCTCCTTGATGACGACCATATCTCCAACTTGAAAATCTCGTTTTGTTTCTCTCCATTTTGGACGTTGTTGGAGAGATGTCAGATAGTCGGTTTGCCATCGTCGCCAGAATCCCTGCATCATGTTTTGTATAGCTTCCCAGCGGCCCAAACGATTGACGGGGACGTCCAAATAGCTAGGTTCTGAAACAGCAGTGTACGGTCTACCTATGAGAAAATGAGAAGGCGTTAGTGGGTTTAGGTCAGAATCTGAAATAGCACAAAGGGGCCTAGAATTCAAAAGGGCTTCGATTTGGGCTAACAACGTAGACATTTCCTCGAAAGTAAGAATGTTGGTTCCGACGACCCGACGAAGATGCTGCTTTACCAACTTGACTCCGGCTTCCCAGAGTCCACCAAAATGAGGGCTGTGAGGAGGAATAAACTCCCATTTGATTCCTTCGGTAGCCAACGTCTCAGCCACCTTTTCCTGATGTTCTCTGGATCGAACCAGCCGCGACATTTCACACAAAACACGCGCGGCTCCCTGGAAATTTGTTCCGTTATCGGAATACATCACGCTGCACTTTCCGCGTCTCGCAGTAAATCTCTTAAGAGCAGCCAGAAATGCATCCGTTGTTAGATCCGTTACCATCTCGAGATGAAGCGCCTTCGTTGTCATACAAACAAAAAGTGCGATATACCCTTTTACCAACTTGGGTTTCCTTCCTTTTGACAGACGTAGTGTAATTGGGCCCGCATAATCGCACCCTGTATGTAGGAAAGCAAAAGATGGGTCCAAACGAGAAGACGGTAAATTTCCCATAAGTTGGGACGATGTCGTTTGCCGAAGACGAAAACATGTAACGCAATCATGAACAATTTTTCTTATAAGACTTCTGCTACCGATGATCCAGTATTCCTGGCGAATTAATGCAAATAGTCCAGACACACCAATATGAAGATAGATCCTATGAGCATCGACCAAAATAAGTTTTGTTATAGGATGATTCTTCGGAAGGACAATTGGATGCTTAATCCTAAAAGGAACGTCCGTAGCGTTTGAAATCCTTCCGCCAACCCGCAACAGGCCTACTTCATCGAGGAAAGGGGACAACGAAGATAACGAAGAGGCCTTCGAAATATAGCGACACCTTTTAAGAGAATGTATATCCATTTTAAACTGGAGTTGGCACCACAATAGACAAAATTGCTTAGCATGAACAAATTCAGAGAACGAAAGACGGCAAAATGTTCGATCCTTTGATGGAACTCTGCAATTTCGGCTGAAACGGAAAACGTAACCAATAATTCTTACAAGCCTTCTCCACGACGAGATATTAAGGGACAGAGCTTCTAGAAAGTGTTCAACCGGAGAGGCGATAAGCACAGCAGCAGGCTTCTTTCTTTCCTCAGGAATAGTTTCCACGACGTTTATATGATTTATTGGCCAGAGTCTTACATCCTTACAAAGCCAGGCAGGACCTTTCCACCAAATTTCCAGTTCCAAGAGTTTGTTCGGTTCAATTCCCCTTGAAGCACAATCCGCGGGATTTTCTGCTGAGCAAACATAGTTCCAGCAGGACCGAGGCAAATTCGCTAAAATCTCCGATGTGCGATTTGCTACAAAGGTATTCCACCGCCGAGGGGTAGACGAAAGCCAAGATAAAACAATCTGCGAGTCCGAAAATGCCGACGTTCGAAAAGGAACAATGTCCAACGATGACCGAATCAGCCCTATTAAACGAGATAAGAGGAGGGCTCCACATAGTTCAAGCCGAGGAATCGAAAGTTGTTTCACCGGAGCGACACGCGTTTTTGCTGCAACCAATTGAACTTCAACAACACTATCTACAATACTGCGAGCGTAAACCACCGCCGAATAGGCCCTTTCGGATGCATCGGAAAATCCTATTAATTCAAACAATTTAGAATTTACTGTAAATCTTCTCGAAATCCTACAGTTTTCAAAACAGGATAGCTCTACACGATAAGACTTCCATTTATCCGCTACTTCCATAGGTAAAGGATCATCCCAACCTACTTTTGTTTCTGCAGTCCATAGCTCCTGAAACAATATTTTAAACAAAATAGTGGAAGGAGCCAGGAACCCAAGGGGATCGAAAATCTTTGCAACGTCCGACAGAAGGGTTGTTTTGGTGGGTAACAACTGATCAGGTAAAATAATTTTGTAGGAGAATGTGTCGCGGTGCGGGTTCCAAACTAAACCGAGAACCTTTGTCCATTGAGATGCCCTATCTAAGTCCAGAGAAACACTTTCATCACAATTAATCTCGCTTAAAATGGACCAACAGTTCGAACTCCATTTGCTCAACTCCAGGCCACCGCAAGAAAGCATATTCACAATTTGGTTTTTCAATTCCAAGGTATCAGACACCGAATCAGCTCCCGTCATTAAGTCGTCGACGTACATATCATGCAAAATTGCATGAGATGCCATTGGAAATTGATGTTTGTAGTCCAAGGCTATTTGACGCAGTACTTTCATCGATAAGAAAGGAGCAGGTGATGTACCGTATGTTACGGTACACAAGCGAAAATGTTCAATGGGTTTACTAGGGGATTCCCTCCAAACAATCCGCTGGAAATCCCTATGTTTTGGATGAACCCAAATCTGCCGAAACATTTTAACTACATCTGCACAAAACACATATTTATGAAGTCGAAACCGTAGGCAAACGTTGATTAAGTTACGTTGCAGTGGTGTTCCTATATGCAACATTTCGTTTAGGCTGTTGCCGTTCGTATCTCTATGCGAGCCATCAAAAACAACACGAATCTTACTGGTGACGACAGCATGATGTGGCAAGTAAAAGACGTTTCCCGACGTAGGTTCGATTTCAGCATCTGGAATACGCTCCATATGGCCTAAGTCCTGATAAATTTTCATAAATTTTCGATACTCCAAAAACAAAGACTCATTGCGGGAGAACCGACGCTCCATTGCAAACAATCGAGATAAAGCCCCAGCAATAGTATTAGCGAACTTCACTTCATTTTGGCGAAACGGTAGTTCAACCATGTACTTGTTGTCTGGCGTACGACATAACGTTTTAGAAAACTGAGCATCTGCTTCGTCTTCACCATTTAAGTGAGAAAACTTGCACGGAACTTCCTCGATCTCCCAAAACGACTTCAATATCAAGTCGAGATCAATACCGGCGTGCAATGATACAATTGACGAATCTGGCATACTGCCGGTAACGACCCATCCAAATATGGTTTCATGAGCAACAATATTTCCCTTCTCATCCATACGATGACCATTCTGCAGAATACTCCAAGCCCTGTCAGCGCCCAACAAAATATCAATGGGTCCAGGAGTATTGAATCCTGAATCAGCCAGACGAAGGTCTTTAAGAAAAGGGGTATTGTCCCAAGCGAAAGCAACTGATGGAGTTTGTGAGGTTATTTTCTTCAAAACATATGCCTCAACTTCTAGCTGGTTCGAATCAAAACGAGAATGCAACGTTATGGTTACAGCACCATGTGTAACACCAGCTTCCACGGACGAAATTCCCGATATAGGTAACCGAGCTTCACTTTCAAAAGCCCAAGCCTGACGAGTTTCTACATCGGTTTTACCAAGCAACATGTATATTAACCACGGATCTCTGCTTTCAGATTTCAGTGCTGCTAATCCCCGAATAACTTCATCCGCGTTGTCCACAAGTTTACGCAAGTGAACTCCATCACCCGAAACGACATGAGGTAGTTTGAGAAAACTTTCGATATACGCGTTGACGATATATAACGGCTTATCGTACCGACTTTCAAGCTTTTCCCACGCTTGCTCGTAATTAGAGTCCGATATGGTTAAATGATTTAACAATTTGGCAGCTTCATCACGCAAAGAACTCTTTAAATACCGAAATTTTTGAGATCCCGACAAACTAGCGTTACAGTCTACAGTTTTCAGAAACATGTCGCGGAAGCCCGGCCAATCGCGGTAATCACCGGTAAAAGGCTGCAGTTTCATCGGAGGAAGCTCTACCTCGGAAACACATGTTTTACTTGAGCCCGTGGAAGCCGACTTCCCCAATTGCTCTAGTAGCGCTGTTTGAGAGCTAACTAAATTAGCCAACGAACTCGTGGAAGCATCGTCCCGCACTGGAAGCGCCTTCCTAATTGCTTTAACTAGCGCACCTTTAGCCGTTATATATTTGCATTCCACTACTTCGAAATCAGATTCAGGGTCCCCGTACCCTTCTTCAGCATGGAATGCAAAAAGTTCTTTTTGGCTGTTACAAAAGTCTGTCCACGCATTTTCCAACCGCTCTAACCGAACTTCTAATACCGCGTGTTCAGAATCCGCGGGAATATCTTGCACGAAATTGTATACGCGTGTAATTGCACCCTTTAAATGACCACGAGCTTGTTTCAATGTTTCCATTACGATCACTATAACCTTTGAACAGACCACGTGTTTTCTATATGCAGAGTATCTGTATTACGTATGCACAATTAATTTCGGAAACCCCGTGCAGCAAAGCCTTCTAGTGAATTCCTATAGGATAATCCCAAGTCCCATCAGCAACAGCAATCCAACCGAGCAAAACAGCAACGACAAAACAGGCGAAAATAGCTTATATCTAAAGGTATTACCTGTGTTTAAATATGTTGCTAGCAACCACCAAACGAATAATCCGGCTCCGAAGGACCAATTTTGTTTAGCAATTAAAAACTCGAATTTTACCACGTTATAATTTATTAATTGAAACAAATCAAAATTACCAGATGGTTCGCTGGTTTCTACGAACGACGAGATGTTGACTGGGTGGCTGCTAGAACATAAGTGACGTGACTAACAAATTTACCGCGCATATGCAATTGAACATAATACACAAAAACTAGAACGGTAATGCTCTCACTAGCAAACACAGAATTCAAGTTCAAGCTGGTGATGAGCGATGACCAACGGCACTTGCATATGCGAGCAACAAGAAAAACAGCGGAATTAGATTTGAATAAAAGAATACAGAGAACTCAGTCGAACCATAGGGTATGCAACATTATGTTAGGTAGTTAATTTAGAAATATAATTTGAGTTTTAACAATTTTAGCTTTAAACAATTTTAGAATTAAGAACAAAGCAAATAATTTAGAATAAGGAAAAGAAAACAAACAAAATTGATTCCAAAACACCTAGTTCTGCTTCCTATTCAATGGCTAGTACTGCCCGTTTCAGAGATTCCGTACTAGGACCTCCTCGTTTTGCCTATTTTGTCGCAATTCCGTCCATCGCCCTCTGCTCTTTTTGTTCCATCTTTCGCTTCACTTTTGCTTGTTGAGCTGCCCTGCTTTCCCGGTTGCTGCATCCACTCCTATTTTAGACTTTTGTCATGAACGTACTTTCTCTCTACCCGTAACAGATTAAAATGTGTGACTTCTGTAGCAATTAGTACGACTGATTCCGACATCGTTAGATATTAGCTTGCAATACGTAGAGAGACTTTTAACTATGGAGGAAAATATAATCACTGCTGAAGGCCGAACAATTTTCAATTCGTTGATAGGTTCTGTTAATGCTCGTAAACGTCTGCTAAATCCTTATTTCATAAATGTCAATTTTATTTCTGTGACGACTCCAAATTTATAGAAAATGTCGTGCCTTGTTTGGTGTCTCTCCTCCACAGCTTGCACCATTTCCAATCCATCATCCTTACCGTATGGGACAATGACCCAATTCCATATTCTACTTTGATGCATTATATTTGTTTCCATTTTTTTGGATGTTGTTTATATTTACATATGATTCCTGGTCTCACGATCAACAGTTCATCTAAGCTTGCTACGATAAGATACTCGTAATGTGAGACTTGCAAACGGCAACTATAGAAGCTCGCCCAAGCAGCTGCTCACGCTCAGCCGTCCAAAGCTCGGCACGCTGCGCTAGAAACTGTAGTCTCCCACAACATAGCCCGTTGGCACATAAATGTACTTTAAATTTCGAGAGTCTGGTGAAGGGTTTTCAAAAAATTCTTCAACACCAAGAATTCGAAAGGGTGGAGAAATGTACTTTCCGTGTCTGTGTACTATCTGTGTCTCCATACATGTTCTATGGAACGTATTAAGGGGAGGAGTTAACACGATACACCTAATCTTCGATCAGGGCATACCAAATTAGATAAAAACCAAACCCAAATTAGACCTTGTGAAAAACATAATTGCTCAATTACCAAGCTGCATAGTGTTTTAGGACCACTTGTCAACTTTTAAGACATAAAGGCTAAATATAAAAAAAAACACAAATAATAAAAGGCATTCCACTGTGCAAAACCTAATCAAGTCTGAAGAAGAAGCTCCATTTCCGGTTGCAAAATTTTAGTTTATTACACTCTTGCAGCGCATAACTCTAAGCAAAGGTATAAGCAGGGAAGCAAAATCGAAACTATTCAAACAGGACACACCACACACACACACACATATATATATATGTATATATATATATATACACCCCATTGCGAAGGCTGAAAAGCTGATGATATTGCTGGTGCGCTTAACAGCCACAGCGACGACAACACGACAATAGACCATCTCAACCAAATTAATGCAATTGCTAGACCACTGAGTTGGAAAATGCACTGACATCGAGAAGAGTATACGTTGCCGCTGCTGCTGTTGCTGCTGCGTCGGCCATCCTCTAGTCAACGTCAGTGTCATTGTCGTTGTTGGGGTTCCCTTCTGACAGACATAGAATGACTGGTCTGGTATGCCAAGATTAGAGAGCGAGAGAGTTGGCTGGTTGTGCGTTGCAGTAGAAACACCTATATCAGTCACCATCATTGTTGGATGGATGCAATGCATTTGTTTTGCATGTCAGTGTTGGCATTGAGAGGTTGGCTTGTTGTTTTTTTTTTATTTTAATATCCTCGCACATAAGCTCCGTCTAGCCAAGGTCCTCCTCCTGGATGATAATTTGAAGAGTTTCATATTTGCAAGGCTCCAACCAGTTGACTGTTTCCGTTTTGTTTTTAACTTTCTTGTATACTTTAGTACACTAAAGAGATAGTTATTGCAATCATGCTGAAATTTCGAAGTCAGACTATGAATGAGGTATAATATTATGGCTATGAAGAAATCCATAAAAGAAAATGAGTCCGCCAATTGACTGTCAAAGGATTTGCTTCAAAGTTCACATTTTGAGGTTTTGGGGTAACATCTCGCAGACTTTTTTTGTGATTTTGTTTTTCTTTTTTATTTAAAGTGGAACCTTTCAAACAAATGGATTTAAAAAAAAAAATGTATCAAAAACGGGTTCAACGATTTTGGTTGGTTTTTGTGTATTCGATTCTTGTAGTGAGGCCAGCCCTGGGATTACCTTTGTCAGATACAAACAGCGCGCAGCGCGCCCAATCTATCTTCCCTATCTATCAGAGAGACGAAGAAGAACCTAGCTCAAGCCTTTTTGGATTGTTGAAGTTTAATCTGAACTAACTGTAGCATTATTGCTACAATCAGGCACTTTTACCACGGGTATTATTAAAGTCCTCCGATTGAGAAGACGATTTTCAGTTAATAGTTCGAATGGGACCCAGGTGTGTGGTATCGGTCTGCAAGGGATATCCTAGCCCCCGGTCAAAGTTCTTCAAACTTGCTTATCCCTGCTTAATTGCCTATAGAGTTTGCCATATAGGTCATGTTGCTGGCTACCAGCTTAGTTTTGACCGTGTGCCATCTAGGAAAGGAGATTGAGTCATCGATATCACTCCTATCAATGACTGCGACCACAATTTTGTCCTTAGAGCGTCGGCAAAATATTTTTGAGATGTGACAGTGGACGTGTGGTTTACAGTCTTTGCTGGTGTTTTTCGTGTTAATAATCTCCTAGGCCCATTTAACGCTCGAATTAAGTTCTGGCGTCCTGTCGATGTTCACCTGCATTTTCTTTTCTGCATTGCTTTGCGAGAAATGCCTGAAGGGACTCTTGTAATAGGGAGTTTTGGCAGCAGCTAGATGACCATGATGGGCCAGTTTTTCCCTTATGCGGATTTCAATCATTAACTCAGTGGTGATACCAATGGAGTGCATGGACCAAGTGATATCTCGGTCCTGTTACAAGTCCATACGAAATATTTTCACTGGTAGATAGCTTGGGATCCGTACTATCACCCGGTTTTAAGGAACCAGTTTCATTGTTCTTGTGTTTGTTTTTTCTAGTTAATCCGTAGGTCGCTAGGTGTCCAGATACTCCGCTCATAGCTAAGCTATTTTTTGAACTGGGCACCCAATTAATGCGGGGATCATCGGTGTTCCCGTTTCGGTAGAATATAAATCCACAATTAGAATATTTCAAAAGAAAACAAACTGAAATAAGTAATCTTTCTAAGACCTCTCCTCTGAGTACTTAAGGCTACTGTCATTGTCAGAATTTAGTGAACTTAGCGTAAACGTCACCGTTGCACACTTTCTGTAGTTTAACGATTCTCCTTTAAACGTTGATGGTTTCTTCTGGTTACAGAAATCATTAAAAAATCTCATTATTAGTATTTTTTGTTGAGAAGTACGTACTTTCCACTAAAATAGTAATTCATGTGATTGTAGTAAGCCTTGGTATCAACACATAAGACCGTAGGGATACACTTAAAACCTAGTAAGCCTTGGTATCAACACATAAGACCGTAGGGATACACTTAAAACCTTACACCAGGTTAATTTCTCATGTTCAATTACCTGTGCAACACGAACAAACACAAATGCGACTGACCTCAGGGCATACGTTACGTATACGTGGTCTTTAGTTTATATTGCATCTGAAGTGGTGACTGATAACTGTTTCAAATATGTTATTGCATCGTTTGGGGGTTTCAAGTCACCTGGTCCGGATGGAATTTATCCAGCTATGCTGAAACAAGGTTTAAGTTAGCTTTTGCCAACGTTGAAAATAATTTTCATTGCGAGCTTAGCCTTGGTCTATACCTATATATTTACCTTCTCCCTGGCGTATGGTTAACGTCTCTTCCAAATTGATGATAATTAAACCCATAATTTTCCTTCCTGCGGAGAAGTTTGGAGAGACTGGTTGATCTGCAATTTTGATCTTCGATTGATTAAGGGTGATTTTGATAATGCGACCTATGATAGCTTATGTAACTCTCTCAGGTAACATGGTTTAGGTAAACCTTTGGTGATTTGGATTAAAGTAATGCTAATGTACATGACGCTGATTACCGAAGCAGATTGCGGCAAGTGTGTCATAACAGGAGTAAATAGGGGCTGCCCACAAAGTTTTGTTCCGTTTTCCCTAATATGGCTTAAGGTGAAAGCAACTCATGTCGCCGTTCTTTTTGTCGTCGGTTCAAGCCTAGGGGCTGTATTATCCCTTGATTTCATCGATGTTTGATGCTCTAGAAATGGGCTTCAAGAAGAGACATTATGGAATCTGTGGAATCAGACCTATCCAAATAGACGGATAAAAACGGTCCGCACAAATTCTGTTCACCTGGAAATTTGAGGTACCGAAATGGGACCCACCGAAGCGAAAAGATGGCCGCCCTAACCTGTGGTATTCACTTCCGAATTAAACTGGATACGGAAAAGTGAAGAAAGGAGTAAAGAAAGCCCTTTTACGCATACAATAGGATGAAATGGGGCTTGCTACAGTGCAATTGTCTAGTAGTAATACCAAATCCTATCTCAAGAATCTGAAATAGGGGCAGAAAATTGCTTGTCGTAGTATGAAAGGTACAATTAAATCCATACCGCTACTAGATCTTCCCAGCCGAAGTCATTACAAAGTGTGAGTATTTAAACGCTGAAACAAACATAATTAGCTTCTTTCACTACAATACGTCAGGAGGTACCAGGTTTTTAATTTCAAAGCAAATAATAGGTAGGTAGGTATCCTCTTAATATAAAATGCAAAATGCAACTTTGCATTCTTCTCTTCAAATCCATACCAGAACAATGTCATGATACTATTTACCCAACCCAAGGAGCCACGAAAACGACTTTTTCAACTTTAAACGCAGTTTGTCATCATTCTATGCTAAATCCAGGTGCGAATACGAACACGTCGCGCTGGCTGTATTTGAATCTCTTCACGTCGCGTCGCTGTAGGTAAAATATATATACCTAATTGCTAATTATGAAATCCCGAAAAGTTTTGACTTTTATTTGCGCGGCGAAAAGTAAAATAAAAATAATTCATTGCGACACTTTCTCATGAAAGTGCGACAATGTCTGCAAATTCAGAAGACGCACGTAGGTGGGTTACGTGGGGGAAAAAGTTATTCTTGTTAGTCTTGATTCTTAGGAAAGTTTTATATTTATTTTTATTTTTATTTTGAAAAAGACCAAGACGAAGGGTTGTCTGGTATCCGACAAAGAACGTAAATTTATGGATGGATAATTGTTGAAAATTAAATTTTCACATAGCGCACACGAAAGTATCTTGATTTCCGCTTATTTACAGAACAAATTCCTTAGCAGCAGATAAAGAATGCAACAGTAGCAACAGCGGGTTAAGCTGCAAAGCGGGAAGTGAAATAATTTGTTAACCTGTGTGCAGGGTTCATTACTCTTTCCCTCTTTCTTTTTAGTGCGTTTGAAGAGTGCTTACACGAGCAGTACTCGTACCTACTACCTACTACCTGTACCAACCACTAACAACACATTTATCTCCCGAAATAAAAGACTGCAAGATAATGCATCAACAACGGCCATTCGCGCATTCATGATCCAGCAACGGACAGTAGACTGCACTGTTGTACTTGTACATATTCATTACTTTGGCTGAAGTTGTACTGAGTAGTATGAAAGACGTCGCGTCGTTATGGCGATAACAACACGATCCGTCGTAATACCTACCTCGAAATCCAGGACGACCGACATGGTTGTGTTGCTGCAAGATTTGCAATCAAGGCAAATAATTCGAAGAGTTGAACGACGATAATAATTACATGAATAAACAAATTGCATGGTTCATTGCAGCTGCCTTTAACGACGGCGTCGACGCCGGCCGTCGAAGCCCCCCACTTCGCCGCCCTTCGTCATGAGGTTGAAAGTGCAGAAATTTTAGTTACTGAGTAAATATCCTGGTGGAAGATATGAGACATGACAGTGTTTTATTATGATAATAAAATAAAGAAAATTATCCCCTCAAATGGAAGCGAATGACGATGATTGTATGAAGGAGAGAGCCAGCTTTCAGGGTTTGCCTGTGCAGAGGGTTTGACTGCAGACTAACAGTTGGAGAGTAATGAAATGTGGCGAAGTGTCCACTTTTAAATAGCTGCGCGAATGAGCGACTTTTATTCTGCAATTTGTGTTGCATAGGGAAAGAAATTGATAAACCGGATAAGCTCAATCGGGAAGGAAGTATTGAGTATAATCTGCAAGTTCATAAAAATGCACTTTCGTTAAATCGAAATCTCGGTACTCGGTGTCTGTTTCGACACATTAGGTAGAAGCTGCGAATAATAAGTAATCTCAACGATGCATAAGGCTTGCAACAACTGAAGAGACTGGGTAGCCGGTAGTAGTCGGCGGACAAAATAAAGGTCTCGGAAAGGGTACAGGTAAGTTAATATATAAATGCGATGAGCAAGTGCCAAGAGCGGCCTGCTTAATCGATACAAATATCAACTTTCTTCCCATTCCAGAATTTATTACAAAGGACCTGGTCGCTCTACTAATAGAAGTGCCGACCGAGAGAGGCACGCATAACATCGTATGTGCCTCGGCATACTTTCCTGGTGACTATGAAAACATTCCACCAGTAGAGGTCCAAGCTCTCATCAACCACTGCCACATCAAGGACCTTTATTATGTCATCGGATGCGATGCAAATGCATAGTAAGGTATGGGGTAGCAGCGACAACAATAGAAGAGGTGAGTGTCTATTAGATTTTCTTAGTAGTAACCGAGGAGATATTCTTAACAAAGCTTCCAACCAACCATTACAAATGCGATCTGTGAAGAGCTACTTGACCTTACACTCGCGAGTCCATTTATTTCTAATTTCATAGTAAATTGGCATGTGTCAGACGAAGCCTCTCTATCAGACCACCAACACATCACGTTTGACATTCCAGGCCAACTGTCACAAGTCCCAACCAGATACGACCCCAAGTCAACGGACTGGAACATGTATCGAGGACTCGTTCTCTCTCAATTAGATATGCTTGTCACATCAATTAAATCCACATGGGACTAGATTAGGCAGCACATCAGCTGAATAAATTGGTACTAACCTCCTTCCATAGTAGTTGCGTTGCACTTGCTCAGAACTGAGAAGATTAAAAAGAGCTGCCTGGAGAAAGTATTGCGAAGACATAACAAACATGCCGATTGCGGCACGTATCCATAAAGCTCTGTCTTAAGATCACACTAACTGTGTAGGATTGCTAAAGAAACCAAATGGCACCTACACGACGAACCATTTAGAAATTATCAAAACCTTACTATAGGTTCATTATCCAGGTTCATCTATCCGTGAAACACACGATAACTCAAACGCTACAGATCCTAATACGATCATAACCAGTAGAGTTAATAGCTTATCTGGCAAGATCTTCTGCTCGGATAAGATTTGATGGGCAATTGGCTCATTTAAACCGTTCAAAGCTCCTGGTGGTGATGGTCTATATCCAACCTTAATTCAAGGGTAATAGACCTAATCTTACCATCAATCACTGCTTTATTTAGAGCTAGTTACAACTGGGATTATATTCCGTTAGCTTGGAGACTGGTGAACGTAATCTTTATTCCCAAAAGCGGCAATAGGCCAAGTGAACTGCCTAAATCTTATAGACCCACAAGTCTAACATCTGTCATGCTCAAAACTATGGAAAGACTTTTTGATGTTCATATCAGGGGACAGATAGAAAGAACTAATCCCCTTCACTCAAGTCAGTTTGCGTACAGAAAATTCTATCTTATTAAAAAGATAGAAAATGCCTTTCTGACAAAGGAAATTGCCTTATGTGCCTTCTTAGACTTTGAAGGTGCATTCGATAACACCGTATACAATGCAATTGCTAGGGCAATCACCCGTATAGGTATCGAGGATTCGACCAACCATTGGATCAGAGCCATGTTGGAAAGTAGAATCATTACCTCCACCTTAGAAGAGTGTCTTTGTCGGTGACGGCAATTAAATGTTGTCCACAAGGAGGAGTGCTATCCCTACTCCTATGGTCACTAGTCATTGAAAACTTACTAGTTAGTCTAGACAGACTAGGCTATAGCGCCATAGGGTATGCTGATGACCTGGCGATTATTATTAATGGCAAGCTTAGTGCAACTATTACTAGTGACATGCATGATGCATTGCGACACATCTTAGAATGGTGAAAAAAAAGGATTATCTATTAATCCCAGCAAAATCATTCTAATGCCTTTAACTAGAAGAAGAATGGTTAGTCTTGCAACTATTTCTACGGAAGGTACGTCAATGAATTATTCCAATGAAATAAAATATCTGGGAATTATCTTAGATAAAAAACTCAACTGGAATTCTCATATTAAGTCCGCCACGGAGCGTGCAATTAGAGCCATGTGGGCCAGTAGACGCCTGTATGGCAGGACTTGGGGCATTAACCCAAGAATGATACTGTGGCTTTACACAATGATGGTCAGACCCATAATTGCCTATACCGCTATTTGGTAGGCCAAAACTCTTGAACGGACAACGACAAATAAGCTGCAGCGTATCGCATGTCTAGGCATAACTGATGCCATGCGCACCTGCCCAACAACAGCACTAGAAGCCATTGTTGGGCTTTCTCCACTACAGATCTTTATTAAGAAGAGAATATAAGTTCCAGCAGACCACGTCGGTCACCTGAGTATACTGAACTTAATCCCAAACATGGATATGTTGTACTGTATCCCCGACATTATGGTTAGGGAATACAGTTTTGGGAAACTATTCGAGGTTCAAATACTTGATCGCTCCAAATGGGCTAACGGTGTTCCATCTATAGATCCGAGAAGTCTGGTCTGGTATACAGACGAATCAAAAATGGAATCTGGACTTGGAGCTGGAGTCTTTGGACCCAACACCAAAGTCTCAATACCAATGGGAAAATGTCCCACGGTATTTCAGGCTGAAATCCATGCCATCGAGACCTGTGCTAATTTAATCTTCCGAAAAGGTATTAAAGGTGCCAGAATACACATCTTCTCGGATAGTCAAGCAGTACTACAGGCATTGGCATCCCATACTTTAGTTTCCAGGTCAGTAAAAACTTGCTATATTGCTTTACAAAATCTAGCGAAGCAAAATAAAGTCAAACTTGGATGGGTTCCGGGCCACTTGCAGACGAGCTAGCTAGAGCAGGATCGGAATCTATCCTACCAGAACCCTATTGCAGTGTTAACTGGGCTACTTCTCTAAGGCCAGTTAACGTTTGGGAAACAAAACTTTGTCTCACCCACTGGGAAAGTGTTCCGGGTTTGAGACAATCTTAAAGATTACTGAGGCCTTACTCCTATAAAGAAATCCTACTCTTGAGTAAGAAGAATATTAGGAAGCTGGTTGGCTTCCTCACAGGACATTGCAAAGTGAGGTACCACCTCAACAAAATGAACCTGTGACAAGAAATCGAGTGTAGATTCTGTCTAGAAGACGATGAAACCTCTGAACACATTCTATGTGAATGCGCGGCCCTTGTTTGGTTAAGACGAAGAATCTTCCTTAAAGAAGTCCTTTCAACAGCAGAGCTGATGAACTCTGCAGCTAAGGACGTGGTGACTATCCCTTTTAGATACAATAGACCTTTCTGGTCGCAGTGTCAGTCAAGTGGGCAAGGGAAACACAAAAAAAAAAAAAAGAACTGAAGAGTCTCATGCGAAAAAGAATTAGTTTTATGAATTTTGTGACTTTAACTGTAAAGTTGGAAAGGAATCGAACGAGAAATGAAACATAAGCTGACAGCTGACTTTAAAAATGTAGACCTAGTCTTCGTAGTTGATGTGTTCGAAAAAAATTTATTTTTTCTTTTTTCTTTCTTTTTCGATTGCTGCTAGTGGTACTGTTTGGCCAATCGCGCTTACCCCCTGCTGTGGCGGCTTTGAAACCCAGATTTATTGCCAGTTTCATTATAAATTGAAGCCCGTTAAACCGTTTCCTTCTGACAGAAACTTTCGTGGAGAATAACGAAAAACAAAAGACAGTCTGTGAAAATAGGAAACAATTTTAGTAACAACATCGATGTACATAGCCTAGGATTAGGTGCACAAGATACAGGAGACCTTAATTGGGAGCCTGGTAGATCCAAAAGGCGCAGAGGTATTGGGCTGGATACCTGTATGTTCAAAAAAATAGGAGGTATCCGATCCAAATGGCTCATGATTCTTATCTCTAAACTTATAAGAGGCGATCAAATGCTTGATCTGTGAAAAAATGTTTATCTCCTTCTTCGCCACAAAGAAATTGGAGACATGCGAAACATTGGTAATTATTGTTATAACAAAGGTATAGTGCTTCTGTGGAGTCAATTCAAGTCTTAGGTCCTTGGATTTTTATTTTCGCCCTCGATTATCCGTTTCAAGAAAAACTATCGGACCCGCAAGTACAACTGCTATTCTCTGCTGACAATGGAGCCATAATAAGCAAGGATTAAACCTTTCTGCGACTTAAAAATGCCTCCGAAGCTGAAAAGAAGGCCACCGTCATTCAAGGAGGAATTAGGGCACGACGAGCTCGGTTGATAATAGCAACCAACATGTTCAATGGATAGATCCTACGAGCTCGAATCAGAGGCAGGCCTAAAATTCTCTGAATTCCCCAAATGCAACACAACCAGCTTCAGTCACCGGCGACCCTCACAGGTGAACCAGTAAAGTGAGGAGGGATATGATCCTAATAATTCAGACCAAAATTTCGTCAACACAAAAAGGAAGACGTAGACGTAATTCACAGAATACTTCTGGAACTGAAAATAGTTTGTCTTAAAGATTTGCTTTACGAAATTGGTGCGAACTTGAAAGTGTAGGGAAAAGCAGATTCGAAGTACATATCTTTAAAGGCCAAAAAGGATCTTGGAGTAGTTTATGCTCTTATTTGAGCTTACGAAGGAAATAATATTCCTTCCACTAACAAGGCATTGGATTGCCTGTCGTGAGTTTTGAAGAAAAGAAGCCTAGCAGAACGTTTAAGACAACAAGAAAGATCGAAGTGTTTGATAAACACAAACACGCAGTTCTCGTTTTTATTACGTCAAACAATTTTAATTGCCCTCAAATGGAAAACCACTGTTTTATTTGCCCACGATTGCCATAAATCTCCCCGAAATGAACTGATACGTCACGATTTTATATTTTCAAATTGCGATACAATTTATAATCCTATTCATTAGTTTAAGGAGCACACAACAACACACAAAATACAATCGTGCAATCAATTTGGCCACTCTTAAGCATTCCTGTCCGAAATAATCGATGGCGAACGACAGTTTACCAGTGTAAATAAACATCGAGTGGACGACAGTGTAGTGTACCCAGTGCCCACCAACAAAGCAGCACATTCTGTTGGCGATGCCTCCTTCTCATAAATCACCAGTTCTGGGGCCGCCGCCGCCGCGGTAGTAGACAAATTTATGTGAATCAGAGAAGGCCATAAATACGTAAATATCCAGCCATTCATTTTGTGGCACCTCTACATGCATACACACATACACAAACTCCGCATGGCAGCCTGGTCGATCATCAGAGTCATCTCTCTCGTTTTTGAAATTCTATGGGCTAGATACTTTCGTTTCATGCTCGACTGCACGAAATCCGCAAGCACACAAACACACACACATGAAATAGGAGAGAGATTTATGATCTCTTAATCCATTCATCTTGCACCCTTTTCCAAAGGTATGGGTCGAAGAAGGGGCACATTTTCTTGCAGGCCAGGACAGGCCAGTACCACCGAAAAATGCAAATCCTCAAGCTATTTGCTAAATTGTAGACACACGGAAGAGCATACTGCTTCATCTCCCGCATTGGCAAGATACGAATCAGCAACTAGAGGAAGCACATGGATTAACCACACATCACGATAGCACCTCCAATCGACCACAAAACGTGATGGTAATCTATCACACACAAGCCGCGCACTGTAGTCAAAGTTCCGGTTTGGTTTCCACTATTCCTGCCATTTGTCACGTTAAATTTGTTCGACACGTTGTTCTCTGTGCCTGGGAAAAATGGATTAAAAAAAAGATTTATAAAGAACCTTTTTGGAGTCTCCAGTCCTCGTCCAATGCACGTTTATCTATCTTGGACAGTCAACTACATATTCATTCGGTCAATATGTGAATTAACAACGTAAAGAGCAAAGAGTGCGGTATATCCTCGGTGCCATTTGAAGCGAAGTGAATACCTTGCAATAAAACTTTCGGCAAAGACTGCATCAAATGATAATATAAAGATAAAAAAAGACAACGTTTATAAGGGGTGTCATCTGTCAATCAATATCTCTAGCGGGTGGGATACATTCACAATTTCGATTAGTGCAAACTAAGTCAATTGAATGGGAAAAAAAGATTCGCTGTCTGGCTTAAGGGATGCTGAATGAGTAAGCAAAATCGATGTTCCTTTTTTAGGATTTACAAAGAGGGACAGACAAATATTTGAATGGGATTACAAAGTCAAATTTATGTTTGGATTAAAGTGACTATGACTGTGAACGCACCCACCGGGTCATACCTCCAAGGTGACATATAAATTAAAGCTACTTGCCTGACGACTGGCACACTTGGAACAAGAATAATTCCGATCATTCCCTGCACCTTTAGCTGAGAGGGTACCACTGTGTGGTAAGGCCTTCTCCTGAGCCCACAAATCATGGCGTCAACTGTATTAATAAGGGCTCTTAGGTCAGTCTATGCTGATGACAACCAAACTTATGGGGCTTATTCTCCCGCTCTTACTCGAACCTACTCCCAAAATGGTCATTACACATTTTTAACCTTGTGCCACAGAACTTTCTTAAACTTAAAATAAATAGAAATCAAGCCTTCTCAACTCACTCATTTCCGGAAAATAAAAACTGTTCATGGCAGATTCCCTCCATTTGATGATCGCGACCACCTTAAGTGGACTGATCGGTATAACCTTCGTAGCTTTGATGACTGATTAAGGGGCACGGTGCCCAGCCATGTTCTTTCGCAACTTTGGCAGTACACCGTTACTTACACGAACCAACTTGCGCCATGTTGAACACACATTTTTTGAAGTCAAACAGGCGGACCAGTAGATGTACAGCAAAAAAGTAATCATCATCAAGAAATGTAGAAAATGAGAAATGTATTACATTACAGGAATAACAACAAAAGTGATTTTGACATTTAGTATTGTTTGAAAACAACTTTGACGGAAATTGTAGTAGATTGAAAGAAATTACTAAGCTTACTTAATACCTAGGTGAAATCGTTTTTTAGTAGGATTCTATTAAAGCTCATTACTATAGTTTAACTTTGCAAGTAAAGGGTGTTTTTTTAGAGGTATTGAACTTCGAATTGGAATAAAACACAAGAAAATCATTTTAATATCCATCAATTTGGCAAGGATAATTTTATGCTATTAATGTTTAAATATGATTTCGGGCATGTGGCCACCGCGGCTGGTTCGAATAAAGACAAGTCTAGAGGTCCAATTTTAAACAACTTTTCCAGCATTCGGGGCTGTATGTCGGCAATAACGCCACGAATGTTGGCTTCCAAGTCCCCTAACCTTTCTGGTTTGTTGGCGTAGGCGAGCGACTTCACATATCCCCAAAGAAAATAATCCAGTGGTCTCAAATCACACGATCTTGGTGGCCAATTGACAGGTCCATTCCGCGAAATTATGCGCTCATCGAATGTTTTCTTCAATAAATCGATTGTGACGTGCGCTGTGTGGCATGTAGCGCCGTCTTGTTGGAACCACATCTCATCCACATTCATGCCATCCAATTCGGGAACAAAATAGTCGGTTATCATGGCTCTATACCGGTCTCCATTAACGGTAACTGACTCTCCACCATCATTTCGGAAGAAGTATGGCCCAATGACTCCACCAGCCCATAGAGCAGTCAGTTTTTGTGAATGTAAAGGCGTTTCAAGGGCCTCATGTGGATTTTCTTCACTCCAAATGCGGCAATTTTGCTAGTTGACGTAGCCATTCAACCCAAAATGAGCCTCATTACTGAACAAAATGTTGCGGTAATCTTCGCGAACGGAACCATTACCATTGCATGATTTGCAAGCGTTGTTCATTTGTCAACCTGTTCATGATGAAATAGCAAACCAAACTGAACATAAATGACATTAGAGTTGCCAGATTTGACCACAAAATGTCAATTTTGTCTCTATTCGAAAAACCAACCTCTAAAAAGCATCATATTTGAGGACACGGATTTCCTCAGTCATATAAAGTTTTTTGCTGCGCCTACTTTTTGTGGGCGTTTTTTGGGTAGACCGTACCTGTAAAGTGAATTTAAAAATTGTTCAGTTCTCACTTTCAGCTTATCGTCCATTGACTTCGTTGTCAATTGCATAATGCACTCGTGTGTCCCCCGCAACAGAGCTGAATTAGTCTAACTGTCAGTTATGTTCTACCATTCAACGTAGGAGAATACGGAGGAACATTTTTCCTGTCATAAAATATTCATTTATAATGGTATTTTTTTGTTCCACATACACATTGATGTACCCATACGAACAGTATATCATCGTTCATCTGCAGCCCCAATTTATCCTCAAAAAAAAAGCCACGACCAAAGGTCTCATCGGAACAATATTAAAAAAAAAAGCACTTTGCGGTTCACATTCTTTTGCAAGCAAAATTGGATTAAATTCATCCTAAACGATTGTAACGCTTTTGGAACGTGAACTGCATACACAATTGACTAGTCAGCCGGGCATACATACATTGTAGCCTACTTGGCATAGGATAAGGCCTTTCGAAACAATATGTGTAACGGTTTAGGACAGTGGAAAAGTCAACTGATTCCTCCATAGAATTGGGTCGTCGTCGTTGTCGTCATCATCTCGTAAGACGAAAGGAACGTTCCCTTCGAAGCAGGATGAAATGAGTTAGAAAACGAGAAAAAAAAACAATATTGAGAGCAATGCAGTGACGATAAAATTCTGCTAAACGACACCCGAAGGCGTATTTTATTTTTTTCGTCTCCTTCCTTCTTTTATTTGCTTTGGCAGCTGCTTGTGGGTTTTTATCTGGAGATCTAGCCACAGCTGGAAGGCCATTTGGCAAATATTCTTCTCGACTTTGTTGTCCTTTTGCGCTAAAAATAATAATTTACAGATTTTGTTTTCGCCTTCTTAGTGATTGCGACTACGAACGAACGGAACATGCCAATGTTTCAAATCTCTGATGGTCTGATGGTTGTGGTATTGCTGGCCAGACACGATTCTTGCTGATGTGATTCTTTTGTCGTGGATTTTAAGCTTTAAATGGAGTCTGAAGTGGATTATAGTTATGGACCAAGTCTGAGCTATTTTTTGTTTTTTTTTGTGTTGATGTCTGTTCCAGTTTTGGTTAAAAGAAAACAGGATGCTTTTATGGACTTTTTGTTGCCGCATGTTACGTAGAACAGCAAAATAATATGAAATGACACAGTTTTAGAGCAAACATGTTAAGAAAAGAACTCAGCGCGTTTTGCGAAAGATTATGTAAGAAGTGGTTTGGGTCGGAAAAATGTTTGCTGAGTTAAAACGCGTATACGCCCCAGTGTCCCTAAATTAAATTTTAACGATTTCATTTCTTTGATAATGAAATGTTGGTGTATATTCTTGGATTAAATAAAAATATTAGTAGCACATTTAGTAGATGGCGGGAGGGCTTACGTAAAAGATACATTTTTCATGTTTTTATACCGTTTGGTAAATAGAAATACCTAAAAATGTGTATTTAATTTTAGGCTCGCCTCTGCCAAAATAAGAGTTGCTCAAATAAAATCTTTTCATCCTCTGCGATCCCAGACCAAGCAGTTTATCCCCCTCTTTACTGCTGCCACCAATGATGTTTCAAAGGGGTTGGTTGATTAATCTGAAATCGAGGTACTAGACGAGTCAGCGATGTGCTGATGATAAAATGATTTTTTTACTGTAGCACGACTCCAAAGAGTTATTTTCCAAGACCAATGAAATTGCATTTATCACGTTAACATAAGACCATGAGGAAATTCTGAATAACTATCTTTTAGTTGGTTTCCCATGGTCTCTCAATATAGATATGTCTTTTGAACAGACAATGTAACCTCAACCAACATTTTGCCAATGCTTTTTCAAAAAGGTTCGAATTTCCTTGTATAGTCTCATTTCGGTTCAGTTTCACTTAAGGCTATAAGCCAAATCAACTATCACCAAAAAATGCAACAAGCCCAGTCGACTAAACTATATACTTACAGCCGTATCAGTATCAGCCATAAAAGGCTGTCCTCAAAAATCTTCCGGATTGGACGGATGGTTCTATAGTGAAATCAGGAGTGGAAGCTAGTAAGTAGAATGCGACAACTATATTTACAATTCTGGTAAAGGATGTGCAAGCATCTAGAGTCAAACATACCATTAAATTAAAATCCGTCATGCACTGCTTGAACATCCTTCAAAAAGCTTGAACAAACCTAAACTATGAAGTGTTCCTGAACGTGAGAATATTGACGGTTACAAAATAGCCGATGAATTTTCTAGAAAGGGCTCTGAGGGCCTGCTGCATCCTTAAAACAGCAGTCAGTTAAGCTGTTGAGAGCTGGAAACATTCAACATTTATTACTGGGAATACAGCCCAGACTTAAAATGAGCTTTCTAGCTATTCAAAAATAGCCTGACACCACAAGCTTGTTAGGCTACTATCACCTTCCGACTCCTTGTATTGAGGCTTTAAATTTTTTGCGTGGATATGAAGGGACTCTTCAACTACAGGTATAATGGATAAACCAAAAGATTTACACCTACGATGTACCAATTATGTCCTTAGTTATTTGCCTAAAAGTGGATGGTAAAAACACTGTTATGCCATCGATTAAGTGCGCACTGTTCTTTTGCGTCTCAATGCCATACGGCGAATATCGGCACTATGCTGGGTGCAAAATCGTGCAAGTTCTCTATAAGTTGGACGCACAAAACCATTCTTCTTGAAGCAAGCTTCTAAACTTTTGTTTATTTTTTCTAAGCGTGTATGCCATCACTAAAACTCACTGAAGTAATAGTATTGATCTGACTGAATGACGAGTGGCGGCCTTGTGGAGATAACCGTCGTCTCAACGCCAACTCAGTACCTGATCGATATACCATCTGCAAGATTTTACATACTTTTTGGAAGACGAAAGAATTTTTTCGACGCTAGGACTACAAAAGGCTAACCATCAGCTACCGGTTGAGCCTAATGACAAACCAAAGACAAGCTGTAAGCAGTTTCTTTTCATGCCATCTGAACTGAGGAACGTTGCCCAAAAATTTCAACGCTTTATAGACAACGTGTTGGACTTCGCATTCGCGTACATCGATGACAAGCTTGTCGGTTCTAAAACTATATTTCGTGAGCGTGACTTGGTGTTAAATCGTGCAGGAACAAGTCCAGTTTTAGGCCATACAGTCGACGCCTTTGGAATAAACCCACTAAAAAGCAAAGTTCAGGCGATTCTTGGCTACCGGAATATCTAGTGAATTAAGTCGCGTCCTTAATTCGATAAATTTTTAGATGTGCTTTTTTAAAAATGCTGTCAGCGATCCAGCAAACAATTCCAGCAATTGACTATAAGAACTAAAAATCGTGCGGCTATCATAGATAGAGGAAAGTTTCTAAAAATGTAAGCCCGCCCTCGCAAAGAGAGTATATTTCTAATGCGCTGAACATAATAATCTGAACTTTTACATGCTGATGGACAAATTCAACCAACGGCAGATTTTAAGGATTCTCGACCAATTAAAGGAGCAGTTTCATGATATTGAAACTCTGCGCGTTTATCGAAATTAAAAGCAATATCTTCAAGGGGCACCCTTAAAAGCTATTAAATGAGAACCATAGCGTAGCACGGTATCAGAGAAGCCTTATCTTAGCTGAAAAGAAACGTTATACCCGCTAGAGATATTAGAATCTTCACTGACAGCCCAGCGGCCTTACAATCACTAGATTCAGTTTCTCTCAACACTATAGTAGCCCTAGAATGCCGATTCTACCTTAAGCAGATGTCGAAGCAATTCAACATTCACCTATGCTGGGTGTCGGGATCTATTCCAGTGAACTGTAAGGCAGAGCAAAATATGGAACTACTCTGCCTGACATTTCACCTGAGTCGTTCCAATTGGTACATGCAAGCTAATGCTAAAATTCGAACCTATTGACAGAACCAGTGGCAGAACTTGTCTATCGACAAAGCTTATTTGGGCTATGCTGGATCTGAAACGCTCTAAGTGTTCGATCTCTCTAATAATACTGCATGTCAGTTCTACAATAGGTGTCATCACTGGACACTGTCTTTTAAGCAAGCACTGCCCTGCTCTCTTCCAAAATCCAAAAGCCCACCCAGAAGCTTTTTTCCATGACGATCTTGAAGCTCTGTTCGAATGGTCGAAATGGTTTAACGAGTAGAGTAGTGAGCCCAAGTTAGTCGGCCCCCAGACCGCCACTTGAACCTAAACTAACCTAATACTATACACCTAGTATTTTAAAATAATTTTACTATTGAGAACAAACTTACATAGCTTTTCATATTTTATCATATGTCATTTTCTATAATTTTTATTATTTAGACTCCTTTTCCATCCGCAAGTAAATGCTGAACACTTTTCCAAAGGACACCATTCGAAGGGCTAAATATTTTCTTAAGATAATTACTGACAATAGGCAAACATTGCGCAGGGAATGCAGTAAAGACTTTTACTGCTCTCTTACCTTAGGACGTACAAACAATAAGGCACTTTACTATCACAAAGAAGTAGTGAATGTCTATACGACACGAAACTCTTCTGCCTCTTTGTATGTCTTCGGTATCGGTACTTATTATTTAAGTATTCGCCTATCGATCTAACTTGATTCTCGTTCATTGTTTTTGTTTAACTAATACAAACTCGTCTGCCTCATTGCTTGGTCGGTTGGTCGGTTCGGTGCATCGTACGATTGCAGAACAGACTGAAACTATTCCAAGAGTGTCGACCATCGATGCAAAGGGGGACACAAGCCACTAAAGCATACTATGCACTGGGGTAATTATAATCCACCTCCAGACAGAATGGTTCTATTGTCAACACACGTATAACAATGAGGTCATTGGATGGGTTCAACTGAAGGGAAGAAAAATAATAAAAATGTCGAGAACGAGCAGCATATTCGTAAATTTGCTGGGATTAAACTTTTCCATTTGAACGAATGGACACAAAGGTGAATATATTATGTTCTTATTATATATTATTTTGTCTATTCTTTTTCTGTGTTTTTTTTTTTTTGTCAACATTAAAATTTAATAAAAAGACAAATTTGAGGTAGAGCGCAGCAATGGGGTGGCTGATAACATCCAAGAACTCTGCAACAATTTAAGCTTTCGGAGTCAATAACGGTGTGTGGCATTGACCAATGCAAACTAAATAGGCAAACGGATTTGGAGGCAACTTTAACGAAATATCAAAATACTAGGGCAATAGGTAGGTTTTCCGCAATACCTTAATGGCAAAGATGCTCGTTGAGAGGACTGAAATTGGTGATAAGGCTAGTTTATGGATCTACAGACGCTTCTTTTAAGACAGCTTTGAATGTCTGCATCCGCATCATGCCAGTATTCGGTATATTGTAGACGTAACAGCTTAGTCATTTCACTTTTGTGGACCACTGAGCGGCATCCTATGGATTGCTGTGGGCCAACAAAGGCTGATAATAATCCCTGCCTGGAAAGAGCGTGATCTCTTTCATTACCCTGGGTGTCCGTTTGTTTCGGGTGAGGCGACATGTTGGAGTAAAAGAGTTACATCTATTCAACCTGTTCAGATTGCTTATGGCCTTTCACAAAATTTTGGAGGTGATCATAGCAACAGAGCAGGTTAAAATAGCTTTTTGAGCCTATGTACAAGGTAACGTCTTAAACTCTTTTCCATAAAAAGATACGCAGCGATTATTATAAAGGTTTCGAGGTTTCCTACTTTTTTAAAGAAAAAACATAAGGAAGGGCTACAGTCCGCTTGGGGCGAACAGTATGATACCCTATCCTTATCCCTATGTACCCCAAAGAAAAAAAGCATTAGGAAGATGATGGATAGCATTTTATTTCATTCTATGAAATTTAAAGAAAAAAAAATATTTTTTTTGAAAAAACGCCCCCAAAAAGGCGGCGTGACCAAAAACTTTGTATGGGCAATATATTGAAAAAATATTGGCAAAATATATTGTTAAACATTTTTTTTCGATTTCTATGAAAATTTTCAAAGAAAACAGCATTTTAGTGAAAAACGCCCACAAAAAGTAGGCGTGGCAAAAAACTTTATATGACAAATTTATAAAAGTAGGCAGTACCTACATATCTTGTGAAGGTTTTACAACTTTATCTCTCTAACTTAAGCCTTAAAATGGTTTTTTCTAAATTGTGGGCGTGGCAGTGGGCGGATTTAAAAACTTTTAACACTTTACCATTTCGGGACCCTAGGGAGTATATGCTCCAAATTTCAGCCTCCTAGCATAACTTTAAAGGCCTCAAAAGTTGATACGGACGGACGGACGGACGGACGGACGGACGGACGGACATTGCTAAATAGTCTTATGATTTGGTCCTGATCATAAATATATATACTTTTATGGGTCTACGACGAATATTAAGGGGTGTTACAAACTATGTGTCAAAATTAATATACCCTTAGGATAGGGTATAAACACAGAAAATTCAAATTTAATGGAGTATGTTTATTATCATTTGAAAGAACATTCTTTGGCATTTATTTTTTGAAGATTATGTCTATCAAATGTTGGCCGTTGCTACGTCGCAGATGGTCCATCCGTTGAGTCCAATTTTCGATCGACTGGTAACTGGCAAATGACACGCGTGATGTTTTCCTCCAAGGCCTGAATCGAAGCGGGTTTGTCGGCATAAGCTTTTGACTTTACATATCCCCACAGGAAAAAGTCTTACGGTGTGATATCACACGATCTTGGTGGCCAATCGACCGGCCCAAAACGTGAAATTATGTGCTCACCGAAATGTTCTCTCAATAAGTCCATTGATTGATGCGATGTGTGGGAAGTGGCGCCGTCTTGCTGAAACCAAATGTCGCCGAGATCACGAGCTTCAATTTCAGGCATCAAATAGTCGATTATCATGGCACGAAAACGGTCGCCATTGACGGTTACGTTCGCACCAGCATAATTTTTAAAGAAATATGGACCGATGATTCCACCGGCCCACAAACCACACCAAACCGTTGTTTTTTCTGGATGAAGTGGCAGTTCTTCAATCTCTTCAGGTTGCTCTTCGTCCCAAATGCGGCAATTTTGTTTGTTTACATACCCATTGAGCCAGAAATGGGCCTCATCGCTAAACAAAATTTGCCTCGAAAACGTCGGATCTTCTTGGAACTTTTCAAGAGCCCATGGAGCGAAGCGATGTCGCTTGGGAAGGTCGAGCGGCTTCAGTTGTTGCACAAGCTGTATTTTGTACGCTTTCAATTTAAGATCTTGACGTAAAATGCGCCAAATCGTTCCATACGTCAGTCCGAGTTGCTGCGAACGGCGCCGAATCGACTCTCTACGGTCTTCGTGTACACTCTCAGCTACGGCCGCTATATTTTCTTCACAGCGTGCTGGACGTGGTCTATTCGGTCGAATATTATCCAATAATGAATGCTGGGTCTCAAAATGGGTGATGGTGTTGCGAATAGTACGCTCAGTAGGCCGACTATGTTGACCATAAGTTGAGCGAAGTGCACGAAACACATTCCTCACAGAACATGAATTTTCATAATAAAGTTGAACAATATGTAAACGTTGTTCACGCGTAAGTCTTTCCATTATGAAATGCCAAACAATACTAAACAAAAATAACATGACAGCATGACACGACTCACACGTGATCTGTCAAAAAAGGCTATTGAAAAAAGTATCTCTACTTGAATCACCCGTTATTAGAGAAAATCTCTGCTTGAAAGACAGTGTTTTGTTTACCTTAGAAGTCAGATAATGTGATACGATAATCTTTAGAATCTCACGCGGTCAAGAAGGAGGACTCGAAAGCGGTCCTCCAAAATCTGTATTCGACACATGGAATCGAGTGCCCCTCCTCTATGACCAGCGTATCCAATAGAAGCTCTTGCTTTCAAGCTTTCTCAACAAGGAGTCAATGAGAAGGTTCCACAAAATGGCAGACAGCTCATTTTACAGCTCGCCTAGTTCTAACACAGCTTTTTATTTATCTGCTTTTATGCATTTCAAGAATCCATTCAAGATTCAATTCTGCAGACGGTACCTACAACATCTATAAAGACAAAAAGGGAACAAAACTTGTGGTCAAGTGCTTTGCGCACTCTGACCGTAAGCTTTATCAATGCCATCTCGGCGGATATACCTTTTTGATTGGAATACTGGCTGTCATGAATACATAACGTAGGTGAAATACTCAGCTCAAAATGCATGCAAATTAATTTTTCAGGGCCTTTAAGTAGAAATGATGAAAGTACTCGCATAGCAATGAGAGCTTTATAAATCTTAGTTAACACTGGAAGATAAGATAAATGCCATTCGGCTAAGGTAGTTTAAAAGGAGAGAGTTAGAATATAGTGTTGCTCCCCTTCGCTCGGCAGCTGGTATGGAATTTACATATCCAGCGATTTTGACACTTCTTACAAGTCAGAAGTATCGCGTTAGGTAAACTCCTTAACTATCCCGAAGTTTTTGGTTTACGTTGTAGTTGTTGTTTTATTTTGTCCTTGTCAGATGAGCTGATGCTAAACTGCAGAGTTGAATCATATTAGCCAGAATCTCGAATTCCAGAATGCCATCGCCATGAAGAGCTTCTGACAAAAAATGCTATTAAGCTAACATATGGTGCGTTTCTACTTGAAATTCGTTAGTCTATTCCAAGATTTGCCTTAGTGTGGTTAGTATGTTGCAAAAAGGTTGAGTCCGTTGTTAGGATCTTATACGGAACATTAAGCAAGGATATGCTATGGCTTTCTTGAAACTGATCTGGACATTTTAATTTACTGGGAGCTGGGAGCCTACATATAACATATTATTTGCTTCTTCTCTGCTCTTTTGGCTCAATACTCTTCCCTCACACACCCTCATCAGACCACGGAGTATTATTCGGGGTGATTGTAGTAGTCATCGCCGAAATGACGATGCGACACATGCTTTTGGAATGGATTTGGCTCATGCTACTCGAATCGTCCAACGTTAAACTTTTCTTTTTCGCGGTTGCAACTTCTTCGTTGAACAGTTAAGATCTGAATTGAGACGCTAGAAGAAGGTGGTCAAAATCAAACTTTGCCCCTCGCAATATTTGCACCTACATAACTGCCGTGCCTCGATCGATTTGGTTGTTGGTTCGACCATTTACAGAACGCCAGCTTGCTTTGGAGATTCGTTGTCGTGAAAGCCGATTGCTGATTATAATTGTATTACGAGCTCCTGCAAAGCATTTTAACCGTAAGCTGTTGCCATTGCTTTGCTCGTCATCTAATCCGCCAAAGATGATTTCCCGTAGGCATGGATTTAGCTACATCAATGGGCATCTGGTAGTGAATTATGTATTCTACAATCCACAATGACCGATTACAATAAACATCAGCTACGGCGTATACCATAATCTCCCATAATTATGAATATTTTAAGAAATATGTAGGTATCTGATTGTTTTGTATATTAAATAAATGACATTTTCCTTAAATCTAAATCCCTCTTTCACACCCAACGAATACATGTGGTGTCAGAAAGAGGTTAGCGGGACTCTCAAGCTGGGCACTACTATATAATGTGCTCACCTCCCGCATATTGAGTGTGTGCAAAAAGACGTGGACGTGGAGACATCGGCTCGTGGACGTGGTATCAGTGAATTAACTTATAATAAAATATTGAAATTATCGTTGATATTTTGTTTTATTTGGAAAAAGATCCCACAAATGGGGGCTCAACCGGGATCCATATAAATAAAACAGAGCACATAGTTTCAAAAAAGCAATTGTACAAACATACAAGTAAATAACACAAAAAAAATCGTAATAGCGTGATCGAATTTTACTAACAAGTGTCGGGAAAATTATATAAGCGCACACACACGAACGTTTGTGCGAGCGCAGTGGCGAGAATATAGTTCCGCAATTCATAAAAAGAACAAAAAAAAAAAAAAAAAAAAAAAAAGAAAACGTTGGTCGCTGTTGTCGCGGTTGGGTTTGGCGAATGCTTGGTCTCAATCAGTTTTTGCCCTTGAGAGTTATACGGTTCGGTCGCGAAAATAAAAAGAAAAACGAAGAACAATGAGTTCAAGGCAGAGGAGAAATTTGCAACGTAGTACAAATTCGGTCGACGTGGACGATTCTAGACATTTCGAACGGGCTGAAACCGATATTTCTGGTTCTAGGTTTAACATATCAGATGTTGAAAATGTCGTGCGTAAATACTCCGGCAATGATGCAATAAGCATTAATAAATGGCTAGACGAATTCGAGTCATACGCCAATGCCTTTCAGTGGAGCACGGTTCAAAAGTTCATTTTCTGCAAAAAATCCCTATCTGGTGCCGCTAAGCTGTTCGTGGAGTGTGAAGCAAAACCGGTATCATTTTACCAGCTAAAAAATGCGCTAACGGAAGAATTCGGAAGGAGAATTTCAAGCGTCGATGTACATAGGAAACTTCGAGAAACAAAAAAGAGAACGGAAGAGTCGTGTCGCGAATACTTATACCGTATGCTAGATATTGCAAGTCAGGCAAGCGTGGATGATCTTTCTGTTTTTCGGTATGTTATCGATGGAATGCAGGACGCGGTGGTGAATAAAACTATTTTATATGGTGCACGAACAGTCGCAGAATTTAAGGAAAGGCTTCTGACATATGAACAAATGACATCTGAACGGGACACTGCAACGAAAACTCGCGATAATCCCGTTACAAATTCGGCAAGAAGCGCAGTTAGGAATAACGGCAATAGGGCGCGATATTGTTTCAATTGCGGTTCTGCAGACCACGAGTTTCACGCATGTCCAGAGAAGTCCAAAGGTCCGAAATGTTTTGGATGTGGCAACTTCGGGCACAAGCGTCCGGATTGTCCAACAAGAGGCAGGCATGCAGCGAATGTAGTACAAAAAACCGATATGATGCGGCAAATTAAAGTCAACGAGGTTGCCGTCTATGGACTCATAGACACGGGGAGCGATGTCTGCATTATAAAAAAAAATCAGGTGAAAAGAATCCGTCCACATTGTATTTTAAAAGATTGTCGTTTCTCTTTAACAGGCATCGGAGCTAACGTCGTCACAGATGGCGTCTGTAGGGCGGATGTCCAGATCGATGGTGTTACGTTTGAAAACATCGAGTTCTATATCGTCGAAAATCGTTTCGTAAAGCCTGATGTCATTATCGGCATGAGCCTTCTAAACCAAGCCATCGTGAAAATCGACAGGGGCACAGTAACTATTTCCAAGTTGAGAGAAGAGGAGCCGAAAGTTTCGCCCGATCCGGACAGTAACGTGGAGGGAAGTTGTTTTCTGGCATCCATGAGTGAACATTTGATGGAAGATGCTACTGGCAATTTCCCAGATTTATCACATGTTCAGAGAGCTGTGGTGCGGGATGCCGTTCGAGAACTTATTGTAAGCTATTCACCAGAAAAACCAAAGCAGTCGCCCGTGACAATGAAGATCGTGCCCATAAACGAGGAACCAGTTTACTTTTCGCCAAGACGATTCGATAGGACGGAGAGAGGTATAGTCAGGAACATGGTTGAACAGTGGTTGGAGAATGGAGTGATACGGGAAAGCGTTTCGGATTATGCAAGTCGGGTGGTGCTTGTGAAGAAGAAGGACGGTTCACACCGGCTTTGCATCGACTATAGGGCTGTAAATATGAAGATTCACAAGGATCGGTGGCCTATACCAATAATCGAGGATGAGATAGACTTCCTCCAGGATGCTGTTTGGTTCACGACGCTGGACCTGGAAAATGGATTTTTCCACGTCACTATCGAGGAAGCCAGCAGAAAGTTCACTTCCTTCGTCACTCAAGACGGTCAGTATGAATTTGTTAAGGTTCCATTCGGACTGTGCAACTCGCCGAGCACTTTCCAGAAATATATAATGTACATTTTTAGAACACTAATCCGTCTAGATATTTTAAGAGTTTACATCGATGACATTGTCATAAAAGCAAAGACGATTGAGGAAGCGCTACGATTTCTGAAGATGGTTCTTGATGTGGCTGCCGCTAATGGACTTCGGATAAATTGGAAAAAGTGCCAATTCCTACAACAGGAGATCGAGTATCTCGGCCATCGGATCTGCAACGGTAAAGTTTCACCATGCAGCGCAAAGATAGGGGCAGTGCTCAATTTTCCCAAACCATCAACTGTGAAGCAGCTACAAAGCTTCTTGGGTCTGGCGGGGTACTTTCGGAAGTATATTCCTAACTTTGCAGTGCGGGCAAAACCGCTAACGGAATTACTTAAGAAGGCCGGAAAACCTCAAGTTATACTATCACACAACGAATTAGCAGCGATTGATGACCTCAAAAATGCCCTGGTGACCAAGCCGGTTTTGAAAATTTTTAAATACGGCAGCACTACCGAACTTCACACAGATGCCAGTAAAGAAGGGTTTGGTGCTGTCCTGCTTCAGTGCGACGACGAGGACAACGCACTGCATCCAGTTTATTATATGAGCAGGAGCACTACAGATGCTCAGAAGAAGTATTGCAGCTATGAGTTGGAGGTGCTGGCTGTCATCGAGGCAGTTAAAAAGTTTCGCATTTACCTTATTGGGCAGAAGTTTAAGGTAGTAACGGACTGTAAGGCGTTCGAATGCACCATGAACAAGAAGGATCTAACGACGCGAGTGGCCAGGTGGGCGCTTCTTCTGGAGGAGTTTGACTTTTGGGTCGAACATCGTGCAGGAACCAGCATGAGGCATGTAGATGCCTTAAGCCGCAACCCAGTATCAGCAGTCATGTGCCTGAGGGACGATAATGGTTTTCTGAAAAGGCTAGCTGATGCTCAGCAAAAAGACGAAGGATTAAGTGCAATTCTCGGCGTTCTTAGGGACGGTCCTTATAAGGATTATGTGGTCCACCATGGTTTGTTATGCAAAAATATAAATAACTCTATTATCTATGTCGTTCCAGAAGCCATGAGATGTTCCATTATTCGAGACGCGCATGAACGAGGACACTTCCGTGTTAAGAAAATGAAGGAGATTTTGAAGAAGGAGTTTTTCATCCCCAATCTTGACCGACGTATTGAACGATGTATATCCAGCTGCGTAAAATGTATCTTAGCGGACAGGAAACGTGGAAAAGCAGAGGGTCTATTGCATCCAATACCGAAGGGCGATACTCCACTAGCTACTTTTCATGTTGATCATTTGGGACCGATACAAGATACGAAAAAGGGTTATCGCTACATATTGGCGTTCATAGATGCGTTTACGAAATTTTGCTGGCTGTTCCCAACGAAAAGTCTTGGTTCTGAAGAAGTTCTCCAAAAGATGGATGTGATTGCGGAGACGTTTGGTTATCCACATAATCTCATTACGGATAGAGGAGGAGCTTTTACCTCTAATAACTTCCAAGCCTATTGTAAGAGTCATGATGTCAAGGTGCATGCAGTTACGGTGGGGGTTCCGCGTGGAAATGGTCAAATTGAGCGGCTTCACACTACAGTAATTGCGGCATTGACCAAGCTGTCCTTAGAGTGTCCTGACAAGTGGTATCAAAATGTCAAACCACTTCAAAGAGTTTTAAACTCGACATTTCACCGAGCCATCAAGACGACACCATTTCAACTAATGACTGGAACAGAGATGAAAACAGGTAACGAACTTGAGATAATGAAACTAATCGAAGAAGAATTTCAGAAGCATTTTGAAGACACGAGGATCGAACAACGAAATCAGGCAAGAGAAGCGATAGCGGCAATTCAGGCAGAAAATACGCTTCATTTCAATAAGAGAAGGCGAACAGCGATGAACTATTCAGTGGGTGATCTCGTGGCCATCGAACGAGTCCAGTTTGGAACGGGGCTGAAGATCCGTCCTAAATTTTTCGGGCCATATCGCATCACCGCTAGTAAGGGATTTGACCGCTACGATGTCCAGAAGGTTGGCGAACACGATGGACCGAAAACAACAAACACCAGTGCGGATAAGATGAAACTGTGGATAGACGGCGACGATGACAACGACGATGATGATTTTTTGGACGAAGGGGTAGAAGAGGTCGAGGGCAGCGGAGCGGTTAACTGCAACGATTCATCTGAGACAGATGATTAATGGAATGGCCGAGTGTGGTGTCAGAAAGAGGTTAGCGGGACTCTCAAGCTGGGCACTACTATATAATGTGCTCACCTCCCGCATATTGAGTGTGTGCAAAAAGACGTGGACGTGGAGACATCGGCTCGTGGACGTGGTATCAGTGAATTAACTTATAATAAAATATTGAAATTATCGTTGATATTTTGTTTTATTTGGAAAAAGATCCCACATACATAGGCTAAATAATAAATAATATCCAATTAACCAGTCCAAAAAACGTGCTGATAAGCCAAGCAATCAATCGAGACCGCTTATAGTCTGTTATTTAAGTGCACTTGACTCGAAACAGGTTTGGTTTCCGACATTTATCACCGAACCCATCTCATGTATTAATTAACCAAGTTATTCATCTCCAAAATTTTTATGTTGAACATATCATTAGTTAAATACATAATTATGCTTGAATAATGTCAACTTGTATTCCACCGAAAAGTACAAAACATATTCTTCGATGACATCCACTCGTGAAAGTGATAAAAATCAACTCAACACGGAACTATCACTTGTCCTCACCATTCGTAATGCGGTGCCTGATTCACTTATGTGTGTTCTAAAATTTCCTACTAAACGTTCTTCTACAAATAGAATTAACATATAATAAAATTGCTTAATTGCTTGCAACATTGTTGTGCACGTTAATAAATTACCAACTACAAAAAAATAACTCAGGCAATGGATGATGCTTGAATTCAAAAGCAATCTCATGAGTACATCGGGCATCGCCTTGCCCGCACTCAGGCCACTCATTATCATCCAATGCGAGAGCAGTTGACAAAGCATTAGGTACTTGAACAATGTTCTATTCTAAAAATAGTATCGAAGAAGCAAGATGCTCACCGAATCGGAATCAGAATCAAAATCAGAATCGGAATCTTTCGGCATGGCTCACCATTTGGCAGCAATTGTACCTTGACTCTCGGTGCAGTAAGAGTCACAGAAGCTACATACATATACGTATGTATATTCTACAAACAATCCGACTGACTCTTGGTTGTCTGGGAGAATTGATTGCAACACACACCATACCGCTACCACAAGGGAATGAGTTTCCATTTTACTAACCAAAAATAAAAACCACAAGATACATTCGCCTTTTCGCCGCATGTGACAATAAACTATTTATGTCTTTCGTCGGCCGGCCACGGGAGGAATCTGTATCTGTTTAGCTAGACAAATGGCAGACTGAGAGAAATTGGCCGACGAAAATAGGTCTGCCTTTGGCAAACGAACAACAAACAACATGCTCGTCATCGGGTATCCGCATTGGTTTGCGTCGAGGGGGGGAGGTGGCCACTATTCCGTGTGTATCCGAAATTATTGGCAATAGTTCACCTCTGTCTCGGATTATAATTAACATGTTTGTCTCTAGCCGTCTGGAGTCTGTCTGCTAATTAGAGAATAAATTTAACGAATTTCCAAGTGACATACAACCAATGAGTCAATAAGTCAAGTTCATGATTACTTTTCACTGCGAAACTTATGAGACATGTTTTTGTTGTTATTGTTTTTGGTGCTCCATTATTGACCGCCGCGTTGAGTAGAAAGCCTGTTTCTGTTTTTTTTTGGTGCAGCAGAATGTGTGTGTTTGATGAAATGAAATGTCATATCTGCACAATAATTAGCTGTTTCCGGGTGAGTTTTTGCTTTTGGTGAACAGGTATAACTGGTGGCAACAAATCATTTGTCAGTTGACAGAACATTAATTGTGTTCGCTGAGAAAGTTTACGATTAATCAGAACTTGAACTGAGCTTTATAGATAGGCAGGTAAGTATCCAGTTTTGGAGGCAAACAATTGTCTGGCAAGACTTTGAAGGTTGCACGACTTTCTAAGTGCCAAAAAAGGGTGACTTGTTTTTTTTTAGTGAAATTTTAAAGGTAATATGTCAACACATTCTAAAAAGTTCCATTGGATTTTTGGTGCTGAAATTATTTGACTCTGAGTCAGATTAAGCAAAGTAGCCTTCAATGGAAAGGTGAAATCTGTTATGCTTTTAAAGTTCAGCGGCCTGGTTCTCAGATCAGATTCGATTTCATAAAACAATGTGCAATCGATGATTGTGGAATGTCGTTGTTGGGTCCTGTTTCCTATTGTTAGATATTTATCACAGATTTCATACTTAGAATGATTACTAGTTCTTAACAAAGGTATATATGTAGTAGAAAGAGAATCCTAGATTTCGGGAGCTTGCACCCTTTCCAAAGGAAAATTAAAGAAATGCGCGATCAGTAGTTTAGCAAGCAAAAAATTTCAGTTTATTTGTTTCGTGGGAAATTATTGAAAACACTTACAAAACACATTCGAATCTGAGATCGATCATTGTTAGAACATGATTTGGAAAACACGAATTGCATAGAGAATAAGAATTGCTTGCCGGATGCCTTACATGAGCTACTTCGGAACTCAAGCTCTTTGAAATTGCGATCGAAACCTAGTCCCAGGGAATTGAAGAGGTTGTCAAGCGACACTTCCACCAGCAGCTGAATAAGTCGAACATCGTAAGGCAACCAGAGAACGTCCAGTCAATGTACAATGTACATGTACACATCTACATCGATGTTGCTGCGGCTTTTATAAAGCTGAAAAAGAAGAACCGTTAGCGGAACTTTTAGTAGGGGTGTCTCATCAACCAAGTGGAAAATTGAAGAAACCATGCGCGATGACTGGACTATCAGCTCCACTTGCCCCATTTAGTGATAAGCAGGTACTTGGCTCTTTTGAGGGAAAATTTCTTTGAAGAATATATAGCCTTGTGATTAGAGGAAAAGATTCAACCGCCAACTAAATTAGCTATACCAATATGTGGGTGTAGTTCCAAAAGCCACAACACGTCGACTAAATTGAATCGGTCACATCGAGCGGACGTACACTAACCCTCCATTTAAGAATCCCAGCTCCCATGTACTCCCATGTGACTAAAAGAAAGACCGCAACTCCGTTTCAAAGACCAAGCCATAGCGGACACCATAGCCCTAGATCCAGATAACTGAAAGCAGCTACCCTTTTAGGACCATAGAGGATGAAGGGCTGCTGTTTCTAAGGCAGAGTCTCTCTACCGGTCGGAAGTTACATTAAATTCAAAATATCGAATGAACCGATTTGCCACCGTGCACATCAATTGGAGCTTTGTCCATCAACTTTTTAAAGATCTCTTCTTACGACCTTACAAGATCCAGCTTGTGCAAGAATTAAAGCCGCGAGACCATGCAATGCGTCATGATTTTAGTGTATGGGGCGAAAATGAGATTGATATCGATGCTGATTTTCATCGCAAAATTTTGTTCAGTGATGGGGCTTATTTTGGGTTGAATGGCTACGTCAACAAGCAAAATTGCCGCATTTGGAGTGAAGAGAATCCACATGAGACCCTTGAAACGCCAATGCATCCACATAAACTGACTGTTTGGTGTGCTCTGTGGGCTGGGGAGTCATTGGGCCATACTTCTTCCTAAATGATGCTGGAGAGTCAGTTACCGTTAATGGAGACCGGTATAGAGCCATGATACCCGACTATTTTGTTTCCGAATTAGATGGCATGAATGTGGGTGAGATGTGGTTCCAACAAGACGGCGCTACATGAACGTCACAATCGATTTATTGAAGAAAACATTTGATGAGCGCATAATTTCCCGGAATGGACCTGTCAATTGGCCACCAAGATCGTGTGATTTGACACCATTGGATTATTTTCTTTGGGCTCGCCTACGCCAACAAACCAGAAACGTTAGGGGACTTGGTAGCCAACATTAGTGGCGTGCTTGAAAAAGTGGTTGAAAATTGGACCTCTAGACTTGTCTTTATTCGAACCAGCCGCAGCGGCCACATGCTCGAAATCATATTTAAACATTAATAAAATCATCCTTCCAATAAAACCAAATTAATGGACTTTAAAACGAATTTCTTGTGTTTCATTTAAATTCGAAGTTCTATACCCCTCTAAAAAAACACCCTGTATTAAGAAATTGGAAAGCCGAATGTAAAACTATCTTCGTAACAGCATCGACGGATGACGAGTGTAGTACACAAGATGTGTTGAATTTCCTATAGTGACTCTGCTTGTATCAAGCTATATTACTGTTTGAAGCTCTAAAACGGCACTACCAACACGGCAAAGAAGGATGGTGTTGGACGAGGAAAGGGATATGACTTCTAAACTTTATCAATGTACCCTTCCCATTTGGGATGACAGAGCTCGTTTTGAGTAGGAAACGTATCTTAGATGACGATATAAATTATCATAAGTTAAGATGCGATCAAACGGTCATCCAAACTTGTCATCCGCATGACATGCCGACGTCAGATAACTTGTGTTATTCAGACGCCCGACGAATTTAGGATAAATTCTACGTCATAGTGAAGTCAGGATGTCATCCGGATGACAACTTTGGATAACCATCTGATCGCACCTTTACCATTATGTCAAATGGATGAAGTGGCTGAAGACACTGAGATGCAATGTTGGGCAGCGTAGGTTCAAAAAGTATGATAAATTATTGACATAATTGACATAATATGATATGAGATGATAATCAATTACTTTAATTGGTCTCAAAGTAAAAGCAAAGCATTAAATAAGAATCCATCTTCATCAATACGCTCGTAAGGTTTATTTAAAAATCAAAATCACCAAAACCGACTTGGTGTCACCAAGCACCTGCACTTAGGTTCCTCACACTGAACAAACCAGAATACACGGCTTCTTTAGTTGGGAAATTACAAGACGGGTATCAACAACCAACAGTCATTATTTTTAGATTTCTTAAGGCAATAGCAAAGTTTTGAAACAATTTGCATCTTTAATTCATATCATATTCGCGCTCTATACTGAAAACAATTGCAAGACAATATTGCGTAATTCACCCCCTCGGTAAATACATGTGGATATGCTATAAGAGAGCAGCACCTTGAATGTCTAGACGATAAGCAAAATGAAAAAAATCGTAGGTTAAATAAAAAAAGACATGCCGACGTCAGTGGTTCAGCAGGCAGCCAACCCTCAGACCCATCTACCACAATAATTGTTGCAACTACATACAATACAAATACAAGTGTAATCATAGTCAGACTCAAGGCATACGACACAACACCGCACAGTTACAATGTTTAAAGAAGATACCTAACTACCATTTGCATCTAGAATTCCATTGAATGCACTCACCGCCCGAATTTATGCATACTCACTAACCAAAACCAATTCTCAGATCTAAGCCTCAACGCAACGTCAACGTTAACCTCAGTCTCAGGCCTCAATACGGATGTATGTATAGTTCTTTTTCTTTTCTCTTTTTCACTGTAGTGCTTCCAGCGAGAATGGCCTTTTCTGATTTTGCCGTCATTCGACTGATGGTTTACATTGCGATTGCGACCGATGCCTTTGACGCTGTCTCCGCCGCCACAGCTTGACTTGAAATCGTCGTATAGTCCCGTCTGTTATGTGGTGGCGGCTAAGCTCTTTGATATCTCATGCGGAAGTACCTATGCGATTTGGATTTCATTGAAATGTCGAATGTAAAGGGTTTCAATTTCAGTCGCAGTTCTCGCCTTCCACGCGCTTTCCTCTCAAATCGAAGACAATTGCTGAGCAAAAATGTACTGCTGCTTTTTGGTGGTTTTGGCACTGTAATTGGCGAACACCAAGTCAAATTCCAGTCGACAATAAACATCTCTTCTCAATTCTTCTCGTCGTCGGGAGTAGGTAAGGTTGAGTTTTATTAGGCGAGAAAACTACGAAGAAGGAGGTGCTTTACTGCTTTAGAAAACCACACACCAGCACAATTGCTGTGTGGTGACAACGGTGCAGCATAGATTTCATCCCAAGACGAAGACAATTGTTGGAAAATCCTTTCCAAAGCAAGTTGGCTGCTATCCAAAAGCCATAACCATGCCTACTGCATCAGCTGCCTTCTACTCACCTACTCACCATTTCTAACTCCAACCGAGAAGAAGAGATGCATGAGAGTAGATAACAGTTGGCATTCCCTGCATGATGATTGTTCGCCAGCGTCTAGCGCTGTGCTCCTGTTAACCGATTAAGAGACCTGTTTCCAAATATGGCTGCGATTGGTAGGTACCTTACCTATTTCGTGCAGGTACCAACCACCACCATGCCTATGTATGTATGTATACCACTTAGTGGAGCTGCAACGAAAAAAAAAGAAGAAAAAAAAAGAGATTTATCGCAGAGGGGCGGATGAACGGCGGATCATGGAGCGCGGAGCACGAAACACAACAACGAATGACAAGTAAAAAGCAGTCTAGACGTAGACTAGACTCCATAAAAATAATTATTATCGGTTGCAATTTCTTCGATACTCGTTTTGTTTTGTTTATTTTACTTTTGTCTTTTTTTGCATTCTTTTAAACTTCTTTTCGTTGGGGCTGCTTTTTTCCGTACATATATATTCGCTTGAAACAACAGTTGTCTGTTTGTTTGTTGCAAAAACAAAAAAATGATTCCTTTATTTTGTCGAGAGAGATACATACAAACACACCGATATCAGAAACAGTAGCAACAGCAACTCAGTGGGCTGTCCATTTTCCATTTGCATTCGTGTTTTTTTTTTTTATGTTCACTGTCATTCAGTTTGATTTGGATGATGCAGCAAGGAGAGATACAGATAGATACTCAGATACATGTTCATCATCTAAACAAAGGAAGCAAAAAATAATATGTACCAACAGCGAACAAGTTATGCCCGACGACGACGAGACTGAGACGATGATCGAAGATGAACCCCCTGCTGTCACCGTCACCGTCACCGTTACCATCGCCGTCACAGTCACCGTCAGTCAGTCAGTCAGCCAACCATTCAGCTGTAGTACAGTGCACATGTTAAATGCGAACAAAGACTGTCTGGGCAGCACATCATCCCCACAGATCTCGTGGTGCATAGCATGCATTTTGGGATCCAACAAAAAATAAACGCACACACACTCACACAGAAATAGCAATCAGAATAGCAGGCGAACACGTTTTTCAATTTCAATTACCTTTTGTCTTTTTCGGATTCTTTATTGAATGGATACCGATACCGATAGGTTAGATACATCTCTACCTACATACATTGGATTGGTAGAAGGGTACATCAATGAAATCGACTGGATATGGCTAACCAACATCGCAGGGTAGCTCACTGTATGACGCACAGTAGCAGAGGAGCGAATCTCTGTCAGTGACTCAAACTCAATGTAACCCCCGCTGACTGTGTGATTAGAGTCAATGAACGATAAATTTGTATCGGCGGCGGCGGCGTCGGCAGTGGTTTCGTGATATCGCAATCAACTTTAAGAGACGAATGTTTACTCAATTTGTAGCACTTACAATAGCCAGACAGAAACATGTTAAGACAATTAAAACTGTGTCGGCGCGAGGCAAAACAAAATACCTAAGACGAAAATGAAAACAAATAGTAAGTCGGTACCCAAATTGTGAAATTAATCGGAATTCTACCTTACATTTTGCACCACTCAGAGCAAAGTGTGAATTTTGATAAAATCGGCAAGAAACTTAAGTTAAAAGTTAGTATGGATTAAATGTGATTTATGGCAATCCACTTATGATCACTTCTCGATCGTTTCTAGGCTTTCACTAATCGGATTTATGTAGGTGGGTAAAATGGCTGATTACACGAAAAAGTACGCAAATTTGATGTCACCACTCATGATGACCTTAGTGTAAGGGGTAATGGGTATGTGTACTCACATCCACCAGGTGGAATTGAGAACGGTTGTGATATCATTGAGACACAGGTCCGAGATATCTGTGAGGTTGTCAATGAATGGTCTACCAAACGCCCTGCGTCTAGCTTTGGCCAAACCCGGGCATCCGAATAGGAGGTGAAAAACGGTTTCACTCTCTTTGGCGTCATTGCAGCTACCGTAATTGGTATTATGGGGTATTCCGAGCGTGGGTGATTACCGCCCAGTGGCCCTCGCCATGAAATGTAGTGATGTGACGTGATTTCGCCCTTCACGAACTACAACGAGCGAAAACTTCCACTCCGCAGGAATCCGGAAGAGAGGAGCCAATTCTGGCCAGCTCGTCAGCTTTCTCGTTCTTCTGTATTTGCACATGCCCAGAAACCCATATGAGAGAGATTCTAATCAGCCTGCCTGCTCTAGATAGTTTCTCCTGATTGAGGTGAGGGCCTTGATTTAGGCCTTGTTGTCGACTAAAATGGATGTACATACATATTTGAATTTGTTTTTTTACTACTTAGAGGTATCTGGCCTGCCTCCCCCTGGAAGACGATAGACGAGTTTGGGAGCCGGAAGGATAAGGACATGCGCAATTCATTTGAAAAGACACCCGCTGCCACTTCACAGTCCATTTTTGACACGTCGGTGAAGATGGTTACAGCGGATTCGTTAATGATAGTGCCTGCCTCCCATCCTGATCTGGACGGGAAAGCAGTAGTAAAGGTTTTCTAGAAGTAGAGTTTGGGTGTCATGCAGTCAGTAGGTAGTACTTCTACATTCCTCGGTCACCATACCAGGGATTCATAAGTGAGAATTGGACGTACCACCGCCGTAAATCGGTGCCTTTACGTTAATGACTTTTGACCCAGGACCAATCCATATCAGGTTAGGTATGGTAAAATTGTTGCCATTACACCACGAAAAACAGTGGACTGGTATGAGTGGCACAATCGAATGTTAGACTTTTGTTGAACAGCTGTGCTAATCCAGGATTAGTCGAAAAATTTTGGACTTTGTAATGTACACATCTGCGGCTTCTACAGAAGTCATTGATTAGTACTCACGTCATGGTTTCTTTTTCTTCATTTTTGTCGGGGGTTGCAACTAACCGATGGAGCGCTCAGACACAACTACTGGTCCACTGTGCTACCGTGCAGGCACCTTACTTTAATCTACTTAGTTTTCCCATCTTCCGAAGATAAGAAGGAGGCAAGACAATTGCAGAGGAAGAATTCTAAGGTGCCAAATATATAGGTGGTGGTATCGCTCAAGATCAAACCATTTAAGTGTTTAGCAAAAGCTTGTTGGTCCGAAAGTACGCCCACAGACTCATTTTTATGAGAATCCCAAGTATAAACGAAAGACATGACTACAGATGCAGGCAGATCAAAAGCAGGTTCGGATCCTGAGAAAACTTCTTTTGAACCAAGCTCATCGGATCGGATCTGGAGTTCAGATAAAACTTGGGTTCGAATCACTAGCTAGGTAAGAGGGTTGAGCAGAGCTTTTAATGCAGCTTGGCTATCGCTGCAAATGCAAATGCTTTTAGCGACGTTAATTCAGTTATTTTGGAACCATGTAAAAGGAAAGGCTTATTTCAATGCACTCTAGTCATCTATGTCACGCCACTGATAAAAAGAGCCACACGCAAGAGAGCCGCCTGGATGCGCAACGAACTTCGAGGCAGCAAAACGAGTAGAAAACAACGTTGACAGAACGAAAATTTGGCATCACGAATAGGTAGGTCCCACACCTACATACCTAAATTAACCTATTCACAAAGCTATCCTCCAAAGCAAATAGGAATTTCGCAATTCCGCAAATGACTCATCTTGCCACCCTCGCAAACACATTACATGTTTTATCTATTACTATCTCCTCATCATTTACAACGAATTCACCTCGCGCCTTTGCAATAAATTTTCAAAATTCTCCGTAAATCACCTGCTAACGGGCGCAATGGAATTCCATAAAAAAAAATTAAAAAAAAAATAAAAATGCAAACAAAAACACATTGAAATCATTCGGTCTACTGAGTTTGCTTCCTGCAACGTCCGACATATTATTCGAACCCCTCGGCCCACTTTAGCCTTCCGCCATTATTCACCACTTGCCAGACACATTGAGTTGTGTATTTACCCAAAAAATTAAACAACAAAAAACCAACCAGACAACGACGACGTTCAACAATAACAAGAACAACAACAGCTACGGCTCGCAGCGTCACACGACACGACCAACTGCGTCAGCCTCAGCCTCAGCCAGCTCCCGTCTATGAGTGGTATATTATAGTCTGCCGGTGTCTAGACACAAGCACAACAAATAAAAACAACAACAAAAACCAGCCAAGACGTTACGCAACAGTCCGAGTCCCAGACCCAGTCCCAATCGCAGTCAGAGAAGCACACCAAAAACACACCTCCAACAGCCGTGTCCTTGAAAAAATAGGTGCTGCTATTGTATTGGTGCGGACCGACTACCAATACCTTTTGTTTTGCTTTTATTTTTTCTTTGTCCATCCGCTGTTCGGTGGTGTGCTCGTTTTTAGAATTTCTAGGTCATTAGATGAATAAACGGTAATTTACCCGTATTTATGTACATGAGAACAAGTTAGCGCCAAATTTGTTTTGTCAGGTTTTTTTCGGGTGCTTTCGCCTTTGCCACCGCCCCGTCCGGTTCACCAGAGTTTGGTGGGGGTAGGGCTTTAACTTATACCGTTTTTTATTTGAAGGCAGTTTCATTGAAATTGGATCAACCTAATGACATTTTCAATGGTTACATTGGTACTACATATTTACTTGTACCTCAACCACCAACATATGACTCTTTGCTATTATTATTCAGCTTAGTCCATACATATGTACATCCATAGATAGAATAGGTGTTGAGGACTGACTCGTATTCCCAACAGTCGTATGTTTTTGCTGTAATTAATTAATGAGAACAGCACACACAGGCAGAGTGAAATTCACCCGTCGCCCTTGCTAATTAAATTCGTTCATTTATATGTGGGTATGACTATGCCAGCAGGAATTTAACGTCGTACAGCACAGCACTAAGTGCCTGCCAACATGCAGCCCCTACGTCTGCCAGAACACGTGGAGCAATCATAAATAGGAAGTCAGACGATGATATTGTTATTGTCTGTCTGGCTGCAGTCACACCTCATATTGGTAATTTGTGAGTGATTAAGACGGGGATTTTAGCCGACAATGACAATAACAACGACAACGACAACGACGGCGACGGCGGCAACGACGACGACGATTACGATTACTGATTCAATTCAACCGGGAATATCGTCAACTCTCTCGTTAATCAGGTGTTGTGTTAAACTTTTTCGTTGTAGGTATAAAACCTATAACTATATTTAGTTAGGTACCTACCTATCTACATAGTTTCGTTTAATTTAAAACCTAATTATAAGTAGGCAACAAATTAAGCAAATATGTATTTATAGACAGATTGCAAAATATATATATTTCATTTAGAATTGTACTTAGAGGAAGAATGTAGTCCAAAACACGAAAAAAAAATACTGGGGATATTTTTTTTACTAGTCTAGTCCATTAACGTGTAGAGGATAGCTCCGCACCGATAAAAAATGTTTGTCAGAAAAATATGATTAAGGGAGAGAATAAGAAATCATATTTAGAAAGTTTTGATGTTCAGGTAACCAACGCGAGTGTTGATGCCGAAAACAAATTACTCAACCACTGTATGCGCTCATGATGGAAAATAAGACTACATTTTTGGGACTTAAATGAGTTCTTCTCGACTTGTAACATTGACTAAATTTAAAATATATTTATTATGAACAATTTAACTGTCGAATATACGTAGTAAAATATTTTTGCGTTCAAGTTAAAAATTCCCAAAAAAGGATTATTGTTACCTGGTCCCTGAGTACTGTCCCATCTGTCAAATTCAAATTCAAAAACTAGTTTGTCGCGCATATTGTCTTTTTTTAAGTGAAAAAAATAAAAATGAATGGAATCAATTGCATTTGCTATGGTTGCAATTCATAAAGAGGCAATACACCAACAAAAATGAAAATTCAAATAAGGTGACTAAGGGACGCATGTAACATTTGGCTGATACTATGTATGTAAGTTATTCTTGCAATTATTTAAATTTGTTCATTTCATTGGTATCTTTTGCAGATTTAGAAGAAATTTCAGACTAAACAAAGACTCCGTCAAATACGTGCTTCATGAACTTGAAGCCGAGCTGGTGCCAGGCGTGTTAGCATCTTATATGACCCCAGTCTGACGATTGAGTGCGGCCCTGAGACTTATAGCTGAAGGCGGCTACTTGCATAGCCTGGACCTACGACATGGAACGATTACGAAATAAATACAGCCCAGTGCGAGCATTGGGGAAATAAAGGATTAGAAAAGGGGAGATAGATGTTAATTTTAGCCAGATCAGAAGGGGTGAAATATTTCTTGCATCGCTCGAGCAAGCCTAGATATTTCGCAGCCTTCTTGGAGACGTCGAATATGTGGTCATTCCAACGAAGTTTGTCGTTAACGCACATACCGAGGATGGAAAACATATCAGTTTCAGCGACACAAGTGCCATTCATGGATATTGGCAGAGTATTGGGGTTTCGCTTTAATAACAGACTAGCATTGTGTTTTGGAAGCATTATATTCTATGCTTTTCGGTTTACCCCATTTCAGAATGCTGTCAAGGTAAAAATTTAATGAGCTTAACATACGTTGCCGTTCTAGCTCCACAAAATGGATGGATTACAAAAAACCGACCGGAGGTCATTGATAAAAATGAGAAAGAGAGTCGAAGACAAAACAGAGCCTTGGGGGACACCAGCATTTATTTGGTGAATTGCAGACTTGAAGCCATCTAAAACAACTTGAATTGAGGGTTCCGAAAGGTTATTTCTAATCCATTTTTGACAAAAGAGTAATAAAGGTAACATTGATCCCAAATGCACGCATTTTCGACAAGAGAGCTTGATGCCAAACTCTGTCAAATGCCTTTGAAATATCAATCGCAACAATTTTACTTTCACCACCATGGTGAATAGATTGGTTACACTTTACGGTTAGTTTTGTCATCAAATCACCAATGGATCTGTTGCTGCGAAAACCTGGCTGAACGAATTTTCTGCGATTCAAAATATTTCATAAGTGCAATTGGTCGATAGAAGGATGGAGGGGAAGATTTGCCTCTATTTGACTGGCTGGAGAAATAATTTTTTCCGTCATCTCGGAAACAGCCTTAAAGAATAAAACAGTTAGAAAATCTTACGTAGTGGCTTTCCCAGCGTCGAAGAACGCCTCTTCATAACTATAGGAGAACGATCTGGACCAGCGAGTTAGTGTATATTAAGATCTAGAAGTACTCTTGCAGCCGTATTCTGCGCGCTCGAGTACAGGGGGAGATAAAGCACAATTTGGGAGCTATCTCGAAAGTGAGCAGCAAGCACATTGTCTTTATAAGAAAAGCAAATCATGCAAACCGCTCAGACGAGAAAAATGTGGTTCAATCAAGGAGTATACCATCAAGTTCAAGTGAATTGAGGTATAAATGCTCTAAATGATATAACTTTAGAAATATAAGATTAAGCTTAGAAAACTGGTGGTTTTTTTTTGGCTCCTCATTTAAAATAAATTTTTCTTAAAACCTTTACAACCATATTAGACACGAGTCGGGAAAATTAACAAAATTGAATGTTTTGTAATGCTGAACAATATTCTAATTCTTTCGGTACAACGTCAAGGCATTCGTTAAATCATTGTATCTATGGAGTTTTTCTGGCGCTTGGAAATTACTTCGAGCCTCGAGTGTCTATCTTTGTGCTGATGTTTTTCACCATTTTGTCTCGAACTCGATGTATGATCGTTGATGGGTACATACTTTCTCCATTTAAAGTATGGCATTTATTTTTCTTAACGATTTAATATCGTTGTTGCGTTACGTACCAAAATAAAGACTTTATATGGTCGAAAGGCAATCTCTAGTTTCAATTAAACGTTAAATAATCCATCCTTCTTCGTTCCCAGCTACCTCTTAATGATAAATCCCGTGGTTATGAAATGGAAACCAGCATTTCGGTGAAGTGTTTAATGTTGATGGTTATCTTGGCTTTTTTTATGCTGCTTGCATCTCAGCAATTTCTGAATCCTCGATGTGTGAACGTTTCTGTGTCTTACCAAATTTTACTGCGCTGAGTAATAACCACTTACGCTCACACCTATGGTCTTTCAGCACAAATTTCAATGTGAGCCTAACTGTAGCTCCCCGATCGCTGATTGGTTAAAATGAAGAAAATTGTAATGCGCTTATAGACGTTTTGGTTAGGTAGCTGGCGTAAGAAATTCTATCTTCGACCCATTGCAATCGGAATATTGAGGAAATATTTTGTTAATGATTTTTGGTATGGAAAAGTTTTAAGCAAACACTTTTAATAACACAGTGAAATCCGGAGATGCAAGAAGCCTGGAGTCAACCCTCCTTGCCTCATTTGAGTCGAAGACATCTTTCTACAAAATTTAAATATTTATGTTCAGAGTGCGGTGGATTTACACTAATACTTTTGTCTTAGTTGTCTTTGTCTACTCTTGATAGTAGCAACTCCGAGGTAGTTAAGGAGTTCATTTAAAAATAAATAAATATTAGGCATAAACGGCCCATACAGGACCTAAAGCCTATGTAGCTTTCCCAACCATTGTGTGTGCAAAGTTATATTTTTGACACGAATGGAGGGACCTACAGTTTAATGCCGATTCCGAAAGGCTTCTCATGACATTGCTTACTCTTGGATGTTTGTCGGACGTTCGCAAGAGAGGGGGCTGCGACTAAACCCGTTCAGGTAGTACAGGTCGGGATTTGAACCAGCGACCTCTCGCTTAGTGGTCCAACGCACTTAACTACTAAGCCACTGCACCCACTAAAAGGAGTTCATTTACCGGGTATAAACATCAACTCCACAAATAACAACTTAGTGGAGATCCGACGAAGAATTACCGCTGCTAGTTCGGTTTGGCGAAACAAATGTGTTCAAGAAGAACAAAGCTCTATAGAACCCTTAGCCTGCTAGTTTTGTTATACGGCACCGAGTGCTGGACGATAAACAGGAAAGGAAAGTAAAAACTGGGCACCTTCGACAGAAAAAATTCTTAGGCGAATAGTTGGTCCTGTGTGCTAGGAGGACGAATGAAGGAGAAAATACAACCGCGACATCTATGAGTTGCATCAAGATGTGGATGTAGTCCAAAAAGCCAAAACACGTCGAATACATCGAGCGAATGGACAACAATGCTCTTACGAAGGGGATACTCAAATTCCAGCTCCAGGTTCGAGACGACAAGAAAAATTGTGCCTACGTTTTAAACACCAAGCAATCGCAGATGAAAGAGCGCTTAGTCTGGATAACTGGAAGCATAGTGCCCGGGATCGCAAAGGATGGAAGGCTGCTGTAGTTTTGTCCGAGCATGTTCAGAAAGTTTGGAAAATTCATTATTATCATTGCCAAACCGATATACAATTTGCTTTTAAGGAGCTTAGGAAATGTTGTGCTACTGTCAAAAAAATTTGTATTCTTAGGGAAATTAATAAGTCTGTTCATGTACTTTAAGAACGGAATTAAGCTTATTGTCAAATTTTAAAAAACTGGAGTAAAATTCCGTCAGATAACTAAAATTCAAGAAATTGTTTTCGAACGAGTTGTAAAGGGTGATTTTTTAAGAGGTTTAGAACTTTTTTTAAAAAAAAAACACAAAAAATTCAAAAAAATGAATGAAATATTTATTTGAATCGATAGTTTGAACCTTGCAATTTAATGTTTAAAGATAATTTCATGCAAATGTTGACCGCGGCTGCGTCTCAGGTAGCCCATCCGCTTTCACACATATCGGCCGGTATCTCACGAATGAATGCATGGATGTTGGCTTCCAGTGCGTCAATCGAAGCGGGCTTGTCCCTATACACATTAGCCTTGGCATACCCCCACAAAAAATAATCTAATGGTGTCAAATCGCACGATCTAGGCGGCCAATTGACCGGCCCGAAACGTGTAATTAACTGTTCACCAAACTCGCCTCGCAATTGCGCCATTGTTTCGCGTGCTGTGTGGCATGTGGCACCGTCTTGTTGAAACCACATATCATGCAAGTCAAGAACTTCCATTTCGGGCAAAAAAAAGTTTGTTATCATCGCTCGTATCATCTTTGAAGAAATATGGCCCAATAATGCCGCCGGCCCATAAACCGCACCAAACAGTGGCTTTTTCGGGATGCATTGGTAGCTGTTGCAATGATTCTGGCTGATCTTCACTCCAAATGCGGCAATTTTGCTTATTTACGTACCCATTCAACCAAAAATGAGCCTCATCGCTGAACACAATTTTTCGATAAAAAAGCGGATCCTCGGCCAGCTTTCCAAGAGCCCATTCACCAAAAATTCGGCGTTGTGGTAGGTCGGCTGGCTTTAGTTCTTGCACCAGCTGTATCTTAAAAGGCTTTACGCCCAAATCCTTCCGCAAAATTTTCCACGTAGTGCTGTAACAAAGGCCTAACTGCTGGGAACGGCGCCGAATCGACATTTCGCGGTCTTCTGTTACACCAGCTGATACGGCCGCAATATTTTCTTCAATACGCACAGTACGTAAACGTGTTGGTGGTTTAATGTCCAACAAAGTAAATCTGGTGCGAAATTTGGTCACAATCTTCCGAATAGACTGCTCAGAAGGTCGAGAATGCCGATCATAAAATGGAAGCAGCGCGCGATGAACATTTCGAACCGAGCACGAATTTTGATAGTAAAGTTCAATAATTTGCAAGCGTTGTTCATTTGTAAGACGATCCATGGTTAAATTGCAAACCAAACTGAAGCTGTTTGACAGTGACACAAGGTACTAAACACACGTCAGCTGTCAAAACCAGTGTTGCCAAAACCAAACCAGCTAAAAAATCACCCTTTACAACAAAAAGTTTAGCCCTTTTTAAACGTCAAACATATATTTACTCTACTTAGTTTAACAGTTGTCATAAATGAGCAAAAAAAAAGTTTTTCGTAGCATAAGTCATGAGTGCTCTATGCAAACATTTTGCCATAAATTTTGTAATTTGTCGAACCAAAAATTGCTAGTTTACGCGAAATTAATATGAAAGTAAATTCTTTCAAGCCCAAAAGATATTTTCTGAGAGAATTCTGAAATCTTATGCAGTCATGTCGCATTTTGTAGCTGAGTGAGCGGGAATTTTTGTAAGATTTCAAAGTTTTATATCGCTTATGGTCTTATGTCTTTAAATTTATAATCAGCGTTTGCTCTAGCACTTCTACCACTTTTAAATATCACCCTAAATATTTCTGTTGCACTTGCTTAACTTTTAAGTTATCAGTTTGAAAAAGAAACGAAGTTACAAAATTCTGCAACAAAAACATTGTGATGCAATGTTAGCTCTATCCTTTCTCTATCGATCCTTATTTAAACTGATATGTCCCTTTTTTGTTTTGATCAAAGTTGGGAAACATAATCGCTATTAATCTTTAGACGGTTCCGTGACAAAATGCCCAAAAAATGTCAAATCGCTCAAAAATTAAAAATAACAGATTTGGCATTTTCCCAACTTTTGCCATTATGGGCGATTTTTCACGGTACCTCTTTAGACATGTGCCGCAGTATCACGCCGCTCTGCGTACATACACGAGGCTGCTTTCAAGGCTGATCTCATTACAAATATTTATGCTAATAGGGGTCTACGGCGAAAACGTAGGGGTGGGATGTTAAAAAACGTGCGTCAAAATTAATATATTCTTAGGAATGGAAACATGTCGAGATGTTATCAAAAAAAACTCTACATATGAACATTGAAGCAAATCAATCAAACCGGTTCGCAATATGGCTCGTAAAAACACGAATATACAGCCCGACGGACGGACAAAACGAAAAACATGTTTATAACCTTTGTTTTATAGCAACAGACAACGGCATCAGGCGGATTGCGTTCCATTTCCGAACCGCGGAGAGTCGAACCTTGGACCGCCCAATATTTTTGTATATACCAATTGAATTTCAAAAAAGAGACCTTAGGATAATTTTGTTTACAAAATTCAATATTAGCTATGATAAAATCGTGTTGCTCTCAACTAACGGGCCTCGTGATGGTTGGCAAAGAAAACGGATTAAATAAACTGTTTCAAAATTTGGATACGCAGGAAGCAAGGAAGCACTTGGAGTTCATAACAGACTTTGGGGTAAATATGTTCGTGAAAAGTATGAAAATTGCAAAAAAAAAAAACAAATAGCTATCAACGTGGCTACTATAATTGGATCGACGTACATATGTAAATCATCCTTCTCAAAATTTAATTTCTTGAAGAACAAATATCTTTGGAAATTGCCCACCTTGAAGACACTCTTCGCAATTGCTGTTCCCGCATGAACCAAAACTGGACCGAGATCATCGTTGTTATTTCATTTATGAAGCAAAAAATAAAAATATTTTTATTTTATATGCAATTCTAAGAAATCTGTCACTATTTTCTTTTAAGACGGGCTAGGCCGGGCATTCAGCTAGTTTTTTAATATTAGTCAAAGACCCATTACAATATATTTTTGCCTTTTGTAAGTCTGTAGACGCATACTTAAAATGAAGTACAAGTGCCAGTACATATTTCCTGTACTTGGGAACGTTGAAGTCTTGAAATACTTTAGTATGTTTGCCTTTACGAGTATCCAGCGGCGGCAAAAGAACTAGGTTAGTACTGCTTTACAGGAAAACTGCAACGAAAGCTGAATATTACATGGCAAACAATTCATCCATTGATAAAAACGCCCCCACGGGTTAGAAAATAAAATAATGCTATTAACCCTTTGTGATAATTGCAACATCCCGAGCAAAGTCAAAGAAATAAAGTAATTGGCAGGGTTGCTGACTACAAAGCCATCTAAGGACGTTTTTTGAAAGGCGAATTAAAAAAACACATCCCCGACAGTGCGTAGGTTCCCCTCATGATGATGATGTCAAGGCACTTTGGGACTTGAGTTTTAGTTTAGATTGTTTTCAATTTGCAGTACGTTGCGCTACTTAACACTTGCTATGTGTGTGTGTCTGTTTGTGTGCTCCTATGTAATGTAAAAGGAAATGCATCTGAACTACTCTTCACTCATATGAATAGTTTTTTTTTTAATTTTTCTTGAATTGCTTTGCTGTCACTGCTGGTGTTGGTGTGGGAAAACAAACCAAAAGCTCAAAAGAAAACCGAGTTTCCTTTGAGAACACTTTTTATTTTGTTTCCCTTACATGGTGGAGTTTCTTGTGACACAGAAAGTTGTTAATACATTGAGGTTGCAGTTGTAGTTGTAGGTATATCTTTACATAGTAAACATGGATAGTCAACGAAATTTTCTCGCAACAATTTAAATTCAAATACCTACTCGATGAATTTCGATTTTACATTCTCCTTGAAAACTTATACTCGTTCCATCGAATTGCAGGCATCTCTCTGTCTGTGCTGTTGGTTTTTGTTGCAAAACAAATTTCCCAGACAAGCAAGTAAGAAAAAACTCTATTCCCTACTCGACATCGGCATCCAAATCCAACCCCCCTAAACATACTCGTTCGTATCTTCTGGTTCTGACGAAGTATGAAAGTCAATATGCACCACCATCACCGTCCATGTAATATGGAATTCTTCGATGGTGTCTGACAGTGGGAAATTCTGTCTCTCTCTCTATCATACACTCACAAACTACTTCCAGCTATACAAGTGGTTAAAAGTAGAAGAAGAAAAGAAAAAAAACCAAAACTTTGCAAAACTTACTAAGCAAACATTGATACTGACTGAGCTGAGTACTACCTTTGGGTGGTTTCATTGGAAACTTTCCCCTGTGTCGCAGTCCTGGTCTCTGATCGGGAAGTGAGAAAAATTCTTTACGTCTAGACGGAAAACGTACAAAGTTGCCTTTGTTTTAGTCAACTTCACTGTAATCAAGCTCGGCTTCTGGGCAAGTGACGACTATGTTGGCCTGATTGATGTTATACCTCGGGGACAAAACGACAAATACATCAAAGAAGCTGCACAATGGCGACAATTGATGGTGATGAATGACTTTTTGATGTGCTTACATTACTGCATATACTGCACTGCACACTGTGACCGGGAATATAAATGCTGCTTCACTTCCATGCAATTGAGCAGAGTATGCAGGTAGGTATAGGTGCCTATGTAAATTGATGTTAAACTGTATCGTTTGAATTTTTGGGAAATCTACCAAAACTTAAATATATTTTCGAAAATATTTTGAAATGGTGACTAATTGCACAGCTCAGGAAAAGGGGTGTCAGAAGAGTGAGTAAGAGAGAAAGAGAGAGGGAGAACAAGGGTACGCTAGTGCCGTATATTTCATTCGCATCTCTTTTATCAAAGAAATCCCTACAAATAAAGTAGCTTGCGATCTTTTCAAAAAAACATTTAATTTACGAAGGGTCAAGATTTCACGTGCGAGAGTTCTCGCAAGGGTATTATATTTTTTTTTTTTTGTATAACAAACTTATATGGTCGCCTTGCGGTTGATTTGAACTCACATTTCTTTTCAAAATATATATCTGGAATAGATTGGATTGGGTTTGAAAATGAGCAGACGAAATACTCTGTCTTTTTTTTTGGCTAATATATATAATAGCAATTCTCCTTCAAAACATCCATCCTTCGTCAGCAAAGCAAAGGATATAAAATGCCTTCTTGATGCACATCGGCTTTTTTTGGAGAACGTTTCCGTTATTCCAGTGGAGAATCTAACTCTTGTCATTGCTCCCTAACACATGTCCACGATAATCTGTACATATGTTTCCGAGAGTCCTCATTGCCTCAGCACGGTACCTGTCACACAATTTTTTGTGAAAATCAATTACTACTATTTTTCTAGAAAATGGTTGCAAGGATTTTGGTCCATTTTTGTACTAAGGATAACTGTAATGGGGCCAAAGATACTGCATACTCTGTTTTTGGAAAAAATCGATTAACGGTAATCTATAAAACCGCCAATATATCGAAAACTAATAAAGGGAATTCCAAAAAACAAAAATTTTATATTATAAACCCAAACAAATCTGCATACTTCGATTTATTAAATAATTTTTTTTCATATAAAGATTTTCTTAAATTTTATTTAAATTCGATTTCTCAAAAATGACTCTAACGATTTTAATATTTTATTTTATTTTGAACAATTATGTTAAAAGTGTCGAATGTGAGAAATTATATCAAAATCGTAGTTACCGTTTTTGATAAAATCTAATTTCTTAAAACCAAAAAGTGATATAAATATTCTTTTTAAGGCGATTCCAGAACGCACCTCATGTACCGAGAAAGTTTCGTATGAACCAGTCGTGCACTTTATTTTATAATGTACGTGCACTAAAACGATTTTGGATACCCTTAGTAATGAAGTAACACAGTTCGGGCATTAGGGAAGTAAGGATTAGTTGTCGCCCAAATATAGGCTTAAGGGTGAACTGATGTGCATTCCTAGCATGGCGAGTATTGCGGTTGAATTGCGGTAGGGGTGGAATGCAACTGGTTATTTCATAACAGTTGTGGTGGAAGTAGCAAGGTTTAGGATCAGTAAGCAACGAGTTAAATCGATGCACGCCATCGGGGAATAACGATTAAAGAGAAACAAACAACAAGACCCAATCCACCAAAGAGGATTTCTGCCTTGAAGCACAATGGACCATTACCGAGTCCGAGTGCTTCTAGAACTTGGATTTCCATTTATATTAAAAATAATCTAAGACATCCGTTTTTTTCCTGGAAAGTGTTGCTACTGAAAACTCCTTTCAGAACACCGTTCCATCCAATTCAGTCCAGCTTATGACCCTCCTCACCAATCATAGGAAAACAGATTGGCTCAACAACAGGAAAATAATGCAACTTGTAACACAGGCAAGCGTAATCGTTAGGTAAGGAATCTAACCTAACAGCGCACTATCTTTCTCTTCTTCTCTTAAAAGGAAAATATTAGGCGGAAACGGCCCATAAAAGACTTAAAGCCTATGTAGCTTCTCCAACCATTGTGTGTGCGAAAATATATTTTTTGACAGAAATGGAGGAACCTACAGTTTAATGCCGATTCCGAGTGGCAATTCTATTTTTGAAAAGCTTCTCATGACATTTCAAACACTTGGATGTTTGTAAAATTTTCGCAAGAGGTGTGGCATTGAATTAAAACTTTAAGGTGGTACGGGGCTGAATTTGAACCAGTGACCCACTCACAGTCCTCGTACCAACCAGGACAACAGACTTAAGACTTCTTGAGTGCAGTTACATAAAACTGTTCAATAAAGCCCAAGTCACGAGAGAAGATCCACATACAGTCTAAGAGCCTATGGCAAAATTTAAGGGTCAAAATGTAACCAAAATATTGCTATATGAATATGAAGCAGTGCAGTAGATAATGGGTAAGTCTGGCAGGGTTTCGTCACAGCTGAGGTTAGTAATAGCAACACAAGAATGTTAATTTTTTTCGAAATCTAGATTTTTGGTACAACCGCTTAACTTATTTCTTAAACGAAATAAAATATCAACCTGATTCCGAAAATATAGGTCCCAGACGTTTTACACACAGCCATAGCCTTGCAGGACTTCCTAAAATAGCATACTATAATAGTCTTCCAAGGAAAAGCAGTAATGCCCAGCTATTAAAAAAAAGACTGCTCCTGGACTTTCCCTAGTGAAGAGTAGCTCAACTTACTACTAAACCCCTATTTTCCATGCTATCAATATAATACCTAATTAAACAGATCGACATCTTTAACAAATATCACCTGTGATCCGACAAATATAACCCATGATCCTGAATTGATACAGCGCTTTTAATAATATTAACACATCCGCGATCACAACTGCACTTATAGCCCTAAATGTCGATCCCTTCACTTGATGGCTTAATAATCTTCAGCTCACACGCAGGGTAATAAACTCAAAACTGGATGTCTGGGTGGCATCTGCCAGAAAAAGAGTCTAATGCAGCAAGGCGAGGGTTTCTTCTCATCCTTGCTCTGGAATTTAGTGGTGAACGAGCTGCTTACATGCTTAGAAAGGGGTGTATGCAGAGTGTTTTCCAACATGCACATACCGTTGCTATTGTATTCTCAAGAAAACATCTTAAGGTAAAAGAAAAGTCACAGAATGCACTTAACAAACCGAACTTGTCCTCTATACCAGGAAGTCCAAAATCCCCTATACTCTCCCTCCCTCTAAATATTAAAATTTACCAGTTTAGTCTTCTCTGAGGAAGCTACATATCTGGATAACTGTCTTAGTCTTAATCTTAGACACTGCCGCATATTGCGACAAACTTAACAAAGATCAGAGATCAGTTTATCGATGTAAGAGTGGAGAAATTCATACTTCTCCCAGCATTGGAAATTCTGTTTCATCGAAAGCACTCGATAGCTTCGGAAAACAAAAAATTGGCTGCTGATGAGGCTGTTATCCTCAAAGCAACATCCTCAGGCAGACAACAAAGCCATGCAAATCGAAAAAAAACTAGTGCTACTTATCACGGTATTACAAGCTGCAGCGAAGACGATTAGTCAGTAGCCATTATCGCTTTTAGCCCTGAAGTCCCTGAGTACAGTTTTGACATCGTACTTCGGAGAGTCTCCGTAGGCTCCGTCCAGGAGGTCATAAAATTTCTCCTTAAAAGGATTCTCATTCTCGTCGGTAGGGCCGTGTTAACATATTAGGCTAATATTTTGGAATGTATGTAGCTCTGATGCGAATCACAGCCAGGTGATCACTTAAAAGCTTGTAGTCAATGACTTTAGACCTGAGCCGATTTCCCACGACGAATCCGCAACCTAACACATGTAATCTTTTGTTGCAGCTGTTATAAACAACGCAATTTCGTCTTTTCATTATTCCTTATCCTATCTATCGTATCTCCTGAATCACGGTAACTTCGGCTTTGTGCCGCGTGAGGATAGACTCAAGTTTTTGAGTAGCACCTTCCGGGTACATAATCGCATGTCCCCTAACGTTCCGGGTCTGGTTGCCGTTCGACTGTAGACGCCAACTTTGATTCATCTTTAGAACTCCGCGGTAAACAGGTGAAAGTGCATTATTACGATGGGACTTACCCCCTCCCGCCCTTTCTCGTCTACTGCCACCAACGACTTTCCACACGGGTTGGCTACCCCATCTTCAGTCGAGGTACTAAGCACCCAGTAGTCACCACGTGAAGGTAAAAAGTAGGAGTTGATGGTAAGAACGCTTGTGTTCACATATAAACCCTTTTGATTACCAAATATAAACAAAAAACATATAGTAAGGCTACAGTCCACTTGGGGCGGACGGTATGATACCCTATCCATATCCTTTCCGACGAAAAAAGCATTGAAAGTACATTTTATTTGGTCTCTATAATGAAATCATATAACTTTTTTTTTTGATAAAACGTCCTCAAATATGCCAAACATGGCCAAAAGCGTTGAAATGTTAAGGAGAATATTCTCTAAATATTATCTCAAAAAGTGGCATGGGAAGAAATTTTATATGGATAGAATGTTGCGAGTTGTATGGTCTAAATATATGTTCTATCCTTTTTTGTTTTCCAAGGAAATTTTCAAAGAAAACAACATTTTGATAAAAAACACCCCTGACAAATATGCGTGGGAAGAAACTTTGTATGAAAAATTTGTTAAGGAGGTCAGGGTCTATATATTTTGTGAAGCTTTATTCCATCAACCTTAGGCTTGATAAAAAAATGCTTACACTCTACCATTTCGGGTCCCTAGGGAGTATATGTTCCAAATTTCAGCTTCCTAGCTTTAACTTAAAGGCCTAAAAATTCGTGACGGACATTGCTAAATAGTGTTAGGTTTTGGTCCTGATCATAAATATGTATATATACTTTAAGGGGCCTAGACAAAAAAGAGTGACAAAAGATATTTGGCTCTAGCTGAATATGAAACGCACTAACAGCCTTATTTATAAACATATTTTAAGGCTTACGTAACTTTACGTAATACTTAAACTACCTTTACGCAGCACAACATTATTTATAAAACTTAAGCAACATTGCTTAAGCGATGCGTAACCTAAACGCTAATATTTGCGTTTAGAGGCTGCGTAAGGTGTGTGTAAAATTTGTTTTTGATTGCAAATGTCATTTTTATATTTTCATTAAAACAAAAAAGTTGTAAAAAGAGATATAAAAATGCCATTTCAAATGCGGCTTTTGTGAAGGATATCGACTTAATTAACTTCTTTAGCCAACAAATTAACCCGAAACAATGCAAATCGTATAATTGATTATATATATGTGTGCCTTTATAACATATTTATCAGTGGAATCCCAATTTCTTTTATTTTGGGAGTTCATCATGCTACGCAAAATATTTCAATATAAATAAACAAAAGTCTGTCAAATGCAGCTGAGTTTCTGCACTCTTAAAGCAATATGTAGTAGAATCGTATGTTTTTGGCACTAGTTTTCTAAGTGTTCTTACTTATTTAGACACAAACCTCGTTTAGTTAGAACATAGAGGAAAATCGTTTATAAATCAGAATTTCAGCAAAGATGCGTAAAGGTTGCGTAAATACTTACGCGTTGTTTAACCTAGCAACCTCTGAGAGGTGTTTTAAGGAAATCTAATAAATACGGCTGTAATAAGTGTTTAATTTTTCTGAAAACAACTTCACATTGGTGCTACAATAGGTGTCATCATTGGACACTGTTTTATAGACACCCATGCTTGGCGTATACTCTTATGTCATTTGAAAAAGCTGTCTGGATGACAAGGTGAGTGCGACCATTCCACACTTTCTTTGCGCAAGATCTGCTGATCTACTGATCCATCTAGACAACGTCTTCCATATTGACATAAACAGTGTATTTCGCTACATAAAAAGCTCCAAGGTCTGTTTGCTGATGTCGTTCTTAAATATGTACCATAAAAAAGGTACAGGTACTTAATTTCATAAAAATGTCACCGCAAAACATAATTCCCAACAATTTGGGTGTGCCACTTTATGACTAACTATTTCTTGGCCATACAAATTGGTTTGACTAAGAGTAATTTTAAAGAAATTGTAAGTTCTAGTAAATATAACTTAGTTCTTTATGTAGATTTTTTTTAGCAGCAACTATTTACTACAGAGTTCACACTTTCATTTTGTTTGTCAGTGATCAATAAATGTTAAATTCGTGTAGTACCTAATTCGCTAAAACAAGTTAGTGATAAAAGTCTTTACCTACTTTCAAAACACAAATCAACCCCAGTGCCGCTTCTTCATAATATAGATACATATTTATACAAATTAACGCCTTATCGTTAATCTTAAACTAGTTATCGCTATAAATAGACGGACATGAAAAACTAAAACATTTTCTATAAATAGTTCCCAACTTGAGTCGCAAAATAATTATAAACATCCGCCCAAAGCACCGTTCTTACAGTTTGTTCACAGACAACAACAAGACAGACAACCTGCTTCGCGGCCTACGTTTCAAGCAATCACAAATCTCGACGATCAGCTAAGTTCTTATGACTGTCTCAGCCTAGACCCAGTTCGTCTGCTCACCCAATGTGGTGGAAATACACAAACCCACATCACAGATGCAATAAATTAGCAAACGATTGACAGAAGATTGTTTCATGATGTCTTGACTCTTGAGTCTATTTGAGGATAAAAGGTGTCACATTTCAAACGCGTGAACGCGAGACAGCATGTTTTCCGGATTTCATTTAATATGCGTGTGCATTTGCGAGTATAGTGCTATGTGTATGTGAGCTATCATTTCTTCGCCCAGTAGTCGTTTGCTACCACCACCAGCCGGCCAGTCTGGTCTTTGGCATGAAAAAATGCATGGGCACGTTTGCGTTTTGCAACTCTACATTCATGACTAAGTCGCATTGTTACCATGCTTTACACTTTCCCATGCGGTAATTGTTGGGTGAAAAGAGGCCAGTTGGCCCAAAAAAAAAATGATGACCACAACTGTGCACACTATAAATATTTAAATTTGGTAATTGCCGCTCGATTAGGCCAGCGACAGCAAGCTCGCTCTTTATCTATATTTGAAAACAGTGTACGTGAATGTATGTGCTTGCATTGTACCCTAACTCAGGCCACTATCAGCTTGCGGCTAGACAGTTTGTCTGGTGGTGTTGCTGTGGCTGTTTTCCCCACCTCACTACTAGATACTATATAATTCTGACCGAACGATGACCATTGCGCCTATACAAATGAAAAACCAAAAACAAAATTCAAGGGGCAACACAAAACCTATACATCAGCCTCCCCAGTCTGGACTGGATGGCAGTGGAAACGGCATATCGCATTATATGAGCTGAAGCCAAAGCCAACTACAGACAATACATAGACCAAACATATGCTTTGCATATAATTATCTTGTCCCGTAGTATCTCTCTTTTTGCTCTGGTCGACTTCGTCGTAGTCGGCGTGGATTTGAATAATTAATCGCGCGCCAATCACTTCTCGGAACATACTGGTTTTTTGTTCTTGTTTTATTTTTAACATAATTTCTATGCGAAACCCTATGAAATTAATAAAAAAAAAATAAATCATAAATTAATAGAAATAAGCAGACAGCAGACAGACTAACGGAATGCATGGAGGGACCAACCTACAGAGCGGACTTAAAGTGGACAATTTTTCTGCAATAGCCATTAGCCTGTTAATATAAATAGGTTTTTATTTTTGCAGATGCTTGCTTTGTGAATATGTGAAGCGTTTAGAAGATATAGGACCTTAAATATTAGGATAATCTGATAATCATAGGTACATATGTATGTACAACTATACTCGATATGGACAGAGGAAGCAAGGAAAACAAAGCAGCATTCAAGGCTTCGACAAAGTGTCCCTCTAATACTATAGAAGATTTGGAATATAAACTTTACAAACGTCTCGCGCCTAAAGCTAAGGTCATACCTATGTCAAAACCAGGAAAACCTCCTGATTGCTATAGACCAGTTAGTCTGGTAAGTAATATTAGCAAACTGTTTGAGAAGGTGGTAAAGGAAAAATTATTAAAAGTTATTGAAGAAAATAATATACTTCCGAACGAGGAATTTGGTTTCAGAAGAAATCACAGTACATCCCATCAAGTGCTCAGAGTGTGCCAGCACATTAAGGAAAATCGTTCAATCGACATTAAGAAAGCGTTTGATTGTGTTTGGCATTTGGGCCTTATTTAAAAGATATTGTTATTTCATTTTCCGCCATACCTCATCAAACTCGTCCTTAGTTTTCTTACAGATCGGTTTTTCAAAGTTTACGTCAATTCCTGTTCGTCAAAGTGTTGTGCCTGGTGTACCTCAGGGATCGGTGTTGGGACCAATTTTGTATAACATTTTTATATCTGATATTCCGAGACGTCCTAACTGTGAAGTAGCTATTTTTGCGGACGACAAGGCAATATATTCTTCGCATTAGTTTGGTCCGAATGTGGAGACAAATTTACACCTTGCGATTGATATATTGCTTAACTATTACAATTGCTGCAAAATTAAATGCTGAGAAGGTGGAAGCTATCTTATTCAACAGAAAACGAAAGACTTGTTTTCTTCCAAGCAACCAGCTAACTGTTAATAACATATGTGTTAATTGGGTTCCAACGGTAAGATACCTGGACATACATCTTGATAGAAAACTTAGATTTAAGGAACGTACCACAAGAACTTTTCTTCTGGTCATATTTTTTTTGTTATATATATATATGTTTTCTACTAACTACATATGTACCTATTAATATTTATTACCTTATAATTATTATTTATATATACTTATTTTTATTAATACAAATGTGGCGGCAGTAAATGAGTGGCATTTATTCTGCTATACTTTTCGGGTGCCAACTCCAAACATTGCTCAATCAGTTATCAACTATCAACTTCCTGAGCGATACAGAAAACTGTGTAAGTTACCGTTTTACCAAGCTGTATTGGGTATTGGAATGCGACAATGCGTCGAATGGCTACCTAGTGCAAGTTTGTTGGAGTGGCGAGGAATTTCTTAAAACCTACGGACATGGAAGCCAAGAGTAAAATGTGGCGCTGGGGTCATTCTAGATTTCCCAATTAAAATCGGTGTGTACCATCAAAGCTTCTAAGTCCTTTCCTAATTATTGATGTCCTTAATTATCTGCTTAAAGGAAAAGGGACGTACATCACTTGTTCTTTGCTGATGATGAAACGACCACTTAATGTTTGAGTGGATGTTTTGGAGGGGAATTGGCATTGTTTTAGCCAAAAAACACAAAGCATTCGAAATTATGCCCCCTAAGCTCTACCTCAAAGTTATTCGTCAGGCGGTCACGTACGGTTCGCAATTTTGGGCAGTGAATAAAAACTATGAGGGTAAATTGACAACATCTGAGATGAAGACGGTTCGCCTGAAGTACCAAAATCAGAAAAGAATTCAGATCACAGAAATCATTTCGAAAAAATGTTAGCAATTTTAATTCATACAATTTAAAATGACCTCGTCGATAAATGGAACTTTTTTTGTATTCTCAGGCTCTTTATAGGCCAACAGCAATTCACTTCACATATCCCCGAAGTGGGATAATGGCACCGAAATTACCGGTCTGCTAGTTAAATCCAGGGTGAGACGTTTTAACTAATTTTCCTCAAACGACAACCAGTCCCTATGGAGCATTATGTACCATGTGGAAACTCCACACTGCAGGGGTTACTGAGAAGCCACACACAGGTATGATGATAATACAGAATGCTGCCATATATCTAACGATGCGCGGTTCGCGTCTTGTATCTCTCTTCTTGCAGTTAGATTCAAAGAAAAGAGAATATTAGAGTCTACAGAGTCTACATGTCCCTCTTGATTCGTTTGTAGTTACTGATGAACCAATATTGATTCTAATTTATTCAGCTTTGTTACAACACGGTATAAAGTAACTGGAGTAAAGGAAAACTTGCTCTGCCACTCTTGCTCTCTTTCTTAATTCGGTGAATTTTCTTGAAATCAAAGTTTTCGAGAAAAAGGAAATCGACACCTTATCTCAACTAGTACTTATAGATCTTGGGGCTCCTTTGGACCAAGCATGCAAAGTCGAAGAGATTTAATAGGTTTTCTGACTGCGCAAGTGTTCCTTTCAAAAAACAAGAGTCTTGTGCCCCAAAGGATTAGGTCAATAATTAGACCAGTCTTGTGATATGCATCGGTTGTTTTGTTGAATAATCTTTAACGTAAATACGTATTTGTTCACTTCACTAAACAATAAAGAAATTTACCTGGCGCTGCTCTGGTTGCTCTGAAAAAATCGTCCACTCTTGATATTTATATCATGGGGGCAACCCTGAAGAGCGTTTCTCGTTCATAAAAGAAGAAGTAATGATGTAAAGTGAAAAGTGCATGCCCCGAGCGGAGCAACTAAGTTACCCGAGCCGAACCTGCCGCCTACAGAAAGAAAGTTAAAAACCTGTTGTCCTGCGTAGCGCGCCACCGAGAAACTGTTGACACCACGTTGTCTCACAGTTTATTACACTTAAAACGGATTCCTAGGTAGGTACGTAGAGTGGCTGCTTCTGAAAGTTCTTAACGGGAAGTGCAATTAGCACTTAAGCGCCGTTTTGATCCTGCCACGGAAACTGTTAAAAAAGAAAGGTGTATGAGAATATTACTCAAGACCAGGCAATAAGTTAAGTAATGGTGTTTTGAATTTTATACCTGAGATGTCCGAGAGGTCATCAAAAAAATGTATTTCAATGGTTTCTGGTTTCAATCCCATTCAACTCTCTTAGCAGCAGCTCATTCTTCAGACACACGAAACAGGGCCGGATGTGAAAACAGAAATTAAAAACATTTTTTGTACAAGAGAAGTTTTCCATTCCATGATATTTAGGTTATGCAAATAACACGACATTAAATTAACATTTAGTTTGAAATAAGAACATTTATTATAGGAATTGTAACCTAGGTAGGTACCTCATTTTCGGCCATGGTACTGGAATGGCAACATACATATGTATTTTCGTTTTTTAAATTCCGACCACGACAACACACATGAGTGTGGCAAAACTAATCTAACCAGGAAACTCAATTTGTTATTGGTAAGGCAAAAAAACTATCACGTCTACTTTAAACAGGTAACGGAACGACTTCGGTCTGACTCTGAACCATGGATTGAATGCCATCGTATTTTCACGGATGGCTCCAAAACCGGACAGGGGTCTGGTGCTTTACTACCCCTTGGGTAAACATGCGTCTGTTTTCCAAGTGGAGATTTTTGCCATCCTAAAGGCTATGCGCTATATTGTGAACAACAGGTGAAGGGCTAGAGGCATTTGAGCAGCATTAAAAACGCTGCTAAGCCCTCTTAACTCGTCCAAGTAAGTGCTAGAACTCAAGCTTTCTCTGAATTTAATTAGAAGACTGAACACAGTGAATTTTGTCTGGGTTCCAGGTCACACTGGCATCCATGGAAATTAGATCTCGGATGAGCTTGATAAGCAAGGTTCAGAAGAAGTTTTCTCAGGACCCGAACCTGTGTTATCAATGGAAGATGTCTTGGGTTTCTCGTGAACGCAAGATTCGGTGGTGCGATTGCGGTGGATGTAAACAGACCAAACTACTGCGCCCGAACATTTGCAAAAGGTCTGCATCTTTTCTTCTACGGCGTCCTTTCCAGCCACCAAGGTTTTGCTAAACACTTAAATGTGTTGGACTTAAGCGACGCCACTACCTGTCCTGCTTGCGGTTAGGAGGATGACACAGCAGAACACTATGCAGTTGTCCGCCTATGCCCGCATCATGTGGCGGATTTTCGGGGCTGACGTGGTGAGTGCCGAACATCTAAGCTCTTCATTACTGAAGCTCCTTCCCATTTTTCTTCGAAAGACGGGAAAACTAAGTACATTAATTGTAGGTGTCTGAATGGTAGTACAATGCATCTGAGCGCTCCATCGGATAGTAGCAACCTTCAACAAAACAAAAAAAAGCAAAAGCCTCAATGAGATTTTCTCGCATGCTAACTAGCGGTTACGAAGGTAGAAATAATAATGAATTTATAAAAAGTTCTAACTTAATTTTAAATTTTTTAAATTCTTGTTAACGCCGACAACCAGCTTTCAGACGAACTTTTCTCAACATTTAGTCTATTGTTCCCCGAATCTACACCACAAGCATAATCTTACGCTCTTTACCCCTATAATGTTTGGATGGAGTCTATTACCATTATAAATATTAACTAACCAGACAAATCAACGCAGTTTTCTGATTCCTGGTTGGAGAATTCCCAAAAGACCGTCCGTTCTCTTCGACTCATCTTCCAATAAGTTATGGGAAATGATTATCATAATTTCTTCCTCTCTCAATGTCAGACAGACGAAGAAACGAGAACAAAAAAGTCCCATTCAACTACAATCAAAATGTCAAAATTCCTCGACCGCCGCCAGGGCCGCAGATGCCTCCTGTTGCATCCGTCAGATACATTTGTACATACGTAAACGTCTATTGAGGACCACAACTAGTCGTCGCATACAACAGCTATAGTTCAAATCACCATCTGTCATGTCTGTTTTGTGCAGTGTTCTCCGTCCCTTTAACTTCTTGGCAATTTTTCACCTCTTAATCATTATTTACTTCTTCCTTTTCTTGAAATTTGGAAAATGTTATTTTTAGACAAAGATTCAACATACGCGCGCGTCGTCGTCGGTCGTGGAAAAAAAACACAGAAACCAAAGCCTAACTCATGCATGCCATTTGAAAAGAGAAAAGATTCCTTTGCTAAAAAATCTCCAAGTGTGCATTCAAGTGTCGTTGACAAATTGCATGTCGCTTATGTGATTGTTGGGAACAAATATGTACAATACATGCATATTTAGATACGTATACGTGTATTTCGAAAATACATGTGTGATTTTAAGAAGTCACGCCGGAGACGTCACATGGTGGCAGAGAAAAATGTGTGCCTTTAACTTTTTTTTATCGATGAAACTTGTGGTTTTTCTGCGGAACACGAATTGGTTTGTTATAATTGACAGACGCTAATTTATGATTGTTTGACATTGCTAATTGGTGTGGTGCTGGTGTGTGACTGCAAGTCAGACAGCATCCCTGCTGCGTGCAAAGGAGGCTCAAACACAATAAATTTTGAAGAAATAACAAAATTTTGTAAGTCATACTTCGGGATGACATCATTTTCTGATCGTTTTGGTGCTTATGAGTCAGGTTTGGTTGCGGGCACGGAGAATGGCTATCTACCTACGTTACAAGGTTGATTTTTAATATGTGAAAGTGATCTTGTTAAACAAGTTATTAAAAAAAGGCTTAGGTTTTTTTTAAAACAATTGTCATAATAGATGCCAGAAGTGCATTCGCCTATGTTACTCATTGTCACACATCTCCAGGATTAAAAAAAAGGAACGCCAATTTTGGGGTTTGACCAAAGTTTTAAATAAGACTTTCAAAAGTCCCCATGTTCAACAGATAGTTGGCTCTTAGTTGGATGTTCTTAGCTTTGATTTGGACAAAAATTTAGTGTTGGTACCAATTTATTTTATAAATTCGGCCCGCTTGGAGGACTCGGGCACTTTTAACATTTTGTCTGTAATCATTGCAAAGGCACTAAGCGTAATCCAACAAATGTGAGCTAGAAGCGCATTCCGAGGTGATGGGCGAGTGAAAAGATAGTGTATCTTGACTTGAAATTCACCTGTCATTGCCATAAGTGGACATTTGGTCTACTTCGAAAGCCACACTGGTACGTGCTAATTAGCATGTTGCGGAAGAGTTTGAGATCTTCACACAATACATTAGTTGGATCTTATATTCGAGGTTTAACAGGCATGTGTCTTGATAGTTCTTGCAATTTTATTGTGGATAGGTCAGTAATCAGGCAAAAGATTCTTAGTGGTTAGATTGGACCACTCCGATTTTAATCCGCTCTAGTAACATCTAAAGTTTTTCGCTGTCCTATCTCTTGTAAAAGTCCAACAAACATTTAAGAGTAAGATAAACTGCTCAAATTTTCCTTTCGAAATCTGCTTGTTTGATTTATACTCTTGAATATTTGAAGACGCTGAATATAGGACAGTTAAAAATATTTTCAAATAGTCATGCTCGAACTTAAACCTAAGACCAGTAGTTTAATGCGCAGTGGCTAGTATGTTTCATTACTTAGCATGGGCTCCTGTGTACCTTTTTTTTGCGAAAATGAGCTATTGAAGATAGAGTTAGCTAGTCTCCTTCAGAGCCCAGATATGCTAACTTCTAGGCTGAGGGTATATTGCACATTCCTTAAGAGCAATTAACTTCAAATCATCTGAAAATTATAATTTGAAATTGTACGTACGTGTATTGTAATTGGAAACATTTTTTAGTAAATTTAGATATTTTTCCAATTTTCCGCTTAGTTTAATGTAAAATTTTTTTTTATTTTTTTCATGAAGCTCCCTCTAACTTAAGGGGCCTTTCAACGATATTGAAAAACTTATCAGAACGGGATAGCAGAATTATTAGAAATTCTCCCTTTGACGGGATAGGGAAATGTTTTTTTTTTCTTCGGATTAGCATCAATCTTGAAATATACTTACATAACGTAATCAAAATAATGTAACTTATATCTTTTCATTCGTCCAAATTCGAACAACGGGGGATTGCATGGGGTTTTTCCTCATTTTAAGGTTATTTTCATGATGTCACACTTCAACCTAAAAGATATTTTATATGATAGTCTAATTTATTCCAATAGACGAGTGCGTCCATAGTGGCAGAGTTTTTCAGCTCCGCCCTCGAGCGTATTTCTGTGTGAAAAATACTTCTTCTTAACCCATGTAGTGCCGAATGGTACCACAGGCCACAATGGCCTTGGAGTAAGCTAACTTGCCTTATCAAGCATAATTAATGGAGTTAGGATTGATTCATCTTTTTGATTGTCTAAGCCACGTAAGAATTTTCTAGTAGACTAGACGAAGTTGAAGCTTCCACATTCCATTTGCCTTAAGGAGTAGTCCAATTGACTCTATATGGTTTTGATTCAAAGAACGTGGGTTCTGAACCAGCTCTTGTCAATTCATTCGCAGATTCTTTGCCTGCAATTTCCTGGTGGGCGGGGACTCATCCCAGTTTAATTTTGTTGAGTCTGGCTAGGGGTTGCAGTGCATCATGGCAGATTTTCACTGTCATAGAGTTTATTGTTTTGCACGACAATGCTTGAAGAGCCGCTTAACTGTCTGAGGGGATATACATTTTGGCGCTTTTGCTACCTCTTCAGAGGTTTATTCTAGCACAGACCTTAATCGCATAGATTTTATCCCGGAACTCAGTGAAACACATTTCCATTGGTATAGAAACGTTGGGGCTAGGTCCAAAGACGCCAGCTGCAACTCCAGAAATCCGTCGGAAAGCAACTGTGTGCAAGCTTTAATACCGAACCGTAGGTTTTTCGAAATATCTTGCCACTTACGCCTAGGGTATAGTAGACAATACTACCTTGCACCCAGAGAAGATTCCTGCCTTCCTGACTTCATCCGGAGTTAAACCATTACTCTACGACCGCTTCAGGGAAGGCATTAGGAACCGCAGTACCAGAGCCCCTTGTAGGCTCTCCCGACGTTTAATCTATCTATCTAGGGGATAGTAGATGTATTCAAGCAGCATTTTCAGCTGCTGCTTAACGGACATCATTTAGAGAAAGTGATAGTGCAAGAAGGGAACTCACCTCCAGTCAACCAAGATGTGGATGTAGTGCAAAAGCCAAGACACGCCGACTACATTGGCTTGTCCCCATTACAGTTTTTCATGGATAAAAATTTGAGGCATAACACATTGTCTTGTTGGCCCATCAAATAACAGATGTTTTCAAAATTTGTTGCATTCTGAAACTGTCTTGAAAGCTTATAAAAGCCGTTCTTAAATTTGTTAAAACTGCTATCATTTGTTCGCTTTAAAAATCAACTAGAACACCCTGCATGTATCCAGGTGTAGATACTGAAGGGTAGTTTGCTTTCTTTTTAACTCTTCCAGTCTAATTGACCCGTGGACCCGTTCCTATATCATTCTCCCCATTAACACGGCTTGCATTTAGAAACACTAAAATTATCTGTTAATATGCCTTTTTCAACCTGCACCCTCTTGAACTTAAATAAATTTTAACCTCGACGTGAGTCACATCCGCGACTAAGCGATAACACATTTAATGTGCGCTTTAAAGTACAAAAATTCACCAGTCAATCAGGTTTAGGCTTTTACCTGTATTCGCCAGGACTACAATAACAATAAAAAATGCTTATAATTTCTTTGGGTTTCATTTATCTCTATCGTTGTTATCTTAATTCCATCGTAAATCCTCTACTAATATCCTTTGTTTGGTGTCTCGTCCTGACAATCATGTCATTAAAACCATCACTTAACCAGACAAATGCAATAAAAACAAAGCCCCCACCAAATGACAGGCGACAAAATCTACATAAAATCGTCAAAATGACCCCAAAAATCGAACGAGAATTCGTGAATTTGCATGCGATGGGCAAACGCGACACACAAAATGCTGATGACAAGAGCAGCCTGCGTCAGTGACTCAACGAATTTAAATTTATCGGTCATGAGCACAGAGGCGCGTTACTGGCATCCCATATAACAGCGCGTTCCCGCATCATGGTGACAAGATAATTTGACCAGAAGGTTGACACTTAAAGGTGGCTACGTGGATACGAATTCAAGCAGCGAAAAAACAACATTTATCAGGTCAATCAAACTTTAAAAGATATAATATTATACATAAGCCTCCAACTTACAGGTTTAAGACCTTTTGGGTTTTTTCCTTTTTTGAGCGTAATGGCAGATTTGTTTCATGAGATTTGGCTTTATTGTCACTCTAACAGATTTGCGTCCGCCATTGGAATGGAATATCCTCCTCTAGCACATACATATTATCGAAGTGACAAACTTTCCTGGGCACTTTGCACGTTTGAATTGTGGTTTTTATGACAGACACACCTTTGGGATTATGGTCGTTGGTAACTGAAACGCAAAAAGCAAACAGGCACTGAACTTTAAAAGGCACGAACTTTTATGGACGAAATCAACTTGCGGGTATCTGTTGCAGCGCGGTACCTAATTCAATTTGCCTTTGCTGGTAGACGCAGTCGTAAAAAAAGGTTAAAAATTGGTTTTAAACTTATTAACGAAAGTTTGGCGCTATTTCCAAGACAGAAGGATGATTTCTAGTTAAGGGTATATTTATATTAAGATACAGTTTTTGGCTGTAATACAATTTAACGTCAACCATGGCGTTCCTGGGGTTGAACAAAGAGTTATCGATGGTCTTCTTTCTTGGGATTTATTTCAAGTACACTATTTTACGAACTCAATAAATAGAATATTGGTCTAAGTTTTCCTAAATAATGAAATTAATTTTACAATTAGTGAAGCGCTGGATCTTATAGATTCCAATAAAATTGATCACAAAGCTTAATTTTCTGAATTACTTAATTGATTTTAATAATATTAATTTCGCGTTATCTTATAACTATTCGAAGCCTAATTTTGTTGCCTTGCATTGCTTCTAATTGGGATGAACTGCTTACCTCTTTCCAATTTCCCATTTTTTTCTTTAAATTATATTATATTTCGTCGAAAGGGCAAAATTCGTCAAAGTTGCCTGTAAGCAACGTTGGTCAATGGTAGTATGCAATTTATTTGAAACAATATTTTTTTTAGAAATTGTATATGTTTACAAAAATTTGGGGCCGAATTACACCATCAGTGAGCGAGTGAATAACTTCCACACGTTACTGAACTATCGAATAAGCACATTGAGATTATTTTATACGAATCGAACGCACTTTGTGTTTGTACTAGGACAACTCTAGTACATTAAGTTTTATACCAGGAAAAATGACATTTTGTGTTCTGCCATTCGCATTTTATGTGAAATTGTAAGTTTAGTGTTTTGAAATTTATATTGAAATGTATATTTTATTATTCTTTTCGTCCTCCGATTCTCCAGGGGAAGAGTTTGGGAAAACATTTTTCGCCAGATCGGGGTGCACATTAAATTAATTAATTAAATTATTTCTGTAAATATTCTGTATTTGTGAGAAACACTTAAGAAAAACTAACAAACCCTACACTTTTTCTGCCGTTTTTATACCTTTAGATCTGTCGAATGAATGACGATAACTGACAAGGAAATTTCAAACTATCAAACTCGATACTCGATACCATGCTCGATAACTGAAGCAGTAATGCCAAACCGAGATAATTCTGTGACGTATTGCTCGTTAACTGATGCGGTAATTTGGTCCCTGTTTTTGTTGTTATAACAGTAAAGATGGACCTTAAACTTAAGACATGTAAAGCAGCCAAGCATTTGTAACGGTTGTTTTCCGGCACCAATAGAAAATGCTAGTATACCACTTCCTTGAGCGGTGGTTGACCTTGTTGAGTTTCATAATGCATATCTGCTAGATCCAAACCTCCCATGCACTAATTATAGGAAGCGACTATCGCAGGCCTTTTAACTTCTATATATGAATATAGCAGTTTGGACTGGTCAAACAACCTTTTTGACAATTGCTTACTCGGTTTTTAAGTACAGATACCTGTCACAAATACGCCAATTTATTTTAAGGCAATAAGGCTTACTGATGTTACTCAGTTGTCAAAATAAATAAAGTTTAAAGTTCTTGTGTTTGGGAAGATTTTTCACCAAGTTTCATACAAAACAAAGAACTACATCCGAAGATAATCTTTATGACGGACAGGTCCCCAACGTACAGCGTGAAATCATATACAAATCCAGACGTTGCAGCACGCGTAAACATTTTCAAATCCTATCTGTAGGGCTTAGCTGGCTTGTATTGCTTGTACGCATATCGCCCTGTTAACAGAAAATACAGCCAAACATGACTTAAGAGCCCTCATATATGCATACCTTTGAGGGCAATTACATGTTCATCAACACTTTGATGTTCTTCCTGAGGTACCTTATTTGTTGAAGTTTTCTCTTATGATGTTTATCAAAGGGTGTATTTTGTATATTTTGTCATAGTTTAATTCATCCTTTTTAAGTTGTTTGCTATGGTCATTAAAATGTAAGCTCTGCTTAATTTTTGTAAACTTTTGTGAGGTATTGACCTTGTCACAGCAGTAGGTATCATATTTTGCGACCAAACCTTTTCAAATTGGGACAATTTAAAAACAGTGTACCAATATACCGTCTTATGTCCTCCTGAGTACACTAACGTTCAATAGCCAATTCTTGCAGTTCATACAAATCAGTTTGCTGTGTAATCGTCAGACCGTCATCAACTTCAAATGACCTTGATCTCCATTTGAATGTCTTCACATACATTTTTTCGAAGCAAGTATCTTCAGCATTGCTAGGTTTTTGCAAGGTTTAACTGATTTCTTTCTGTGTTTTCACTTCTTTCTAAAATCCCTTCCAAGTTTTGTTCCAGCACTGCAGAAATATCACCCACTTTTTTCGCCAGAAGAAATCGAAGTTTTAATTTTGCTCGATGTCTTTTTTAAACAATCCTTTATCTTGTGGTGTCATAATTAAACGCAAACCAAATTATTACCACGATTCCCGTCTTCTTAAAATCCAATCCCGAACACAAGTTCTTTTTCTTAACAATAAAACTATTATTGCAGCTGCTAAAGCATATGATGAAAAAGAAATGTAAGTTCCAAAGCATTAAGATAGCACCACTCTGACAATCTATTAATACCTTATTGAAAACGAATGCAATCAGTTACGTTATTTATCCCAGAAAATAAATCTGCGCAAATCAGAATCTTACAAAATTTAAAGCTTTGATAAAGTGTCATTTTGGTTAGAACTACTCCAACTGGGTGAATGGAAAACGACATAGACTTCAGCGTTTTGATGAAGGGAAATATCATATTTGATAATAAGTTAAGTTTCTTTTTGCATTTTGATTATAGCATTGTCAATTCTAGCACATTTCTTAATCGTTATAGTAAAAACTTTTGAGACATCATAAATAGCCTTAAAATTTTGTGTAATTTGGTATTCGCCATATGCAGTTCACGAACTTAGATTCAAAAGAGTATAAGCAAATTAATATGTTTGACAGCTTCCTAATTATGGTTCCTATAAGATGCAAAGTAGTTGGCCTGCAAAACTTAGTTTCAGTCGCGATGCAACTTCCGTCATGTTTATTCGCCATATTTTCTATATATATATATGTATGCTCCCCAAAGGTCACTTTGGGTTAGAAGCTTATTTTTTACAGATAGGCCCAGAACCAATTATGGTAATACTGCGCCAATTACTAGGTGCATAATCGAATTTTGCAACGAAATTGACTTTTGATTGTCGCGAGATGAATTGAAAAAGTGCATTTATTCATTAACTTTAAATTAATTAAATTTACAGCCATAATAGCAGCAACTCTTTTTCAGTACTTAATTTACTTAACTACTTTACTTAATTTACTAACCTACTGTACGTTCCAGCTACAAAAAAATTATTAAGTTAATATATATTCCTAAAGCTTAGACGAAAAAAAATTGGTACAGTAGCCTACCTCAACTTATAACAAGTTTAACTAAATATTTACAATTATTTACAACTCTAAAACGTCTAACTTCGGATATATTATATATATATAGCTAAAAACAACTAATTAATACTAGAGTCCGACTGAATATTCGTTTTCGGCTTCGGCCACATTGGGCCAAATTTTCCACCTTAAGAAAAAGATTCGGCTTCGGTGATCAAGAATTCCGCATGAGCGATTTCGAGCAAGTCATTTCTTGTCTGTTTCGTTTCTGTAGTGAAAGTTGCATCTGAATATATTTTAGTTTGCATATTTAGTTATTTACAGGCACAGATGAGGAATTAACCAGATAGTCACTCAAGAGAGAATCTCTCAGCTCGCTAAGTCGAGCTGAAAATATTCACATAATTTGCATTTATATGGGTTTTTAAGTCCAAGTAAAATGGGAACCGTGCACACATGTATCGGATTATATGGGTTTCAATGGGGACGGCCACTGAAATGAAATGAAATATAATTTTTTATAGCAAGAAGTTGGGAACAGTTGATGATTTTGAGCAGATTACATCTCACAATTTGGGTGTGTAAAATAAACAAGCAAAATAAGCGGTGAATATACATTTATAAAAACATACTTACCACACAATTAAAAACATCATAAAGTATTACAATATTGAGAATCAATTATAATTAACGTGATTAATATATAAATAATAAGTAAGTTGATCATACATTTTCGGTTGACAATAAATTTAAGTATAACTATAAACACGGATATCGTAGGTTATGGATTGCTATATTGTAGCAGCTTCTTACAAATACTTCTTTTGGTACATAAAAAAACTTTTTTAACAACATTTGCAATCACTTACTAGTAGTTGTAGTAGTAAATTGTTTTGTTTATTTTCATAAAAAAAATTACCAAATATTACAAACCATTACAACTTGACAAATAAAGTCGTCTGTTTTAAAGAGTGGCTAATTAATTGAATATGTAACTACAATCTAACTAAATGTACATGCTTGTTAATGAGTTGTACTCAACTACCAAGCATTTCCGATAGAAAAATGCACCCAAAATATATTTATGCAGTGCATTCCAGCTACCATAAATACTGCATATTAATTTAGATAAATAAGCCGCCTACGAAAACAAACAGCAAAGAAAATTCAATGACTAAATGTACAAAGTTTGTAACATAAAATAGTTTAAAAACGATTAAAAATACTTCTTTCCCACTTTCTTTTGTCGATGCACATAACACGAATATGTATATACATTAAACGTTCATATATTGAATAGAAACAATCAAATAATAAATAAATAATAAAACAATCAAAGAATTTAATATATATAAAAAAAACATTCCAAAACTATTTACTATAAATATTTTAAACCCCAACCTTTCTAATTTACTAATATTTATGCAATAATACAATAAAATATACATTTTATCTCATTTTATTAACCAAAATGGAAAATATATAACAACCCAAGAATGTTTTTTTTAAGGCAGATAAAAAATATAGAACTATTTCTTAAAACTGCGAAAAATATTCGAATTAAATTTTAACAGCTTCGTATTTATTGTGTAACTAATTTTTTGTTTCATTATAAACATTTACATTAAAGTAGCTATAAAAGTTGAATTATGTTAACTTCGCAGCACTTCCTATTTCCCAACACATCTGCCGTGACCAGTTGTTTTTTGTCGCCATTTGGAAATGTTGCAAAACTCCCCACACTTATTTTTGGCGGGTAATTAGGCAAATTAGATCTAACTTCATGTGGCTGGCTCACACATATTCACGGATAGGAACATTGGGAAAGGATGTTGTGGTCATTTTTATATATTTTTTGCGGGTTGAAAGTGATAGGGGAATGCGGAGTTGACTTTCTGGTAATTTCCTCATCTGTGTTTAAAGGCAATCAAACGGATTCATTTACATGTTATTTTTTGCTTTGTTTCCTTGTAAAATACATTTTGTTATGATTATGAGATATTTTATCTAATAAATTGTATACAGGCCAAATATATTTAACGGAAGATTCAGTTTAGGTTCCTTGGTTTATCAGATTGCACTACAATCGGCTTCTGCTTCGGCCGAAGTTGATAAAAAATCCGAAGTTCTGGTCTGTGACGGTATTAAACAAAAAAAATATACCTTGATTCATTAATTTTAGTACGTGACATGATTGATTGTCTAGTATAGCATAAAGTGAAACAAAACTATTTTTGGTCGTTTTAATACCGTACCGGGTGCGGGCTAGAGATTACAGCAGACGAGAGTTATTCTTATAAGTATATCCCTTCAGTTTATCTACGTCTGTAAGGTAAAAGCAACAAAAAAGACAAATCTCAGAACTATAAATAATATAGTGAATGAGCATTTTGTAGATGGACACAGTGGACAGAGTGAACACAGTGCTCGTCGGGTCACCAATTTCATTGCGAAAACAGTCAGACAGTCCACCATCATAATCCTTGTGGTTTATTCATGAATGTATAGCCCGACCATACAAATGATTTGGAATACATGTACATAGTTCGGAAGAGACATTTTTTATGTGAATACACATAAATGGGGGGCACATGAGATAGATATTATGATCATCTATTGCTAAAATTTGCATTTAGGGTATTTTATTTAGTTTGCTACAAGTTGTCATTGGGTTCGGATAAGGACAGGACAGCACATACTATGAACGAGTGTAAATGCTTTTTAACAGTTGTATGTATAAATTCATTGAAATAATGTTTAATGAAAATTAATTTGCCAACTTCTAGATGTATATTTTTAAGCGATGAAGTCTTCAACGAAAGCTGCATGGTATAGATTGGTTAATACTCGATGGCATGGGCAATTTACTGCTACGGCTTGTTTTGAAGTTTTTTATTTGAATTCATTTTATGTTATGTATTCGTCTGTGTAATGCTGCATTTGCACCAAAAGATAAACCAATATTATGGCAAAAGATTAACAATAAATCGCTACATGTTTCCACCGAACAAAAAGGAGATTAACATAGGGATTTTCTTTCAAACTGCTCTATTGGCTCTCAAATTTGCGCACAAAATGTCCAATACCTCGTTGTCAAAACTCGTTTTCAAATTGCTTTCGCACTTTAAATCCCGACATCTCCGTAAATACGGACTTAATCACGATTCGAAGCTTAATTTGGGATCACAAAATAAAATTTGGAAAAATGACCTAAAAACCGATTTTTTCAACAGAAAATATTAAATTGCGATGTCTCCATAAATATGGGCTTAATCACGATCACCATGTTAATATGTGATCACAGAAAAAAATTTTGAAAAATGGCCTAAGAATAGGTTTTTTCAACAGAAAACTTTAAATCGCGATATCTCCGTAAATACGGACTTAATCACGATTCGAAGATTAATTTAGGATCACAAAGAAAAATTGCCTGGAAATAAATTTTTTCTACAGAAAACTTTAAATCGCTATATCTCGGTAAAAACGGACTTAATTTTTTATGAAGTTTTTTTTTATTTTAGTTTTTTTGTTTTTTCATCCCTTTAATTTTTAACTTTCTCGTATACTACTTAGTATACTAAAGAAAAGTTATTGCGATCGTGCGGAAATTTCGAAGTCAAACTGAGTATGAGGGATGATATTACGACTATAGAGTCGCCGCCAATGCCGTCCGTCGGTCTGTCTGTCTGTCTGTCCGGCCACCGTATGTCAAAACAGTTCGAAGGATTTGCTTCAACGTTCATATATAAGGTTTTGGGGTTACATCTCGAGGCATCTTTTTATTTTTTGCTTTATCTTTTGAAATAACGGTACCTGCCATTCACTTTTTTTTGTGAAAATCACTTAACACTATTTTTTTCGAAAGCAGTTCCAAGCATTTCTGTCTCTTTTTGTACTAGGGATAATTGGGATGGGGTTAAAAATTCTGCATACAAAAAAAAAATAGATTAACGGTAATTTATAAAACCGGCAATATCTCGAACACTAATAAAGGGAACTTCAAAAAAATTTACAGTTTTTTTTATACTATAAAGTCGAACAAATTTGCATACTTCGATTTTTGAAATAATCTTTTTTTCATATAACGATTTTCTTAAATTTAAATTAAATTCGTTTTCTCAAAAACGGCTCTAACGATTTTGATAATTTTTTGTATTTCGAACAATTATATTAAAACTGTCTAATTAGATCAAAATCGTAGGTGCCGTTTTTGAGAAAATCTATTTTTTCAAAACCTGAAAAGTGATTTAAACAAATTTGTCCCCATTCATTTTCGATTCATTTTGCGATTCAAAAATGCATCTATGTACCACGAAAGTTTCGTATGATGCAGTCGTGCACTTTATTTCTTAATGTCTACAAACAAATTCAAATTTAATTAATTTTGAAAAGAAGATGAAAGATATCGGATTCAGCAGACTCATGATTCCTATCGCCAAGCTCATAGGAGTAGATCGCATACATAAGTGACCTAGTGACCTCTATATCTCTAATTATAACCTCATAGATAAAAGTAAAGTTTAAGATTTTACCAGAAATTTTCTTGGATAAATCCGATTTCTTTGCTAGACAAACATTTTAAATAAACAATTACAACGAGATGAGTTAAATAAACAGTTAGAAACATTAAACGACACAAGCGATCACGTAAATATATTATATATAATGCACAGTACGATAAACAACATAAATCAGATAGAGAGGATGATTAACACTTTTAAAGTTTTTGTGCTTTGCTTAGAAATTTACTATTTAATATCTATGAAATGTTAAAAAGCGATCATTACCTACTCACCGTATTGTTGCAGAAACGTTTTCTTCTTATTCTTCAGCTTCGCTTTGTTCGTTTTGTATCCAAATGCTTTGAACGGCAAGTTTGTTGCATTAACAGAATTGGAATTGTTTTTCATAAATTCAGTGCTCAATTCTCTGACATTAGCACTTGCACTACGAGATATGATTTGCACTTTACTTAATTCATTATTTTCATCTAAACCAACATTCGCACCACTTTTAACACTAGCGAATTCGCTTCGTTTAACTATTCTTTCATGTGACAGATGAAAGACGCCATTTTGGATGCCATTAACACTAAACAAAACTGCTGCGGATTTGACTGATGCATTATTTACCGCAGCATAGGTCTGCCCCCCATTAGCGTCTTCGTTTTCCATTAACCTTGAAGTATTTACGTTTGCTTCTGGTCGAGACATTACGATTTTGTTCCATGGCGGATGAATGCTAGTCAAACGCTGTTTTTTCTGTTCTTTGTCAATTGGCACCGCGAGGGAACTGGCTGACAAAATTGTAGTCAGAAGAAGCGTTATTGTGAACGCTTCCAATGTGCGGGCCCCCGCGGCGCCATTGGCTGCTTTCGTGGGGGCCACAGCGTCCTTAAATTTTCAAGTATATTTCGATGTTTCTTTATTCCTCAGTTTTCTTTGCAGATTCTTATTCAAGAAATAATTTTGCTGTTACATTCAAATGCATGGCTCCTTAAAATGTTAGAGCTGGAAGTTGGAATGGTTGCGTCTTTAAACATTTTGTTGAATTCATAAAGTCCATAAGTATAATTTTTGCATTACACCTGCAAAGGAGAAAAGAGAAAAATATTATATATCTTTTTGTAAAGGTAAAAGATTTTGGGCCAGATTTATTTAGCTATTTAGGAAGCAACAGACAAGATCCTAATTTTATTTCGAACCTGGTTGTGTTAATAACAATAAATATTTTTTTGTTGTGAAGACGCGATACTCCCTTAAGGACTATTCACATGAGAGCGAATTGCGAATCGCGAACAAATCAACTTTAATGTATTTATGAATAGAAAGTTTCTATTGCTTCTACCACAAAAGCATTATATTTAATTGATCTAACATCCTATTTAAAAAAAACTGAATCTAAACTGGTTTAAATAGCAACATTTACAATTACAAACATTTTCCCGCGAATTGAAATATTCTTGCCACGAACTGTCAGTCTCTATTCACAATCCAACATAGTGCAGAAGCGATCCACAAATTCGCGAATGAAAAATTCGTTCGAACATAACCTTAAAATTGACACATCTTGCTGCTTAGTCATGTTTTACATGATACGACTTTCGTCGTACGTGTCGTGAGTTTGTAGACAAAGGGGATGAAAAGTGTGGGCGATAGCCAAACACGGATGAGCAGCAATTCCCATCCGATTCCTGTATTTTCTTTTGCGTTTCTTTCGTTAATTTTTGTGGTTTGCTTTAATCATGTGTTCTACTCGGTCGTGTTTGCTTCGCGTTAGAGAAAAACCAACCAATCAGCAATCAAGAATAAATAAATGTTGGAGAACGAATGAAGAAACCAAAAGAAATTTGAAAATTGAAACAAACAGGCATAGACCGTGAAAAATCTGAACGTATGGAAGCACGGTGCATGCCCAAAAGAGAATTAAGAAGTGTCGTACGACAAAAGTCGTATCGTGTAAAACAGGACTTACAAATCAGATTCGCGGGTATCTGCGACCAAAAAAAGTTTTCATGTGAATGAAACGTCAGAATTTACGAATATTCGCTGGTTGTTCGCCATTCGCTCTCTGTGAATAGTCCTTTACTCCAAAAGCGAAACTTCAAATCAAACAAACATCTCCCTCATGAGGGGGCAAATTAGTTCTTAATAAGATCTATTGGACTGAAAGCCACGCTGTAACGTGCCGATAAGTACATATGTTGAGACATTCACACAGCAGGTTCGTTGAATAGGTAATTATAAATATTGCGACATAATTGGGCCATTTTTCTTCGGCAAACTAAAGGGTCCGTCATCTAACGTTCTTTTTTTCAACTAGTGCTTATTTCGCGAATGGTAACACTTAGCTCATGTCTGATTTGACAGATTAGTTTTATCCTTCCGCTGAACAAATATGGTTGTGTATACGCTTGAACAACGAACAACAACTTGAACAACAACAAGGAGTGGCCGTTACAGTCAATGGCGATCGTTATCGGGCCATGTTGAACGAATTTTTGTTCACAAAAATTGAAGAGGAGGATATTGGCAACATTTGGTTTCAACAGGACGGCGCTACGTGCCACACAGCCGAAGCTACACTCGATGTTTTGCGCCCTGTTTAAAAAAGAAAAAAGATATTTGGCGGACCCTATATAAGGTATTTAACAAGGATAACTTCGGGGATTCCTACAAAAAAGCAATCCTTGTAGATGGGCATCATGGAATTTGTGGATCAATCATCAAGCATAACTTGTTGATAAATTGGTGCATGCGCTTTTTTTAAAACATTAGTTCCGAATCCGATGGTAGATAGAGCCGTCGAACAGTTCTTCAGTCTTAGTCGTTAAACGTAGAATTTGTTTTTTTGTGCAATTAGTTCGCAACTTCCTCTTGTTGGTCAATAAAGCTCTGAACATAACCGCATTGAAGGTTCCTTTTTGAAGAAAACTTTAGCTAGGGTCCTTAGACTCTTTGAAAGGAACGATTGCTCATATTAGGCTTAAAGGCGGATCACAGTCCATAGTTCCATGAAGTTTCGATAGCTGCACAATCTGCAAACTTGGTCCTAGTCCTCTAGTGTCAAGCCAAGTCCTAGCTTTGACACTAGAACAGCGGGTTGGCTGTAAGTAAGATTGAAACCAAGGATCTTAAACCATGTTCGGGAGAGGATATTTGTTCTAATTTAATTAAAGCGTTCTTCTTATTTAAATTTCTTCTATGACAACTGACAACTAGACAACTACTACCATTAGCTAGTCATTTCATCATAAAAAGATTCGAACTAAAAAAACGCTAAGGAATATTTTTGAATTTTATTATTTCAACCAACTCAACTTATTACTATTTGGTATGTTAATAAACAAAACTGCCGTGTTTGGTAAGATGAGCAAACTCAGGCAATACAAGAGCTTCAAATGCACACAGAATAATGCAATGTTTTCTGCATTTTTAAAAGAATAATTGAGAACAACGATATGGTCACGGGCGTCCGTTATCTTTCAATGATTTCGGACTTTTTATGCCCAGAATGCAAGAACTGAACTCAGTGAGATGTGGTTCCATCAAGACGGCACTCCATGGATGGATCAACTAAGAAATGAGTTCGGTGAGAAATTTACCTCTGATTTTGGACCGGCAATTTGCAATCGTGCAATTTGATGCTCTTAGACTTTTTTTTATGGGTATACGTCATTTGTCCGAACATTCCACGTAAGTACATTCAGGGTACTTGTCGCAGCATAACGGACAGCGGAAATTTTAAATGCCTCTTGGACAGAAGAAGCCGGATTTTCCAGAGCGGATAACCCAATTCGGAAATGTATGTAAGTGCTGCCTTTGGCCCATTAAAGGGTCATGCGCCAATAACTCTTATTCAAGTCCTTGGCATTTTGTTGGAGGTGACCTATTGACCTGGAATCCAAACACGTCTAAGCAGCCCATATATGAAAATTACTAATTGGACCTAACTCAAACTGTTAACTTCACCGTTGATTCCATCTTTATAATTCGTTCGCTTAAGTTCGGGAACAGGATTAATCAGATGGCTCTCAAGATCAAGATCCTTAGTCGAGTAACTAGGCAGTCCCCAAAGCGGAGGTGAGCAGTAGGAGTTGATGGTGAGAGGCTAAGGTGAGAACGCTTGTTATCTCAATTCACTTTGACTGCCTCAACAGAATTTACATCAACTTAGATTTTCAACATGCAGTCGCATCCTTTAGACGCCATTTTATGTTGCCAGACATCCATATTTGAAATTATGAACGTGAAATCTACTGCAAGCTATTTTTGAAGCCCCTTACTTTTATTTGAAATATACTTCCAAGTGTTATAGGTAGTTGGGTTAGAATCATGTGTTTTATCAACAACTTTTACAGTTCCATAAAATTTTCTACACTGTAAATCATACCCAGGAGGAACGAATTTTGCCGTCTGTCCTTAATTTCTTGGCAATGAATACGATGATTGTGTTTTGCGTTTCTATATTGAGACTAAAGTACTGAGGGAGAATCAGTTCAAGAATGCGTTTTGTTTTTCTTTTTTCATTCCTTTTTGAATAGTCTCGGAACGTTGTTTACGCTCAGCGTATTCCTGTAAAAATAAATCTCATAACGGAGTATCGCACCAGCAAGACAAAATACTATGTAAAACTCCTTAACACTTTCAAGAGCCGAACAATGTTTCCATTCTGACAGATTAATAAATGTGAATCGTCTGCTTGTTTGCGTGGAGGTATGATGTTGTTGGGAAGTTGTGGTGGTGGCCTGCAGTCTGACCTCAGCGTCATATCTGATCTGATACTGGGTTTTTTTTTGGCTTGTGCCCCAGTGGTAACTTTGCAAAAAAGTTGCCTTTTCTGTTTTGCTGTGTGGAGGCTCTATTCAGTGACGGAAAAAATAAAATTGCGAAGTGAACACTTGAATGAGAATGTGCTACATTTTTTTGTACAGCTCTTGTGGCATATCAATTTATCACGTTTTTATTCCAGCACATTGGATAATTATTGTTTATTGAATATAATTGGTTATTGGAATTTCAGCAAACCCGGTTTTCATTGAAGGATATCATTTCATTTTATTTATTTGTATTAACTTAACACAGTCAGATTCAAAATCTTCTTAATTGGTACAAGTTTCAGTCTAGGTACATTACTCGATTTTCAAAGCAGTATTGTTAAATGATCTTGTTGTTATAAGTTAGACATGCTTGTATAAATATAAGGCAAGTATATTAAGGACCTTAAGCCTAATTTCTCGAATCATTTTATTTATGTGCAACGAAATTTTTTTTTCCAATTTAATGCTGATTCCGTGCGGCAAATTTGTGAAGCCTGTTCACATTTCCCACTCTTGGATGTTTTGCAGACTTTACCAAGAGGTGGGAAAACGAATAAAACTTTTAATCCGCCCAGTACCATAGATTTTAACCTGGGATCCCTTGCTTCGTTCGTAGTCCAAAGCACTCACCACAAAGCCATTGCAATTTTGATTTATTTTATTTTTTTTTTTTTCAATTAAAAAAATTGTGTGTTCCGTTCTAACATTTTGGAATTACAATTGTTTTGATGCGCGATTTTGTTTCTCAGTGAAGTAATAACAAACAAAATTCATAAAATAGTAATTGCTTCCTGTTCACGCGTACAGGAAAATTTCAACAGTCAACATATTAATTATATTAATTAATTTCTATCGTTGAAAAACGTTACCAAATTTTAGAAATATGGTTCCAAAATTATGAGTTTTCTGTATGTTTTATTGAAAAAAGTTTCCTGAATTCATATTTGTCTTCTCAAGTGATTTTATAACATTTAATAGAGGCCTAAAATTGCAAGATTTTAATGAAAATTTGCAAAACAATTTTTCTCTCCCATATAAATACAAACTGAAAATTCTAGGCCCCTCACGGCGTAAGGCATATTGTCTTGGCCATTCGACGATCAGAATTTTTTGTTAATTCACATAAGAGAATCAACTGTCAAATTTCGATTTGATTGAACGATGGCGATCGTTTCATCGTTGGGAGTGAATATTTTCTTTAAGAAATATTTGCAAATAAATATTGAGAAAAATATATGTGTTTTAAAATAAAGCATATGATAAGGATGACGTTTTAAGAGTCGACGCACTTTTTTAAGCCTTTTCAAAATGCATCGCGCCATGCGATTTGAAGCGTTCGTCTTAATAGCAAAAAACTGCTCATATTTTGGAGAATTTGAAGTCCACTCCGCAGATTGACATTTGTTTCTACTTTTAGGTGGCACCCTCTATATGAATTACCTTAACCATGCTATGGACCATTTTGGAACCTAAGGATTGAAATAGAACGCTGTTTAGATAAATATGATGCAAACTTCTAAAAACTAACTACATTCGGCGACATTAAGTCTACCTTATTAAAGACGTATAGAGTGCTAGCTTAAAGTTTGTAAAATACAGAGTTAAATAACGAGGCCAAAGTAAAAAATTTTAACAACATATCTAATAGACAGCATTTTTGTTGTTGTTGGATATGTCACATTTTGCAAGCAATTCCTTTCAAACGATTTAAATTTAAAAACGAACTAAGCGATTGTGATGTTAAGTACATGAAGCAAGCAAAGGACGCCATAATTTTATTCAATCGACAAGACGATAATCGTCTGAAAAGTTAAGCGATTAAAGCCCTGTATATCCACAACAGTTTCGAAACTCGCCACTTCGATATCCATTTCTCAATTGAAAGTGCTCGCAATAAATTCATCCCTATGATTTGTATGTATTTTAAATGAGCAATAAGCTCATTCTTAAAGTCCTCAAGCCTCCTTAAAATAACCATTAAGGACACATGGACGCATCTAAGTACGACCAACTTAAAACCCTTTGTAAGTTCAATGTTATCCTTCAAATAAATTGATTTCGCTTCACACTTTAATAAAAAATTGACGTATACATAGGTACCTACATACCTACCGTTTTTCAAAAGTCCTCATCCTTTCTCTTTATCTTTTTTGCACTAAGTTTTGTCATTTTATTTGTGGAACAACACAACAGCATAACAAAATAAGAAGAACTCTTCAACATTCGCTAGGTTTGTGGTGGTATCTACACTTTACAGTTTGCTTTTAGTTTTGTTTTTGTTGCAGTATTTTTAGTTGCGGCTATTTCTAAAAATACACAACACAAATACCATTCTAAACAATTCCATTGATTGCAAACCGAATTCACAATTAATTTGTCAAGTGGAACAAAAAGCTGCAGCAATGCGCGGTAGGCAGATGCGCGTATCTCAAACCGATTGATCCGATCGACATTAGCAGTAGCACCAGCTTGACAGATAGACCAAACGAAATGAATTCGACTTAAACGACAACCGCTCGGTTTCGTATTTACCGGTGTCAGACAAAAATTTCACACGAGGCACTGGGGAATTCGAGGAACAATTTTCTGACACAAAATGGTCAACGATCCGATCTTTGTTTTGTTTGTTTGGGGAGTTGATCTCATTGGAATGCTTCGAATGCAGGGACCACACTACAGGGTGTTTCTCTGTAAATATTTAGGTAATAAATAAAACCACACTAATATTTATTTATAATAATTTTCTTTTAAAATGAAAATCGCGAGGAAAACGCGCGCGAATTTCATCCCACTCTTGCGAACGCACGCAGCTAACTACGGATTCCCTGCAGCACGACAGACAACGCATGATACAAGCTCTCCGAACCATTTCTTGTAGGTATTTGCAAATTTTCTATTCAAAACTAAAATAAAATAAATAAATAAAAATGTTTCTTTTTGATTAAAATGAAAATTGTGGAAAGACAAAAATAAATACAAACATTGTGTGCATACGTGTATTATCGTCGATTCGATCGTCGCGGCGCGTATCTTAGCAGTTGTCTCTTAGTGTTCTGTTCCGTTCTGTGCTAGTGCACAAATCTTCTTGGGATATCGTTGTGTGATTCCTTTCAAGTAACCAGCAACACAGCATATTGGAAAGGCAGAGAAGAGACAGATAGATGGACAAATAAAATTCAAGGAATTCTGTTTTATTTGCAATAGAAATATTGTTGAGAGTGATGTTTTTTAGTTTAATTTTTTTGATGACAGAACAGATACTAATATGCGACATAATATGGCGGCTTTTTCTGTCAAGAAAGGAAAATTTAATATATCAAAATTCAACTTATCGCATCTACATATGTATGGATTTGTATGAAAAATATCGCTGAAAACCAGTGACGTGCGGCACCAAAATTCCTTGGGTAGACATAATGATTTTCCTGTTATTAACATTTAGATCATATAAAAATAACACCAACATATTAATGGTAAATAAACCAAAAATTTTTCAAGGAATTATCTTAATATTTTTATTATTATAGAAAAATCTATGACAAGTATGTGTGAAACAAAATATCGGCCAAGTGCTCGCCACGGCTTCGGTGGCACTTCCTAACTTAAATTTAAATGCTTAAAAATTGGGTATGGACGGAGGGATAGACTGTACTTTTAGGGGTCTACCACGAATGTTAAGAGGTGTTACAAGCCATGTGTCAAAATTAATATTAGAAAAATGTATAAAAACTCCGGATTTTACTTCGATCGCCAGACTAATATTCAACGTTGCCGAATCTCATGAAATCATGAATTATCAAAAAATCTTTATTCGCCCCAAACTTGAGTATAATGCTCATAACTGGTCTGGTACACCAATTACATATTTGAGACAGGATTCAAAAACGTGCGATTAAACTTATTGGCGATCGAGACATTGCAAGATCGCTTGGCTCTCTTAGTGATAGTCGCAATGTCTCCTGCCTGTCGTTGTTTTATCGCTACTTCCACCATAAGTGCTCAAACGAAATAGCCAGTTGCATTCCACCCCTACAGCAGTTCAACCGCAATACTCGCCATGCTAGGAATGCACATCCTTTCACCATTAAGCCTATGTTCGGACGGACAGTGAAATACATGGTTTCGTTTCTTAACCTTAAATTACGAATGTGCAATACTCTACCACGTTCTGTTTTTCCTACATATTATAGTTTACAGACATTTGTGCATCTGTATCTTGTTTTTCCTAATCCTTCATTTCCCTAATTTTCCCGCACTGTGATACTTCATTATAATGGTATCCAAAATCCCTTTAGTGCGCGTACATTATAAAAAAAATAAACTTACCCTTTTTAAAGAAGAAGTAAAAATATATTTACATACAAAAATAATATTTCAGGATAAAAAAAAATGTTTTTATCATTTAGTATGTAGATAGTGATTGTTTCATGTTTGTCAGCAATTTTTTGAATGCAAATGTATGAGAAATTTTTGTTTGCTTTGTCAGTTCTCATTATGTACAATTTTTGTCCTTTTGTTGTCTCCCTTTTTTACGGATAATATTGTTGATTGGCTCATTTGTATCTACGAATTTAATGATAGAAGGCCAAAGAGAATACAATAATCGGATAAAAACGTTTGGATCATCCGCGTGAGATAGCTAACTCGTGCACATTTAATCCACGACAAAAAACTTAACATGTGAAATCTGACTTTACTTATTAGATGTTCCCCAATTCCTTAAATCTCATGATTTTTATACCCTATCCTAAGGGTATATTAATTTTGACACATAGTTTGTAACACCCCTTAATATCCGCCGTAGACCCATAAAAGTATATATATTTATGATCAGGACCAAATCCTAAAACTATCTAGCAATGTCCGTCCGTCCGTCCGTCCGTCCGTCCGTACGCAATTTTTAGGCCTTTAAAATTAAGCTAGGAAGCTGAAATTTGGACCACATATTCCCTAGGGCTCCGAAATGGTTAAGTGTAAAAATTTTTTGAATACGCCCACTGCCACGCCCACAATTTAGAAAAAACCGTTTTAAAGCTAAAGTTAGAGAGATAGAGTGCCACAACCTTCACAAGATATGTAGGCACTGCCCTCCTTCATAAGTTTGTCATATAAAGTTTTTTGCCACGCCTACTTTTTGTGGGCGTTTTTGACTAAAATGCTGTTTTCTTCGAAAATTTTCACAGAAAGCGAAAAAAACTGTTTAACAAAATATTTACCCAATATTTTTTCCAACATATCGCCCATACAAAGTTTTTGGCCACGGCCACATTTTGGGGGCGTTTTTTCAAAAAAACTTTTTTTTTTTTTAATTAATACAACTAAATAAAATGCTATCCATCATCTTCTTAATGCTTTTTTCTTTGGGGCATATAGGGATATGGATAGGGTATCATACTGTTCGCCTCAAGCGGACTGTAGCCTTTCCTTATGTTTTTCAAATGTCATGATAAAAATCAGGATAATTTTTTTTTATTGGCAACACTGCTCATACTCTGCTCATGCTATGCTTCTTTGGTACTTCTGACGATGTTATAATCAGGAGTAAGAGGTTTCAGCCTAGCCAATCAAAAGCTGGTGTTTTTACTTTTGTGTGATGTGCCTGGACCTTTTTTAATATTCGAATTTAATTCAAAAGGTTCATCCTCCTTTCGATCACCCGCCGTGTCAATCCACGGTGTAGCACTACTGGCTCACTGGCCCTTCCAGATGATAAAATGAACAAAGACATGGTTGCTTCTAAATTTCATTAATACGTCTTACCTTTTCAAACTCCGGTTCTAAGTTATGACAGTTTGTAGAAAAGGTTGGATTCAAGATGGACCAAGCTCTGAACCGAGTTGTGGAGTAAAATAAAATAACCATCAATGGCTTCAAAGGTGTAGAACAGACCCCTAAGATACATCAGCTTTTAAAGCAACCTACTGGAAAAAAAATAAAAAAAAAAACTATCGCAGAAGTAAATATTAATCTGCACCAACTCTTCTGAATGTAAAAATTGCACTCAAAACAATAGACACCTTGAATCAGAAGATCTACGCTAATATAGCAAACAACGCAATTCTTTTAAAATAAACTTATATATCCTTTCGAATGATCCCTCTCAGTTCACAATCAATTCCATTAAATCTAAATCAAAACCATTCATCCTCGCATCTCAGATGTTCCATCCAGATCCAACCCACCTGGGGACATATTTCACCTTCAACAATTGATGGTGTAAAAAAGCAACAATTTCTATAACGAACGTCGCGTCACCTCGTTTGTCCCTAATTCAATTCCCAACCATGAATGTGAAATTCTTTACGATCGGGCAAATGAAAAATAAGCTTTTCCAAGGACTTTACTCCTTCCTACTTCGTGTATGCAGTGCTTCTTTCTCTTCAACGTTTCTATTTCGTCTCCTTATTACTTTCTCCAAAAGTAGCTTATAAAACTTCTTCGAAAGACAATTCAAGTCAATTTACCCAATCTATTCGTGTTTCCTTTTACGCTTCCCATGTGAAGAAGAAAAATGCTCCCGGCATTCTGAATTCCAATGTAATTTTCTCGCACAAGAGACAAATTGTTTCAGTCATCAGCAGAGAATATATTTTGTCTCTGGAATTGAGCGTACAAAATAGACGACAGCAACAATCAAACAAAATTGAAATCCTTATAGACTTAACTGCAACATTTTCAATTGCTCTGAATCTAAAATGTTTTTTTTCCAAAGGAGAATCGATTTCCGTTTTGATAGATTTTCAAGAGAATTTCCATTCAATTTCACACATCCAATAAAAAAATTAAATCCTGTTTCAGTTTGCCGATTAGCAGAGATAGATTTAAGGATCCTCATTATATTCTTTGTCGGTCGGCCAGAATGATTAATGTCCTAAATGTTGGAAGTCTAATAAATATAAATAACTAACAGTGAAGATGCACATAGTCGATCAGAATATTTATAATCCCAAGTTGACGACGAAAAGCACAAACGATGGTCTTGTATCAATTTTATGGGATGTTAACAATGACAGACGCAACGAATGAATAATGATAGTGGCTTCCCAACAGAACCGTCGCAAAATAGTATTATCGTAAGCCGATACAAGACAAGAGATGGCATAAAAGCTTGTTACGATGTCATTATCCATCCGCCCCGACGCTAGTCCTTGCTGGTCCCATGAGACTGCTGCTTACGACAACTCGTTTCTTACTTACCGCAAAAGGATACAAAACATACACAAAGCAGTCGCTATTACAGTAGCGCATCGCCTGCTAAGGCGAAAAACTCCAATACGGAGTGGCGGCATTTCTAGACATATTTGGAATTCGTAGGGTTGTGAAAGGCCGTAAGGGGGCCTATGTTTCAGTTAAGAATTAATGGTATCTAGAACCTAGATTTAACTCAATAAGAGTGTCCACACTCTCATTGGAAAGACTATTGAAGATGTCAGTTATCTTAAGGCAGTTTTCCAGTGAGCATAGCATGATGTACTGTTTTGGGCAGGGACCTTTTACGACTGAAAGTTCATTAGTACAAAGGGGTTAGGGGCAGTCAGAGGCAGTAATATTTTTGTTAACAGTATAAAAGTATAAAAGTAACAATATTACATCATTATGTCATGTTTCAACTTGATTGCACCCAAATTTTAAAAGAAATATCGGCCCAACCTCCACAAGTAGGCCTTTGCGGTGACCATCATAACTTCTCTACAGTTCAACCGAATTCATTCAAATAAACAAAACAAAATAGTATTTTAATAGTTAATATGAAACCAAAGAAAATGGCGGCCTCGGACAATACCCTTTAGAATTTTCTGAAAAAAAACAGTAAATTGCTTATAAAATTTCGAAGTTTTGAAAAAAAAATCCTACGATCATGCACTAGTTTAACATGTTTTAAAGAAGCTTAAAAGTTCTATAAATTTTATTCAAATCTCGAACATCAGGCAGCTATTGTTCACTGTTGAATAACTCTAAAAGTATTCGTCGGATTGTCTTGAAATTTTCGGCAAATATTTTTAAGATATTATAGTAAAAAAATGTTTTTTTGGAAATTCTGATTGCCCCTAACCACTTAAATGAGTAGATGTATCGGCCATTCTTTGTATAAACTATGATCTCGTGCGTAATAATATCCCTACGGAACCTCTATTAATCCGGAATAAGTTTGGAAAGTTTAAAATTACAAAATTACAAATTAAAATAAAGTGCACGATTGGGTCATACAAAACTTTCTCTGTACAAGAGATGCGCTTTTGAATCGCTTGTAAAATCTCATTAGCGTTTGATATTTTTAACAGCAGCTCTAAAGATTTCGATGTGATTTTGCACATTGGAAACATTTAACCTAAATAAAAAAAATTTAATAGCCACCATTTCAAAGGCGAAGTACGCAGATTTTCCCAGTAAAAACTTCGTAAAGAAGGTATTTAAAGGGCGGCATTGGCGAACTAAGCTTTTTTAACTTCCCTATAGTCGTTATATCATTCTTCTTACTCAGTTTGAGTTCGAAATGTCCGCACGGTCGTCGACAGATCAGGAGAAACCCCTCCCCACTTTATCCCTTCTTCACCCACTCAAAAAACTTCGGAGGATATAACAATTACAAAGTTAAAAAACATTTTAAAATCTGTCGAGTAGTTCAGAAAATAGCTCTCTCTCTCTTTCTCTTTAAGGTCCGCTTTTAGTTCTTCCCTGTTTTTTCTGCCCATTTCAAACCCGAGAACATAATCTATAAAAAAATAAAATACAGAGAAAATCCTTTGGTTTCACAGCTATAGACGTGTCAATCATATATAAATTAAGACTTTAATGAAATATTAATTATTTCAGGCTGCAAATTATCTGCGATTGATGAACTTTTCTTTAGTCCAGTTGACTAAAATAGCACCTGAACTATGCATATCTAGGTGGTCTTATACAACCAAAGTGCCCGCATTCGGCACTAAGAAAAAGTCAGAAATCCGGTGCACTAGGTATGAATACAGTATGGCCCATCTAGCTGTTGCGTTTTAAATCATCATTTTGACAGTAAAAGCTCTATTTCCCGCTCGAAATTTTGGACAGAAAATCAGTATCGTACCTCCGCGGAACGAAATGATTCGCTTTACGCTTGATCAACATTGGGAAATATTTTTTTCCAAAATGAAGCACACACCGCGCCTGGTGTATGCAAGTTTGTTGCGAAAAGTTCTTATGACTGGTGTGCTAGTGGACAACACTCATGGTCCCCGTCGTCGGGGTGCACAGATGAGAATGTGGCTACTGTAGCCGAGAGTTTGCGAGTTGTGGGGTGGTGGTGGACCATTTTTCATCGAAAATGAGGCTGGGAACATAGTTTCGGTCAACGGTGGACGTATAGAGCTATGTTAACCGACTTTTTTTTTACTAAATTGAAGATATGGATTTGGACAAGCTCTGGTTCATGCAGGATGGCGCGCCATGCCACACATCCCATGCCGCAATCGTTCTTTTGCTCACCAAATTTTCAAATCATGTTATCAACCGTCTTGGCGATGTCAATTCTCAGCATTGGAGCTGCGATTTGACCCCCTTGGACTTTTTTTTGTAGGAAATAGTGAATAATAAATTTTCCAAATCTCAAAATAAAAGAAAAACCTACGGTTAAAGGTTAAAACCTCTTGGATGTTTTCAGAACTTTTAGCTAGAGTAGAAAAATTGAAATAATTCCGAACCGCTCCCGTGTCCCATCAACAGCATTGCCAATTTGGTTGCGGTTCATCACAACGTTTTGTTATTTTAAAGAATTGAAGTATCCATCTCTTTTTCTTTTCATAAAGTGTTAGTTCTAACGTTGTTTGTCAGATTTTGCCTCTGCTAACGAGACGTCTTGAAAGATACAGCAGGTCCTGTGGAGTATTTCTTTTTTTTGTCATATATATATTTCACTTTATTTTCTTCGTTGTGCTTTGCCCTGTGTAAAATGTTTCATACGACGAATATTCGTTTTTGTTTTGTTGTGTCTCTTAGTATTTTGGCTTTGTTGTATAGAGAGCAGACAACCATCATACTGAATGCCATAACAACTCACTTGTTATCGTCATTTTCGAATAAAAAAAAGAAAAAAAGAATACCCTCTCGCAGACATAAAAATAGAAGAGGATTGCATCCAATAATAAAATCAATTCCTTTGTAATCATCGTAAGATGATTACGATAATTTGGTAGCAGTTGTTTGAAATCGATTTGCGTCAAGTGGATGACGATGGGTGACACTTGCACACACACCCACACCCACACACACACTTTCGTCAAACACACACGTGATGCGGTCTAACTCGCGCTGTTTGCATTGACATTGTGGGGAGTGAAAAATCCTTTGTTAACTGTCTTCATCTCATTTGAGTTCCATTTACAGGACACTACATCGAAGCACGGGTTGTGTGCAGGAGACGCGCAACTATGATGGTGAACTAGAACACCTTTGAAGGTCGATAGAAAGTCACTCACCACAATGGTTAGGAAGAAAGGAAGTCTGAGTGCATCATCACGAACTCCCTGAAAGGAAAGGGCATTGCATTCTTGTCCTTTACTAAGGACATAATAAAATGTGTTCTTGTATAAGGTAAGGGTGTGGGCGGAACGGTCGCAGTGCATTATCATCAAAGTTGAAGGAATGTGAACTTGCATTCAATGCACTCTCATAGGAGCTTAAGGTTCGCTGGAGACATTATGTATTGCAAAAATATAATAGATGTGACCGGATATATGTATGAATAATAATTTGTTTTTTTAAGGAGAAAGGAGTGATTGGCTTATTGAAATAATTTGCTTGAAATGTTTAAGCTCTAGGAAAGTGCTATTATTTGATAGACATGGAACAAGTGTTCATTTATTTAATCATAAACAAATTTTCAAGATTCCTTATGAAGTAAATACTTAATTTTAATAATAAATCTTTTGAGTTCTGATAGTGGTATATTTGAACGTCGTTTTTTAATTATGCACTGTATGTCCTTGGTGAAGGACTTCGATGTTTTTTTATCTATCAATGATTCTTTATCATTCAATATTGACTGCATGACCTAAACTACGAGTTGTAGCAAGTCGCAATGTTGTTTTTTATTATAATTAAATGAGACAGATCTCAGGTTCACAGAAAAAAACGGTTCCTTAAATTTAAAAAAGCCTCTCTTAATTTTCCAGTCTGTCAAATCAACTACCACGGTCCTTCCGACATCAGTTTTCAAAAAAAGAAGTTTTTGCAATGCTAACTAAATTACGACTTATAGCCGTAGTCCTATAATCTACAAATTAGTTCTTCAGTTGGTCTGTCTGCCTCATGACGGAATGGTTCGAGCTATACATCTTGCACTCTTGACAGATACTTTAAATTCAGACCAAAATTCCTAATTGGGACATTTTATAAAAAAAACAATCATCTCTAGATTCACATTTACCTACTCTACAATATTCCTTTACGAGTTTGATCAACCAACTGTTGTCTATACGCTGATATAGACAAATTATTTGTTATTGTTTATTATTGAAAATAAAACTTAACAATGTACCGATATCTCGCTTTCGGATTGTAGAAAAACGTTGATTGGCATTGCCTTTTTAAATGGTTCGCAGAGTCTCTCATTTGTACATGGCAATGTCAAATAAGCCGGTGGTGCACCCAATTTTTTTTATTTTTTGCATTATCGTTAGAAATAACGGTTTCTGCGATACAATGTTTTCGGTAAAAATCACTTATCACTATTTTTCTAGAAAATTGTTCCAAGGATTTTGGTCTTTTTTTGTACTAAGGATACTTAGGGATGGTTATTCACAAAAAAAATCGATTAACGGTAATTTATAAAACCACCAATATCTCAAAACCAAAAAACCTTATTATTATTGATTTTTTTAGGTTTTTTGAATGATTTTCTTCAATTTAAATTAAATTAGTTTTCACAAAAACGGTTTTAACGCTTTTGATAAATTATTGTATTTCGAACATTTATGTTAAAAGTGTCGAATGTGCGAAATTACATCAAAAGCGTACCTGCAGTTTTTGAAAAAATCTAATTTTTCAAAACCTAAAAAGTGATTTAAATAAATTTGTCACCATTCATTTGCGATTCATTTTGCGATTCAAAAATGCATCTCATGTACCGAGAAAGTTTCGTATGACGCAGTCGGGCACTTATTTTAAATGAAATGATGAAAAAAAATAAAATATAAAAAATTGTTTTATAAAACCACCTCCATGTACAGTTTCATAGTTTTATAACTCTGGATGAAAAATAATTAAAGTTGGATTTTTCCCTGTTTCTAATAGTGACTCAGTTAGTGACAATTAAAAAATTTTAATTTGATATTGATATGTGCATCTCAACCGGCACACAGTGGTGTATTTGGCCATCAAACGTTGCAGGAACTTTTTTCGCAGGGGATTTTTGACATAAATAAGTTTATTGAACAACAGTGTCTGAAGGTTTCTGCAATATAAATTATAATTATTAAATGTTCTAAAATAATTTTTACTGCTTCTTGTTTCCAAGCCGTCCCAGATATGATTTTTTTTGTCTTTGATGTACAAATTTGTGTGAAATTTGCGGTTTTTTAGAGTTATTTGGGTAATCGTTTCTGGTATACTTTATAAGAATACTAGTAAGAAAGTTATTGGTATTTTGTATTGGAGTTTTCGAGGTAACATTTTTCGGGAGGCTTTTTTGTTTTGTGTTTGCTTTATAATTTCAAATAACAGTACCTACCATAGAAATGGTTTCATACATTTGATTTTTTCAAACATCAACAGCTCTCCCGATTTTTGTCAGTTTTTATATTTTGGATTCTTGGAGTGGGTCCACGAATGCTGATGTATTGAATAAAGGTACATTAAAAAAACAGATTTAGGGAATTCAAACAAATTTGCAATTTTATGAACCCCAACCACCGCACCCACAAGACTCCGCCAACTTTATATATTTACAAATAATTACTAAACAAACACTTCTGTATCTATAATTGATTTTCAATTAAAACTGAAGATTAATGCTATGTTTCATAATTAAATTCCCCACTGTCTCAACGTGCGTGTCTGATTCTAGCTTTGTTGTAAACGAAGTGTCATGAGTTGGTTCCTGTAAATTAGGATGTAGTGTCAAAGTTGCTAGATAACTTTAAGGCATGCGCTCCGTAGCATAAAATAATCTAGAATATTAATCCGTGTAGCAGAGAAAATTTAGGAATGGGAAGAATGCGAAATTTCATCATATATTGAAGGCGTCTCTCTGGATAAGAGTTCAATAATGCACTCGCTCTGTAAAAAGCCATGAAAAACATTTAAAAGCCGCTTAATGCCCGATTAGAGAAACGTTTTAATCGGGCATATTTCTGGCTGAATTGTAAAGGGTGATCCATTTCGAGGTTCCCTACTTTTTTAAAGAAAAAAACACAGAAAATTCAAATTTAATGGAGAATGTTTATTATCATTTGAAAGAACATTCTTTGGCATTTATTTTTTGAAGATTATGTCTATCAAATGTTGGCCTTTGCTACGTCGCAGATGGTCCATCCGTTGAGTCCAATTTTCGATCGCTCGTTCGAGTATTTCGACTGGTAAGTGGCGAATGACACGCGTGATGTTTTCCTCCAAGGCCTGAATCGAAGCGGGTTTGTCGACATAAGCTTTTGACTTTACATTTCCCCACAGGAAAAAGTCTAACGGTGTGATATCACACGATCTTGGTGGCCAATCGACCGGCCCAAAACGTGAAATTATTTGCTCACCCAAATGTTCTCTCAATAAGTCCATTGATTGATGCGATGTGTGGGAAGTGGCGCCGTCTTGCTGAAACCAAATGTCGCCGAGATCACGAGCTTCAATTTCAGGCATCAAATAGTCGGTTATCATGGCACGATAACGGTCGCCATTGATGGTTACGTTCGCACAGGCATAATTTTTAAAGAAATATGGACCGATGATTCCACCGGCCCACAAACCACACCAAACAGTTGTTTTTTCTGGATGAAGTGGCAGTTCTTCAGTCTCTTCAGGTTGCTCTTCGTCCCAAATGCGGCAATGGCCTCGAAAACGTCGGATCTTCTTGGAACTTTTCAAGAGCCCATAGAGCGAAGCGATGTCGCTTGGGAAGGTCGAGCGGCTTCAGTTGTTGCACAAGCTGTATTTTGTACGCTTTCAATTTAAGATCTTGACGTAAAATGCGCCAAGTCGTTCCATACGTCAGTCCGAGTTGCTGCGAACGGCGCCGAATCGACTCTCTACGGTCTTCGTGTACACTCTCAGCTACGGCCGCTATATTTTCTTCACAGCGTGCTGGACGTGGTCTGTTCGGTCGAATATTATCCAATAATGAATGCTGGGTCTCAAAATGGGTGATGGTGTTGCGAATAGTACGCTCAGTAGGCCGATTATGTTGACCATAAGTTGAGCGAAGTGTACGAAACACATTCCTCACAGAACGTGAATTTTCATAATAAAGTTGAACAATTTGTAAACGTTGTTCACGCGTAAGTCTTTCCATTATGAAATGCCAAACAATACTAAATAAAAATAACATGACAGCATGACACGACTCACACGTGATCTGTCAAAAAAGGCTATTGAAAAAAGTATCTCTACTTGGATCACCCGTTATTAGCAGATGCGTCCGCTAGATGGATACCTGCCAAATGCGTATAAAAACCAAAATTTATAACTACTGTCTACGAAATAGCTTTGTTGTAGTTGAAAGTTTTTTTTTGAAGTGAGGTCACTAAAAATAGTAAGAATGCAGTCGGGCCTCATTATATCTCATGAAAGACAAAGATTTGCTATCTACCCTTTTACGATTTTTTCAAAAAATAATAAATAATATTCTTTTTTTCCTTAGTTTCTGTGTAATTCTATTGCCCATTGGACCAATGACGATTATTTGTATTTTGCTGTTGTACCACTGGCAAATATACAAAACAAAATACTTACAATTCTTTATTCATTGTTCTATTTTTGTGGCTAAAGCACAACCACAGCCACTTGAGCATACAACAGTTTTACACAATGATTACTCTCCAGAGTAATAATGCAAAAATTAAATGAAGTCATCACCATTTAAAAAAATTTGCATATTAAATATTAAATATAAAAGAAAATAAATAAAACGTATCCTGTACGAGTTGAATTACTCGCAACTGTAGAAAAAAAAATACGTCTGGAAAGAAACTACTACATGTATACGTGGCCTGTGGATGCGATACCCTATTCTGCAGTTATAAAATTGTAAACTGTTAAGATCGATTCTGCGAACTTTCACTTTCGCAAGAGAGGAGAAATCCGAGGAAAACGAACTGGCCACTGTTTAGAGAAGAGCTTGTCAACTCTGTCAAAGTTCCACTCAAACTTAGATCAAGTCAGGGAATGGAGAGGTTTACTCAGGATCTGAACAACGTCCTCACCCGCTGCTTTGAACTTTCGTGCCCTGTTTATAAACCCCCCACCCCTGAAGAAAACCGGTACGCTGGTGGAATTCCGAACTGCAGTGTCTTCAAAAAGAAACTTGGAAGCTCCTAAATCGGTCTTTAAAAATCAACTTAGTAGAAGACTGGAATCTTTATCCATCGAAACAAAAAGTTATTCGCAAGTCGAAAAATGAAAAAATGACAGTCTTCTCCATTCAATCGACGGTGGCTAGATTTGAACCGACTAATACCACGCGGCACAGCAATCGGTAGTGATGGCTGATGATGCTATTAAATATGCTATTGCATCTTTTGAGAGTTTTAAGTCAACTGGTCCGGTTGGAATCTATCCAGCTATGCTGAAACATGGTTAACTCTGCCAGACAGCATGGTGTAGATAAAACGTTGGAGTTGTAGATTAAAGCAATGCCAATGTACAGGACGCTGGTAGTCGATGTAAATTGTGGCAAGTGCGCCATAACAGGGGTAAATAAGGCTGCCTTCAAGGTGGTATTCTGTCTCCCCTCTTATTGTGTATGATAGTAGACTCCTTACTTACGGCTCTCAATCTTCCTGGAGACTACACTCAAGCTTATGCGGTTGATGTCGCCGTTCTTTCTGTCGGTTCAAACCTAGGGGCTGTCTGCTCTCAGGCGCAGTAACGCGGTTGTTCTCTTCACGAGAAGGAGAATCGTCACTGGTCGGTCCCATCTTGTGCTTAAAGATGTCACCATCTCTATCTCCGATGAAGTCAAACATCTGGGTGTAATCCTCGATAAAAAAAACTCATATGGTCCAAACACGTTCAAAAACCAATAAAGCAGTGTCGACTTTCTGGCAATGTAGAGGCGAAGACATGGGGCTTGTCTCCGAAAAGGGTCCTTTGAATCTATATGGCCATGATTAGACCGCTGCTCTCCTACGCATGGGTTGTTTGGTGGAACAGGCTTTCGCGGAAACGTGTCACTGCTTCTTTTGCCAAACTCCAAAGAACAGCATATATCGGCTGCACAGGGTGGCGAATGCTCGCATCAGGTGGCGAATTTTTGGGGCTGACGTGGTGAGTGCCGAATATCTAAGCTAATCATCACTGAAGCACAGTCTCAACTTTCTTCGAGTGGCGGGAAACTAAGTACATTAATGTAAGGTGTCTGAATATTAATACAATGGACCTGTAGTTGTGTCGGAGCGCGGATATAGACCCCCCGTCTTTGAAGAACAAGATCGCGATCCGGAATAAGACTTTTAACTAGGCTTTTCAAGTATGCAATTAGAACTCAGTTCCGCCGCACACCCCGAGTGCTGCTCAAGAATTGGAATCTGTTCTCGAGAATTATAAGGCAGATATTCATTTATATAAATAATGCAATCGGTTACGGCAAAATTTAGAGCACAGTTAGCAACTTTTACGCGGTATTACGACTTGAATGTAAATTTGAACATTTTCGTCATTTTCACAGCCCCCCACCAATTAAATACACTTTTTACGAAGAGTTTAAGAACCTACTGGATGGTGCTTATGGAGCCTATCTGGAGTAAAATATCAAAATTGTGTTTAAATTTAACATCGTACTTATTTAACTCATTTCATCTTCCTTTATTATTTATTTTAATACATTGACCCGATCCGATCCAGTGAATCATATATGACAAACGTGTACATTTGAAGAAACATATTTGATTCACATTCCTATACTACATTCCTGTACTATACTTATGTATTGTAAGGTAACCATAGCTTTTGCTTCCTTAGGAGGGTACGTGTCAGATATGTTTAGCATAGATCAATGTTAATCTAATATCTGAGCGTAACTAAACTCCACCAATTGTACTCGTACCCTATTCATGGTGCGCATAAAAATGTGTAATAAAAAATCGCATCCTCCTAAAAAAAAGGAAAAAAAATATTAAAATGGTTAAGTGACACGAAACGTAGGTTAAACCATTGGATCCATGTGTCTATGGACGAAGTCCGTATATGCGAGTGTGGAAGCAGTAGTAGCATTTCCATAATTACACAGATGCACTTCAGAATCCGTTCGGAAACAAAAGGCATGTATACCACGACTGTGCCCATTCACTGGAATCCGGATTCTGGTTTAATTTTTTTTTCGTTTTGTCAACCACGTTGAATGAGATTTCTTTAGGCTAAAATATATTCAAATTTGTTTTCTATTCTCCACAGGACACACACATAGTGTTGTACTATTGTATAAACTTAAGGTTGCGAGGTTGCATTGCCATTGCTACAAAATCGTCCACTTGATGATATTCGCTAAGGATTTTCCTCATTACGTTCGAGTTTTCGAATAATAAAATACGAACGACAAAACTGGATTGTTGCATGTTGCATCTGAAAAATACGACAAATTCTTTAGAAAAAATTAATTCCCTTTCCCATGAGAGATATTTAAGTACATTATGTCAGTTCAGCAGGATACATTGGCCCACGTTTATGAAGAATTTAATTTAACTTGAAGCTGTACAAATATACAATTAAGGGATTTGCAATGTTGAAGCCATTAAGTTTACTCTACTGGCAGTAGATATATTTGGGCAGGTTACACAATTAAAGGGCGAAATCATTAAATTGGATAATTTAATTCAGACTCAAAGCAAAGACAAAACAATGGTTTTTTTCCATACATCTTATTTTCATCCGACCTTCATTTGTTTGGCTGAAAATGATAGACATTTGCCATCGAGACACCACTTATCAGTCTTGTGCACATTTTACGGTCACTTATATTTGAATAGCATTAAATCAGCCGCCCCTAATCGCAATTGACACAGTTCGGCAACATGCGGAGTCTGGCAAATATCGATCAACAATTGTTTTAGATAAATCACATTATAGGAAAGAATGTTGGTAATGTAGGACAGAAATAATTGCCCTTGCTTGTGTTGAAAGTTTGTACAAGTCAGCACCAGCTAATGGTGCGGTGGTTGCATTTAACAAATAAAAATAGTTTCACATACGCCACAGTGCATTTAGATTTTATAAATAAATATTGTAGGTTTAACCGTCTGTTCGTCTGTCCGTATCGTGGGCATAGCATTATTTTCCATTCGCTAGCTTTTCCTTCTGTCAACAGTCAACATTTTAATTCGTTTGTTGAAGGAATGAATTTGATTTTGTTCTCGTTCTTAACTGCCGTTAATATATATACGCGGCACATTGAGATCGGTAAATGATATCGATATTGTCCGTAAACTACAGTAGCTATAGAACGACTAAGATTAAATAAAACACATGATAGCACACATGTTCAGGTCAAACTGTAGTGTCACGCGACAAACACAGTTATGCCCAAAACACAAGTGCAGAAATTCTGGATGCAGTGAAGCTTGCAATACAGCAAGCAAGGCAAATGAACAGAACTTTTGTTTGCAGTGTTTGAATTGCAGTGAGATCTGTCACAAATTCCTAAACGTCATTCTTTTGATAAGTGTTGTGATTCTTTGTAAAATTTTGATTTTAAATTTTGTTTAAAAAATTAATATTGTAATATACCAAAAAATCCCAAAAATTATTTTTTTGCTATCTGTTCTCCAATTATAAAATAATATTGTGTCCGCCAAATAACTTTTTTTTGGAAAATGCTATACAAAAAAACTACTGAGTATTTTCTCAAATTAAATTTAAATTAAATTAAATTAAATTTTCTTTTTTTATTTGAAAGTACAATCCTTCCGGTTAATAATGGAAAATAATTTCATTCAAATGGCTGCCTCGGCTGGTTAAGCAGTAGCCTACACGATCGGTCCAATTTTTACATTATCGTGCACATTTAAGCACATATGTGCAGCTGTATTTCGTGCGGGTTTTCTGTGCCCCAAATGATTTATCAGGAGTTGGAGGAGTTATCTTTTTCGCCTGACAAAACGCGAACAAGGGAACAACAATTTTCAAGATTACCGCATAGAGAAGAAGAAATGCTCAGGAAATTCGTTCGCCGAAATTCGCTCAAGGCCAACTACTTGTGGACGACGAATTAATAATTAAAAGTATTTCGAACAACTTTTCAACAAACAGTTTCCCCGGCTATATTTTCCAGGAGCCGCCCCCAATAATGAAGAAGTGACCGACACAACAGTCGAAGACTGCTTCCCCAACTTCTTCGACTGTTATGTCGGTCACTTCTTCATTATTGGGAACTCCAAGAAGAGAAAAGCGGTTGGGCCGGATGAGATACCCAGTGAGTTCTGGAAAAAAAAATGGGAGACATCGGCCTCAGATGTCACATGATTCTTATCTCCAAACTCATGAGGGGTGATCCAATGCCCAATCAGTGGGGGAAAAGTTATCTTCTTCCTTTGCACAAAGGAAAGGAAATACGCAAAACTGTGATAATTACCGTTGAACCAAGTTGATGTCACACACCATGAAGATCGTTCAGGGTATTAGATGGCCGCCTAAGACATACGGCTCTGTTGCGGATAAATCAACCACAGATGCAATCCAAAGTATAAGGATCATAATGGAAAATCATCAGGATTCCTTAAGGGATCTGCATATGATTCTGGTTAATTTTGAAAAAGCATTCGATAGACAACCAAGAGATCTGATATGGGTAGCGCTAAGATAGTTCCTAAAATCTGCGAACAGATGATCATGGACATATACGAGAGAGCGAAGACAAAAGTCAGATGTTCCGCAGGGGTCACCGATGAATTCTCAATTAAAGTCGGTGTTCACCAGGGAAGTGTCTTAAGTCCTTTGCTCTTTATTACAGTCCTAGATTTACTAGGGAAAAGTGACGGACCCTAAAGTGCATCGGTTATTCTTTTCTGATGATGGAGCCATCATAAGTGATGATCAGACTTCCCTGCAACGAGCACTTGATGTTTGGGTAGATGTTTTAGAAGGGAATGGGTATCGTATTAGCCAAAAAAAGAAAGAGTTACTGTACTGTCCATTCTTTGACCCAAGCCAACCCATTCCAGACATTTATTTGAATGGGGTTGTGGTTCCCAAGTGTGAAAAGTTGAAATATCTACGATCAATGACTAACAACGAAGCAACCTGAGCTGAGAGGAAGGCTCTACACCGCAGTTGTGCGTCCGGCGCTCACATACGGTTCACAATGCTGGACAATGTACAAAAAGTATAAGGACAAGTTGACAGCAGCTGACATTAAGATGCTTCGCATGACAGAAGGAGCAACAAAGCTTGATCGAATTAGAAGTTCCAGAATCCGAGGAAGCTTTCACGTCAAAGAACCCATCTCGAAAAAATTAGAGCCTGACCGACTCAGTTGGTATTGTCATGTTCAAAGGAGGGATCCCACGAACCCTGTCAAAAAGGCAATGGTAATCAACATTCCCTTACAAACGCGTAAAAGAAGCAGGCCTAGAAACTCCTGGATCACACAAATGCAGAAACACCAGCATTTGATTGGCCTCAATGATGAAGTGATACAAAATCGGGAAGCCTGCAGATATCTTTTGAGGTCGAACCGGTGAACCCCACAGGCGGACCAGTAGGCATGCAGTGAAGTGGGATGGTTAGGATCCCTGTAATCCTGATCATAATCTCGTCCTTAAATGGAGAGAAGAAGGGAATCTTTATATAGCTGCCAGACCATGGCCCAGTAGTAGATATCATATATTTCTCCAGTCATCCTCCACTATGATGTAAAATTTGTACAGGATGACAACGTTAGTCACTATGACGTAGAATTTGTACTGGATGACATCTTTAGTACAAATTCTATGTCAACGACACAAATCTGATCTGATGTGTTTATGTGATAAGATTATAATAGGACTTAATGACCCCCAATACGGTTCAAACAGCAAAAGTCCCCGGGCAATCTATTCACCACTATGGTGAAAGTAATTAAGTAATTTAGCTTTGACAGCATCAAGCTCTTTTGTCGAATGTATTGGAATCGATTGGATTTCAAAATATCTCTCTTTACTTTCAATTCAAGTTGATGTGGACGGTTTCTTGGTTGGAACTTACCAAACAAATGTTAGTGTTCCCCAAGTACTATCCACGGGTCGGAAGCCCTTTGAGTAAGTTTTAAATGGAAGAATTTGGCAAACAAAAATATAATAAAATCTAATGTAATAAAATCTAAAGCTGGGAAGAAATTGCATCTAATATGAAACATGACATCAGGCCTGGAAAAAGACAAAACAAAAATTCGTGATTAGCTAACAGACAATTTCATCTTGAATTCCTAAATGTCTGACGAGAGTTTAAATACTCTACCATCTTATTCCAAATGACAAAATATATATTTATCTTCGTCATTTAAAAAATCAGCTAGATTTGCTTTTTTTTTCCTTCATGCTTGGTGTGAGGAGAATATTTGCACCTGCATAATTCCTCACCAACTGAAGGGTAATAAATTTACTCACTACACTTCGTCTACACTAAGACGCTTATTTGGGGTAGCTACCGCCGCCGATTTCACTACGCCATTTGCACGTTGAAATGCTTTGTCCTTCAAATGCACTTTGTTTGAGGTTCATAAATTTTCCTTTGCACTAATGCCCGCAGCAGTATATACGCAAAAGTCCTCCAAACGTCCTCTTTCACTTCAACCGATTTCACGCTCCCTTCCCGACTTCTGGCTCCCATCTCGCTTTCTAGCTAGAGAATGGAAGTGACGTTTGACTTCGTCTTGCTCTCAATCTAATCGTCTGGCATTTTTTTTTGGTGATTTCCAAACGATTCAACTGTTCACCCTAGAAAAGTTAAATTGAACGTTTCCTTTAGGTTTCTCTTTTTTCTTTTTAATTTTCTCATAATTTTTGGTTTTCTTTGTCAATAGTCTTCATACAGAATTTTTGCTCGCATTGGAAGAAAACACACTGCCAACTGTGTCATGTCTGCAAATAAGTTTCGTAGGGTGGTGTTAAAGTTGGAGTCAGTTAAGTACGCGAGTTAGAGGGAAGAATAGTCAAATTTATTTTTTCCATCTTTTTTAATCGGACGATGGCAGTGCACTTCTTATGGTTTCGATGACATTTCACGGATGAGTTGAAAAATCTTATAAAATGCATTTATCGTAGTCAGCATATATCACAAGGATAACAGTTTGTTTGCGGAGGGTAGAAAATGCTGTGCTGTAAAGTCAATGGTATCCCTGATGGGATGTTAAGGTGTTAATAAAGAAGTTTGTTTTAATGCTTGGTTATATTTTTTTTGTCGCTATTGAAGTTTTGCTTTTGATGGTTTTAATACTGAATACTGATAGTGCTCTTTGCAGGGTTGTTTGATCCTCGCTTATGATGGCTTCATCGTCAGCAAAAAAAAACTGATGTCACTTTTCCTTCAAGCAGATAATCGAGGACAGCAATAACTAAGAAATTCAGATGCTTCTGTGGTGTATACCGACTCTGATTGGGAAATCTTCGTTGACTGAGTGGTATCTGACTGTGGTCTTTTCTCCACCATTACTTACTTTGTATAGGTAAAAGGCAAGCAAAAAGTTTTATGCTAAAAACCTTATATATAAGATCGAAACAACTCAGCAGGAGTCCAACTTGACATGTTGTATGTTGTCTTACCGAACACCGTCTCGTCAAAAAGCCGCTGATGACTATTAGCAACACTCAAGAAATTGTGTATATATTAGCAACACTCAAGAAATTGTGTATATATTGTGCATCGAAGATGAATAACTGAGGCGCATAGACTATGAAACAGCAACTGCTTAATCAAAATAGGTAAATTTGACTTTGATGCAGCAGGCACAACGGAATTTTATAACAAACTGGGAATCATATCCGCGATCACTTGTACCACCTTTCTGAAGTACATTACAGTTCTTGTGTATTTATAAAAGGTTTACAATTGGAATTTAACTTTTAACTTTCACCGTAAAAGCACTCTTCAACCAATGACATTCAAACAAAACAACATTTTCATCATGTTAAAGTTCACGAACGAAAAACTTTTGCAATTAATTTAAATTTAGACATTGAGAGCCAATTTTATCGCAAAATGATCTTCTGTTAAAGTGCATTCTGGGTTCGCAAACTGGTGCAAACGGGTTCGTCAATAAAAAGCTTCGAAAAACACAACTTCATCCACAAAAAATAAAATGTTTGGTGTGGTTTTTAGTGTCCGTGGTGTCATTAGTTTTTTTTTCTTTTATGAAAATGACCGGTACAGTGCCGTCAATTGAGATAACTACAGAGACACGTTGCAACGTTTTTTCATTGGTCAATTACATGGACTAGACATTAATGACGGTGCCACAAACCACACAGCGGGTGTTACAGACGTCTTATTGCAAGCACGATTCAATAAACATGTTATATGTATTAAGAAAAATCGACAGGATATTGACCGCATAGACCGTGTGATGTTTTTTATGGGGCTATTTTAAGTAATTGCTCTATGCCAACAAGCTCAGCGCCAATATTGAGCTGGCTATTGTTACCGTTCCCATTTAAATGAGTCGACCACTGCAACGTGATATTCCAATAATAAAAGATATCTCTAAGGGTCTGCGTTTTATTTAAAAAATTGCGAAGTCCTTATTGGAAAATCCTGTTCAAATAATACATAGTGTATAAACTAGTAATAGTTGATGACGAGTATTAAATAATTTTTAATTAAGTCTTAGCCAAGACCCTGGGCTTTTTTGTCTTCGAAGTGAAGATTTTGTGGACGGTATAATTCACACTTACTTTAAGTGCGGTGACGTGAAATATTGCCAAATTTTAAATAAGGCGCCTTTGGGAACAGTACCTAGGCGGCACTCTACGCGGGATTAAGGTATTTCAACCCCCTTTCCGAAGGCGGTCCGATTTCAGAATGAAATGCTAAATTTTTAGAATTTAGCTTCATTTCGTTTTGCGTTGTTTAACGTCACCGAAAAGTACGTATGGATTAGATGTGTTTGTGGCAATCCACTGATGATCCTACACCACCAGATCTGCCTGAAACGCCTTTGAAACTATTGTCACTCGGTAAATTGATTTCCACACCACCTACCACGACTTTTACGTACCCGTATCCCAGGATGAATTTTTTGTCAGCTGTCGGTCATCACACAAGTTCCTATTAAAATTATAATTTGGAATTATTTTCTGTAAATTTTTAGTACAGGTATTAACAATTTTGATATCTGAATGCCTTCACAAAATATATAAGTACATGAAACAAGTAAAATATTTGCGAAAACTAAAAGATGTAGCTAAAATCATGCCTTAAAATATTGTAATCAAAGCACTGGAAGTACGTAACCAATTATCCTAAAATGTTTGCCCTTTAGGATTAAGAATAGATAAAAATAGTACAAGATACCAAAGCTGGGATGGCGGGTCGCTAGCTTAGACTTACCTTGATACGATAGTAGAGTATTTTAGGAGACTCCCTCGTATTCAACCCCCTAATATCTGGCTTTAATTTACTCCACACATAAGCTTTTGGCAGTGCAGGATTGCGGTAGGTTTTCGTTTAAAAATACTGAGTCAAAAATAAGTGCTTTTTTTTCTGTCCTTGTGAAAGAGGAGTTCATATTGGTTTTTTTTTAATGGCGACTACAAATTCGAAAATTCGTTGGAAATGGTTTTCCCGTCTTCCGATCAATTTTCCATTTTAAGACCTCCTTGCGATCATTATAAGCCTTATTGGAGATTCGTCGCATTAATATATTTGTATTCCCGCGCGTGATCTGCAATATGGAACCTCACGGTTTTCCCTCCCAGTATTTTTTGACAGTTGTTAATGCAGTTTCTTCTGTCATCATTCATTCATCGTAAAAAAAAATAAAAAATCCTTTATTAGTTTTTGAGATATTGGCGGTTTTATAAATTACCGTTATTCGATTTTTTTCCAAAAACTGAGAATGCAGTACTTTTGGCCATTTCCCAAATATCCTTAGTGCAAAAAAGGCCGTAATCCTTGAAAATGATTAAATATAATCAAATGCTTTGGCTGCTTGGCCGGTTTTCCGAACTCCTCATGCAAAACAAGCTGCTTTTATACAAGCAAGTTCTGAAACCGGTTTGGACGTATGGTATACAACTTTGGGGTTGTACCAAAGCAAATAACATCAAAATTTTACAAACTTTTTAAAACAAAGTGCTAAGAATTGTAAACGCCCCGTGGTATATCAGAAATAGTGATATCCACAGAAATCTGGATTTGGCAACCGTCGAAGATGAAATAAAATCATTTGCCCGTAAGCAACAGACTCGCCTTCGCGGTCATTGCAATAACGAAATGATATATATTTTGAACGATCCAAATTTAGTGCGCCAGCTTCAACGGATAAAACCATTTGAATTAGCGCAGTAACATTTAACCGCGTGTTTTTGGCGGAACAAGCAGGTGCCTCCGATGGGAAGCCGCCCGGTAAACAAAACTACTAGATAGGAAATAACCTAGTTGTAGTATAAAGTAATTTGAAGGGAGGTGTTTTTGGCAAGTAAGAATCTCACACTATTATGAGGACGTGCGGTCGGTCCTCATAGTGTTTTAAGAAAGATTTTCCACCTACCGTCGGAACAAAAAAAAAATCCTTGAAACCACTTTAGAGGAAAAAGTGATCATTGATTTTCATAAAAAAAAATGTTTTGGCAGGTACCGTTATTTCAAAAGATGAAGCAAAAAATAAAAAGATGCCTCGAGATGTAACCCCAAAAACCTTATATATGAACGTTGAAGCAAATCCTTCGAACCGTTTCGACATACGGCGCCCGGACAGACAGACCGACGGACGGCATTGGCGGACCCACTTTTTTGGACTTCTTTATAGTCGTAGTATCATCCCTCGCAAAAACTTTCTCTCGATCGCATTAACTTTCTCTTTGGTATACTGACGTGTATGAGAAAGTTAAAAATATTCCCCTCTCTGTGATTCACAGAATTCAGCATATGCTGAGTGTTTCCTTCAAAAACGTCGCATACTATCACTCGGTGGCTCATCAGCTTACATTGTTGTTTTCATTTCCGCGGTCGAAATACTCTGCACCCCATTTGGGACCGAAGACCTCCCAAGTTGAAGCGTCGAAACGACATTTTATTCGACCGAATAAGCAATGAGATAAAAAAAATACGATTCTAATCGACGCGACAACAAAAAAAAGCCTCCGCTGGCTGGCATGTCAGACAGAAAGTCAGCTCCGCTTCGTCTTCCCAGAATCTCTCTACGCGCAACCCACACACAACCTTCGTTATTTCAGCCCTAATCGCCAATCTATTCCCTTGACAAACACTTCACCGATAGACAAACAGACCAAGCGAAGCTGCCACAGAACGTAACACGTACACCCGTAAGCAACATTCAATTCGTTTCCTTCTTCCCCGTTTTTGGTGTGTTCCAGTTCATCGAGCTGGGCATGCTTTAGCAGGTCGGTGCAACAGCCTATCTGCCAGTTGTGTATCTCACTAGCAGTACCTAGTAAATGCCTGCTGCAATCTTCGGAGTCAAAACGTCTGATCTGGGTGTGCAAATAAGTCAGTCGAGTCATTCGATTCTAATTATAAAACTAGACTATAAGGTGCAAACAAACGCGCATTGGCCATCTACACTACATGCTTGATTTGTAATGTGTATACGCTATTTCGGCCTGAAATATAACAGCGGCTGGTTTCCTTAATTAAATCTTAGTCATCGTGTCATGGCGAGTGACTGGATCAATGACGATGACGGATTTAATGACTGATGGCATTTAAGACAGCTGGACAATGATGTGCCAGATGAGGCGAAGATATTTTTCGCCGTTTTTCTATGGAATTTAATGACCTGAAGTCAGTCTTGTTTCTGGCTGTCTGTCTCTATTCTTTTGCAGTCGGCCATTGTAGGTACATATATTGAGAGTATAAATTAACTTTTGCGAATACAGTTATGTCTCGCTAATCGAATATCACGCCAATTCGAACATTTAATTTTATTTGGGTTTTTGTTGTAATTTTTTTGATGTAATTATGTTGTGGATGGTACTCCAACCGGAAGTTTTTGTTTAAAAAACCAACTCTTTTTCTCATTTCGTACTCATTATTCCGAATATTAACAGTTATTGATTCGGATTAGCGAGACATTACTGTATAACCTTTGATTTATTGTTTTTTTTTATGTGGACTGTGCTGGTATAGTAATCCTTGTTCGACCGTAAAAGGAGAAGGCATCTTTCGCATTCTATTGTGTCCAGAAAGGGCATTTAAAGGAAGGAGTGATACCGACATCTTTTGTCTAAATCCATTTTTCATGTTCTTTCTGTTCTTATACAATCGCGCTATGGCGAAGATTAATGGAGCTGATTCCTTTCGGTTCTCAGTCTGTTGTTTCATTAATTGGAAATGGTCATTTTTCAAATGGCGGAAGAATACGGGCAATGATTTTTGCAGGAGCCCTGATATCTCTCTCATTTGGTTTTTGTGCTTACTCATAGTCTTTAGATTGAAACACATTCATAACATAATAACGAAGTATTGAAATCGGAAAACAACAAATATACTATTGTGTAAGCGTTGACTAACGTCTAAAGTTGAGATATAGGAATTGCTAATAAGCAGTAACAAAACAACTTTGTACCTCAACTTTGAATTTGACTTAAAAAAATAACATAAAGTCCGTAACGTACCGATAGCAAAATGTTGAAATGTTTTCTACCTTACTGATGCTGTTTTTCAGCATGTTTCTTCCATAGAGTTCTATTAGCGCTTGTCGGATATCACATATTTGAGGGGACACTATCTTATTATTTTTTATTATTATTATTATACAGGACCTAAAGACTAGCTTCTCCAACCATTGTGTGTGCGAAGATATGTTTTTGACACTAATAGAGTAGGTCCCTACAGTTCAATGCCAAAGCTTCTAATGACATTTCTTACTCTCGGATGTTTGTTCGTTTAATCGCAAGAGGTGGGGCAGCGAATACAAACTTTAGAGTGGTACGGGCAGCGATCTGAAGTGTTCTGAATATTTAAAACGCTGAATTTAAATCAAAATAACTTTGTTCATGACAGATATTTTTATGATGACAGATATTGTGCATGATTTTAGTATACTAAAATCTGGAGTAGCGTAATACCAAAGTACAAATTTACCAAGAAAACGCATCTAAATGTTAATAATGTTTTCATATTTCGAAATTTGCATTTTTATTCTGTTTCCCTGCACTCCTTTTTTCATCTCAACTTTCGGCGAGCTTCTATTTCCAACAAAACAACAGCGAATATGAGAGCTACTCGAACGATTCCTAACACGCCATAAATCATATAAATTAAAAATAAAACCATTGTTGGACGAAGTAAATTGCATTCTTCCTTTTCTAACAAAAAATAAAGCTTTCGGAACACAAAAAGAAAATAAATCAACATAATCAATCCTTCATAAAACGTTTATTGTGCTTTGTATCTCTATGCAAACGTTGTCCCTCGTTGAGCCAGGTCTCATCACTAAGATATTTTTTCTTTTCTCTTCTCTAATTTTTCTTACATCGCGTCGATATTTTCGTCTCCAAGAAATAATGTCACTTCTTTCCAATAATAGGTTATAAAACTGAATCTAAATCCGTGATCTTTTTTTAAGATTTTATAAAAAAATGTTCTGCTTATTTTTGTAATATTTGCATTTTCTTGTACTTCCAAATATATCTTGTCTAGTGTTGGAAGGTCATTATCCATACAAAAAACTGATGGGATAATCCATCATGGCACATTAGTGCATTTTGGATTTCTCTATAGTCGTCAAAATCATCGATTTTTTTTTTAAAAAGCAGAATTATTTGTCTTCTTTGGTGGTGAATTGTAGCCTTTTATTTATTTATTTTTTCCTTCAAATACAGTTTGTTCTGAAACAGAAAAAAAAATTCATGAATGCATTAAAACACAAAAAACCTCATATTTAAAAGATAAAATTCAGTCAGCCAGTTATCAATAATGACAACAAACACTTGAATTCCAATATTTCCAACAGGTGTTCTACACGTTAAGCTCAACGAAAAAGGTTATATCCTCCCGATAAAAAAGATGAAATTAATAAATGATTTTGGCTAAGTGAGGTTACTCCACTTTCGAGAACAAGGTTGTTGGGCCCATATAACTCGTCTCAATGATGAGAAGCAAGTTCAATCATAATTAAATATATTCATATAAATTTGCTAACATATTATGATAAACAAACAAAACCATTTTATACGATGTTATTACATACTTTCATTTAGCAAAGGAATTTGAAATATTTTATTTACTATTGTATATCGTTCATAGACTTTAAGGAAATAAAATGCGAAGCTTTCTCGGTACATGAGATGCATTTTTGAATCGCCTCATAATGAATGGTAACAATTCTTTACAAATACAGTAAAGTGTCTTAAGCCTAAATAAGCCAAAAACTGGGCAAAATCATTTTTTAAAGAGAGACAGATATTTTCGAACTTTTTTGTTGTATGTAATGCTTGGTTGTAAATCGATTTTCAAAGCTTATGGGGCACATTTTCAAATATTAAAATGTTATGTCGAAATTAGCCAATATTACAAAAACAACATATTAAAGTACCGAAACAATTTAATTTAATTTTTCAAACATAAAACAACTCTCACACACCAAATTTGTTTAAACAATTTTTTAAGTTTTGAAAAATTAGATTTCCCCAAAACGGCTCTAATGATTTGCATGTCATTTTGCACATTTTAACCTAATTGAACAATATACAAAAACAGATCAAAATCGTTAGAGCCGTTTTTGATAAAACTAATTTAATTTTAATTTAAGAAAATCGTTATATGAAAAATAAAGTGCACGACTGCGTCATACGAAACTTTCTCGGTACATAAAATGCATTTTTGAACGGCAAAATGAATCGAAAATGGATTTAAATCACTTCTTAGGTATTGGAAAATTAGATTTTCTCAAAAACGGCACCTACGATTTTGATGTAATTTTGCACATGGACACTTTTAAGATAATTGTTCGAAATACAAAAAATTATCAAAATCGTTACAGCCGCTTTTGAGAAAACATATTTAATTTAAATTAAACAAAATCGTTATATGAATAACGATGAAAAAATAATATCATCCCCCATATTATATTGCAGGAACCGTTATTTAAAACTATAACAAAAAGAACGCGGCGAGATATTAATCCAAAAACTTTAAAGATAATCCGTTGAATTGTTCCGCCAAACGGCTCACGGACAGACATATGTATACTAATACATAAATGGTTGAAGTTATTAATGTATTTTCTTAATTCCCTACATACATAAGCTGTCTTTACATTGTAAGCTTCAGTAAGTAACTAAAGGGCTAGACAAAAATTCTCATCTTTAGTCCTTCACGTGGGCGCCCGCCTAAAAAAGGCTAATCTATTCGTATGGTTAGTGTCACCCAAGGATCTTCACTTGTGCATTAAGCGTAAGCTGTTATCCATTGCAACGTACGATTAATGCATAAGCGAGATACATTAAGATAGAGGCGGGAGTCAACCCTAAATAAGTGTATATAAGCAGAGCTTCACGCCATTAAGGAATACGCAAACCTAATTCACAGCTCAGCTATTAAACGTGATAACATCCATATATTCACGGATAGTCAAGCAGCAATAAAAGCCATTAGCTCGCTAATTATTGACTCCAAATCAGTACCACACTGCCCTTCAGGCACTCAGTAACAGGAACAAAACCAAAATCTGGTAGTTTCCCGGATACGAGGGAATTGAAGGAAATACAAAAGCTGACGAATTGGCTGGAAAAGACTTGGAGACCGCCTTTATAGAACCAGAGGCCTTCTGTCCAATAAACAAATCAGCTATTAGATTAAAATTAAAAAGCTGGAACACAAAACGTGCATATCTTATAGGGAAAGCATGCCAGGTCTTAGACAGACCAAACAGTTTATACAGCCCTTCAGTAACGATCCCAAAAAGATACTTAATCTTTCCAGGCATGATATAAAAAATCATATTGGATACCTAACAGTTCGTCACAGATTAAGATATCACCTGCATAAACTAAAAATAGTCGACACACCTGAGTGCCGACTTTGTCTTGAAGAAGACGAAACCGCAGAGCACATCAGATGCGAGTGCCCTATATCGAATTAGTAGCACAACTTTTCTAAGAGAAGTAATAAGCACTAATGCTATGAAGAATTCTATAAAAAACCTAGTAGTAAGCCAAGTAAATGTTACATTGGTTTAAATTGGTCGGGTTCAAAAAAAACTAATAATATATTTTCTTTACCTTAAAGGAGTTTAAGCCCGGTAGTTAAATCAAATGAATAATGCTGCCGTAATAATCATGAAAAACACGTCTAAATGATAGCTTAACAGTAGCGATTGTTTAAGGACATTAAAAGTTTGGGCAATGCGTATATACATTTTTATGCTACAGTTCGTTGTATCTTCAATTGCTAATTACTCTAAACAGCCTAGAGGTGTTACATAGCCTCTTTGCCACGCAACGAAGAATAATAGACATCATCCAGCTAATAAGCAAAAGCTGCATTTGCTGCACTCATCCATAAGGACAATGCGTCATCTCAATCCCTTTATTCAACATTACTATACGACATCGCACAGCAAATCCCTTAACGCAATGCATTGTCGTGTAGGCTAATTAGCGCAAATCAGCTACATGAAACGAGTATGCAGCAATGTATTCTGATGCTTATTTTACTCGAACACACACCTCCTCCTGCGCCTACTTACTATAGTAAGGATATCTTTGTCTGCTTGTGGGTCACCTCTTAATTGTTTCAAGTGAGCACTCAACTCCAGACAACTTGATCGTTGTTGTCATTGTCGTCTTGTCTCCGAGTTCGTTGATGGTTGTCAATAGATGTAATAGTTGCTGCATACCCCTGGCCCCTTTGGTAGTAGGTGACTTCCTTGAAGTCCCTGCAAAATCTTCAGACATTTACCCAACAATGGGCTTGGTATGTTTAGGTAGCTTCACCATGTCGAAACTCTCTGTAGTGCCATGCACCTAGTGCGCGTCTAAGTGCCTTTTGTCTGAGAGGCTTTTCGGCTCGCCATAGGGCAATACTTAAAGTTTGTTACTTGACTAAAAGTTTTTCGCCTCGCCGCAAAAAAAGAAAGCATTGTCTAAAGGGATACTCCGTGTGCATGGATGTCTATTGTTGCTAATGAAGGCGCCAATCAGGTGACGTGGTAGTCCGGATCCAAGTGACCATAGTCGATACAGATGACAAAGTTATCTCGCTATCCTTGTGTAGGGGATAACGATTGGTGCTACTACTGCAGCGTGTAGGTACGCATTAACGAGAAGTAATTAAATGGTGCCAGACTCATATGTGGATGTACCTCGTTGCTCGTCTGTTGGGGGGCTGTGTTAAGTGGATACTATAGAGAACGACGGAAACGACTGAAGGATTTAATTTAAATTAATTAATTCACGCCTGCAGATTATAATGCATGGAACGTTTAATCGAGGCTACATTATGGAAAGCTGTTGTATTATAAAGGAGCTATAATTGGTGATTAAATGCAATTATATTGACTTTCAGTGAGAAATCTAAAGAGAACACATGTTTCTTTTACATTGAGCCAATTTTTTTTTTAACTTTAAACTATACGTGTCAATAAAAAAAGGATTTTAAAGTTTGTACATATATATTATATCCTTTGCCAACTGCAATCGATGTCTGAAGCAATGACTTGTCTTGTTGTTTGTCCACAATTTAAAATCTCAGAAGTACTATTTTATTGTCGTTTATGATACAGAAATTGGATAAAGAATAAGTATGCATCCTTTTGATTATGTAGTATCCAAGGGAACGTTTTTTGCAACAGACGAGGCATAGAGCGAAGAGGTCATGTGGCGAGATGATTGCTCGATGTCTAGACACCACCTTCTTTCGTGTGGTGCTAGCATTCGACGCATCCAGGAGCGTACATTTCAACAACAACAGCAAAAATCGAAATTGGTACTGCCACCGACGCCACATGTGAAGTGTGTCTGTTACTTTCTGTCCATTAATTTTAGCAGAGAATCAGAGACATTAGCCCGTTTGCGGAACGGACGATTACTTGTAAAGCAAATAGCAAAGTCAAAGCTTTAGGAAAAAATTGAATCGAATTTCTGGTGCAGCAAGTACATTGTTAATGAATACCATAGGACATGCTGCTTGGACAGGATATGTATGGAATAGATAAAGTGACACACCTATGTAGTCCATTCTTCCTAGGTGTAGGAAGGTAGGTACCTACTTACCATCAATTCCAGATGGTGTTCTTTCACGCTGGCAAAACCACTGCGTAAGATTTTCTAACTGTCCTATTCTTCAGGGCTCTTTCCGAGAAGATGAAAAACATCATTTGTCCAGCCTGTCCCAAAAAAAGGCGAATCTTCCTCTCCCTCCTCCTACCGACCAATTGAACTTACGTCCCTTCTTTCCAAGGTGATAAATCGTCAGCTTATGAAATATCTTGAATCGCGGAAACTTCTTAACGACCGGCAGTACGGTTTTCGCGGCAACAGGTCCACTGGTGATTTGATGACATATCTAACCGAAAAGTGGAACCAATCTATTCACCGTGGTGGTGAAAGTAAGGTCGTTGCGCTTAATATTTCGATATTTCAAAGGCCTTTGACAGAGTTTGGCACCAAGCTCTTTTGTCGAAAATGTGCGCATTTGGAATCGATGATACCTTTATTCAATCGATTAGAAATTACCTTTCGGACCGTTCAATTCAAGTTGTTTTGAACGGTTTCAAGTCTGCAACTTACCAAATAAATGCTGGTGTTCCCAAGGCTCCGTTTTGTCTCCGACTCTCTTTCTCATTTTTATAAATGATCTACTCTATATTACTTCTAATCCTATTCATTCCTTCGCCGATGACAGTAACCTCAGCTAAACATATTCGTTTCCTGGGCAACGCCCCTCATCTTCGGGCGTTGAACTGGAATGGCAACGTATGTTAAGCTCATTAAATTCCGATCTTGACAGCATTCTTGAGTGGGGTAAAACCAATAGAGTGGAATTTAATGCTTCCAAAACACAATGCTGTCTTCCGACACTAAAGCGAAACCTCAATACTCTGCCATTATCCATGAATGGCACTTGCATCACTGAATCCGAAAGACTTTCCATTCTGGGCATGGGTGTTAATGACAACCTTCGTTGGAATGACCATATATTCGATATCGCCAAGAACGCTGCGAAGTGTTCAGGCTTCCTAAAGCGATGCAAGAAATATTTAACCCCTTATGATCTGCTTAGAATCTACAAGGCGTTTATTCGCCCAAAACTTGACTCTGTCCGGTGCACCAATTACATATTTGGAGCTACTTAACAGAATTCAAAAACGTGCGATAAAACTTATTGGCGACCGAGATCGCTTGACCCTCTTAGTCATCGTCATAATGTCTCCTGCCTATCGTTGTTCTATCGATACTACCATCACAAGTGCTCAACCGAAATCGCCAGTTGCATTCCTCTTCTTCAACACTTCAACCGTAATACTCGCCATGCCAGGAATGCTCATCAGTTCAACATAAAGTTTATATTCGGTCGAACTGTGAAATTTAAGCACTCGTTCCTCTGCCGTACAACACGAATATGGAATGCTCTACCTCACTCTGTTTTTCCTGACCATTACAATTTACAAACATTTAAAATCAATCCCTCATTTCCTTAACGCCCGTGCTGTGTTACTATAACATTATAAGGGTGCTAACAATCCTTTTTGCACGTGCAAATTATAAAAAAAAAAAATAATAAATATAAATATATTGGGTATTTACATATTTGATACCGAAGCTGTGGTGGAGAAGAATTCGAGGGAGGAGAAAAATACAAAGCGGTTAGCGAAATAGTTTTGTTCGACCCATAGGTAGTCGAATTAATTTACAAATATGTCTAGATTACGCTTAATTCCAACACCGCTGAACCTCTACCTCCAAGCATGTTGATGGGGAATAACACGTGTTTTTTTTAAATTGTTATCGATCCAAAAACATAAATAAAAAAAAATATTAGGCGTAAACGGACCATATAGGACCTAGGGCCTAGCTTATTCAACCATTGCGTGTGCGAAGATATATTTTTTGGCACGAATGTATGGACTAACAGTTTAATGCCGATTCCGAATAAGCGCTCGCATTTCCGAAGAGGATTACTGCAAACCCATCCAAAGACTTTGGATCTGTACCTCCAGGTTGCGGGTTGTGCCGTCGGAATATCTTCCATACCACGTAAAACTTACTAGCCGTTTTTTATTATCAGAAATGATCTACATATATGGATCCTGAATTTGTATGCACTACAACAAATACACATGATCTTGGGTCCGCCATATAACGTTTTTTTTTTTTCAACTAGTGCTTATTTCGCGAATGGTAACACTTAGCTCATGTCTGATTTGACAGATAATATACCGCTATACCGCTGAACGAATATGGTTGTGTATACGCTTGAACAACGCTGGGAAATATTGCGGCATAATTGGGCCATTTTTTTTTTTTTTGTTAAATGAGCAAGGAGTGGCCGTTACACTCAATGGCGATCGTTATCGAACCATGTTGAACGAATTTTTGTTCACAAAAATTGAAGAAGGGGATATTGACAACATTTGGTTTCAACAGGACGGCGCTACGTGCCACACAGACGAAGCTACACTCGATGTTTTGCGCCCTGTTTAAACAAAAAAAAGTTATTTGGCGGACCCTATACTTATCGAGATCATGATTTGTGAACTGAAAACTTGTTTTACTACATACCACCAGGTGCACCAAATGTTAATAGGAAAATAATTTTCATTGTCGGTTCATGATGCCATACTTAAATTGTAAAATCATTGATAATCCCAAAAGAAAGGATTTAAGTCCTCCTGGGCTCAGAGCTTTAAGGCAAAAATCGGTAAGAAAAACATCCTTCGCGGACTAGTCAATAAGCACAGCCTACCCGATACGACAACAGACAACGACTTCCGGCTAATAGACTTTGCAACACCCTTCCGTCCCGGAAAATCGACAATATACGAAATTTTCACACTTCGAGAAAACTGAAGAACAGGCGAGTTTAGTTTGTTTTGCAGTTAACGAGGACAAACCCAAATAAATACATACATGTTTTCATGATACAACCGCTACAGACAAGAGAATCTTCGAATACCAGCCCCCAGGTTCGAGACGACAAGGAAGACCGAACCTCCATTACAAAGACCAAGCCATCGCGGATGCCAGAGCGCTTGGTAATGAAAATTGGAAGCAGCGTGCCCGGGACCATAGTGCATTGAAAGCTGGTATGTCTCAGGCAGAGTCACTCCACGGGTCGGGAGCTCTTTAATTAAAAGTAAGTAAAAACGTTTTATTTGATTTCATATGTAAATATAAAAGTTTATTAGAGGAGGTACCTGTAGCTTAAAAACTGACTGTTACTGGTCTAAGTGAGTCTGTCTCATGTCAACACCCACTTGAACCTTAGCTTTCGAGAAATAATTATGTCAGGTTTCGAAAAAAATATTCATTCCGACCTCCATTTTGTTTAACTAACATTTTTTGACATAAAAAACGAAAGATGAGTATTTAGTTCAGACATTTTATATCAAGCATGAGAAACATTCCAAGCGAACGAAAAATATAAGCAAATTTTAAGCAAAAAAACTTTATAAAAAAAACATAAGGAAAGGCTACAGTCCGCTTGGGGCGAACAGTATGATACCCTATCCTTATCCCTATGTGCCCCAAAGAAAAAATTCATAAGGAAGATGATAGATAGCATTTTATTTCATTCTATGAAATTTATAGAAAAAAAAATATTTGTTTTGAAAAAACGCCCCCAAAAAGTGGGCGTGGCCAAAAACTTTGTATGGGCGATATATTGGAAAAAATATTGGCTAAATATATTGTTAAACATTTTTTTTCGATTTCTATGAAAATTTTCAAAGAAAACAGCATTTTAGTGAAAAACGCCCACAAAAATTTGGCGTGGCAAAAAACTTTATATGAAAAATTTATAAAGGTAGGCAGTACCTACATATCTTGTGAATGTTTTACAACTTTATCTCTCTAACTTAAGCCTTAAAACGGTTTTTTCTAAATTGTGGGCGTGGCAGTGGGTGGATTTAAAAACTTTTAACACTTTACCTTTTCGGGACCCTAGGGAGTATATGCTCCAAATTTCAGCCTCCTAGCATAAGTTTAAAGGCCTCAAAAGTTGATACGGACGGACGGACGGACGGACGGACGGACATTGCTAAATAGTCTTAGGATTTGGTCCTGATCATAAATATATATACTTTTATGGGTCTACGACGAATATTAAGGGGTGTTACAAACTATGTGTCAAAATTAATATACCCTTAGGATAGGGTATAAACAGGGTCTTTTCGTGCTATATAATTTTTCCATGGTTAAATTTTTCCTGAAAAAATTTTTACCAACACCATTGGAATGAGCACCCTCGAAAATATAGGAAACAGTGGGTAATAATTCATAATTAAGCCAGTACTTACTTGATTTTGAAGAAAACCCAAAGAAAAACATAAGGAAAGGCTACAGTCCGCTTGGGGCGAACAGTATGATACCCTATCCTTATCCCTATGTACCCGAAAGAAAAAAAGCATTAGGAAGATGATGGATAGAATTTTATTTTATTCTATGAAATTTAAAGAAAAAAATTTTTTTTTTTGAAAAAACGCCCCCAAAAAGTGGGCGTGGCCAAAAACTTTGTATGGGCAATATATTGGAAAAAATATTGGCTAAATATATTGTTAAACATTTTTTTTCGATTTCTATGAAAATTTTCAAAGAAAACAGCATTTTAGTGGAAAACGCCCACAAAAAGTAGGCGTGGCAAAAAACTTTATATGACAAATTTATAAAGGTAGGCAGTACCTACATATCTTGTGAAGGTTTTACAACTTTATCTCTCTAACTTAAGCCTTAAAACGGTTTTTTCTAAATTGTGGGCGTGGCAGTGGGCGGATTTAAAAACTTTTAACACTTTACCATTTCGGGACCCTAGGGAGCATATGCTCCAAATTTCAGCCTCCTAGCATAACTTTAAAGGCCTCAAAAGTTGATACGGACGGACGGACGGACGGACGGACAGACATTGCTAAATAGTCTTAGGATTTGGTCCTGATCATAAATATATATACTTTTATGGGTCTACGACGAATATTAAGGGGTGTTACAAACTATGTGTCAAAATTAATATACCCTTAGAATAGGGTATAAACAGGGTCTTTTCGTACTATATAATTTTTCCATGGTTAAATTTTTCCTGAAAAAATTTTTACCAACACCATTGGAATGAGCACCCTCGAAAATATAGGAAACAGTGGGTAATAATTCATAATTAAGCCAGTACTTACTTGATTTTGAAGAAAACCCAAAGAAAAACATAAGGAAAGGCTACAGTCCGCTTGGGGCGAACAGTATGATACCCTATCCTTATCCCTATGTACCCGAAAGAAAAAAAGCATTAGGAAGATGATGGATAGAATTTTATTTTATTCTATGAAATTTAAAAAAAAAAAATTTTTTTTTTGAAAAAACGCCCCCAAAAAGTGGGCGTGGCCAAAAACTTTGTATGGGCAATATATTGGAAAAAATATTGGCTAAATATATTGTTAAACATTTTTTTTCGATTTCTATGAAAATTTTCAAAGAAAACAGCATTTTAGTGGAAAACGCCCACAAAAAGTAGGCGTGGCAAAAAACTTTATATGACAAATTTATAAAGGTAGGCAGTACCTACATATCTTGTGAAGGTTTTACAACTTTATCTCTCTAACTTAAGCCTTAAAACGGTTTTTTCTAAATTGTGGGCGTGGCAGTGGGCGGATTTAAAAACGTTTAACACTTTACCATTTCGGGACCCTAGGGAGTATATGCTCCAAATTTCAGCCTCCTAGCACAACTTTAAAGGCCTCAAAAGTTGATACGGACGGACGGACGGACGGACGGACGGACGGACATTGCTAAATAGTCTTAGGATTTGGTCCTGATCATAAATATATATACTTTTATGGGTCTACGACGAATATTAAGGGGTGTTACAAACTATGTGTCAAAATTAATATACCCTTAGGATAGGGTATAAACAGGGTCTTTTCGTACTATATAATTTTTCCATGGTTAAATTTTTCCTGAAAAAATTTTTACCAACACCATTGGAATGAGCACCCTCGAAAATATAGGAAACAGTGGGTAATAATTCATAATTAAGCCAGTACTTACTTGATTTTGAAGAAAACCCAAAGAAAAACATAAGGAAAGGCTACAGTCCGCTTGGGGCGAACAGTATGATACCCTATCCTTATCCCTATGTACCCGAAAGAAAAAAAGCATTAGGAAGATGATGGATAGAATTTTATTTTATTCTATGAAATTTAAAAAAAAAAAATTTTTTTTTGGAAAAAACGCCCCCAAAAAGTGGGCGTGGCCAAAAACTTTGTATGGGCAATATATTGGAAAAAATATTGGCTAAATATATTGTTAAACATTTTTTTTCGATTTCTATGAAAATTTTCAAAGAAAACAGCATTTTAGTGGAAAACGCCCACAAAAAGTAGGCGTGGCAAAAAACTTTATATGACAAATTTATAAAGGTAGGCAGTACCTACATATCTTGTGAAGGTTTTACAACTTTATCTCTCTAACTTAAGCCTTAAAACGGTTTTTTCTAAATTGTGGGCGTGGCAGTGGGCGGATTTAAAAACGTTTAACACTTTACCATTTCGGGACCCTAGGGAGTATATGCTCCAAATTTCAGCCTCCTAGCATAACTTTAAAGGCCTCAAAAGTTGATACGGACGGACGGACGGACGGACATTGCTAAATAGTCTTAGGATTTGGTCCTGATCATAAATATATATACTTTTATGGGTCTACGACGAATATTAAGGGGTGTTACAAACTATGTGTCAAAATTAATATACCCTTAGGATAGGGTATAAAAATAATCTTGAAAGTAACTGGGTTTGCATGTAAGATTCGGTTTGTGACACTAAATACCAATTTACCATACCTGAATATGTCAAAAGTGACGTTGGTTGCTGAAAACTGAGAGCCAGGAAGCAAAAGATGAATTATTAATCTCTTTTATTCGATCTATTTATCGAGATCACGATTTATGATCTGGAAACTTGTTTTAATATCTACCACCAGATGCCTCCAGTGTTAATAGGAAAACAATTTCCATTTCCGATACATGTTGCCATACTTAAATTGTAAGATCATTGATAATCCCAAAGGAAATGAGACATTTTTGTATCCGAATGAATAAAGATACAGCTTCTACTTTTATAGCTTATTATGGCTTTATATTATATTGGAGTAATAGAAGAAGATTCGCAGTCATAGTGAGTTCTTAGAATGCGATTTTCAGAATTGGTTGTTAATAAAACCCGGAGTTAATTTTATTTTTAGATGCTGTTTTTTAGTATGATTACGCTGTAACCGATCTTAAAATGGACATTGAACCATGTGTTCATTGTATGATACCTAACTGCAGCTAATGATTAAAATATCTAAGTTATCAAAAATATTTTTGTTAGCTGAAAAAAGAAAAGCATGGTGAGATATAATGGCTGCAGTATAGTCGTTCACTGCTAGGTTAGGCTGGAAAAGGCCGTTAGAATTCTTCCAGTATTTGATGATCCAGAGTATTTTATTATCAGCGGCTGATCCATATAGGTCATTTCCTATAAAAAAAAAACGGCTAATATGAACCCATAGGTACATTTGATATTAAAATACATCTTATTGGCTAAAGGTGGATGGGGTGTCTTAAAAATGAGTTCTATTTCAGGTGCACGAATGTGTACATACGATTTGAAGAAAGAAATCGTAATTTTGAAACCAAATTTATAAAATTCATAATACGCTTATAATTTATATACGTTGCTGAAGCGCATATGTCATTTTATCATAATTTCAAAGACTACTGACAATGGTTTGACAGATATTGCTAGTACTAGATTAAAATAAAACAACCTCGGTAGCTCACAAACCTCAAAACATAGCCTATTTGAGGGAATTTTTACAAGCAAGTAAGCCTATCAAAGTGACACACTTAACATGTGATTCGTCAGAACATCCATAACCCTATATATTCATTTTCAACTTATAATTTTAAATTACTTCATTTGTAAAGAGTATATTTCCAAGTTCACATTTTCAGAGAATCCAAAATGTCCTATTAGTTGCACTTCCTACAATGCAGAAACGTCATATATCGTTCGAGTTAGCTATGTACATACAAACCTCACTCGCATGGTGTATTTCTTAGCAAAAACATAAAAAACACGTTTACGTTTCATTAAGCTTCACATTGTAACTTTCTCATAGAGCATAACAAGACGCAGCTGGAACTCACTAATGCCAGACATGCACTTATCCTCCTTTGGAAACTAGATAATTAAGTTTCCCCTCCGATAGGACGATGAATACTTTCGTTTCGATCCGTCTGTTGCCAGCAAATCCATACGCCCACACTACCTCACCATATTGTATGTTATAATAAAGTTCGCCCGGTCTCGGTCCCATGTTAGTTACCTTGACAAATATGACTTATGTACTGAACTTACTTACATGCCGTCTACAACAAATGAACATTCCCACCTGCATTTCCAAAGGCAGTCGCAGTCTCTACATCATCATTGTTGTTGTCTTCGTTTGGCTATGACAAGCAGTACGTTTCGTCCTGGATCGTCTCTAAGACTTTTGCACAGAAAATTCAAATAATTTTCAGTCTTGCTGTGTGAAGTTATGTGCCGTTAAGACGAGGAGAAAGGCAAGAGGGTTGGGCTGGGTATTAACTTTGTTACAACAACAATAAATTTTTACCATGTCAGGATAAAATATATGTGAACTTGTGAAAACACACTTCAGGGTGGCGAAGTATAGGAGGGCGCACATAACATTTGCCAGTACTGGTATTCCGCGCATGTTACACGCGATCACATGGTCATGTCAGCAGTGATACAACTGACGAGATATATGTAACAAAAGATGCATCACAAAGGTAAAAAATGATTGGTGGAGTTAACATTTATCACAATGTTTACGCAAAGTTCCAATTAGAGTGAACTTAATTTACCGGCCAGATGAAGTATATTGAATAACACTGCTTATTAGCAATTAAGTATTTATATCCTCTTATTTATAAAGAGGGCATGATGGGCATGGAAACGAATTGCCATGCACTATTTTGCCACTCAACCTCCAAAAATTAACAAAAGCAAAAACAACAATACTATTATCATCTGCTTAGAGTGTATACCATCTGAGCACTCATCGTTTGATATAAAGATCAAAATTCAATTCGAACTACAAGAGGTTCAAATCGCATGATGAGTAAGGCAGTTGAGTCCTTAATTTTCGAACTAAACTACTTAGCCTATAAAAACTAGGAAGAGCATACACAAAATCTTTATATAAAAAGGTTAATTTGGATATGATTACAAAGAGACAAAAAGAGTTTCGGTGTAGTTTTTTCCCTCTCCTGTAAAATTATCAGTTAATGAGTTAGCAGGTTTACACAATAAGTCGACGTGATGTGGTCGTCATTAAAACACATAGCTTCAAATAGTTAATGTTGGATAACTAATCAGTACTTATCTTGGACATTGTGAAGCAAACCCTTAATAAAATCATTTACATAGGAAATTATTATTTAAATGATAAGACCATCATACTACTATATAAAATTCAGAGCGCGTCTGTCTTAAGAAGCCTTAATTAAAGAAGTGGCGGGAAAGGTGTAAGGACTATCTTTCTGTCTGTCTGTCCGGGCGCCGTATGGCGAAACGGTTCGACGGATTTGCTTCAAAGTTTGTATATAAGATTCTTGGTGTTACACGTCTAGAAAAATGGCTGAGCAGACTTTTTTATTCTCTTGAAATTGTATGCACATATTGTACAGTAGATTGTTTCTCTCTAAAACCAAATTGGTGGCAGGGAATAAGATTTCTTTCTTCTATTATTGGCTGTTATTAGCTATTACAGGGAGGAGCGAAATCGGCCGTTGCGATTTCTTTTCATTTGGCGACTTATCTGGTTTCAGAATCATGATTACTTTAGCCAACTTTCATTGCAACGGAACATACTTTAGCCTGAATGATGCATTTATTATATGTAGTAGTTTACGTACAGCTTTATCCGGGAGCTCTTTAAGTTGTATGTCCTATTGTCAAATCGTACCCCCGTGCTGTTTTTCATTTAAGTTGCTTTTGATTTCAGATTTAAGTTCTTGTAATGTGATATGCTGTATGTTCCTGTGATCATTTCTGGAAGGTTTCCTCCAGGTGATCGGAGAAAAGGTTGCCTTTTTGTATTTTCTTGCCTTTTCTTTTGCATTGTTTGCTCAATCCACGCTGCTTGCTGGATATTTGTATTAAATAGCTCAATATCTTCTTCTAGTTGGAATGAGGTTTTTGTCGGGACTTATAGATTAATGTTTTCTTCTATTATTTGCCTGAATAGGGCCCAGTTTGTTTTATGATTTATAAGTTTTGGTTGACTTTCGGTCTTCAGTATGCTGACACTAATCGTTATAAAAACCGGAGAATGATCTGATGTTAGATCATCTTTATTTTCTACATGGATGTAGTTATCCGATATTAGAAGTCTATTAGGTCTGGGATTTTATTCAGGTCAGTCGGACAGTGTGTTGGCCTAGCACTTGAATGAAAGTCACAATTTAATGTTCTTCCTGAGGAATATAGCTCTCTACCCTTAGTGTTCGTAAGTCTTGAACCCTAAAGTCGCCTCCGGATGTAAAGTAACTTAACAAAGTTTGGAACAACTGAATAAAGTCGTCTTTTTTTAAACTATGTTTTGGTGGGCATTATATTGCAGATACTTTAATTTTCATACTGCTTAATGCATCCATGCACGTTTATAGTTGTAGCTTGGATTTTTTCCTCCTCAATTTTTGTGTCTTCGTAATGTTTAATCGAGTCTTTTACGAGTAACGCAGATTCCCTTCTTGCTCTATCCGTTGGATAGAGTATGCAGATATGTTTAATTTACTTGATCTGGTCAGGTTACTTTCTGAGAATAGGCAAATATTTATTTTTTTCTGTATTTTAACTCTTTAACGTTTGCAATCCATGTAACCATTTTTAGTACATTATCCATACTGTTTCCTTAATCATCGCTTTGGATTTGAATTCTTTTCTAATTGCTTAAGTTTTTCAAATATTTTATAATTTGTGTCATTTTGTTCTTTTAGTCTACCATACTAAGTATTTCCTCAAGCATTTGGAATCATTGTGTCTTAAATCTTTTTTGGGTTCTAGGTATTTACTTATTGCCTTAGTAGGTTGTTTCTTTTTAGGATACGTCATAGAGGATTCTATTTGCTCTTAGTATTGTCTTTTGAGTGTTGTTTTTTATCGATAATATTTTTGGGAGTCCCTTTTCCTTTATGATTTCGGCATACGTTTTTGCTACCCTTGGATGTGGAGATTTTTACTCTTTGTTATCACGTTAATTTGAGTTGGTTCTTCAATAAGTTAGCCCCCACCCTCTACCCCCTGATTTAGATCCTGTTTGAATAGATGGCGAACGAACGCGGATATTGCAAATGCATTTTTTGATGTTGATTTTAATTATTTTAACTTTAAGACAACCATCATTTTGAATAGACTTTTAAATCACACAACATAATAATATATAAATATGTTACTTGCGTTATTAAATTAGGTCTAAAAAAGGTATTAAGTGATTTTTGTAGCCATTTTTTTTATATCTAAAGTTACATATATCATTTAGAGTAGATATACTTCAAAATCGGAAGATCGTATCTTGATAAGTTCGATTTGATAACAAATCCCAAACTAGTAACAATTTGAACAACTTTTATAGTTTTTTTCTCAGAAAGCAAGAGATCAGGTAAGGCTTAGATGGTTATTTTTTTACTAGAAATACTCATATATCCGGGGAGATACTCATTAAGGTCGGATATAAGATCAACTGTATTTTGAATTGTCGAGCCAAGTACAGCTGAATATTGTCAGAATATAGATGGACCGAGGTATGTTTATAGACTAGGGTTGCTCATAATACATCGATACATAGAAAAACGTCGATGTTACTGTTCAATACATCGAATCAATCCGATGCATTGTATGCTTTCGATGTTTAACGATGCATCGATGTAATTCATTCGATGTATCGATGCTCTATACAAGTGCCGAATTTAAAATTAAATTAATTTCATATGATCTTTCCAATTGTAACGTAGTTTGAAATAGCTATTTTCGACAACCAAAAGCATAAGTAATAACAAAATAAGGCGAGGAAATACGATGCTGTGACTATACGCACCACAAAACAATCACAGAAACATAAACACTACCGACTACGCGTCTATATGATTGCAAAAGAAAAGAAACCAGAAAGTTCCCAAAAAGAAGATAAAACGCATGCTAGGTCTGCCATCTGCGCCTGAGGCAGAAAGAAATCGATTGAATTGATTTATTGAGTGTCACAGGACACTCAACACTCTCATAGTGTCTCATTTTGTATTTCCTATTTTAACTTATATAATACAATGTGTTCTTTGTCGATGTCGATGCATCGTTATATATCGATGTAACATTGCGATGCATTACATCGAATAAGACATCGATGTATTTTTTCAATTAGCATCCCTATTACAGACAGATGGCAAGTCATTTCAAACATTTGACAAATTATGGGACCAATGACTGACTCCTGTGGCACACCCCGCTGAAAAAAAACGAAAGCTACAATTTTCTAAAATATCTCCTAAATAAAGCTTTTAAAATACTTCACTGCACTGTATCAAAACCATAGAAGTGTTTTAATTCAAGCGATACTTCAACTATATACTTACTTTGAACAAATTTCGTCGAACGATTTCGCCATGCGTAAGCATTTGAGCAGTTCACTCTTATTAAAATATTGACAATATAGGTACCCATAGGTAATTATTCATTTAATACAATTACCGCTACATCCATCTTAAATATTTTAGTATGTGTTTTCAAACGCACACATCATTACATACATACATACTTACGAACATACATCTCCATCTTCATGCCCAAGCTACAGTTGTGCAAATGCAAATCGAAGAAAATTAATTCCTTAGCGTCACCTTTAGCCACACAAACTCGAAGACGTTTCGGGTGTTGACACTCTGTACCCCAACAAACACTCCGTTCCTGCTTCTGATCTGACGCAACTCTACGCTATTTTCGTATTGAAATGTGATAAATTTTCTTGCAAAACTCTTTGCTATTCAACTGTTTGTTCTGCGATTTCTTCTTGCATGAATTCTTTTTTTTTTATTTTGTTTTTATCATTTCTATTTCTGATTCACGTGGTCCTCCTGCAACACTACGATATACGTTCTCCTCTTGTTTTGTTGGATGGTGATGCAGTCAGAGGGAATTCGAATGGATAGGTAGTCTCGCATAGAATAGCGAAAAATTGTAGCAGCGTCAAGCTGTCTACGTGAGCCGACCATCTATTTTTGGTTTGTTGTATCGTTGCTTGTTGGTTTTGTGAGAAACAAACTTCTCTTTTATTGGTAACGGTGCGACGACGACAATGCATTTGGACAGCAGAAAATTTAGAAAATTGGCTGATGTTCAAAGTTTTCTTTTGGGAAGCCCATTGTTTTCCACAAGGATATTTTTATTTTTTACTGAGATTAGTTTTTTGTTTTCTTGTATTATTATTTCCGTTTAATAGGGTGATTGCAGATTGTTGAAACATGAGTTGAGTTTGTTGGCTTTTGACATTTCAAAGAATTTTCAAATATCATTGCTCCACTGAACTAAAGATGTACAAGTTACTTGTTTATTTTATATACGTTAATTGATTTTACTTATTAAAACAACATACTTTCTTCATTAATCTATGTGCATATTAAGTTGTACAAACTTTTTTTTTTTAAATTTTAAACAAAACATGAAATTTCGTTAAATAGCCACTTATTTGTGACCGATCAAGAGAATAAACTCTGTATCTTAGATTCAGGGATCTTATATTTCCTGGTGAACAGACAGGGCTCGAACCTTTTCGGATTAACCGCAAGACAGTTTTTATCCGTCCACAAATCGTTACCTAGCTTAATACCACGTAAATGCTTACTTAAAACATAAGGAGAGGCTATAGTCCGCTTGGGCGAACAGTATGATCCATATCCCTATATCTCCCAAAGAAAAATGCATTAAGAACATGATGGATAGCATTTTATTTCATTCTATGAATTTTATAACGAAAAACTATTTTTTGAAAAAACCAACCCAAAGGTGGGTACATACTGACAAGCTATGTGTCAAAATAAAATATACCCTTAGGAATGGTCGATCTATCATCAGTTAGTATTCGTTCTTTCGTTTAATTGCATTAAGCACAGCTGTGGACAAAACATTATTTTTCTGTAGCGATTCTACGAAAACATCGAGTTTTCTGAGACGGAGTCGCTTTTAATTAATTTAACTGTACCATTGAAGAGTGCTGCCTACACAAATAAATTCAAAGAGTCAACGATACAAAAATATTTGCCCACTTGATCGTGGGAGCAAGTTTTGGAGTAGCCTGCAATCGACAACGACTGAATCGCAAAATTGATTTAGTTTCACCACTCGCACAGTTAATAAATAGAAACGTTAATATTTTTGACCACAAAATGTAGATGAAGAGATATACATACATTGACCATATGGTTTAAATTTTTTCTTTTTCTTTTTCCTGCAAATTTGTCCTACTGTGATTCCGCTATATTTCTGTGTACGGACGCTTAGCTACGGTACACCGGTAACAGTGCCTAATTTCGGTACTGCACCGGTCATTCTTAATTTTAATTTTAAATTTAAGGCTAAATTCAACGGCCGAAAATCAACTTTCATGGATTGTTGATCCGTTGTGAATTTAAATAAATAATCTATTTGGAAAGGAAAAAGAATTGTATTGCGTACAAAAATTTTCATTGATCTCCTTGTCATCTAGCGATTATTATTTCAGTCATAAATTAGATTTGAGTAAATGAGTTGATGCAATAACAAAAAAAATAAAGTTTCAAAGTATATAAGTGATAAAAAGAAAATTTTAAACTTTCCAAAGGATTTTGTTTCAAAGCTGGAGCACATACAAAGTGGGAAACTTTAGAAAAGTGGCAGAGAGAAGAAGACTGGAAACAATATATAAATACATATAAGCAACCGTTATAAGATTGTTGGGACTGTATACATGCTGCAATCCTTATATTGGACCAGAAGACGCTGCACATAAAAGCAGGATCATTTAACTCCTCCATCAAAAAAAATTTCAGTTTAAGTCATATTTTGTCGGACTCATTCACAATAACACAGTATGTTATCAATTCATTTTCACAATACCATTTTTCATATTAATTGACAAATTTTAGCGGGTCTTCGCATAAGGCGATTATCATATTTGAACGAAAAGTGACCAAAAATGCGTAGTGAGAAAAATAATAATGTTAGCTTAAATTTTAAATAATAAAATTAGCTTAAAATGTTCTTCATCACTTGAATCACTATCCGAAGACGAAGCGCTAGTGAAACCGAAAAGACAGTTATTACTGTCTAAATGAATAAAGTCTATTCTCTTACTTTTTTCGTTTGGTCTGCACTCGACCAACCAAAAAAATTGATCATGTTGAAACCTCCGCAAAGTTTATTGCATCGAAGAAGCGTTTTGACAGGGAATCGTCCAATACTGCATTTTTCGATCACTTTACCTTTTTGACAACATTTGTAACTAGTTAAAAAATGCAGCCATGACAAGAAAATAGCGTTTTTGCTCCTGATCATAAATATATATACTTTTAGGGGTCTGCGACGAATATTAAGGGGTGTTACAATCTATGTGTCAAAATTAATATACCCTTAGGATAGGGTATAAAAAGAACAGGAAAATTTAAAAAGTAATAAATATTTAGGTATACATACTGCAGTTACTCCAGCATATATTTAGATAGTACCAAAAGCTTAAGCCAAATTATACTTAAAACAATCTGCGAGATACGCCGCTTTTTAATAAGTAAGAAAATTGAAACCTTCGATTTTGTGTTTCTTCGAAAATATCGATGTTTTTGCTTATTGAATTGTCAAATTTCTAAAAGTTGAGAGTTGGATTTTATTCAATACTTCCAGTATGCATGCATCATAGGATTTGCGATAAGTTTCATCAGCGTTTCCGTGTTACAATTTTTAAAAATTATTTAAAATTTTTGATAGTTCAAAACTATTCACTGTCTTTGAGCTATCCGTTACCACAGCAAAAGCTAAAGATCTCTTTCGAAACTAAAAACGCAAAAATTACTTGCGAATTACAAAGAAGCAAAAAAGGTTTTGCGATTTATCATTGATATCAATTGAAAAAAATAGCACGGCAAATATATTTGAGCAAAGTAATTAATGAGTGACATGCATGTAGGTACGCAATGTTAAATCCCGAAAAAATACATTTTAGTAAACTTCTATTTTTATAAGTACAAAATTATTTTATCAGCTGAAATTCATTTAATCAATATTTAGGAATACGCCAGTGAGAATCCACTTTGAATAAATTGTTTCTTACAGCTAGATTCCACATTTTAATTTCACTCGAAATGAAATCGAAATCGATCGAAAATGAATTTGCGTGTTCTACATTTCACTTTAATTGATTTCGATTTCAAATTTTTCGAAATTGAACCAAATTGAAATTACTGTGTTCCACAATTCGATTTCGTCGATTTCAAATTGATCTGTGACATTCGATGTGAAATGGTGAAAACAGAGTAAGAAATTAAATTTTAAATAAGTCTGAGGAATCTGAAGATCTTCTAAGATGTTTTAGGAAAAGAGATCGAGTGTCACTGAGTTTTGTGGGAAAATTTGACAAAAGATGTGAACAACCATGGTCCACCACAGATTCCCCAAAATCGCTAGCACTTTTGATACTAGGCTTCGCCGCAAGGCGACGTCAGCATCTTTTCCGATTGACCTTTGGAAATTTTCTTCGCCAAAAAAACCAAAAACTGCGGCTAGCTACAATGTGACAGGAATGGAAGATTGCTCAAGGTGAGGTTCCACAATTTGCAGATCCATTATGAATGGTAATTTATTTAGACGGTAGGCAGTATATAATTATTTAATTTTAATTTTTAATTATTAACAATTGAACTTTCGTTTTCAGCTTGTATAGCTAAATATAATCAGCTGTTTTCAATTTCACGCGAAAAAATTTCAAATCAAAAAAAATTCGAAGTTACCGGCCGAAATATAGAACAATGAAAATGATTTCACTCGATTTGCAATATCGATTTCGATTTGTGGAACCTAGCTGTAAATGAGTTTAATTTGTAGACAATTTTAAATCGTATCGAATTTCGTATACTTGTTCCGCCTACTTGTCCCGCAAAGCTGAAACAGTGTGTGATGACATTATCGTCCACGCGCAGTGCCATGTGTCATTTCTTGTTGATATCTTGTCTTTGCTCTCTTTTTGCGACATATTCAATTCGACAAGATCTGTTTAAATGGCAACAACCCGAAATACTATTTCATTACAAATGTCGCAAGTTTGTGATTCAGCAGTGAATTTGCCCCATCACTATTAAATGCTAACAAAAACAGATTTCAATGATTTCGAGAAAATGAAAATTAAATTGTCGAAAAAGTTTGGAAAAATAAACAAAACAATTACTTAATGAAATGGACATTTATTTGTATTGCACTTACATTGTTCGTAAGTGGAAATAAATAACACGCATTGATATTGTACAATAAATTAAGATTTAAAAAAAAAAAAAATAAAACTAAGTCATTCTGAATAATCCCATTAGCACGCTACTCTTAAAACAATGAACTAAACTATAAGCGAACACAAGATGTACAAACAAAAAATCGCATTATTCATTAAAAGGAGCGCCAATGTGTTAGATTTGCATTGTATAAGACAGTGTCAGTAATAAACAGAATATATATAAAAAAAACATTTACCGGAATTCTACCGAGTATTAGCTTATGGCAGGATGAGATTTCGCAGCAATCTGTACTGCTAATATCGTTAAAACACAAACAAAAAACTGTATACTCAATCAAACTAAGGAAACGAAATTGTTAAAGGCGAGTCTTGTGTTCGAACAAACAAGTGTCGTTAAGAGAGATAAATAGAGGTAGAGAGATAGAGAGAGAGAGGGTGAACGAGAATTACACCACGTCTGCATACACATTAGGAGATTAAACTGTATATAAACAAAATCACATTAAATGCATTTGTTGTAGCGCTTATTTATTTATCGCTGTCAATATGCCCCCTTGCCTCATTGTCGTCGTTCGGTCTCGGTCTCGGTATTGGTCTCTAGATCCGTGATAGCTGCTGCAGCAGATTGCACGGCCAGATCGCTTCAATTCGCTCCTTGATTAGCTGGAAAGGATACGAGATCCAATTAAGTACAGTTTGTGCAATAACTCCCATCGGCTCTGGATATTGGTGAGTCAATAACGCCAGCAGTGCTGTAAATGAGCAGAGCCCAGCCGTAAACAATATGAAGAATGGCAGTTCTTTCTTCGGATACACCGACACTTCATGGAACGATGGCAACAGTTCTCTATCGGCACATTCTGTGCACGTGGGATACGGATAGAAAAGGTGGCCACGCTCCAATGGATACGGCAACATCCGAAATGTTCCTTCCCATGTGCAGTGCAATAGATTTAGTGCACCTTCGACATTTTTCCAATGCTTGAGATGAAAGAACGCATAAGCTAGCGCCTCGGAGTCACCACGTTTCAATATGTGCTCAGGCGGAAGAATGAGTGGTTTGGTCTCCAGCAGATACTTTGGAACATGTGGATTGAATTCCACAGCTCTGTGGATCGCTTCGACGGCACTCATTTCGGCCGGACTGAGCCCACGTTTCGATGCAATGTCCGGCGAAAATTTATCGGCTACAGCTCTGGCCTTGAGAAGCGCTGCTGTATAACAAATTGCCGCCGACTTTGGCAACGAAATGTCATCGTATTTGGCCAGCACCGCCTGACAGTCCGCGTACGCCTGCATTTCCAACAGGGTTTCGATTAGGTTTTCGTGAATGTTCAGCACATTCATGATCGATGGAATCTCCTTTGTGAGATCCCGAAACATTTTCGCTGCCTCCTTTAGTTTGCCAAGCTTCCTCGCACACATGGCCAGCCGACGCTTGATGTAGATCAAAACATTTGTATCGCGACGATGCATTCCCTCGGCAACGGCACCCTGATGTTGTGTCGCCTGAGACTTTCGATAGTTTGTTTCAGCGACTTTGAGAGCAGTTTTGAGAATTTTTTCTGCTTCTAATATTGTTGTGGCTTCTTCCTCAGCGAGGAGAATATATGCTGGCGCACACTCTGTATTGATTTCTAGTGCGTTGTGTGCGGCTTTAATTCGAACGACAGGATTGCGTTCTCGCCAGGCTGTTTGCATTATCTCATATTCTGCTTTGCCGGCGTCACCTAAAAACAAAAAATTAAAATACGGTTAGATATCTATGTAATTTATGTTAAATGATATTAAATATGCAATCTTAAATTACAGGGCGTCGTTAAGTGTCGTTTAAACACCAAGTCATTATAAGTCATAAGTCATGCCAAACTCGGAAAAAGCGTTAAGCTTTACTGATCGAATAAATCAATGATACATTCTCTGCAGGTAGAAAGAGACTGAATAGAGACTTCTTAAAAGTCACGAATATTAATGTAAACTAAGTATAGATGCGGTGCTTAGCGCTACATAGTTCATTGCAGGAGTTAATGGAACAACAAAATCTAGTTACAAATCTACACACCAAAGTTTCCATAGTTGGTAGTTTCCATAGTTGATACCATACCAACCAAACTATATTTATTAGCTAATAGCTTGACAAAATATTTTGTATTCAATGTGCTCTTTCAAAGTATACATTATTTAAAAAAAATGACACTCCTCGTAAAGCCTTTCTTTCTCAAAACTTTTGTTTTTTCTTTAATATTTATTAGTATCTTGTATTGCTATCTTCTACAACGTCTTGGCATTGATGAAATTAAATTCTGCACAATTTTTCAGCAATACGTTGCTTCGTTATCTCTTATAAGTTCTCAATTGGGTTTAGGTATGGACATTGTGGCGGTCATTCCATCACCCTGTCTTTGTTGTCTATGAAACATTGATTTACTGCCTTCGAAGTCATTTCCCGCGAACTGTCCTGAGCGTGCGTTTCTGTACCCTGAATCTAGAACACACCACTTTTGATTGACAACTCTTCAACGGTCCATTTTACTTTCGGCGGTCATGCCCGTCGTTTTTAAGGAACTCTTTTGTGTCTAAACGCCACATTGTAAACGAACTTCGGAATTTTCTAAGGATTTGTTCTTCTCTGGTGCGCTTATTTTGAAGATGGTATTGACATCATCGATCGCTCTTAGCGTGCCTTGATAGAGAATTTCACGCTTATTGAAGAACAAGCGAAATTAGTTGGCCTTGAAGTAAATGAGGACACGACTAAATACATGCTATCAACAAACAAGCAAGCATCTGTACAACGACTGGGACGAAATGTCACTACTAAAAGCAGGAACTTCGAGGTGGGTAAAGAGTTCATCTACCTTCGTGAAAACATCAACTCTACGAATGACATATTAGAAGAGACCTGGCGAAGAATTACCATAGAAAAGCGCTGCTACTTCGGTTTGGCGAAGCAAATGGGTTCAAAACTCCTGACTTGAAGGACAAAGTCAGAACCCTTATCCTGCCAGTTCTTCTATAGGGCACCGAGTGATGAAAGATAAGCAGGTAAACAGAGTTAATACGACCACATTGGCTCGGCTAAATCCAGCGAATGGCAATAGAGCTCCAGCCAAGAGGATCTTCGAATCGCAGTCCCAGGTTGAAGATGAGTGTTTGGTCTGAAAAATTGGAAGCAGCGTGTCCGGGAATATAGAGATTGGAAGGCTGGTTTATCTCGGGGAGAGACTCTTCGTGGGTCGAAAGCCCTTTCAGTGAGTGGGCCCTTGTTTAAGTTTTTTTGTCGCAACAGGTGAAGAAGACAGACCTTTCAGCTTAGCATACTGTTTTTCGATGAAATTTTCTTTAAATTGGGAGCACTTTTTTTGCAAAGTTTGTGTTCCAACTCAAAGCGTACTCCATAATCTTAAATTTTAAAAAGGCACTTTGACTAAGCTTAAAATGCCGCTTACCTTATCTGACACTATCTTAGTTGGTGGTGCCCTTTTGAAATTCCAATAAACGATTTATCGTTGTCTAAGCAAGATTGCTTTAGATAATCCCACATACTTTGTCCTTTCTCTTTTGTCTCTTCAAACTGAATACATTTTTTTTGTTTTTTTTTTTATTCTTATTCTTCATAATTTTATCTGTCAGAAGGACGCGGTTTTACCGGATGATCGCTATTGAGTGGGTTTCATCGCCGCCACTGCTCTAAGTGACTCTGTGCTTACATTGTTTGCCGGACGTGGTATTTATCTTACGATGTTTTTTCCAGACAGATGCCACACACCGTCCATGAGAATTTTGAAATCACCGACAATAAATAAAAGCTCTTTCTTTAGGATGTTCTTTATGTGGTTGGAAAACTAAGAAGGCAAAATGCAACTAGCTAGCTAGCCATCATCTCTTCAAGCTCGTAGCTTCGATCTTCCGGAAACCAAATAGGTCTGACCCGAGCATTTCTGCTCATTCCAGAATCACAACGGTGCGTAGCATAAGTGGTGTATTTTCTTTATGCGTACTTTTCCATTAGTCTGAGTTAAAGCCATTTTGTCTTACACGTTCATGCTTCTATTATTATGTTCTTGTTTTAATTTTATTTTACAACACTGTTTACTTCCAATCCACGGATTTGCATGAAAAGTCGCCTGTTACCACAAGCACCATTTTGGGGTTTATGCCGTAGGGATATACTTATCACGTTATCACAGTATGATTTGATATACTCCATAAGTACTCCAAAGTTTCTGCTGGTTGCTGGCTGGATAGTATAGTATATATCTTTGCCTCATTTACTTCAGGACTCACTTATTTCTACTCTTCAATTGCCGTGAAAACCTGCACCAATTGCATTAGTTTTGCCGAAATCCCGAATTCGGCTGCCATCATGTACAGTTTCTGACGCTTTGAGTAAACATTTTGTCTGCCATCGATCTGCCGAGCCGGAAGCCGAATTAGTGCTGTGCAGAAAGATTTAGTCATCAGGCATTGCTGATGATTTGAAGCATGCGCCCTACCAAAACATCACCTTCTATTTATACCCTATCCTAAGGGTATATTAATTTTGACACATAGTTTGTAACACCCCTTAATATTCGTCGTAGACCTATAAAAGTATATATATTTATGATCAGGACCAAATCCTAAGACTATTTAGCAATGTCCGTCCGTCCGTCCGTCCGTATTAACTTTTGAGGCCTTTAAAGTTATGCTAGGAAGCTGAAATTTGGAGCATATACTCCCTAGGGTCCCGAAAAGGTAAAGTGTTAAAAGTTGTTAAATCCGCCCACTGCCACGCCCACAATTTAGAAAAAACCGTTTTAAGGCTTAAGTTAGAGAGATAAAGTTTTTAAACCATCACAAGATATGTAGGTACTGCCTACCTTTATAAATTTGTCATATAAAGTTTTTTGCCTCGCCTACTTTTTGTGGGCGTTTTTCACTAAAATGCTGTTTTCTTTGAAAATTTTCATAGAAATCGAAAAAAAATGTTTAACAATATATTTAGCCAATATTTTTTCCAATATATAGCCCATACAAAGTTTTTGGACACGCCCACTTTTTGGGGGCGTTTTTTCAAAAAAATATTTTTTTTTTCTATAAATTTTATAGAATAAAATAAAATAAAATGCTATCTATCATCTTCCTTATGAATTTTTTCTTTGGGGTACATAGGGATAAGGATAGGGTATCATACTGTTCGCCCCAAGCGGACTGTAGCCTTTAACCAATCACTTTCTAGACATGGAACCCGTTTATCAGCGGCTGAAAAAGCTACTAAAATACCGCCTGCATTACGCTCGTAAAGCCAGCAGCCAGTTGCTGGGCTTTCATATAAAAATTTTTGAATGTTGTTTATATTCGCATTCTTTTTAATTTCTTTGAGCTGAGTGTGAACTCTCTTATACTCCAGTATCTTCTTCTCTTTTCTCTGCAGAAGAATGTACAACCGAAAACTACGTGATTCAAAACTAAACTAAACTAAACATTGATTTAGCGGCATTAAGCAAATGGCAAAGGAATCCATTTATAACTAATATGACTTCGAATGAAATTCACCGGTTCGATAAAATAAAGAAGAACAAACCTCTCTGAATACGTGATCGCCTATATACGAAAGAATTACATATGGACTCAGTATGTCCTCTGACATCCAAGAGATCAAAAAACATGCAGGCGTTAATTCCTTCAATAGCTAGAATCCCCTTATAACCAAAAGTATATAATACCTCATACCTTCACATGTAAAGAACGTCTGATGATCCTGTGCACTTAAATTCATGTCATAGTAAGTTAGAGGTTCCTTGTTGGTAGTCCAATAAAATCGCTGATACTCGGCACCACGAAAAAGATTCAATGGATTTCGCCAAACTTTGCATTCAGGCATTTGTTGACCACCATTTGTACCATTCGGTTCCGATTGATTATCGCTACCATTAATCCATGGACTGATGTGATTGATGGAAACTTGTTCTGCAAACAAATATTTTCGCATTGAGAAAATTTGAATAAAACAAATATTATTGAGCGGACTACAAATTGCGTTCCAAGCATTACCGATAAATGAGGTTCCATACTTGCGAAAGTACCACCATTCAAATATAAGAATTAGTCCAGAAATCAAGCTAGATGTGCCGGTGAGTGCAACATAAAATTTTGGAGTGAGTGTACTCAGAAACATAGACGAATCCCACATCTTTCTGCTTAATTCACTTCGGGGGAGCTTTATTCGTGCACATCTATGAAGCTATATTATTTTAGCTAAAGAAATTGATTTGAAATCAGAGTCTTTTGCGATTGTTTATTGAATTTCAGAGAAGCAAGTCAAAGTTTTTAAATAAATTCTGATTGTGAAAAATGACCAGCAAAGTAGTTTAGTATCGCAAAGAAGTTTGACTTTCATGACAGCAAAAGTTTCGGTGTGAAGTTGCAGAGATTCGCACACTGAGCAGATGTGTTGTTTGAGCAACTCGATGTTACGAGGATGTTACACTTTTAAACAGTATTGTAGGTAAACAATGTTTTGTAATATTTTTAAAAATATTTTTAATGCTTCGCATTTCTACCCAAATATAAACCGAGATTATGGACACAAGACTAACGTAACGATTAATATATAAGTTTTCAATATAATAAAATATAAAATATGGTGTTATTAAATAATACAAAAAGTTCCTTTTGAAGATGCAAAATGCCGGGCTCTAATAGCGTAAAACAAAACAAAAAGTAAAAATCACGATTTGCAAACTTGATCAGAAATTCTTAGCAACTTTTAACACAACGTTTGTTCTAAATTATAAATGGCAATAACGTATGACACCTAGTATTATGCCACAATAGCTCGAGTTTCGATTGGGAACTATAATCCGAAATAAGGTATTGTGTAAAAATAAGAGCTATATTGCTTAAATCAGACCTAAGATTAAGGTCACCTGGACTCAAATAATTCGAATATTTTATTCTACCTAAGTAATTAAGTAACACCTAAACGTTTCTTTTCTTTAAAATTCGCTTCTTCAAAGTATAGTTTCTGTTACTGATCCAGAATTTTTATCTTTGATCCGCTGAACCTGATATTGTAAGAACAGCATATAATTAACTATTTTAAGGAAAAAAACCAAACATTTTGATAAGACATATTAATTAGACTCACATCTGTAAGAATTTTTCCATTGAAGATTTGAACAGTAGAGCAACGGTATCAAACGGTGTATGCGGTAAAGTCTTGGGCTGCACATAGCCTAATGCTATGTCTTCACCGAACACTAAACCGATATTAAGCACAAAAGATTAAAAATTAATCTTAATGCTTCTCCACCGAAAAAGAAAGAGATTGACCCCCCAACCCGTTTTTTGGCTCTCAAATTTGCGCACAAAATGTCCAACATCTGATTGTCAAATTGCTTCTTCGCTCTCAATTTTCAGCAACTAACGTCACTTTTGACATATTCAGGTATGGTAAATTGGTATTTAGTGTGTTCACAAACCGATTCTTACATGCAAACCCAGTTTCCTTTAAGATTAGTTTTTAATCTTGTGTTTAGCAGATTAAAATTTGTATGGTAGATTTTAAGATTTAAAGTAGATGAGGGGCAGATTAATCTTAATCTAGCTTTAGTGTTAGGTGGAGACGTAGCATAAGACTTTACCGCACACAAGTGCACAGTGTCACACAAGTGACATGAGAAAGCGATGCGATGCTATAATATAAAATTCTCTTAAAAATAAATAAAACAAGGCTTGAATAAGTTATGAATATCAAATGCATTGGTCGATTTTCCAAACTAAGCAGGCAAAATAAGCTGCTATCTCAACTCGCTCTCTGGCTCTCAAATTTGCGCACAAAATGTCCTATATCTGGTTGTCAAATTGCTTACTCGCTCTCAATTCTCTGCAACCAACGTCACTTTTGACATATCCAGGTATGGCAAATTGGTTCAGAGTGTGTTCAGAAGCCGATACGTAGCATTATGTCGTTTTCGATTTCTCTTTTGAAGTTGTTCGTTTGGTACTTAAATGACAGCTCCTCTTCTAAAAAGAAAAGAAATTCGCTTCTTTGAATTCAGAATCAAACTCAGAAGCACTAATCCGCCGGATTTAATGACTGGGCTGATTAGCTTAGCCAAACCGAAGTAGCTGAGGTTTCCTAGGGTAATTCTTTGCCGGATCTACACTACGACGACATTCGTACAATTAATATTTACACCGAGGTAGATGAACTCGTTAAGTTGCTGCTGTTAATAGTAACGTTTTGTCCTCAACTTGGGCGCACTCCGTGGTTTTTCCTAACCTTAATATCATGGAATGGAAAGATATGCTTTTGACATTTCCCCACTTGTCTACCGTCTCCTGAAGGCAATCACCCTTATTCTACTTGCCGTTTATATTAAACGACAGCCTCGTAGCGTTTTCCTTGTGTGGAAGTAAGTTCTATATAGGTATTCGTATTCTAGAAGCCGTTTTAGTTTCGAAACACGACTAGCAAAATGCCAATATTTGTCGTTTAGAAATTTGCAAACGCCTATTGGGCAAATTTGAATTTAACAGGTCAGTTTTGTTATAATTGTGCAATTATTTAATGATTTCATAATTTAAATAGCTTGTACATATATTCATGGTTGAAAATAACAAGAAGAGCCCGCGAATAAAATTTATTTAAATTGATTACTTGAAAAATCCGCCATACCGGATTCCATACCGCCTTGATATGTGAGGTCCTTGGAACGCTGGAAAAGATCCTTGAATCCCGGAAAAAGGACATTTTTCGAAAATATTCATTAAATCACCTGGCAAATTGCTGTGGTAATAAATTTCCACCGGGAGATCCTTGGAACACTGAAAAAGGTCCTTGAATCCCGGAAAAAGGACATTTTTCGAAAATATCCATTAAATCACCTGGCAAATTGCTGTGGTAATAAATTTCCACCTGGAGGTCCTTGAAACTCTGGAAAAGGTCCTTGAATCCCGGAAAAAGGACATTTTTCAAAAATATCCATTAAATCACCTGGCAAATTGCTGTGGTAATAAATTTCCACCGGGAGGTGCTTAGGAAAAAGGACATTTTTCGAAAATATCCATTAAATCACCTGACAAATTGCTGTGGTAATAAATTTCCACCGGGAGGTCCTTAGAACTCTGTAAAAGGTCCTTGAATCCCGGAAAAAGGAAATTTTTCGAAAATATCCATTAAATCACCTGACAAATTGCTGTGGTAATAAATTTCCACCGGGAGGTCCTTAGAACTCTGTAAAAGGTCCTTGAATCCCGGAAAAAGGAAATTTTTCGAAAATATCCATTAAATAACCTGGAAAATTGCTGTTGTAATAAATTTTCACCTGAAGGTCCTTGGAACTCTGAACAAGGTCCTTGAATCCCGGAAAAATTACATTTTTCGAAAATATCCATTAAATCACCTGGCAAATTGCTGTGGTAATAGATTTCCACCGGGAGGTCCTTAAACTCTGAAAAAGGTCCTTGAATCCCGGAAAAAGGACATTTTTCGAAAATATCCATTAAATCACCTGGCAAAAGGCTGTTGTTATAAATTTTCTCCGGGAGGTCCTTGGAACAGTGAAAAATGTCCTTGAATCCCGGAAAAGGAACATTTTTCGAAAATATCCATTAAATTACCTGGCAAATTGCCGTTGTTATTAATTTTCACCAGGAGATGCTTGGAACATTTAAAAAGTTGTTTGAATCCTTGAAAAAGGACATCGTAAAAAATGTCATCGTAAATGCACTCATATGATTGCATTCCTTTATAGCTAATAAAAGAATGCGAATACATTAACTTCAAGATGAATGGTTATTGCATTTTTTAATATAAACTATTATTAATTAAATCATTTAAGTGAATTCAATGAGTGCGACCTTTAAGAATGCAATGCCAAAAGATTGCATTCTTTTACAACTCTGAACCGTAAAATATCTTAAGATGGATACCATGTTTAAAATGACTAGCACTTAAGGGTGAATATTTAATTCCTATATATGTTGAGTGTGCAAATGTTATAATAACACAGCACGGGCGTTAAGTGAATGAGGGATTAGAAGAAAGTATGAGAAACCGATGCACATTGATTTTAAATGTTTGTAATACTGGTGGGATAGATGTTGAGGCCGATTTCTTAATATTCTTAACAAACGACCAAAAGTTTTTACTGGGTGGGACTTTGTAGTATGTTTTGCCTCAACTTTTGGTCGTAGGAGAATTTCACACGATTAATGTGGGCATTGCAGTCATTTCTGGCTCGTTTAAACTTTATTCGGTTTTCCTCAGTTGGGTTGGCCTTATAAGACCGAAAGCTCACCTCTTTTAACCTGATAGCCTCTTTGCAGCTCAAGTCACACCATGCGTTCACGTTGGGTTTGATACTTTTAATCCTATTAGGAATCAAATGTTTCATACCCAAGTGAATTATGTTTGTTATCATGTCGGCAGCAGCATCCACATCGCCTTCGAGGAACCATAGCGACCAGTTAAAACTCCTAAAGAAACCGTTTAATTGTTCCCATTTGGCTTTCTCGTATTGCCTTACGGTTCTTTTAGGAGCTTGTTCTTTAACTTTGTGGTTGGAGTTTATGCCAAATTTGGGCATAAACATGAAACAGTAGTGGATTAATTGCCTACGGACGTGGAATTTAAGCCAAATAAAATTAAATTCCGGATTGGAACATTGGCCGTATTGTGGTTGAAGTTGGTAGGCTACATCACTACGTAAATAAACGGCGAGACCATGATGGGGAAGGAATAATAAATTTAATTACTATTACAAGTTAACTATTGCTATTACAATTATTACTATTACTAGACCGGCCATTGGATCATCTTCCAATAAATAGTCGTATAATAAATGCTGCATTTCCAGGGGCCGTTCTTGGAATTTCCTCAACGTCGTGAGAAAAAAAACATTTTGCTGTTCATATAAATCTGGTAATAGTAACAAGTACATGTTTATACTCAATGTACAAAATGCATTAGAAAGGTAAAGCCAAACATGTCAATATAAATCCGTGGTTTGATGTTTATAATTAATTAATTGATTGTTGTGAATACATCGGATTTTTATTATTTTAATTATTATGCAGTTTAAAAAGCTTTAAAAAATTCACATCTACCACTATCTACCAAAATCTACTAATTTTTCTGTTACACTACCACATTTTTTGAGTTCCGAAGTGACAAAACTAGTCTGACCGCATAAAAAATTAGTCTTATCTTAAAAATCGTTTCAGGCCCAATAGGAATTGGCATATTTTCTACGACAATTTCTCTTCCCCACATATACAAATTAAAAACAACTTCGCTTTTCTATTTTTTTTTAATTTTTTTTTATTTCAATAGTAAGATCCTCTCTTACTTCTATATTTTGTTTTTAACTCTTGCGATTATATGCACAACATCAAGTTAACCCATAATCTATAAAAGGGCTCAAAATCCTTTACAAATATGGGTAAATTAGACAAAAAAAAAACAAAGAAAAAAACTTAAACCGAAAATTATAATTATTCCAAATAGTAGTGTTTAAAAACTTAAAAAAAAAAAAAACAAAAGACACAAACAATTTTGTTTCTTTTAACCAGTCAATAGTTGTTATTGTTAGACTTAGTCCCTCCTCTTCTTGTTTTCTCTTTCCTCCTGAAAATGCAAAATGTAAAAAGTAATCCTTTAAAATGATTTTTGTTCTTTCTTGAATTTTGTTCTTAAAATACTAGATCAGTTGCCTAGAATTTTAGTAAAATATAATTATTAGATTAAAGACAGCTGAATCTTACCTTTTGTGCGAGAATAATCAAGAGTCGCCTGAACATGCTGATTACGTCAAAGAATAGATCGAGTGAGTGTTGAATGCAATCCTTGTTGCCCATGCGGCACTTCTCGATAATCATTTGTGTGTCGTAAAGGACGAATGCCCCCATCACAAATAGTCCCACATAGAGATGAATCTATAGAGAGTGGCAAATGTTTGGGTAATTTATAAAAAAAAAATCCAAACATGAAATCGCGTTATTTTTACATACCTGTTGTACTGCGACTGATTTAAAGAATATATTGAAAATCGCCATCAAGGCCATAGTGTTCAAGATGCTTACAAGCAGACCACCGAGGAATATATATTTGCCTTGCTCAGCCAAAAGGGCAGCTAGAGAAAGACTTAAAAACACTACCAGTGTTCCGCTAAGTGCTGTCACAATTATGGCCGGATTCAAGTGGGCAACATACTGAAGCAAAGGCCCCATAGACTGTCCTGCACAGAATCCAAAGCCAAGCAGCATTCCCAAACGCGGGTAAAAGTTCTTTCCATTGTCCTTGATAAAGTGCAGACACAAGACCAATACTATTGATCCCAATGCACCAATAATGCCAGTGTCGAGAATTCCGGTCAAAAACAATACAGCACCGATAAACGATGCAGCTGTGGTTGCGCTAAGACATAGGTACACTTTCGCCAAGTGATACCGAACCTCTGGCTCACTAAAATAAAATACATAGTTGAAATAAAAAATTATGTGTGTAAGACGGAAAACGTAAATATGTAAGGCATCGGCTAGGTTAGGGTCAGAAGGGGGACAACAACTATATTAAATATTTCATTCATTCAAGATTACGTTCATTTTTTTTAGACATGGGCTTTGCAATTGTATTGAAAGGTAATATAAAACAAGGTATGTAGATAATTGTAAGCATACTAATCCTCTTTATTGATGTGCATTAAAATATTAATATCGTTACTAAGTTAAGGCATCAATTGGGTACTTTTTTTTTTAAGTGAAATATGAGCATACGTTTTGATTTGTGTACTTCGCATAGTTCAATTTGCATAATTACTTTGGTGAATTCTTATTTTTTAAAAGGATATGTGTATTTTATTGCGAAAACGTGCTAAAGTTTGTGTTTAAAAAAAAAACAGCGAATTTCGCGTAAATTTAGTGAATATGATATTTGAAATATGAACAACTTTTTTTACAACTTAATTCTGACACGGATAACCGAATTGTATGGTAGAATCCTAGTACTGAATCGACCAAATAGAAACTAAAGAGTTTCCATGCCTGGATATTCTTCTTTGAATATTTCATTCATAAATTTGATTTTGAGAAATGTCCCGCGGGATAAAACGAGAGACGTCTCTTGGACGTCTTCAGGCCTTTGATTTCCTTTTGATTCATAACCATCTAAAATGTTTATTGTTAAAAACTTTTTCTATATTGATTCAAATTGTACATAGAAAGCTTTTCAATAAAAATTATGTTACAATTTATTATTCGCAATGATCATAATTATGACCAGTGGATAACGTCCATACAAAATGACTGTGCGGCGTAGCTGAAGCTTTGGAACATACTTTACACACGAGAGATGAGATACAGATGATGGTTAAATCGAAACATGTCCCTCTACCTGCGAATAGGGTTTTTCTCTTAGCAAGTCAACTGAACATTCTTCTCAAAGAGGGGTTTCCCCGATTTCGTGTATTTGGTTTTCGCCGGCTGATTTTGTTTAAATTTTTTTCAATTAGTCAATCCTCTACCGCATACAAGCCCATATATGGTTCGCCAAACTTAACATGGTTTATTTCCGTTATATTGCGCTATGCACTATGTTATATACCACCTTATCGATTGTACTATAGTTTGCTGTCACAATACATTTTTGGGTAGTAAATTTTAATTGGTTTTTACAAATGTTTGCAAAAAAAATGCATATGGTTTTATTTTATCTAATTAGTTGAAGAAAAATAGTAGTAACACAAAGCGCACGCAAAGGTATAACAAATTGAATCATTTATACGACTATTTATTAGGAGACGATCTTGAAATTTCCCCAACTCCATCAGCGTTTTCAAGGATATGCACCTATTTTTGAACACGTTCTTACCGACTTTCGCACACTTACTATCCGACGGTTTTTTGTATGATAGGAAAAAGGTATAATGCCAGTGCATCTCCCTCCGCAGTCAATCCGCGGGATTCAATGATTGTGCTCAATATAACTCTGTCTTTTTCATGATACAAAACCAGATTTTATTATCATTAAAGCACTAATTAAATTAACTAATACCATACCATTCAATCTTTGTTCTTTTCCACATTTGTAAACTTTGATTTGAAAAATTTTATGAGACCATATGTGCCTTATTTTCATATGGTTAAGATGTGTGTAGTTCTTGCTATCTCTGACGACGGTATAATCAACTGCAGCTCTATTTTATTAAAAACAACCCGTCGCCAAAAATCTATGCAAATTCGGCAAGAATGTAGTAGCAAGCAAATGAGGGTGTACTACAAATATGACAACTGATCAATGTATGGTACAAGAAGTCCAGCTGCTCTAAATTCTGGAACACAAACTCAGTCAAAAAAAAAGCCAAATAACCATGATATTTCATTGTTTATAGACAAAATACGTTTATGAAGCTGAAAATATGTCAACTATTTTTGTGCTTCAAAGATAAACGAAACTTCTTGATCATTAATGATAAAAAAGTAAAAATTCATAATATATGGTCCGCCAAATAACTTTTTTTTTTGAAACAGGGCGCAAAACATCGAGTTTAGCTTTGGCTGTGTGGCACGTAGCGCCGTCCTGTTGAAACCAAATGTAGCCAATATCCTCCTCTTCAATTTTTGTGAACAAAAATTCGTTCAACATGGCCCGATAACGATCGCCATTGACTGTAACGGCCACTCCTTGCTCATTTAAAAAAAATGAAAAATTGCCCCATTATACCGCAATATTTCCCAGCGTTGTTCAAGCGTATACACAACCGTATTCGTTCAGCGGTATATTATTTGTCAAATCAGACATGAGCTAAGTGTTACCATTCGTGAAATAAGCACTAGTTGAAAAAAAAAACGTTTGATGACGGACCATTTAGTTTGCCGAAGAAAAATGGCCCAATAATGTCGCAATATTTCCCAACGTTGTTCAAGCGTAAGCGGAAGGATAAAACTAATTATCTGTCAAATCAGACATGAGCTAAGTGTTACCATTCGCGAAATAAGTTTAGTTTTTTAAGTCGTTTATCGTCTCATATTTGTTCGGATAACTAAGCAAAAGCCAAAAGACGACTAAGAATCAAATACAAACAGACGTTTGCACTTTTATCCGACATTTGTCAGCGGAAAACGACAAGCATAATATAATTTTTTAGAGTCGAGTATTTTTTATTTGAAAATACTCTTTACAACTCAATTAGTTATTTAAATAAAAAAATATATTGAAAAGACCTTAAGTTTAATGCCGATTCCGAACGGCAATTAATTTTTTGAGAAGCTTCTCATGACCTACCTTGGATGTTTGTCAGACGTTCGCAAGAGGTGGGGCAGCGAATACAAACTTTTAGGTGGTACATGTCGGGATTTGTACCAGCGACCTCTCGCATAGTGGTCCAACCCACTTAACCACTAAGCCACTGCACCCACAATTAGTTATTTAAAGCACTTTAATTTGTTTCGAAAAACTATCTCGTTATTCAAGCGTCTTGCAGTCAAAAATTACGCAGAAAGCGTACCAAAACGCATATGCTCTTAATAAAATTTTTCAGAAGCTTTTCATCAGGTCGTGATAATTGCATTAGTTGAGGAGTAGAACAAACTTTTCTCCTTTCACAGACCGTAAGTGCATTTAGTCACGCCTACTTCATTCCAAGCCAAGACATCGAAGAACTAGAAGAAAAAGGCCTAACAAAACTCCGACGCAAGTTTGGCGACGTGAAACTGCTTCACCGTAAATTATACCAAACATAAAAAGACGTACAAAACAAAGTAGATAGAAAAACGTCGCATAATGCGATTGCAAGCTGGTTTTCGTAACTACAATAATGCACACATACACATATAATTTTGTTTGTTTTCTTTTACTTTTACAGCCCAAACCACGTATCGAATGTTATATAAATGTAAAAGCGATCGATTGTTCTCGTCTTTTTCAATACGATTGCTACATGAATAGAGTTTAATAAATAACCAAATTTGAATTGTGATAGAATTCTCCTTAAAAGCGATAGAATTGCTCTAAATTGATAGACCAAAGGGCCATTTTACATGTTTGGCTGATAGTAAATTAACATCACCTGTTGCTACCTATTTATCGACGAAATCTCCCCAATTAGTGACCTTCACAACACACCCCACTATGTTAGTAGTCGGCATCCAAGAATTTGGATAGTTTTATTGCTTCACGTACTTTCTACTAATTTATGCACGTCGATGTGAATACATATGTATACCTATGTTCTATGTATCCGCACTTGACCTTAGTAACAAACAGCATGATAGCAAGTCATTGGCCATTACTCAGCTAAGATATAGGCAATTCAATAGTTGTTACTGATTTCACAGCTACTGACATCGTGAAGTAATGTAGTAAAATTGTAGGTAAACAAAACCGCAACTTGGTCACCCCACAATAATCTATAATTACAGCAGAAATACCACGTCAGTTGTAATTAAAATATAATGAAGAAAAACAAATGATGAAACAACTAACATACGAAGAATAGAGAAGACAATGCAATCAAAAATGAATTGGTTCACGAACTTGTTTTTGGTTTTACCTTGATTAGAATTTTTGGTACATATTTTAATTTAATTCACATATTATTGTCCATGAACTCAATATACTCACAATTTACGTCCTAAACTGTCCGAAAAACGCACGAATGCAGCATTTGCCGATGTTGCGAATGACATTTTTATTTTCGCTGTGTATAATTATTTGAAGTACAGTATACTTTTTTCCTTTGCTTATTTTTTTTTTCTTGTAGCCAAAATATTAATTTCAAACTTAATCGAAAATAAATTAAATAATTTTTTGTAGTACTAATATATTTAGTTATTATTAAAACTGCTTAATTTGTCTCAGGTTGCTTTTTTTCAATTGTTGTTCACTACGCAAAATAAAAATTTTCTTTTCTTTTCTGGACTTGCTTGCTTCAAAGTAAAATAGATGGGTACACAGATTACGGTCAGACGTGGTGCGATAAGTTAATTTGTGGTGAAATAGAAGTGGGGGATTTCAATGTTTACAAAAACACACGTCAGTTCATGCGCTCTGGGGAGTATACAATTTTCAATGTTTTCGATGTTTAGGCTAAGACACAATGGTCGGCTAAATAGGTTTTTGTTATTGGCATGTTAGCTTTAGTTATGTAAATTTTTATTGTCCCATCCACAATGCCTGCTCTAACTGAGTCGATGTTGCTCTTGCTTTATAGCTAGCAGTTGGAGCAATAGATCAGTAAGGAAGATTAAATCAAAAGTGAGTAAAAACTGCAGATTAAGTTAGAAAAGACAGCTTTGTTTTCGTAGGCAATATAACCAGCCTTATTTATTAGAATTCACTAGAATGCCTCTAAACAGTTGCATAGTTATATAGGGCCGAAGAATTTAAGCAGTCTCCATACAACGTTGAATAAATCCTTATTTATAAAACATTCTGCTAGTCATATTATCCAATTATACTAAAAAACATCCTGAAGCAGATGTGCAGCGAAAGCCATGCAGCTAACTGATTTTATATTGAATATGACACACAGCAACACACAGTCAATTGGTGCTGCAAGTTGTCTCTATTTATAAATTTTTAAATTTTTCGAAAAATATGCCCGTCGGTGTGTGTGTCTGGGATGCCTGCTTCAGGCATTAGTTATACAGTGCTTGTGTCAGATTCTACCAAAAGGTAGAAATCTATTACAATTAGTTGTCCGTCTTGGTTCAGCTGTTTGTAGAAAAACAAATTAAATTAAACACATTTAATTACTCGGAAATTTCGTATAAAGCACAACATGCAAACGACTAAACTAAAGAGCACTGCTATTAGTTTGACAGCAAAGAAACACGCAAAAAGTGCAATCAAGTGACGTTTAGAAATGAAACGGCTATGTGCAACAAACTGGTGGCGGACAATGCCGACTACATACCTTTAAGAAATGGAAGAGAATGTTATAAAACTTGCATCACTTCAGATTTCCACGTCAGAAATTAGAGATTCATATTCTTTTGGATCTGTTAATCCTATTGGAATTCAAGAACAGGCAGAAAGTGCTATTGCTCCTAATCTTAATAACACTCTGAATGTGTCTAATTTTCACAATCAAATTTGACACTATACAGCTGATTTCGAAAATGAGAGTGTGGAGTTCTATGTGGCAATGCTTTTTGTGATTTCGTTCAGATTGTATGATTTGCTACGAATGGATTCTGTGATAGCGGTAACTATATGTATTACGAAATATCCAAGTAAGTTTGTGGAAATGGTGTTTCAAGACACATTTTATAGTTGTAAAGACCCTTTACGTAAACATGCGGAAGGGACGAACAGTATAATACCCTATCCATGTCCTTATATACTCCAAAGAAAAAAGCGTTAAGAAAATGATGGATAGCATTTTATTTCATTCTATGAAATTTATAAAAATAAAATAATTTTTTTTTTGGAAAAAACGCCTCAAAAGAGTGTGCATGGACAAAACCAAAAACTTTGTATGGGTGATATACTATAAAAACTATTGGCTAAATGTTGTTATACAATTTTTTTTGTTTTCTATAGAAATTTTTGATAAAACAACATATCCTAACAAAAAGTAGGCGTGGGAAAAAACTTTATATTGCAAACTTGAGTTCAATGTCTACATATATTGTTTAGGTTCTAACCCTTTCTCTTCAACTACAGCTTTAAGACGTCTTTTTCTAAATTGTGGGGGTGGGCGTAATTAAAAATGTTAACACTATACTATTTCGGGACTCTAGGGGAGTATATATTCCAAATTTCAGCATTCTAGCATAAATTTAAAGGACGCTTCGAAATAGACTTAGGTTTTGGTCCTGATATTTTGGTCATAAATATTACATTTACATACATATTACATCAGGTCGTCGATAGTGTCAAAATTGATATACCCTTAGGATAGGGAATAAAAAGAATGTTTTCAGAGAAGGTTGAATCTCGTGACTATTTACTGTTGCTATCATTTTTTATCTGAATGTCCTTGGAATCTCGAAAAATGTCCTTGAAGCATCAAAAAAGTTAATTATACTAGAATGTCTTCAAAATCACATAGGTACTTTTGGTTAATATGATTTTTATCCAAAATGTAACTGAAACCTCAAAAAAGACACACGGCGCCTTTTATTAACCAGCTAAGGAATGGGCAGTTTAATTACAGGGATTATAAAATCACCGGATAATTAATTAAATATCCGTGTATTCAAAAATCTGGATATTTTAAATATCCGTCTAATTATAATTATACGAACACAGATCCGGATTCATTAAGTATCCGTGGAGTCATCATAACTGATGATAAATGCCATTTTTCTGACGAAATAAGCTTAAAATTTACGGAGTTTAATTAAACTATTGAATAATATATATAAGGTATAATAAAGGCATATAACATTATTTTTCTTCCATCCCCATCAGTTTGCCATAGAGTCGATTGGAAATACAGAAACAACAAATACACTTCCAAATTCAAAAGTAATGTAGTGTTTGCTTGTTCGATTGGCATTACGAATCGGAGAGCTCTTCCGTATTACCAATCGAAAACGACATTAAACATCGATACAAGACCAGATACAAAAAAGCGTGAAGACCCTTAATGGGTTTGTCTGCCTCTATTGGCATCTTGAATGTGAGCACTCTTCCGGATTTCCAACGGAAAGCAACAACAAAATATTAAACCAAGGCATTCAGAGAGTACAATACCGTCTCGACTTAAAAAACGTCAGCTGTCGTTGAATTTCAATGCTAAATGGATGAGGGTGCAGAAGCGCGGATTCACACACATATCGGTTTCTTTTACCAATTGTCACTTTGAAGCTCGTTTTCTAATAATAAACGCTTTTTGGAAATCTGAACATTCAAATATTTATGTGAAATTTTTGCGATCACCGTTTGCGAAACGACTACTGTTCTGTAACAAAGATATACAAATGAGACTAATAAAATGAAACGAAAAACGTATTAATATAATGTCGGGCTTTAAAAATACGCGTTTTTACAACTAAAATAAATGAATTACTATCATCGTCTGTGATTGGTTGTCTTGGGTTTAATACACTAGAACTTGTTACTGAATAATTGTTGGCGAGACTTTTTTGTAACACCCTTAACACCCACTGTTAGCGAGCGATACCGGCCTTCGATAAAAAAATTGTATAACATATGAACTAATTAATTAGATCCCAAAGAACGAACTGCCTGTACCTCAAAGCAGACTACCAATATATCTTACTTACCAAATCACATTTGAAGAGACACCAAGTAAATTACAAATGCATCACTTTCGTAATATCGAGTCGATTTAAAACAATCGAAAAATATATTTATAAAAACAACTAACAAAATATTACAATTATTTAGTAAACAATATTTGAATATTATTACTTACCAGTATGTATTATAAATGTAGAAACTTTTTTTTATAAACAATTGTACTTTTAATCAGTCTTTTCATATTAAATGCCTTTGTAGGTACTCATAACAGATTAAGTTTAACCGAATGAAAATGGCATTGATATAAATTTTCTAATGATTGATAGTGCTAATACTTTAACACACATCATATTTTTGGCTAGGAAAATGTTTAACAATAATTTGAAAATATGTACAAAGTTTTCCAATTTGTTGTTACCGATTAATTTAAGTAATAGAAAATTTTAGCATTTAGTTACCTTACTGTAGATATTTTGTACAGTTTTTTATTGATTTTTTTTTAATTTAAAAATTAAATATAGATATTATTATGTGTTAAGTGTTTAATTTAGCTTATTTTAAATGTTTAAGAAGCATATTATTTTTTCTGTAGAAAATAATGATGTTCGGTCGTTTAAAAATTCTATATTATACACTATTACAACTTACAACACTTGCACAATTTACACTTTTCATCACAACAGTCAGATAGCGTTTCGTTTTTATTGTATCAAAAAGTAGTCTAAAAACGCTTATGTTAATTAATTAAAAAGTGTTTCTCTGAAATTTTAATTGTGTCCAATTTTGTTCAACATTTTACATCCCAAAAAAGTAAAAACGTTTAGATTTTTAATTTAGATATTAATAAATGAAACATATTTAGGTCCTAAAACCTAGCCGTTCAAAAAAATAAAAAAAAAGAATGCCTGTGCAAAGTTCTACGTTTGACATGAATGTAACGAATCTTCTCATGACGAGTTATACTTTTGGCTGTCGTGTCAGATTTTCGCTAGAGGGACAGTAAACAACGGAAGTGGTTCCTGTGAGGATTTATGAGCCTCGCGGAGTAGTTCAACACACTGCGTTCATCATATCTTAAGTTATTAATATTAAAATCTTGTTACCATAGTTCGTCTTTTCTATGCTAAATTGAACAGGTTGTTAAATCCAGCCAAAATATTGTTAAAAGAATACGACACTTTGTCTAATAGTCAGGTGGTTTACAGTCTTTTCTGGGTCTATATTACATTTTTGAATGTTTTTCGTGGAGTGTTGACAAAGTACATAAAATCAACTTTATGCAATTGGTTATGAAACTTATAATAACATATGTAAAACAAGAGTCCGGTTTAAACGACCGTTCACGAACCAGGAGCGTCTTATAGAGTAAGACAGTGCTTTTGCAAACCTGCTCTGTAAAAATATGGGAAAGACAAGGCTACATGCAATCACCAATGTTGTTCGTTTTCTATCTTTTGGCGGAAAATCGAATTGTTCAACTATTCTTGATATGGTATATAAATTGCTTTAAAAAAAACAATTGTAATGACTATCTGATGGTGAAGTATAGAACACAAAAAAATTAAAAAAATAATAAATATAACTTAAACATTCTCTTATTAAAATTGAAATGTAATTGTTTGTTAAATTAAATAATAGTAAAAGGTTGTATATTAATAGTTACTGAGCTAAATAAATCAAATATTAACATTGATACTTTTCCTTTGTATGTATCTCAAGTTTAGACCCTAGACTTTTATCTAATAAAGTGAGTGCTTCATGACCGACAAGGCAAATGTAAGACAATTTAAACCAGAAACCTAAACCATACATATGTAGAATTTGATGCGATATTTTATGCCATACAAATTAGATAACTAACTAACACTTCGTCCTCCTTAGGCCAGAAAAACACGAATGTGGGAATTGAGAAATCATGTTGAATGTTAATTGCTCTCGTTTGAAGGTTTAGTTTCTGAAACATAACATAGAACACCCGAAGTTTAATCAAACCAAACAATTAACTCAAAATTTGATAATTTAAAACCTTTATGCTTCTGGCGTGAGGGGGACGACTCATAAATTTTACCCAAGTCTCATGTAGATCTTTCAGAAGCAACTTACAGGAATGTTTAGACTATGGATGAACTTACGGTAAGAAACACTTACGTAAATTAAAAGTAGGTTACACTAATCATTTATAAAATCTTACGTGTAAATTACAGTGCATTGTTGTGACAACGGTATCGCGCCAGCAGCAAGTATGTATGTTAGTATTATTACAAGTTTGAGAAAACATTTTTTATACATATTATTAACTTTATCTCAAACATTTTATGCTTTTATGTCGTTATATATATAAAGAAATTTGAAAACCAACAAAAACATCAGTATGAGCATTCAAAATATATCGGCGGTTCAAAGGTAAAACTCATTAAGTACAAAGTGTGTACAAATTATGTGAATAAAATTATTCAAGTTCAATAACTGAACAAAATTAACATAATTGTCATCTTTGCAAAAACTAAACCTAAAACTGTCTTTAAATTAAATTATCTTCTTTTGTCTGTTTTGTTAGTTAATGAGTTTTACCTTTGAACTATTAGAATTATTTTTTTTTTAAAACTACAATACATTTGTAATATATATTTTGCCGATGGTATAATGCAATGGTTATCGGAACGTGTGTGCGTATAACGCTTGCAAAGCCTAGCTATACAGTGTGACATTTTTCAAAGCCGAAAATTCACTGAGAATTTAACGATTGAGAGCTGACAAATAAAATTAAATACATACGCACAATCTTACCCAAAATGAACAAATGTACATAGTACGAATACATAAATTCAGCTGCGGTATTAAACTAAGTACATACCCGGCTCCTCAAATTCGATTCATGATACAGTTGTCAATAAAAAGTTGTTGATTTCGTGAACAGATGACCATATATTCAATGGGAATACTTGGTTTGCAAAGGCTCAAACGAAAAGTAAACAAATACCAATTAATAATTAAGAATCATGTTTATATTCGGCTGTGAAAATGGACCAACAACGTTATGTTATGGTTTGTTATGTTCTGAGTGAATACAACAGATGGCGTTGCGGATAGCCTTTGATGGCGAATTTGTTCGTTATAAACAATAAATATCGCAAGAGGATATAAAATGCGCTTTTGACGCGACCTCACTGTACAAAATAAGAAAATTTCCAGCAATCAACTTGTGGCTCAGTGATTCGTTTCCGAAATCACCCACATCCTCTCTTTAAAAGCCTTTTACCTCAATGAAACTTGAACATCTCATTAGTTTAAAAGGTTAATCAATATAACAATAGTGCCCGCTTTTTATAATAAAGGTAAGGTTTGTTGTTATGTAATATACATTGGCATAAGACATGTGAATACGAGTTACACTGTAGTTACTATAGTGGATATCATCGATAAAGGAATTGGCTCATAATTAAATACTTCGGGGAAACACCCCTCCGCGTGCCCCTGATTAAGCACGCAGAAATCGAAACTATCCATACAAAGTGTAACATTTCCCATACGTCCGATGTTTACAAAAGCACAAGATCTTATTGCTAAACCTAATTTGCTTACACAGTTCGTAAAAGACAACTGCTAAAAGCCCTGCCGTTTACTGACAATTAAACACAAAAATACCCAAATTAGAATTCGAAAGTTTTTGCAATATATACCAAGAGTATCACCCACAAATTATGCAATATACCTATAATTAGAAACAAATTTAAGCCTTAACTGACTAAAGAAATAGTACATACATACAAAGAATCAAAGTATCTGGCTACAGAAATTTTACAGGATCGTTAGTTATTCCATAGCTTATCAGTTTAATAAAATTTTACATATATACCTAAAGAACAAGTCCTCAAATATGTATATACTTTCAATTATTCTAAAAATAAGAAATACATTACCACTTCTTAAATTTAGATCAACAATTGTAACCGATATGTGAATATCACAGAAAATTTTTACAACTAGCCGTACGTTGAAGTTGACAATTAAGCGTAGAAATTTGGATACACTTTCACCGCACGATAGATAATAACATTCAAATTCAGAAATAAGTCTGCTCTTGTGTGCAAATTAGTTTGTTTTTTTTTCTCTCTAACTGAAATTACAATATACTCGTAACAGCAACAAACAAACAAAAATAATAATAAAAAAAAATTGTTTTTCTTGTTTTGATTATGCACTTTCTGTTTGTCGGTAAAGAGAGAGAGAGAGATCATGTATGTATACAAAAATCCATAAAATAAATATAAAATCACAAAATGAAATAAATTAATAAATAATTATTACTAATTACATGTTTTGTTCGTTAGTGATCAACAGTGATCTTTTTTTTTTCTTTTTTATCCTCCTTAAAACAAAACAAAATGAAATTTCTATTTTTCCAAATCGATAATATGGAACTATGTATGTAAATAAAAATGGAATGAGTTTTGTGTACACAAATATACAATGAAATAAAAGGCGAAGTATTTGAAAGAACAATGAATGCCTCAGTGAAATATGCGGAGCAATGAGAGATTCAGTAATTCTAGAACATACATTATTAGGTACAGACTTTGTTCTTTGCATAAAAGAAAACATTTTGTTTTTTTTTTTCATTTTGTATATAGGAAACTCTTTTCTAACACCATAGTTTTTAGTTGTACATTTAAAAAGGTGGTTTTCGAATTGTATAAAAGCAATGACAGATTAGTGTGATCAATCAGTACTCATTTAACATAAGAAAATAAAAAAAGATTTAAAAATATAAACAAAATAAAAAAGAAGAAAATATTTTCACAAAAAGACAATACAATGGTTGGTTTTTGTTCGTTTTTTTTTTTTTTTTTTGTTGGAATAAACATTTTAATATATATTTTATTTTAAGAAATTCATTACATTCTTCTTATGTGGTGTTGAGATGGTTGAAAATTTCTGTCACTCCAGATGATGTGTAGGGTACCCAAATGTTTTCCGGGTAGCGCTCACTATTATTATTATTTTTCCGAGTGACTTGCTGCAGAGTTGCTTGAAGAACTCTTAGAGATTTTTCTGAAGAACGTAGGTCACATTTATAGAACTACAATATGGATATAATAACTTCCTTATACAGTATAATTTTCCGCCATTGGTTCTGGTAGAGCATTGCTACTTTGTTCACTTTGTTTTATATTTAAATAATCTTAAGAGGGATTCCATTGAAAAAAATAAAATCAGATAATTAGTTAGTGCTTGATGTTGATGTTTAGTGTTAATCGAAATACTTATTCAGTATTGCGTGGTTAATGGCGAGAACGATGCTCCTCCCGGCGGTCGCGTTCACGTTCACGGTCACGATCGCGATCACGGTCACGTTCACGTTCGCGGTCACGATCCCTGTCACGATCTGAAGATCGATATCTCTCCTCGTAGTAACTGCGTTTAGATGGAGGGTCACTGACTGCCTCAACTACTGCTTCCGGCGACTTTCGTGGTCTTGCCGATCTACTGGAACTGGAAATTAATTTCGTTTGTTCAAGTATTGAAGTATTGAAAAGCCACAACAAGTTGGGCGACTTACCTATCATCTCTGTAGTGATCGGCAGCCGCTCGTTCACGTTCTCTGCTCCTTGATCGCTCGCGATAACTACTATAATATAGAAAATAGCACAATTTAATTAAGAAAAATCTTCTTTTACAAGACTTTTTATAACTTACGCAGCTTCACGGTCTCTTTCGCGTTCCCTTTCTCTGGACCTTTCCCTGTAGCGCGATGATGACCTTTCCCGCCTTGGTCTTGATCTATGGGTGCGTTCTCTAGACCGTGACCGTTCTCTACGGTTATAACTCTTTGTTTCGATACCATGGAGAGTATCCTGCAGTGAGCTGATTAAGATCTTGCAACGTTCGTCATGAGCCACTTTAGATTGTTTAATAAGTGAAATGGCGGTAACCAGGGTTTCAATCGCACTGGAATACTCGCCTGCAGCTGCATCCGAAACGGCTCTAAATTTCAAATTATAAACAATTTATTTCAAGCTCTATAATTGCATAAAAGAAAGCAAAACGTACCTGGCAATAGCTGAACTGCTAACTGTTCTATTTCTTCCCATAATCTCTTCAAACTCGACTTCACTTAATTGCGGAACTATTGCTTGTTCCGGGAACGGCCCTGCTGGTTTTGCTTGTGGACCCGGCCATGGACCTCTAGGAGTTCCTTGTTGAGCAAAGTGTGAAGGACCCTGATGAGGCATAGCCATTCCTGGTTGTGGCCCTGGTGGACCATGAAGTCCTCCCATCGGCGGACCACCCGCATGTTGGGGCGGGCCACCACCTTGGTTAAAGAATGCTGGATTCACATGTGGTGCTGGTCCACCGTGTGGGGGCCCTCCAGGACCACCCATTTGTGGTGGTGGTGGTCCACGAGGTGGGCCTTGCATATGGGGAGGTCCTTGTGGAGGTCCGGGCGGTCCCTGAGGTGGGAAACCGCCATGCATGGGTGGTCGATTCCAATCGGGTCGGGGCCCACGTGGTGGCATACCGCCAGGAGGTCCTTGAAACTATTTCGTAGAAAGAAAAATAATAAATTAACATATCATTTGATTTTTATTTATAAAAAGCAAAGCAAACGAATTTTTTTTTTCGAAAAGGTCGCTCCGGTTTGAACGAATTAAAATCATACACACAAGCTGCTGGACATTAATACATTGTAGCGATGAAATATAATGTTGTTGCCCTTCCCTGTAACGACGTACCTAACATAACGCTATCAGCGTTAACACCGTCAACACCGGAAACGTTCATAGTTCATACTGATATCTTTGATATCAAATAAGGATTTATATAAGAGGATAAGCTACCAGGCGACTTCTTTAACATTATTGCACAGCTAACAATACAGATTGACAACTCCAATGTAAAAAAATGTACCACTTTGAATTAAGTACTCACTTATTTGCATTTAATAATATGAATTTTTATTTTCTGTATTGCATCTTTTGGCTATCTCGTCAATCTATAATACAATAAAATATCTTCTAGGGAAAGAAAACGCCAAATATTTAGAAATATCCGCAGTTGATTTTTGCATACAACCAAAGACTATACATTGCACTATACATAAATAATAAATGGAAGCATTCGTCCAATGTTATGCAGAGGCAATGCAAAAAATCTGATAAACAAACCGTTACATATTTTCTTGTGTTCTTATTTTATCGTTGAACTTGTCATTCGGACGATTATGTGAAAATGGAATTTTGATATATTTTTTTATAAATAATCGATTGTATGTTAAAAATTTGTAAAACAGTTCTAATATTAAACATTTTCAACTCTATTTAGGAGAGGGGTGTAATGCAGTCGACACTTTTTTTACGATGAAAATAACTATAAAGCAAAGATAAAGCCAAACAATTAAATCCCTTGCATCCGTTTAAGATCTTTTCGAGAAGAACACATCTAAACAGGACAGATAGACAATCTTACGTTAGCCAGTTCAAGGCAAAACATTTTCTTTGAACGATCAGGGGAAATAACACTTCAACCAGCTGGTTTGTGACTTGTATTTATATTGCCTTTTTACGTAGTGCGAAAAGATATTCGTCGCATATAAGAGCTTTGTAATTGCTGCAAATTCTGCAGTAATGGATTTGGCTTTATCAAAAGAGCTAACAGATGACCAAGACTTTACTTTACATGTGAATATGTTGAATTTCTTGCTATCACCTTTTGCCTATCTACTAACTCGTTACATATGTTCTGCCGAGTTATTTAACTGTTTTGATTCGATATAAGTGAAGATATATCTGAAGCTATTAAGCTCTTGAAATGTTAAATTAACAAGCTAAATCAAATATCTCGACATACCTCCCGTCGAGTGTTATCTAGAATGCTGATGTCAATTCAAATTGTGTACATTGAAATCGGTCGCAATGACCGCGAGGATAAAAAACAAACACAAACTTGTTATGTTATCTGACGGCGCATCAATTCGTTTAAGGCTTATTGTCTGTCTACATCGGAGTTTCTTAAAAATGATGAATTGAATTAATTGCTGGGCCTCATCGGTGTAACTTAGCGACGTCTCTTTAACTTTATACGGATGTGATTGAAAAAAAAAACTGTTGCTCTGTTATAATTTAAAGAAACGCCATTAAACCATTTGCTGTCAAAAAGAGCGAAGGCAGACAGAGCTTTCTTATTCATTGTATGAAACTCAAACGCTAGTTTGATTCATTCGCTAGTCTATTCACTTACTTTGTACGATACGACATTACCAGAACAACCTGATGAGCTGTAAGAGATGCCTATCAGAAAACGAACAAATAAAACAACGAGAAAAAAACCCTAACATCGGGCACTCGGCAAAAATCACTTTTGGCATTAAAGCTGACAATGTAAATGTAAAGGAGTAAATAATTTTGTTTATTTTGGCTCAGCGGTCAACATGCACATTGAAACCAGCAAAGAGTTCATTCAAGAACTATCAAAAGTATCACATCGGATATGGGCAAAAAGGCTGTAATCCATAGGAAGAAACGCAAAGAAGATCTTGCGCAGTATACCGGAGTACTTGGTCACAAGAATTATTAGAAGTGTGAAGATTGTAGTGTCTGAAAAAATCTTTTTCCTAATTACAAAGCAATTTTCTGTTTAAACACGATCTGAAACCCATTGGTCAAGGATAGAAAAGAATTTACGGGCTGTAGTCCAATATTAACTATTCTTCTCTGATAAAGCATTCCCTGCACCTCTCTGGTAGATTATAAAATTGACACAAAATAATGAGTACTAAATAATACAATAAAACAATATTTGGCACTGTTTAGCACATATCACGGCTTGAAAACAATTTCTTCTAAAGATTTTATACTAAAATATGGATTTTCAAGACTTGATATCTTCTAAACTATGCCGAATGTCGTTTGTACTTAATATTATTGTAGTTATAACACAGCGTTTTTAAATTTGGTAGCTTTGGATAACACGAATTTGTTACCATTTGGTGCGGCTTCAAAGCAATCGGTGTAAAAATGACGATCGTTTGACGGTTAAAATTAGTTCTCCATCTATAAACAATTTATTGAAGTATTATTTTTTCTTTGTTAAGACCCCGCATGCTGAGGTCTATTGCGTCATTAACTCGGACTGAAACAGTCAAAGGAGAGCGGCATCTTGCCACAATATCGTTAAATATTTTCAGTGAAAAGCTTCCAGGTCGCTTTAAGAAGTCATGTCTACTCCAAAAAAACCGTAACGTTGGAGCAATTTAAAACAAACATTAACTTAGATTATAAGTTTAGCACATTTTAAGTGCAATGATACCTTATAATTACCTGTGGGTTCTTAGCATTACAAAAAGTTATAATGTACGTACATATAATAAGCCTTAACAAAGTATGTATACAAATCCGAGTTAAACTTAATCATGTTATTAAAACTGCCAGAACACAATGTTAAATCGCTGCAACAGATAAAGCCGATTCAGTACAATATATCAATCAAGTCGCTTACAGAAATAGAATACACGTTAAAAAAAAAACTTTTACACACACCCATGTACTTGTAAATATTTTGCTAAATGTCTCGATACGTTCGCCACCCCCGGGATGGGTTGGGCGTGGATGAAATAATGTTTATGGGGATGTTTTTGTGGATAACCCCTCTACAAATTTCATAAATATTTTTTAAAAAAATGTTTACCAATTAATTTTTATTTGCAAAAGTAGCGATTTGTACAATAGCTAGTTTCACTGTTCGACGTATTGAGTTTGTGAGTGTTTTCCTTTCGGTTACGGCTACTGTTACCGTTGCAGCTACACCATTGTGTTCAGGCAGTTACCCGTACTCTTCATATAACGAATACATTTATAATGGATGGATTTGCAGTAATCTTAAACTTTACTTGAAGTGCGCAGAATAACAATGGGTCAAGTTAAAAACAAAGCTCACAGTTTGCATAAAGTGCATTATAGGATGTGTTTTTGGATTAAAAAAAAGAAACATTTAAGAATCTCCAAATAAAAATTGTATAACATGATCCATTATTAATTTAGGCTTATCAGCTGATAACTACATCCGGAAAACACGTTTATTGGTAATTTTAATCGATAAATTAAACAGTGTATCGTTACTTTGTTTTGTCACTTGTGATTTGTCAAAAAAAAAAAAAAATCGACAATTTCAAATTCAATTTTGCAATAAATCTAAATTATTTCTACTGAATCTAAAGTACTTAATTGGATGTAAAAAATTGTTTTTTTTTTTTTTGTAATTTGGTTTAGCTTTAAATATATATTTTGGATGTTTACCATTTGCGGCCTTTGTTGATGCGGTGGTCCATTCATTGGACCAGGCCGTGGTCCATTTGGACGAGGACCATTCCATTGACCTTGGTTCGGATAGCGTGGAGGGCCTTGCATTTGTTGCTGAGGTCCCATTGGTCCTCCTTGATGCATCGATGGTGGCTACAGAGGATAGTGAATAATAATATCGAACATAATATGTAAAACAAACATTTAAGATTTATTTCATTTAAATAGTTTCATTTTGGATTTATTTAAAATATTCGTTTTGTTTAACAATTTTATATATATATCTATATGTATATATATATATGGTATGAATATAGCATGCTTTTTAATAACAAGGAACGAAAATATAATTTTCGCAGATTCTACAAAAAATTAAATAAGATAAAAGTATAATGTACGTTTGGAGAGATTTAAATCAAAGGATAAAACAAAAAAAAAAACATTGAACAAAGTATTTACTGATAGTTATTTAATTAATCTTAATAAATTTAGCATGAAAAGTTACAACTTAAAGAACTTAGTGATTAGTTATTAATAATTATGAACTAATAGTTAGTTAACTTTTTAAATGGATTTTTTTGATCTTTTTAAATGTTGACAAAAAAAAATATTATAGAAAAAGAAAAGTTTCCACAGTACCTAACAATTTTTCTTAACTGTTATTAGCTTAGGTAGTATGAAAAATAAACATTTTTATTTGATTTCTTTAGAGAGTATTTATGTTACTCTTTGAAATATGTATGTATTTTATTGGGAAATTAAAACTTTATTTAGAAATAGAGGAAAAAGCATAAGACTAGAATTAAGGACAATAAAAATGTATTAACCTATGTTGTCACGTCAAAAACTTTGTCTAATTATTTTAAACATATATTAATTATACAAATAAAGTAAATAAGTCATAGAAATAATTCTATCGGCTTTAAATATTAAGTTAGGTGATATTAAAAAATATAACTGTTTTCCTTTAGAGTCAAAATATAGTAAGTGATAAGAATTAATTACATATATTCGAAAAATTAGCAAAATGTTGCAAACTACTATCAAAATATATACACCCGTGTATCTCAGACAGTGCCAGAAAAAAAAAAAACTTGAAGTGGTATTTGGGAACGATATGATTCATTGCATTCGGTCCGCATTTGAATCGTGGGTTCACCTACCTATTCGTACTTGACGACGATTTTGAAGTTGAATCTATTTTTTGGGGAAGTAAACATAGACTCAGCGCCGGTATTCCATCGAAATTTAGTACGAGGTTTTACAGAATGGTTGTGTTTCATAATACGATGTCCGTTGCTTGTCTATGTCATTGATCGGATAAAGGAAACGAGGATGATTCTATACCATATAGGAGTAAGAAGAGATCTAATGCCTAATCAGTGTGGGGGAGGGAAATTTATTCTCTTTTTTGCACAAAGAAGGGATTATACGGATATCTGATAAGCTTGGGGGTTTTTTGCGGGTAAATTAACCACAGATGTAACCTGAAATATACGAATGATTCCCGGAAAAAACGGATTGAATCGAAGAACTAAGAAATGTTCTGATTTACTTTAATGCCTTACAGTGATTGGCATCATGCGCCAAAGATAAAGAAATCAACACCTTAATTCTTGTTTTTTTGAGGTTTTGCAAAATTAGTTTTCAACGAAAAAAAATTAAAAAATTAAAAAAAAAAAAAAAAAATTACCCATATTTCTCAAGGCATTTTCTGACGGGTCGTTTTTATTTGGCATCCAAGAGTCGAAGTTCTAGATCGTAACATCAGCCAAAGAAAGTACTAAATTGCTGTCAGTTTGAAATCAACGAAGAAGAAATAGATTTTTTTTTTTGTAAAACCTTTTCGTGGCATTTTATTCTTACTAATAAATAAAATAGTACAGCAAATGCAATATTATTGGAAAGTTAAAAAAGGAAGAGGAACCAAACCATTTTAATTATATGTACTTGAAAAAACGTTCGCATGAAGGTTTATTAGGCGTAAACGGCCCATACACAGCCTAAAGGGTATATTTTCCGACCATTGTCTATGGAAGAGACCTACATTTCAATGCCGATTCCGAATGGAAATAAATTTTTAGGAAGCAGTTTTTACTCTTCGATGTTTGGCAGACTTTTGCAAGAGGTGGGTCTGCGAATGCAAACAGATTTGAACAGTGGTTCAGTGGTGAACTAAAAATCACTAAGCCACTGCACCCGCAATCTATTTGACATTAAGTGAGTTATTAAATAAAATGAAAGATTCAACATGTTTTTATGACGTTCGTCATCAGACGGAGTACCAAGACTGTTTAAAATTATTAGAATTATTATTATTAGAATCCCAACCAGCATTAACTAGGAAATATTCTTAGCAACGCTTGTATTTGAATTCTTTAAGAATTCTTTAACTAGATCACACGCAGCATTAAATCAAATTAACTTTCTTCACAAGCAGAAATTTCAAGACTACCTTAATTTTGACAGATCGTGATAAATCGTTTTTTTCTCTTGAGGCGGAATTTGTAAAAAAAATAATTATTTAAAGTGCTTGATTAACCTAATACTTAAAATACTCATGTAAAGAAAAATTAAAGAAAATCTAAAACAAATTTAAGTCCCAACGGCGTACTACGCTTTAGCGAAGAACTCTTCAAAATCGAATATTCAAATTATTGCAGAATATAATTGAAAGTAAATTTTATTGCCGTAACAACAATCCTTATATTTTTTTTTCCAATACCAACATTACGGATCGCCGTTTCTTGTACACAAAAAAAAGTAATCAATGAACTAATTTTTTGTTTGTTATTCAACCTTTTTTTATTGTTCTATTATTATTAATTAGTATAAATGTTGTGTTTCATATAAAACAATACATGCATCATCTGATGATGATTATATAACTATATTACATATGTATTTACAAAAATAATTATACGCGAATCCGAATGAAAATTGCTTCATTTTATGAATATATTTATATTATATTTTAGCAATTGCACATTGGATTCATATTGTATTATGAATAAGGTAACATTAAATTCTTTAAAAAGCAGGAAACCAAATTTTTCTTAAAAACAAAATATGGAATAGATTTACCTATAGTACAAAACATTTTCTTGTTTGCGCTTTGCAAATGTTTTAATATGTTAATACATAAATTGGTAAATTAAACTAAAAATCGAAACTAAAAAATAAAAAAATCACACACTCAAGTTCCCCAAAAAAAACATATTTAACTAGGGGATGACCTTTATTGGCGAAATATTTTTTTTTATTACACATTCGCTTTTTAATTGCGAAGCACGCACTGAGATATCTTTAATTTAATTTTTATTAAATTACATATAATAAATTAAATGTATAATTCTAAGAACAAATTGAGCTACCATTTTGTTTCGAACATAATATCTTAAAAATCTAGCAAGAATGTACGTTATGTTAGTAAAAAAAAATAGTAAAGTTACAATATAAACCTTTTTTATTACGAATAAAAAAAAATTTACGGCACTCACTAAATAAAAATAAAAAAATAACTTACAATCACTATTAAATTTATATATAGGTTTTTTTTATCATAAGTTTTATTTTTTTGGAATAAATAACATCTAATGTTCACTCACTCATATAAAAACAGCTTTAGATTATTTTATATAAAAAAAATAAATATTTTCTACGAAACAAATATTGGTCAGTTTATCGGAGCAGATTAAGGAACCAGGGGCAATTTTTAGGATTTCTATGAACCATGCCACTTTGTAAACATTTTTTTGCAACGTACGTAATGTATATCTTTTGGATATATTTTAATTTTAAATATGTACTACCCATGTACATACAGACTGTCGAAAACCGAAGCCATCAAGTAAAAAAAAAAATAATACTAAAAATAACTGTCATTTGCCAACTTTTGTTAACAAGCAGAATCAGATAAGATTTCAATGGCACGTTTCACTTTACGACATAAATAAATTTTACTCATTATTATTATGTATATTAAATAGTGAAGCGAAAACCTCAAGACGAATTTTTTATTTTACTTCAAAAAATATGGTACCTATTGATCTGCATTAAAAAAGTAGAAGTTTTGAAAAGGTATCATGTACCAAGTACATACGTTTAATATCGGGAATGCGACATACCAGGTGTAACAGAGAGTGTCTCTGTTTTGACGTATAAACAGGTGTAAGCTATGACAACAACTAACTGAGCGACGCCAGAAAATACAATTGAAAATCTCCCACAAAAAAACATCATTTGTAATTAAGCGGAAACGTGTCCGCTGGCTTTGCCAATTTTTTAAAGACTCAAACATTGGCATTGGAAGGCAACTGAAATTGCCGACACTAGACAAAGAAGAACAACCTTCATTGCAGCAATTCGAACCGAGTAAAACGATAGGAAAAAAAGTGTGACTGGCTAATCAGTGCCCATCAGTCTGTCAACATCCCATATTTCTACTGGATTTAACTTGAAGGATTAAGTGCCTTTCAAGAAAATGGCAAGGAAGGATGAAACGAACTATATTTGGCAGTGTTATACTTACTCCAAAACTCTTAAATTGGCATTAAATTAAATATTTTCAAAATTGGTTTTTATTACCAGTACTCAACTTTCTCTAAATCTTTAATAAGCGCAATTAAATTTTTTAGCTGACCAGCGGATGCCTGAACCATCGGCATATCGATCGTTCTATAGCTCAATCGAGAAAATGTAAGGAACGCGGCTGAGTCATATCGTTTACTTTAGCTTTGTTTAATGAGGAAAAAAGGCAAGGCAGAGAGCGCAATTTGTGGAAAATGCCAGTTCAAAGGTAGAACAGCCATATGTTAGTTGTCAAAAATAACAACTTCATTTTCGATTGTTGGATAATTATTTGAGTATACAAGTTTAGTATAAATCGTGAACTAATGAACCAAATCATGTACTTACTGTTACAACAACCGATTGTCCTTTATCAGAAGATATTTCAATTTCTTCCATTTAATTAATCAACCACAACTTCACTTCGACCACAAAACAATTAATTTGCAATAACATCTGATTTTGACGTTTCTCACAAACCTGTTCTACCTTAAAAGTATGTGCAAAAATTCTGCTCAGGGCAGATTCCAGGCAGAGTCATTGAACAAAAAGCGAACATGAGCTGGACAGCAATTTTTTGTCATTGAATTCGAAAACCTGTAATTTACATGTTTTGGACTGAGCTGGAAAGCCTTATTGAACAAAGCTTTTTTCTCTTATGTGAGGTTATTGGACCATTAACAAATAATTCGAGAACTTTACTAATTCCAGGTGATCAAAATCTAAGGAACGTTTTTCAATAACCTGATTTGTTCATAAATTTTTTACTATATTACTATCAGCTAGGTATCACATTTCACTTTCAATTAATCCAAATGAAATCGAAAATGAATTTGTGTGTTCTACATTTTACTTTAATCGATTTCGATTTTAAATTTTTCGAAATCGAACCAAAGTGAAAATTGTTGTGTTCCGCAATTCGATTTTGTCGATTTCAAAGTGATTTCAAATCGATCTGTATCACTCGATGTAAAATGGTGCAAACAGAGCAAGAAATTAAATTTTGAACAAGTCTGAGGAATCTGAAGATCTTCTAAGAGGTCTCTTTTCCTGACCGAGTGTCACAGAAGATTTGTGGAAAAATTTGAGAAAAGATGTGAACAGTCATGGTCCACCACAAAGGACTCGAGTGGATGGTAAAAAATCGATTCTCCAATATCGTTAGCACTTTTGTCAAAATTTTTACAGTGCTTCGCTCCAAAGCGACGTCCGCCTCTTTGCCGATTGACCTTTGGAAATTTTCTTCGCCAAGAAAACGAAATATGCGGCTAGCTGCAACTATGGTTGCAAAACCATAATGAATGGTCATTTATTTATTTTGGAAACTAGCTGTCTGTTTTACAAATTAAATAAAATCGATTTCTTCAATGACTGTGCCTACAACTTTGGAAAGTTATTTTATTTTAGATATGTACAGGCGAGAAAATTATAGAACGTGGGCTGGCACATACAACGGAAATACAGAAACGAATACGAGAGGTACCAATTACAGCTGCGTTCAATTCTCACAAATCTGCTTCAAAAATAAAGTGAAAAACTCTTTTCTATTCGAGCTTGACTGAAAACTTAAATACACCCTCAAATGAAACTCGTAAAAAGCCTTTAGTTATACCCTGGGCATATAAAACTTAATGGGGTTGCTTTTTCTGACGAAATAAATTTAATTTATTAACGACTTGAGAAAGATGTCGTCTTCATAGCTATGAAGGTAGTTTTATTGTGTTGGGATCAATTTCCGAGTATGGGGCCTGTGACCTTCAGTTTTTCACATCAAGAATGCAGCGTTTATTCCTATTCTTATTTCCACACTTTTCTAATATCTTCGGACACATTTCAGGGATTTATCATTAGGAAAATGCACTAATATTCACTTTAACTTGATATAACTTGAGTTGGGGTGACGATAGGCCCCACTACTGTGCCACATTCTTCGGGTCTGATCTTCAGAAATATTCATCTATATGAGTATTTTCCTGATAAATCAAACAAAAATATAGATAAATCAATTTTTCACCCCACCGTATATGTGTGAACTAAATTTATTCCGATATGTTTTGCACAGCCTTTACATAATAATTTAATGACTTTGACTTCTCGCCGGTGGTACAATGGTGGTCAGAAGCAAACAATTAAATTTTCTTAGTTATTTATATGCAAAGTGTAAATGTTTATAATAATTTACCGCCGGAGGTGCGATATGTTTTAAACATTTCCAACAGGTATTCATTGCAAAAATTGATTTCACAATTAAATATGCGCTATAAGTGTAGGACCTTGATTAGAATGCAGATATATTTGTTGTTTGGGCATAAAGTCAATAGGTGGTAAAATAAAAACCTGAATTTAGCTCGACGTTTCACAACTAATTTATTGTGAAATATTTAAGTTACGAAACTTTAGGGGAATATCAACCCCTAACGAGGTAAACCTCGTTTCCGTAAGATTAAAAAAATACTATAACTTGCAATGCGAAAATTTAAATGAAAATATTTAAATAATAAATATGTGGTCAGTTGTAGTAGCCATCTCGCAGCATGTATGACCAAAACAAGATTAAAAGTAAATAACCACATATTTTCTACGTGGGCTCTTTATATTCGTAATTTTAACGGTCCGGAATTTGAATGATATTGCCTTCAAAAAAAGGAATTGCTTTGCCCAAAGTTCGCAAGGAGAAGGAAGATCGAATATACTTTTTTAAAGAACATCGTGGATGCCAGAGCGCTTGGTTTGGATAACTAAAAGCAGCTTGCCCGGGATCGCAATCGCAGGGAATGGAAGACTGCCGTGTCTCAGGCAGGGACTCTTCACGGGTCGGGAGCCCCCAAAAAGTAAAAATAAGTATTCTGCTAGGGCATTTTGACAATGCAGACGACAAATTCAATTTGCATCAATGCAACCGGGTCTACGTGCTCATTTTAATTTTTTTAAATCCTACCTGGAATATTACAATACTTGTTCAAATATGGTGAAACTTTGCCTTCAATCATGAAAGAAATGATTATCATGAAAGATTCTCCCTGAGTGCTCTTGATCAAAAATGAATCATAAGCTGTTCATGTTTGAACGCGAGCTCATCCCTTTTATAAACAAAATGTCATAAGAAAGCTACTGTTATCCTGCTACTCTGCACATGCCATGCTCTCTCCCGGAACCGAAATATCTATCCAGGAGCTTTCTTCTACAATGTAGCGATCAAAACTCGACCGACCCAAAACATCTCTCTCATAAGCAGTTCAAAATGGTTCAAAGAGTGCGCAGGGACTTCGAATCCACGTGGTATCACAATGGATTACATAGGTCTAAGTGAGTAGAACCACTATCCGCCTGCCACCTCAACCTAACCACATCTAACTGTCATCCCGATGATCAGTTCCAATCTGCTTTCCAAACGCCAAAAAAAAAAATTGTGGCGCGTGGTGTGCGATAATAAAAAAAAAACAACAGCAACAGCAAAGTAAAACACAGGTCAGCCTTGACTTAAGTCTAACATACTCAAGGGTAAAAGCAATAGAGTGGAATTTAATGCCTCCCAACCAAAATGCTGTATCCTGTTATTAAAGCAAAATTCCAATACTCCGCCATTAACTTGAGTTGAACGCTTATATCTAATTGGGTGCACCGATAACATATTACCGCGCAAATAGTAATGAAAAACTTATAACGAGTGGAGCATAGGAGTAACTTATAGCCAATTGCATTCCACTCCTACAGCAGTTCAACCGTAATACTGGCCATACTAGGAATGCATATAAGGAATGCTATACCACGCTCTGTTTTTCCTACACATTATAGTTAAACAGACTTTTAAAACCAACATGCATCGATATCTACTTTTTCCTAATCCTTTACTTCTCTAATGCCCGCACTATGCTACTTCATTATAATGGTATCCAGAATCCCATTATAAAAACAGGTTACAATTCCTATTTGCAAAATAAGTAAAAAATAAAAATAAATATTAGAAGGGACCTACAGTTTAATGCCGATTCCGAACGGCAATTAATTTTTTTGAGAATCTTCTCGTGACATTTCTTACTCTTGGATGTTTGTCAGACGTTCGCAAGAGGCGGGGCAGCGAATAAAATCTTTCAGGTGGTACTGCACCCACATTTGCAAAAGAAGTACAATAGGAAAATCAGATTTCCCATCATCGATTTATATTCCATTTAGAGAAGGTACTTCGTATTTTTTTAACAGATATTGTAAAAACCCTGGCCGAACAAACATTTTTAATCAAATTAGATGCTGGGTCACTGAAAGAACATACAAACATCAACGGGCAGCAAAAAGGGAAACGAGTATTCATTCTGTCATTCTCGATAGAGAATTTGTTGAAGATGAACCTTGCAGAAGGTGAGGAACGTGCTATAAAATTGAATGTTTTTTTAATAACCGATTTTTGTTAATTTATTAGCAGCAATATTTTGATTTTAAGAAAATTTAATTTATGCGCCCTTATTTATATGGAGGCTACCACCACTTACTAATCGGAACATAATTAAATTTAAACCCGCTTTTAGCTAAAACGCCAAAATACACCTTTAAAGACGAAGTCAACTAGAGGTTTAATGTAAAATTTCTCTTTATCCACGTTCCATTAGCCTTGACAGTCAATTTTTATATTTCGTTTTGTTATTTGAATGTTTTAGACAATTATCTTTAATATTTGTTGAATTTGTATGAAGAAAATGCACTTGTCCTCGAACGTAGCCAATATAAAATGACCGAAAAAATAAAAATGGAATATTGGGATGATGAAGATTTCTTCAACGATTTCGTTGAATTTATTCACCCTGATTTGGATTATTTTCTAGCACGTTAATCTTAATCTTAATAGTATTTTATATATAATATCAGCCGATCTTGATCTTTTTCCGCGGACAATCGGTGCAATTGATTGCACTCATATAAAAGCCCAATCTTCTAGTGGCGAGGATGTAGAAAATTTCTAACAATTATTTCCCTTTTAAATTTGAAAAGTTTTAAACTATAACAGCTGTCATTATTTGTTACAATGATGTAAAAACCCTAGGAAAATCCCTAAACTTATTTAAATTTTAGGCGCCATCAAAGTAATGGAGAGTGTATGAAAAGAAAATATATTGAAGCCAATAGCTTAAAAGCCCCGACGCATAATATCCGTTGCTGTGTGCGTCGGTTTTTTTTCTGACAAGATAGAATAAACATATAGGGTTTTCGTTTCGTAATCCGGAAGAGATCTTCGATCCGAGATGCCAATCGAACATATTTCATTTGAATGTGTAGTGTAAATTCCGTTTGTATTTGTATTTGTTTAGTTAAATTTGGTAATAACTTTCAGCTAATCTCGGCAAAATTAAAGATTATTAAATGCATCAGCAAAAAGTACGACATTTCTCGATTATGACATTTAGGGTTTGGTAGTTCCGATTCTGAATTCAAAGTCAGAGGCAAATTTCTCTTCTTTCCAGGAGATGAACTGTCATTTAAGTACCAAACGAACACTTTCAGAAGAGTCCGAAAATCTTCCGGATAACCAATCGAAAACGACAATATAATTATGGAATGTGACCTACAAACAATGCATTGACGGTGACGGTGGCCAATACAGCTGCTGATCTCAACTGAACGACTTAAAAAAAAATAGTTTATTTTTTTTGATATGGCAATCTGCCATCGCCGTTGAAAGTCAATTTGACAACAAAATAAAAATAAAAAAAACACAACTAACAAAAGATTCCATGCGACAGTCGATGCGGGAATTTGAAGGTTTAAAAGCACACACAGCAGCAGCAGTTTCTAGGGCTCGGTGTAAAAAAAATGGTGATTAAATAAATCAGGCCTTAAAAACAACTATAAAAATAATAAAAAAAAATACAGTAAACTATCTCATAAGGTAACACTGATGGTACAGAGAAAATGATTTTTCGCTTCCTAAATTATTTGAGCTGAAGTCCGCATGTGTCGAACAGTATTATAAAAAATCAACAAGTTGACGTGTGTAAAAAGGTTATATGGCAACAGGTTGTTGACTTTAGCGAGTATTTGATTAAAATTTCAGATTCCGCTTAAGAGAGAGCGAAAATCTTCTGCGGTTATGAAATTTTGTGTAAGTGTCCGGTTATGGGAGATTTATATCTATGAAAAACTCACATTGTAATTATAGACCCGTTATTGGAAATCTGTCCGGTTACAAGGGACGTTCGCATACTGTACATTCGAATTATTCTCAGCGTTGCGATTTTCCAACATCAAACATGAAACTCTGTTTTGGCATAATTTATTAATTTTAATTTTTTAGGTTTAAGTCAGAAAAATAGGTTAGGATGAGAAAAAAAACATGTATTTTGATAGCTATTTTATTTTTTTATTGGTAACGACCTTGCGAGCGAACAACCGTTACTGCGAACATCATAAATAAATGTCACGAAATTTTTAAAATTAAATTTTTATCAAATTCTAATAATACAGAATAACAAACTAAATTCACCAAAACCAAAACAAAAAATGATTCATCTTACTACTTAAATGTGAAACAAAACTAAAACAACATCACAAATGTCAAACTCACCTGCATTCTGGGGGGACCCTGATTAGGCCCAGGAGGACCCTGCATATTTTGCGGCATATGCTGCGGACGAAACTGGCCTGGTGGCATATTCGGATTCATCATACGTGGCTGATGGCCGGGTGGTGCTCCCTGCGCAGGATGCTGCGGCATGCCGCCCATATTGGGAATTGGACCTCGAGGCCCATTTTGCTGCGGTGGAACGGGTCGTGTTTTTTGTTGACTCTCAAACTGATTAAGCGCTTGTTTTGTGGGATACGTCACCATTGGTACTTGTCCATGCATTTCCTTTTTGGACAAACGCTCCATACACACTCGCATGCTGTTCTCCGAGCCTAACGATATCACACAGAATCCCTTTGATTGACCATTTGAACGATTTTCGAAAAATTTTACTTCTTGAAAATCCGTAACACCGATGTCACGCATTGAATTGGAAATGTCTTGATCAGTCGTCCACTGTATACAAATAAAATATTTTGTTGTATTGTATAACGATAGAGAGCTGTCGTTTGCTACTTACCCATGTCAAATTGCCTATATATAATTGATAACGTCTTCCAATGTGATTTGGAGTTAGACTACCACTCTGATGGTACACTCCATTTGATGTAGCACCCGAATTATCATCAGCTTGTGATGAAGCCACCGAAGAGCCATCAACTGCGGCTCCGCTATCGTTTGGTACACTGATATCATCGTATAAGTCTACACCTTCGGCATTAAAATCATCCTATCCAATCGAGAAACAGAAAACATGAATATATTTGAAAAAGCGAAAGAAAAATACACATTTAGATCCAAATTACTTGAGGTTGTGCATTGAAATCTTTATCCAAGTCTTCCGCATACAAATCGATAACCACGCCGTCAGCCATTTTCATAAGAATTTTTTCACGAAAAACGCCACAACTGCGATCACCGGCAAATTGAATTAATGAACTTGTGGTTACTTTTCACTTTGAATTCAAAAGTCTAAACAGAGCATTGTATTGTTACTTTATCACTTTGATTATACTACTTTTTCATATTAAAAATATGAATAATTTTATTTATTTTAGTGTCTTGCAAAGTTCTTTTTCGGAAGGAAACTTTTTCCGCAAATCTTTCCACCAAAATGAAGACAGCGAAAGCGAAACGACTGAATTCGCTTAGATTTGTAAAGATGTGTTTGAAACACAGCGAAATTGTAGGTTTGTTTGATATGTGAACTTTGTCTTGCGTAAGGCCACGTTGATACTAGACAAAGGCTACCCTTAGAATAAAAAAAATGTACATATATACGACATATATACGACTTTTCAAAATCGTGTGTTAATTAAACTTTGTCCTGCGTAAGGCCACGTTGATACTAGACAAAGGCTACCCTTCGAATAAAAAAATGTACATATACATATATACGACTTTTCAAAATCGTGTGTTAATTATGCCATTAAAATAAGGGCCTAACCATTTTATAATTGGTTTACACGCCTATTGTGTAGGGTGAAATGGTTGGTTTACATGACCTCACAAACCTATCGCAAGATGAGTGGGATGCACAATAGCAAAAGTTTAGTGCAACTAAGGGATAGCAAGTATTTTGGTCGGCAATGTAATTTTGGGTGGTAGCAGTTATGGAAAATATAAAGAAATTCATGTAAAACAACCATTAAAAAAAACATGGCGTTGCGGTAATTTAATGGTAAGCAAAATATATTGCTGTTTGTTTCTATTTTCTGAATGGGTGTACATTTTTATATAATTTTGGAGAACAGTGATGCGAAGTTATACCTATTTACATATTTCAACTAAAATTTTATTTCGCGTTTCTACTTTTGTGAATATGAAAATTACTTCAAAGGAAATCAACAGGGATATTTACTATAAGTGAATTCTAGTGAAGCTTAGCATACAAAAACATTGATTTATTGTTCTGTTTTTTCTTTTTAAACTATGCAAACGATTACTAGACGTTTGTTTACATTTAAACTGTCAAAATATCCATACTAAAGTTATTAGGCTGACTACAATGAATCGGATATCTCTTTTTAAACTCATGCATGCTCTATTTCTTCGAGTTTTTATCAGCGATCCTAACTATACTTTCCAACGGTTGCTGGTGTGTTTTGATTTTTAATGTTTAAACCAACCTGTAAATAGTGTTATGGATTGTAAGTCGAGTTAGTCTTTAGCATTTTAATTATTCTTGTAATTGTTCATTTAAGATTAACTTTCCCGAAACTCTTACACTATTTAATATACGAGTATACAAGTCCCAAAAAGAAACTTGAGGCAGCGTGGTCTATTATATAACCAAATGTGTAGGTATAGTTAGATGTTAGCGTCTGTACAATTCTGCAAGTGGCATAATTGACTTTCATTTAAATAGATACCAAGTTCAAAGTCTTGAAAAAGATCTAATTTTAAATTAAGTGTAACTTTTTTGTAATTATTTATTTAATCCTAATATGTCACCATCTGCTACCTAGAGAAATATATACATATCTACCAATCATATATATTAACAACAAATAACAAAAATTTAAAACTCATAAACCTAAAATCAAATTTCAGTAATTGTTTCGGGCGTCGCCAAGGATACGAGCTAGAAATAATGCCCTATTGTACACATTATAAAGTGATCATACTAGTACTGTTAACACTGACTTTCTTAAGCCTAGAAAATATCTATATTTTTCAAAAGCATTTACTTACAAAACGACATGCCGCAAAACGATGTTATATATTTTTCGTATATATATAAATAAATTTTTAATCATATTTCATACTTAAATTTGGTCTTGGAAATACGTTATTCCTGTTCTCACTACTGCACTGTTCCTGTTCTCACGTCTGCACTGTTCCTGTTATCACTACTGCCAACACGTTTGACATATGTCCACGCTGAAAACAAACAAAAAAAAAATGACAGGGCGCGCGAGAAATGTAAAATTAGCTTAGCTTGTGCATGTACATGTAATTCATGTTCTTTGGAAACCGAAGTTTCATTTTGGTTAGAACTACTGCAACTGGGTGAATGGAAATCGACATTATACATGTTCATTTTCTTATCGATAAATTAAAATTTTGCTTACAAAGAATTCTTCAAGACTTCCACAGCATTCTTTTGTGCGGCGGAATATTGAAACCTTTTAGAGAATTCTTCTGCTCTTTGAACTTAGTATATAACGCGTCGAATGAATTGCTTAGTGCCTGGCTACACGTTCATGGTGCCTGGCTACACGTTCATGGGAATGAAAGTCATTCCCATGGACGTCGTGGCTACACACACAAAAAAAGTATCATAAGAATGAAAGCAATTTGAATGGCGGGGAACGCTGAAATCGGAAACAAAACGAAATTTCACTTGGAAAATCGAATACTTTTGTGCTCTCTAGTACCTGCATTCGGTCTTCACTCTTCCAACGCAAATCTCAAATGAGGATTTCTGTCAAAAGTGATATGGTTTGTGTATTTAAACCAGCCATAACACGTATGACATGTGCAATCAGATAGTCAGCTGAAAACAGCTGACCGCGTTGTCGCAAACAACAGAAACAAGACCATTATATATGTTTGCAAAAGAATTACCAATATTTTACTACACAATAAAAAACTCTTCCCAGTTTCTGTTCCTGTTTTTGTTTTTTCAACAATTCGATATTGTTTTATTTTTGTTTCTATAACAAAAAAACTCTTCGCTATGGAGATAAGAAAGAACAAAATAAATAATAATAATAACCGATAAATAATTTTTTAATCGTCGCATTTTTATTTTACCATGACCAAGAAATTAAAAATTAAATTTCAGTTCAAAATCTGATATTACGTATAATTAAGTATATATTTGTTTCTGGTTATCTTTTTTTACAAATATTTGTTATATTTATATTTATTTTAATAAAATATGTGATTAACATTTATGTATTTTTAAATTTGAACGGTCGCTTGTCATAACATTTTGTTCGAAAAGACGGTTCGAAAAATAGAGTTTTTCGAACGCATATCCGGTTCCAGCAGCATTTATTCTAGAATATTCTTAAGAACGAGACTCGATGGAAACTTGCCGAAGATAGTCGATAATTTGTCAACCAACACCACATTTGTGAAAAGAAGCGTGCACGGTAACCAAGTGGTGGCCGCAATTTGACTGCAAATTCCTAGTTTTGTAAAGTTCTAAACTCAACCGAAGTTAAAAAAAACTTGCAAAGGTAAGCGTAAAGTGCTTTTTATTAATTTATTTAACTAATTTTGTGTAAAAACTCTATTCAGATGCCGGAAGAATCAGAAACATTCGCCTTCCAGGCTGAAATTGCTCAGCTTATGTCCCTAATCATCAATACTTTCTACTCGAACAAGGAAATTTTCCTTCGTGAGTTGATTTCGAATTCATCTGATGCTCTAGATAAGATCCGCTACGAATCTTTAACGGATCCATCGAAATTGGACAGCGGCAAGGAGTTGTACATCAAATTGATCCCCAATAAGGCCGCTGGCACATTGACCATAATCGATACCGGTATTGGCATGACCAAGGCCGATTTGGTCAACAACTTGGGTACCATCGCCAAGTCTGGTACCAAGGCCTTCATGGAGGCACTCCAAGCCGGTGCTGATATCAGCATGATTGGTCAGTTTGGTGTTGGTTTCTACTCGGCTTATCTGATTGCCGACAAAGTAACCGTCACCTCTAAAAGCAACGATGATGAGCAATACATTTGGGAGTCATCTGCTGGTGGTTCATTTACTGTTCGTCAGGATAACACTGAACCCTTGGGACGTGGTACCAAGATTGTGTTGCACATCAAAGAGGACCAAACTGAATACTTGGAAGAGAGCAAGGTGAAGGAAATCGTCACCAAGCACTCTCAGTTCATTGGTTACCCCATCAAATTGCTAACGGAGAAGACACGTGAAGAAGAGGTCAGCGACGATGAGGCCGATGACTCCGAGGAGAAAAAGGATGAAAAGAAGGAAGATGAGCCCAAACTTGAAGATGTTGGAGAGGATGAAGACGCCGACAAGGATAAGGACAAGAAGAAAAAGAAGAAGGTTCAAGTTAAATTCACCGAAGATGAGGAATTGAACAAGACTAAACCCATTTGGACCAGAAATCCTGATGATATTTCCCAGGAGGAATACGGCGAGTTCTACAAATCTTTGACCAACGACTGGGAAGATCATCTAGCAGTCAAGCACTTCTCCGTTGAAGGTAAATTTAGAACTTTAATTCTTATTTAGTAGTTCGGTTTTTATTTGGTTCTTTTGTTTAGGTCAATTGGAGTTCCGCGCTCTTTTGTTTGTCCCACGTCGTGTGCCATTCGATCTCTTCGATAACCAAAAGAAGAAGAACAACATTAAGCTGTATGTTCGTCGTGTCTTCATCATGGACAATTGCGAAGATCTAATTCCATCGTACTTGAATTTCATTAAGGGAGTCGTCGATTCTGAGGATCTTCCACTAAACATCTCTCGAGAGATGTTACAACAGAACAAGGTCCTCAAGGTCATCCGCAAGAACTTAGTCAAGAAGTGCATGGAATTGTTCGAAGAATTGACTGAAGACAAAGAAAACTACAAGAAGTTCTACGAACAATTCAGCAAGAACTTGAAATTGGGTGTCCATGAGGACAACAATAGCAGAGCCAAGCTCGCTGAATTGCTGCGTTACCCAACTTCAGCTTCAGGTGAAGAAGCCTGTTCTCTGGCCGATTATGTCAGTCGTATGAAGGAGAACCAAAAACACATCTATTTCATCACTGGTGAGTCTCAAGATCAAGTAAGCAACTCCGCCTTTGTTGAACGTGTTAAGAAACGTGGTTTCGAGGTGGTCTACATGACTGAACCAATCGATGAGTACGTCATCCAACACCTCAAGGAATATAAGGGCAAACAGTTAGTATCTGTAACCAAGGAAGGTTTGGAATTGCCAGAAGACGACGAGGAGAAGAAGAAGCGCGAAGAAGATAAGGCCAAGTTTGAAAACCTCTGCAAGGTCATGAAATCCATCCTGGACAACAAAGTCGAGAAGGTCGTCGTGTCCAACCGTCTGGTTGAATCACCATGCTGTATCGTCACATCTCAATTTGGTTGGTCTGCCAACATGGAACGTATCATGAAGGCACAGGCTCTCCGCGACACTTCCACCATGGGCTACATGTCTGGCAAGAAGCACTTAGAAATCAACCCAGATCATCCCATCGTCGAAACTCTTCGCCAAAAGGCTGATGTAGACAAAAATGACAAAGCCGTCAAGGATTTGGTCATTCTCTTGTTTGAAACCTCCCTTCTTTCTTCCGGTTTCTCATTGGACAGCCCTCAAGTGCATGCTTCGCGCATTTATCGCATGATCAAGCTGGGACTTGGCATCGATGACGATGAGCCAATGGCCACAGAGGAGGTCACTGCCGCCGCTGGAGGTGATGCACCACCATTGGTAGAAGATTCCGAAGATGCTTCACACATGGAAGAAGTAGATTAAACATTTCTACATACACGACAAAAAGCGCTTGTAGCACAATAGTATTCCATACAAAAGCAAAGTTCCACTTGATACATTTTTCCCACGAAGGCAATGCTGCGTTCTAGTGGCATCCGAAGCATTTTCAATATACATTTTAAAGAATGAAAAGTCTTTTACTATTCAAAACATTATAACAAACAAACATAATATTGGTGTAAAATAAAGTTTTAGGCTTTACAGTAATTTTATTTGTTCTGCTTAGTTTTAGCATCAGAATTCATAGGATAAAGTTGGGTTAACCGCCATGGACGGGTTTAGGGGCCTATTTGATTATGCTGTATGAACATCGAAAAATTTGTCGCGTTTTACATCTTGTCAAGTAAAGTAATCGTATTAACTGATGTGGTTCCGAAAGTGGGGTTGGAATGAGTTTCCGTATGTGCCGTATTTTCAAAGCTTATCTATGAGGAATGCTCTGTGATGTTTTTAATTAGGCAATGTAGGTATTACGCCTCCGGATTCATTAAATCCAGATAAAGGTAGGGGCATAATTCAAACAGAAAGGAATAGCATAAAGGCTTATACAGGTACAATTATTTTTCAAAAGAAAATTACACGGCGATCCTTAACCCTTTTTATGAAAATTTTGTATGGCAAACAAATATTTGATGATCAGGATTAAGTAAATTAATACGCGAATAACATGAGTAAATTTGGCTTCCAAAACGTTAATCGGAGCTGGCTTATTCCTGAAGTCCTGAGACTTAACATATCCCAAGAGAAAATAGTCCAAAGGTGTGATATCGCACGATCTAAATGGCTTATTTTTCCGTAGCAAAACGTGAAATGATTTCTCAACAAGTTCGTTGTTTCACGCACCGAGACCATGGGCTTGAATATCAGGAAATACATAGTCCGTTAACATGGCGCGATAACGCTTACCATTGACGGTAACATTCTGATTTGCCTCATTTTTAAAGAAATATGGACCAATGATTCCACCAGCCCATAAACCTGCTATAGACTCACCACTACGTGCTGGATGTGGTCTAACCGATCGAGTATCATCCATTTATCTAAACTGGGACTCAAATTTGCGAATGGTATTGGCAAAAATGGTTGCAGTCGATTATGCGCACCGTTAGTTTCTCGAATTGCACGAAAAACATTTATCACAGTAACCCTGTTTTTCGTAATACAGCTGAACAATTTGGAGACGCTGTTGTGATGTGGCCAAATGACACCGAAAACAAAAAATAACAAAGCAGTTCGATAGGAATCACGTGGGATCTGTCAGAAAAAGCCTATTTAAAATCAAACCCCACGGAATCATCATATATTTATTTTGGAAAGGCGGTCTTTACAATAAAAGCAATAATAATCTATCGTCGAGGTGATAGCGTTTCGACGATTCGATATTTTGCGAAATTTCGATGAAATAATTACAATCTATTTTTTAGTATGAAATCTCTATGAAAACACATCGCTTTTTGTCATTTTCAAATTTTGCCGCTTGCAAACTACAGTAGGTATCCCCATATCAATAACCATAATATCCAACATTTTAAATTAGGGCTAATTGTAGACCACTGTGATTTGATCCCGTTCCTTTGGCCCTTTCTGTGGCACTGAAAAGTGGACTTCCTGTACATTGTACACCACATTTTTTTTTCAACCGAAAGCAAATTCTGGATGCTTTAGTCATATCCATACATATGTATATACATATAATCATGAATCATATTTTCGCTTGAATAGCGCTGATGAGTAATTAATTGCTTATTACTCATCTGTGGCGCGGATAATCTTTCATTGAATAACCGAATTTTGGCTATTTAAAATTTTTCGAAATCGATCCAAAGAGAAATTGTTGTGTTCCACAATTCGACCAAATCAATTTTAATGTATTTATGAATAGAAATTTAATTGATCTAACATATAGGGTCCGCCAAATAACGTTTTTTTTTCAACTAGTGCTTATTTCGCGAATAGTAACACTTAGCTCATGTCTGATTTGACAGATAATTAGTTTTATCCTTCCGCTGAACTAATATGGTTGTGTATACGCTTGAATAACGCTGGGAAATATTGCGACATAATTAGGTCATTTTTCTTCGGCAAACTAAAGGGTCCGCCAACTAACGTTTTTTTTCAACTAGTGCTTATTTCGCGGATGGTAAAACTTAGCTCGTGTCTGATTTGACAGATAATTAGTTTTATCCTTCCGCTGAACGAATATGGTTGTGTATACGCTTGAACAACGAACAACAACAACAAGGAGTGGCCTTTACAATCAATGGCGATCGTTATCGGGCCATGTTGAACGAATTTTTGTTCACAAAAATTGAAGAGGAGAATATTGGCAACATTTGGTTTCAACAGGACGGCGCTACGTGCCACACAGCCGAAGCTACACTCGATGTTTTGCGCCCTGTTTCAAAAAAATAGTAATTTGGCGGACCCTATATTATCTAAAAAAAACTAAGTCTAAATTGATTTAAATAGCAATATTTTCTTTGCCGTGACCTGTCACTCCTTATTCACAATCCACATAATACAGACGCGATCCACAAATCCGCGAATGAAAAATTTGTTCTAACATTACCTTAAAATTGACACATCTTGCTGCTAACATTTACAAATCAGATAAGCAAAAGCCATCGGCTCACCAGCGCTATCAGAAGCATGTAGACACATTATTGTTTCCAGAAATGAACACCAGATGTTAAGCTGTTTACTTGGTCCGAATCATATAAATGCGCTTTTACTATAAAGCATCCAAATTCCTATTTGACAGACAGTAACATATTTGTTTTTATTTGCGATGTCTACGAAATAAATTTAAATTTACCTTACTTTTTTATACATGAAATTTTTATTTAACTTTTCCAACACAATAAGGAGCATGTCCAAGGGCAAAGGAAAGAAAACCGCTGTTGTGCTACCACCCGGTGCTAAGACAGCTAGCAACGACGATCCAGTTCAGATGGATAAGTCTGGAAACATTTGCATTCGGATTCTTGCTAAACCTGGAGCAAAACAAAATAATATTACTGATATAACAATCGAAGGAGTTGGAGTTCAAATAGCTGCGCCACCCTCAGAAGGTGAAGCGAATGCAGAACTAGTAAAGTACCTGTCAAAAGTGCTAGGCCTTCGCAAAAGTGATGTTAGCCTCGACAAAGGATCTCGATCGAGAAATAAAATAGTCCAAGTAAGTAAAGGACTGACAACACCGGCAGCCATTCTAGAACTCTTAAAGAAGGAATCTGAAATGTAACATAATTAATGACTACACATAATTTTAAATGTATTCTTTAAACGAGCTGTGTTCTCAAGTTCAAACAATTCTTGTATTTATTTTTATTCACGTAAGTAGAAATAAAAAAAACAAAACAGAAACGTATTCATAAATCAATCTTTCTATGAAGTTGAAAAAATAGCTGAATCGAATTTGCAAGGCGACACAATTTCACAGTGGTTTTGCCAATTGAAGAAGGTATTATCTTCGAAATAACACCACGAAGACTGTTAAAGACGCCTAACGGTAGGAAAGCTCCTATCGCGTGCGAAGGAACAAAGTTGTGCACGCGGTACCTGCGCCTACGGTTTTTAAATATGAAAACATTTTTGAACTGCCGATACTAGTATCCCCAAAAAGGACCCAGGCAATTTTGGTTAGGTATTAATTAAAATTTTAATTACAGAAACATCAGTTTCGATTACTCTTTAGATTTTAACAATTCATACATTTCGGGGAACTCGTATGAATAATGGATTGGGAGGAGTGGACTGTTTGTAGACATTTCTTGAACAGAATTTTTCCTTTGAGCTGACTCGAATCAGAAAACTATAATCCACACCGATTTTCCGCTTCTGACTTTTGTGCCACGTCAACGTCATCTATTTCTTTAAAAAAATAAATAAAAAAAATAAATACATATTGACGAATATTCAAGAAATCTTATACTTGGAAAGTGAGGAAAGGCATCTGTATAAAACGTGCGAGAAAACAACCCAAACGATGCACTTGGAAGTAGTTACAAAACTTTGTAAAATGAAGTAGAACATAGTGAAATTTGAATATAAAAATGAGGCATAATATCTTAACAATTAGAAATTCTTTCTTACAATTGTAGAGAACGATACCAAAACTAGAAATAGAACAAGGAGTAGGGCAAGCCTGTAATCTAAGTCCGCTGCTAATTAATAGGTTAGAAGAATATTTGCAAAGTCTATAATCTAGAGGTCATTTCATACAGATAAATCGAACGTTATGGTTTTAAAAATGGCACGGAAGAACGACAGGAATCGAAAATACGAAGGAAATGTGCTGGAAGTAGTGAACTCGTTTTCTTACCTATGTATGGAGTTTACTACATCTAAAAACGTAAGTAAAGTAGGCTTAATCTGGGGTGCCTTGCCTTAGTGGTTAAGTGCGTTGGTCCACTAAGCGAGAGGTCACTGGTTAAAATCCCGACCTGTACAACCTGAAAGTATTTATTCGCTGCCCCAACTCTTGCGAACGTCTGACAAACATCGAAGAGTGAAAACTGTCAGATCCCCTCCATTCGTGTCAAAAAACTATATTCTTCGCACACACAGTGGTAGGAGAAGCTAGGCTTTATGTCCTGTACGGGCCGTTTACACCTTATCTTTTATTTATATAATCTGCAATATGCTTTAGCTGGCAAAAAATCTTTAACAACAAACTTTACTCTAAATATCTAATATGTATAGAGTTTCGAACGTAACACCCAAGGCTGTTCTATATTGTATCTATTATTTGGAATCTGGTCTCCCGACGATGTTTATCTCGACGTTTAGAGGAAATGCGTTTTACTATATTAGAGGGTTGCATATGGATCAACGAAGGTTTCCGAAGAGGATTCTTATAGCTGCTGCTGGGAAAAGGTTGCTAGCTTATTAAATGGACCGATTTGGCTTTAACCCCATGAATACTACAAGGAAACGTTAGCCTATAGTTAGAAAATCAACATTGACAGCTTTTAATTCGTAGCCAATTTGCTTAAATATTTTGTTTTAACTAAACTAAAAGACTATTAAATCTATTTATATACAACACGATGTTTGTATATATGTAGTTAATGGACTGCGAGACGGTTTGTCCGATCACCATGAATGTTCGTTTGTTCTACACTTTTGTCTGGATAGGAGAAATATTAAAATCTACTACCTGCCACTTTGGCAAATGACTTTTAGTAGTTAAGTTCAATAGAACTATTCAAGAATTTTTAAAATTGGGAAATTTATTTCGCAAAATTTTAATTGAAGAATTAACATATCTAGCTCGCCACATGTAATAAAATTTGTGCATTAAAAACCGAACCTTCTCTCCGACTCTAAAATACACGACTCTTCCAAACACCTATTATGCTTGTCGTCAGAGGGCAGATAAAAATGCAAACGTCTCTTTGTACTAGACTCTTAGTCGTTCCCAGACGTTTGCTTTATTATCCAAGAGAATCTGACACCATAAGTTACTTAACAAACGACATTTTCTGTCGTTACTTATTTGGTCCGGACATGTAGCGGACTGGTTGATTGCGACCGCTTTTGTGGGTTAATTCAGTATGCAAAATTATGCTATAATGTTCTCAAAAAAGAACATTCGCAATTTTTTTCGAGATATTCTTCCCAACAGCAAAAATCTTTCGATTCGTATAAAATAGGAAAATCTTACGTTTCGATTAATACCTCGCTAAAGCCGAGTACCTATCAAGTTTTGCGCAAAATATTTTCCGTTTCAGTAAATATAAAATCTTCCCTCTAATTTTTGCAAACAATAAAAACAACAGTAATTTTTATATTTAGTTGAGATTTGTTTTTTTATTTTTTTCAATTTTGCCAACTCTCCCAGAGAAAATAAAAATATATATTTGTCTTTTCTCTTCATCACGCATAATACAGCACACCATCTCCTCAGTGTTAACGAAGGCAGACAGTCTGTTGTTGCGAACCGCTATAACGCGGCGGTTAAATTAAATTAGAACCTTAAATTGGAATTAAAAGTAGCTTAATTTAGAATTAAAATTTAACTTGTTTAAAGCAACATATATGTATATCTAAGTAAGGCTTGAGAGCTTAGTCAACTTCTTCCATGTGCGATGCGTCTTCAGTGTCGCTGACTAGAGGTGGAGCATCGCCGCCGCCACTCTGGACGTCTTCAGTCGCCATTGGTTCCTCTTCATCGATTCCCAGACCCAGCTTGATCATGCGATAAATTCTTGAAGCATGTACTTGAGGGCTGTCTAATGAGAAACCAGATGAAAGCAGCGATGTCTCAAAAAGAAGAATTACTAAATCCTTGACAGCTTTGTCGTTCTTGTCGACGTCGGCTTTTTGGCGAAGAGTTTCCACGATCGGATGGTCTGGATTGATTTCCAAATGTTTCTTGCCGGCCATATATCCCATGGTGGAGGTGTCGCGCAACGCCTGCGCCTTCATAATACGTTCCATGTTGGCAGACCAACCAAATTGAGATGTTACGATGCAGCATGGCGATTCAACCAATCGGTTTGAAACAATAACCTTCTCCACTTTGCTGTCCAATATGGACTTCATGACCTTGCAGAGGTTTTCAAACTTGGCCTTGTCTTCCTCGCGCTTTTTCTTCTCCTCCTCATCTTCTGGCAGTTCCAAGCCTTCCTTGGTCACCGATACCAACTGTTTGCCTTGGTATTCCTTGAGATGCTGGATGACGTACTCGTCGATGGGTTCAGTCATGTAGACAACTTCGAAGCCACGCTTCTTGACACGTTCAACAAATGCAGAGTTGCTTACTTGGTCTTTCGATTCACCGGTGATGAAATAGATGTGCTTTTGGTTTTCCTTCATTCGGCTTACATAGTCAGCTAACGAGCAGCCATCCTCTCCCGATGCGGATGTGTGGTATCGGAGGAAGTCGGCAAGTTTGGCGCGGTTGTTCGAGTCTTCATGGACGCCTAGTTTCAAGTTCTTGCTGAACTGCTCGTAGAACTTCTTATAGTTCTCCTTATCTTCAGTGAGCTCCTCAAAGAGTTCCATACACTTCTTCACTAGGTTCTTGCGGATGACTTTTAGGACTTTGTTTTGCTGCAGCATTTCACGAGATATATTCAATGGTAGATCCTCGGAATCGACGACTCCCTTCATGAAGTTCAAGTACTCAGGAATAAGGTCTTCGCAGTTATCCATAATGAATACGCGGCGAACGTACAACTTAATATTGTTACGCTTCTTCTGGTTATCGAAGAGATCGAAGGGAATACGCCTTGGGATGAAGAGCAGGGCGCGGAATTCGAGCTGACCTTCAACAGAGAAATGCTTGACGGCTAAATGATCTTCCCAGTCGTTTGTCAGCGATTTGTAGAACTCGCCATACTCCTCCTGGGAAATATCGTCGGGATTTCTTGTCCAAATCGGCTTAGTTTTGTTCAACTCCTCGTCCTCGGTGTACTTAACTTTGACAGTCTTCTTTTTCTTTTTGCCGTCCTTGTCAGCATCTTCGTCCTCGCCAACATCTTCAATCTTCGGTTCGTCGGTGTCCATTTCCTTCTTTTCTTCCTTTTCTTCTTCATCATCACTGACTTCCTGGTCGCGTTCCTTTTCGACGAGCAACTTGATGGGGTAGCCAATGAATTGAGAGTGCTTGTTTACAATCTCCTTGACCTTGCTTTCTTCCAAGTAATCAGCCTGATCTTCCTTCATATAAAGAACAATTTTTGTACCACGTCCCAGGGGTTCAGTATTATCCTGGCGAACTGTGAACGAACCACCGGCAGCAGACTCCCAAACGTATTGCTCGTCATCGTTGTTTTTTGATGTTACGGTGACTTTGTCGGCTACCAAGTAAGCAGAGTAGAAGCCAACACCAAACTGACCAATCATACTGATATCGGCTCCTGCTTGGAGTGCCTCCATGAAGGCTTTTGTACCAGACTTGGCAATGGTACCCAAGTTGTTAACCAAATCGGCCTTGGTCATGCCAATACCTGTATCGATGATGGTCAATGTACCAGCAGCTTTATTTGGGATCAATTTAATATGCAAATCTTTGCCGCTGTCCAATTTCGATGGATCCGTCAGCGATTCATAGCGAATTTTGTCCAAAGCATCAGACGAGTTGGAAATCAATTCACGAAGGAATATCTCCTTGTTCGAGTAGAATGTGTTGATGATCAAGGACATAAGCTGAGCAATCTCAGCTTGAAAAGCAAAGGTCTCTGCTACTTCTTCGGGCATCTGCAAATTAATACAAATTGTTTATCATTTATTTGCACAATCATTCAAATTTCTAGTACATTTTTTCACTTGCGACTACCGGATATGTATGAAACATCCGAAATTTTGCAAACATTTTTAATGTAACTTACCTTGATTAATTAGTATTATTTTCTTTCTTTCTTCAGATCAAACACACTATTCAATTAGAATGCACTTTTGTAGCAATTGTTTAACTCACAAACAAATTAAATTTTCTCAGAACGTTTCGCACTTCAACGCTTTTTTTTATGAACTGACTGGAGGGGTGGTTTGCACAGCTTTTTATACAGTTCAAAGTGAATTTCCCGAAGTTTCCCGGCGTTTCTAGAAGATACTACCCAAGCTTCCGCTTGTTTTCCTGTGACTTAAACTGAGGAATTTATATTTATTTCAAAGGTAGCCTTTTAGATAGAAGAACTGATACCATTAATTAGTAGTTGATAAAAACTGAATGCATTTGGTTTGCTCAGAATAACAAATTTGATTCAGTTTAAGAAAAATAAACCAACAAAATTAAGTAATGCATACAATTTGACTTCAACTACTCAAGTTGGAAAACACTGCTTTTCAAACTGTTTGACCACTGTCAAACCATTTCTAGAAATGCCGCTTCGCCCAGCATTATCGAAATCGATTGTTGTTGTCATGTCATGGCGGCTACAAACTTCGTTTTGCCGTGATTTTTCGAGAAGTTTTGTTATAGTTTGTGTGGGTATTTTTATTGAATCTTCTAGAAATGGTGTTTTCTGTTTTAAACTATTCACAGAGCGACTATGACTACTTATAATATATTTGCATTTGCGTATTTTTTTATTCAATAGAATTGAACAATGCTAATGTTTTTCACAAAATTGCATGAGAACGCGTAATATTAACGAGTAATGTAATTTAAGTGATGATTAATTTGCAATGAGTCTTGATTTACTCGGAAACGAAATGAAAACGGCGATGATATTCTGCATGTTTATCAGTTATTGTCACTCGAATTGATGAAAGTGGAAATGGTGTTCTGATGATTTCGAAATGCAAAAGGGAAAAATGTTGACGCTAATGAATAAGTCCTGTGATACTTCAGACAGTCTTTTTACTCTGAGATCTCGGCAAGCTCCGCATTGGACCATAAAACAAAGACGGATTTGATTGCATGTACCTTATTCGGTTGTTACTTTCCTTAGAATTCATGCACACTAGTCGTACTCTCTATTCGTTTATCATCCATAACTTTGGGCTCCTTTGTATTATGGTAAATGACCCCGCTACGCTATAAAGTTTTCTTTACCTTCATTGTACCTATTATTCAGTAAATAAATTTGTACCTTCATTTCAGCCAGAGATGGGTTTTAACCTTAAAGTTAGTAGAAAGTTGCATTTGTTTTTTTTGTTAAATCTAAACGTTCTGACGATCAATGGAGACTAACTGATACAGCCTTTTATCCTCGAGCTCGCTACTTCCAGTTATTTAGAAAGTGGATAGCGTCCACATTTTCCATTAGCTGAACGGCTCTCCTGAAAATAGTGCTTTCCATGTTAGCACTGGTCACCATCTGCTTCACAAGGAGGATTTTAGAAGTCTTATAACGGATCCGATACTTTAGATCTGATGTGATTCGTGTTTTCTAGCTCTACCTCTTACGGCTCGATTAGTTTTGCTGTGATCGCTAATTTGTTTAACGTCATAAAAATCTATTTTCTTCCAGGATTTATAGATTAATCGAATGTTATCGTATGCATTATTGTAACAAGCAGGTATAGAAGCATCAATAGTTTACGGGTTGTTGGGGCAGAGCGTGGTCCTCGTAGACCCATTGTGATGTCCTTTTGTGGGGCTTAAACGTTGGTGATAGAGATGGTAAGGGTTCATATCCCGGTATCCGATGCCGTCCAACCATATTGATATCCTCTAAAACCTGTAGGGTTAGACAGGAATGTTCTTGTAGGTTATGGAAGTGATTGCATCAATTGATTGGACAATCACAGAGGCAATGAGGTGTTTCCTCATGAACCCCTTCGTCTCCACAGCGCAACATATATCATCATCCTTAGATTTAATTTAATTAGGAAGTTATGACCCGTTTGAGCTTATACAGCAATGACCTGTCAATTTATAGTCGTTTGATCGTCCGCCCACTGTTATAATCACCTTTGTCGTTGCATCGGCTTACTCCTCCTTCACCAAAGACAGTTGTAGATCTCTTAGAGTATTGTGAATCCAAATGGTTGGGTCTGCTTTAGTGCTGCGATGCTTACGCCCAAAACACTGTTTGGGGCAAGTATAAGGCGAGATCGACTTCTGAACTATATTTTATTGCCTAATTTCACCATCACTAGTAGGTCATCAACATACCTTTGTTACAGCCAGAACACAGCAAGTAATTGACGTTACCCTGTCAAAATGGAATTCGAAGACTATCATCAATTGAAAGGTATCGCCAGATAACACCTTACAGATCATACAGAAACATCAAATTTAAAATCTGCAAATTTTCGGAGAAAAACGAACTAGCCACGGTTTAGAGAGGAGCTTGTCAACTCTGTCTAAGTTCCATTCAAATCCAAACAGGAGGTGGATATGTCTGCTGAAGACCTGAATCGCGTCCTCATCCGCTGCTCTGAAGTTACGTGCCCAGGTTACTACCCCCCACCCCCGCAAAAAAACCGGAAGCTCCTAAATCGGCCTTTAAAAGCCATCTTAAGAAAACTGAAATCTATCGATCGAAACAAAAACATTTTAAGATACTTCAAATGCAAGTCGAATGATGGCACTTAAAAAAAGTTTTGTGAAGAGGTGCAACTAGTAGGCGTGTTAAAGTCCTCCAAAGGAACAAACCAAGCAAACTTGATGCTTTTGACAATACGACCTTTGATAGCATGTGCAACTCTGCCAGACAAAATGTACAGGACGCTAGTAGCCGAGGGCGATTGTAGCAATGGCGTCATAACAGGGGTAAATAGGGGCTGCCCTAAAGGTAGTGTTCTGTCTCCGCTTTTATGGTGTATGTTCGTAGACTCTCAGCTTACGGCTCCAATATTCCTGGAAACTACACTCAAACCGATAAAGCACTGTCGACTTTTTGGCAGTATAGGGACACTTTTGGCAAGACATGCGGCTTATCCCCTTTGCTTTGATGGTTTAAGAATTCTTGCCGCAGAGTTAATTAGCAACGTATTGACCATTTCAAAGTCCAGTGACCGTTTGATGTCTCTCAAACTGGTGATTCAAGGCGAGGTGTGGAATGTTGTCAGCGCATATCCTCCTCCAATCGGGTGCGAGCAGAGGGAAAAAAATGCATCCTGGCTTGATTTCCACAACCTCATGAAGAATATCCTAAAGGATAAGCTTTTGTTTGTTGGCGAAGATTTGTATGGACACGTCGGGAAGTTTGACGAAGACTATGAAGATGGCCATGGAGGACTAGGATATGGCAACAGGAATTCTTCTGGTGAAGGCATCCTAAGCATTACGGTCTAATCGTTTCAAATACAATGTCCATCAAACAGAGCCGGTACTTGGTCACTTATAGCAGTGGCGGAAATGAACCCCAGATTGACTACCATTTATTTGGTGGCAAGTTTCATGAAGCCCAGAGTTAAAGATTGCAAAGTGATCTTGGGAGAGTCAATCACCCGGCAACAGCGTCTCCTCCTGACAGAAATATTCATGGAGAAGAAGAACAAAAATAAACAAACAAAGGTTTCTGCGAAAATCAATTGGTACAACCTGGACAAAGAAAAAGTTGAGGACGAAGAGTGCAGCGCACAAGATTTGTGGGATTCCCTACAACGAGCCTGTTTAGAGAAAGCTAAAGTACTGCTTGGAGCATCGTGTATCAGGAGTTGGAGCAGATATCTTCTTCGCCTGCGTATAGGAACCAGGAACCTTCAGCACAGAGAAGAAGAAATGCTCAGGAAATTCGTTCGCCGAAGTTTATTAACAATGCTCAAGGTGAGTTATGGAAAAATATGGGAGACATCGGGCTCAGATGGCTCATGATTCTTATCTCCAAACTCATGAGAGGTTATCCAATGCCCAATCAGTGGAGGGAAAGTTATCGAGCACTTGATGTTTGGGTAGATGTTTTAGAAGGGAATGGGTATCGTATTAGCCAAAAAAAAGACAGAGTTTCTGTACTTTCCATTCTCTGACCCAAGCCAACCCATTCCAGACATTTATTTGAATGGGGTGGTGGTTCCCAAGTGTGAAAAGTTCAAATATCTGCGATCAATGATCAACAGCGAAGCAACAGTTGATGACGACATCAATCATCGTGTAAGCGTAGGTTGGATGTAGTGGCAGGAAAACTCTGCCATCTTCTGCGAACGAAAAATGTCCCCTAAGCTGAAAAAAGAGGCAGACCTAAATCCTGGATCACACAAATGCAGACACACCAGCATTTGATTGGCCTCAATGATGAAGTGATCCAAAATCGGGATGCCTGCAGATATCTTTTGAGGTCGAACCGGCGAACCCCACAGGCGGACCAGTAGGAATGCAGTGAAGTGGGAGGGTTATGATCCCTGTAAAATCCTGATCATAATCTCGTCGTTAAATGGAGGGAAGAAGGGATAGGAGGAAAGGAGGAGATGCCGATACACATTGGTTTTGAATCTGTGTAAACTGCAATGTGTTGGAAAAACGGAGCGTTTGTAGAGTATTCCACATTCGTGTAGAATGGCTGATAAACGAATATTTATTGTATTTCATTGTACTTCCGAATATTGGCTTAAGGGTGAACTGATGAGCATTCCTGGCATAACGGGTATTGCGGTTGAACTGTTCAAGGGGTGGAATGCTGGCACAGATGAGGAATTAACAAGATAGTCAACTCGAGAGCGAATCTCTCAACTTGCCTACAAGCTAGGTCGAACTGTTAAGCCCCACATAATTTGCACTTATATGGGCTTTTACGTGCAAATCAAATGGGAACCACGCACACATGAATCGAATTATATGGGGCTAATGGCCGTCGGCAAGAAATGCTATTTTTTATAGCAAGAAATTGGGAACAGTTGATGAATTTCAGCAGATTACACCTCATATTTTGGGTGTGTAAAATAAACATTCACAATATGCGGTGAATATGGATTTATAGAAACATACTTACCACACAATTAAAAACATAATAAAATATTATAATATTGAGAATAAAGCTATGTTTTAACCAATTTATTCTAATTTTTAATGAAAAATAATCAAAATATTATTTATTAACGTGACTAATATATTTAATATAACGTGACCTAAATGCTTACAAATACTATTTTTGTTACATGACAACATTTGCAATCACTTACTAGTAGTAGTAGTAGTAAATATTAAAATATATTAACTTAGATACAAAATTTCCAAAGCCGCCTACGAATACAAACAGCTAAGAAAATTCAATGACTAAAAGTACAAAGTTTGTAACAAAAAATGTATTTAAATATCCTGTAAGTCGACTATCTGTATAATTACTCATCTTTGATCACGATTCTAACGTTAATTTGGGATCCCAACGAAAAATTTTGAAATGGTCCAAGAATTTATTTTTCCAACAGAAAACTTTAAGTCGCGATATCTCCGCAACTACGGGCCTAATTACGTTACCATTCTACCGTTAATTTTGGATCGCAAAAAAAAAAATTTTAAAAATAGCTCAAAAAAAATATTTTTTCAACAGCAAGCTTTAAATCACGATATCTTCGTAAAAACGGGTTTAATAACGATTCCAACGTTAATTTGGGACCACAAAGAAAAATTTAAAAAATGGCCTAACAACTAATTTTTCATTTCACCATTCCAAAACTATTTACTATAAATATTTTACACCCAAATATTACTAATTAAATAATATTTATAAAATACTACAATAAAATATACATTTTATCTCATTTTATTAACCAAAATGGAAAAAGTGTAACAACCCATTACCCTACAATTTTAGTAATTTTACGGAATATTTCATTAATTCACTGCTCAAATATTTATCGCACCTTCCATTTAAAAATTATTTCATTTTAATTATTTTACTCGACATTCGACAAATCAACCAACAAAATAATTTAATTATTACTGACAATTTTAAACTGTTAAATTAGTTTAACTACCGGCAAAAAAATTAAGAAAATCCTTATTTAAAAATCCTGTAAGTCGACTATCTGTATAATTACTCATCTTTGATCACGATTCTAACGTTAATTTGGGATCCCAACGAAAAATTTTGAAATGGTCCAGGAATTTATTTTTTCAACAGAAAACTTTAGGTCGCGATATCTCCGCAACTACGGGCCTAATTACGTTACGATTCTACCGTTAATTTTGGATCGCAAAAAAAAAATTGTATAAATAGCTCAGAAAAATATTTTTTCAACAGCAAGCTTTAAATCACGATATCTTCGTAAAAACGGTCTTAATAACGATTCCAACGTTAATTTGGGACCACAAAAAAAATTAAAAAAAATGGCCTAACAATTAATTTTTCAAAGAAAACTTTAAATCGTGATATCGCAGTAAATACGGTCTTAATAACAATCCTAACGTTAATTTGGGATCCCAACGAAAAATTTTGAAATGGTCCAAGAATTTATTTTATCAACAGAAAACTTCAAGTCGCGATATTTCCGCAACTACGGGCCTAATTACGTTACGATTCTACCGTTAATTTGGAATCGCAAAAAAAAAAAATTGTATAAATAGCTCAGAAAAATATTTTTTCAACAGCAAGCTTTAAATCACGATATCTTCGTAAAAACGGGCTTAATAACGATTCCAACGTTAATTTGGGACCACAAAAAAAAATGGCCTAACAATTAATTTTTCAAAGAAAACTTTAAATCGTGATATCGCAGTAAATACGGTCTTAATAACAATCCTAACGTTAATTTGGGATCCCAAAGAAAAATTTTGAAATGGTCCAATCATTTATTTTTTCAAAGCAGAAAACTTTAAATCGCGATATCTCCGCAACTACGGGCTTAATTACGTTACGATTCTACCGTTAATTTGGGATCGCAAAAAAAAAATTTTAAAAATAGCTCCAAAATATATTTTTTCAACAGAAAGCTTTAAATCACGATATCTTCCTAAAAACGGGCTTAATAACTATTCCAACGTTAATTTGGTACCACAAAAAATTTCAAAAAATGTCCTATATGAAATTATAATTTCAACAGAAAATTTTAATTCGTCCAAAAATATATTTTTTCAAGTTTTAAATCGCGATATCTTCGTAAAAACGGGCTTAATCACGATTCTAGCGTTAATTTTGGATCACAAAGAAAAATTTTGAAATGGTCCAATCATTTATTTTTCAACAGAAAACTTTAAATCGCGATATCTCCGCAACTACGGGCCTAATTACGTTACGATTCTACCGTTAATTTGGGATCGCAAAACAAAAAATTTTAAAAATAGCTCAAAAAAATATTTTTTCAACAGCAAGCTTTAAATCACGATATCTTCGTAAAAACGGGTTTAATAACGATTCCAACGTTAATTTGGGACCACAAAAAAATGGCCTATCAATTAATTTTTCAAAGAAAACTTTAAATCGTGATATCGCAGTAAATACGGTCTTAATAACAATCCTAACGTTAATTTGGGATCCCAACGAAAAATTTTGAAATGGTCCAATCATTTATTTTTTCAAAACAGAAAACTTTAAATTGCGATATCTCCGCAACTACGGGCCTAATTACGTTACGATTCTACCGTTAATTTGGGATCGCAAAACAAAAAATTTTAAAAATAGCTCAAAAAAATATTTTTTCAACAGCAAGCTTTAAATCACGATATCTTCGTAAAAACGGGTTTAATAACGAATGCAACGTTAATTTGGGACCACAAAAAAATGGCCTATCAATTAATTTTTCAAAGAAAACTTTAAATCGTGATATCGCAGTAAATACGGTCTTAATAACAATCCTAACGTTAATTTGGGATCCCAACGAAAAATTTTGAAATGGTCCAAGAATTAATTTTTTCAACAGAAAACTTTAAATCGCGATATCTCCGCAACTACGGGCCTAATTACGTTACGATTCTACCGTTAATTTGGGATCGCAAAACAAAAAATTTTAAAAATAGCTCAAAAAAATATTTTTTCAACAGCAAGCTTTAAATCACGATATCTTCGTAAAAACGGGTTTAATAACGATTCCAACGTTAATTTGGGACCGCAAAAAAATGGCCTAACAATTAATTTTTCAAAGAAAACTTTAAATCGTGATATCGCAGTAAATACGGTCTTAATAACAATCCTAACGTTAATTTGGGATCCCAACGAAAAATTTTGAAATGGTCCAATCATTTATTTTTTCAAAACAGAAAACTTTAAATTGCGATATCTCCGCAACTACGGGCCTAATTACGTTACGATTCTACCGTTAATTTGGGATCGCAAAACAAAAAATTTTAAAAATAGCTCAAAAAAATATTTTTTCAACAGCAAGCTTTAAATCACGATATCTTCGTAAAAACGGGTTTAATAACGAATCCAACGTTAATTTGGGACCACAAAAAAATGGCCTATCAATTAATTTTTCAAAGAAAACTTTAAATCGTGATATCGCAGTAAATACGGTCTTAATAACAATCCTAACGTTAATTTGGGATCCCAACGAAAAATTTTGAAATGGTCCAAGAATTAATTTTTTCAACAGAAAACTTTAAATCGCGATATCTCCGCAACTACGGGCCTAATTACGTTACGATTCTACCGTTAATTTGGGATCGCAAAACAAAAAATTTTAAAAATAGCTCAAAAAAATATTTTTTCAACAGCAAGCTTTAAATCACGATATCTTCGTAAAAACGGGTTTAATAACGATTCCAACGTTAATTTGGGACCGCAAAAAAATGGCCTAACAATTAATTTTTCAAAGAAAACTTTAAATCGTGATATCGCAGTAAATACGGTCTTAATAACAATCCTAACGTTAATTTGGGATCCCAACGAAAAATTTTGAAATGGTCCAAGAATTAATTTTTTCAACAGAAAACTTTAAATCGCGATATCTCCGCAACTACGGGCCTAATTACGTTACGATTCTACCGTTAATTTGGGATCGCAAAACAAAAAATTTTAAAAATAGCTCAAAAAAATATCTTTTCAACAGCAAGCTTTAAATCACGATATCTTCGTAAAAACGGGTTTAATAACGATTCCAACGTTAATTTGGGACCACAAAAAAATGGCCTAACAATTAATTTTTCAAAGAAAACTTTAAATCGTGATATCGCAGTAAATACGGTCTTAATAACAATCCTAACGTTAATTTGGGATCCCAACGAAAAATTTTGAAATGGTCCAAGAATTTATTTTTCCAACAGAAAACTTTAAGTCGCGATATCTCCGCAACTACGGGCCTAATTACGTTACCATTCTACCGTTAATTTTGGATCGCAAAAAAAAAAATTTTAAAAATAGCTCAAAAAAAATATTTTTTCAACAGCAAGCTTTAAATCACGATATCTTCGTAAAAACGGGTTTAATAACGATTCCAACGTTAATTTGGGACCACAAAAAAATGGCCTAACAATTAATTTTTCAACAGAAAACTTTAAATCGCGATATCTCCGCAACTACGGGCCTAATTACGTTACGATTCTACCGTTAATTTGGGATCGCAAAACAAAAAATTTTAAAAATAGCTCAAAAAAATATTTTTTCAACAGCAAGCTTTAAATCACGATATCTTCGTAAAAACGGGTTTAATAACGATTCCAACGTTAATTTGGGACCACAAAAAAATGGCCTAACAATTAATTTTTCAACAGAAAACTTTAAATCGCGATATCTCCGCAACTACGGGCCTAATTACGTTACGATTCTACCGTTAATTTGGGATCGCAAAACAAAAAATTTTAAAAATAGCTCAAAAAAATATTTTTTCAACAGCAAGCTTTAAATCACGATATCTTCGTAAAAACGGGTTTAATAACGATTCCAACGTTAATTTGGGACCACAAAATAATGGCCTAACAATTAATTTTTCAAAGAAAACTTTAAATCGTGATATCGCTGTAAATACGGTCTTAATAACAATCCTAACGTTAATTTGGGATCCCAACGAAAAATTTTGAAATGGTCCAAGAATTTATTTTTCCAACAGAAAACTTTAAGTCGCGATATCTCCGCAACTACGGGCCTAATTACGTTACGATTCTACCGTTAATTTTGGATCGCAAAAATAAAATTTTAAAAATAGCTCAAAAAAAATATTTTTTCAACAGCAAGCTTTAAATCACGATATCTTCGTAAAAACGGGCTTAATAACGATTCCAACGTTAATTTGGGACCACAAAAAAATGGCCTAACAATTAATTTTCAAAGAAAACTTTAAATCGTGATATCGCAGTAAATACGGTCTTAATAACAATCCTAACGTTAATTTGGGATCCCAACGAAAAATTTTGAAATGGTCCAAGAATTTATTTTTCCAACAGAAAACTTTAAGTCGCGATATCTCCGCAACTACGGGCCTAATTACGTTACGATTCTACCGTTAATTTGGAATCGCAAAAAAAAAATTGTATAAATAGCTCAGAAAAATATTTTTTCAACAGCAAGCTTTAAATCACGATATCTTCGTAAAAACGGGTTTAATAACGATTCCAACGTTAATTTGGGACCACAAAAAAATGGCCTAACAATTAATTTTTCAAAGAAAACTTTAAATCGTGATATCGCAGTAAATACGGTCTTAATAACAATCCTAACGTTAATTTGGGATCCCAACGAAAAATTTTGAAATGGTCCAAGAATTTATTTTTCCAACAGAAAACTTTAAGTCGCGATATCTCCGCAACTACGGGCCTAATTACGTTACGATTCTACCGTTAATTTTGGATCGCAAAAAAAAAAATTTTAAAAATAGCTCAAAAAAAATATTTTTTCAACAGCAAGCTTTAAATCACGATATCTTCGTAAAAACGGGTTTAATAACGATTCCAACGTTAATTTGGAACCACAAAAAAATGGCCTAACAATTAATTTTTCAACAGAAAACTTTAAATCGCGATATCTCCGCAACTACGGGCCTAATTACGTTACGATTCTACCGTTAATTTGGGATCGCAAAACAAAAAATTTTAAAAATAGCTCAAAAAAATATTTTTTCAACAGCAAGCTTTAAATCACGATATCTTCGTAAAAACGGGTTTAATAACGATTCCAACGTTAATTTGGGACCACAAAATAATGGCCTAACAATTAATTTTTCAAAGAAAACTTTAAATCGTGATATCGCAGTAAATACGGTCTTAATAACAATCCTAACGTTAATTTGGGATCCCAACGAAAAATTTTGAAATGGTCCAAGAATTTATTTTTCCAACAGAAAACTTTAAATCGCGATATCTCCGCAACTACGGGCCTAATTACGTTACGATTCTACCGTTAATTTGGGATCGCAAAACAAAAAATTTTAAAAATAGCTCAAAAAAATATTTTTTCAACAGCAAGCTTTAAATCACGATATCTTCGTAAAAACGGGTTTAATAACGATTCCAACGTTAATTTGGGACCACAAAAAAATGGCCTAACAATTAATTTTTCAACAGAAAACTTTAAATCGCGATATCTCCGCAACTACGGGCCTAATTACGTTACGATTCTACCGTTAATTTGGGATCGCAAAACAAAAAATTTTAAAAATAGCTCAAAAAAATATTTTTTCAACAGCAAGCTTTAAATCACGATATCTTCGTAAAAACGGGTTTAATAACGATTCCAACGTTAATTTGGGACCACAAAATAATGGCCTAACAATTAATTTTTCAAAGAAAACTTTAAATCGTGATATCGCTGTAAATACGGTCTTAATAACAATCCTAACGTTAATTTGGGATCCCAACGAAAAATTTTGAAATGGTCCAAGAATTTATTTTTCCAACAGAAAACTTTAAGTCGCGATATCTCCGCAACTACGGGCCTAATTACGTTACGATTCTACCGTTAATTTTGGATCGCAAAAAAAAAATTTTAAAAATAGCTCAAAAAAAATATTTTTTCAACAGCAAGCTTTAAATCACGATATCTTCGTAAAAACGGGCTTAATAACGATTCCAACGTTAATTTGGGACCACAAAAAAATGGCCTAACAATTAATTTTCAAAGAAAACTTTAAATCGTGATATCGCAGTAAATACGGTCTTAATAAAAATCCTAACGTTAATTTGGGATCCCAACGAAAAATTTTGAAATGGTCCAAGAATTTATTTTTCCAACAGAAAACTTTAAGTCGCGATATCTCCGCAACTACGGGCCTAATTACGTTACGATTCTACCGTTAATTTTGGATCGCAAAAAAAAAATTGTATAAATAGCTCAGAAAAATATTTTTTCAACAGCAAGCTTTAAATCACGATATCTTCGTAAAAACGGGTTTAATAACGATTCCAACGTTAATTTGGGACCACAAAATAATGGCCTAACAATTAATTTTTCAAAGAAAACTTTAAATCGTGATATCGCAGTAAATACGGTCTTAATAACAATCCTAACGTTAATTTGGGATCCCAACAAAAATTTTGAAATGGTCCAATCATTAATTTTTTCAAAACAGAAAACTTTAAATCGCGATATCTCCGCAACTACGGGCCTAATTACGTTACGATTCTACCGTTAATTTGGGATCGCAAAACAAAAAATTTTAAAAATAGCTCAAAAAAATATTTTTTCAACAGCAAGCTTTAAATCACGATATCTTCGTAAAAACGGGTTTAATAACGATTCCAACGTTAATTTGGGACCACAAAATAATGGCCTAACAATTAATTTTTCAAAGAAAACTTTAAATCGTGATATCGCAGTAAATACGGTCTTAATAACAATCCTAACGTTAATTTGGGATCCCAACGAAACATTTTGAAATGGTCCAAGAATTTATTTTTCCAACAGAAAACTTTAAGTCGCGATATCTCCGCAACTACGGGCCTAATTACGTTACGATTCTACCGTTAATTTTGGATCGCAAAAAAAAAAATTTTAAAAATAGCTCAAAAAAAATATTTTTTCAACAGCAAGCTTTAAATCACGATATCTTCGTAAAAACGGGTTTAATAACGATTCCAACGTTAATTTGGGACCACAAAAAAATGGCCTAACAATTAATTTTTCAACAGAAAACTTTAAATTGCGATATCTCCGCAACTACGGGCCTAATTACGTTACGATTCTACCGTTAATTTGGGATCGCAAAACAAAAAATTTTAAAAATAGCTCAAAAAAATATTTTTTCAACAGCAAGCTTTAAATCACGATATCTTCGTAAAAACGGGTTTAATAACGATTCCAACGTTAATTTGGGACCACAAAATAATGGCCTAACAATTATTTTTTCAAAGAAAACTTTAAATCGTGATATCGCAGTAAATACGGTCTTAATAACAATCCTAACTTTAATTTGGGATCCCAACGAAAAATTTTGAAATGGTCCAAGAATTTATTTTTCCAACAGAAAACTTTAAGTCGCGATATCTCCGCAACTACGGGCCTAATTACGTTACGATTCTACCGTTAATTTTGGATCGCAAAAAAAAAAATTTTAAAAATAGCTCAAAAAAAATATTTTTTCAACAGCAAGCTTTAAATCACGATAACTTCGTAAAAACGGGCTTAATAACGATTCCAACGTTAATTTGGGACCACAAAAAAATGGCATAACAATTAATTTTTCAAAGAAAACTTTAAATCGTGATATCGCAGTAAATACGGTCTTAATAACAATCCTAACGTTAATTTGGGATCCCAACGAAAAATTTTGAAATGGTCCAAGAATTTATTTTTCCAACAGAAAACTTTAAGTCGCGATATCTCCGCAACTACGGGCCTAATTACGTTACGATTCTACCGTTAATTTTGGATCGCAAAAAAAAAATTGTATAAATAGCTCAGAAAAATATTTTTTCAACAGCAAGCTTTAAATCACGATATCTTCGTAAAAACGGGTTTAATAACGATTCCAACGTTAATTTGGGACCACAAAAAAATGGCCTAACAATTAATTTTTCAAAGAAAACTTTCAATCGTGATATCGCAGTAAATACGGTCTTAATAACAATCCTAACGTTAATTTGGGATCCCAAAGAAAAATTTTGAAATGGTCCAATCATTTATTTTTTCAAAACAGAAAACTTTAAATCGCGATATCTCCGCAACTACGGGCTTAATTACGTTACGATTCTACCGTTAATTCGGGATCGCAAAAAAAAAAATTGTAAAAATAGCTCAAAAATATATTTTTTCAACACAAAGCTTTAAATCACGATATCTTCCTAAAAACGGGCTTAATAACGATTCCAACGTTAATTTGGGACCACAAAATAATGGCCTAACAATTAATTTTTCAAAGAAAACTTTCAATCGTGATATCGCAGTAAATACGGTCTTAATAACAATCCTAACGTTAATTTGGGATCCCAAAGAAAAATTTTGAAATGGTCCAATCATTTATTTTTTCAAAACAGAAAACTTTAAATCGCGATATCTCCGCAACTACGGGCTTAATTACGTTACGATTCTACCGTTAATTTGGGATCGCAAAAAAAAAAATTGTAAAAATAGCTCAAAAATATATTTTTTCAACAGAAAGTTTTAAATCGCGATATCTTCGTAAAAACGGGCTTAATCACGATTCTAGCGTTAATTTTGGATCACAAAGAAAAATTAAAAAAATGGCCCAACAATAATTTTTTAAAAAGAAAACTTTAAATCGTGATATCGCAGTAAATACGGTCTTAATAACAATCCTAACGTTAATTTGGGATCCCAACGAAAAATTTTGAAATGGTCCAATCATTTATTTTTTCAACAGAAAACTTTAAATCGCGATATCTCCGCAACTACGGGCCTAGTTACGTTATGATTCTACCGTTAATTTGGGATCGCAAAAAAAAAATTTGTAAAAATAGCTCAAAAATACGTATATTTTCTTAACAGAATATGAAATAATAATTTCAACAGAAAATTTTAATTCGTCCAAAAATATATTTCCAACAATTAACTTTTCAAAAGAAAACTTTAAATCGTGATATCGCAGTAAATACGGTCTTAATAACAATCCTAACGTTAATTTGGGATCCCAACAATAATTTTGAAATGGTCCAATCATTAATTTTTTCAAAACAGAAAACTTTAAATCGCGATATCTCCGCAACTACGGGCCTAATTACGTTACGATTCTACCGTTAATTTGGGATCGCAAAACAAAAAATTTTAAAAATAGCTCAAAAAAATATTTTTTCAACAGCAAGCTTTAAATCACGATATCTTCGTTAAAACGGGTTTAATAGCGATTACAACGTTAATTTGGGACCACAAAAAAATGGCCTAACAATTAATTTTTCAAAGAAAACTTTAAATCGTGATATCGCAGTAAATACGGTCTTAATAACAATCCTAACGTTAATATGGGATACCAACGAAAAATTTTGAAATGGTCCAAGAATTAATTTTTTCAACAGAAAACTGTAAATCGCGGTATCTCCGCAACTACGGGCCTAATTACGTTACGATTCTACCGTTAATTTGGGATCGCAAAACAAAAAATTTTAAAAATAGCTCAAAAAAATATTTTTTCAACAGCAAGCTTTAAATCACGATATCTTCGTAAAAACGGGTTTAATAACGATTCCAACGTTAATTTGGGACCACAAAAAAATGGCCTAACAATTAATTTTTCAAAGAAAACTTTAAATCGTGATATCGCAGTAAATACGGTCTTAATAACAATCCTAACGTTAATTTGGGATCCCAACGAAAAATTTTGAAATGGTCCAAGAATTAATTTTTTCAACAGAAAACTGTAAATCGCGGTATCTCCGCAACTACGGGCCTAATTACGTTACGATTCTACCGTTAATTTGGGATCGCAAAACAAAAAATTTTAAAAATAGCTCAAAAAAATATTTTTTCAACAGCAAGCTTTAAATCACGATATCTTCGTAAAAACGGGTTTAATAACGATTCCAACGTTAATTTGGGACCACAAAAAAATGGCCTAACAATTAATTTTTCAAAGAAAACTTTAAATCGTGATATCACAGTAAATACGGTCTTAATAACAATCCTAACGTTAATTTGGGATCCCAAAGAAAAATTTTGAAATGGTCCAATCATTTATTTTTTCAAAACAGAAAACTTTAAATCGCGATATCTCCGCAACTACGGGCTTAATTACGTTACGATTCTACCGTTAATTTGGGATCGCAAAAAAAAAATTGTAAAAATAGCTCAAAAATATATTTTTTCAACAGAAAGCTTTAAATCACGATATCTTCCTAAAAACGGGCTTAATAACGATTCCAACGTTAATTTGGGACCACAAAAAATTTCAAAAAATGACCTATATGAAATTATAATTTCAACAGAAAATTTTAATTCGTCCAAAAATATATTTTTTCAAGTTTTAAATCGCGATATCTTCGTAAAACGGGCTTAATCACGATTCTAGCGTTAATTTTGGATCACAAAGAAAAATTAAAAAAATGGCCCAACAATAATTTTTTAAAAAGAAAACTTTAAATCGTGATATCGCAGTAAATACGGTCTTAATAACAATCCTAACGTTAATTTGGGATCCCAACGAAAAATTTTGAAATGGTCCAATCATTTATTTTTTCAACAGAAAACTTTAAATCGCGATATCTCCGCGACTACGGGCCTAATTACGTTATGATTCTACCGTTAATTTGGGATCGCAAAAAAAAAAAATTTGTAAAAATAGCTCAAAAATACGTATATTTTCTTAACAGAATATGAAATAATAATTTCAACAGAAAATTTTAATTCGTCCAAAAATATATTTCCAACAATTAACTTTTCAAAAGAAAACTTTAAATCGTGATATCGCAGTAAATACGGTCTTAATAACAATCCTAACGTTAATTTGGGATCCCAACAAAAATTTTGAAATGGTCCAATCATTAATTTTTTCAAAACAGAAAACTTTAAATCGCGATATCTCCGCAACTACGGGCCTAATTACGTTACGATTCTACCGTTAATTTGGGATCGCAAAACAAAAAATTTTAAAAATAGCTCAAAAAAATATTTTTTCAACAGCAAGCTTTAAATCACGATATCTTCGTAAAAACGGGTTTAATAACGATTCCAACGTTAATTTGGGACCACAAAAAAATGGCCTAACAATTAATTTTTCAAAGAAAACTTTAAATCGTGATATCGCAATAAATACGGTCTTAATAACAATCCTAACGTTAATTTGGGATCCCAGCGAAAAATTTTGAAATGGTCCAATCATTTATTTTTTCAAAACAGAAAACTTTAAATTGCGATATCTCCGCAACTACGGGCCTAATTACGTTACGATTCTACCGTTAATTTGGGATCGCAAAACAAAAAATTTTAAAAATAGCTCAAAAAAATATTTTTTCAACAGCAAGCTTTAAATCACGATATCTTCGTAAAAACGGGTTTAATAACGAATCCAACGTTAATTTGGGACCACAAAAAAATGGCCTAACAATTAATTTTTCAAAGAAAACTTTAAATCGTGATATCGCAGTAAATACGGTCTTAATAACAATCCTAACGTTAATTTGGGATCCCAACGAAACATTTTGAAATGGTCCAAGAATTAATTTTTTCAACAGAAAACTGTAAATCGCGGTATCTCCGCAACTACGGGCCTAATTACGTTACGATTCTACCGTTAATTTGGGATCGCAAAACAAAAAATTTTAAAAATAGCTCAAAAAAATATTTTTTCAACAGCAAGCTTTAAATCACGATATCTTCGTAAAAACGGGTTTAATAACGATTCCAACGTTAATTTGGGACCACAAAAATGGCCTAACAATTATTTTTCAAAGAAAACTTTAAATCGTGATATCGCAGTAAATACGGTCTTAATAACAATCCTAACGTTAATTTGGGATCCCAACGAAAAATTTTGAAATGGTCCAAGAATTTATTTTTCCAACAGAAAACTTTAAGTCGCGATATCTCCGCAACTACGGGCCTAATTACGTTACGATTCTACCGTTAATTTTGGATCGCAAAAAAAAAAATTTTAAAAATAGCTCAAACAAAATATTTTTTCAACAGCAAGCTTTAAATCACGATATCTTCGTAAAAACGGGTTTAATAACGATTCCAACGTTAATTTGGGACCACAAAAAAATGGCCTAACAATTAATTTTTCAAAGAAAACTTTAAATCGTGATATCGCAGTAAATACGGTCTTAATAACAATCCTAACGTTAATTTGGGATCCCAACGAAAAATTTTGAAATGGTCCAAGAATTTATTTTTCCAACAGAAAACTTTAAGTCGCGATATCTCCGCAACTACGGGCCTAATTACGTTACGATTCTACCGTTAATTTGGAATCGCAAAAAAAAAATTGTATAAATAGCTCAGAAAAATATTCTTTCAACAGCAAGCTTTAAATCACGATATCTTCGTAAAAACGGGCTTAATAACAATCCTAACGTTAATTTGGGATTCCAAAGAAAAATTTTGAAATGGTCCAATCATTTATTTTTTCAAAACAGAAAACTTTAAATCGCGATATCTCCGCAACTACGGGCTTAATTACGTTACGATTCTACCGTTAATTTGGGATCGCAAAAAAAAAATTTTAAAAATAGCTCAAAAAAATATTTTTTCAACAGCAAGCTTTAAATCACGATATCTTCGTAAAAACGGGTTTAATAACGATTCCAACGTTAATTTGGGACCACAAAAAAATGGCCTATCAATTAATTTTTCAAAGAAAACTTTAAATCGTGATATCGCAGTAAATACGGTCCTAATAACAATCCTAACGTTAATTTGGGATCCCAACGAAAAATTTTGAAATGGTCCAAGAATTAATTTTTTCAACAGAAAACTTTAAATCGCGATATCTCCGCAACTACGGGCCTAATTACGTTACGATTCTACCGTTAATTTGGGATCGCAAAACAAAAAATTTTAAAAATAGCTCAAAAAAATATTTTTTCAACAGCAAGCTTTAAATCACGATATCTTCGTAAAAACGGGTTTAATAACGATTCCAACGTTAATTTGGGACCACAAAAAAATGGCCTAACAATTAATTTTTCAAAGAAAACTTTAAATCGTGATATCGCAGTAAATACGGTCTTAATAACAATCCTAACGTTAATTTGGGATCCCAACGAAAAATTTTGAAATGGTCCAAGAATTTATTTTTTCAACAGAAAACTTTAAGTCGCGATATCTCCGCAACTACGGGCCTAATTACGTTACGATTCTACCGTTAATTTGGGATCGCAAAAAAAAATTGTATAAATAGCTCAGAAAAATATTTTTTCAACAGCAAGCTTTAAATCACGATATCTTCGTAAAAACGGTATTAATAACGATTCCAACGTTAATTTGGGACCACAAAAAAAATTAAAAAAAAATCATTAAGCCCGTTTTACGAAGATATCGCGATATAAAATTTTCTGTTTTCAGCGATTTTACGAAATTTTTTTGAGATCCCAAATTAACGTTAGAATCGTCATTAAGCCCGTTTTACGAAGATATCGCGATATAAAGTTTTCTGTTTTCAGCGATTTTACGAAATATTTTTTGAGATCCCAAATTAACGTTAGAATCGACATTAATCCCGTTTTACGAAGATATCGCGATATAAAATTTTCTGTTTTCAGCGATTTTACGAAATTTTTTTTGTGATCACAAATTAAGGTTAGAATCGTGATTAAGCCCGTTTTACGAAGATATCGCGATTTAAAGTTTTCTGTCTGAAAAAATATTTTTTCAACAGAAAGCTTTAAAACACGATATCTTCCTAAAAACGGGCTTAATAACGATTCCAACTTTAATTTGGGACCACAAAAAAAATTTAAAAAAATGACCTATATGAAATTATAATTTCAACAGAAAATTTTAATTCGTCCAAAAATGTATTTTTTCAAGTTTTAAATCGCGATATCTTCGTAAAAACGGGCTTAATCACGATTCTAGCGTTAATTTTGGATCACAAAGAAAAATTAAAAAAATGGCCCAACAATAATTTTTTAAAAAGAAAACTTTAAATCGTGATATCGCAGTAAATACGGTCTTAATAACAATCCTACCGTTAATTTGGGATCCCAACGAAAAATTTTGAAATGGTCCAAGAATTAATTTTTTCAACAGAAAACTTTAAATCGCAAAATCTCCGCAACTACGGTCCTAATTACGTGACAATTCTACCGTTAATTAAGGATCACAAAGAAAAATTTAAAAATAGCCCAACAATTAATTTTTCAAAAGAAAACTTTAAATCGTGATATCGCAGTAAATACGGTCTTAATAACAATCCTAACGTTAGTTTGGGATCCCAATGAAAAATTTTGAAATGGTCCAAACATTTATTTTTTCAACAGAAAACTATAAATCGCGATATCTTCGTAAAAACGGGCTTAATGACGATTCTAACGTTAATTTGGGATCTCAAAAAAATTTCGTAAAATCGCGATATCTTCGTAAAACGGGCTTAATGACGATTCTAACGTTAATTTGGGATCTCAAAAAAATTTCGTAAAATCGCTGAAAACAGAAAACTTTATATCGCGATATCTTCGTAAAACGGGCTTAATGACGATTCTAACGTTAATTTGGGATCTCAAAAACATTTCGTAAAATCGCTGAAAACAGAAAATTTTATATCGCGATATCTTCGTAAAACGGGCTTAATGACGATTCTAACGTTAATTTGGGATCTCAAAAAAAATTTCGTAAAATCGCTGAAAACAGAAAATTTTATATCGCGATATCTCCGTAAAACGGGCTTAATCAGGTCTCAAACGTTAATTTTAGCATCGCAAAATAAAAATTGGTAAAAATGGCCCAATAATTATTTTTTCAAAAGCAAACTTTAAATCGTGATACCTCCGTAAAAACGCGCTAAATCCCGATTCAAATGTTAATTTGGGATCACAAAAAAAATTTCGTAAAATCGCTGAAAATAGAAAACGTTAAATCGTGATATCTCCGTAAATACGGGCAAAATAACGATTCCAACATTAATTTGGGTTCACAAAATCATTTTAAATCGCGATATCTTCGTAAAACGGATTTAATGACGATTCTAACGTTAATTTGGGATCTCAAAAAAATTTCGTAAAATCGCTGAAAACAGAAAATTTTATATCGCGATATCTTCGTAAAACGGGATTAATGTCGATTCTAACGTTAATTTGGGATCTCAAAAAATATTTCGTAAAATCGCTGAAAACAGAAAACTTTAAATCGCGATATCTTCGTAAAACGGGCTTAATCACGATTCTAACCTTAATTTGTGATCACAAAAAAAATTTCGTAAAATCGCTGAAAACAGAAAATTTTATATCGCGATATCTTCGTAAAACGGGATTAATGTCGATTCTAACGTTAATTTGGGATCTCAAAAAATATTTCGTAAAATCGCTGAAAACAGAAAACTTTATATCGCGATATCTTCGTAAAACGGGCTTAATGACGATTCTAACGTTAATTTGGGATCTCAAAAAAATTTCGTAAAATCGCTGAAAACAGAAAATTTTATATCGCGATATCTTCGTAAAACGGGCTTAATGACGATTCTAACGTTAATTTGGGATCTCAAAAAAATTTCGTAAAATCGCTGAAAACAGAAAATTTTATATCGCGATATCTTCGTAAAACGGGATTAATGACGATTCTAACGTTAATTTGGGATCTCAAAAAAATTTCGTAAAATCGCTGAAAACAGAAAATTTTATATCGCGATATCTTCGTAAAACGGGATTAATGTCGATTCTAACGTTAATTTGGGATCTCAAAAAATATTTCGTAAAATCGCTGAAAACAGAAAACTTTAAATCGCGATATCTTCGTAAAACGGGCTTAATCACGATTTTAACGTTAATTTGGGATCACAAAAAAAATTTCGTAAAATCGCTGAAAACAGAAAACTTTAAATCGCGATTCAAACGTTAATTTAGCATCGAAAAATAAAAATTGGTAAAAATGGCACAAAAATTAATTTTTCAAAAGCAAACTTTAAATCGTTATACCTCCTTAAAAACGCGCTAAATCGCGATTCAAATGTTAATTTGGGATCACAAAAAAAATTTCGTAAAATCGCTGAAAATAGAAAACGTTAAATCGCGATATCTCCGTAAAAACGGGCAAAATAACGATTCCAACGTTAATTTGGGTTCACGAAAAAAAATTCGTAAAATCGCTGAAATCACGATTCTAACGTTAATTTGGGATCACAAAACAAAATGTCAAAAATTTAACTATTTCAAATGATATTTCCAACAGAAAATTTTAATTCGTCCAAAAATTTATATTTTCAACAGAAAACTTTAAATCGCGATATCTTTGTAAAAACGGACTTAATCACGATTCTAACGTTAATTTGGGATCACAAAGAAAAATTTAAAAAAATGTCCTATATGAAATTAAAATTTCAACAGAAAATTTTAATTCGTCCAAAAATATATGTTTTCAACATCAAGCTTTAATTTAGATGTACATAAAAAATTCAATATATGCCACAAAAATTTATTTTTTCAACAGAAAATTTTAAATCGCGATATCTTCGTAAAAACTGACTTAATCACGATTCTAACCTTAATTTGGGATCACAAAGAAAAATTTAAAAAAATGTCCTATATGAAATTATAATTTCAACAGAAAATTTTAATTCGTCCAAAAATATATGTTTTCAACATCAAGCTTTAATTTAGATGTACATAATAAATTCAATATATGCCCCAAAAATTTATTTTTTCAACAGAAAATTTTAAATCGCGATATCTCTGTAAAAACTGACTTTTTCAAAGTTTTGTCGTTATTATTTTTTATTATTTGAACATCCCAAATTGATTAAAATTATAAAAATAAATTTTTATGATTATTTTGAATAATTATTATTCGAAAGTACATTCATTGCCAAATATTATTTATTCACCATTAATAATAGTTATGCAGAAGTTTTATGCATTTATTGGATTTCGAAGACATTTGTTTCTTGATTAAAAACGTGCAGAATTTCAAATCAGTTTGACTAGCGTATCGCCAACCATCGAGCTTTTTAAAATTTTGCAATATGTTCTCCATAGGGACAAAGGAATCCATATAAAAAAAAATGCCTTCTTAAATACCGTCACCAGAGTTAAGAAAATATAACATCCAACTCAAGTTGTATAGCTTAAACATTACCGATTTGGGCTGTGCTTCGCTGAGTTGATGAGTCGAAAGACCAGACCAAACTGATTAAGTGGTAAACACCCTGTACTGCGTATTTATAATAAATTTCGTGATGAGTTAGCGGGAGTACTTTTTGTGACGGAACATCTGTCCTTGAAATATAAGCTTCACAATCCAAATACTGTCTCCTACGAAATAATGAGAAATTTGTGGACATTAGTACCATTCATGACAAGCCACTCAGCCACACTGGTGCAGTGCAAAAACAAAATTCATACTCTACTGAGGAGGCTGCCCCAATCTGCAACGACTACAGCTCCATTTCCATGGATCCACTGTGATTCTCCCCTCTTGTGTTTGTGCTTTTCTGTTCTTCGTTTGTAGGTTCTACTTCAGTTTTTACTGAGCCGCGATGGAAAAAGCTGCGAAACGAGAATCAATAAAATAAAAAAAATAAAAAAAATGTTTTAACCAGCTAATGGTCGTTTCTAATTGTTATTTGTTCAAATAAATCTGATGAAGAATAAAGTGAAAACGTTTTAGTGCGATTGTGGTAATTCTATACTTAAAGGTCTATACTAGTGCGTGGTCTATAAAGTATATTTTAAGTGAAGTGAAAAAATAAATATATATCTCTATATGTGTATATGTAAAAAATAAAAAAAAAAAATAATTTGTTACAGATGCGAACTTATCCCATGGGATACAGCAGAAACGCACATTAAAGGTAAATGCAACATTTTACAATATTTCCAATGGAAATTTTTCAGATGTCTAAAGAAAATTTGTTTTTTCCCTTCGCTAATTTTCGGTGGTTATGTTGGGGGATGATGGTGATGGTGCGAGCATCAGCAGGATCCACCTAACCAGCTGCTGTTATTTTGAGAGTGGATTTTGTATGGAGCCAGAGTGTGGCTCTCCTCGTTTATTGATTTTGTATATTCTCATCTATTTTATGTAGCCACCCCCGATGCCTACACCCTTTATTCTCCCAAGTGAATGCGTTCAGTTTGGAGGCATATATTTGATTTTTTGGACTAGGAGATGTTTACCTGCAGCACCACTCATATCGCTCTTTCTCTCTCTCAATTTTTGCTGCTTCTTTTTGCGCACAGAATAGTTTTCTCACGGCTCCATCTCTGTTGCATCCTCATCATCATTTCCCCATGTTTTTTGTGCAACTTCAACGCCACTTTTTCCATCAGCAAGACTCGTTAACCTTGCTTTCCGTTCATGTGAACTAAGTATGGTGCTATCACCAGGGCATCTTAAATGAGCAAGGAAAATAAAAGAAATAAAAGCGGTCGTCCAGGTAACTTGCATTTTTTGTTATTGTTAGTCTTTTAAGTGCACACAAACATATACGTATGAATATATTCCAAATTTGGCATAACTGTCGATTACTGCCCTCACCCAGGGAGAAACCAAAAGTGCATTTGGTTTGCCTTACAGCAGCAGCTATAGGCTCCTATAGCCGTAGAAGTTGTACACATATAAATTGGATTCGATATTTAAAAAAAATTGTTGCACTCATAACAAATAACGGGTGATCCAAGTAGAGATAGACGCGTGTCATTCGCCAGTTACCAGTCGAAATGCTCGAACGAGTGATCGAAAATTGGACTCAACGGATGGACCATCTGAGACGTAGCAAAGGCCAACATTTGATAGACATAATCTTCAAAAAATAAATGCCAAAGAATGTTCTTTCAAATGATAATAAACATTCTCCATTAAATTTGAATTTTCTGTGTTTTTTTCTTAAAAAAAGTAGGGAACCTCGAAATGGATCACCCTTTACATATACATAAACGTATATTAAGCTAGACCATTTCAATGATAGGATGTAGGTAAATAGGGAATAGTACTATATTTATGGCTCAAGAAGAGGGTATTGTTATTTAAGGGCAATTTTGATTTTCGTCAATATCGCGAAATGTATTCCTTGTGGAATGGTTCGTAGAAACGCAGACTTTTGACCACCATGCCTCCAACCACATAAACCATTCCGCTGTTCAAAGATAAAGCTGATCAGATGAATTACCTTTTAATTGTGATTAAGTCGAAAAGGCCTTTGGTCGTAATATTTTATTTATGAGTTTACTTTATATTTTTCATTGTTTTGGTCGGTTAAGTTCTGTTGTAAGGAGCGAAAGCTTGATATTCATTTCAGAGCAGGCGGGGTTACGTAGTAGAAAACTTAGCCACCGAAGATAATAATATTTTGATGTTTTTGCATTTTTGTGGTTCAGGAAGTTTAGACTTAATATAAATGCGATTATGCTGATGGAAGTTATAGTGTCCCACATCATTCATAAAAATAACAAATTAATAAATAGCCCATACATGGCTTAAACCATTATTTTTATAAGAGTAACCCTTGTCCATTTGGCTGCCACTACGACCTGAAAGATAATTTTTATCAGAAAGATTTTTTTATTCATCCTATAGCTTCACGTAGAATATGTTCGGATCATTCGTCCGTTTTCATGTAAAATTATTAAGATAGTATCTCAGGCCACAATGGCCTGTGAGAAAGCTAGGAACATTTTACCAGAAGGGTTGGTAAGGTTTATACTCTAAATGCTCTAAATATGTAAATAAAAGAAATATTAGGCATAAACGCCCCATACAGGACCTTAAGCCTAGCTTCTCCAACTATTGTGTGGACCTTAAAGCAGCAGTCCAATAGACTGCAATATGGATCTGCTCCAAAGATTGTGGATACTGAACCAGCTCTTGCCAATTCATCCGCAGATTCGGATGATACCCATCCCGGTTTAACTTCGTTGAGTCTGGCCAGAGATTGCAGCGCATCGTAGCAGCTATTCACTGTTATAGGGTCTACATGATGGACGACAATGCTTGAAGAGCCGCTTGACTGATAGATAGAGAAGATACTTTTTTTGGCGCCTTTGATACCTCCTCTGAGGTTTATTTAAGCGCACAGACCTTAAGGGAATAGATTTCAACTTGGAACACAGCAGGACACATTCCCATTGGTATAAAAATCTCAGTGTTGTATCCAAAGACGCCATCTCCAACTCCAGAATCCACTTTTGATACGTCTGTGTACCAAACCAGACCTCTTGGGTCCAGTGTCGGGACACCATTGAACAAGTTTTCATGGTTCAATATTTTAGCCTTCAAAAGCCAACCAAAACAGTATTCCCTAACCATAGTGTCCAGGATTGTACAAAAAAATTTCTGTTTTTGAAAAAAAAAAAACATTTTCAGCAGTCCTACATTTTGTTTTGTTGCAAATTGTTGCAACGTTACTAATACAAATAGATACTATTTGAAAGTTGAATTCATAAGCCCCATAACTTTTTAATTAAATTTCAACAGATGCAATCAAGATTTAAAAATTCCCATTTGATTTATTTTTTCTACGTTTTTAACGTTGCGGATATTTTTAAAGTTGTTTGGCAGTGTATTAATTATTTTTGGATGACAATAGTAAGCCGTCTTGTTCAACATTTCCGCTACTATTTTTAAAAGTTTTTGAACCTCTTGCTTATACTGTCTCATTGTCTTATTGGTATTAAAATCGGAAGTCGTCGTAATACTCCAAGAGTGAAAGCAACCACTTCTTTAAATAACTCACTCGTGGATGACTCCTACAAACAAAGAAAGTATTAGCTAAGGCCTTTGTTCTAGAGTGCAAAAAAGCAGACTACTTTCAAGGCTTTGGAAGGACAAAAGAGGTGGGTGACTAATACAATAGAATTCTAGACTACTTTAGAAACTATTTTAGATTAGTTGAATAATTTGTTTTATAAAAGATAATATTTTCGGAAAAAAAACGTTAGGGCTTTAATTTTTGAAAATGTCGTGAAAATGATAGTTGACAAAAAGCAATGGAGCGATACACACTTAAAGATCGCGGATCTATTGTTACTGCTTATTTAATCAATTTTTGGTCTACTATAAAAGCATCTCGTGCAAACTGAGTGCACTGGGGTCGCAAAATTAAGCGGCATATTGCTTGTCTGAATGAGAATATCACTGCTATAACTGAGGACGTCCGGGACGAGATAACAATGCACTTAATTTGGCATTAACAGACGTTCGTTAAAAAAATTTGTTCATTGCGGCAAGTTGTTGAATTGGGTCTCGAGCATTTTTCGTTCCATCAACTCGGACAACGGTGGAGATTTTGAAACATCAATTTGCGGACTGTTTTCGTCATTTGGTGATGACTTTTAAAATTTTGCGTTTACCACAAAAAACCATAAATCGTGAACGTTTGAAAGCCAACTGAAAACAGAGCGCAATTTTTTACATTGCTAAAAACCTTGGGATTGCAACCTTTTTGGATTTAGGTAGGCTGTCATGTACCGTTTCATTAGAATAGTGGTTCGGAATTGTCTGCAATCGGAACAATGCAATATGTATATGATCAAATGAATACATATTTTATACTAAATGTTCTGAGTTGCTACAACATTGAGAAGACAATTAAAACAGTAATTGTTGTACCTTCCAGTTTTTGTTTTTTGAGAAGACTGTAATGTCCCTCAGACGACCAATATCGTAAGCGATGTCTCGATTAAAATATCAAAATGTTGAAATTAAGCCTTATAAAATCATTTTATTGCGAAGACAGCGGCTTATGCTACATTTTCACCAAAAGATAAACCGAGATTATAGCTAAAAGATAAACAAAAAATCTTAACACGTTTCCACCGAAAAAAATTAGATTAACGAAGGGTTTTTTCTCAACCCGCTCTCAGGGCCTCTGGCTCTCAAATTTGGGCACTTAATGTCCAACATCTGGTTGTCAAACTTTTGAAAAATCCAGGTATGGTAAATTGGTATTGAGTGTGTTCACAAGCCGATTCTTACATGTAAACCTATTTTTTTCTGGATTATTTTTTAATCTTGTTTTTAACATATTAAAATATGAATGGGAAATCTCGGGATTTAAGGCAGATTTATGGTAGTTTAGTTTTAATCTCGGTTCAATACTTGATGGAAACGTATCATTACACTTTGTAAGGACTTCATAAGGCAAAGGTATAGTGTACAAAATAGAGTACAAATTCGTTTGACTCTCAGAAAAATTTACCAAGCTTGAGCTATCAGAATAAGTTGACTTCTTATTAACCTTTTTAGCTTGACACTTTTTTATTGGTATTCGGACACATATTTTTTTTTCTACTGTATGTGAATATGTTTTGGTTGTTGACGTTATCAAGCGCATATGTAAGCAACATTTTATGTAATCTTCGTATCATGGTAAGAAAAGTTAGATTTCAATACCAAAAGTTACAATTCATGTTTGCAAAAAAATACATTTCGAAAATTTATTATTTCCCATCACTGGTTAATACCAATTTGAAAAAAATATTAGCAATTAATGTAGTCATAGAAACTGAAGGGTTTAGAAAATTGAATAAATACAGCTCTGTTTATATTTAGTTAATTTTATTAGGCATATAAAGAAAGCATTTTCAGCCGATTTTAAAGAATAGGAATTTGGATAAGGTTCACCTTATCAAACTGTTTTCTTTCCATATGTTTACATTATGAAAATCTCCTTATGAAGTAACCAAGACACATTGCGATCTTGGTGGAACTTCTCATCAAACAAATAACACGAAGAGAGCCTCCCATTATACCTACCTACATTTGTACATACCTAACCTACCTAGCTGCCTTACTTTCTATTAGCTCATAGCAAAGCTCATGATATTGTTGAAGTAGGTATTGTTGAAGTAGTTATGTTGCCAAAGGCGCCTCGTGCTTGAAAGACAGGAGGGAGCAAAAAATTGTAGGAAAGTATTTTGAGAGTCCTTTGTCCTTCTTGTGGAAGTGGAGCAAAATACTTATAAACATACATGTGTTGTGTATGTTATGTTTTCGATGCATGTAAAAAAAACAAATGAATGGTTACTGTATGTGCGCAACGAAACGGGCGGCTGGTTCTCATGTAAACAGTGGGGGCTTATCCCATACCAACATCACCATCATCATCATCATCATCATCATCATCCCCATCAATTTCCTCTACATTTTCCATGTTGATTTTTATCGTTGTTGCATATAATATTCGTGTTGTTTGTTGTAAAAATGCATGTCATTATCCTTATGGGGAGTTAGTTTTTTGCTTGCAAAAAAAAATATACACAAAAAAGTGTATTTCCTGTTGAAAATAATCGATGGTAACAAAGGAAAAGACTCATCATCCGCATTGAGGATGGGATTTTGTTTGCCTGTTAGAGTGCTAGTCCAGGACGACGGCGAACGGTCTGTTTTCTTTCTGCTGCCACTCATTGATGCATATGCGTCGTACACCGACATTTCGAAAATCAACAACAAAATAAAAACAAAAGCCTGTTACTAGCGATTATATTAGAGCTTCTGCGTTGACCTGTTAGAGGCAGATATGTACATAGATGCCTAGTGCTATTTTCAATTGTAAATAGTTACCTACATAGTTCTTTGTTAACTTACACAACATTTTTTACTTCAATCTATGATATGATAATTGGCATTCCTTTGTCTGTTTTTTTCCTATAAAGCTTAAGAATGCTTAATTCAAGTTGAAAATATTATATTTTACAACAAAAATAATTTTGCATTTCCGAAAATTCTAGAGTTTCTTATTTAAGGAACAAGTTCATAATTTTTGGTGGTATAGATTTGAAACTTTGCACGTTTGTCGAAAACAAAATATGTTGAGGTAATGTGTTTCGGAATTTTTTCAATGGGGTGTCCCTAACCCTTTCGGGTGTCCCTAATCTTTGAACCGATTTTCGTTATTTTTGATTTCGTTTAAAAATATGTTGTTTATTTGGGTTTTACAGTGGAGAGAGGGGCGGTAAAGGGGGAGGTTGATAATAGTTTATTTCTCGAAGTACTTGCGCGATTTTTTAAAATTCTTTTAACTTAAAAATGGGCATATTCAACGTTTTAATAGTGACATTCTTCGGAAAATTGTACGCTACTTAAGGAGGAGCGAAGGGAGATGAAAAAAGAGTAGTGATAAATGTAGCATGGACAAAAGCGGGAGGGTTTAAAAGAGGGTCTATTTCAGTAACTACTTGACCGGTTTAAAAAATTCTTTCAGCATTGTCATCCTTTCGTAGCAATATTGTTACGCGCAAGCAAAACTACGGGTATTCCATAGTCTTTATATGTGTATACAAATGTTTGTGAAATTTTACATCGTTTTTTGCTTACGATGTATAAATAATCGTCTGTTTGCATTTTTTTAAATGAATGGATGCACACAAGACTTTTTTAACTTTTTATGACGAAGATGGCTAAAAAAAAGTAATTCATCGAAATCACAAATGATTTTTGCCGATTAAAAATTACATCGTGTTAGGTATTCGTATCGTTATCTGCTGCTGCATAAAACTAACACTGTTATGACAATATGAGACGTATTCGGTTGACCTAAACCTCGAGAACCGCAAGGGCCCAAGACTGATTTACTACCCTGACTGCTAAGTAACGGTACAGATGAGCAATAAACCAGATAGTCAACTCGAGAGAGAATCTCTCAGCTTAGCGACAAGCTAAGTCGAGCTAAAAAACCCACACAATTTGCACTTTTACGTGCAAATAAAATGGGAACCGCGCACACATAATTCGAATTATATAAGTTTTAATGGCCGCCGCCATGAAATGTTCTTTTTGAGCAGATTACCCCTCCCAATTTGGGTGTGTAAAATAAACATGCAAAATATGCGGTGAATATGGGTTTATAAAAACATACTTACCACACAATTAAAAACATAATAAAATATTATAATATTGAGAATAAAGCTATGTTTAAAACCAATTTATTATAATTTTGAATTAAAAAGTTATCAAAATTATATTGATTAATGTGACTAATATATTTAATATAACGTGATCCAAATTCTTACAAATATTATTTGTGGTACATGAAAAGCGCATTTTTTAACAACATTTGCAATCACTTACTAGTAGTAGTAGCAGTAGTAGTAGTATAGTAGTATAATAAAAATTACAAAACATTATAACTTAAAAAATAAAGTCGTCTGTTGGAAAGAGTGGCTAATTAATTCAATATATAACAACAATGTAACTAAAGGTGCATGCTTATTTATGAGTTGTACTCATGCAATGCACCCACAATGTATTTATGCAATGCGTTCCAGCTACATTCTGTTCTCCTTCATCTGTCAATCACTTATTATACATTGGAAGATAAAGCATCTTAACTTAGATAATATTAACCACATTAAATAATAATTAATAACGAAACAATCAAAGAATTTAATATATATTTAAAAAATCATTCCAACACCATTTACTATAAATATTTTACACACGAACATAAACATAAAAATTTAGTAATATTTATGCAATAATAAAATAAAATATACATTTTATCTCATTTTATCAACCGAAATGGAAGAAATAAAACGACCCAAGGATGTTTATTTTAAATCAGATAAAAATAAAGAACTATTTTTTATAACCGCAAAAAATATTCGAACTAAATTTAACAAATTTATTGTTTCATCATAAATTACATTTACATTATTGGCTGGTTTACATGGCCACGCATGCATTTTTGCATGAGTTTAGAGAGAGATCTCTGCCGTCAATGGTTTTAAAGATGGAAGAGTGAGATCAGAGATAAAACAGCCTACATTCGGCTGCTACCACGCTAATTAACATTACGGACCAAAATACGTGTCACGTATGTCCCTTTCTTGCAGTAGACTTTTTAGGATTGTGCCACTTATCCTACATAGTAGACATGTGTGATACATGGTCACACATAAAGAACCAGCCATAAAATAGCTACAGGAGTTGAATTACCTAAATTCAACACTTCCCATTTGAAATTTTGGGAAACCCCCCGCACTAATGTCATATTTTTGAAACAAAAACACAATGGTTCTCTTTCGCACGAATTGACTATCTAGTTAATTCTTCAGAATTTATATATTTACATTGGCTAAGATAAGATTCTGATAGCTGGCGCTGTATTCCAAATTTTGATTTGTCTATTTTGAAATTTGAGTTGAATTTTTGCATGTAATATTAAAAAATATTTGGAGTTTTAAAAAAATATTTTCAAAATTTGATTCTTAAAAAAGAAATGGCCAAACAAATAGGTTCACCATGCTAATTCAATGCACATGACAAACCACACATATGCAGCTTTTAAGTCAATAAAAAGATGGTGTGTCTCGACTTGAAATTCATTAGACTATCAGAATTTGCCTTCGCGTGAACTTTGCGTCTACGCTCGATCTGCCGAACTGAAAGTCACGCTAATGCGTGTTATATAACCTCGAACATTGCTCCAAAGGCAAAAAAGAGTTAGGGTTGATTGCAATGTTGTACATATATATTACCTATGGGCACGATTGGACATTAGACTACCAAGGCTAAAATATAAATCTTTTGAAGTCTAATTGGGGTGTCTCTTCTAGATCATCCAAGATGTCAAGTGTCAACGAGCTCTCCCATGCAGTATAAGCGCTGTTCCTAGATTACTGGGAAGTGGAATAAGAGATTTTCCACTGATTCAATCTACTCTTCATCACTACAGCTTCAGCTGAAGTACTTCGAAGCCGTTTAGCTATGTTACCGATAATAACGGTACCCACTTCAGATTCAGATTCACATTCAGAGTCGCCTCTGGCCACACGGTCTACTGGAACCGGATTTCTCTGAGGTTTTCGAAATATTTTTATCTTTAGAAGTGTCTGAGTAGAGCAGATCTCTTTACAACGTAGATCTCAGCTTGGAAGACCAAGGCACTGCATTAGCCTGGCAGTCTGTATGAGTGGTTGATAACCGGTGCTTCTGATAAGAATACTACCACTGTTCTCCTCTCCGTATTCGTCACCAATTGGCTCCTCAGAAGAGTAGGCTCCTACATATTATAAATTAATTTCAACAGAAACTGCAACATTAAACGCCGCCACTATGTTTTTGTAAAACAATAAGAAGTCGAGCTTTGAAATCACTTAAAAGAGACTAAAGTTTTGTTTGGACCGCTATGACCTCTATTGATGAGCTCATATATACAATAGAGCCATATGAAATGGGCATAAGCCTTTCCTGAGAAATGAAAATGATAACAGTCAAAACCGTATCCAATTCCTTTTACTGCTCCCAGACATAAGCGGCATACACAAAGCTAGCCGTATTTTAGCGAATTTCTTTTATACAGATGATACGACTTTGGCCGATTTATGTACTTTCGTGCAGGAAGTACCTAAATGCTACGCCAACGGTTTTACCCATTAGTTAATATGTCTATTATCGCCTCGCAACAACACACCTTTTACAAATCATATTCTAGTCCTTTAATTACAAAGTCAATTCATTCTTCATAACTTTGAAAGCATAGAATTTGACATGTGTCGTGTTATCACGCGACAAAAACAAATTGATTAATTTTGACTAGAAAGTCCTTTAATTAGCTAAGCAATTGCGTATATTTTTGGAATTTCGTAAAAACAAGTCAAGTAGTAGGTATTCTGAGATTATTTTATTTTTTAAATCATTAAATTCACTGAAGGAAAAAAAGAATTTAAAGTTTTTATTTAACGCGCATGCTCTACAGTTTTTATACTTTTTTTTATATATAATATATATTCACCCATATCAGCTGTAGCACGTTTGCAGCATCCTTCGTTCAGTTCTATTTCACAGAGAGAGAGAGAGAGTGGAGACATCTCATGTTGATATGAACTTGTGCGAAAATAAAATTGAATAAAGCTTTGGCTACCCCTTATTCCGTCATTCTTCCACCATTTCCATTATTTCATAATCAAAGCTGTCCTTGCCCCAAATTCTAAAAGAATATTAAGCAGAAATATGTGACATTCTATGTATGTTCTGTAAGATAGAGACAACAATAATCATTTGACAAAAAAAAACACATCTTCTAGAAGAGAAAAGAACTCCCTACTTATGGTTAAGAGATTTCGTGAATACAAAGATCCTTCTGTAGAACTAATGGCCTTGCACTCGGCGCCATGTTTGTTCTGTATGCTAGCATAGCAAAGGGGAGAAGACAATATATATCGCGTTTGGTCGCCTATAGTTGACGTAATAATGACATGACGCCGTAAATTTGTTGTTGTTTTCCTGGATACTTCTGCTTCTGTAAGACACAATTCTTGGCTTATATTTTTGCATCGCACCCTCATCATGACCTGTTTGCGTGTTTGAGTGTCCTTTAGGACATTCTACGAATTGAGCACGTTTGGTGAATGTAGTACCAAATGTGCTTAAAGTTATATATATTTACCTTTACTACTAGTTTTGCTACTATAAAAAATTTGCTGAAAATCAGTCAATAGTCCAACAATTGGGTGTTAATGTAAGTGACCTTAAATTGTATATCGACTAAAATGTAAATTTAGCCTGTAATCGTTCACAATTAAAGCTGCAAACACTAGTGATATCCTTAATTACAATTCACGTTTAAAAAAATGTTCATAGGTCACCCAAGGGTGGGGATACACAACAAACTCCAATTTCGACAACTTCTATATCAGCCTTCGCCAAGGTCTGTACTTATTTTGGTTTTTAATGTCAGGGCCTTGTAATTAATCGTCTCTTTGTGGTAGCGTGTTCATTTGGGAGTAAAATATCAATAAAACAAAGATACGCAGATATCTGCGATTGATTTTTGATGTAGACGAATCTAAGCTAAATTCGTGCTTTTGAGGAACCAATTGAAAGGTTTAGTTCGTATAGTTTGAATTTAAAGTTTAAAAGATATTGATCAAATATGAGACTAAATGAATTGAATGTGGCTGCTGCGGACACTCCGTTAAGTTCTAGAAATCCTTCTTTGTTGAGTAACTCGTAATATGAGGGCTAGCATCTCTCAATAACTTTGGCAGGACTTTTTAGGTTTGTAAGTCCTATACAGTGTTCGAGATTTTAAGAAAAAGCACACTCCTACTACAACTCTAAGATATGAAAGTCGTACGCGCAATTTTTCTTTTCATTCGTCAGTTATCAAGGCAAGAATTTATTGTAGACATAGTGCTCTAATGTACCTATATTGTTGATAGTAAGTGTTTATTTTAAAGTTTCAGCAATATGATTTGTAATGATTCACGAAAACAATTTTCCAAGAACATATTTTGAATTTAATTGCTACCTGGCTCCGCAACCGAAACACATATGAGAATAAGATAAGAAGCCTAAATAATAATAATAAAACAAAAGGAGAGGCTGCAGTCCGCTTGGGGTGAACAGTATGATACACTGTCCATATCCCTATATGCCGCAAAAAAAGCATTAAGAAGATGATGGGTAGGATTTTATTTCATTCTATTAAATTAAAAAAATATATACTTTTCGAAAAAAAAAAACGGCCAAAACTTTGTATGGGCGATATATTGGGAAAATATCTTGTTAAACATTTTTTGTCGGTTTCTATGAAATTTTTAGAAGACAAACAGCATTTTAGTGAAAAACGCCCACAAAAAGTAGGCGTGGCAAAAAAAAATGTATATGACAAACTTATAAAGGAGGACGGTGCCTACATATCTTGTGAAGGTTGTAACACTCTATCTTTCTAACCTTGGCTTTAATACGGTTTTCTAAAAAAAAATTTCACTTAACCATTTCGGAGCCCTAGGGAATATGTGGTCCAAATTTCAGCTTCCTAGCTTAATATTAAAGGCCTAAAAATTTCGTGCGGACGGACGGACATTGCTTAATAGTTTTAGGATTTGGTCCTGATCATAAAAATATATACTTTTATGGGTCTACGACAAATATTAAAGGGTGTTACAAACTATGTGTCAAAATTAATATACCCTGAGGATAGGGTACAAAATGAAATTAAACACGGACGCTAAGTTTTCAGCTAATCTTCTAAAAAAAATAATATTGTGGTTAACCTCATATATTAAACATTGATTCATTTTTAATGGGTGCATACAAAATATCGAATAGCCCAATTTAAAAACAACATACAAATTTTAATAAATAAACCCATTGAAACTTTTATGTAATGCTTAATATTTGTTCTACAAAATGTAACGATTTTATTCTAAAAATATGAAATATATAATGGGCCAGGGTAGGCCAAAATAAGGGTTTGCGTAAAAATTCCGCTCTCTGATGAATATTCTCAGAACGAGAACTGTAATATAAAATGTGGTTTAACTTTGTTTCGATATAACAGACTCTAATTAAACAAAAAGTCCGATCGAATAGACAGCAACCTTATGCAAACTTCACTGCATTTCAACACAATTAAGCTGCAAGATAGCGCGGTGCAACTCATAAGTCTGCACGTGGTCCCACCAATATCAGGATAATGGAATCACACCAAAAACATAAATGTTTAAGAAAAGCCAAGTTCTTTTATACAAAAAACGCTTTTGCTTCGTTTTCCAATTTGAAGTTTTGAAGGTATATATATATATATATATATATATAAATCACATATGCATAGAGCCCCAATTTTCACGACTTTAAAAACATGCCATGTATAAAAATGTACCTAAATACTATTTGTGAAATTTTTAATAATTGCAATACAAACTTGGCGTTCTTTTTTAGATCTCAGATCTTTGCCTTACCGACATGTAAAATTTCATACTTATAGAATGAGTTCGATATATGAATGGGCGTATTCAAAAAAACCAGGGAGGGCAGTGCCTACATATCTTGTAAAGGTTGTAACAATCTCTCCAACGGTTTTAAAACGGTTTTTTCGAAATTGTGGGCGTGGGCGTGCTCAAAAAAAATTTACACTTAACCATTTACTGAATATGTGGTCCAAATTTCAGCTTCCCAGCTTAATTTTAATGGCCTAAAAATTGCGTATGGACGGACGGATAGATACAAACATACCCTTAGGATAGGGTATAATCAAAGGATACTCAGTGAGAATATTATTTCACTGTTCTTCTGCAGTTGAATCATCCTGACTGCTTTGAACACTAACCACTTAATGAATATTTCAACAGTCGCGCGATCTGTACCAAAACCGTTGGTAGCGGCCCAAATAATCAAAATACAATACAGCAAACAAAGGAGAAAATACATTGCGATTGTAGAGGGTTGTCTTTATCATTCGTATTGACGACCGGCCGTATACGATGATACTTAAATGCATGTTAGAATACTTAAGAGTTATTATGTTAGAGTACTTAAACTTGTTATTGGATAAAGGGGGATATAAACGAAAAGTATGTGCGCTTCTCTTTCTCTTATGGATCATACAGCATGGACACGGTTTAACCAATGGAAGGTTGTCTATGGATTGGTATGAGTATGAAAGGACGAAACATTTCTGATAATGACTAGGACCAAAGGCAGTTACGCAGAATCCGAAGAACGAGAAGGACGTGTCCTTGATCTTGTCTTGAATTAATATTCTGTGTTCTATCATGCATGTGTTTGGAGAAAATAAAAGAATAAATTAAATTATCGCAGGATATACGAGATTGTCGACCACATGTCTATGTCGCTGCAGCTGAGCAAATAACTTAAGTGTTGGACACTTTCGTAGATATCGGTTGGTCTTATTCTGTTCATTAAGGTACTTTGTTTGATTTGATTGTCGAGAATGGTAATATGGGGAAAAACAATTAGGAAGAGCAAAGGAAAAAAATAAATAAAAACACCTGCAGTTATGTAAGTCTTACATATGGAGTTTTCTTATATCCGTTTACTACTGTAGTGATGAATGCAATCTGCCCAGAAACCTTTAACTTATTTTGCATAAGCCTTCCGCACCTGCATAACTAATGTGATAATGACTAAAAAACGCTAAACGATAAATGGCTTTAACAGAAAGTCCACTCTAGGTAGAGTTTTCCTTAAAAATAGCCTGATTATATACATATGCACAGCAAGATCGCGGTGAAACAACACTCGGCACTGTTATTATACCTAAAAGAAAATAGGGGTAGATTTTTTCATAGCTTCTTTGAATATGAGAGCTGGTAAATGAAGGTGTCATCTGTCATACTAGGTTTAAAAAAATGGTCCTAACTATCAAGCTGGTACTATACCTATACAAGCTAACCGCAATACATCTTCCAGCACGAGTACGATAACTTCGGCGCTAAAAAATGATAACGGTTTTTTGTAGAGGGCTTAAATACAAGCATTTTTTACTATGGGAGAGGCGTCTACCTTGCCCTGTTTAGGAGGTGGGGCAATTTTAGAAAAAAATGTCTTAAAATGGAAAACAGTATATTAAAAGACAATGGAAACACTTACAAAAAAGTGCAGTAGCAGTTTTCAAACTCAGAAATCTGTTATTAATTTAATATATTTGGGTCAAAAGTTTTTAAGAAATTCGCAAACAAACATAAAATTTTGCTAAGAAAAACATAAAAAAAAAGTTTAAACCAATTTTTTTCAAAATTGTGAAGTGAAGTGATAAATTGCCGCAAAACAACGCACCACCTTCACCAATATATGGCACTTTTCTTTTATCGAAAATACTGCCTTGAAAAATATAAGGACGACTTGGGCTCCCAAATAATGGAATTTTTACTAGACGTAAAAAAAGTATACCCATGTTTTATCGATGGTGAAGAAAGTATGGGTTTGCGACTGAATGACTTTGACCCTCCCACCGTTCACAGTGCACACATCTTACCATTAAAGAAGAACTTAACGAACTCGACCGTAACACCAGTAGGGACGATGACTTCATTGACGAGTCTTACAGACCTTTTTAATAGGTATACTGAAAATTAACGACTATTTTGAACTAACTTCTGACTAACTAGGACGCGGAATGCAATGCAATTCTACCTCCTCGTGGTGCGCTCTAAGTAGTGCTGTACTTTACCTACAAAGATGAACCTATTATTAACATTAATACTTAAAGTGAGATCACAGTAAATACAAAAAAAAATGATAAAAACATAGTTTTAGTAATTTTTAATTTTCTCAAAAACTAGAAGACAAAGAACCATTCCGTTTTTTGTTTTCGATTCAGAATTGATTTTAGCATTGATCACAAAAAGCCAATTTATCATTTCACTAATTTTAATTTAGCAAAATTTCGTGTTTGGTTGCGAATTTTTAAAAACCTATTGACACAAATAAATTAATTTAAATTTTGGATTCTTTGAAAACTGTACTGTAAGTGTTTCCATTGTCTTTTAATACACTGTTTTCCATTTTAAGTAATTTTTTTTTACATTGCCCCTCCCGCTTAAACGGAGCAAGATAGACCCCCCACCCATAGTAAAAAATGCTTGTACATATTTAACCCCTCTACAAAAAACAGTTTTCAATTTTTGGCGCCAAAGTTATCGTACCCTCCCGCGCCTTCCTCAAGCGTATATATAGATACCTAAACATACATTCCCACATGTGTTTCCGGTTTATATACAAACATTATTTCAAAGGATCGATTGTAACCAATTTTTCTATTGTCATTGTAAACAGACAAAACCCGCCAATATAATATCGTCGAGGGACACATATTTTACACAAGAGCGTTTTGCTTTGCCAAAGAACTTCAATTTCAGATCATTAATTCAAAACTAGTTTAAATAGAATTCACCCAAAAGTAATTATGTACGTTTCCGATGAGAGGTGACTCTTAAGTCGTTAATTAACGACTTCCGTGTACATGAATGAGAAATCCCCTCAGAGGAGTTGCGGAGGAGTGCAAAAGGAAAAGAAACCCGTTTTACAAACACGTGAAGTACGAAGAATGTACACGTTTGCATGTGCTTCTGCCTAGTATGTAGGTACTCAGGCCACTTCTTCCACTTTCAGTACATTACCCCAGAAATCATATGAGAAAAGAACCGAAGAAAGATGAAAATATAATAATAAAATAACAACTGGGTAAACATCACGGCATGGGTTTCCGAGGAATTCAAAGATGTTGTGAAAAAAAGAAATATGCAGCACTATACCAACCCAAAGAGAACATCGCATGACTACATGCATCCATGCGTGCAGCCCCCTCACGTTGTCTATGACGACAAAGGTACTCCATCATTTAACAACATCCATTAAATTATCGGGAAAGAGATATAGAATACTGCTCCAGAACATTCTTAAGTTTGTATATCATCGTGAATGAAAGTGCCTAATTAGAACATTATTTGGTTACACAGCAATGGTGGCGTTGCATCATCATGTGCGAATAGACAACTGAGTTGTCCTTTAAGGAAAGCAACAAGTGGAAGGAGTATAAAGATTTTTCAAGTAAAACTAGGTCGCGCCAGGCGTATGCGTTGGAGTGCAATGCCTTGGTGTAGATCACGTGTATGAACATTTTCCAAATAACACTTGCACATGCACTTATATTATCTTGAATCTGTAAGTATAGTAGTATCAAGGAGCTGTATAAAAAAAACTGTATATGTGTTAGACGGAAGCACCAAGTGGGTAGGTTGGGTGACAAATTACTGCGGCACTGGTATTAATTATGTTACAGTTTTCTAGACACCTAAAGTAGGCAGCACAGCATAAGAAAGAAGGAATTTCCTTTAGGCATACCAACTGAAAGACTCGTCTGAACGGAAAAAATATTAATTTTATCTTGATAAATATAGTCGCTGTGGTTATGTAGCTAACCTAGGTATTACATTTAAAATTTTTTAATGTGAGTGCAGTGGGATCCCGACCCGTACCACCTGAAAGTTTTTTATTCGAAGATAAAGAGTAAGAACTGTCATGAGAAGCTTCTCAAAAATTATTTACCGTTCGGAATCGGCACAACAAACTGTAGGTCCCATCCGTTCGTGTCAAAAAATATATCTTCGCACACACAATGGTTGGAGAAGCTATAAGCTTTGGGTCCTCTATGGGACGCTTACGCCAAATATTTATTTTAATTTTTCAAACATTTATGACTTTTAAGGAGCTTGGTTAGATAAGGTGATGTAAAATATATCGCTAAGCACGAAGTGGGCATTAATTTTTTTGGGATATGCAGCGTTTTCCCGGAAAAGAGGAAAAAGGACGATTTTAAAATTATGTGCAAAAAGTGAATAGGACAACCTTGGCTGCTTACTGACAAGTGGAAAAAATCGTTTAGCAAACTCTAGCGGTATTTAAATGAAAGGTAATTTTGTCAGCCTTAATTTAAAGTCTGAGATTAAAATCTTCTTAGACCAAAGAGATGTGACTTAAGGGGTCACGCATATATAAACAAATTTTTATATAAAAAATAAAATATTTTATTCAAAAAGAATTTTATGAAAAAGAATTTCTGAAATTTTCAAAGAAAAATATTCAAAACTCCGCCATTGTGACGTCCTTGTGAATTGTATCTCGAAGACCTGTGTAAAATTTCATCTAGATCGGTTGAGTGGTTTTCGAGAACTTTTGACAACCGACTTTGAAAACATAGTTTCGAGAAAAACGCGTTTAAAGTTTGGATAACTTCAAATAAACCTCGTGATTCAATTGAGTGCGCACCTTCCCAAGGATGTATCTCCGAAACGTTTATTCGCAATGACTTGAAAATTTAGGATAATGTTCTCGATGTGTTGTGGAAATTAATAAGACAATAAAAAAAAATTCGATTTTTTGAAGCTGTGAAACGCATGTAACCCCTTAAGAATCCTAATTGACCTTATCACGAGTTTTAGTTCTTTTAAGATCATTGGGGTTAGACGCCTATTCCATTAGGCCTTCGTGAGAACTGTATGAAAGCTGATGAAACGGCATCACACTTTATTTCCGATTATCCAGCTTTTCCCAGCACCAGACTTGCTTGGCAAACACTTCGTCCATGAATAGATCTCATTGTCAGTAAAATTGAACTAGCCAACCTTCTTCGCTAATTAATTCCTGAATGTACCTACATAAATTGACCGATCGAACCATGTCCGTCTTTGCGTAACAGTTTCTGTGACTTTTTAATAAGAGCACGGACGCAAACATTTGTAGCATATTCTCCCTACAAATGGTCGAGTTTAAATAATCCGACTGGTACTGCCATAATTTAGAGAAACACAATCCTTCGATTACATTCTTCCCACCATTATGTGTGCGTGAATATATTTTTTTTAAACGACTTTAAGAAACCAATTTTATGTCGATTCCGAACAGAAAATTTGAGAAACTTCTCATGATAGTTCTTGTTCGTGGATGCATGTCAGACTTTTGCAAGAGGTAGTATAGCGAATAATAAGCTTTAGCTGATTATAAGCGCTCCCGTGCAGAGATGGGATAGATAAGAACATCCCTGGAGTGCCATCAGATACAAGTAACACATTTAAAATGCGAATGCATTCCCGCAAGAGTGCAAGCGAGGATGTGAGTTGATACGATCAACAAAAAATAGCAGGAGTATGAACGTTTTGAATGTGGCAAGTCTAAAAACACTTGGAACACACAAGTGTAACAACGCAGGCATTTTATTTGCCTCTGTGATTTATCCATAACTTGGATGACAGCCTAAATTTTGTTGAGGTTAAAAGGGCGAAACTCACAAGCGAATCAGTAGGAATGCAGTAAAAGTAGAAATCTTACGATCATTCACTCCTGATTATAACGCACTTACCTCTGAGCTACTGCACCAACGTATATTAATTTTTTTTTAACTATTAAGCCGCCTCATGGTATCGGAATTATATATTACATTACATATTGTAATGGCCTTGTTTTCAACCGATACTTACTCTGTCAATCGTTATCTCGGTTACGCCTACGTTGAATTCTGAAGGTATCGGGTTTTCCAATATAGATTTGACAACTTTTTTATTTAAATAAGAAGTGCAGATATGGTGGCTTGGGATCATCAGTGGATTGCCACAAACACATCTAATCCAGACGTACAATCAAAACATTTATGAATAAAATTCGACATCGTTCATATGTCATATGTTTGCAGCGGTCGATTCGATGAATCCAATTTTGTATGATTCGGCCATATCTCTTATTCAATATTGCTTTTGATCTCCTATTAGAAAGCCGGCTAGTTGGCAGAGATCAATGATTTAACATAGCCCCATTAAAAAAGTCTAAAGGTAAAACATGTTTATAGAATTGATATTTAAATAAGTCGATTGTTGCACCCGCTTGGCTGTTTGGCTTGTGGCACCGTCTTTGTGAAATTCACCATGATGAAAATATTGTTCTTATTAAATGTGAAGAACTGTGACATAGAAAATTGGATCATTGGTTTAACTGCTGTTCAATGTACACGCTTTAAGACCCTTTAAAGCTTTGTGAATAGAAGAAAACCATATAGAACGCAATCGTATTTACGAACACCATATCTTGTGCCAAAAAAAGCGCCCTAATCGCTCAGTGAACAATAGTGAAAATCACTTCCGTAACCACGCTCTTATTCGTGTGTTGTTCGGCTACTGCTAATTGTTCGCCGCCAACCAATAGATAAACTATCAAATTGACGAGTGTAAATTGTTCAACGAACATTCACAATCGAAACTTAAACCATTTTAATCAGTAAAAAAACCGGCACCAGTCAATAGATGGCGCCATAAAGAGCATTTAAAATAACTTGTGGTTACACAAAATCCTAGACGGTCGCTTCGAAGCAGGGATGAGCGAACAAAATTATTCCCTCGGGTGAAGAGGAGCATGATAAATCCGCTAGAGTATGTATTTTGTTGTTTTCCTTTTGCTCCGTTTTCTTCATAGGAAGTGTTTCCTCCCTACCTCCTTACCAACGTCACAGCCAGTAAAGAACTTATTTGAAAATGTCAACGAACTCACCCACCCACCGCCTGACTGTGACTCGACGATTTTTACGTGCGCTTTTGGATGGGTCTTTATGTATGAGAAAATCGATGTTCGCAAGCATCTATGTTCATATGTGCGCAAATAATTGTATATTGCCGGGGCTACTTGATATAGCTTTTTAAAAACACCCTTGGCACTCATCAAATGGGGGAGGCGGCAGCAAGCAGATATTATTTTATGTAGGTATATAGCATCTAGTAAAGTGCGACTATGTGTGTGTAGTTGAACTTCAGGTGAAATGGGGAAACTCTTTCCCTCTTTTCTTTTCTCTTTGAATTTTATTTTTAATTTTATCTACAATTCGTTGTCGTTCCATTTTTGCACTTTATTGTGACGGATGTCATTTGTGGGAATTCCAGGAAATTGTTGAATTCGCCTTTTACAGGTTCATTGTTGCGAGATCGCTTTAAGATTGGTTGGATGGATGCTCTGCAGGAGGTATTACATTTAAGGTGCACCTAGAACTGATGGGGCAATTGGACGAAGATGATTGATTTTCGTAAATAAAATCAAATGAGTAGAATGTACTGACTGTTTTGCTAACACAAATATGGTTAATTTACAATTAAAAGTTTTTCAATAGAAGATTAAGTTATGGCAGCGAAAGGAAAGATAAATAATAAAAAAAAAAAACAAATAGTGATGCTTCCCTTAGAAGATGCTATATTATATTTTTTTAATTCTCTGTAACTAAACATTATTGAACAAAAAATAATTCTGAGATATGTAAATATAACAATTGACTTCTGTGGGTGTTCCTAGTTTGCTATATTTCTATGGTATCGATGTAGATTTACAGTTTTCATCACAGAGTGCCCCAAAACGTGAAATCTTTCAACAATAATACCCAATGACAATGATAAACTGCTGTCAAATGCATTTCCCTATGCCAACGTACAACCAACAGAGAAGAATATTTGAGAGCAAATATTTAAGTTAAGTCACGTTCTATTCGGGAAGAAGAAAAAGAGGAATTTCTATGATCTCCAATGGAAGTTAATTTACTTTAAGTACTGGAACATTCTATAGATACACAATTAGATACTTTATTCATCGTTTGGATGGACTTATTCTGAATGGGATTAAATAGCAGAAGCTATATTTGATTATGTGCCGATGGTCCACTATTACGGTGAACCCTTCTCTACTTTGAAACGAATAGAAGGGATTTTATTAGGTAAGCGATGTGATGATGGTCTTTAAATGTTTCCCAGTCTACACCGGCAAGAGGGACGAAGATTGAATTTTTTTCCGGTATATAAAGAAAATTAAGGTAAATGAAAGGCATCCTAAAGTTCTATTTCACACTAAGAATAAAAAAAAAAATCTTGCCTTATTTACATCTCCGTTCTAAATCATTAAAATTCAATAACATTAAGTCGACGACTTCAATCCATCTTAATTCATACCCAAACTCATCATATACCATTTATTACCAATATTCCTCAGATATCAATGCATCGTTGTAGTATTTCATCCTACATTTGCAATGGCATATCTTACACTCAACATTGGTATGTTAATGTGGATGCGATTTAAATGCGAGAAAAACGAAAAAAATTCCATCAGACGGCGATAAGTGTATTATAAATACTCATTATGTTTCATATGCCATCATATGCGAATTGTTAAAAATTTAGAAAATAAAAGAAGCATAGAATTTAAGTAAATAGAATACAATTTTCTGAATCTTTTAGATATCGTTGTTAGTGCATTTTCTATCATAACTTCTTGTCCCCAACTTTATACCTATGAACACCATTTTTCAGGAAAAATAGAAAACGATTTACAGTCAAAACTCGATTATCCGGGAGTCGTTTAACCGGAACACTCTATTAACTAAGATTTTTGTTGGAAAACTCCAGCAGTTGAATTGATCTGTTGAAGATAGTGCCTTCCGTGTTGACACCTGCCCTGCGCACTATCTGCTCAAGATGAAATCACACGACAGCTCATCTCCTTGTCGAAATCCGGTGCACGTTTGAAAGAGTTCAGATGAGCTGCTGCCAAACTGCACATTGCATCGCGTGTTATCTAGTGCCACGCGAAACATCTGGATCAGTTATGACGGGATCCCGAGTTCGGGCATCGCCACAAAAAGCACTTGACGATGAATGCTGTCATATGCGGCTTTAAAGTCGATGAAGAGATGGTGTGTCTCGACTTGAAACTCGTTAGTCTTTTCCAGGATTTGCCTTAGTGTGAAGATTTGGTCTACAGTTGATCTGCCGGGCCGGAAACCACACTGGTAAGTGCTGATTAGTATGTTGCAGAAAGGTTTCAGACGTTCACACAGTACGTTGGATAATATCTTTTATGCGACATTAAGCATGGATATGCCTCGATAGATCTTGCAAGACCTAGGATCGCCTTTCTTGTAGATGGCGCTTTGAGTTTCATAAGTAACATAGCTACTCGACTTAAAAGACTAACCGAGGAAATTATTGAGATGATAAATATCCCTATTGAATCTGGCCATGAGATTGAAAATCTTTTTGATGAGTCACAAGATGTAGCAATAAGAAAATTCCATTTGAAGAGGCAGTTAAAGCAAATTGTAAATTTTTGAGTTTCTTAGAAGAGGCTAACTGTCCTAGAATAACACCACAGGATTGTGTTATAATTAGATAATCGAGTTTCAACTGTATTTTAAATTCGATGTTGATATTTTAAACTAATATTTTAAAATGACTAAATTTAGCTTTAGAAATCACAAACTTTTAACAATTATTAAGAGTTATAGTTCATAATTAACGGATTTGGGGCTTTTGGGCGGTAACAAAAATTCGAGATATTTCCTAAGGAATCTTTGAAAATGATTTATAACTGATGACATTAGTAACGTGTATGATGTACAGAAATCAATAACCGAAAAAGGGTCCGTTCATTAACCAGCAATAAGCACAAAATGTGGGCTTAAAATTTAAGTGGCTTAAAAGTACTATATAAAAGTTTATATCCGCAGCCCCAACTCTTGCAAAAGCCTATTCGACAACCATCGAAAATTTAGAGCTTATATAATGAATCGGCATTAAACTATCATGAAAAGCTTTTAAAAAATAAATTGCTGTGCATTAAACTGTTGGTCGTATTAGTTTCAAATAAATATATCTTCGCACGCCCAATGCTTGCTGTACGTCCTGTACTACTCTTTATTTATTTTACAAACTACAAAAGGGTACTAGTTTGATGTCGGCAAGGATATCTTTTTTCGTGTTTAAAGTAGTCCATCACCGATGAGTAATTTTGCAGGTGACCCCTTTGAACCCGCAAAGAAATTAGAATAAGGTCCGCACAACAATTCTCTCATATAACCTGTCTGGGTGGATGGGGTTGCTATAAAGATACACTTTATGGGGGGCCGTCATTAAAACCTATATATAATTACTTATATGTGTAAAAGCTTTTGCACGTAAAAGCCGAGTTTACGTTTGAGGGCAAATTCAGAGTGTCACTCGAAGTCACTCGAAGTTGACAATCTGGTTAGTCCATGCTTTTGATCCATAGAGTAACACTTATATCATCAAAGTCCTTTAAGTACACATGTCGTTTTCTGATTTGATAGCATAGCTAGCTCGACTCTGTTCTTTGTTCTAACATAATTATGAACATAATTGACAATATTTTCTCTAGTTCTGTTTCTATACTCGCAAACGCTATGGAAACAGTTGAATCAGTTTAAAAAACAGAAGCGCTTGATTTAACAGACAAAAATAAAATGTTGGGTTTTGCCATCAAAACTATTAACTAATGTCTACAAAATGTGTTAAGTTGTTTTTGATTTGTTTTGTTACCTCAAAATTATAAATATTCACTTTAACTTGACATAACTGCAGTTGGGGAGAGGCACTTCTTGTTCTTGGATGGTTGTCAGAACTTTGCAAGTAGTGGATTTGTACCTGGGACCCTTCGCTTTGTAGTCCAACTTACTAACCAATGAGCCACTGTGCTCACCTGGGTTTTTTTTAAACTCAACTCTTAATGATATCTTTATCATCATATATTTTATCATCTTTATCTTTGTCATCGACAAGAGCTGCATGTGATACACTAAATTAATCTCCTGAGAATTTTCTCATTCCCTGAGCGGCCGAGATAGTTGTATTCTTGTTAAACTGACAGAGAGCAGCAGAAAGGTAAGTGATAGCTCAAAAAACTCTGAGGAATAATGAATTTGAGCCATTTTTGTATTGAAACATTTCTGAAATACCTGAATGAAAACTCCACCCCTAGAGAACAAAATCTCTTCTTACCCAATGTTTTTAGAATACAAGGAAATCCAATGATATTTTTTTTTAATATTGGATATATTTTCACATTTCGTAAGTTTGGAACAGCGCCACCTAGAGTAAATGAAACAACGTTTTTCTGTCACCAGAAATCAAATTTGAAAGCACTCAAATACAACAATTTAACACCAAATACCTTTGAATGAAATCGACTTCCCTACACTAACTTTCTGAGATATAAAAAAAAAAACCAACAAACCATTGAAACTTTTTTGCAAAACTCCACTGACACACTTTGACTGTTTCTGTTCATTCCCCAGCTATTCTCGCCCCAGCTATTCCAACCCATGCAGCACCTACTGTTTGCAATTTCATAACCCACATCAATTTTCCCTAAGTAATGAGTTTTTTTTTCTTTTTTTGTATTTCCGTCTACATTATGTACGAGTACACGTACATACATATCTACTTCAATTTAAGCAATTGTTCGAATCAAGAAAGCACGAAAAAAAGAGCCTATCCATCTACGACACGAGTGCAACGTGTTGCGTGCAATCAAAATATTGCTGATTCTTCCACATGCATTTGTGCCGAGCATATATGTATATACATAGTTGTAATTTGAAGTACGTAAGTAAGTATACAGTTTGCCAGTACCAGATAGACCCAATTTATGAATTGACTAGCTATACGAATATTCCCATGTGATATATTTTATCTGGATTAGATGCACCGATCTGGAAGGCATGAGAACCATGTCATCATCTGTGGAACTTTGGATTCCTATACTGTTGGAGCTCCGTTATGCCTTTGTTCTCAGTCGCTCCCTCTATTATGTGTGTCTGAAGCGATTAAACAACAAATAAGAGCTTAAATCGGAATATGCCGCCCGCTTCCATCCCGAGAACAATGTGACGGATACGCTATGAATTTAGCAACTCATGGCCATATTAGTTTTGGTTTAGAGCCGGCTTTTTGGATTTGGTAGATTGCATTAATGTCCGAACATTTAACAGCCATATTCATATTCAAAAAAAAATGGGTAATAGAAATAAATCTCATTAAATCCCCGAGCCGTTCTAGGAATGATATATGGCTTTACTGTCTACATCGAGGTCGTTAACTTAAACGACAACGCTGACCACGTTCACCTGAGGTATGTTAGACTGCAGACCCACAAGTGAAGCAAAAACGACGACGGGGTCATTCAAGAAAATTACCTTTTCGAGAACATCCACAATGAAAATGGTTTAGACAAAATGTAGAAGATCCCAACTGCTCTCAATATGGTGCGGGCAAGGTACCTGCACATAGCAAGCGGGCATTGGCAGACAAAAAGGGCCTTAATAGAGTAATTGTGATTGCATAAGGTAAGAGGTATGTACAATATACTTTACTCTTACCAAGGTTTTTTGTGCGTTAATGAGATGAAATATTCTTGTCATCGTTTGTAACTATGGCCTATTAAACGTTGCATTACGTAGTGCAGTGCATATAATGTGAGTACATAATTTATTTTTACAGTGTGATGAGAGAACCAGAATGGGACGAGAATTTTATGTCTAAGAAATATGAACACACATTTTCCATTTCGAAACGTAATGCAATTGCTTTTAACGCAACAATATATGGGTTGCATGGCTCTCAAAAGTTTTAGATTCTCTCACGTTTTATTATTGCGGTTGTTTGGGTACCTATAACACCGAGTGGAAACGCCTAACTTGTTTGAGTTATGACTGCGTTATTGGGTTTAAGAGTTCTTAGGATGTAAGAGTTTTAACTGAAATTTCTGCAAATTAATTGTAAGTCTTTTAGTTATACAACTGTTTTGTATTAGCAGTAGAATCTGTATTTCCAATTTCAAGTTTTAGGGCACTGTCTGTCTAAATTTTAGAGTGTTTTGTCTCTTGAGTCTTCATACTGATTAATATCTACCTGTGTAGTTTTATAGAACAATTAGGTAAGGACCGGAGAGTGTGGTTAGGTAAGGTTGAACTGGCCATCGGCGTAAGAGCCGACACGCATAGACGTTTGTGATACTTTAGTTAGATCATTAGTGCTTCCTTATGATATTAAACCTTTATTATTAAACCTTTTAGATGTTAATACATAATCTTATTTCAATCACATAACTTCCTTCCTGGAGTATTTCAGACTCCTTTCTGACATATGACATAAGACATATGAAAGTATATTCATCATAGCGTGCGTGCGCACATGAGGTGCAACAATGCAACAAATAGTCCAGGTCTTGAAGATACCTTAGAATAGTAGATACAGGAGAATTTTGCGTGTGATGAGGCTTAATTTGGGATCTGTCATATGTGGATTTTAACATAACATTTGTTCATGGCAATCTCCAAGGAGTTTTGTTCCAACTTGATGTTACTGGTCGTTATTTTATATTATAATAGATCAAAGGGTGACTTTTTTGCAGTCTTGTTTTTCAGGAATGAATTTGATTCAAAGACCAACCCCAGATTGGTACAAGAACTGCTAATTCACCTGGACATATGCACAGTTTGGTCCGGTTTATAGTCAAGCGGAATCATTGGTATGTATTTCTGCAAAGATGGCATGGGAACAACGTTACCACCAATTGCGTCCGCTTTCGATTTCGAACTTAGTCGAAGGTAGGCCAGAGAAGACTCAACCGTCTGTTTTTTCTTCTCTTTAAACTCACTCCGATCTCTGTCATTGAGCGCTGATGACAAGCAACTGTCAGGAGCCCCAGGCTCGTCAATTAGTGCAAGCATGACCATTTACATTATACGTTCTACTCCTTACGCGGGTATTATAAGGAAGAAAAATAAAAGATTCGCACTGGCGGAAGTTGTTGGCACCTCCAAATAAAGTTGGACAGCAGATAAGAGGCTTATACATGACCGGAAATTTGCTGCTCTGATGAAAATACATCACTATTGAGTCTACCCTGAGAAAGGGGTATAACGTTGACTTTAGTGAGAAATATTAAATGGCTCATCCCATGGAATTCCTCTTATTGTTAGGGAAAATTTAATTCTATTTTCTTTTAAAGACTCGGAGCTATAAGAGACACTTCCAACCTGAATTCAGTAAGTTAAGGTTGTGAGACTTAAAATTGAAAGGCGCTCCCCTTAAAAAATTATTATTACTGGGTTGGAATATAAAAACATTCTGCACCTGCATTTATAAATTAGGCTACCCGTTATCTACTACAAAACAACATTAAAACATAAGGAAAGGCTACAGTCCGCTTGGAGCGAACAGTATGATACCCTATCCCTATCCCTATATGCCACAAAAAAACCTTAAGAAGATAATGGATAGCATTTTATTTCATTCTATAAAATTTAGAAAAAAAAAACATTTTTTTGAAAAAACGCCCCCAAAAAGTGGGCGTGGCCAAAAACTTTGTATGGGCGATATATTGGAAAAAATATGGGCTAAATATCTTGTTAAACATTTTTTTTTCGGTTTCTATGAAAATTATCGAAGAAAACAGCATTTTAGTGAAAAACGCCCACAAAAAGTAGGCGTGGCAAAAAACTTTATATGACAAACTTATAAAGGAGGGCAGTGCCTACATATCTTGTGAAGGTTATAACCCTCTATCTGTCCATCTGTAGCTTTAAATCGGTTTTTTCTAAATTGTGGGCGTGGCAGTGGGCGTATTCAAAAAAATTTTACACTTAACCATTTCGGAGCCCTAGGGAGTATGTGGTCCAAATTTCAGCTTTCTAGCTTGAATTTAAAGGCCTAAAAATTGCGGACGGACGGACGGACGGACGGACGGACATTGCTAAATAGTCTTAGGATTTGGTCCTGATCATAAATATATATACTTTTATGGGTCTACGACGAATATTAAGGGGTGTTGCAAACTATGTGTCAAAATTAATATACCCTTAGGATAGGGTATAAATCCGCTGGTCCAGATGGTTTCGTTCTTTGGTATCTGTTCTACCCTTCAGGGCTCTTTGCGAGGAGGTGGAAAACATCATTGCTCCAGCCTGTCCCCAAAAGTCAACCATTAGCACTTTCGTCTCTTCTTTCCAAGGTCGGAAAGTCGATGCGTTTGATAATTAAAGGCCCTTGACATAGTTGTTCATCAACCTTTTTTATTGAAAATGTGCGCATTTGGAAGTGACTTCAATGGATTGGAAAATAAAAGCTAGTGTTCCAATAGGCTCCGTATTCCGTTTCCGACGCGCTTTCAAATTTTTATAAATGATCTACTGCCTGTATATTTTAATCCTTCATTCAGCTTTTTATATTCACTGCCTGATCAATGTGTCCCACTTCATGCATTGAACTGGAACGGCAAGGTAAGCTTAGCTCATTAAACTCCGATTTCGACAGCCTACTTAAGTGGGATAAAACCAATTGGAATTTAATATGTACTTCCAAAATACAATGCTGTCCGTTGAGAATTCTATTCTCAGCATGGATATTAAAATTGGAATGGCCACATATCAGATGCCGCCAGGAACGGTGCGTTATGTAAGGAAATATTTCACTCCCTCTAATATGGATACAATTTATAAGGCGTCCAAACTTGTGTACAAAGCTCATATCATATCGGTGCTCCAATTACATATTTGAAGCTACTGGACAGGATTCAAAACCGTGAGGTAATATTTATTGGCGATCGAGACATTATGAAATGGCTTGACTCTCTTTTTAGTCGTCCTCGTAATGCCTACTGCCTGTCATTGTTTTATCAGGGTTTCCACCACAAGTGCTAAAAAAAATATATCAAGTTGCACTCCATGAATCGCAATTTATTTTTTGAGAAGCTTCTCACGACTGTTTTACTCTTGGATGTTTGCCAGACATTCGCAAGAGGTGGGCAGCGAATAAAAAACTTTCAGATGGTACTCGTCAAATTTAAACCGGAGACCCCTCGCTTAGTAGTTGAACACACTAAGCCACTGCACCCTCAATTCATCCTTAAGCCAATATGCGGACGTACAGTGAAATAGAATGATGCATGCTTCGAAATGGTCTACCATGCTCGGTTATTCCAGCACAAAACAGTTTATAGACAATCAAAACCAATGTGCATCGGCATCTCCTTCTTTTACTAATCACTAAATTTTCTTTGTTAATTCATAATGAGGGTACCCAAAATTACCTTAGAGCGGAAAAAAATATTGGAAACGTCAATTAACGCGGGGGTGGGAGACCTAAAAGCTCCACACATCCAAACAAATAGCATCTGCATTTGATTGGCTTCAGTGACGAGATAATACGAACCCGGAAAGCCTGCAGATATCTTTTATTTGTTGCCTTATCTTTTGAAATAATGATACCTGAAATACAATCTTTTTGATGAAAATCACTTATCACTGTCTTTCTAGAAACTTCTTATTCTTAAAAACTTCTAATCTCGGTAATATATAAAACCGCCAATATCTCCAATACTAATAAAGTGAATTCCGAAAAAGTTTACTATTTTTTTATGATATTAAGTTGAACAAACCTGCGTACTTCGATTTGTGAAATAATTTTGTTTTTAAAAAAAAACCTTTGAACTCATACCCTATGTAAACAGATGTTACTCAAAAAAAAAAAAAACCGTAGAAGATAAATAAAATTCAAGTAGTTCGTATCGTATTATTCAAATTTGTTTAGTAAAAAAAATGCTACTACCACTATAACAAATCTAAACAAAAAACGTATTTGCCACATGATTTATTGATAGATAAAGTGCTCAATACATTGACCACCACTTTTATTTGGTGTTGTATCTGTTGAATGAATCTCAAGACAAACCATGAAGTAAACCAATGGAAAATTAGCATTACAATTTCAATATGTTTTTTTTGTAGGTGATACTGTTATTCGCATATATGTAAATGTAAATAATTTTTTATTTTTTTATTCTCATATAGTTTATCGAACCTCATACATAAATTAGGAATATGACTGACCTACCGATGGAGAGATAAAATAAGTAATTTCAACTTGAATATAGTGTCGATCCATATGTATCTATAAAAAAAAAGACGGCCAGCGGCACAGATAGTCTTTGTTTCAAGTGTATTAAGAAATGGTACGAGATAAGGTGATCATTAGTAACGTTGGATAACTACAGTTGAAATGTACGAGCAAAGTACCTTAACGGCGTCTCGAACAATAGCGATGATTACTTAAAACCATCATACATATGCCCGGAATTAACTAATCTGTGTAACTGAACAATCTTATTAATAGCCTAAATCATAGTTCAAAATGCAGTTACAAAAGTTATTGACCGTTTGCCCTTTCATGCCCCAATTAAATTGGGACGGTAAATAGTTAGAGCGTTATAGAGATACACACCTAAAGGACGGTGAATTATTGTTACTGTTTATTTGTGCAATTTTCGGTCTCTTGTAAACTTCGTCGAGGGTCTTACAACATGTGCGCATAAATAAAGGGTTTAGCTGACCGTCTTGTGCCAACTGGGTCCACTAGAGATGTCGCAAAAAGTGGCCTGCTCCGTACCTTCTGAGAGAGTTCACGAACAACAGTAACGTTGACGTTCATTGCTTCGAATTTTGCTAAAAGACCTGAAATGTTCCCATGTAAAGGTAAACCGCGGACCAATCTCTGCTTGGCTACCGCAAAAAAAATATTTAAATACAAACCAATGTAAGGATAGGATACACTACCTCTACCTTCTTTAAACATCGTGTGTGCGAAGAAATGTTTTTGACACGAACTTAAGGCACTTAAAGGACTGTTCACATGAGAGCGAACTGCGAATAGGCGAATCGCGAACAAATCAATTTTAATGTATTTATGAATAGAAAATTTCTATTGCTTCTACCACAAAAGCTTGATATTTAATTGATTTAACATACTATCTAAAAAAAACTGAGTCTAAATTGATTTAAATAGCAATATTTACAATTACAAAAATTTTCCCGCGAATTGAAAAATTCTTGCCACGGACTGTCACTCTTTATTCACAATCCACATAATACAATCCGCGAATGAAAAATTCGTTCGAACATAACCTTAAAATTGACACATCTTGCTGCTAACATTTACAAATCAGATTCGCGGGTACCTGCGACCAAAAAAGTTGTCATGTGGAAGAAATGTCAGAATTTACGAATATTCGCCTGTTCGCAGTTCGCGGTTCGCTCTCATGTGAATAATCCTTAAAGGATCCTTAATACAGAGGATATTAGACCAAAAACCCCAGTTTAATGCCGACACCGAAAGGCTTCTCATGATAATTCGTAGTCATAGATGTTTCTCAAACTTTCGCAAGAGATGGGGAAGCGACTAAAAGGTTTTGTAGGTGGTACTGGATTGGATTTGAAACCGGAGCCCCTCGCTTAGTAGTCCAACGCACTTCATCACTAATACTAACCCAATGCAATCACGATTAGTCCAAAATGTCTCACCGCCCTGCGTTTCGGCAACAAAAAAAAACATTTTGTGAAAACTTTTAAAACGCGCATATCTCGATACGCAAAAATAACGAAATTGTGTCTATAAATTTTATAGTCAGAGAATGGGAACAATAAATTCCTATTTTTTTGTGAATTTTACAACAAAAAGAAATTATTTTAATCATAAAAGCATGGTAACCCTGCTTTGAAGCGGTCACTCTAGTTCTTTCACCTCGAAAAAAAATTACCAACAATTCATCATCACATCAACAACATTCAGCAGCACAATTCTCCCATACAACAAGCTACAACCACCCACCATGGTTACGTTACAACACATCTTTCATGACACATTCCCATCCCACAAGAAAGTAGCATGCGATATTTTTTCCTATCACCAGTTTTTTTGTTTGTTTGTTGTTTTCTATTCTGTGTTTATCTTTGCCTCTGCCATTCATTTCATTCGTAGATTATTATGCATTTAATTCTCACTTGTGTGCGATTATGCGATTTTATTTTCCGCTTATTATCACATTTCGATTTTCTCGCAATGCACTTCATTCGGGTTCATTCTGCAATCTGCATGCATCCCATAATAACGACAACGACGAGTCGAAAATACGACGACGACTCACCGTCTAACTGGCGATGCTGCTGGCAGTGATGGAAGGAAAATGGAAATGGCGCATACATACAAAAAGTATCTGCGATGGCAAATATGTAAGTATTTTACGAATACGAAATGAAGAACGAGTATCTGGTGTACGCAAAACGCGATATTCACTATCCACAGGCCACAGCACTAGTAGATATTCTACACAACCAGACCAGATTGGTTTGTTGGTGCGGTTTTCAGTTTGTGAGTCGCGTTCAAGTTGGAAGCAAGTGTTTACGTGTTGTTAGACAAAGTGAATATATTTCAGGTTTTCTGTTTATTTTTCTTTCTGTGTTTCATTGATGCGGCTTCAAATTTTCGAGTTGTGATTTTGTTTGTTTTGAATTTTGATTTTATTTGTTTTGGAATTGGTTTCTTTTGATTTCAATTATTGTGCTGTCAAAAATAGAGGAAAACGTCTTTGCATTGTCTTATTTTTGCTGGAAATAAATATATGTGACAAGTGCTAAAACAATCCCAAAATTGTTAATCCTTTACCTACTTTAAAAAATTGATGGCCTGTGAATGTGCTAGAATTACCTGTGCAAAAATTTAATGAACCACGCATTATGTATATTCATTCGGTACCTAACCCGTTTGCATAGAATCGGTCGGCAGCACTAATCTCTCGCTCTCTTTCTTTCGGTCTTCCTCAACTTCTTGTTCAAGGATTAGTTTTGACAAACGATTAAATTTCTTCATTGGTAAGTCTTTACAAACGTAATGGGTTTTACTTGGATAATTGCTTGCTTTTTTTACTACCCAAACAGTCAGGCTTATAAAGTAGAAATATGCTAGTTTTATGGATTCGTGGTACCTACATGTGGGCTGTGTTGATGGATATCCGGGATTAGGGCATTAGTCGTATAACGTTTAGTCCAATCTTAACGAAAATGTAACATAATAAGCTGATTTGTATGTGGCTATGTCAATTTTATTGTTTCGCTATTTTTGACAAATATTACCAAGCACCCACGTGTCGTTAAGATGTTTTGGAAATTTTCGCCCACAAACTTGGTATAGCATTCATATTCATGATTTGCGACCCAATTTGTGCTTGCAAAGAAGGAATAACACCACCTAGTTGTTTTGGAAACCGTGCGTGTAGTTTTGATGCGAGGGTACATACATATACCTAGGTAGTTATGGTTGAATTTGTCGTGAGCACGATCTGGGAAATGTGAACGCCAAGTCCGGCGCAATAATTAGATATATGTATAACAAAGGGGGTTAATTATTATGACACTTAAATGTTGCCCATTTGCAGTTGAGTGGTTTTTGTCAATAGTATTTGAATTTACATCCATGAGGTGAATGACACTGAAAAAACTAAAAGAAATGTGGATATCTTTGGGCAGAGGTTAGCAAAGATGGATTTTATGTTAGCGCGTTTAGCTAATTTTCAAATGGCAATTTATTAAAGAAAAATGATTAACCGAATTTTGAAAACAAAAAAAAACAATTTTAGTAAATATCCGTTATTATTATATCCAATATTCATACGAACTGAAGTTTCCAAACAGAGTGTTTCCGACTTATTGTTAACTTTTGTACTTTTTCTAAGAAAAAATCATTTACCTTATTAACTGAAGATTTGAGGAGTTAAGGGCAGTCAGATGCATAAAAAAACAGGTATTTTTAATAAATTGTTTCATTAGTAATTTTATTGATTTTATAAAGGTTATAAATTGTATCAAAAGTTATCGCTATATGTATCGGCCCCTGCTTCACAAGAAGTCCTTTGCGGTGACCATTTTAGCTTCCCAAAAGTTCACTCGAATTCATTAAAAAAAAAAAAATATATTATTATAATAATAACCCAAATGGCTACCTCAGACAATTTACTTTCGAGTTTTTAAAAATAAAAGCAAATATAAATTGTTTATAAAAAATCAATAGTTTGACAAAATCCTTCGATCGATGTTTTAAAGAAGTTGTATAAATTGGCCGCCGACCTTCACCCTCTACCAGTGTACTGAATGCCCAAAGTTATTTTCAAATTGAATTTTAACATAAAGGGTGTTTTTTAGAGGTTGGTTTTTCGAATAGAGATAAAACTGGCATTTTGTGATCAAATCTGAGAACTCTAATGTAATTTATATTCAGTTTGGTTTGTCATTTCATCATGAACAGGTTGACAAATAAGCAACGCTTGCAAATCGTGCAAATTTATTTCGAAAATAATGGTTCCGTTCGCGAAGTTTAAAAAAGTTTAAAATTTAAAATTTTGTTCAGTGATGAGGCTCATTTTGGGTTGAATGGCTACGTCAGCAAGCAAAATTGCCGCATTTGGAGTGAAGAGAATCCACATGAGACCCTTGAAACGCCATTACATCCAGAAAAACTGCCTGCTTGGTGTGCTCTATGGGCTGGTGGAGTCATTGGGCCATACTGCTTCCGAAATTATGCTGGAGAGTCAGTTACCGTTAATGGAGACTAGTATAGAGCCATCATAACCGACTATTTTGTTCCCGAATTGGAATGCATGAATGTGGATGAGATGTGGTTCTAACAAGACGGAGAAGAACCACATTCGATTAGCGCAGAATTTCGCGGAATGCACCTGTCAATTGGCCACCAAGATCGTGTGTGATTTGACACCATTGGATTATTTTCTTTGGGGATATGTGAAGTCGCTCGCCTAAGCCAACAAATCAGAAACGTTAGGGGACTTGGAAGCCAACATCCAATGGTTTAAAATTGGACCTCTAGACTTGTCTTTATTCGAACCAGCCGCGGCGGCCACATGCCCGAAAACATTAATGGCATCAAATTATCCTTCCAATAAAGCCAATTTGATGGACATTAAAACGATTTTCTTGTGTTTTATTTCAAATCGAAGTTTTATACCTCTATGTATAATGGTCTATAACATGCAAAAAAAGATATGATTTGTTGGGGCATATAATGCCCAAGTACATGCAAATTTTTATTACTATCTTTTGAAGTAGGTAAACATAATTTGTATTTAGATAAAGAAAAAATTGATTTCACTTTGATCTCATATAAAGAAATGTCAGTTTTGATCCTTTCAGGCATCAGGATCAGATAGTCTCCTGTTCATTGTTTAATAACTCCCAAATTTTTCGTGGGATTCTGTTAAAATTTTCAGAGAATATTTTCAAGATAGATCGTTTTTTTAAATTCTGACTGCCCCTAACCTATCAACGAAACTTTACTGGTGTACATTGCTAAACGATGTAAAGGGTTTTCCAAGTACGACTTGACAAGCTTGATCCAATTTTGTCTTGTTTTCCTATTATTTGCCAACTTTGCTCTGAATGCATTCATCCATAAATGCATACGAAATACACATGCCATTTCCAAAACTTTTAGGTGCTTTTGAGAGAAAATAAAATTACTTTTAAATTCGGTTGGTTCTTTGGATCTTATTCCAATAACGAATATTGTTTTAAAGTGAGTAGTTGACTAAAAATGCATTAGTATATCTTTAATTGTTGCATTGTTTGTAGCAGGCATGGCTTTTTCTAGCTTTAAAAGAAAAGAAAATGAACTTTATGTCTGGTTCCTGATTACTACCTCTTCGTTTCCGATTTTCGGGTCCTGGTGTCTCGATTTTAATAAAATTTCAAAACATTCAGCAAAAATAACATTTTTATCATGGTGAAGTTCACGAACGAAGAACACGGCCAATAATTTAATTACCGAAATTCCGTGACGACACCTAAAGCCTATTTCACCTCGAAATCTTTTGAATTGATAAAGCGCATTTTTGGCTAAATCGCTTATAGGCTTTAAGAAACACAACTGCATGGTGTGGTTTTCATGTCAGTGAAACAGACCATCATTTCGCATTTAACAAAAGACTCATTGCATCTCGACTCAATCCGATTAACGTGTTATATCGAGAAATGGTCTTGGCGATAGACCGCGCTTTTATTTCTTTTAAGTACTGAATTCCGTGAAATTGCGCCAAAAAGTGATTTGGAAAAGATACCAAATTTCGGCGTAATATTTTCGGAAAAAGCGCCAAATATTAAAAAGAAAATTTAGGAAATTAGGCCAATTTTTAGGAAAAATAGCTAAAGAGTAGAATTGAAATTAAGCCAGAAAAGGCTCTTTTTTGGCATAATTTCCAATTTTAGTATGGAAATTGATCCCAAAACTCGTTGTAGAATAAATTACCTGCACCGACAGGGTTCTTGCGTGATAAAACTTTTTCGCATTTTTTCCTTTTTAATTTAAAAAAAAAAAACAAAAGTTTTTTTATGTGTTTTCCAAAACATTTTTTTTGCGTTTCTACAGTTTTCTGAAATGCAAAAAATGCTCAAAAAGAGTTTTGGGATAAAAGCCAAAATTCGTTGCATTTGTGTCAAAATATTTTGGATATTTCTAGGAAAAAATGCCACAACTTTTTATTGAGATTTTTAGTGCAATTTCCATTTTAATTTTTTGGCGTAATTTCAGGGAGCCGAATTATTGTCTTCACAGCTAGAAGGACCATTTTGGGTGTTGGTTTAGTACCAATTCCTTCGATAGTTGTGCGCTTTCCCATTGTCGTAACACGTATTCCGTTGACGAAATCAAACTAGAAATGCTAACTCCAGCAAAATATTCTATATTTTTCAATATCACACAGCTTCGCAAGCCTATCGAAAAAGTTTTAATTCTGCCCTTTAGGGCAAATATGTATACAAAAGTTTTGAATAGTAGTTTTTTTGAATTTTTAAGTACTCATAATCTACTAACTAACTACTTGACCTTCCGAACTATAAAGTTATACAATGACATGTGGGCTGTCAAACAATCATGTTAAACAAGGTCCCCTTGAAAGGTCAGCAGCTGTAATGCGTTGGATCGCATGTTATGACTATGGAATTGCGTCTTATAAGATTCATATAACCTTTAATGAAACCTTTTGTTTGGCTTCTAAATCATAACAAAAGCACATCTCTGTGCATGTTTTAGTTTCCCTATTTTTGATGTTGATGATGATGATGGTGATGGTTATAAAAAAAAACTTTTTTGGTTAATTAATTCATATTTACAATGCAATTCAACCATCTGTACACCAGAAAGTACTCACATTCGTCCATTAGAACTTCATCTTTATGCAAATTAATGCAAAACACTGTTTGCTGAAGTGTGAATTTATCAACGCAATATTTTGGGCAATATTTTTCCCCCGTGGATTTTTGAGAGGCGTATTTTGCAAATGTGCGATGACTTCATCTTTGCCTGAGAACGCAACAAATATGCGCTGTATATCTATTTCTTTTAGTTCTGTCGGTGTTCGACCCCGCAGAAGTTACAGGCGCCATACATCTAACGCCTTCGGAGGATTTGCCAGCCACAAGAGTGTAGGCGTTTATTTTACAACAATTCAAAGCCAAGTGGTTTTTCATCTTATTCAATTAGCTTGGATATTTTGCATGTGCTATTGACAAGACTAAATGTATTCGGTACGCGGACATAGATATTTGGTATATGAAAGTTTGTTTAGTTAAAAATGTTTTTGGATTGAATAGATACTCGTAGATGCATGCTTCTCAAAATATTTAGTTTTCAAAGTAATTATTACTTAGAGTGCTAACTGACTGAAACCAGTGAGTATCTAAAGCAGTCTTTAATATAAATACAAACAAATTTTAGCTCGATCAATAAAACGTCGGATTGGACTTGGTCTAGAGTAGCCATGTTCGCCATATTGGGATGTACTTGGCGTGCGCATTTTTTAATTATTTATGAATTTCATTTTTAAGTAATTAACGTATATGGATCTGGAATGTAATCTCAATTTTAATATCAATATCTCAATTACGTCCGTTTTACTTTGACCGAACTCAACATTCGATTTTTAAACATTACACTCCACAGTGTATACTAATAGAGAAGAATGGAATAATAATGCAGTGACTAATCGGCGAACTGTCGGAAGATACAAAAAATAGGCTCGTACAGGACCTAAAGCCTAGCTTCTCCAACCATTGTGGATGCGAGATACAGACCATGCCGATTCTTATGCAATTCTTGGATATCTGTCAGACTTTCGCAAGAAATGGCCCAGGGAATAAAACCTTTTATTCTGTAGTTAAAGTTCCTAAACCACTGACGGCACGGCATCCGGAATTTGTTGTGCGAAGCCGTATTTTTACGTATTCCTACGGCCTCCAAAGGGACGTTCTAGCGGTCCTTAAGGCCGCACAATGACTGCTAATGAAGATGATTTTCGCCCTCAAGGCGATGGAGTCATTCGAGCTAGTCTTATCATCCTTAAGATTTGGTTTTACTTCATCGCTTCTCAGAAGGCGATAGGGAGCATACCAAGCTGGACAGAGATTCTTTGCCATATTCGTACGGCTTTTATCATATTTTGGCCAATGCCTCTATGATATGTCACAGCTTTTCGCCTGGTATTGGCCTTCATTTAAATTTTGCAATCCTTTCTTTTCCTTAGGTTGCAGAGTGGTGGCTTTATCGGTAAAAGTGCTTGTTCTTGGTCAATTGGCAGACCATTTTTTCGTCGGCTCGCATGTTGACTGATTTGTCCCTGTCCCGATGCACTTCTTATGCTGTGAGTCTTAATTTCAAGGCAGCAGCGGCGAACAAACTTTGAATTTATTTCAATAACCGACACTGCCTTTTTCTGTTGCCTGACTGTCAATAAATATGGTCCATTTTAGATCCATCTGTGTGGTTGGGTATCGATTTATTTGTTGTGGGTTTATTCGCATCTTATTCTTGCATTACATACATAAAATCAATATCATGCTGCAAGAAGATATATATGCAGTCATCTGCAAAAAATAAAATCTAAGCATAACCAACACGAAGACATAGGCCATTAATAAACAACAGGAAAAGGAACAGTGGGCCAAAGTTTCTACCTTGAGGCACACCAGAATAAACAAATATATTTTTTGACAAACAAAATTTAAACTTCACATTCTGCTTCCGATTACTTAAATAAGAAGAAATCCATTTCAAGCTCCATTTCAATCCATATAATTCAATTTAGATAGAGAATAACATGATTCACTTTATCAAACGCTTAACTAAAGTCCGCATCGAAGACATGTGTTTGCAAGCAGTTCACCATGTTCTCATTGCACTGGGATGTAAATTCAAGGGATGTAAATTGAATTAAATTTGTCACAGTTGACTTTTTTTGACAAAAACCATATTACCAACCTGGCCAGGAAAAACGTTTGAAATTGCACATAGTTACAAAAAATTGTTTCAAAAAGTTTTGGTATACAGGACAATTTAGCTATTCCTCGATAATTCTCCAAGTGATGTTTATTTCCACTTTTGTGTAAAGGGACAATGAACGGCAATTTCAAAAGTAACTGAAAGACTCCACTGGACAGCGAAAAGTTGAATAAATAAGTTAACGGCTAACAGATGAAATTTATAGAAGACTTGAAAAAAAAACTAGGAACACCATTCAGGACCAGGAACACAGCTTTCATCTAAGGTCTTTATATATGTATTGCACGATTTCAAATTGATTTAGTCTAAGTGTTGCAATATAACAGTTTGGTCTTACATTGGAGGAAATATAATTCGGTGACAATAAGTCAGTGCTTGAATATGGTGATTGGTAGATCATCATGTATCACGATTGTTATACTCCATATTTGCTGGAAAATTTTAAGAATTCTGTTTTAATTTAATATAGTTATTTCCAGAGTATATTAGGATTTTTTAAAGGCCCGTTTAATTTTGTTAATATGGACTTCATAGGAATGTTTTAAAACAATTTGTAGGTGATGTCTGCAGTCAGTGTATAAGAGGTCATCACAGTAGCAATTTGTCCTTTTCCATTTTTTGTAGTTAACATTTTTTACCCTTATTAATCCATATATTTTATTTTTTAATGCAGTAACTAATATAGTTGTACAAATAGTAATAAAAATTATGTCAAGATCAATTTCGTTAAAAGTTTTTGTCCAAGAAAAAAGTGTTCAAGTCTTTTACGGTACATTTGTTTAAAATCAACCATGTTTTCAGTTGTCAATTTAGATTTAGTTTCAATATAAGGTCTATAAATTACTTGCCATGCAAGGGTCCAAGCTCTGACAGATTTTAACATGAGGGACATTCCGATTGCATAACCCAGTAAATGTTGGTTAAATTAAAGACACCAAATGTAAGCAATTTACAAAAACTAATAAAGTCAGCAATCTGAAAATTTTCATAAACGAATGCAGATGATCCAGAGGGGATGTAAATACCAAAAACACAAACGCAATCACGTAAAGTTAATTCAACAGCAGTTAGCTGGCCATTATATACCCATTAAGTTAACCTAACCCTATACCCTACCAATAATTGGAACTTGCAAAATCCGTCTTAAAGAGCAAGTCTCGGTGTGAAAGAGCATACCAGATCGAACAACTTGCTAGAATTAAAATGCAATTTAATTTTATTTACATTCATTTTCATCATTCCCTCGAAGCATTATTTTTAAGAACTTTAATACAAAATTCGCCAAATCGGCATTCTCCGAATTATGTATGTGTTAATTAATCTTGTTCGTCGAAAACATTCGCTGCGATTAATTTCCAATAAAATTCCCTGTGGCTGCAGATATTTTCAGAAGTTTTAAAGTTTTCATAACTAAATCTCATTACTTGCTATGTTAATTCCTCATTTAGGACAATGAAGAAGTCTTTCACCCTCCCTTGCCCCTTTTAGGGGATTATGATAAACATGGCATTATCTTTCGTCTATATACTTCCGCTTTTTACTTGACAAAGAAGGTGTATGGAATGGAAGTTCTGGGAGAAGAAAATCTCAACTGTCAATTGATATCTGTCGGTTTTTTTTTCTTTTCTTTCGCAACACAGTTACTGCCAAAGAGACGCCTATTGTTCGAAATCAAGGAAACGAACTTATAGGGTGAAAATAACTAGAGGATGATGATGATGATGATCGTCCTTTAGTTCAACACAATGACAAAAAGTTGCAAAGAAGATTAAGATTGTGTAGTAGGATATAGATGGTTGAATCTATGGGGTTACAAAAGTTGACAAACTTTCAAAAAACTTTTATATATATTTTTTTTGATTGATTTTAAGTGCAGTTTTTTTGAAGTTTATATTGAAGTATTCGGTTGAGAGGACGGGTGCTAGAAACTATCGTAATGTTACAAAGAAATATGTATTTATTGGATCTTTTATTCAAACTTTTAGTTAGCATGTCAACAGCACTTTGGATCAAAGTTTTATTGCATTTAATTCGTTCAGTGTTTGTTTTGATTGAAGATGTTCAGTTGTTAAATGAAATAAGTCAAGTCTAGGTCAATAATTCAAAATTACCTATTGGCGAGTTAAGTACAAGAATGCAAACAGAAATGGAATTAGTTCTTTAGGAACTTTTGCAATATACCCTTCTTTACACGAACCAACGAACCAACTCAGGCCATTTTGAGCCCTCCTCTAACTTCGCTTACAACAAAGTTAGAGACATAAAACGCAGGATTTATTGGGACGCGCAGCAGCAGGCTCTACACTAAATTTTAACTGTTTAACATGAGCGGTTCCTCAGTTGACTCACTGACTCACTGAAAGATCATCATAATTATGGATCACTTCCAACAATCTTATTGTTAGAATAAGGTTTGCGGAGAAACCACAGGGAAAAATCGAACATTTGTGATTTTAAATCCAGGGGGCGTAGCAGTCGCCCACTTCTCCTAACTCAGTCCCCAAATGACCTACAATTATGATTTTCTACATGCGGGTTACAGTAATATATTGTTTATTTTTCATTTATAGGGGCCGTGCTAGCCGCCCCTCTTCTTTAACTTTGCACTCAAACGATTTAAAGTTATGAAATTATACGTGGAGATAGGATTTAAAGAACAGTCACCGAAACAAATAAAACAGTGTGGACATTCCAAAATAAAGAGACGTGGCAACCGCCCATTTATTTTACATGTCGGTAGTTCTTTTAAAGGCAAATAAGGATCTATATAAAACAAATTGTATTTCCTCTACACTTCTAAAATTTTCCAAAATTTCCATGATATTTGGCAAGTTTTCAAAATCTCGAAATTTGGGGCTATATACACACGTGTCTTGTACAGGGTGATTTTTTTAGAGGTATAGAACTTCGAATTGAAATAAAAAACAAGAAAATCGTTTTAATGTCAATCAAATTGGCTTTATTGGAAGGATAATTTTATGCCATTAATGTTTTCGGGCATGTGGCCGCCGCGGCTGGTTCGAATAAAGACAAGTTTAGAGGTCCAATTTTAAACCACTTTTTCAAGCATTTGGGGCTGTATGTCAGCAATAACGCCACGAATGTTGGCTTCCAGTCCCCTAACGTTTCTGGTTTGTTGGCCTAGGCGAGCGACTTCACATATCCCCAAAGAAAATAATCCAATGGTGTCAAATCACACATGATCTTGGTGGCCAATTGACAGGTGCATTCCGCGAAATTATGCGCTCATCGAATGTTTCCTTCCGGTTATCATGGCTCTATACCGGTCTGCATAAACGGTAACTGACTCTCCAGCATAATTTCGTAAGCAGTATGGCCCAATGACTCCACCAGGCCATAGAGCACACCAAGGAGTCAGTTTTTGGGGATGTGATGGCGTTTCAAGGGTCTGATGTGGATTCCCTTCACTCCAATTGCAGCAATTTTGCTTGTTGACGTAGCCATTCAACCCAAAATAAGCTTGCGGTAAATTTCGCGAACTGAACCATTACTTTCGAAATAAATTTGCACGATTTGCAAGCGTTGTTCATTTGTCAATCTGTTCATGATGAAATGGCAAACCAAACTGAACATAAATTACATTAGAGTTGCCAGATTTGACCACAAAATGTCAGTTTTATCTCTATTCGAAAAACCAACCTCTAAAAAAACCCCCTTTATTTTCAAAACTACAAATTGAAAAACTTGCCTAGTATTAAAATATAAATATTACTTGTGAAATTTTTAATAACTATTGGCGTTCCTTTTTAGATCTCAGTACTTTTTGTGGCTGACTTGTATGGCAAAAGCGATTGTTGTATAAGAGAACTTTGCTAATTTTTAACATTTATGTTTTTGGTGTGATTAACTTTTCAGCAAACAAGAGAAAAAAAAACTCCCTAAAAATAACAAGTAAATTGAAGTTCCACAGGGCAACCAACTTGAACCACTTCACTTGCCCTCTCACCATATTACTTGCAAATGCGCTTCAACAAATTTTACCATCATTTCCTCCTCCCTTTCTCTTTCTCTTTCCATGCATCACCGATCACCATTAACAAGGAAAAAATAGAAAGTGCTGCTTGCTGACTGACTTGACTGACCGGCTGCGACCGTGTTTTGTTCTTCTTTTGGCATCATCGAACGGAATCATCATATTACCCTGAGCGTAGATAGGTATTTTATTAATTTTTCTCTAGCACCACGAGTACGTGGTTGTGTTGTGGTTGGTTTACATTCAACACGTATCCATTGCGTTAAACTTAAGTGACATTCGATTCGAATCTCATTCTCATACGTTGTACGCTACGCTAGAGACGTCTTCTCTGTTGCGGTCAGTTGCCATTGCCACAGTGACTGCGATTGCAATGCACCGGTCCGGTGCCAGTGCCATACATAAAAATGACAAGCAGACAGGTGTATAAGTAGATACAGATGTGTGTGTATGAATGTATAATTAATATACGCATGTATTGTACCTAGGCTTAAAACTTGGTGGTTGTACCCATGCGCCCATGAAAAGCACTCTTAGGGGAAAACCGACGATGCACTACAATACAAAATTGCGCGTCGCTATCGTCGCGCGTACGACATTGTCGGATCATGTTTGTTGTTACGACGACGACGAGTGACTGCCCCGTTAGCTTGTGGTAACAAAAAAAAAAAAACGAGTTACTCGCATGGCTCTGGAAGTAGTTGGAGTTCCTAACTATGTAGTATGCTATGTCATAATTGAATTCTAACGGGACTTTTTGCTGCTTTGTTTTATAACAGCAAAGAGAATAGATTGTCATACTTAGCTGTCAAAGATAAACTGCTTTTTCTAGTAAACGTAGTATGTCAACGAAAAGCGAACGGTTTTAGTGACATTGGTATTGTAGGTAAAAAGGTCTAGTGTTTAACCCTAGGCTGGGCTAGTGCTTGACAGTAGAGTGGTAAGAGATAGTATTGAAATAGATTCAGATATGAAATTAAATGTCGATTCCATTATGGTTTTGTGTTCTATTATTTGGAGTGGAACATTTTATTAAGGAAGGTAATGTCGCTTTGATTAGGTAGATAGCATCACAAAATTGGCAGCATTTGTCATTTTGTAGTGTCATCTGTCAATCATTTTTAAGCAAGTTTGTACATAGTAGATATTTGAAGAAAATTTTATTAAAAATTATCGGCCACAACTGGGATGGCGAAACGACTGAATCGGAATACAAATTGTACCTATTAACTGTTTATGATTAGTTCGCAGAATGAAATGAAGCAAAATATAGATTTTAAGCTTTTTTGATTTCAAAATTTGTAAATAGTATTATACATTAAAGTTTAAATAATAAAAAAGTGTACTATGACCCTTTTATAACGGAACTTTTACAGCATCAATGCGAAAATTGGCACTATGTCACTTTTCGATTTGGAAAACGATTAGAGGAAAATGGGCGGCAGTTAACTGAATGGTCAGTTTTTCTATCACGGGTGAATCTTAAAATTCAAAATCCCTCAAGTTTAAATAAGTGCGGTGTCTATCAACCGAAGGTTCGCAACATTTACGGCCGACTTACTGTTATGAAGCTGGTATCCGACATTATTATCACCACATATGCGTTGATCGTCACACCGCCCTAATGGCGCTGAAATCATGTGTAATCAGATCGAAGCTAGTCTAAGACTTTTGCTCAATGATTAAGTAATCATGCGTGTAAGACTTTGCTGGATGCCCGGTCACCGTAACAGAGGGTAAAAAGATTGTGTGGGCATTGTTGGCGCATCGAGAAAATGAGCATAAATGCAGCTGGAAAACTTTAGTTCGATCAAAGGTTAAATAAAAGAAACTGTCACAAACATCGCTAGTCAAAAGTGGACTAACTTAATAGGTGACAGAGTATCGAATGGCCTTGAAAAAAATAGAAGGATTTTAAGTCTGAAAATAACTCGACTTAGGACGATACTTGGTATCCTGTCTGGACAGTGTTTCTCAAGAAGCATGACTCTCAGATCCAGAGGAGTTTTATTACAATCGCTTCATAGGAAATTACAGACATACTATGTGAATATGGAATTGCCCATAGCAGAGGGAAGCATTTGGGAATCTGCCTCCTTAATAACCTTGAAATTGTGACTGCTGTGGCGATAATACATTTTTAATTTTTTGCCGTGAAATAAAATGCTTCGAGGAAATATTGTTTTTCCAAGAATCGCAAAGAGCGCGTACCATAACAATGCCTAACGTAACTTAGCTTTAATGTTACTAGGAACTAAGACTAAAAAAAGTCTATGTGACTCACAAAACATCGGATCAACATGATTTAGGGCGCTTTTTTAGTTCACCGTTTATGCGTTAGAAAAGAACATCTTGAGCTTGCAGCATTTAAAATATAAAAACGAATAAAACGTTTCAATGACAGACGTTTATTATATATGTGCACACATTACGTTTTTTTAGGAAGACATTCAATAGCGATTACCCTTTATTTTACATAATAGTGGTTCTAACCCCAATCCCACTGTTATGAACTTTACATATTTTTTTTCTGAAAATGTATCACAATCATTTGTACCTGGCAAGTGCAGTGCAACTCATTGACATATGTCATAGCAATAATATGAACAATTTTTTTTTTTATAACCCAAATCAAATTCTCAGCGGAAACCCCACGTTAACTTTTAGAACCGCACTGTCAAGAAACGTGCTTCGACTACGCATTAACATATCTGTCATGGCAATAAACTTCACATGTCAGTGACAGCTATTGAATCAGATCCACAGAAAGTCATTCCTCGGTTAGTTTAGAAGAGCTGCTGCAATGCAAGTGCCGAATGAATCAGGCATTTACCGAAAGCGATTTTCGTTTTTTCGCTTCGCCTTCATTAGCATAATTCATTGGCGTTTGTGGCGCAATAAACGCGGTGCGTCAAAATATGGTCTGCGTGCAAGTTTGTAACTAAACAAGAGCGAGAAAGAGAGTATTGCATTTGTGGGAAATTATCATCCAGAAAGTTCTTAGTTTTCATGATAAACTCGCAAAACAGACGAGTCCTTAAAGTTCAACAACATCGGCACTTCACTTCGCGTAGTCGCATCTTTACAAAATAAAAGAAGAAAAACAGATATTCTTAAGTTCCGCTTTGTGCTTCGTTTGCCAGCGCAACTAATGGTTTCTTGTTCAAAAGGGAGCTCTTCCCCTTTCTGCAGAAAATGTTAAATAAGAAAAGAAGAGTCCTATAAACGCATTCACCCATTATGTGATACATCTATTTGCATATTCAATCCTTCTGGCCTGCTTCAGCTTTGGGTTCTCAGTGTTGTTGTCAGGCAAACATGATCTATCCATGAAATGCACATCATCGTTCGTTCTTCGTGCAGGAAGAACAACGACCGATGACATAGAATGCTGGATGTGACGACGATAGAGTTGTGCAGGAATGGAGTAAAATCCTCGTTGTCCTAATTTTCCCATTTTATTAAAAGCTTTCTCTCTCTACACATATATTTGTCTTCGTTGTGTTTTGGCCTCACAAGCACAAGGCACTATAATGCAGTCCTCCGTACGGAAAGAAGTAGGCACAACAAAAGTGTCATCCTTTTAATTTTTCTTTGAAACGGCATAAACGACGTAGTGTATTTGTATACTTGTAGAACTCTGCCTCACGTCTGTCTTTGCATACACAGCTTTAAGTTGTGTGGCTTTGTTGTCCTAGTATAAGTGGTGAATCAGCACTTGATCTACAACCCACATACTCCAAGAGACTGCGCCCAGCATCAACCCGGAGGGCAAGTGGCAAGTCGTTTAGTTGCGGGGAAGAGGTTTTTTTGTTTCCTTAAAGGTGGAAATGGAAACAGTTCCAGTTCTCCTGGTTGTCGTTGACGTCTTCCGTTTGGACTGTGTGTCGACGTTGTTGGTCGTCCGTTTTTTTGAGTTTACTTGAAGTCCCCTTTTTTGTGTGATTATTTTCTGGAGCGTGATTGTTATGCTGATTGGGATTATGAAGATGGAGGGATAGCATTCCTCTATCCTTTTGATGGTTCTTCTTGGTTTCTAGAGTCCTTTCAAATAGGTACTTCAGTCAAAGCTGTCCTACATGCATACAATTTGCATTTCTTTTCCCCCTTAAGTTGGTCGATTGGTTGTCTAGCTATGAAGTTTCCTGTTTCCCATGAAAATTCATATCGCAATTACGTAGCTTAGCGCATATTTTGTCAAAGAGTGTGCTTGTACGCTTTTAAGACGAACATTCTAACCAGGCATATTGTGGACATATAGGTATTGTCCAGAAGAAAATGCTTAAAGCAGGAGACTTCAGTTGGTTGTTTTTGCATAATGAAATAAACTAGCTTAGGACTAGTTATAGTTTCGATGTATCTCTCAATTTTAATATGTAGATACACCGATATCAAGACTGTTGCAATGCAAATTATTTAGGTTTTATTTTGTTTAATTACTTACTTAGGCGGCTCTACAGTTAGCGCGGTCTGGTTTTTTCCAGTTGGTGGTTGAATCCCAGTTAATTGAGGTCCCCTTACCTTGTATGACACCTATAAGGCCATGCTTCCAGTAGAGGTATGTTTGTAACTGCGGTTTTTATACTCGCAAACGCACCTGTGAGAGCTCACTTATATGAAAACCAGCAGACTTTTGAAAGATCGTACCTCGTATGTCACATGACAGCGAGTCGCATTGAAAAGAAAAGTTGTCCTTCTAATTCGGTATAGGGCCGGTCTCCGAGCCTTTTCTATCCAGTTCGTCAGCTTTTTCATTTCCTTCAATTCCCTCCTGTCCGGGAACCCAATAGATTTTATTTTTTGTTCCTGGTACTTAGTGCCTAAAGGATTTGAAAGCAGTCTAGTACTGATTTGGAGTCAATAATTGGCGAGCTAAGGGATACCTGAGATGTGATTCCGCGCATTCCTTAATGGCGTTGGGCTCTGCCTGAAGTACACTGGGACTTTTTTCCATGGGTATTGAAACATTTTTGTTTGGTCCGTAGATCTAGCTCCCACACAGAGACCATTTCTGAACCATACGTATATCACATTAGGCCTTTATGACAATTAGGTCCAACCCATGCTTCTCGGTTTGTGATTTCAGTAGAGAAACCTTTATTAAAGCATAGCTATGGATCAAAGCGTTTGATATAGAATTATATCCTGTATTATCAAAAGCACCCTCTATATCCAGAAAAGCGCAGAGTGCAACCTCTTTACAACTAAAAGCCCTTCCTTGTTACGTTTATCGTGCGCTTCTCATGCTCTTCCTTTTTCTTCTGAAGAATTCGATGTTCTTGGCATACTTTTTGCACTCTGCATCAATGGTGTGGTTTTTGGTGGTGGCAACGAAATCGATCAGCCTAAATTCGTTTCCAGTCGTGGTGTAATGTAGGACACGCGTTTCAATTATGTTCTTCTTGCATTGAAATAGTAGATCAGGCATTTTACCTAATAAAATTTTGGCAAAATATCGCAAGTGCAAATACAAAATAAGGAGATGACCATCCTCCAGTAGAGTAGGATTGCAAAGTTCTCAATTTTGTATGTTTTTCCCAGCCATACTGTACTTCGGTTGTCATCTGAATGTCATCCGCTAGATGACACCTGATCACACAGTGTCATCCATTCATCTGTGTGTAAGTGTTTTCATCGATGCAAACGTCCAATCCAATGTTAGATGACACTGTGGAAAATCTAACGATGTCATCCGTGGGACCTTGTCATTCGGATGACACGATCAATGTGAAAAAAATATAAGGAACGGCTACAGTCCGCCTTGGGCGAACAGTTTGATACCCTATCCATTTCCCTATATGCCCTAAAGATAGCATTTTATTTCATTGTAAGTGATATTGTAAAAAAGAAATTTGGCTAAATATGTTAGAATTTTTCTATGAAAACAACATATTGTTAAAAAACTTCAATAACAACAAGTAAGCGTGGCAAGAAACGTTATACGGCAAACTTGTGAAGGAGTCTACATATTTTGTTAAGGTTCGAACAATTTATCCCTTCAACTACAGTTTTAAAACGGTTTTTTCTTCTAAATTGTATTTTAACACTTAACCATTTCGGGACCCCACAGAGTATGTGTTCCAAATTTCAGCTTCCTAGCATAAATTTAAAGGCCTCAAAAGTTAATACAGACGGACGGACGGACATTGTTAAATCGTCTTAGGTTTCGGTACTGATCATAAATATGATCATGACAAAATCAAAATACCGTTAGGATAGTAAATATATAAAAATTGTAGGGGACCCCATCGCTTTTGTCGCTTTATTTTATTTCGCTTAAATTCCCAAAATGTGTCCGTTTTCACTATTAATATCAGTCCACATTATGTTTCTGTTGCATTGGTCTACGTAGTCGCATTATGTTTCTTATCTTTTTTGATCTTCAGTTCAGTAATTTTTGTTTTTAGTTTTTCGGAGTATTTTTAGCGCTCTAACAGACTTCTCCATGGCCCCCTTACATTGGCCTCATACTAATTATTTCTAGTGTTTGTTTGCTTCAATGCACTTTGTTGCCCTGGTTCGGCTTCGTTAAACTATTATTTCTAAAGCCTCTAAGATTTATATTAGTCTTCTGTTTAGTTAATCTGCTTAAACGAATATAAAATTTATTTTTATATCTTCTTTGTTTGTGCCGTTTTATTTTAATTTCGGTAAAAGGTTTTATGTCATTTTCGATTTTCAATTATTACCTAAGTTTAAATTAAGTCGAATTGGTTAATGATCCGACCATATCCATTCTTCTAACAACAAACGTTCCACTATAACATTGCTTAACAACTTTTCCATTTTGCTGGTATATTTAAAATATCTACCTAAATATCTTTTCGTTCTACCGTTTAGCACAATTAGCCTTCAGTCCTCGTAGACTTTCATATATGTTCTACTTTTCCTATTTATTGTTGTGTCTTGTTTTTTCCCCCGCCACAACATACTACTTAATAAATCGCCTACTCACTATCCAAGAAGTTCTGCAGTAATATAAGATAAGCTTCTCATTTTAGATGTTTAAATAACCTTTAGAAACTTACACCAAGAACTTCACCTTCTATCTACTAGCGAATTAAAATTCAAATTGAACGAAACTTCATAAAAAAATAAAAGTCATATACCCTTTAAAATTTAATTTTTTTTTGTCAATAGGATTTCAAATATAAACCCATATAAGATCAACTCAACATATGTTTGAAATAAAATGTTATCGCAATCGTAGACGACGCCCTTCCTTGTACTGTTATCAGAAGTTCTATTGAGATTTATTAATCTGTGCACATGTTGCGTATTTGAAAAAATGCTGTTAAAATTATGTAGAAAATCTTCCTTTTACGATTTATCACAAAATGTACATAAATGTTTAAATATTGTAATTGATTTCTTAAAAAAAAAATAATGCTTATAATTTTTTTTTCTTTCATAGGTAAGACAATTATCCACTTTTTATGGGACGGAGTGGAAACTATTCCTAGCCATGTTTACTAAATAAGAATTGAAAGGTAAAATTATAGTTCTTTATTAAACATTTTTGTACGAAAAATAGTGCAGACATTTTTCATTACATTTGAGGCTGAACGATCTTAAACTATAGACCGTCAACTAGGGGGTCTATATTAATTCTTGTTGCGAAGGATAGGAAGATCCTGGTTGAGCCAATGTCAATATCAATGGTTGCGAAAATTAACGTATTACGCGAAAGTGACCAATATACTTTTTAAATTATTTAAAAGCGAATCCTATATGGCCGACAAAGGAACCACCAGATAGATAGCGAGCGAAAACGACAACAGATAATTGAAACGCAAGGGTTTTAATACACAATGAGAATTTTCTTTATTTAGTTAAGGGTATTTCTAAATTTTAGAATTCAATAGAGAAAGAGAGAGATTGCGTTAACTTTGAATATTTGAGTTTTAAGGCGAATTCACAACTATATTAAATATGGCGAATGGTATAAAAGAAGCGTCAAATTTGAAGTTTTTACGAATATTTAAAGTACTATACTAGAAATGTATGAATGAAATGACTAGGCAACAGGCGATTCACCCTGACGTGGTGGTGTAGAATCATGGTTTGTTGTATAAGTTACATTTTTAATCTCCCGACATTTTTGTATAAATATGAAAATTTTAATCAAATTAATTTTTGGAAACAAACAATATGCTTTCATATTCGAAAACGATAAAATATTATTGAATGTTTCAGTAACAAAAAAACAGCTTAGAGCGGCGATTCACGGCGTCTTTGTTATTGATTTATTACCATAAACTGTTTTCCCACTGGGACTCGATCAACGTTAACGTCTTTTTATGTAAGCATACATTAGGCCATCGAAGCCAGAGCATAGGCTCAGATATAAAGTACATGCAAAAAATATGTCACGCACATCATAAAAAATTACATGCAATAAAAATTCTTTAAAGTGAAGGCTTTCCGGATCTTTGAACTTTTAATTAGAAACAAGCCTTACAGTTTCACTTTTTTTTCATTTATTTTCGATTGCCGCCGACAAGTGTAAATCGATCAGAACGTGTTAGAACGTAATAGAATCTACGTACCAGCGAATACTCGCGCTACACGAATATGGTTCATACAGTTGAAAAAGGTCTGAATTGTGGTTTTGGAGCCCAATGTTCAGTTTCGGCTCACACTTTGAGTTGTATTTTTTTCATAAAAATACTTGATTTAAACTTAATCTAGACCTCGTGTCGCGATGGCTCAAAACAAATGTAATGTACCGAATGGAACAAAATAAGTTTGAAACAAGTCTTACTCCTGCCGTCGTGCGAAAGGTTTTCATCTCAGCTGCAGTAAATTTGCCCTAATGCTTTTCGTATTTATATTTAGTATACTTAAGAGAAAGTTATTACGATCGTGCGAAAATTACGAATTCAAACTGAGTATGAGGGATAATAAAGAGAAGTCCAAAAAAGTGGGCCCGCCAATGCCGTACGTCGGTCGGTCTGTCTGTCCAGGCGTCGTATGGCGGAACGGTTCGACGAATTTGCTTCAAACTTCGTATATAATAGATTTTTGTAAACTATTAATTCGAACAAACTCACATACTTAGAATTTTGGAATAATTTTTTTTAATTTTTTTTTATAAAGATTTTCTTAAATTTAAATTAAATTCGTTTTCTCAAAAACGGCTTTAACGATTTTGATAATTTTATTTTATATAATTTTATTTTATATAGAGTATTTTGAACAATAATGTTAAATGTGTCCAATGTGTGAAATTACATCTAAATCGTATGTGCCGCTTTTGAGAAAATTTAATTTTTCAAAACCTAAAAGCTGATATTAATAAATTTGCCACCATTCATTTTGATTAATTTTGCGATCCAAAAACGCATCTCATGTACCGGTAAAGTTTCGTATGACGCAGTCGTGCACTTTATTTTTATTGTTACGATACGCAGCCAAACATATAGCAAAAAGCCAAAAAGAAAATTCTTCTTGGAGATCTCGGAGATCCGAGTGCGATATTTGCCAAGGAGTGCTTTCAATAAAAAAGAGAGATTTTAGGTGTTTTACCCAACTGAATAGAACAATTTCATATTCCTAACCTACCTAGCCCTGTAATAATTAAAACAATGTCAGACACATATCACCGAAATATAATTTATTCCTTCAATTTTATCGTCCTAAGAATATTGCTTACGAACGCATACTTGTGGAACTCCTGTCGCGATTTCATTAAGTTCGAAGTATTTTTTTTAAATACATGAAAACCTGTCTGCTGTGATTGGCCTGGGATACGTCAAGAAATACGCTCGAACCTTTTTTTTTTACCGGGATTTCAAGATATTAAAATGAGTTTATTTGAGCTCTTAGCTAAGATTAGATTTCAGTCGGATGGAAGCTGCATCTCACACAATGCATAACATGTAATGAAGTTAGATGTACACATACATACGTATGTCATTATATTTTAAGTTTTCCGGTAGATGGCGCCGGACAAAAAACATAAACGAGTGCACCCGATTTATGCCATATTTACACAATATATATATTTTTTTTGCTGAGGCCATATAACAATGAACTCCCTCTTAACGGACAACCCTTCTTATGTGAAAGGTTTTCTTGGAGTGGACAATTCTTTTAAGCGGACAGTGGACTGTTTTTTTCACATTCATTTGACATAAGCATTCTCGTAAGTGAACGATTTGTGTTATTATAATAACACATATACATATTCACATGAAATTCGTTTGTTTACTTTACACGTTCGTTGTTTTCGCTTTTGCGTGAAATATCTTTGAAGACACCATGTCGATGTGCATTCAAATTGTTGTGAAAAATCGAGAATCCTCTTTCTCTCATTTGGTTAAAAGTAGTGAATGCAAGCCAAATATTTTGCAAAGGGGATAAATTTCTTAATTTCGCAAGGCATCATCTGGCTGGTTACGAAGTTTTTGTATCATTTCATACAGAGCAATATCTGGGCTGTCGATGTGAATACTCAAACCGTTGCTGAATGCACTAGCAGAATTGGGTCATTAATTGAAAAATATGATTCCAAGGATAGTTTCAATGTAGATTAAAGCTCTTCCTGTAAATACATTTCACATAAGACACGAGTCCTATTCGGGGAGAAATCATCTAAAGCGAAATTACTGTATGAGCCTTAACGTGGTTTTCTAATAAGCAGGCTAGGATGACAACTCTTATAATGACGGAATGGTTAAACAGATTCAATGCCAAGAAAGGTTTTACTTTCTCTGGACAACGCAACATCAGATCCTCAACTTTCTTTAAGTAACATTTCGTTGATATTTTTCCCAGCAAATACGACTTCTGTTTGTCAATCCTTGGACCAGGGCATCATCGGAAATGTTTAAGGTTTTTTATCGGAGGCGAAAAACAATGCAGTTGACGTCTGTTCTCGTCTGATCTCACTATGAACGGTCAGCGGTAGTAAGGGGTTGTAATCTCCACCAGAGCAAAATTGAAGATTTTTTTAAAACTTAGTGTGCACATTAAATTAAATTTTGTTTTTATTTTAATTTTTCCTCTTGACCGGACACCCTCATATGTAGACAAAAAAACCTCCGGTCCTGTGGTTGTCCACTTAAGAGAAATTTCACTGTACGTATACGTATGCGAACCAAAATGAAACAAATTCACAATAGTGCTTGAGTGGAAAAAATTTAAATTTCAAAATATGGACCCGATGTGTAGCGCAATAATAAACTTTACTTATTCATATCATAAATGAGATCATTGGAGCGTTTTTTAACGGCCTCCTGCTCCAATAGTCTTCAAGTCCAGTTATTTTTGTTTACCCAATCAAGACAATAAATGTAATTAAAAATGAAACTTATCGCGCCCCCTACTGGAAAGCGCTGAACAACATCTACAATGCCACCAAGTTATTATTAAAACTTGGCCTGGTTTCGATACTAATTCACTAATTCGCTTAAAGTAAAATACAGTTTGCACTAATTCGCTGAAAGTAAAATACAGTTTTGTGTCCGAATTTTAGTGGATTATTTCCCACCGTTGCGTTTCGTTAAATATAAATTCATTCAATTGGTCTCGAGATTGTTATTCAGGCAAATTTGTTCATTCTATCACATGGTGGAGCACTAAAAGTGTAATAATTCAAAAATAAAAACCATTACTACGAGGTTTTCTTACACAACATCCAATTCCCCATTAATTGAAGTCACATATCTAAGTTTATCTTCATAAGTAACTCAATTGAAACAAAAGAAATTGATATAAATTTTTCTATATGTAAACAAATTTAATCTGCCACATATTGTTTGCGGGAGCACAATAAAAAAAAACGCACGCGTAACATTAGTATTTAAAGTGATTAATTGTGCTGGTCAACGACATGAATTGAACGCGACAAAATTGCATCCTTTTAGTATTCGAGTTTGCGTGTTTGTATTCATGTTCATGACTCTCAATTAGGAAATCAGTTCGAGCAGATGAGAGAATCATTTTCCGTGCTTTGGTTGGTTGCTATACCCGAATTGCACGCGTCCAAGCACACGTCGAGCAGTGCTTGGCATGTTTTTTTTTTAAACGAATTTAAATTCAATTATTTTGCCGGCATGTTACAATTACAATATTTGTGCCTCGTCTGCTTGAAACAGAATCTCGCAAATGTCAGATAAACCCAAATGACAGTACTTGCGTTGTGTTGTGGGTGACCCAATTTACATTGTTAAACATGAATTAACAATTAAATATGACAGATATAGATATGTGTTATGCTCTCTTTGGCAAAAGGTCGGAAAGTGACCCATTGAAAGGCACTGCTGCGTCACACGCAGCACCAGCAGATAAATGGGTTTCGATAGAGCTGGTGGACTAATTTGTTTGTGTAAAAGGAACACTGATAAGCCGCTGATGTGTTTGTGCCAAGTAATTAAGTAATTTGTGTCATTCTATGAGGTATGTGGTTGGTGATTAAGACAGCACTATTGCGTGCATTTCAAACCAAGCTTGTGACACTTTTTCGCTAATAAAAAATACAGTATATGCGAGACCACTGGTCAGGAACATTCTTCACGTCTTCAATACGTCCAAACAGGTATAAAACCGATCTTTGCATTCATTTATTTGGCATTCGTGGTGTAATTTTTTTATATAAGTTTTTTTTTTTTGTTTTTTTTTTTTGAGGAACAATCAATTCTTTCAATTTTAAATCCATTATTTATTTTCTTTACAAAGCTTACAAATAAGACAAAAATTATTAAATCTAACTTAAAATTAACAGGATACTTATTCTAGATTACTGGTCCTTATGCGAACGCTCTAAACTTAACTATACTATTACTTTTCGGCTTTAATTAATAATACAATTTTTATTGTTTAAATATCTTTTTTTTTACAAGAAAATTTATTTTAAAAACTTGACTCCTTTATTAGTTTATTTTTATTTAAAACTAAGAAACTAAAACTACTTACGACTATTCATTAAAAACTTAAAATCTAACTAATGCTACTTAAAATTACCAAACTAATACTAAGTATAATCGGGGGTGATATGCCTCCAACACCAATAGCAGCACCCAGCAGCCGCCAACATAGCGCACATGCGCCACCGAGAGTCCACTGACACCGAAATGCGTCAGTCGGCTCTCAGAAACACCACACCTTGAAGCCGACCTGCAGAGCACCAACTAATCAACTTACAACTTAAAACTACTTAAGACTAGGAGGAGTTACCTAAGTAGCACACCGACCTGGAAAGGCATACCCACCTCTTCCACTCTTTCCGCAAGCCACCAATAGTCGGTAAATTGTTTATCCGTATCAATTTTTGAGGAACGATCTCAGACTTGGTAATGGTCAAATGTACTTCTATACTACTGTTGATGTTGTTTGTTTCCCAGTGAAACAAAACATTGGTTATGGTCACCGTTGGGGATTGTATATGTTCAGCAGCTTGTAAGACAGTGATAAGTAGCTCTAGGTTCCCAAGGCATAGGATTCACATAAAAATCTGCCGTGCCTACCAAATCGATCATGCGTTAACAGAGGCGCGGCACACGCATGCTTTTTTCGTAGAATATGTCGACTTCGACCACTTTCTTGTTAAGGTCCATTCAAAGGTCCATTGTCGAAGCGAGGAGAAGCTGCGAATCGCCCGGAAGGAGAAATGTGACGATGGGCGCCTAGGCAATCTTGAATTAGGCAGTTTACGTGGAACTCCCAATGAAGATCACGTGGTATGATAATGTATTCGTACACTGAACAATTTTGGCAGAAGATGCACTTGTAAAAACGCTACAGCGAAAATACGGGCAGCAGTAGAAGAAAAAGATCCTGCGTAGAAAGAAGAGAGGATTTATGCAATCGAAGGAGATCGCAGAGCTATGCAATTGTTTCGATTACACCAGGAGGTTTCATGAGAAAGCCAAGGATCTGGCTGCTGGTTCTTTAATACAGCAAATTCATGGAAATAACCCACGTCCGGTCTTCAGTGGGCGACATTATGCCTTGCATTAGCTGTCGAGTCATATATTTCCTATCCAACGTACTTTGTGAATGTGTCAAAACTTTTTGCATTACAGGACCGAAAGTCCTGAAAAGACCTACAAATTTCCAGTCAAGACACACTATCTTTTCATATATTTTAGGGTTTTTGTTAGCTCTCATCGTCTGAAGATCTGCAATTGCGGTGGCCGATTCCGGGATCCTTCAACTCTTCAAAACATTCACAGGATTTCGGCAGGGATATACGCTTTCAAGTGACTTCTTGACTTTTGTTAGTACGCAGAAAGTATGCAGGGCAGGTGTCAACAAGGAAACTACTGTCTTCAAGAAAACACGAACTATATGATCTGCACCTATAAGTTCATGTAGTCGTTAAAGGGAATTCATTGACTCGGCCTCATCGAGCGAATGAATAATATTGCTCCGGCTAAGAGGGTCTTCGAATCCAATCCCCAGGTTCGAGACGATAGCGAAACTCAGTTTTAAAGACCAAGCCATCGTATCTGACCATTCGTCATTTTCTGAATTCTTATTACTTTTTTTTCACCTTATGCAGAAGTTAAAGACGCTAGTCTGAAAATTCTCTCTGACGCGTTGTCAGTTCTTCGAACTGACGCGTTACTGCTCGAAGTGGAACCACTTTGTATACATTTGAGTGCCATCCAGCATTTTACACAGACTATGTGTAATTCAATACTTGTCTCTTCTCCTTATCGATTGTTTTTTAGCAACCTCCAACTGGAATAATTCAATTAAGAGGCTATTGCTCCTAATCTCCTCTTTCTATAACTAAAATTGATATTCTTCTCTTTAATCTCAAAAGACAACTACGTTAATACATATATGAAGGTTTTCGACAAAAGACAGACTACGCTGCACATGACCGTAACTTTTGCGAAAGTTATTCAATACCATTTCCCTTGGAATAGGTGAACATACGAAGAACACAAAAATCACTACCAAAATCCACAACCGTTCCAGCAGCACAGCACTGGGTGCCTCCAACACTATCGCCACCAGCTGAAAGCAGCAACATGCAAGCTCAACACGAAACAAGCAGTGAAATATGAGATTTGCTTTATAGTTGAAAGCTGAAGTATCGCCCCGAGTGAGGATGGAAGACGTAGCGAAAGGCACTCTGCACTTACTGTGACCGGGCCAGAAAGAAAGATGAAAGGAGAAATGCACAAAATGAGCAATTTATCCACAAACATAGTGGGTGGTGGAGGTATGTATACACAAATCCACTTTTCCACTTCCGGAGGTTTTGAGTTTCCGATGGCTGGTAGTTTTTTTCCTTATTTTTGCAATTTAGCGATTTGTTTTTTGTGCCATTGGTTTAGGTTTTTATATGCACTCGTTCGCATGAGAGAAATGAAAATGTCTTGAAATGCATAGAAGCAAAGACGTTATGCTTAGTTGGGAATTTTACATGTGGCTTCTTAAGTTTGTATGTTAAGAAGGCACAGACAGCTCTTGCAGCACAGGTTAATCTGCTAAGAGTGTACGATTATGGGAGAGGTTAAAGTGTTTAATGCTTCTTTGCATCATTCTTTCTTGGTTTATGTGAGTAATGGAATATCTGATAAGGCTTTTGTGTGAAAACAACCCTACACTTGGTTTTAACTGCTTTTAAATTCAACCAAAGCTTTAAATGTCACAAATTTATCTGAACCTCTGCGGGTAACTTAGCAAAATATTCCGCACTTTTTTGCAGGGTGATGCCCCCGCCATATACCTAAGATGAATCGTCAAGCGGAAAGACAGGGTAAAGGGAATCAATTAATAGTCGTTGTAGTAATTTAAAAGTCTTATTTATCAGAAACTGATTTCAACCAACAATTCGTAATTCCAATTTTTATCATATCTCCAACTGATTACAAAATGTCGACCTTACTTCCAAACATTATTTATGACGTGCAGCTTTCAACACACAATATTGATGAATGTACATGTTGGCCCGCAATACATTCTGACGAAGAGCAGAACGTTTGGAGATGGTGAAGTATAATTACTCCCGAGGATATATAGCCCGTAGGCTTATATCCGTAACAGTTACGGGATTTATTTATTCTTTAAAGTGACTATAAATAAAAGCTATGTCTTTTAATTCCAACTGTAAATAAACTTCAATATTTTTAATTGTTAAAACTGTCTAGGATGTGCGAACAATAGCCCAAATTATAACTTGCGCCCACTCAAATAGTACCTGGAGGGCCAATATGGAGTGGGCAAAAAGTTATTAAATGCGACGAAATCATACTTATACGAAGAAATCTAAAATACCATATAGCTTTTCCGCGATTTCAAGAAGAATATTATTTCGCTAGCAGAGCCAGAGCCATTATGTTTATTTGAACAGAAACATTTTTATCGTCGTTCTTCTGCAGTTATGGGGAACTTTCAAAATATCATCTGAACCACTGAATCTACGTGTGATGTTATTTCTCCCTTTTTCATGGGGATTTCAATGGCCAAAAAGTCTTTCGTTGGAAAAAGGATAAGGAAATTTGTGTGTGATTTTCAACAAGCTCCCAAAAGGCATACAAAAGCTAGTAATTTCCAGATACATTGAACGTTCAAAAGATGAGCTAAATAAAGTTTAATTTTGTGCGGCAAATGCAAGATATCAACATTATCTCATTGAAACCAGAATTGCATTTGATTGACCTTTTATTTCTACCAAATTAGTGAGAAATTATGTTTCATGTGCTTTGAGTTTGACTTACTAGTGGCGTAGAAAAGCTATGAACGCCATATCTGAACTGGAAAAAAAAACTTAGAGTAGAATGGCAAGCGACGGTATGAAAAACCAGTTAACTGGATCCTAGACATTAAACGATGTCTGCTTTAACCATAATAGTCTTCTATTCTTTGCGATCCCAAAAACGCTGCTTTACTTAATGCTTTTGTGACATGATTACTCATAATAACTTCTAAAAATTAAAAAAAAAAACCAAAGAAAAGACTTCAGGGGCGATATTGAATGAGGCGAAATGATTACGGGTTGGTGATAGGGAGGACTCGGGGATTTCGGTAAGTTGCATCGCAGGAGCCACATAAAATAACTGATCAACATCGATTGAGAAATACACTGTATAGTGGGAAATTGGTGGGAGTTTGAGTTGCGATAAAAAGAAAAATACTATATGTCCGTGCCAACTTATTCTTTTATAATACAATGGAATCTTAAGCTTGATCAATCCCGACCGACTCTGAAAGCAATCGTAGTGTCGTGAATGTCTATTTAAAATTAAATACCACAAAATACCAAAAAAAAACCTATTACCGTTGTCGTTTTCCAGACTTATTATCTGCATATTATCCCAGAAAATTCGACTGCATAAACGACTTTAAAAAATTACATTTTATGTCGGAAGCTATTTTGGTTTGATTGCGACCGTATCGTGTTCTCGCAATGAATTTGAGTCGTGTGTAGATCTGATAGAAGTGCAGTGTGCCGTGGGCGTTCCATAATAATGCTAAAACTATAACCCGACTCAAGATCAAGGGTAGTTTCCGACAGCCGACTACGGTAATCGAGGTGAATACCACAAGAGCGCTAACAGTTTTAATTGTTCGAATATTGTTTCGACGGCTAATCTCCGAGCCTATATTTGACCATTGATTAGGAGCAGGTAGGTTCTGGTTGTTGGAGTTTATTGCCAAACGGATGCGAATTGATGAATAGCAACGAATCTGAACACAAATCGCCCAAACAAATTTTGTTTGTCATAATTCATTTAAAGCCCTGGCAAAATCGCCCTAAACCAAATTGCCCAGTTTGAAAATGAGCAAAAAAAATGTCAATTATGATATGATATGATATTATGATAACAAAGCTTCTGCTCCAACACTAATACTAATTCATTACTGTTAATGATCATTAACCGCTTTATTGCAATTTAGTTGTATCATATCCTTCTTCTGAGGCAAAGAAAGATGTAGAATGCCGCGTAAATATAACTAGTTGCTAAATGTCATTGTACACTTATAAACTTTTGCTATCATAAAAAGTTACATTTTTTCCCCACAAGCTTTTGACTTTGATTTTGTATATCACTGACATGATTAGAACTACTAATCATCTTTCACATTGATGAGAAAGGGAGTAAAATTTTGATAAACGCCGCAAGCTGTGGTCTACTACCTATCTAACAACAAATTTACGAATGTTAAGAATGTTAAGAATACCTGCCTACGTAGATGAATGGAATTTTGAATAACCCAAAAACGTCAGTGTAAAATGTAAATTTACCATTGCCACAAATGTTTTTGATTTTCTTCGAATTGTGTCCAACTTGGTCATGTTCAACCAAAAGTAAACTATACCTAACTACCCTTTATCAAGCGACTTTTTAATTGTCTGCCAACTTTAATTGGACGAATTTTGACCAACCCTTTCATAAATTAAAGTACTTACATATGTAGGTTGCCTTTAAATTAGAAACCAATAAATTGTATACCTACACATACATATATGTACGTGAAAATGAAAAGCAACGAAAGTACTTATATATTTTTCCTACTTGAACTGACAGCTTTTCGACTAACGAAAGTAGTTATTTAGGTATATTTCCATCACAAGTTTGAACGACTCTCTTATCCTACCTTTTTTTGTATTTAAAAGGATGCGAACCCGTTAGTAGCATGGGCATCGTGGTGATTATTCGATTATACCTCTACAAATAATGTAATTGTAAGTACTTATGTTATTGAACTCCAATCTGATAACTCGCAGGATAGATACAGATAATTATGAATAATTCTCATAGTATGTAATTAGAAAAAAACAACTTGTTTATCGCTTCGACTTTGGTTAAGGGTAAAATTCTCGATAATTCCCCCCACAAACAGATACCAGTAACGAAAGGACATAGATTCAGCCATGAAGTGAGAGGAGCCTCTCCAATTAGATGTAGGAAGTGAGTTTTAAAGTCCTCGTTTTGTGCATACCTAATTGAAGCATCGACAAGCACTGCTTTACCAAGATGCAAAAAATTATGGAACAGTGAACGGCTGCTGCTGCAACTTCAATTGCGTCATATTGTGAAGTTCATTCAAGTGGCAAATGTAGGTTGCCGTGCCACAATATAAAATGGAGCTTTCCGGGGGGTCGACCAAGAAGCTCATTGCATGAGAAAAATAGCGCAGCAGTTGATATCCCTCTGTTCATCCAAATCAAATGGGGTGTGTGGCTTGTAAGGCGCTTTGGTCATTGCACTACAAACAATTGTGGACGGAAATAGTATATTGAAAGTTACTTGGATTCATAGTTGAATAGATTTCTTAGTGTTTTTTTTATGATTGTATAAATTTGAATATGAATGCCGTGATGACGGCGAAGTATTGTCCCTGAATTGTTTTTGGATTTTTGTTGATTCCAAAGATGGAATTTGTGGCTGAAGTCAGAAAGGATTTTTTAGGAGTGGTCATGGTTTAAAAAAAAGAAATGGTGGGGCAGATGAAACGATAGCGGTGGTTGTTACCGGCCAACTCGAGCTCTCACATCCCCGAGGTGGGTAACTGGCACTGAGATTACCTGCATGTTGTGTCTTCGGAGTAACTTGTTGGCCACTTCAAGAGCTAATATTATGTTGCCCAGTCTTCCAGCTAATGCAGATTGAAGTCACGCGATGCAAACAGCATCCGAAATAAGAGACTTAATCTACTGGCCGCTGGCTTTAAGATCAGAATGCAAGCCGAGCTGAAATGCTTCTGTTCCCAAAATTAGTAATAGGAATCTCCTAAAGCTATGTCTTTTAGCCTTTATTATCCTCATATCGTAGGTGAAGGTGGTAAGAGCCATTTGATGTCCTTCCTAGTCTCCATTGCGTTTCACCGCATTGAACAGCTTGCACACTTCGGAACTTATCTTTGAAAAATCATATCTTCATCTTTTCCCCTGTTAATGGGCGTCTTGTTTTAAGCGCATTTTTGATGATATCTATTTGACTTTTTGTTTTTAAGAATTTTGAATTTTGAATTTAGAATTTTGAATTTTGAATTTTGAATTTTGCTTAGAGTAGCACTGAGGCTACCAAGAAGGAAACTTGGCATTCATGTGTATCGACAGCTGGCAGACTCTGACTGTTGTCTACTTTGTTTTCATGTATTAATAGTAATCATAGTTTCACGTTGGATTCATTAAAACTTCAACCTCGTTCATCGACTCTGTCCTTTCAATAGAAAATATAATTTCATTTACCGCCCGCCACTACTGCTTAATGAAAACAAAGGAAATCAAATCGATTCAACCGGCAAGTGCCTACTTACGAAGTGATAGTAGTTACCTTACCTGCATTGTCTGTTGGTCTAAAACCTTGTTCCACATATTGTGGCGAGCATTGAATGGATGAGTCTCTTAGACCCACTTTCTATTGCTTATAGCATTGAAATATCTTTTATAATCGTCCGTTACAATAGTTTATTTCATTTCAGTTTGCGAGTTGATTTCATTTTTTAACTTTCTGCCCAACAAGCGAAAAGAATCAATGTTCGCCTCGTTGCTCATTACCGCAGATACCCAAATACACCATCTTTATGCACTTATTCGCGTCTGTGTCTTCATACATACTGGTTCTTCTCTATAGCATTATTTTCACTTTCATTGCAACGGTATTTTCACTTTCATTACGTATTGTGTTTTACGAAAATCAATCACCGAAACGGCAACTGTACGCATACGGGGCACGGTAAATCACGGAAAACTCCTCTTCATTACTTATTTATAACTCGTTACAAAACTTTAACTCTCGCGCCGTCTCGAACTGGTGCTTGTGCTTGTGCCGACAGCAACTACAGAAAAGTAATCAAATCGCTTCCTCCTTCTTAACCTCTTTTTTGCCGCAATTAAAGATGAATCCATCCACAGAGTGAATCTGTATTTTCAATAAGTCGATGTGGATTTAAAGTGAGTGAGTGGCACAGAATTGATGTGCGCGGCAGTGATTGATTGAAACTTGAAATGAAACTCGTCCTTATGTCCATGGATACACAAACACAGGTTATATTTGATTCAAACCTATGAGAATCTTCTCTATTCATCGTCAGTAATTAATTGATTAGTCCTGTGTCTTTCCTGAAGAGCAGCTTACACCTCTACTTATTCTTGGTTACTAATTGCATCCGCTCGAATTGTAAATGAAACGGGAAATTATGTTTTTCCCTAATTGAGTCAATTACGCGTAAGTGGTTTGGAAAATTGATTAGAAGTTAGTTATGTATGTTTTGGATTCAGATACATTTTGGGAATCACAGAAAATAAAAACAATTTTTTTCTTTTTTTTTCAGAAATGCAGACGAGGTTCAATTTAATTTAAATCAATGTGAGCATCGTTGCTGGAATTTTGGTAAGATATATTGAAAATTTCTTTTATTGAAAGTGCACTTAGTGGCGGCAGATTTTTATCACTTCATTAAGGGTGAAGTTGGCGCCAAGTTCGTTAATGAATGAGTGCTCTTTGAAAATACATAGAAATTTGTAGGCTACAATGACATTTAAATTCACAAAACGTAATTTAAAAATGAATGCGGGTTTTATATTAGGAAAAGGACTGCAAAGGTCTATACAATAGTTTTTCGTAACTAATAGCTCAAACCATGTTAGGTAGATGGATGAAACTTTGTGTGAGTTTTGGGTATAACATGGTTTTTGCTGATCTTCGGAAAACAACATGTGTCTTTATTGATCCGTAAGTTGAATTGATATTGATTGATATACAAATAAGGGGGTTAGGTAGGTAGGTTAGTGGATGCCCATGTGACTTCAGCCACGGCTAACGTAGACCAGCAGTTGGATCTCTTGTGTCAAACAACTGTACATAGACCAAAGAAAAACCGCTGTTATGTGTAGCTCTCTTAGAACCAACCCGATTTGTACACAAATCTGAGAAGGTCTTTTAGCTCAGCTTTTCTCACACCTTCAGCTCCTCATATAAGTATCTGCCGAGGGTAACCCTTATGCTATTTAAGGCTGGGCATTCGATGAACAGGTTCAACGTCCCTGCAGATTCTGCAGTAATCGTTATGCAGTAGCATGTACGACCCGTAAGGACTCCCGTGAGTATTCGGATGTCCTTGCGGTTTAACCCGATCAAGAATTTTGATCTCCTTTTGTTGATAGCTAGCCATAGCTCTTTGCCTTCTCAAATCGGGTATGGACTAGATAATGGCAGCTATCTCTGCCTGAAAGATACTACTGTCGTCGTTTATTCTGAAGAATTTGCTTAATCCTAGGTGTTCGCAGAAGATGCCTACGCCTGTGCCGATATCCATTTTGGAACCGTCGGTATGGGTGGCAATCTCTTCATATTCATATCCCATTTACTTCCATCCGGTTTTCTGGCATTGAATCCCCTGATGAAGGTGAATGTCGAGCGTAGAGAGTCTGTTGTTGATGTGCTCCGGGACCAGAGTCCACACGCTCTAAGTCTGACAGCCGTTTCAGCCGCCTTGCTGCTGCAGTAGATGTCCAATGGCGCGAGATCGAGTAATATCTCCAGAGCTACAGTGGGTGTCTTCCTTAGGGACCCTGTTATACCCATGCAAGCCGACTTTGGTGAGGTTGGAAAGAAAGTATTTTGAAAAAACAAATTGAAGGGTTACTATACGTCAGAATTTAGCCAGACGCGTTATGCTTTTAAGGCTTCTGTCAGGATCGGGTGGTCTGGCCTCACGCTTGTCAGATTTGTTCATATATTTCACTTATGTGCTTAATTTATTTCTTCAAAAAAAAACAAACGTTGGCTGTCATAACTCAAAATTATATAAGTGGGATTATTACATGGCCTTAAAACTTAACTATAAAATAAATATTTGCCAACCGAGTTGTTAATTTTTGTCATATTTGTCAAAAATCTTAATAATGGCTGCCTAATCATTTCTCAGATTCCGTATCTGTGAATACGTGTAAGTTAGAGATTTGACATTTGTTTTATGGTATTACCAAATATGGACGATATTGCTATTGAAAATGACATTTCATGCGGCGGCATTAAAACCCATATAATTCCTTATGAGTGTGAAAGCTTTCCATTGAATTTATACATAAAGTCCTATGTAAGTGCAAATTACATGAATAAAGACAGTTGAGTTTACGTTTCAGGGCGAATTGAGAGACTTTCTCGTAGTTGAGTATCTACCTAATTTCTTATCTGTCTGCTGTGGCTTTAAATCAACGAAAGTGTTTATCAGACTTCGTTTTCAGCTGCAACAATGTCGATGACACAAAATTTCAAAAAATGTGTGTGCGTTGTTAAAGCAATAAACAGCAATTTGTGAAAAATCAGAAGGTCGTTCGTACATCTTTAGCTTTTGTAAAACTTTTTCATAAATTTATTCGAGAAGGCTGAAATTGGAACATAGTTGCGTTTTGGAGGGTCATTCAAAATTCGCAAAGTAATATTTTCTCAAAAGGATCAGCTGGTGAATATAATTCCATTTGTTTTAGACGTTTTATGCACACACAAGAAACAATCGTCGTAAGTCTATACTTGAAGGGTGTTGCAAAATTCACACAAGAATTTAATTTTTTAATTTGTAGCCATGTGTGCAGAAAGGTGTTGGCAACAAAAAGAAAAAAGTTTGACAGCTGACAGTTAAGGGTAAGTAGAGTCACACGTTTTCAACGTTAAACCGTTTTTCAAAAATAATGTAGGTTTGGCGGACACAGAAAGCAAACTTCGAACAAAATTTGGTCGGAAGTTAGATCAATATTCTGGTAGCCATTTTGGTTTACAAAATTTTTTTCAAATATAAATAAACAAAAATATTTTTAGTTCAGACATCGAGGTTGCGATTTCAATTAATTTTAAACGTAAGCACAAAAAATAGTTTTAAACAAAAAACTTTACAAAAATTCTGGGTTTTTTGTGTATATTTTAATTTTTTTTTAAGAAATTTTACCCAAGAGCAACCTCGAAAACATGAGAAACAGTAGGCCCCCAATTTTATTTCTTCTAATTCAACCCATGGCGACAATTCAAACTTACACTTGATGTTGAAATTTCGTCATCGGAGCGTTAATGGGTTAATGTATTTAGTTATACCTCATTTTCACTTTAAAAAACTATAACTTGAATTGGGGTTACAATATGCCACCCAACATGCTTTCGTCATAATTTCAGGAGTATCGAGCTACTGAAGTTTTCTAAAACTGACTAGGGGCGAACACTGTAAAAGTGGTAATCGTAAATAATTATTGACAGTTATATTTTAGCAAGTTATCTATTTATTTACTAAACTAAACTTTACTTATGTGATGGATTGGGGTATGTATTTTGTTGGCATGAACATGAATCAACCCACAACAACATTTCAATGGAATAAAACGCAGTACCTACTGCACTCCAAATAAAAGAGCAGACTTGTCACTAATCAAATTTATTCTGCAACTTTTTTGTTTCTTTTTCTCTGTGTCTACTTCTTCGGTGTTCACCGGAGTAGAACATTTTTCCTCTTTGTGGTGCCCATGCCCATGCCCAGCCTGGCGGTGGTGGTCCCTTTGGTGATTGTGAATTCGTTGCACTTTTGCCGCCACCGCCGCCGCCGCCATCTAATGGGTCAAGCAGATTACCACCCTGGCACAAAGAGATAGACCGGAAGAGACTGAATCCCAAGATTTATGGAACTATTTGTGCCAAATAGGAAATTGAGTCTTCCGGGATTGTGCTGGATTAGTGCGGCGCTTAGCGCTGATAAATTTGACCCATATTTTCTGGAGTTCACCAAAGTTTATTGGTTCAGTTGAAGACATTTTTTATGCAATGTCTACAATTATGTAATAAGTAGATGTTATTTGTTACAGAAAAAAATAATTAGGCAAGTTATCTAATTTATGACTATGGGACAGAAGGCAATTGGCGGCAAACAAAATTGATAGGCAATTAATTTAAAATACATACATTCTTGGGGTGAGTGCATTGGTCAGCATTCTAGCAATGGACTCTTGATTGCAATCATTTTCCTAAATGGGAAAAACTCGCAATGTCTTACTAACACTTTCAAATGTATACAACTATAAGAGATGGTCCAAATGCAGGTGTATTTAATGTCTTCTCAAATATATATATCGGCATAAAGTCTCTCCTAATCGTGCCGAAAACGTATTTGCGCACATAAATGCTATGAGAAGTTAATTCCCAGACACAGCCTGTGGAATAATACAGTTATTAATTCTATTCCAACACAATTTGTGCATTTGATTCTGCTTAAGTATAAAACATATTAAAATCAATTATTTTATCGGAATATTTAACGCATTCAGTGACCCAAATGCCTGCACAGGATAAAATGCATTGCAAAGTGTGGCATCTTTATTTATTCAGGACAATACAAAATATTACAAATATAACTTCTACATATGTGTTGACTGCTTAAACCGATTGCTTTTGTCGGGTTACAACTGAAATCTTTGAATATCTTACAGCTCTAATGAAGGATTCTGTAAGACGCAAACTTTCAAACGTTTTAGTTTAGTTTGGAACAATTATGCTAGTTTTACTACTTACTTACTTACTTACTTATTTACTTACTTATTTACTTACTTAACCTCATAGGTGAAGAGTACCCGTCTGAGATACGGCAGCTTTCGATACTCCGCGATCCCGATCACGCTACTCACAGTTACCAAGCGCTCTGGCATCCGCGATTGCTTGGTCTTTCAAACGGAAGTTCGGTCTTTCTTGTGGTCTTGTCGACCATTTCATCTCATATAGTTCTGTCGAAGAGTTTTCCTTTCAAAAGAGCCCAATATTAAATTCTCTTTCCTGCATGTCGTACAGTAGTCGCCGCCGTATATGAGATAAGAAATTCTGTAGATTTTGTCCTTTGAGTTAATACTTACTTACTTAAGGTGGCGCTACTGTCCGGGGTGGACCTGGACCTCATAGTTTGAGTTGCTAGCATATATTTGTTCACGTTATCACATATTTTGAGGCCAACTATTTTTGTCTGTTTTTCAAAAGCAGTAAAAGCCTAGGAGCTGGACAGATCGGTTGAACTAACTGTCCAAAAACAAGATTGAAAAGTTACGTGATAGCGCATCACCTTGCCGTGTCGTCCAGTGTCGCATTTCATATGAATCTGATGGTATAGCCATTGGGCTCATATTTGGTTGAGTCTGCCAAAAATTCAATTTTCATTTTTTTCCCCTTAGTCCAAATTCTAGTTTATTAACTAAACCACACATTTTTTTCACTTCTGATGATCCTGTCACGAGTTCTACTGTCAACACGGAGGCTCCTTTTTTCCGAGAAGTCACCGGAAATGACGTCACAATGGCGGAGCTTCGAATATTTTCCTTTGAAAATTTCAGAAATTCTTTTTCAAATGTTTATCTTTAAGACAGTAAAAAGTTTGAAGAAAATATTTCACTTTTTATATAAATTTTTTTGTTTGAAAATAGACCTTTTTTTCCCCGAATAAACCTATGTAAGCTTAACTCTTCTATTCTCTGTGACTTCGACTGGACTTGGGTTCTCTGGTATAAAGCAGTTATTGTTGCATATAAAAAGGTTTTCGCCTGCACGTAAAGTGAGGCAAGGGACTTGTTTCACAGCTACCTACACAAATCGTCCATATGCTAACGTCGAGCGGCTCCGCCGTACGTTTTTTAAAGTTTGAAATTCACTTCTGTCGCAAGCATTAGCAAATGGTATCTATAGGTGTTTTGTATCGGTCTTCCAAGAGAAGATCTATGCTATTCTTATAGCTATTCATTATATTTTGGAGAATGGGTGGTGGGTATCTGTAGCTAAAGCTAGCCTAAAGACTTTTAATAACTTCTAAGTTAGTGCTTAAGAACTCGAGAACTCTTTCCTTGGTCGAAGCTATGTAGATCAGACATTTTAAAACTGAACTGTGTTGTAAATGTATGAGTTTTTGCAAAACAACACCAATGAATGTTGTGATTTCTTGTGAGATTTTTTTGTAAGTCTGATCAGTATATAGAAAAATTAATATGCTACACTTTTGAGCATATAAGTACATACCAATACATACCTAGGTACATATGTATGTATATTCGCACTAAGAACATCGTAACTGTTCGTCTTTGAAGACGCTTTGTAAATTGTGTTGTTCAGAGATTTCCGGCGTGGCGCGTGTCAATAACAACAATTATTTTCCACAAAATTTGATACGTCAATCGAGATGAAAAAAAATTTGTCTCAACTTACGGAATAAATCTTATCAATCCAATTTTACTGCATCGTTAATCTGCTGGTACTCAAGCAATTTTTATCCTTTCAAACCATTTAAACAACCTATTCCAAGGCAGTGGTTCGGACGACGAACACGCGTTCAACCTTTATTTATTTCGATATATTCACACGAGCATTTTCTCCCTAATCAGCGTCATTCATATTCGCAAACTGTGCACATGAATTCCGTCCCAGCCCTTCTGAATGTCATTTGACACTTGAGCCAACGCGTATTGTTTGTAGTTGTGGCACATCTGGGTGTTGTTTGACAATGCATTAATGAACGATATTTATATGTGAAAATTGAATTTCGAGTATTTCGCGCACGCAACTGATTTTTAACAATCAAACAAATTCAACCTTAATTATTAATTGTATTTGTTAAAACAAAAGCGAAAGTCGAAACGAAAATTAACCATGTTCATTGAACTTTTTTACGCCATGTTGCAGTTTTTGTTTATTTGTTTTTTTTTTTGCTGTTTTCGAACAAACGAAAACAATGGTTGACTTAAAATGAGATTAACTTTGATATCTCCACAATAGAGAGACAATCGCAGATGAAGAGAAAACATTGCAAAAATAAGTATATTAAGAAAATAATGGAAAAAAGTACACAAAGTCCAATTCGAGATAATTGAAGGAAACAGAAAAAAGTTTAGAGGGCAACGCAAAAGAGCAATTCCATCGACCCATCTTCGTCCATGGGATGGGAAAGAAACCAAAGATTGTGTTGTTGACTTGTAATTGGATCGATTAAGCATTTGTAATTATGAGATAATTCGCGTTTGTAAACTTGTCTTAATTGGAGGGCAATTAAGTGCATGTTATATGTTATCTGTGATCTTGTGGGTGAATTGCGTTTTAGTGAATAATCTTAGAATACCCAATATCTGGAGGAGCCCACGGCCACGCGCATTTAAATTACTTTTAAATATTAAAGTTAGATTTGTTTGCCGATATTCGTCGCGATTCCAACCAAAGTTTTGTTGGTTTGACAATTAGCTTAAAAAAATGTGATAGATCATCAAACCTTCAAACAGTAATAGGAGAAATTGAACGTTTGTGATTTTTCATCCAGGAAGCGTGGTAGCCGCCCATTTTTCTTAACTCAGCAGCCAAAAGACGTGGAGGTAGGATTTGAAGAAGAAACACCAAAGCAAATAAAAGAATCTGAGCCTATTTGCAAAAAAAAAAAGCCGTGGTGTCCTGAAATGATAAAATTTTACATGGCAGTTAAATTTAAAATGTTGAAGAGGATCCAAGATCTCTTTTTTATGTTATTCTCTGCGCCATCTCTTCCGAAAGTCTGACAAGCAACCAGACGTCATGCCGGTCCAAAAGTGGGGACCAAAAACTCAAAATAATTCTGTGAATGCACACGAAAATTGTACGATCAATACTCACAAATGGGCGTATGGTCTAGTGACAAGGCGCAGACATATCAACCAATCTTAAGGTGCAATAGTAATTTTAAATTTGCTACCCTTGGATCTATACTTGCACAAATCAGCTGTCAAGAGGCCTTAAGGATCAGCCAAATAGTCAGCTGGAAGCCAGGTCTCGTAGGACACGCACAGATTCTGAAAATGTATGTAGAAGACAACGTTAGTTCCGACTACATGTTACCCTACATGGACTTTGACAAACCATTTTTCAGCTTCTTTCCGAATAGGGAATACGAATGAAGTCACGAAAATGAAATTTATATCCATACACACAGATGGGTCTAAGATGGATTGTGGAACAGGTGCCGGTCTATTCTCAGAGGATTTAAATATGCTCTATCAGACTCCATGATCTAAGCTAAGCTAAGCTTCATGGAAGCGGCCCGTACTGTGTCAATGTCGGCAATACCACAAAATGATATTACCTTTTCTAATAAAAAGCCAAACTGGTTCACCGCTGTCGCATAGAGCTTAAGGCTCTTGACTCACAGCACAAGGCACAGAGACATAAACGGCAATCAGATGGCCGACGGGCTGGCAAAAAGGGATTCGAAATGGATCGTGACCTGGCACTTCAGTCCATCAAACCACCACTCGCAACCTCAGAGAACGAGTGGAAAAAGAGATGAGAATGAAAGCCTGTGGGATATAACGAAACTATGGCCAGAATACAATTAAAACCGAACCAAAAAGCTTCCACAATACGAAAGAACATCGCTGTTGGTGCTTTAACTGTTCATAATTTCGTAAGAAACCACATGATGAAGCTAAATCTCAAGGAAGACGACATTTATAGAGACTGCGGCGATAAGGAGCTCCACGAGGGCACCCCTCACTATCCCTATCCCTATCCCTGTCCGGGTCCCTGTCACTTGAGGAACAGAACACTTGGAAGTTTTTTCTTCCAAGATATTGAGGAACTCTCTAATCTTTGCAGATTTCTGTAGACATCAGGATGGCTTGATAGAATTGAGTAGCTACGAGCGGAAGGAACCCCAAAGAAGGCCACAACACCGGCGTATCCCGCATTGAAGGGTATCACAATGGGTCCACTAGGACCTGAGTGTTAAGCAATTAGGAAACTATTCTTCTTCTTACCTCACTCTTAACATTGCCTATTTTAGTTGGGGAAACAATAGACAAAACAAAACATGAGATGTTTAAAAAACCACAAGGCACTTTTTTAATATGTAGTAGATTATCGGGGATATTGCATTTTAATTTTGCATATTTAAAAACAAGATACATATTACTAAATACATAAGTGTTTATGCATTTTTTTATGGAAAGAGAATATATTTTTAAGTCAGTTAATTCAGTTTAAACTTATAAAATATATAAAAATAATTGTAATAGAACTACGTGCAACAACACTTATTTTTAAAAAAAAAAAGTAAAGAAATGCTATAGCTACAACGAGGTGTCTTGCAAATTTTAGAAACATATTTAGATATATCAACTTTTTTTTTAATGTAAAAAATTATTTTTGAAACGAGGCGTATTTAACTAGCCTTAGAATGTAACAAGTGAACCATCATGTGGCTAAAGTTGTTCTAGCGTCAGCGAAGTTAAAAGCAATTTCCAAATATGCACTTAACTTTGCTTGATGGTAAGTTTGGTAAAAAAAATAACACAAAAACACATACAGTTTTTTTTGTAAAACTTTTTACAATTAACTGGGCAAAAAATAATACGTGTTCATTTACATTATATATTATAGAAAATCGATGGTATGCTCAACACTTAAGCCTAAAAACGAGTAAGGCTATGGGTTCGGTTACTCGTGCGAATTTACTAAATTCGCTTTAATTTTGATATACGCGCCTTCTTTTTCGAAATTTCGAATAGACGGCACAAATTGGAACGATTTTTTGCCGAGCGCCAAAAATTAGTATTCAATCTTCCTTTTCGCAAAAACTGCACAGACAAAATTTAAAAACTTTCTTATTTCATATAATGTCATGTATCTTAAGTCTGAGGCAAACCATCTATGCGTATATAAGTTCTACGATTAAAATTGTTCTTGATTGTAATAACAAATGATCAACACTACGCAGTCATTCCCGTTATACAGTTAATGTTGCAAACAAAAGCTTATTGATCTGACAAGCTAATATTATGTAACAAATTAGTAATCAGATATCTAGCTCAATCTGTTATGCATCTTCCACATATTATATAAGTACCTTCTAACGGATTCCATAAATCTATTTTGCTATTACATTTTATACACCAAACAAGTCGAGCGCAATGAACCCCAAAGGTGGCTTACGTTAATAGGAAATGTGATTCTTCTACTTGTATAAATCAACCGACTAACAAACTTGATATGCAACTGATTGACTTGAGTGCTATGCATACTGTTCTCGTACATGATCCCTGACCTGAGAGATAACTAGCGTGTTATTGCTTTTATTGCGGGCACGCTTTGGAGTTATTGACCCAGTAATTCCAATGCATGTATAATATTCATTCATTTTTCAAAAAGAAAAAAAAAAACCATTAAGATACTGATTATTATTTTTATAGGATTGTATTTAGATTTTAATACTCGATAAGTACACGACTCATAAAAACAGCGCTTTGTCTGGAGTGAGCATTATTATGAACAAAAGGTTTCATATCTTAAAGATGAGCAATAAAAACGTAGAATAGTCGTTCTCCGTTGCATCTTTGACTTTCTGGAAGGAAAAACATTTAAGGCTGTTGGCTTTTCTTTTTGTTCTGTCGGAGCACTCAGACACTTAATTTACTTCTACTTAGGAAGCTCATAAGAGATCTCATTTAAAAGGATGGCAGTGCGACTTGGGACCCAGACAATATTCACTGTCTTCAGCCTTCCGACCAAGTTTAGAGAAAGCCTGAGTTCGAGCACTATCTTGGGCTTAGTAATGCGCTGTTAATGCAACTTAGCTATACCTGCAAACGCAAATGCTTCTTGCCTTCCACATGTTGGTCAAAATATAACGCATAAACATTAGGATAGCGAATAACTCCGTTTGGAAAACAGTGCCCTGTCCGGTTTTGGAGCCATCTGTGAAAAATCGATGGCATTCCTTCCCTGCCTCAGAGTCTGACCAAAGCTATAAACTATTTACGTGGTAGTTTATTGCAGAAGGATTTCTAGTGACATTGCGTCACTTTTTCGTTTTGGCGAAAAATTGTTTCACCAAACAACCGCTGCGTATGAGAGAAGTGGTCTTATTATAGCCGTATAGATCCAAAGGACACTTTTCGGAGAATAGCCCCATGTATTGTCAGAAAGCCGACAATGCCGCCAAGCCGACAAAACATACTTAAAATATAGCCTTGTGAAAGAAAGTTTTTTTAGCTCATTTTTTGCAATTTAAAAAATCCGGTGCATAGTGACGCATCCACCAAATGCCTGCCAGACCGTTATTTCTTTGATTTGTAGGTCCAACATTAGTAGTCAAAAAAGTTGTACACAAATCGTTCACTAGCTCTTGGACTACAAGGATTTCTTTATCCGCTTAAGAAGAAGTCCATACTTCAGATCCATAGATCATAACTAGAACTATCAAGTCTTATATAGAGTTTACTTAGTTGGTCGAGATATGGCCTTCTCCGTCGAAAGAAACAGCGATTGGCAAGCGTTTTTTGATCTCCGAAGAGATGTAGTAATTTCCAGATGTGAAAGCAGAGCCGAAGTAAACAAAGACCCTTACTGCGTCAAAGTTATAACCATCGATTGCGACATATTTACTGACCGATTCTTTTTGTCTCATGCTTCTTGTTGACAGTATATATCATCCCAGCCGGAAAAGGATTCGTCCGATATGCATTCTGAAGCAATCCTAGGAAGGAGAGAATGCATTCCCCTAGGTTGCGCCTATAATTTCCTTTTTATTAAGGCATGTCCGCGGACGGCAGCAATAAGAAACTGGTTTTTAAAATATCTAGAACACTTGACTCGGAATGTTTCTTGAATGCATCGTAAGAATCAATCCAGAATAAATCTGGCAGACGGATCTAGAATGCATCCAAAGGATGAATCCAGAATGTATTGTGAGGTTGAACTTGGAATAAAATTCAAGAGAAATAAAACGGCGAAATACAGTGACTAACAAGTGCATTTTATTTAATAATATTTTTATTTAATTCATACGATTTATAAACTTATAATATTGAAAATAGTATCTAAATTATCAGCTGCTTCTACCTTGGCAGGATGTATAGAAAAATTAAAACATATTTTGAAATCAACTTATGGCACTTAGTTTTATAAAATGGTACGTACCTAAAAGTGGCGAGGCATCTGGGACTTGGTGGCTGCATTAAAGCTAAAATGAGTTGTAATAATTTATAATTGCTATTTAGTAATGAGATAGCAAAACATACTTGCCGAATTTTGATCAATTTCATTATTTTCGAGTACATTTTTTCTGAAAATAAATAAAAAAAAATCCATTTATGCGGCAGTTTTTCAGGCGAAGCTTAGAACGCGTTAATATAATAAGTAATGTACTTACCAGTACATTACTTATTATATTAACTATTACTATTCAATATTTTTTTAAAACTTTGAGATTATTTCTATTTAAATGTTTATAAGACAATGAACAGCGAAGCAACTGCGCATTACAAATAACACTGAAGTGAATCGCAATATCCGAATGTCGTAATAGAATGCAGGCACGAAACCTGTTACGCCAAGTACGCGACAGATAATAATATGCGTTAGCAAAAATTCTACATGTCCAACAAATTCCGTAGACATCAAATTCATTACAGGGAATTCTTTCGATTTAACTTTAAGGGTAAGTCTGCGATTTCTTCTGAATGCATCGTTAATACATCACAGAGAAGATTTTTCTAAAAAACCTATTGCTTCCAAATAACTTCTATGAGAATGTCTTCCCAAATTTCCCGCTGGGATTGCTTTGCCCTCATGTTCCTACACTCACAAACGCACCGATGTCACCCTGAAGCATCAATTGTTTTTTATTTTCTCCCACCTTTTTTTTAGAAAACTAAAATAAAAAGGAAACTGAATACTATTTTAAAATTTGCATCTACTGACATTATTTGCAATGACCCAAGCAGTCTGTCCTCTTCTCTAAAAATATAACTAACTTCCCCCTATTTGACAAATTGATCCCAGCCATGGCAATTCAATTTTGTAGTCTCATGGCAATTTTCCAGTCGAGTGCCATGTCCGTTCTATAATCGTTGGGCACACATCAAACAAAACCAATGTAGCATAAAACCACATCTGCTACATGTGCTGCGAAAAAAAAAAATAAATAAATTTAAACAAAAACTCGTATCAAATGCCATCAACCCAGAGACAGAATTAAAAAGCAAAACAAAACCAAAAACGTAAACATGTGTTGCACGTTACATTTGGCCTACAATTGTCCCTCCACAAATTGCAGGCAGACAGCAGCTAAAAATAAATCCAACTTTGACATTTACGAGTACAATCAGCGAAAATTCTCATGGAGCATGGAACTTGCCACTTTGCTTACTAAAGTGCACGAACTCGCGTGATAATACTTCAAGAGCCGAAATTTCAAACAATAAAAAAGCCTGGTTGGTTTCTGAGATTAAACATACGCCCGCGTAATTACGCCAATAAATCATTTGTCGGTCGTCTTGTAAGCGCAAAGCGGGTCCCCTTTTCGAAATGCCTTCTTATGAAATACGTTCGTGCTCCAGCTTCTATAAAATTAGAATGCGGGATAAAAAAAAAAACTTAAAACACTTAGAAAATGTTGAAAACACATCATCAAGAGTCTAAGTGCTCTTGCATAATGATTTACAAATGAGTCTACTTCCCATATAGTAAGATAGATATTGCATCTAATAAAATGCTGACCGTGTTTGCGGATATAGTAAACAAACAGCATTATTAAGTGGATCAAATGCAATGCAAGAGCAAGGCACCACTGGAGAGGGAACTTCCCCTGTTTATGTGCAAGTTACATGAGGCAATTTGCAGCAAGCGCCGACGACTAGATATTTTCGGCAGCATCGTCGGCATCATTGTCGTGACCAATTCAAGTGGATTGAAATAGGTATATGTAGCTCTGTACATTGGGAAACCGAGTTAATGTCGAAGGTGAACCCAAAACTATGTGACGCCACAAATTATGGGAATTGTGTGAAAAAGGTGAAACACTGTCTAAATTGCGGAGAAGGCTAGCGAAATTTTTTGTTTAGTCAAAAGAGATCGTAATTGACATCGATTAGTGTTTTTCTTTTTTTTAAATGGTTTTGTGGCTTCAGTTTGTATACATATGATGATGGCGATTATGATTGGTATATATGTATAACTGTGAAAGGCCTCAGAACTTGCCTGATCAGTGCTTAAGGAGTTTTATGAGTTAGGAGTTTTGAAACCATTTGTTTTGCAAATTAAAACTTCACTGAGGGGTCATTTACGCAGTACTTACTCCTGTCAATTAATACTATCATATGCGGCTTTCAAGTCGATGAAAGGTAGGGGTGTCCGACTTGAAATTCATGGACTACATATTTCAGTAATTGTCTGCGAAATTTAGCAGAAATATGTTTCAAAAGTTCTTGCAAGATCGGCTTTCTTATGGATGTAGCATATGGAGCTGATAGTCCAGTCTTCGGGCATGGTTTCTTCCATTTTTACTTGTTTGATGATTTGGAGCATGTTTTAACTTAAGGGTGGAATGTCTTCTAAATCGGCAGAATGCGTGTTATCTCTTGACCCTACAACTCTCTTGACATGATGCCCTTTTAAAAGTTGCTTGAAATGCTGCTTGAACATCAACAATTTCCCTTTCGAAGAGCTTGCATTTGCATTCTGGGCAACCCAACAACTTGCGTGCAGGTGTTGGAATTCAAGATAAAGTCACTCTGCTAAATGAGTTCCGATTCCGCTTGCGGCGTTAAAATTAGTGATAATTAGTTATTAGAAAAATTTCAAAACAGCCTTTAATCGAATTTCTTAAATTCGGAAATTCCTCGAGTTGACCTCCAAATCCATTGTTCATAATAGGCGTGTGGTAGGCCCAGGATTTGCTTACCCTCTCCCCCCTGCCTTGCAAAGATAATGTACTTATAAGAAAAATTATGCCGCGCTTCCTTTTACAGTTTCCCATTTAATTTACATTTTTCGATCTACATACATAAAAACAAAAATCTGAACAGCAGTATGTTTGCAAGGAACGGTTCAATAGTTTTTTTTACTAACCGCCTAACTAAATATTAAATTTAAAAACCATAAAAACCTGGTCAATTATTTAAATTATTAATAATCACTTTTTTGCTTTCAGATGTTACCCCGCAACGGGATTAACAATTTCGAAATAGGTAAGTTAAAAATTAGAGTCTAATACGTAATACTCAAAAGTGAAGTCGAACGACAAAGCCACGAATAGTTTCACACCCTCAAACTCTCCAAAAATATGTTACGAAATAAATCCTTACATTACATATATGATACCCGATCAACACAGAAGAATCATCTTCATATGACTTAAAGTGTTTATAAACATAGTACCCGCCGCGAAGGTAATAAACGTATACCTAGGGCAATCTTCATTGTAAATCTTTTCCATTTTGATTAACAATTGCAATCTCCAATCGCATGATCTCATTATAAACATAATTCAAAATAAATAAACTTTCAATTCAGCAAGCAAGTAAAACCGCAAAAAAAAAATTATCTGCAATCAAATACTCAGCAAAATATAAAGTCTTGTAATTACTTCACCTGTGGAGTACGCTTTAGACTTGTTTTTTTAACTATGCGGCTTCGTATCTTTGAAGTTTGAATTTTAATTTCAAATGTGTGTATTATGTTACGTTCTTTAACCACAATCAGGTTTCCGTAGCGTACTTTACGATTATGGCAATGCTGATGGTATGCTGATTATTTTTGGTAAAAACGACAAATAACAATGAAAATTTGGAAAATGACGATAAAACTAAGTACCATAAAAAAACATTTTTTCCTAACTTGGTATTTAGCATTTTGATAAGACAAATAAATAAACAACTATACGTAAATATTGGAGCAATTAACATATACGAATTGTGCTTACCTCTGGGATTCAAATTCGGATGCTCTTTGCATTTAAAATTGTTTGCATCTGTCAAGGTCTATGTTTTCAAAAATTGCTCAAAAAACAGTTAGCTAACTTTGATGGAGACAAAGAGTTATGACTTTTATAAAGTAAATGGTTTTTTTTTAGAACTTTAAAAATGGAATTAAATAAAGATGAGTTTTTTAAGTTGACATGGCATATGACCGTCAGGGCTGGCTCGGACGTAGTTTAATCTGGAATTTCGATGACTTTGATTTGTCAACATTTGTGGCCAATTAACGGGTCCGGTACGTGAAACTATGCGGTTACCAAACGTTACCTTCAATAAATCATGTCTCACCTCTGGCCATCATCGTATTTAAAGAAGTACGGACCAATTATTCCACCAACCCATAAAGCATACCAATCAGTCAGAAATATGGACCGATGATTCCACCGGCCCACAAACCACACCAAACCGTTGTTTTTTCTGGATGAAGTGGCAGTTCTTCAATCTCTTCAGGTTGCTCTTCGTCCCAAATGTGGCAATTTTGTTTGTTTACATACTCATTGAGCCAGAAATGGGCCTCATCGCTAAACAAAATTTGCCTCGAAAACGTCGGATCTTCTTGGAACTTTTCAAGAGCCCATAGAGCGAAGCGATGTCGCTTGGGTAGGTCGAGCGGCTTCAGTTGTTGCACAAGCTGTATTTTGTACGCTTTCAATTTAAGATCTTGACGTAAAATGCGCCAAGTCGTTCCATACGTCAGTCCGAGTTGCTGCGAACGGCGCCGAATCGACTCTCTACGGTCTTCGTGTACACTCTCAGCTACGGCCGCTATATTTTCTTCACAGCGTGCTGGACGTTGTCTATTCGGTCGAATATTATCCAATAATGAATGCTGGGTCTCAAAATGGGTGATGGTGTTGCGAATAGTACGCTCAGTAGGCCGATTATGTTGACCATAAGTTGAGCGAAGTGCACGAAACACATTCCTCACAGAACGTGAATTTTCATAATAAAGTTGAACAACGCGTAAGTCTTTCCATTATGAAATGCCAAACAATACTAAACAAAAATAACATGACAGCATGACACGACTCACACGTGATCTGTCAAAAAAGGCTATTGAAAAAAGTATCTCTACTTGGATCACCTGTTACTTAGTATTCTAAAGAGAAAGTTATTGGGATCGTGCGGAAATTTCGAACTCAAAGTGAGTGTGCGGGATAATATTACGAATATAGAGCAGTCAAAAAAAGTGGGTCTGCCAATGCCGTCCGTCGGTCTGTCTGTCCGGGCGGCGTATGGCAAAACGGTTCGACGGATTTGCTTCTAAGTTCGTATATAAGATTTTGGGATTACATCTCGGGGCATCTTTTATTTTTAAATAACGGTACCTGCCATACAATTTTTTTTTTTGTAAAAATCACTTATCACTAACTATCTCAAAAATGGTTGGAAGGATTTTAGTCTTTTTTTGTACTAAGACTACTTGGGATGGGGTCAAAAATACTGATTACTCAGTTTTTGTAAAAACAAATCGATTAACGGTAATGTATAAAACCGCCAATATCTCGAAAACTAATAAAGGGAACTCCAAACTGCTTTTTTATACTATAAAGTCGAACAAATTTGTATACTTCGATTTTTTAAATAATTTTTTTTTTCATATAGCGATTTTCTTAAATATAAATTAATTTCGTTTTTTCAAAAACGCCTCTAACGATTTTGATAAATTTTTGTATTTTGAACAACTATTATAAATGTGTCGAATGTGCATTTTACACATTAACATACAAATTTTGTGCATTACAAAAAAATAAAATTTTTTAAAACCTAAAAAGTGGTTTAAAGAAATTTGGTATGTGATCAAATATTACTATTTTTTGAGGTGATATAAAAATGCACATCATGTAGCGAGAAAGTTTCCCATGACGCAGTCGTCCACTTTTTTTTGTTTAAGGTTTTTTTCTTTTTTTGCAAGAAATTCTTTATTAATAATTTGCTTCGACTGTCAAACTTCAGCTGTTAAACTTTAGATTTATCTTCAAAATGCTTATCGAAACGATTTATGAATTTTTTAATTATTTTAAAGAAGTTTTCACTTTAAATTCTCAACCGCAAATTAATGTTTTTTTTTTTTTTGTCAATTTTTAAGAATTTTAAATGTTAAGTATTTACAAGCTGGTGAAATAAGAATTCTTTGCAATCGGAAAATACTTTGCACTGTGCAAAAACATAGTTGTCACTTTGCAAATTTATATATGGTAAACCGAATTTTGCTTAAAGAACCATTTTTAGCTTTATAATAATATTTTATAATTAAAAGAATAATTAACTTTTGGGAAATGTTTGCTTGGTGATTTGAAATTTGCAAAGATATATTGAAAATTTGCAAAGTGAAAAATTAAATATGGCCCTGTTCTCAATGTTTTGCTGCTTTAACGTGTGCATTAGGACAGGAACAATTTTATTGAAAAATTCAAATGACAGAGTCAAAAGCTGCGAAGAAATATATAACACAGCAGCTTACTAAAGCGATTTTACTGCCGTATGCAGAAGTAATGTTGTTTCAAATTGCTCATCATTTAGCAAACTTTCTTAAACTTCGTCGTTACTTCTTCGCTGCATTTGACGATAATTCGCCATCTACCGAGTGTTTAGAAACAACAGTGAGGTAATTTTGCCCTGACAACCCTTAATGCCTGCATTGCATTATGATAAGCAATGAGGGATCTGCCTTTCATTGTTAAAGATAGACAAAAGTTTCACTTCACTTCTTTATAGGAAAATAGCTACAAAAATTGTAATCTTTTCAAACGATTGCATTTTTTTATCCAACTCTTTAAGGAACTTCAAACTGCTTGATGCAGGCCAATGTTAAAACATTTTTGTCCATCACACTTAAAATTTAAGTAAAACCGAAATTTTCACTGATGCTGACATTCCAACAAACAGCCCATAAATATGCATTTAGTTAATGAATGACTGAAGAAAACATCTGAAACAGAGCAGAGATCTGTACCACTGACCCAATTAAACTGCTCAATTTATTCTCAACTTTATATTCAAACTCTCACTTGATGGCAAATCAATTTCGTAGTTGTATAGGTAGCCAGACGTTCGTTGTCGGACATTGAAGAGGCAGCACAAAAACTTATCATCACAAGAAACGCGATGGACTGCAATTAACGCCCTCTTTCGCGCTGTACTCACACAAATTGTAAGTACCAAATCACGAGTTACTGAAGCCCCCGATTTAGAATCCCATCATTAGCTCTCGGTTTGACCTATTTTACTGGCATCTTTTCGATGAAACGAAAACAACTAAAAAATTTAACACAAAGTACCACCGAAAAAAGCAAGATAAAACATCGTGAGCGTGACCCATACCGCCTGAGAAAAGAACTTACTTTCTCTTCGCGTGTGCAGAAGTGGTGGCAAAAAAACTTGATTTTTCAATCATTTTTTCATTCATTTAACTCAAAGGCGAGAATGCATCTTTGATTACGAAATGAAATCTAATATATTTCCCCAATTCCTAGTCAGGTAGCCGAGAGCTCAATACCTCTTCGTATACGCTGCCTGTGGATGTATTGAACTGCAATCAAAGAGTGGCTTAGAAGCGTCTCGTCAAAGCGACGCGGTTGAAAGGTAAACATAAGCCATCGAAAGACTGACGAGTAACAAGTTTCATAAACTAAAAATTAAGGTGATCTACAGCTTTGCTGAAGCATTTGGCTTACACATATTAGATACACATAGATCAAGATATAGATACCCTGTGCTGCTATGTGCACAAAGAAGAACGCCACCACAATGTACAGATTGGAAAATTGCACGGCGTGTTCGCATCCCACGATCATCCGTTTATGTGTCTTGCGAAACTAGTTTTGACGTTGAATGCAATGCATATGCAACAAGCTCAAAGCTGAAACTGTAGGTTTCAGTTCAGATCAGATGTTTCGCATGTGGGGCCGGTTTGAACATATACATTTATATGTACTGTACAACACACATAATCTGCATGTCGAGTAGGTGTTGAACATGTTTTTGTTTTTAAAACCACGTTTGGATAAAGGCTGATTAGATGAGCCTACATACAGTTACAAGTATGGAGTTAGTTGATCATGGTGGGTTAGTTGATTGATAGTCACTTTTAAATATGAGATTTTTTGAAAAAAGTGGATGAAGTATGGAATTAAAATTCTCTTATTTTCGCGCGGATAGGAATATTTGGACGAGCTATGTAATTTGAACAGCTTGCACAGAAAAAAAATTAAATATTGGTTTATATTCCCAAATCCCAAATTCAAAGAGCAACCTTTGTCTGTCCTTCCATAACCTACTCAAAAACCATTCAACCGAGTTTCATAATTTTACTCTACTTTGATTGATGTACAGAGAGGTTGGGTAAGGGGAAAGAATAGACACGAGAGGGTTAAAAGGGGAGGGCTAAGGTCTAATGTGGGCTATCTCTCAAATTATTCGGCCCGATTTTAAAACTTCTTTCAACATTGTAATTGTGGCTCGAGACGAGTAAAGCAAGTTGTTTTCTTCAAAAATTTATGACAAAATATTTAAACAATATAATGCTCAACATTCAACCCATTCACAATTTTCTGTCACTTTTTGGGGCGTTTTTTTTTTTAAAGAAAAAAATTGTTTAACATAATATTTAGAATATTTTCACCTTAACATTAACCCGTTCAACGTTTTTGGCCATGTCCTTTTTTTTGAAGGTATTTTTTCATTAACTCATTAGCTCATTAACTCAAGTTTTAGCTACCACGTAGTTTCAACAGTTAACTTATTTTATTAATAATATATTAACTAACTAACCGCAACTTCTCAAAAAACAATAATTGTAAGTCTTTGCTGAGAAGGTTGCATTCGTATGTTAAGTCTTGATATAAGGCTTGCATTTTTAACGAAGAAATTTATATGTTTCAAGGCGACTTTAAGGAAGGTTAGATTATATTAAACAGGGGTGTGGTGAAACGAAATATTCACACAGAACACAACGCACTAAAACGGTCCCATTGCGATCCCTGGGGAACGAGCTGAATTCACGTTTAAAAAGCAGAAAAACCTAAACAATTTCCCTGACCATACCAAATCCAAAACTATTACTCTTGAAGTGCCCAAATTAGTGAGTGGTATCGCTAGAATTTGGTAGACTTAGTTGTATTTATAGGAGGTATACGTTTATGTCTAGGACTTCTTAAAGTTCTTTTTTTCGCTGACAATGCTGAAGACCTACTTTTTATACATAGATGAAGATGTATTGTGACGTCTGAAGTCAACAAAGAATTGGCAATCACAGTCGATGTGCACAAGGGAAGCGTTTTAAATCATGTGCTTTATTGCTTAAAGGAAAAATGGCGAACCGAAGGCACATGACTTGTTCTTTATTGACGATGGTGCCATCATAAGCGAAGATCAAACTTCCCTGCATCGGACACTTAATGTTTGGGTTAATGTTTTGGATAAAAATGGGTATAACATTAGCCCAAAAATAGACAGAGTTTCTGTAGTGCACATTCTCTGACCAATTTAAACCAAGTGCAATTATTTATTTGAATGTGAAACCCATCTCCAAGTGCAAACAGTTGAAATATCTGATATCTATGATCTACAGCGAAGCAAACATCGATGACGACATTAATCATGGAGTAAGCGAAGGATAGATGAATTGGCAGATAAACTTCCATTTTCGGTGACCCAAAAGTATTCCCTTTGCTAAAAGGAAGACTCTACACCGTAGTCGTTCCGTCGGCTCTCACATATGTATGCATTTCGCAATGTTGAACAATTTACAAAAACTAGGAGGCCAAATTAACGCCAGATTTACTTAATCGAATTAGATCCAATGAATCCTGCACGTCAAAGAACTCATCTGTTATTTCTATGAGATGCAAGCCATGGTGGTGCAGGAATATGATGAAAATGACACTCTGAAACCAATTAGGGAGGTGTAGGTGTCTAAAAAAAAAATACACACTATTCCCATTTAATCAAACAACGTCATTGAACTTGGCATGAAGCAAATGTAATGCATCGTCTTCCAACTTAAAACGTTAAAGTATGGCTTGAAAAGTCTCTCTTCTCATGTTTGCAAAACTTTCAGCGAAACTTTATTTAAAAGCAGTTTATTGCCCCTAGCTCATTTTTTAGAGATTGCATTTATATTGTGAATTTATAAACACCAAAGCACTCCACGGCTCTAATTAAAACTCGTTTGTACGTTTGTGCTCATCTCTCTTTACTTTATCTTTCAGCTAACGGCAGACAGTGCATCACCGAAAACATTGTCGACTTCAAAAGTCGCATTTAAAAGGCGAGGACGAAGAACATCAAATAAGAGAACCTCCCCAACGTTGAAAAATCAATTATGGCAACGATTGTTTACGGCGGCAGTCCGCGTCATCATGGTGGCCGCATTACAAGTGCTCATCACCATCATTCTTCCTCAACTACCCATCACTACAGTGGGCCGGCAAACATAACCTCACCCTCCGCCTATACCCATCATCAGGTTGGCAATAGTCCCATCATTCTGCCGCCAGCATCATATCTCTCAGGTGGTGGTGGGGTGAATCATGCAACACCCCTGCCGCCACCACAATATGGTGCTGGATCACCGTTAGGCTCGTCGCAGCAGACCACTCATCATCACTATCAGCATACATCCGTCATGTACACAGTGGGACGCCATCACAAGCGAAAGTCTGCCGTCGAGATGCTGGCCGAAAGCAAGCCGTTCTATGTGAAATCCGAAACAGTACTGGACCGGCACCAGCAATTGAATTTCCGAGGTGTAGTCGCTTCGGTTGGAAGTGGGGTTGGTGCTGGAGGTGTTGCTGGTGCCGGCAGTGGAGGCGTTAATGTGGGTGGCGTTGGTGCTGGTGGCAATGTTCCCGTGGCTATTGTGGGTGGAGTTGGTGACCGAATATCGAATATGGGCTCTCCTGGTTGCATAATGTCACCTTCGCGGACGCATTCCAGCGGAGGCATGCATCATCATCATCATCATTCGCAACAGCGACAGGAATCATTGCAACAGTCGCACCAACAGCATCCACCTCATCATCGGCCGGCAAATCGACGAAGTGCGTCGTCTAGCTCTGATTTGCTTCAGACCAAGTTAAGGAAGTTGCTGAATGCGGACTCGAAGGAGAGCTCCATGCCTATGTCGGACCGGTATAAGGGAAGCGATACACAGAAATATGATACATTTAGCAAGTTTCAGAGTGCTAAGTACAACCAGGAGGTGAATTAAAAGTCTTTATCAACTTTGTTTCATGTTCTCAAACTTATATTTTCTTCTTCCAGCTTTCGGTGCACGCATCGACTGGCCAAAGTGATTTGTCAGTGATGTTTCCCAGTGCTTTTCTTTCACCACAATCTCTGCCACCACACCCTGCATCAGATGATGATATCTACACATACGGTGCCGGGATCAACGAGCCTCTTGTTCTCACCGAAGACTATCGGGCTATCAGTCCGCCGGCTGAATACGCGGCGGTGGAGAGCTCACCAGACAAGGAACAAGGCTCAAGGTGAGTAGGCCAATCTTCAAGCAATATTCCACTAAATGCATTTCTTAATTTTATTTCTAGATGCAACTACCAAAGATCATACTCACACTCACATGACACGACATCGGACGAGCATGACTACTCCTCACCATCGTACAACATTAACAGCCACAAATCCCTGCCCGACTTGCACTCTCAAATTAGCCGGCACTCGCCGCACAGTGAGGTACTGAGCTGCTGTAGTCGTGGAAATCGTTCAAATAAATCCGGCGGTAGCTCCCTCAACCGCGACTCTGGAGGGTCATCGGGACACTACACGCACCGAAGTGAACCGTGCTGCAAGCAGCGTGGTGAACGGGAGACAAATAAAATGCTTCCTTGTGCGGGTCAGACCGACTATCGACGTGACAGTGGCTCCTCCACACAACACAGTGGCAACTCATACTACACCTATGGTATGGGTTCATCTCGGTATACTGACTGCCCCGAATGTCGCCTCAAGTATCAAAAAGACTCTGAGTGTTTACTTAACTTTACCACTCCAGAGGTGCCGGAAGCATTCCAAGATGACTACACACCCGAGCAGCAGACTCGACCTATCACCCGTTACTATGAAGACGCTAGGTTCACATCTCAGCGGAAGGTTTATCCGCCATCACAACCCCATCATTTATCGCATCCACCTCATAAACAGACTCACAGCCCAACGGCACGTACACCACCAGACGAGTGTAAAAAGGAACCGGAGGTAAGCCCTCCGCCGACCACGTTTAAGCGACAGAAGTGTCTTCGTTTCAAACACCGCAACCGATACTCAACCTCGAATGATCGCACTTCTCAGCGCAGTGGAGGTGGCAGTAGCGGAGGATGTGCGACAGCCGGCTACGCTGAACCAGATCGAGAGTCTGACGAAGAACGAAAGCCAATCCTTCGCTCCAAGAGTGACATCAGTGACCGCTACTACCGGGGATCTCCCATGACTGAACAGCCAATGGGCGGCGGAAAGAACTCCAATGGAATGGATAAAATTCGTCGAGCAGAAAGTATGTCGCAGCTGGAAAAGTTCTTTGATCGTTTAGGGCTAAACGATGAGAAATTCGAGGAGATCTACAGCCCGCCATTGAGACGCTTCAGTTCTGACAATGAGTCCGATGAATCGGGTACGGTATTCTTCTCAGATGTAAGCACACAGGATTCGACACGCCTGCCCGACAGCACTGAGACCCAGCCACAAACGACTCAGCCATATAGACCGACTGAACCGCCATCTATAGTCGAACGTAATGCCCGAATTATCAAGTGGCTATGTAACTGTCGAAAGCTACAGCTGACATAATTTTGTTTGGGTGCCGCCGTAAGATGATGGCGGCCTCACTGAAAGATGACGCTTACACGCAAAAAGAAAGAGTTGGTTCTGCGGACCAGACCTACCCACTCCTCGTGAGATGATAATATTTTGTATTTTTATCCTCTAATATAATGTGCATGTACAAGTAGAATGTGTTCTCTTATAACAAAACAAAAAATTTATGTTTAGTGTTATTTAAGCGCTAAGTGAGTAAATGTTGTTCAGTTCTATTTTTGAGTGTACAAGCGTGGAAAGGAAGATTGGATAATGCCTCAAGTTGGGCCCAAGTTCGTTGTGGTTTAGTACGGGAAATTATGGTTAAGATTGAAAAAAGGTTCTACAGCCGTCGGTAATTGTGTTTATTTTAAGAAGGCACAATAGCGTTCATATAAATTTAGCTTTTGGTTTTACTTTTATTGAAAGGTTGTAGATGACCTTGTAGTATCTCCAAACTAAAAAATTCAAACAAACACAAACGAAATTTCTTTACGTTTTTGACGAAAGGAAACTTCTGAAGAAAAAGTGCTACTTATTTACGATATTTAATTCTCTTTGTGATTGTTTTGAACTTCCGCGCAGGACTATTATTTTTTTTCCAAACTTGCGCTAAAACTGTTACAAATAAATGAAGTGCATGCGAGGCTTCATTAAAAATAACAAAGGATAACTTCACACGAAAGTTAAGTGTGGCATCAAATAAACACAGCTCTCGGGCTGAAACTTGTATCATAATTGTAATGTCAATTAGAACCGCAAGGAAAAAAAATCTGTCAATCAAAAGAAGTCTATTTGCAATTTATTGATTTTAGTTAAGTAATTGCTAATATTAATTTAAAAAAATTAGGATACATGTATCTAAAAGTCCTCTTAGATGGTGGGGCTCTAATCGTAGTGAGATTTGAAGTTATTTTTCAATTATTCACGATTCACAAGCTAAAGGCTCCATTTCGGTACAGAAGGTTGTTAGCTCATTACCCGTTTAAGTCATACGCAATTTGCATTAAATTATATTATTTAGATGAATAATATATGATTTTGTAACGCTTACTGTCAGAGCTAATACAGCAAATTGTTTTATAATCCATTTGCGAAAATAGGGAAATTACCCTGCAACTTTTCCCATTTACACTGGACTCATTGAACAAATATAAGTTGCATATGCATGTAAAGGGTGTTTATTTTAATCCAGTACTAACTTCAGAAAGTTATACCTGTCTGTCATTCCAATTTTATTGCGATGACATGGTCGCTTCAACAACGTTACCAAACTATCGAAATTTGATCTCAAAATTAAACATAATCATGCAAAATTGTCTCATTTGAATCGATGATGATGGACCCTTTCCTTTATTCAATAAGTAGTTACTTCTACTCAATGCCGCACCCTGAATCGAAAAATTCGTAAAAGAGAGCGGCATCAAGAGTGCAAGATATACCCATCCACTAAGGAACTTAGTAAAGGAAAGATGAGGAGACTGCATGCCAAGTGGTCATATAATTGCCATTTCTGACAGTTTCCGCTTGCCAGTTATGGTTATTTGATAGCGAAATGGTCATTACTTGAGCAATTGGCATACAATCTAATCTTATCTTAAGAATGCTAAAACGGTCAAATGTGTTGCCGTTGCAGTTGCAGTTAATTACAAGCACAAGTGTTGCACATTATTCTTCGACTTGATCTATAGCAGCACTTTCTCGGTTAATAAGAAACTTTATTAAAATTAAACTGCATTGTGTGAGAATACTGTTCCATTCGTTAAATAAATAGGAAAATTTGTAATAGATCTGTAGTAGAATACGGCTTAATGGCATTTAAACCATTAAATTATCAATTTCTGGGTGGTTATTGCTTTTGTTCACCAGTCACATTTTCCTACTTTCTACTACAATAGCGTTCCCTAACTTTTTTGTATGTTTTTCTCCTCGTGACAGAATTTATCCCCACCAAAGCCATTATGACAGTCTTTACAATTCTTACGAATAAAAATAAGGGGACGGACATTACGTATTTTTGAAAAATTGGTCAAAAGTGTTCGTTTGCGGTATTGCACGCATTCGCCCCTCCCTTATTTTTGAGGTTAAACTACATTTCTATCGTTGAGAAAATGATACAGACCAAGAAAAGAACCCAATACACTTGTCATAAAATTTCCCCCCTTCACTGGTTTAGTGGTCTTTTATATTAATCATTAACATATTCCTGGTAAGATGCTACCACACATGAACCAGATTTCCTCTTGTTTTGATGACATGCATAAGAACTTTTTCCGCGCCATCACTTTTAGAATGTAATTAAAATGCATTCGTAATGTGCTCAGAAACATAGGAGGCGTCCCTGTTTCTAGATGCAGCATATAGTTGGGTATACTACTAGGCAATCTAAATATTCGCCTAAGAAAATATCGCAGGAACATCTCGACAGATGTATAAGAACAGTATCCCCACACTTGAACTCCATACAAAAGAATAGCTGCTGCTGTTGATTGGAACAACTTTTGTTTGGCACTGTGGCTTACAAGTTTATTATTTACACATTTTCCCTAAACTGAACAGATTGCGCGTTTAGCTTTAGACAATTTTTTTTGAAAGTGTTTATTCATACTTAAGCTCTAGGGGTGATCAGAACTCCAAGGTACTTGTATTCACTTCTCTCTTCGACAGTACCTCCCTCAAAAGTTATCGTACCTATTTATCATTAGCTGCATGCAGTCGACAGTATCTAGACAATATCATCTGCAATATCATCTGCAACCATGAGGGCGCGTATATTTGTTCTTTCAAGCTCTATTCCACCTTTAAAAGTATCTGTAATGTCGTTTATGTATAATATAAACAGTAACGTACTAAGTAAACACCCTTGTTTCACTCCCACTGCGGTCTCGAAACCCTCGGACAGGCAGGTTCCATCCCAAACGAAAGATATGTTGTTTGTTTACATTGCACGCAAAACGTTTATTACTATTGTAGATATTCCATATCTAAAGAGTTTATAGAAGAGTGCTTCACGAGACACAAAGTCAAATGCAAAATCTACAAAAAATGCATAAAACTTTTTGTGGTTCTTCGTATAGAATTCCGCAAGTTCGTAAGCATAAATATCTGATCGATCGTCGAATAGTTCTGCCTGAAGCCCGCTTGATATTCATGAATGATTTTCCTGTTATGGACCCAGTGGATAAGCCTTTTGAAAATCACTGCGCCAAAGAGTTTTACTGAAGTGTTTAAAAACGATATAGTTACCTTTTTGTGCAAGGGAAATATAATCGATTTTAGGAAACTTTTCGGTATATCTGCATTTTCAAAAATTCGATTATATTCCGATACAGCGTTGATAAAAATGCTCAAAATTAAATTGATACAAACTTCGTTTCAGCGCCTCTTTCTTGGAGTCATATAGATATAGATAGGCTATTAAACAGTTCGCCCCACTCTGACTGTTTCCTTACCTAATGTTTTTTTTATGAATTCGAGGTCTGATTGAGGATTTAAACAGCTATAAGTACATTTTGGCTGAACATTGATGCAACAGTCGCAAATAATGTAAACGGTCGGACGAAAGTATCTTAAAATATGTTTAAAATGCTTTACCTAAGTAAAAAAGAACGTTTTACTGATATTGCTTTGATAATAGATCCTCTCTTCGACCGACAGCGGGGCATATTATATATACATATACAGTCTATACTCTGTCTAACATAAATTTGCAGTATAGGGAAGATTGGGAAATTTGCCTCTCATTCGCACTCTTTTGTTTTTCGTAAAGTGCTATTCTAACAAAGCACTTTTGAGACCAGTTTGGTTTTTCTTCTTAGATGGCGTGTTGTGGCCTTGGGTACTATTATCGCTAAGAAGTCTGTAAGCTGTTCGTTACCTATAGAAAAAATGCAGCTACTTGCTTCACAGCTACTGTTTCATTTTTCAAATTTTGATGAATTTTTTTTGTCGCGTCAACAATTTTTTTTCCGGCACTTTGCATGATTTTGTAGCAAATTCTAACAAATAATAAATTGCACAAAACTTACAAAAATTAGAAAAATAGATGTCAAAAACTGACCGCGCGCTACGAAAACCTACATAAATAATAATTTTCCTAAAAGAAAACAACTTTAAATTTTGTAACTCCATTTTAACGTTTTTTTTCCACACATTAAAAGAAATGCAAAAGATCAAAACAAGATCCTCACGATAACACTTACCATTAAGAACTGTTTTTTAAAGTTCTAAAACCAAAAGCTACTCAACAGAATCCTAATGAAAAAAGCCGAACGAGTAAACAAATGGACATTGGTAACTCTGAATACACATCAACTAAATGGGCGTTGAATAGTAGCAGCCACAGGCCACAGCCAATCAGACGTGCGCTGATCAAAAGATGTTGGATTTACGTCAAATGCAATTGGAAATTCACTGGCGGGAAAACACTTTTTATGAGGGGTTTCTATCAATTTAGTATGGCGCAGAAATATGGCACACTACTGATTTAAAAAAAGCTTCCCCATAAGACGTGTACTGCCAATTTATGTTGGACAGAGTATAGCAACTTAAGTGCCAAACCTCAACCAAAAAAATTGGTTTACGAATTAGTACTAAACTCCAATGAATTCTTGTTCCCTGTATAGTGCTTTAAAAGTTTAATAAAAGTTAAGAAAAACTTCATATGACAACAAAGTCACAATTTTGTCAACTTTAACGAATGCAACAATGCAACAGGGTACATTGGCCTCTCACTAATTGTGTTGACCTTATTTTGACTCAGCAGTTAAATTGTGTCAGATAAGCAAATTCGGTTAGATATTTTGATATGCTACCAATAAAACTCTTCAGTTACTTAGTGGATACCCTTATTTGTTACAGACTATTGGTTTTCCTTTCATATTTTATCCTCTCAAAATATGATCTCATGGATCTCATAGTCTATGAATCCTGCGAAAATGCAAAACAATCAACATGCAACTGCCTCCTAAGCTGCCATTTCAGTGTATGTGAATGAATTTAATTTTATTTTGTATTTATGTAATTTCATCGAATTCTAAATCTACACAATTATTGACAGCGAATGGTATCTTTTAATAATAAAAAAAAACCAAACAAACAAAAAATAATAGATCTATCAAAAACATGTTTATTCTGCCACCTTAATAAAAAAACCGGATGCATGTTATTTCATAGGAAATATAAATCAAAAACAGAAATATCAAAATATGGCTCTTGCAAACGATATGCAAGTCAACATAAAACAAAAATGAATTTCATTTTTATGAAATTAAGAAAACTTACACTAACAACCAAAAATTATTAATTATAAAAAACAACAAAATCAAACAAAATAATTCATAAATTACGCTTAATTTTAGAGTTTAATCTTAATCGACAGAATACAAATATTACTACCAACATCTTATAATATGTTATTATATATATTGTCTTAATAAAATATTCTAATAATTTTTTCGTAATAAAAATAAATCAAAACAAAAAAAAAATCCATTCAAACCAAGAAAATATATTCTAAATAATAATTAGTACATACAATACAAACAAAAAATTATATCACATGATTTATATAAACTTTTTAAATACCTACCAAGTAACTGTAAAAACAATACATACACATATGTATCCTATCGTTAGATAATATTATTTTGTATATATAATCCAGAACACATACCAGATTATGTTAATTGTTTGTTTTTTTTTTTGTTATTATAATGAGATTTTATACAGAATTTTATTTCGCTCAATCTATTTAAATAATACTTAAAATATTAATAAAACTAATATGCATACAGTTCTTGTGTTTTATCATTTACATCTTGCCATAAACAAAGTAATATTACACAGAAATAATTCAGAAGAGATTGGAAATCCATTTGAAAATGAATACTGAAATTTGATTATCTCTAAAACCTACATAAAAATAAGAATATATTAGTGCTATTACGGATTTAATATTTTAATAAAACAAAAACATAACTAATTACAACACTACTACTGAACGTACATATTATTTACCGTACCGTGTATTTCAAAATCATTCAATGAGCTGAAATTATGAAATTGATAAAACAAAATACATATTAACTAATTAAAAATCCCAATCGATGTTCAAATTAAAGGAACAAATGATTAAAATGTATTATCATTTATGTTAAAAATAAAATAAAAGTAATTAATGATGTTTTTGGACTATATAATTGAATTGCATTTTTTTAAAGAAAAGGAGTACAACTACAAAGAAGTATGTGTTAAAGTGCGATCAGACGGTCATCCAAACGTGTCATCCCGATGACATGCTGACGTCTGAAAACTTGTTTATTTCAGACGGGATGACCACTTGAGAATAAATTCTACGTCATAGTGACGTCAGGATGTCATCCGGATGACAAGTGTGGATGACCGTCTGATTGCACCTTTATAAACAGTTGGGAGTTGATTGCTGTTTATCAGTTCCTTGACAATTTTGACAAATGTTCACTAAACGCTATTGCCAAATTTGAACTCTTATCTCATTATGAGAGAATAGTTTTTCGCTAATTTCACTTACAAATTTTTAAAATGACTCTGAAAATTTGAAACTTTGCTCGAATATTACCTTGCTTTGAGAAAAAAATTCTTCGTATGATTAAATCTACGAGCTGTGCAGCGACATCTACGCATTGGGCATTTGAGATGGCAGGGACATGCAGATCAAATGAACACTAACGCTTCAGCTCGCCCTAAAAGGACAACGTAGTAGAGACAGGCCTCGGCTTAGGTAGAACTAACAAATGAAAGGGGACTTCAGCCAACTGGGAGTGCGCAACTGGACATAGTAAGCCAAAGTCCGCAATAATTGAAGAGGTTTATTGGTTAATGGTCGAGTTCACTCCAGACTTTCTAAGTAACTATGTATTACATTCGGACCTTAAGCTTTCATCGATTTAGATCGTACCTCGCAAAATTGCACGCGACATATATAATATTTCTTTACTTGAGATATACCTTCTTCTCACAAATTTGGCTCATAAAACCATAGAGAGAGTTTTTCCAATTCCATTGTTTCGATTCAATGTTCCATGTTCTCGGTTCCAAAATTACATAGATACATACATATATCGTGATCTCCCTGTACATTTAAGGGTAAGCTACCAATGTTTAAATTGTTCCAAATCAGTTTTAAAATTAAAATGTATAATATGTACATATACTCCTATTATTTTCCACCATCAACATTTTGTGTGAACCCAGCCTACACCGACAATATTTATGACATTATTAGTATTAATAAAACTCGTATTTCAATCCATAATCAACTTCATACATCGCTCCTTGAGCAAGTGCAGTCAAAATAATAAATAAGACAGCCAAGTGACTTTTATTATACAAAAATATAATTTAAAAGCTGGTAATATACTGCGACCGTAGTAGAGCATAAGCATAGTAATCGCAATCACAATGCACTTGTAATACATGTCTGAACTTGACTTTGCAGCAGCTTGTAATACGGTGATAAGTAGCACTAGGTTTCCGCGACTAAGGGTCCACACAGCAACCTGGCGATCTCCAGACGGTCGACCCATTGACCATTTTCTTGAAATGACCAAAAGAAGAAATTCGACGTTGGACGCCTTAGCACATCTGGAGTCGCCAGAGCCTACAAAGAGCGCCTGAGTGAGAAACTCCCCACCGTGCATGCCCGATGACTGGCCCATCAGCTCCAAATGTCCCATCTACAAGAAAGGCGATCCTATGTCTTGCAAGAACTATCGAGGCATATCCCTTGCTTAATATCGCATATAACAACCTTTCTGCAACACACTAATGTGGCTACCGGCCCGGCAGATCAACTGTAGACCAAATCTTCACACTAAAGCAAATCCTGGAAAAGGCCAACCAGTTTCAAGTCGAGACACACCATCTCTTCATCGACTTTAAAGCCGCATATGACAGCATTCATCGTGAGGAGCTTTTTGTGGCGATGGCCGAATTCGGGATCCCGTCAAAACTGATCAAGATGTGTCGCATGACACTAGATAACACGCGATGCAATGTGCAGTTTGGCAGCAGCTCATCTGAACTCTTTCAAACATGCACCGGATTTCGGCAAATAGATGCGCTGTCGTGTGATTTCTTCAATCTTGTTCTTGAGCAGATAGTGCGCAGGGCAGGTGTCAACAGGCAGGACATCAACAGATCAGTCCAAATGCAACTTCGAGGTAGTTAAGGAGTTCATCTACCTCGGGGTAAACATCAACTCCACAAATGACATCTTAGTGGAGATCCGTCGAAGAATTACCCTAGGAAACCGCTGCTACTTTGGTTTGCTGAACGATAAGCAGGAAAGGAGAGTTAATACTGGGATCCTTTGAAAGAAAAATCTTTCGACGGATATTTGGTCCCGTGTGCGAGGAGGGCGAATGGAGGAGAAGATTCAACCGCGAACTCTATGAGCTGTACCAAGATGTGGATGTAGTCCGAAAAGCCAAAACTCGTCGACTACATTGGCTCGGCCACATCGAGCGAATGGACAACAAAGGTCCAGTCAAGAGGATCTTCGAATCTCAGCCCCCAGGTTCGAGACGACAAGGAAGACCAAGCCATCATTTTTTAATCTTGTGTTTAGCAGATTATAATTTGTGTGGTAAATCTTAAGATTTTAAGTAGATTAAGGGCAGATTAATTTTAATCTCGCTTTAGTGTTCGGTGGAGACGTAGCATTATACTGAGAAATTTTCTACCACTTAAAGTAAGATAAGATTCCATGCCAATTGCTCAAATAATGACCATTTCGCTCTCATTTTACCATATTTTGCAAGCGAAAACCATCAGAAATGCAAATTATATGTCAAATTGGCATGAAGCTTAGAATAAAATACTACCGAAGCAAGTGCTGCTGTATTGACCAAACAACAAATGAAATGCGGCAATAGAAAAAATAAACATTTTTTGTTGCCGATAAGCTTGAATAAGCCTTAATAAATCAATTCCGAAATTATGAACTTAAGTCGGAAACACCCAGTAATGGAATAATTTGTTATTTACAACTTTCACGAACACAACCTATCCAATAACTGCCTGAACTGCCTCAAAAAGCTCTTTCTCTCACTCGAATACAAATGTCAAAACAAAACTGACATTTCTATCGCACGTGCAGTTTGGTTCGGCATCTATCATATTGAAATTTGCTTTTAATTTTGTTCTTTTAAATATTAAATAAATTCAAATGCCCCCACCAATAATTGACGTCTCTGTTAAACCGAAGAAAATATTCTTTGGCGACGATGGAGAAGTTTTAACGGAAGAAAAGGCTAAGGCTAAGAACAAAAAAACATTTCCAAAAGAAGATCCCGAAAATGGTTACCACGAGAATGACGGCGAGGAGGAGGATTTCTTTGCAAAGGAGGAAAAAGCTAAACAAATGAGTAAATCCAACGAGAATGACGATCAGAAAAAGTGGTTCGAAGTGGTAAGATAAATTGATGCTCCAAGACCGAAAGGCGGGGTCTTTAATTTGGTTTTATTCTTGCAGTATCCACAGTATCCAACAACAGATGAAGTTCTTGATATAAAGGAAACCGAACAAACCGAACTATTTAACCTTTGCAAGAGTTCCTATGATTCCGAGTTACCACAATTTGTTAAAAGTAAGTTTTTCGTTTTTTTTTTGCTTACGCGAGTGGTTATAGCATAATGATTGATTTAGAGAATCCATCGGACTCTAGATGGTTGCAGACTGCTCTGCACAAAGGTACAGCTAAAGATCGAGCTAATGCGGGTGCTCTTTTGGTGACGAGCAACCCCATTGGCAACCTCCAGGCCCTGGAAACACTGATTGGATACACAAAGCCATCGAATAAGTCGAGCTCCGATGTGGTTTCGGTTCTCACGGATTTGTTAATTGAAGTTCTTCTGCCCGCTCATAGAAAGTTACTGTCTGTGCCAATGCGTGGTGCTGATTGGAAAGTTGTCAAGAAGGACCAAACTATAAACAAAGAGCAGCAAAAAAAGATTTTTGCATATTGGTACTTTGAGAATGAATTGAGGGAGCAATACTTTGGTAAGTTTACCAAATAGGTGACAGGATTTTGTCAAAAATTACAAATTCTTTGCAGAATTTCTGAAGAATCTTCAGCAAGGCCTCCAAACAGGTCAGGAGAACAACAAATATTCCGCTATTATTGCTGCCTCTCGACTTCTTTCCTATGCACCCGAGAAAGAACAAATGCTGCTTACAATGTTGATCAATAAGCTCGGAGATCCGTCAGCTAAAGTTGCGTCCAAGGCTCTCCATCATCTCTCCGAAGTTGGCTACAAACATCCCAATATGTGCGGCGTCATCACAGCGGAAACGGAGAAGCTTCTCTTTCGTAACAATATTTCCGACCGAGCCCAGCATTTTGCCCTGTGTTTCCTCTCCCAGATCGCTCCCAGTGGTCGACCGGAAGTGTGCACAAAATTGGTGAACATTTGTTTCTCCCTTTTCAAGGTTTTGGTAAAGAAGGGCGCGGTAAACAACCGTACAATGCAGGCGATCCTGCGTTGCCTTCAAAAGGCAATTGTGGAAGCCAAACCCCAGGAAGGGAGCACTGAAATCATGACAAAAGAAATGCAGGACACCATCTACCGGCTGGTGCATCTTGCCGACATTCGCATATCGATTCAGACGCTGTCTCTGCTCCTTCAGCTAGTTTCTGGGAAGACTGAGAAATCAGACCGATTCTACAACGCGCTCTACAAGAAAATGCTGGACCTGGAGCTCACTTCAATCGGTAACAAGACGGCGGCACAGTTCCTCCACATCCTCCATCGCGCAATACACATCGACTCGAACGCGATTCGAGTCCAGGCGTTCATCAAGCGACTCCTGCAGATGTCGCTGTACATGCCGCCAGCTATGGCTGCCGGGAGCTTGATTGTTATCCATAAATTGTTGCGGACCCGAAGCGATCTAAAGAGTGATGAGGCGGAAGAAGAACGTTCTGCAGGTGTTGTGGTGCCGGACGACGACGAGTTAGCCAAGTTTGACAGCGATGGCGAGGAAAAATACGATGATGTCGACTTGGAAGGAGAAAACAATGAAGTTAAGGCGACTGTGATGAAAGGAAATGATTCCGAAGAGAAGGTGCCGGTTGCTTCATCTTGGCATCACGCAACACTAAAAAACAGCGAGGCGATTGTTCCAGCAAAAGTAAAAGATATATCTACCAACAACTACGATGCCTACCACCGAGTTCCAGCCTTTGCTGGGGCTGAGCATTCGCTTCGAACGGAGTTACTGGTCCTCATGGAGCACTACCATCCAACCGTGCAAGTGTTTGCCGAGAATATTCTTCATAGTAAGTAAAAGAAACGCCTACCTAGGCCTTTTTAACACAGTTTTTTTTTTAGAAAAGAAGATCGAGTACTACGGCGATCCACTGCGAGACTTCAGTCTGCCACACTTCCTTGAGCGATTCGCCTTCAAGAATCCCAAAAAACTTGAGAAGGACAAAGCTGAGATGCCAGTGATTCACGGCAAGCAGTACTTGGCATACGGAACACGAGGAAAACCAGTGAAGAGTCTAACGAAAGCCACATGTACGGAGGACGAAATTTTCATCTTCAACTACTTGGAGAAGAAGAGAGAGACTGCAGTTCCTCCAAAGAAACGCGGCGGCGACGACGATGATGAAACAGCAGCGGGCGATGTTGACGATGATGAATTCGAGGATTATTTGGATGGCTTCTTTGGTAAGAAGAAAGGCGCAGCCGACGATGAAGAAGAAGACTTGGACTTCCTAAAAGATCTCGGCGGTGAACTAAAGGAAGACACAACTAAAAAAAAGAAAAAGAAGGTGTCGAAACAGAGAGACGATGATGAAGACGATGAGGACATGGACGACATCGATGCAGACTGGGGCGATGATGATGAAGACGACGATGACCTACCGGGGGAGGACCATTCAGCTGATGAGGACGGTTCCATCGATGACGACGAGGGATCTATTTCACTGGACGAGGGTGGCAGTGATGATGACATCAGTGAACCCGAATCCGACGAAGATGAAAATGATGATGATGATGATGACGACGGTATGAAACCACCCAAGTCGAAGAAGGCCAAGCCACAGATGAACGAGAGGAATTTCTCCAAAACTCTGAAGCACAGCAGTGGTAAGTTCTTAAGACTTGTTTCCTTAAAACAAAAACACACTCAATTTGATTTCCTTTTAGATATGAGCCAACTCTTTGCGGCAGCTGATGACTTTGCCGAATTGCTCGAAGAAACTGGAAAGACAAAGGGTCAAGGTACATCGGAAGCTGTGTACAATAAGGACAAATCCTCGGACAAGCAAATGAAATGGGAGGAGAACCGACGATCGAATTCGAAAACGTACACAGGAAAGGGCAAGAAATTCGGCGGTGGCTTCCAGAAGAAATTCGGAAAGAAGAGGAAGAGTTAGGAGGATTAGAGACCTATATAATATTTTTAATTGCTAATTAAAGAAAACTTTAAACTGTACCTAATCGAGTGATAATTTTTATTGGAAATTGAAAACTAACTTGACATCTAAATCTGATTCAATGGCTTAAAATTGATTTGCATACCAACGGCTGGTCCAACTTACGTTGCAATGTTTTATGCATTCGGCAACTCTAACGGTGAACGAAGTGAGTCCAGGATGCAAGCTACCTTCAGCACACCCATTTGTGTGCTACCTTCAGCACTTGAAATAAGTCTTAGATTTCCAATTTCCTATTCCGTAGCCAAGTAACTAAGTAGAACTAAGGCAAAGTGGGCTTATTTGACGATGGCCTGGACCGAAAACCGATGCAGTGCAATTGCAGGGTATATATAGTTTTATAAAGAAGTATTCTACTTGCTGTGGTAACCATTAACTGTGGTAATGGAGTAGATCTATTAACTACTTTTTTTTTTTCTCGGGCAGTACTACAATAAAAGAAAATAATAAAGTAAGCTTTCTTTATAACTTGAAAACGGATAATTCAAGCTTTCAGGATTGTGTGGGCTTAGAAGGCTTAGTTCCGTAAATTGTAATTTTTAGGGATATTAAAGTGCAACCACCAATTAGGCACACTGTAACATTAAATTCGTAATAGAGTGGTCAAATACATTTTTAAGCACTGATAGACATATCTATTAGAATTCACTAAAATGCCTCTAAACAGTTGCATAGTTATACAGGGCCGAAGGATTTAAGCAACGTTGTATAAATCCTTATTTATAAAACATTTTGCTAACCATATTAGTTATACAGTGCTTGTGTCAGGTAAAGTACCAAAAAGGCGAGATCCATTACAATTAGTTGTCCGAATCGGTAAACACAGCTCAGCTGTTTGTAGAAAACAAAAATTTAATGTATTATAACCATTTTAAAGAGCGCATAACCTTGTACACTCTTTAAAATACGTTTACAAATAAGGCTGTCAGTTTCAACGAACCTCTTTTAAAAATATTTTTTTTCATGATTCAAAACATGACTGCAAGTACATGACTGGTTTCTTATGAAACCGATATACGTATAAGTTGGATTTTGAAATCGGGAGTATGAGTTTACCATAAATGATCAGATACCAATTTTTTTTAAATCTCTTCGCACTATTCTGTGATATCAGAATTTTTCTCAAGTACCTACCTGTATTTCAACTTCTTTGGAGAAACTAAGTACTCATCAAAAGGCACGGTCAAGATCCAGCTTATTTGCAGGAACCGAATAAGTCCATTTTCACGGAACTTAATGGGCTTGCTAAGCCCAACATTTCTCTTTCTTTGTTGCATCGGTTTATTTCACATTTTGTTGTAAAAATTGTAAAAAAAATTTAATTAAAAACAAAACATTGTAACAATAACACTCCTGTTATTTGTTTACGGTAAGGGTTACCGCCAGGGTGGCCGGAAGTTTGGCTTCGATCATCAACCCAAGCCCGACTAATTTTTGTTCGATCTGTTTAAATTGCGGGCGTGACGGACGGATATTGCTAAATCGTCAGAAGTTTTGATGCGATTATAAAAACACCCGTATTAATAAGCTTGAGTTTACGATGAGTTTCTTTTAAGTCATGAGTTAAATCTAAAATGTTTTCAATATACAAATTTTAGGCGGGCTGACGCGACGTTTTTCAGCTGTTAGTTAACTTAACTGACTTAGCAGGTAAATGTAAAACTGTTTTTTTTTATTTCTACAGAAATTTCCCAATTCCCTTTATTGTTTTGTAAATACTCTTTTTTCTTATTGTCAACTTTCCAGCTTTAAAACGAAAGAACACTCATTTGTTTATATTTCATTTCATTTTACTGATGGCAATAGAAGAAGAATAGTTATTCCATAAATTTTTTTCATTAATAAGAAATTTTAACTCTTGAGTTAACTCTTATTTCATCGCTTAGTTAGCTCTTGATTTATATATACTCTGATATACTCTTAGGGGTCTACGATGAATACTAATGGATGTTACATACTATGTGTCAAAATTAATAATTGGGACAAACACGTTCAACACAAACAGGATGAAATCGGTCCCTACCTTGACTTTCGATGGCATTCGTTTTTTTTTCGTGATGTGTCAAATTGTTTGCAATAATAAGTAGGTATGAATAAAGTACCTATTAATATTTATAATAACATTACCACCGAATCGTTCATTTCCGCTTTGACGTATTTAACATGAATTTTGAATGCAAGTACACCATGTTGCCCCGAAACTCCGTTTCTTATGGACTGCGATATCTGATGTGACATACATACGTCATATTAAAGAATAAAAAAAAATTTAGTACCAATAAACAAATAAGAAAAGCGTTTTTTTTCATTTTAGCAGTACAATTTGTTTGTTTATTTTATTATTAAAGTCTATGAATACTTCTTACATTGCAATTAGATTACAATTAACGTCAATTTTAAATTACCAATCAGTCTTGTCATAATTCTAGTTTATAACGGATACTGATATTATATCTAAGAATTCTAATGCGGTTTTAATTGTAATTTTCGTTATACAATATTTATTTTTACCATTATATTATGTGTGTTATTATTATCGTCTTTTATGAGAACAAAAATATATTAATTTATTGAGCATATATCACAACTTGCAACAAATAATTGTAGATATGGAAAATATTCAAACGTTCATTGTCCATCAATCTGAAAAAAAAAAAAACAATATTACAATTATAACAGTTAAAATAGATGGAATTTATACCTCAACTTATGGCAACACTCCAGATGTGGTAGCGTAGTTGCCCAACACTCCCTAAAAAGATATGCATTCGAAAAAGCTTAAAAGCTCTGCCATTTCTGACAGATCTGACATTTAATTATTTCACCACAAAAACTCGACGTCCATTATACACAAATTCCATTGCCATGTCTTTTGTGTTTACTTCCATTTAAAAATTTCGATTTTATAAAAAGTTTGCAATTTGTTTGCTGTTTTTTCCGTTATATAACCAAAAGTATTATAAGTGATAGAATGCCAGCCAAGAGGAGAACTGCAAAGTCCATAGCGTCCAATTCGGATGATCCAGATCAAGGCAGCGATGAGTATCGTCAGAAGCGAATGCGGAACAATGAGGTAGGTTAACAAAAAGAAGAAAAAAAAAAACAACATTTAAAAACAAATATCACTAAAGGATAAATAATTTATAATCGCAGGCAGTCAAGAAGTCGCGTGAAAAAACCAATAAAACAGCCAACGAGCGGAAGGAACGCGTTGAAGCGCTTAAAACCGAAAACATACGGCTAGAGACAAGAATTAGAGAAACCGAAAAGAATATCGAGACACTGAAAGGTTTGTTGCTTTCAAACGCAAGGACCAGCGAGGAAAAAGAGAAACTTCTTAAGGAGATTCTTGATAGTGATTGAGTTATTGCATCGCTATTAAATTGTACATATTAGGAATAGATTTTATATTACTATATAAGTGTTTATATTAAGACGTTTGACAAAACATAAAGTGACAAAATCTTACTTTACCAGAATGTTGTCCAAAATATTTTTTTTTTCAAACAAGGAATTTCACCTTTGTTGTTCGGTATTGAGTACCTACTGGTTTATGAACTTTGGCCATATATACTTTGAAAGTTGCACCTGACGGAATTTGTGAGAAATGCCGACACCCAAATATGTTCGTTGATGCAAAATAACAGTTCGTAATAAACAGCTAAACTACTTTCCAACTTTAATTGTTGTTTTTCTTGTTTGTTTGCTCTTGATAGTGAATGGCATCAGGGTCATTCGATCTGATTTGATTTTCATGACAATACAGGCGGTGACAAAATATGTACATTTAATGCAAACATCAGCGACGAAGCTTTAAACTCTCGACGAAAAAATTAAGTACGTAGAAATACATCTCATTCTCATTCGTATACTTTATGCAATGACGAAGTCCGGAATAGGAAAATATAGTGATCAATATCTCGGACTTTTTATTTGCTTCAAAAAGGCGTAGAACTGTATGTTTGTTTGTTTGTCTGTATGTTTTTGCATGCAAATCGAATTGAACCAGGATCACGCACACAATTGCAGTAACGCACCAAGGAATCCATTTTGAAAAAAAATTTCATGCACGGTTACCAACTCTATCAAAGGCCCTGCCAAGTTTTTTATTAAAAATTGGCCCGGAGATCGAAAGAAATTTATTAAGAACATCATAGCAGCCACAGTAAAATAAACAGATCAATGATTACTGCCTGAAATTGATGTATTCCGAATGTTTTATGGCTACCCTAAAGGACTGTTCACATCAGAGCGAATTGCGAATAGGCGAATCGCGAACAAATCAGTTTTAATATATTTATGTAAAGAAAATTTCTATTGCTTCTACCACAAAAGCTTGATACTTATTTGATCTAACATATTATCTAAAAAAACTGAGACTAAATTGATTTAAATAGCAATATTTGCAATTACAAAAAATTTTCCGCGAATTGAAAAATTCTTGCCGCGAACTGTCACTCTATGTATATTCAAAATCCACATAATACAGACGCGATCCACAAATCCGCGAATAAAAAATTCGTTCGAACATAACCTTAAAATTGACAAATCTTGCTGCTTACATTTACAAATCAGAGCGGGTACCTGCGACCAAAAAAGTTTTCGTGTGAAAGAAATGTCAGAATTTACGAATATTCGCCGGTTCGCACTCATGTGAATGATCCTTAAGCCAAAAAATCCCTATATCCTTATATAATTCACGTGATCACCGTTCAAGAAATCGATAAGGTGACTATTGTGACTTGCAGTTGAATTTTAACACAGTTGAAAATCTTTCAATCCCTTGACAACTGCATTGTGAAACTTGTAGAATGTGTTAAAAGGTGCGTTTCCTTTGACAACATCACTATTGGAACCACATTCTGAGGAAACCTCCTGATTTCGATGGAGGTTTTATGAGTTTTTGCGAAACCTCATTTTTCAATGCTGTGTGAAAAGGGTATTAACTTAGGTAAAGGTAGCCGCAAACGACGAACATGCTCGCCGAACTTTTTAGTGCTCGCTATATTTTTGTCGTGTAGGGGCTGGTTCGCGAACGGTTCGCTGTTGGCGAAAAATACCGTTTTTGTAGTTTTCGTTGGCTTCGATGTTCGCCATGTTCGCGAGCAAACCTGATTTTTGCTGTATAAATAACCATAAGCGCAACCACTTGCGCTTCTTTATTGCACATGTTTACTCTTTAAAGAATCAGCATCAAATGAATGTTCGCTAATTGTGTTCGCCGTGTAGGGGATAACGCAAACGAACGAGTTCGGCTAGCATGATCGTCGTTTAGGGCTACCTTTAGGTAAGAACTAATGCGCCCTTTGCTATTTTGTCCTTTGTACATTTACTGCTGCCAAACTATTTATCACTGTATACGAATGCTACAAAATTTTCAATCGCTGTAAAAGTTTTCTTTAAGCTTAAACAAATCATAAATATTTGAAACCTGGCGGCCCCGGGAAATTTTAGTTAGGCCCGTAACACGCAGATTAGAGAAAATTCCCGGAGTCTCTGGGCCAAAATACTTCTGTTGGTAACCCTACATGTAGGTATCATTAATGTCAAACTGGGCTTCAAACACCATATTTTTGAAAATCAACAGCACCCTTTGTGGTTCAGACATTGGTCATTCAGAGACCAATTAAATTATCATTCGTTAGCGAATCGAATAAATAAAATCTACAGAATGTGACATAGGCCAAAAAAAATATATTTAAATATACAAAAGTGATAGAATAGCTCTTAACTTTAGAACCAGGTGTGGGGTGCTGGACTGCCCTACTTTTTAGTGATATTTAGATATAAGCTGTCACTAATTTTACGGCCATGTCATAGCTTAACATTTTCAACGTATTTTAGCGTTAAATTTGAAAATATACACTATTTTGCTTTATATTGCAACGGTTGTAAGTGCTATGGGGTGTAGTCTATATATCCCTTATATTACCTTGGGCCATTTTCTATTAATATCGGTTCCATTTTGTCTTTTATTTGCAATTTCAGTTTCAGGATGCACGGTTATAGGATTACCTGGTTATTTTGCATTACCTTTGAACGTACAATGAAATCTTAAATAAAATAAATATTAAGCGTAAACGGTTCATACAGGACCCAACCACTGTGTGTGCGAAGATATATTTTTTAATTTTTGAGAAGCTTCATGACAGTTCTTACTCCTGGATGTTTGTCAGACGTTCGCAAGAAGTGGGGCAGCGAATAAAAAAATTAAATTATCCAAGTTTAATGAATTGAAATAACGCTGCCTGCTGTAAACCCTAATTATTATTCTTTATTATAATATATTATTCTAAAGCATTATTATTTGTTGGCAAATAATTATTAACGTTTTTTACACTGTTCAAAAAGTTTCGAAATTTATGAATCGCTAATATCGGGTATTGCGTTTGTCGTTATTTCGTAACAGTTGCAGTGTATATAGCAATTGTTGATAAGGTCAATAAAACGAGGTTTCACACATTCTGAGTTATGATTTTTTTTGTAAGAACTTTTATCTAATGAACCATAATGGAATGGAATTAAAAATAATGAATGACAAATAGATAATTCATTATCAGTTTTACTTTTATCATTTGTTAAGGGAAACAAAAACCAACAAAAGTTTCGACTGTTTGTAAAAGAGTGGTGAAACTAATCTTATATACGAAACAAAAAACATTTACCTAATCATAATTGATATTAATGTACTTTCAATTTATATTCCATTTGATGGTAAGATGATAGATTTAATAAAAATTATTAATTAAATAATTTGTTGCGTTTAAAAACTACAGCCGGTTGCACTGTTTACATGAATTTGGTTGAATACGTATGAATTAATTTAAAAAATATATTTTCCTTTAAAATACGAAAACTGACCAAATAGTTGAATTCTGAATTGAATTTATTTCAAAAATCCAAATATATAGGTACACAGATTTCTTATTAATTACAGTAAAAAAATCTTAATAATAAACACTTTAAACTATGAAAAACAAAAAACGAGTTTATTTAAGAACACTTCTGAATGGGTGTCGGAAATACAACCGACCAAAGTCGTTACACCCGAAAACGATTTCAATTTAATTCAAAAAAAATATTTTAAAAATCAACATAACCCAGTTGATACCAGCATTTTCAAATATTTTAAACGTTCCTAGAATATATAGTTTGAGACATCCAAATAAGACAAATCCACAAATGGTGCACATGGAACTAAAGAAATAAATCATTCCCCTTACACATTTGACTTTGCTACAACTCTTACTTTGTTATAAGAGTAACGGAGAAAAAAGTTTTCAGAGTTTTCGTATGGGCACACTTATGTGCAATTTTTCAATAACTTTTGTTTTCTTCATCTGTTTTTGGGAAATTTTCAAAACAAACAATGTTGACTGCTGATTGGTTAAAACACAATATATTACGAAAGAAGGTCAAAAGAGAATACAAGAATCGGATGGGAATTCACGGACCATTCGGGTTTGGCTATCCAAGACATTTTTCATTAAAAACTGACGTCACGACCGACAAAACATGCAGCGTATACAACCTGACATGCAACTCATATTTGTTTTTTTAATTACTAACTTTTTTCCATTACTAAATTGCCGTTAACATGATACACACAAAAAAAAATTATATTGGCCACTTACTCTCGCCAATACTTTTCAAACAATATAGCATTTTTGTAAATAAATTACGCTTAATGAATGTAAAAAGGGGTCCAACGTTATTTGCTTCACGTATTATATAAAGATTAATAGAAGATTGGTAGCCTGTCACAAGTAACCCTGCAATTTAATTCAGAAAGACTCAATTTTGTAAAAAAAAGAACAGGTCAAAAAATGAATTTGCAAAATTACGAATTACAAATTAAATTGCAATTACAAATTAAAAGTCTGATAAGGGTAAACACTTTAAATATGATTATATGATAGTAAAAACCAAAATCTGTACCGTCGTGCAAGAACAACTAATTTATAATATTGAATTTATAATCGAAATAGAAAAAGTGGGACGTTAAGGAAACCTTAAATAAATTGTTTATCGAAAAATGATTTAACAAAAGATCGGGTGAGCGATTTGTATTAGTCAGCCGATGTTAGAGAGCTTCTTAGGCGCGCGATTCTGAGATCAGAGTTCAAAAACTAATAAAACTGAACAAGCCAAAGATATTACATACTGTCCCTGAGAATAAAAGCTGATTAAGTAATTTATTTTGTTATCCGTTGTTTCTCACTAAGAAACAAGTTGATAATGATTTTTTTGTAGTTGATAAGGCTTTTGAGACTTTGATAAAATTTTTAAAAATGTTCGCGAAATTCGTTGGCAGATCATCTCTACTATAGGAAACATAGACCACGTCAGACTGTAGATTCTATAATGCTAAATTGTAACTGATAAAGTCTAAAATTGAAGTTGTCTATCTTTAAGTCGTTTTCTACCCACGATGTTTACTTAGCGTATCATCTTTACCATAGCAAACATAGGAAATGTGGGAGGCAATGATATATATGTTTGCTTTGGCTTCTTTCTTACTAGTTTCTCCAACCCTTACACACAAAAAAAATGTATGCTTGGAAGCACAATATTGTGCATTGTACTAAGTAAAGTTTAAGTTATATGTTTGCTTTGGCTTCTTTCTTACTAGTTTCTCCAACCCTTACACACAAAAAAAATGTATGCTTAGAAGCACAATATTGTGCATTGTACTAAGTAAAGTTTAAGTTAGCAACACTAGGCTTTAAGTTAGCAACACTATTTAGTGATTTATTTTTAGTTTGGTTTGATATTTCAACATGAATATAGACTGACGTCTGAACAACGCTTCCAAATTGTCCAAATTTATTTTGAAAATCATGATTCTGTTCGAAATAAGTATCCTCGCACTACGTCCATTTTGCGGTCAACATAATCGTCCACCAGAACATAAGTATGGAACGTATCCGCACCACTTTTATTCTAAATGATAATACGCATCCAGACGTCGTACAGTGCGTACAGAAGAAATCATTGCTGCTGTAGAGCGTTGCGTTGAGGAAGGCCCGAATCAGTCAAATCATCATCGTGCACAGGAATAGGGTCCCCTTTATGGAAGATTTTCGGAAAGATCTTGGTTTGCGTGCTTTCAAAATCCAACTCGTGCAAGATTTGAAGCCACAGGATCACCCAGCAAGGCGTAGATTCAGTGAATGGGCAAAAACAGGATTGCCGTCGATCCCAATTTTCATTAGCGGTGAAGCTCACTTTGGGTTGAACGGATACGTCAATAAACTGTCGTATTTGGAGTGATGATAATCCTCAAGTGTATGTTGAGACACCGTTACATCCACAAAAACTGACTGTTTGGTGTGCTTTATGGGTTGGTGGAATAATTGGTGCAGACAGTGCGAAGGAGAACTAAGGAGCGTTTTACTTCCGACCGATTAGCATTCCTGATATGTTTTGGTTTGGGGATGCATGACAAATTGGGGTCTTGGCTTTTTTTCTTTTGGAGGGTTCCGTCAATGCAGCGAAATACAGAGAAATTAGTGCTGATGGTGCTGTGCCTAAGATAGACGAGTTAAACTAAAATTTCAACTCAAAACAACTTTTTAATGTTGTTTTCTTTCAACAGATAACCCAATGCAAAGCTGATGTTGGCCTTGTGTCTTTAACTTGGCCAGGAAATAGCCCTGACCTCAAGATAATAAAGAATTTGTGGTCAGTTATGGGTCAAAAAGTACGAAAAAATGCACCTAAAACAATTGGAGAACTCCAAACTGTAATGAAGGAAGTAGAACTAAAATCATAACAACATAGCAAAGGCTAAAGACGGGGCTACAAAGTACTAGCGCCAAAAAACAAAAACACCTACTTCCAATAATAACGACTATTTAGTGTTTTAGTTTTATTTATTATTTTCTTTATTACTTTTAATAAAAAAAAAGTAGGCGTGTTTTATAGTACTTTAAAAAGTACTTTCTTACACCTCTTTCTGCTAGCGGCTACCTATTCTTGCACTTGTGTCGCATTTGTGAAAAATGTTGGCCATAAAAGGTAGATAGCATTAGAAAGAATAAACATATATATTTAAAATCCGGTTAAATACAATACGTTTTAGAAAAAAAGTAGGCGTGAAAAGAAAAGATGAATGTCTGGCTGCGGCTTTTTTTTGGCACGGGGTGTACCTACTTATGTACATTCAATTTTACATAATTTATTAAAATTTTAAATCGTTCATAGGCAAAAAAAGTCGAAGCCTAAGACATTGTAACCATTCTTTTGATGTAAAAATAAACGATTAAATTGTGAGTAGTGCGAATTGATTTACCTTATGTACATAGATTACATTATTTACGTTTACATTTGAAAGAAAGGAGTGAGATTATGGCGATTCAAAGACTACCATTAAAAAATTGTGAGTACACTTTTAATGGTAAGAATAATAAAGTTCAAACAAACATTACCGACTGAAAGTGATAGGTATGTACTTCTACAAGGCGATTTCAAATGCAAACGAAAATAAATTGAAATAACTCATTCCGGAGGAATTATCTTAGCTTTATAGATTTCTCTTTTTCTCGTCATAGAAGCAAACAATTATTGTAAACTTTATGAAATTAAGAAGAGTTCATTTTTAAAATCAATAATTCAATCAAAAGTAATAAAAATTCCACATAAAATAGTTTGATTTTTTATTTTTACAGGCAAAGCTTAATGAAAGCAATGTATTTTTAAATATGATAAATATTTGTTTCGAATCCTGTTCCGGAAGTAATGAAATACGTGACACCGACATGCCAACAAGCCGAAACCACGAACTAATTAAACCTTATATTTGGTGACTCATGAAATCACATCGCTGTCGATGACGATGTTTTTATTAAAACTTATCGATCTATAGCAAAAATGAGTCGTCTCTTTTTGATAGCTATTTATTTGCAAACGTTTCATTTTTCTTTCAAGAGATTACTTACTGATTGTACATGACTGTCGATCTATTTCAAACAAATATTGATTCATATTATTTCTCCAAGTCTTAGGTCAAGGCAGCGAGCTACTTTCTTTTGTTCTTTTCTAAACATCACAAAAAGTTGTTTCTCAGACTTCCGTTATATATCCCAATTCGCACTACAACTTTTCTGCAAGCAAGCAAATTAAGTGACCGCGAACATCGAACAGAGAAATATTCGATACGCAAGGCATTGAATGACCACACTTGACAGCCAATGGTGAACTTGTTTTGTGCGCGAAGCCTAAGAGTTATAAATAAAATAGCAAAAAATGCCGACAAAGTCTAAAAATAAAGGACAAAACCATAGTACATATGCTGATAGTTGCTAGATGATGCTTTTGATTGGTAGATAGGTAATTTTTAAAATAGAATTAAAAGTCCGATCACACTTAGAAAATGTGAATAGATATTATTTACAAATATATTTCCCTTATGATCCCTATTGTGAGAAATAGAATAGACAATTCGTTTGAATGTTTATTAAAAAAAAAACAAACAGTTTCAAAGATGTCAAAATGATAAATAAAGTCAAGTTGTGCAAACAACAAAATATTTAATTTTAAGTCCATAACTCTATAATTGTCAGACTTCAACTGTTTAACTCGATGTCACGTACAATAAGGCTGGGTACATTTTGAATATATGTATGTATATATTTCATATGGAAATATTTTTTTGCCATTATTTGTCCATTTACTGTTAATACGCGGCTACTTATTGAACGCTATGGAGCCAAGGCAAAATTAAAAGCAAACAAATGGGAATTCTTAATTAATTGTCTATATTTATTATACATATATGTACATGAGGCTAAGAATTTAGGATCATGTGTTACATTGTTTGAAACAATAATGTTATAACATTTACGGGTGAATTTAAAATGTTTAAATAAAAGAAGTTATTATGTGGTGGCTAGATGTTAAGATTATGCTTTCTTCAGGGAGGGGTGTCTCCCAGTCGACCTTCGAGAATTTCAGTCCATGCCAAAATCTTTGCATATTTTAAAGATTGTCTCGGCCAATATTTTGTTTTATCTCTATAAACAGATTAATTTAATCAATTGGCAGGGGCGGATACAGGTAGCGGTTTTGGGGGTTCCCCCCTCCCCCAAATTTCTGCAAGGATAATTTGTTTGTAATTTAGTAAGTTTGAACAAATTTTCCTATGGTAGCCTACCAATATGAACTAGAAAGCTAAAAACGATAGAGTTCTGAATGCTTTCAATGAACAAAAATAACAAGTAAATGTTATTTGATTCACGATTTGCCACGGCCGATTATCAGATTTATTTTTCTGGTGCCGAAGTTTCAATCGGCGTACTTGAAAGACCCAAGTTTCCCGCTAGTTGTGGATTGAGATAATTTCCGAGTGAGGTTGCTGTAAAATCAAATTTCTAAAATTGTTATCGAATAAGAGTGATAAGAGGGGTGACTGATGCAATCAAACCCCAGGTTAACGCTGCCAAATATTCTATACTACCATTTGAATGTACACTACTCAGATCACTTAAGTCTAAGTTCATCCGTATTACAGTTGCCTAGAATGTACCTGTTGACAATCTCGTTCAGAGATTCCATGCTTTAATTTACTAACTTAGATCTCATTGTTGGTGATTACAGGGCTTTGATCATTGCTTGATTGTTTATAAAGATCAGGAGAGTCTTACCAAATATCTGTTTACCAAGACCAACGAATTGTTAGCGAAAATCTGATAGAAAAGAAAGAACCTTTAATAAAACGCAATAGACTTGTTCGAGCGCTTCACCTGACACCTTACTCCGCTTGACCTACATAGATCTAAAGAAGTTCCGAAGATAGGCAGGGTAAAGCGACTGAGGGTACTGGTCGGCATCGTGTTCTAAGACGGCACACCAAGACTCGAATACAATTATGCGAATGTGAGGAAATATATCGTAAATGCAAGAAGTTTCGAAAAAAAAATCTTTTAACACGAGTTCTTATCTAGAAGAAAAAAATATATAACGTAAAATCTCGAAAGACAAAGTATAGATTTATTATGAAATTTTTAAGTCAATGATTGAAATGATTTTGCGCACTTAATTTACTCGCTTAAATCAAATTAAAGGGTGATTTTTTAGCTGGTTTGGTTTTGGCAACACTGGTTTTGACAGCTGACGTGTGTTTAGTACCTTGTGTCGCTGTCAAACAGCTTCAGTTTGGTTTGCAATTTAACCATGGATCGTCTTACAAATGAACAACGCTTGCAAATTATTGAATTTTACTATCAAAATTCGTGCTCGGTTCGAAATGTTCATCGCGCGCTGCTTCCATTTTATGATCGGCATTCTCGACCTTCTGAGCAGTCTATTCGGAAGATTGTGACCAAATTTCGCACCAAATTTACTTTGTTGGACATTAAACCACCAACACGTTTACGTACTGTGCGTATTGAAGAAAATATTGCGGCCGTATCAGCTAGTGTGACAGAAGACCGCGAAATGTCGATTCGGCGCCGTTCCCAGCAGTTAGGCCTTTGTTACAGCACTACGTGGAAAATTTTGCGGAAGGATTTGGGCGTAAAGCCTTTTAAGATACAGCTGGTGCAAGAACTAAAGCCAGCCGACCTACCACAACGCCGAATTTTTGGTGAATGGGCTCTTGGAAAGCTAGCCGAGGATCCGCTTTTTTATCGAAAAATTGTGTTCAGCGATGAGGCTCATTTTTGGTTGAATGGGTACGTAAATAAGCAAAATTGCCGCATTTGGAGTGAAGATCAGCCAGAAGCATTGCAACAGCTACCAATGCATCCCGAAAAAGCCACTGTTTGGTGCGGTTTATGGGCCGGCGGCATTATTGGGCCATATTTCTTCAAAGATGATGCGAATCGCAGCGTTACTGTCAATGGTGAACGCTACCGAGCGATGATAACAAACTTTTTTTTGCCCGAAATGGAAGTTCATGACTTGCATGATATGTGGTTTCAACAAGACGGTGCCACATGCCACACAGCACACGAAACAATGGCGCAATTGCGAGGCGAGTTTGGTGAACAGTTAATTTCACGTTTCGGGCCGGTCAATTGGCCGCCTAGATCGTGCGATTTGACACCATTAGATTATTTTTTGTGGGGGTATGCCAAGGCTAATGTGTATAGGGACAAGCCCGCTTCGATTGACGCACTGGAAGCCAACATCCATGCATTCATTCGTGAGATACCGGCCGATATGTGTGAAAGAGTATGCCAAAATTGGACTCAGCGGATGGGCTACCTGAGACGCAGCCGCGGTCAACATTTGCATGAAATTATCTTTAAACATTAAATTGCAAGGTTCAAACTATCGATTCAAATAAATATTTCATTAATTTTTTCGAATTTTTTGTGTTTTTTTTTTAAAAAAAGTTCTAAACCTCTTAAAAAATCACCCTTTATAAGAGTTATTTTGGGAGCTATTCGTTTCATTTTTTTAGTTATAATGAAATTTAATAACATAACGGTACTTTTTCAGAACTATTCATGTTTTGATAAGCGTTTTAAAATTTGAATTTAACAACGGTAGTTGGGTGGCACGCTTTATAATATCATGATTCTATTGAACACCTTGACGTCATGGGCAGTTCACAAAAGCTTGACGTGGTGTGGTGGTGGGAAATAAAACATACATATTTGGATACATGTTTCAGGTTTAGGAGACAAAGTTAAAATTTTGATTTTTGGGCTATTGCCTGTTTAAGGTTAAATAAATAAAATTTTAAGCGTAAGCCGCTGCAATTTTTGTAATTTGCATGTGTGCGATTCGAAATAGAGCAGACCCTTGCTTCCGAAAAACCTCTGCTTTAATAAACTAATGTGGCAACACTAATCTCCATGCAATATCGTTCGAAGTGACATAACAAGTGACATAGGATGCCCTATTCTACACACTTTTTCAAATTACCCAATCCAAAATGTTATCTGCGGTAGGAAGTTATTTTATAAATAACAAACAAAATAAATAGATAAAGTGGGACACCGCATTTAGCATCTCATTGCATAAAAATGAATAAAGAAAAGTTTTAAAATGAATAATCTTTTTTTTCTGATCAATCAATACCTGTCTGTTGTATAGGAGAGTTTTCAAACTATGGCTTGCTTCATTTCTTAACAAGTTTTATGATTCAATCAAAACTGTACAAGTTTTAATCTGTAGCCTGCTTTGCTTTTTCCAATTTCGTTTATAACTTTTTATACCCATAAATAATAAAAAAAAAGAATATCTACTAGAGATGAGCTAAACCGTGATTTTGCACTCACAGGTATAACTGTGACTGTTACTTTTGACTCACTGATACTTTTACCTGTGACTGTGAATTGTGAATTTACAACATTTTTATACCCTGTTAGAAAAAAATGCACGACTAGGTTAGGTGGTGTGTTTTGTGTTTCAAGCCAATTCTTACATGTAAACCTCTCTTTTTATACCCTATCCTAAGGGTATATTAATTTTGACACATAGTTTGTAACACCCCTTAATATTCGTCGTAGACCCATAAAAGTATATATATTTATGATCAGGACCAAATCCTAAGACTATCTAGCAATGTCCGTCCGTCCGTCCGTCCGTCCGTCCGTCCGTACGCAATTTTTAGGCCTTTAAATTCAAGCTAGAAAGCTGAAATTTGGACCACATACTCCCTAGGGCTCCGAAATGGTTAAGTGTAAAATTTTTTGGAATACGCCCACTGCCACGCCCACAATTTAGAAAAAACCGATTTAAAGCTACAGATGGACAGATAGAGGGTTATAACCTTCACAAGATATGTAGGCACTGCCCTCCTTTATAAGTTTGTCATATAAAGTTTTTTGCCACGCCTACTTTTTGTGGGCGTTTTTCACTAAAATGCTGTTTTCTTCGATAATTTTCATAGAAACCGAAAAAAAGTGTTTAACAAGATATTTAGCCAATATTTTTTCCAATATATCGCCCATACAAAGTTTTTGGCCACGCCCACTTTTTGGGGGCGTTTTTTCAAAAAATGTTTTTTTTTTTTCTAAATTTTATAGAATGAAATAAAATGCTGTCCATCATCTTCTTAAGGTTTTTTTTGGGGCATATAGGGATAGGGATAGGGTATCATACTGTTCGCTCCAAGCGGACTGTAGCCTTTCCTTATGTTTATAGATTATTTTTTAACCTTGTGCTTAGCAGATTAAAAATTGTATGGTAAATATCTGGATTTAAAGAAGACTTATGGTAGCTTAGTTCTTATCTCGACCTTAAAAATTATTAGATTTCTTTAACCATTACTTTTTATTATACATATTTTTGCTGTAATGTATATGGCATTCCTACGTATATGAAATTGTATGCCGGACTGGCGTTTGAAGAGACTTGTATATTAGTTAATGTAAAATAAAACAATAAAAATTGTTCAAAATCGATGAAGAAGCCAATTTCTATTTTGAGGTATAACTACTCTTTATGATATAACTTCGAAATTATTAGGTATAGATTAAAAATTTGGTGCGAAGTTGGTTGCGCAGAAAATAGAAATAGTAATATGTAATTTTATTTAACCAACAAAAAGTTACATACATAGATCTAAACCATTAAAAAAATGGTTTGTATTTCTGTATGATATTAATTAACTTAACCATAGAAATTCAAAAATATGGACAGTTTTGCTCTTCACAGTATATAATATTCATATACATCCATATCCCAAAACATTTCTCTAAAAAAAAAATACAATGTCTATATCACAAAATTTAAAATAATTTTATTAAAATTTAAATTGTGCTTGGATTGCATCTCAACTTTATTTATTCAAATAATTATGTTACTGAAGGAGGTCATGAATGGAAAATTCCATCGCTTAAAGTTTTCAAAAATAGAAAAAAAAAAACGAATCAGCAACGATGTAAATTTTCCTGCTTAGGGTGGATTGCTGTCGCTGGTATTAGGCTTAGGGTGGATCGCTCAAATTATGTTCACAGTTAAAGGCGTGTTTGCACAAATTAATACACAAATGTTAACTGTAATTTATAATTGATTTTATTCTTTTAGTATTTAAAATAGTGAACTCTTGACTGCATTGAAGTCTTTTGATTTTATGAAGCCTTTGGACTTTTACTCAAAACCTTTACTGCCTACATATGATTTTCTTACTTAGAATTCTATTCCCGTCAAATTTTATATAAATTTCAAGTAAGAAAATATTATTAAAATAAGCTACAAAAAATAATTTAGTTTTATAATTTTATAGCTATGTAAAACGCTTTTGCGTACTTATACTTAATCGTAAATCTTTAATTTAGCTTGATATAACTTGACTTGGGGTGATGTATCAATTCTTTCTCATCTGAGCTTTAAGAATATTTGTCTTCATGAGCATTTTCTGAATGAATCAACAAAAATTTGTCAAAACACCACCATTGAAATGAAAATCACTGGGCAGTTTTTCTACCCATTGTAAAAAATGAATAGAAATGCAATTCATATTAATATACAAATAAAATTCCCTTTTCTTATTGCAAAATGCATAACCAGAATTTGATCAAAATCGTGTTGGCTTAATTATACTTAATGTAAGTATTTTATTATTATGTACAAAATAGTTCATAATTTGGGTACATAATGACAATACACATTTTAAATGTACTATATTACTATTCTATTACAATAGGCTATGACTTTCAAACAACGAAATTTTTTTTTTGTCAACCACAAATTTAAAATTATACATCCAATTACAAATTTGGTTTATAAACATATTTCACTCCCTTCACATAATCGCACTCAAAAACACAAAACCAAAACAAATCAACCCGCTATCATTCCCACCAATAGGGATTGAGTCACAAACCAAACCAGTATGTTTACCTATAATCCTACTCACTCACGTTTTCATGTTTCACTTACTGTGCTAGTGCTTCTGCTTGATTTGTGAGTGGTTTCTGTTTGGCGTTATTCTTTCTGTGACTGTGAGTTCAATATCATAATCTAAGAAAATATCTATTACGTGAGTGGGACTGTGACTGTGAGTTCAATATCAATATCTAAAAAAATATCTATGACGTTACTTTGACTGTGACTGTGAGTTCAATATCATAATCTAAGAAAATATCTATTACGTGAGTGTGACTGTGACTGTGAGTTTAATATCAATATCGAAAAAATATCTATGACGTACTGTGACTGTGAGTTTCAGTTTAATATCAAATAAATATATCAGTTATGCAGAGGCAGGTACCGATTCCTTTTTCTCCGTAACATTTATGTGGATTAGGGTGGAACATTCAACATGTTTTATTTTTTTGTATTATTCAATTGAAAATGTATCACAGACGAAATGTTTTTTTTTAAATTTCTGCCATTATTGTTAATATTGCATAATTAAGCTAAGACGTCTTAGCTCTTTACAAAAACAATTTTTAAATAAGGTTAATATTTTATTTATTTTCGGGTAGTTAGGTCACGGATATCCATTTAAATTTAATTACTCCAAAGACCAAACCTAAAATATTTCCAAGGACCTTACGGTAAAGAATCATTGCAACCGAATATAGTCAGGTGAATCTAAAGACATTTTGATGTAATGTCCTTTTTAAGGCTACAGGGACCTTATGGTAAAAATTAGAACCCTCTATTATCCGGATAATAAGAAAAATCGCTATCCGGATTCCTAATGGATCCGCATTTTTAAACCGTGTAATTTAACTGTCCATTCCTTAGCTAGTTAATAAAAGGCGTCGTACGTCTTTTTGCGGTTTCAGTTACGTCTTTGTTAAAAATCATTCTAACTAAAAGTACCTATGTGATTTTAGTATAATGTCCTTTTTTGAGGCTCCAAGAACATTTTTTTTTTAATTTCAAGGACGTCCATACACAAAATCATAGCAACAGCAAATAGTCATGAGATTCTAAGGACATTTTTGGAAAAAATCATTTTCTAAGGCTTCAAGGACCTTTTTCAAGGTTGCAAGGACCTACGCATACAAAATAATAGCAACAGCAAATAGTCATGAGATTCTAAGGACATTTTCGGAAAATATCATTTTTTAAAGCTTCAAGGACCTTTTTCAAGGTTGCAAGGACCTCCACATACAAAATCATAGCAACAGCAAATAGTCATGAGATTCTAAGGAGCTTTTTGTAAAATGTCATTTTTGAAGGCTTCAAGGACCTTTTTCAAGGTTACAAGGACTTCCGCATAAAAAGTCATAGCAACAGGAAAAAATCATAAGATTCTAACGACATTTTTAGAAAATAGCCTTTTTTAGGGCTACAAAGACCTTTTAGTAAAATCATAGCAACCGAATCTAGTTAGACTAATCTAAGGACTTTTTGATATGTCCTTGTTTTTAAGCTCCTAGGACCTTACGGTAAAAATCAATGCAACCGAAAATATTCAAGTAATGTTATGATTGTTTTAAATCCTTTTAATATGTAAAAGAATTTATTAAAAGAAACAATGGTTAAATATTCAATTCATCGTCAATCAGTACAATAAATCCGAAGATAAAATGTTTCTAACACATATCGATGGTTTTATGAAACCGCAAGATAATGCTAGTCCTTGAAGAAAAACATTCTCAAACTCTTATTAAATTTCTGTTTCATTCTCTTTTCGGTATTAGTACCTACATAATTAATAAATTATTCTATTATCAAATGTGGTCCTACCCATTTTTATCCATATTAAAAATATTTGTTTATTTTATTATAGTTTACAAACAACGCTCCTACTTTAAAATATGTATATTTAAAAAAAAAACTATGAATTCCTCCCCCATCTGCACCGAAGCAATCGAAGCATCCACATTTTACATTCAAAAATAAAAATACGAATACCCAAACCAAGCAAACACATATAATTCCTTAACTCCAATTAATTCGAATGGCATACGAATACTAAATAAACTATCATGTGTGTATGTACTATGTGTACTCAAATAACGACTCACGTTTTGCTGACGTAATATCTGTTTATACATTATTTGGTCTTAGATCGTGACTGTGATTTTTGAGTCGTTAGTTTGTTGTAGATATTTTTTAACAGATATTGTGAGTTGAGTGGAAAAAATATCAATAACGCTTTAGCCACTCACAGTTTATTTGAAAGGTTGTAACAGGTAGTGACTGTGACTTTTCACTCACAGGTATAAAATCACAGGTAGTGATTTTTTGTTCAACTCTAATATCTACAAATTCTGCGTCAGCATTAGAATGCGGTTATAATACAATTAATATACATATGTACATTGTTCTGCAATAAATTAGAATTAAAGTAATTTTTCTGTATGTGAAATGCCGAAATATATAACAACCTGTACATCAGGGTGTTCCAGTTAAGAACAGCCAGTTAAGAGACTCATAAAGTTCAGACGAAAAATCTGGTATATAGGGGGTCACATACATTAAAGTTATAATCTTTAAAGAAGCTTTCAATCACTAGTTAGTCACTACTAATTATAATGCTACAACATTTTAAATGTTTTTGTTACAAGAAGCGTTATACACATTTTGGAGATAAAATTGTTGAAAAATGCATAGGATTTGATTAGCTCCTATCCTAACTAAAATGTAGAAAGTATATTTTTATCAAAACGTTTACTTCAGAAATATCTCGTTTTTTATCCAATTTAAAGAAAGGTTGTCGTAGTGCAGGAGATATCAGAAATCCATTCATTATTTTAGTTTTTATCACCAAGATTGATACATTTTTCAAACATTTTTTTTAGGGCAAATAGAGAATATCATCTTTATTAAATACTAATTTGATTTAGTAAAGCAAAAACATAAAAATTGTATATTAGAAGGCCTTTAAGGGAAAATATAAAATGCGACATTGTTTCACACAAAAATTAACACTGATTCCAAAGTGCTCTCGTATAACATTCTTACGTCTGCGACTGATAGCAGTTTTTTCTACAAACAACTAAATATAGTGTCTCTTCTTTGCCAAATGATTTCAAGGTACTTGTGGTATTTTCTATTAAAATTGTCGTGGTTTTTCCATTTTCAATAGTCAATAAAAATATTTAAAATAATAATTAAATTCAATCAGCCATTTCTGATTCTGACACCACAAAGAAATATTTCAAAACCAATTAGCCGCTGAAACTCAAATTTTTATTCTCATGGAAATAATAGTAATTAATAATAAATAAAATGGGTTTTGTATGTCATTTATATAAAACATAAAATATTTTTTTTTTATATAATTTGCACGTGCAAATGGGATTTTTAGCACCCTTATAATGTTATAGTAACACAGCACGGGCGTTAAGGAAATGAGGGATTAGAAGAAAGGATGAGAAACCGATGCACATTGATTTTAAATGTTTGTAAATTGTAATGACCTGGAAAAACAGAGTTAGGTAGAGCATTCCATATTCGTGTTGTACGGCAGAGGAACGAATCCTTAAATTTCACAGTTCGACCGAATATAGGCTTTAGGGTGAACTGATGAGCATTCCTGGCATGGCGAGTATTACGGTTGAAGTGTTGAAGGGGAGGAATGCAACTGGCTATTTCGTTTGAGCACTTGTGATGGTAGTATCGATAGAACAACAATAGGCAGGAGACATTACGACGATGACTAAGAGGGTCAAGCGAATTCGCAATATCTCGGTCGCCAATAAGTTTTATCGCGCGTTATTGAATTCTGTTAAGTAGCTCCAAATATGTAATTGGTGCACCGGACAGATATGAGCGTTGTACTCAAGTTTTGGGCGAACAAACGCCTTGTAGATTCTAGCCAGATCAGAAGGGGTACAATTTTTCTTGCAACGCTTTAGGAAGCTTAGACACTTCGCAGCGTTCTTGGCGACGTCGACATTGGTAACAAAAAGTATGACTAAGCCTCGGAATTATAATAATAAATGTTGTCCACGAGGCGCTGGTTGACCGGTCCAAATTCAGCTACCTTCACTTCACACAAATTAAGCATTATGAAACAATTTGTGAAAGCAAATGTTTGTTCGCCCTTTGGAAAAACTACATATAAAACTTTAGACCTCGGTTGAAGATTATTTAAACTTGGTGAAGTATCAGGCGAAAATGTACAAAAGCAATAAAAAGCGTGATGAACTTATGTCTTCAAGATCCGAGGACCTTATGCATCTTAAGCCTTTCATGACAGCACCTCATTCTGGCTCTAGAAAAAATGTTGTATTTTAAATCTGACGTTTTGGCACTCAAGTAGGGTTACCAACAGTTGTTTTTTAGAGTTTAAAAGTAAACTGCATGCAATGCACGATTTTCCTTTAGTGTATGTAAAAAACTATGCTGCTACACAGAAACACTAGTCTACAAAATCTATCCGGAAACACGGTTGAAATCATGGAACAAGTACTTGTTTCAGATACTTAAATCTGGATTGCAAAACCTGGAAAAATGCTCAAGCTTAGCCTGAGAGACCCCTGATTAAATAACGGGTTTCTATTTTGTGCGGTCTAAAAGCAGTCTGCATCACAGGAGCTATAATTACAATACCCAATCACAATGGTTATGGTTTGATTCAACCATTCTATCGAAAATATTTATTCGTATAGTTCATGCTTATTTTTATTTTAAATAATGATGTCGCTTTGTGATGTTGTTATAGTCTGAGGTAAGGACAAAATACATTTTCAAAATCTCCGTGCCAACCCCTTCTTGGAGTTAATAACCCTAGACTCAACTAAACTGAAAGTAAAAAAATTCAATAATGAGATTGATAGATGAGATAATTCACCAAACCAAACGTAACGTAACCCGAATACAAACAACTTCTTATTGCAAAGAGACATTTGCATAACATTTATTATAACATGAAAAGGTGTAACAGAGGAACTGGAACGGTTCGAATGTACTGGTGCCAAAATATTCGGAGTTCTGACCAGATAAATTTCATGTGGTACACGTACAATAGTTGGCATTAAATGGTTAATCAATCTTAACATAAAAGCGCAATAAAGAGGATAAGGATATTTTATAACTAACAAAATATAACGTAAAATAGTCATTTTTTATTAATAACTTCAAAGAAAATCCTCTGATTTAATGTTTTCATCATCTTCTAAATCTAAACTTACCCAATTTGCTTCATCGCAAAAAAAAAAAAACAG